>JAZGTL010000012.1:1332500-2665000 GCA_037349345.1 Oemleria cerasiformis | reverse complement strand
TTGTGCACATCACCCACCTGTTCTTTGTTGATGATGCGATTGTCTTTTGTTGGGCTACGGCCAGTAAAGAATATCCTGGATTGTTATGTTGTGGCATCTGGCCAGCTAGTTAATTTGGAGAAAAGTTCATTATTCTTTGGGGGGTATTGCCCAAGACGCCTACAGGGGAGGCTGGCTCGGAGATGCCAGATTACGGCATGGGACGGGTTTGGGAAATATCTTGGCCTCCAAGCGGATTTTGGTCTATCGAAGAAGGTTATTTTTGATGAAGTCCGAAACAGAATTGCCAGCAGGGTGCAGGGGTAGTTAGAGCAATTTCTATCCCTGGCGGGGAAGGAGATTTTGATCAAGGCGGTGGCTATGGCAATGCCTAACTATGCGATGTCGTGTTTCAAGCTTCCAGTGGGGGTATGTCGGGATATTTAGAAGTTAATTGCCAACTATTGGTGGGGAAAACAGCATGGTCAACGGGATATCCACTGGGTTGCCTGGAAGAAAGTGTCACGAGTAAAGAAAGTGGGTGGGCTTGGTTTCCGGGACTTGGAGTGCTTCAACTTGGCAATGCTGGGGAAGATTGGCTGGTGCATTATTCACGATCCAGCATTGCTCTTAGCCCTGGTGTTGCGAGACAAGTACTACCCTAATGGCTCGTTCCTCTAGGCACAGGTAGGCCGTAGGTCCTCCTGGGGGTGGAAAGGTCTTCTTCAAGGCCGGAAAGTACTAGAGGCGGGCTTGCGGTGGAGGATTGGGGATGGTGCGCAAGTACATGCTACATCTGATCAGTGGGTGCCAATTCCATACACATTCAAGGTGACCTATTCCCACCCTGATATTCCTCATTCTGTGAAAGATTTAATTGATCAGGATACTCACACATGGAAGGCTGAGCTGATAACTTGATGCTTTCGGCATGAGGAGGCCCATGCTATACTTCGGTTACCTCATAGCCAGTGGGGCTTAGGTGATAGATGTATGTGGCATTTTACCCCCACTGGATGCTATTAGATGAAGTCGGCGTATGGGGTTGCATTGTATCTCCATAGAAATGGGGAACTAGGTAGACGTGCGAAGGGGAAGCCCAGCTCCTTGTCGGATGAGGGTCTGAAGTGGAGTCACATATGGGCGATGCAGGTGCCACGGAAGCTTAAGCACTGGAAGGGATGCAGCAGTGCATTGGCAGTCTGAGCCAACTTGGGGCGGCGACGGTTGATGGTGGATCCGGTTTGCCCGGCATGTGGTCTTGATGTGGAAACCGAGGTCCACCTATTTTTTCATTGCCCCTTCGCCAAGGTTTTCTGGTTTGGTAGCCCCCTTATGCTTGATCTATGTGCTTTGGAGGGCGCTGATTTTCAGGGTATATGGAAGTGCTTGATTTCCAAATTTCACCGGTTTCCCCATAAGGTGGAACTGATTCAGACACCCACATTTGGACTTTGGAGATTATGGAAATTTCGGAATCGGACGGTGTTTGAGGGGAGTCCTATTCACCCGGAGGAGGCCATTTTCGAGCTCCTCAAGGGTGTGTCGGAATTCCAGGAGCTTGGAGTTCCGGCTTTTGACGGACATTTCTCATAGCCTAGACTGCCAGATTCGTGGGATGATGCGACGATGCATGTTTGGAAGAAATCGGCCATGGGCCTCTTAAAGATTAATTGTGATGGTGCTTGGTTTTGTTTCTAAGACTGGTGGGTACCATTGTTGGGTTGAATTAGGGACGGACTGGTTGTTTGACACCTTAGCATCCGATGCTGGTGTATCTATTCGTTATTAATAAAGGTTCTGATCTTCTGATAAAAAAAAAAAATCACACTTATTGATTTGAAGACGTATATTACATATATATATGAAATCATTTATTTACAACTTTCATTCGGTGTCGGATTCGCTCTCCCCCTCCCAATCATGCTCGTCATCCGAGATGGGCACATGACTTGATTCCTCATAATCACTTTCAATATGTTCTAATTCCCAGAGATCCATCAAAATGCCATCAATTACAATTGGTGGGATTATGTCGTTGGTCCGTACTCCATCCACGTTTAGGGTGGATACCGAGGAATCCACCTGGTAAACGATTTGGTCATCGTATTTTTCCCCATCTTCTTCATGGTATCGACCAACCAAGTCCCAAATATTTCTATGATTCACCATCTCAGCTACTCTCCAACCAGGACCAGCTTTTGGATCATCCACATAGAATACTTGTTTTGCTGTACTAGCCAGGATGTAGAGATCACTCTCAAACCACCGGGTGTTTGTGTTGACAGAGGTAGATAACTGATCTTTAATGACACTTCCTGGGATACTTGGGTTCCCATCAAACCAATGACACTTGAACAAGTTGACTTCCTTGCGGTATTGGGCCTTCATCAACGCCTCGTGCTGCTCGTCGAAGGGCAAAATTCGTCATAGTTGTTCAGTATGAACCAGTGAGCCACCTCCATGTCACTATTGGTGAACGACTTTGACATTGGTCCATTGCCGAATGGTCGTGCGGGTTGGGAAAATACAGATAGGGTCTCTGGACGTTGACCACAGTTGTCGTTGCGCGAGACCCTATTGATGGAAGTTTCAACATTCCGAAGGAACATTGCACAAATTGTCAGCGCCTCCTTTGCAATGTACGCCTCCACTATAGACCTTCGGGACGTGTCTTGTTGGGGACGTACCGCTTGTACGTACCTAACATTATGCAAGGAAATATACATTATGATTCACTTATATAAATGATAGTAAAGAAATATTACCAAACAGCAGGAATAAGTTATACCTCTCGATTGCGTACATCCAACGATAATGCACTGGGACAGCTAGCATCCAACATATGTATTAGTAGGTGCACCAATACATCAAAGAATGTAGGTGGAGATATTCGCTCTAGCTATCAGATGATGTAGACAATATCCTCGTTAATTGCTTCGAGGTCCGCCTTTACCAATGATCTGGCACATAGTATCTGGAAGAATTGAGACAAATAAACTATCGTCTCAACAACACCATGCTCTAAGAAGGACCGAATACCAATCAGAATGGGTCGTTGTAGCGAAACATGATAGTCATGACTCTTTATACCAGACATGGTCCCATTTTTGGTGCGAACGTTTCGTGATATGTTGTCGGCGTACTAGTCAGGAAAAAATCACACCCTGCAACCACTTCATGAATTTTTTCTTATTCTCCGGCGTAAATGTATAACTTGGATGAGCCATGATGTATTTGTCATTGACGACTTTTGGCCACAAATTAGGCCGAATCCTTATTTCTTGCATACCCATACGAGTTTTTTTTGTGTCCTTTGACTTGCCTTCAATGGGTAAAGTCGTTCCCACAACACTCTCGGTAACATTCTTCTCGATGTGCATAGGATCCACGATGTGTCTGATTTTCAATTTTGACCAATACGCCAACCGGAAGAATATGCACTTTTTCATCCGATTTTCCTGTTCAGCTGGTTTCGGTCCTCGTGTAACGAAGTCATGTATACTGTTCAATTTGGACAATATCTCATCACCGGACCTCTCCCTTGGTCGAGCTCATAACTCTGATTTACCATCAAATGAGTCAGATTGCATTCGCCATCGGTGATCCGACGACAGAAACCTTCTCGGACCCAAGTAGCATACATTCGATGCGTGCCAAAAGGGCGTTGTGTCTGGTCCACATGTCGGGGAAGCAAGATAGCCCTTGGTGCTCCATCCCGACAACATACCATAAGCACAAAAATCATTAATTGTCCATATTACGGCCGCTCGTAGAGTGAACATTTCTCCATTGCACTTGTCGTATGTTCGAACACCATTTTCCCACAGATCCACGAGCTCATCAATCAATGGCTGCAAATACACATCGATAGAATTACAAGGCGATTTGGGCGCCGGTATCAAAGTACTGAGGATTGTGAATTATTTCTTCGTGCATCTCCAAGGAGGCAAGTTATACGGAACAATAATCACAGGCCAAGTACAATATGGCTTTGAAAAACTCCCAAACGGATTAAACCCGTCAGTATCGAGCCCTAATCTGACATTTCTTGGCTCCGCGGTAAACTCATGATACATCTTATCAAATTCCTTCCAAGCCTTTCCATCGGCTTGATGTCTCAGTACATCATCATCAATGCGTTTATCCTTGTGCCACCTCATATCACAGGCTGTGTGGGACGACATGTAGAATCTTTGTAACCTTGGCTTCAGTAGAAAATAATGCAACACCTTGTTCAGAATCCTGTTCTTTTGAAACTTAGGCTCATTGCACACGGGACATTTGTCAAGCTGCTCGAATTCACCGTAAAACAATGCACATTTGCTCTTGCATGCATGGATCTTGATATACCCTAAATCGAGGCCCTTCAACAGCTTCTTCGAGCTATAATGATCTTTAGGCAAACGGTTGTCATCAGGGAGGATTTGGATGATGATGTCCATCATGTGATCAAAATGCTTGTTCGTTTGATTATACTCAACTTTTTTGTGCATCAACTCCACATCTGTCCCTAGAACCGAAAAGGATTTACAACCGAGGTACCATTCGCACTGAGCTTCTTTGAACAATCTCTCGTAATATAGCTCAGAGTCATCGGGTTGAAACCTAGGTGCCTCATCGTCCATATCATCTGATGCAGGAGGAAAAGCATCGGTTAATAACTCAACGACTTGATCATTATCACATCGCCCATCCAAAGCACTTTCATCCTGACAGGTCCCGGAAACCGAAGATGTCTATGCGGAAAATATTTCTTCATTGTGATAGATCCAATTAGTGTAGGTTTGTACGATCTCATTCCATTCCAGTTGAGTTTGGACCTCGTTCAATGACATCCAACTGTAGTTGTTACATTTCAGGCACGGACACCTGATACGTCTTTCATCACTGCAATGACTACGTGCAAAGGCAATGAAGTTGTCGATCCCATCCAAATACTAATAAGAAGATTTATCCAACATTTGCATCCAGCCTCTGTCCATTGTGCCTACTTTCACAACATAGTGTCAACGTAAGTAATTGAGTTAACATTGTCCTGTAATTTGAATAAGTTAATATCAAAATTAGCTCATCTCCTTATGCCTCCGGTGATTTGGCCCTATCCTATTCGATAGTGCACATTCTGTGCTGTGTAGTTCGCGACCTACGAGGCTAAGTTTCGATCGAGGGAAATTTCGGTAGCATCTTCCTATAGGTCCCCAAATGGACGACGTAGATATTATAAACAAATATCTAGTATGCATTCAGAGAACATTGAGGGGATACAAAACGAATTTCCCACAATCGAAACCTAACCTCGTAAGCCTCCAACTACACAACACATAGTTGTGCACCCCCAAACTGTCCTAATAAATGAACACTTCAAGAGTCAGTCAATCAACCTGATTCACTGACTCTCAAATGGGTCTAATGTTTTTCATTGAATTTCATTATACGAAGTTAATCAGCCTAATGAACTTCGCATAAACAGTTATGAAATATGAACATATTTCACTCCGTCGGAACTACATAAAGCGCTTTACCACAAATATCACAACAAATTCATAAATACAAACATATTTAATTATGCATATCACAGAATTTACAAATTTCTAATTTCCGTATATATTTTCTATTTTCCTATTTTCCTAACATATTTTCTAATTTCAATAATTTCGTTATATATTTTTTATTTTCCTAAAATATTTTCTAATTTCCTAATTTCCTAACATATTTTCTATTTCCCTAATTTCATAACATATTTTCTATTTTCATATTTTCCTGACAAATTTTCTAATTTCCTACACAAATTTCCACAAATGCTAAATAATTTCTACACATTTCCATAATAAATACACAATTTCCTAACATAATTATATCCAAAATTCTTAACAAAATTAAATTGAGAGGTAAACACACATACCTTTTTATAAGTATTCCTTCAAATCAACCACAAATTTCAAAAACACAAAACATAATTAGTTTCCAATCAAAAATCAAAATTTCAAAACTAAAAAAATTAAATTTCACAAACCTTCAATATTGATATTGGTGATTGAGAGAGAAAGGGATTTGATTGGTAGTGAAAATGGTGATGAGATGATGATTTTAGCTAGAGAGAGAGAGAGTGAGTGAGAGTGAGAGAGAGAGAGAGAGAGAGAGAGAGAGAGATAGAGAGAGAGAGAGAGAGAGAGTGAGTGAGAGTGAGAGTCTGATAAAGGCAGGGAGGAAGAAGAAGAAAGGAGTATATTGGTTATTTAGTGTGTTTAAACTTTTGCCCGATGAAGCACTTTCGCAGGGCGAAGTGTATTGATTCGTCGGGCAAACTATAGTCAAAGCCAAGTGTTGCCCGACGGCCAATATTCGTCGTTATAGCTACTGTTGTCCGACTGATAGAACATATCGTTGGGCTAACCCTTCCTATTTTACTCACCAAAAACTTGTTCTTCCTACCAACGCCTTACCCGGCGAGCCTTCGTTTTCGTCGGGCAAACTGTATTTTTGTGGCGAAAACTACTTCGTCAGGCAAAAGTTTATCAGGCAACCTCGAATTTCTTGTAGTGCTTGATTCGCCAACAATCTCCGTTTAACGGTTTAAGTAATAGTGATTATTATCTCAATTCACATGTATCAACTAGCTTGACACACCCCAACCAGGAAATCCACAAAGATTCCGTAATCTGGACATGCTGGCTGACACGTGTAACATTGGGCCCACATGACGAAGCCAAGTGAAACGGTTCGTTTAGGAGGTAAGGATAAATAGTGAACAAAATATAATAAGAAATGAAACAACTGAATTTAAAATAAATCCAACGTGAGTGCAGCGTGATACAGAGCATGGTACAAATTTAAGAGTGTGCATGATGATCCAAAATTAAAGTACACGGATTACAAGGTAATCCAGGGGTCTCAACCCGTACATGAAACGGAAGTGTCAGAACCGCAACTAGCTGTGTCTTCCTCGATTATGGTCTCAAGCGAACTAGGTCCTTAGGGGTGAAAAACAGAAGGTGAGTGGACCTAACAGTTATTTCAGTGTCAAACCGTAAATTTAGTACAATTTAACCCCTCGCAGTTTTAAAGAAAACTCAAAGTTAACATCAAAGTATATCGACAAACATGCACGTTTAACGAGAATAAGTATAATATGGTAAGTAGTCAAAAGGTCATCCCGAAGTATAAAGTATAGAACGTATAACCCACTTGATCTTGTGTCGCACAAGTCATGCGCACATGATAGGACTGGGTATCTAAGATTTGCTCGTGTATCATGACCACGTGAAGGCTGGGTGCTAAACATCATCACCACATGCCCCCTAAGAGCTTTGAAACAAGACTGACGCTATTTAACTAGTATTTAAGCGAGCGTGGGTGAATGATCACACGGAGGCTGGCTGGCCTGTGGCCAACAGATAGGTACTAGAGATACCATCGACTCCTAAGTGGGTACTAAACATCTCATGAAGCTAACATGTGCATAACTATTCGTATAGTGACATTCAACAATCATATTCAAACATGTCATGCTCGGGAATAAAGTGTAACTAACAACAACATAGCTTATCATTTCTATCTACAACAACTCAAGACATTAACTAATCATGATCTCAAATAATGGTATAGAAAACATGCATGTAAAAGATAGTGAAAAAAATAAGGTTTGAGAAAGAGGTCTACTCACAAGTAGTTGGGGATAAATTCACCCGCGTAGTAGGGTCAACGTAAGCTCCAAACTGCTGATCCCCTGTCACAAACAAATCCCAAAAACAAGGTTTAGAACCTACGTCAAAGCATACTAAGTTTCCCCTTTTTGTTTTCTCAAAAACGACCCTCAAGGTGTTTTAAAAGTGTAGAAAACGAGTGAAACGTGCATGTTTGTCGTTATACTTTAATGTTAACTTTGAGTTTTCTTTAAAACTGAGGGATTAAATTGTACTAATTTACAGTTTTACTCTGAAATAACTGTTAGGTCCACTCACCCTTCTGTTTTCACCCTTCTGTTTTTCACCCTTCAGGACTTAGTTCGTTTGAGACCATAATCAAGGAGGACACAGCTAGTTGCGGTTCTAACATATCTATTTTATGTATGCGTTGAGACCCCTGGATATATTACCTCTTAATCCGTGTACTTTAATTTCGGATCATCATGCACACTCTTAAATTTGTACTATGCTCTGTATCACGCTACACTCACGTTGGATTTGTTTTTAATTCAGATGTTTCATTTCTTATTATATTTTGTTCATTATTTATCCTTACTTCCTAAACGAACCGTTTCACTTGGCTTCGTCACGTGGGCCCAATGTTCGTGTGTCATCCAGCATGTCTCGATTGCAGAATTTTTGTGGATTTCCAGATTGGGGTGTGTCATAGCTAGTAAGCATATGATTTATTTTGTAGAGTTTGTATCAATTAAAAACGGTTTGCTGGGCTACATCTCTTAATAACCAACTTGGTAGAGTCTGTATTAATAGGAACCCCAAATTATAAAAGGACAATAAAAAATCAATAGATGGAGTAGATGACCTGCAGCGAGAAAAATCATTGATTAAATCATCTATGGGAGAACAAAGAGAAAAAGAAAAAAAGAAAAAGAGCAAATAAGAATGATGAGGGATAACAAGTAAATCACAAACGATAGGTCTCATGATGAGGGATAACAAGAATGGTGAGAAAGTAGAGAATGAAATATAATTAATGGTGCTTACCAAAAAAAAAAAGAATATAATTAATTATAAGGGAGAAAGATAAAATCATAATTGGAATATTTAATCAAGTTTTCTTATTATGATATTTATTTATTCACATGATCGTGCGAAGTTCCACTTTCACGATCCCATCAAGTTGACAAACACCCACCAAGTGGCAAGTGATCAGTCGAAGGCATCACCTCGGCCGACCTACCGCTTAATGATGCGGTCTTCCCCTCGTCCCTTCAGCTGACACTTGGTCGGCCAAAAGCATCACCTCGGTCGACCTATCACTTGATGCGAGGTCTTCCCCTCGTCCCGTCAGCTGACACTTGGTCGGCCAAAGGCATAACCTTAGTTGACCAACATATCCTTGCAAGCAACACTTGCAAGATATTTAAAGCTACACCTAGCTATCATGCCTACACAATCAATCGGCCATCTTTGCCCCTCATCAACATGCTTTACGATGCCCTTCGGCAGCTCCCACTTGCATATCCACGATAATTGTTCGGCTCAGGCCGACTCACCCCGAGACGACCACCTTTCTTGCCGAGCGACACATGTCACTCCTCTAGCAGCCTTGGACAATCACTCTCACTGAGTGACGAACATCACAACACGCGAGTATCATTTCCTCTCAGCACACTTTATTATATATGCATCACATCCTTAAACGTCATGCTCACATCATTGCCCATGACACATGAGCATCATATTAACATCATCGCCTCTTGGCACATGCGCATTATCATGCTCACATAATTTCCCATGGCACATGAGCATCATATTAGCATGAATCACATCATTAAACATCATGCACACATCATGAGCTCGCAGTCAATCCTTGTCACCAATTGTCATTAGCTCGCAGGCATCCCTGTACGAGATGACATACATTCATCTCGAGTGGCACTCGATCGGGCCTGGACATCATCCTAGCCGATTGACCACATAATCGTGCCAGGTTCCTCTTCTGCGGGCCGTACGAGATGACATATATTCATCTCGAGTGGCACTCGATTGGCCCTAGACATCATCCTAACCGATCGACCACATAATCGTGTGAGGTTTCGATCCTACGGGCCGTGCGAGGTGACATACACTCTTCTCTAGTGGCTCTCGATCGGTTAAAACATGATATTCTCCACGGCCGATCGGTCACAATGGCAAACCCACATCAAGTGACTCTCGATCGGTAAATCAGGACATTCTCCACGGCCGATCGGTCACATGACCATGCAAGGTTCCCCCTTCGTGGCCCATACAAACATGGTATACCCACCACTTTTTCAAGGTAGCAAAGTGGCACTTGGTTGGCCGAAGGCATCACCTCGGCTGACCAACACGACCTTGCATGCAACAGCTCGGCCGAAGGCATCACCTAGGGATTGCAAGTTTCCCATTACTACTAGGACGACTCGACATCAACACAAACAGGTCCAGGACACCACAAAGCAGAGCAGTCAGTTTTCTTCACTCTCGCCAAGACGACTCTCATTCCACGGACATATCAGACACTTACAACAACGACATATGAGTTTCCCTCAGAATCCTACCTCGACTGAGGACTTAAGGGACTGGATATAGTGCACCGTATGGATTGGTAGACAGAAACAAGGAGGTTACGTGGTCAGTGCACTCTTGTTACAAGTCCTTCACCGAGGCAATCCACCTCAGTCAAGAACTTGGGGACTTCTGTTTGTACCTAATCTGGCCAAGCAACAGACCTAGCAGAAAGACCTGGAAGATCACTTGGGTCAAGACCAAGCTCATCATCAAGGCCCGTCAACGAGGCCCATGCCTAAAGCCCACCATTGTGACCCATGACCTAAACCTAAACATTTTCTATAAATAGGAAGCCCCCTCTCTCATTATCTAGAATCCACTCCCTCTCTAAGAGATATCCCTCTCTCTCTAGACATATAAGCTCTCGCTTCTCTCTACAATTTACATTCTCACTCTCTCTAAAGGCTCAATGACACTTGTATCATGTATTCCCAATTCGAAGCCCATGAAACCTAACACTTAATCGATAAACGGTGAACATTACTACTAAAGAATAACAATTATACGATATGAATTTATCTCATTATGTTCTCACAAGTTCTCTTTTCTTCACTCGATCTGCCGACTCAACAAACACCAATTATTGTATTGCAACCTTTAACTAGCTAGAAAATATTAGGACATGTCTTATACTTTGTGGGCTTAGGTTATGTGTTTTGTTATTATCAGATATCTCAACCAAATAGTTCTCGAATTTGTGTGGGTTGAACTCGTGGGCTAGTTAAAAGTTTGGTTTGTTATTATCAGATATCTCAACCAAATAGTTCTCGAATTTGTGTGGGTTGAACTCGTGGGCTAGTTAAAAGTTTCGTCAATTCCGAGCTAACTTGAACCCAACCCGAAAGTCGAAAAAACCTGCATCAACCTGTACTCAACCCGAACTCGAATTGTAAAAGATGGGTTAGGGTTAGGTTGACATCCCAACCCGCCCAACCCGAGTTGGCCCCCTTGCTGTTTAATGAGGATATATAAGGGGTTTCCCGCCTGTGTGCGGTAGTGTAATTTTTTCTCTTTATTAGGCGCTCTGCTCCATATATTTACCACACAAAAAAAGGCGGCGTGTTCTTTAACGTGTTATGCCATACATAACATTTATACTTTAATAATGTGTTACGTACGGGCTTTATTAACTATCAAAATCGTAATACTTTATTTCCCTATCTTTAGATTTGTCAACGTTTCAGTTTACAACACTTTTCAACTTAGTGATAATTAAATGCAGAGATAATTGACGAGAAAAAAACGTAATTATTTGGAAATTAACATCGCTTCTCTTACACCATTTAAAATTCTACTTTCTTCAGACGTATTTCACACACATAATTTGTGACCTTTCTCTAACAATATTTTCCTTTGTAATAAGGGGGATGCATCACTAGAATCTCCCCAACACACAGAAATATATATACACAATTGTATTCACAAAAAAGTAATGTACATCCATATACATACATGTATACAAATTAAAAAAAATATCACTCATGTATGCATACATGAAGTGACCAATTAAAGGTTACCACGTACAAAAGTTACCATGTATAAAGGTTACCATGTATAAAGTGATTGCTGTCAGTGACCAATCATGGTGATTTTGGGAAATGAATTGAAGCAGGCAACTTGACCTAGCTAGACACCCACTATAAATAGTCAATGATGCTAGAGGTGGCCGTCATGTTCAAACTTCAAACCCTAATAGACTATATCATTCTTCAAAACCTAGCATTAGCTTTGGCCTTGTTCCTAGCTAGAGAGAAATGAACGATGACCAAATCATCCTTCTTTTCCCAAATAGGAAGAGACTCAAATACAAACAAGATTTGGTTCGGATTATGAATCATAAATTTTATATATATCGAATCAATGATTTACCACAATATTTCAATTAGGTAAGATTTCACAATTTATATGTTTATAATTAATATCTACATCTTTAATTTTCTTCAATTTTTCTTTTCTCCATATGATAATTTATGATTGATATGTTGATATTAATTAGGTTATGCTAAAAACATGGAGGGAGATGTTCTCATGCATGAAAATCATGGGACGTAATGCCTCCAAGAGTCAGTGGGATCATGTTTTAGAATCACTACAAGAATGTTGAGGTTGCCCAACGAGATTTTGCCCGACGAAGTAAATTTCGCAGGCAAAACAATGTTTGCCCGACGGATCCGAAGGCTCGCCGGGTAACCTGTTGGCGGGAAAAGCAAGACGTTGGCGCGCAAAATAGGAAGAGTTTGTCCAACGATTTATAATATCCGTCGGGCAAAATGATATATAACGACGATTACTCGTTGTCGGGTAACACTTGGCGTTGACTATATATTGCCCGACGAATCATTAAATATTGCCATGCGAATGTGATTCATCGGGCAAAAATCTAAACACACTAAATACCAGAGACGCTCTCCTTTCTTCTTCTTCTTCCTCCTCTCTACTTCATTTGAACTCTATGCTCTCTCTCTCTATCTCTCACTCACTCACTCTCTTTCTCTAGCTAAAATCATCATCTCATCACCATTTTCACTATCAATCAAATCCTTTTTCCCTATCAACCACCAAATATCAAATTTTAAGGTTTGAGAATTTTAGTTTTTTTTAGTTTTGAAATTTGAATTTTGATTAGAAACTAATTATGTTTTGTGTTGTATGAATTTTGTGGTTGATTTGAAGGAATACTTATAAAAAGGTATGTGTGTTTACCTCTCAATTTAATTTTGTTAAGAATTTTGGATATAATTATTTTAGGAAATTTTGTATTTATTGTGGGAAATGTGTAGAAATTGTTTAGAATTTGTGGAAATTAGAAATTAGAAAATTTGTTAGGAAAATATGAAAATAGAAAATATGTTATGAAATAAGGAAAATAGAAAATAGGTTAGGAAATTAGAAAATTTTGTTGGAAAATGGGAAAATTAAAAATATGTAATTAAATTATTGAAATTAGAAAATATGTTTGGAAATTAGAAAATATGTTAGGAAAAAAGGGAAATAGAAAATATGTTAGGAAATTAGAAAATTTTGTTGGAAAATAGGAAAATTAAAAATATGTAATGAAATTATTGAAATTAGAAAACATGTTGGGAAATTTGAAAATATGTTAGGAAAATAGGGAAATAGAAAATATATTAGGAAATTAGAAAATATTTTAGGAAAATAGGAAAATAAAAAATATGTAATGAAATTATTAAAATTAGAAAATATGTTTGGAAATTAGAAAATATGTGAGAAAAATAGGGAAATAGAACATATGTACGGAAATTATAAATTTGTAAACTTTGTTTTATGCATAATTAATATAAGTTTGTATTTTATGAATTTGTAGTGACATTTTTTGTAAAGCGCTTTATTTAGTTCCGACGGAGTGAAATATGTTCATATTTCATAACCGTTTATGCGAAGTTAATCGAGTTGATTAACTTCGAATTATGAAATTCAATGAAAAACCTTAAACCCGTTTGAGAGTCAGTGAATCGGGATGATTGACTGACTCTTGAATTGTCCATTTATTCGGACAGTTTGGGGGTGCGGAACTTTGTGTTGTGTTGGCGGTCTACAAGGTTAGGTTTCGATTGTGGGAAATTCGGTTTGTATCCCCTCAATGTTCTCCGAATGCATACTAGATATTTGTTTATAATATCTACGTCGTGCATTTGGGGAACTGTAGGGAGATGCTGCCGAAATTTTCCTCGATCGAAACTTAGCCTGTAGGTCGCATACTACAGAGCACAGAATGTGCACTCTCGAATGAGATAGGGCCAAATCACTGGAGGGATAAGGAGACGAGCTGCTTTTGATTTTAACTTGTTCTAATTACGGGACAATGTTAACTCAATTAGTTACGTTGACTCTATGTTGTGAAAGCAGACACAATGGACAGAGGCTGGATGTAAATGTTTGATAGATGTTCTGATAAGTATTTGGATGAGATCGACAGCTTCATTGCCTTTGCACGTAGTCATTGCAGTGATGATAGACGTATCAGTTATCTGTGCCGTAAATGTAACAAATGCAGTTGGATGCCATTGAATGAGGTCCAAACTCATCTCGAATGAAATGGGATCATACACAACTACATGAATTGGATCTATCAAGATGAAGAAATATTTTCCGCATCGACATATTCGGTTCCCGGAACCCGTCGGGAAGAAATTGGTTTGGATCGGCGATGTGATAATGATCAAGTCGTTGAGTTATTAACCGATGTTTTTCGTCCCGCATCAGATGATATGGAAGATGATGCTCCCATGTTGCAAACCGAAGACTCTGAGCTCCATTACAAGAGATTGTTGAAAGTAGCTGAGCGCAAATTGTACCACGGTTGTAAATCATTTTCGGTTCTAGGGGCGGTTGTGAAGTTGATGCACATGAAAGTTGAGTATAATCAAACGAACAAGCATTTTGATCACATGATGGACATCATCATCCGAATGCTCCCTGAAGACAACTATTTGCCTGAAGATCATTAGAGCTCGAAAAAGTTGTTGATGGGACTAGGTTTGGGGTATATTAAGATCCATGCATGCAAGAACAACTGTGCATTGTTTTACGGTGAATTCGAGAAGCTTGATAAATGTCCCGTGTGCAATGAGCCTAGGTTTCAAAAGAAAACGATTCCTAACAAGGTGTTGCGTTATTTTCCATTGAAGCCAAGGTTACAAAGATTCTACATGTCGTCCCACATAGCCCGTGATATGAGGTGGCACAAGGATGAACGCATTGATGATGATGTACTAAGGCATCCGGCCGATGGAAAGGCTTGCAAGGAATTTAATAAGATGTATCCCGAGTTTCCTGCGGAGCCAAAAAATGTCAGATTAGGGCTCGCTATTGATGGGTTTAATCCGTTTGGGAGTTTTGTAAAGCCCTATAGCACTTAGCCGGTAGTTATAGTTCCCTATAACTTGCCTCCTTAGAGATGCATGAAGAAAGAATTCACAATCCTCAGTACTTTGATACCGGTGCCCAAATCACCAAGTAATTCCTTCGATGTGTATTTGCAGCCGTTGATTGACGAGCTCGTGGATCTGTGGGAAAATGGTGTCCGAACATACGACAAGTGCAGTGGAGAAATGTTCCATCTACGAGCGGCCGTAATGTGGACAATTAATAATTTTTCTGCTTATGGTATGTTGTCGGGATGGAGCACCAAGGGTTATCTTTCTTGCCCGACATGTGGACTAGACACAACGTCCTTTTGGCACGCATCTAAGGTATGTTACTTGGGTGCGAGAAGGTTTCTGCCTTGGGATCACCGATGACGAATGCAATTGGACTAATTTGATTTTAAATCAGAGTTACGAGGTCGACCAAGGGAGATGTGCGGTGATGAGATATTATCCAATCTGAATAGTATACATGACTTCATCACATGAGGATCGAAACCAGCTGAACAGAAAAATTGGACGAAAAAAAGTATATTTTTCCGGTTGCCATATTGGTCGAAATTAAAAATTAGACAGATCGCCGATTCTATGCACATCGAGAAGAATGTTGCTGAGAGTGTTGTGGGAACGACTTTACCCATTGAAGGCAAGTCAAAGGATACAAAAAAGACTCGTATGTGCAAGCAAGAAATGGGGATTTGGCCTAATTTGTGGCCAAAAGTCATCAATGGCAAATACATCATGGCTCATCCAAGTTATACATTTACACCGGAGAATAAGAAAAAATTCCTGAAGTGGTTGCAGGGTGTTAAATTTTCCGACGAGTACACCAGCATCATATCTCGAAGTGTCAGCATCGACAGTGGCACCATTTCTGGTATGAAAAGCCATGACTATCATGTTTTGCTACAACGACTCATTCCGATTGGTATTCGACCCTTCTTGGAGGCTGTTGTTGTTGAGACGATAGTTTATTTGTCTCAATTCTTCCAGATACTATGTGCCAGATCGTTGGTTAAGGCGGACATTGAAATAATTAATGATGATATTGTCTACATCATGTGCTGCCTAGAGCAAATATATCCACCTGCATTCTTTGATTTAATGGTGCACCTACTAATACATCTGCCGGAAGAGGCAAAGCTAGCTGGCCTGATGCATTATCGTTGGATGTACCCAATCGAGAGGTATAACGTATCCCTGCTATTTGATAATATTTCATTACTATCATGTATATATGTGAATCATAATGTAAATTTCCTTGCAGAATGTTAGGTACGTACAAGCGGTACGTTCAGAACAAGACACGCCCCGAAGGCTCTATAGCAGAGGCGTACATTGCAAAGGAGGCACTGACATGTTGTGCAATGTACCTTTAGAATGTTGAAACTTCCTTCAATAGGGCATCCCGCAACGACGTTGGTGGTCAACGTCCGGACCCTATCTGTATTTGCCCAACCCGCATGACCATTCGACACTAGTCCAATCTCGGAGCCGTTCACCAATAGCAACATGGAGGTGGCTCGTTGGTTCATACTAAACAACTGTGACGAAGTCTAGCCCTTCCATGAGCAGCACGAGGCATTGATGAAGGCCCAAATTCCTTCTAATTGGGAAGAAATGGACAAACAACTATTTCCATGTTGGTTTTCCGAGCAAGTAAGTCAAATATTTTATTTGCAAATTTCTTAAATTGGTTTTAAGCATACCAATTTCTTTTCTTGTGGGTATCATACCAAATGGCAGAGCTGAAAGATGTCAACTCGCCTAATTTAAATAAAGAATTAATGCAGGTGGCCATTGGCCCATTCCGAGGAGAAACGTTCGCTGGTTGTCACGTTAACGGAGTTATGTTCGTGTGCACAGAACGAGGCGACAAGTTGTCTATCCAAAACAGCACGGTCTACGTGCCGGGGGATGGGGAAAATGCTGCTACAGGGTTCTACGGCAAATTGTTAAGTGCGGTTAAGGTGTTATACACAGACCGCAAGGAAGTCATCTTGTTCAAGTGTCATGGTTTGATACAAACCCAAGTTTCCCAGGCAGTGTCATTAAAGATCAGTTATGTACCTCTGTAAACACAAACACCCGGTTGTTTGAGAGGGATTCGTACATCCTCGCTAGTACGGCGAAACAAGTATTCTATGTGGATGATCCAAAAGCTGGTGGTGATTGGAGAGTAGCTGAGATGGTGAATCATAGAAACATTTGGGACTTGGATGACCGATACCATGAAAAAGATGGGGAAAAAGACGATGACCAAATCGTTTACCAGGTGGATTCGTCGGCATCCACCAAAAACGTGGATGGAGTACTGACCAATGACAAACACCCGATGGTTTGAGAGTGATCCCTACATCCTCGTTAGAAATTTCATTTATATATTTAATATCCATCTTCAAATCAGGAAATGTAATTTATATGTATGTTTTATTATTTCATTCACAAAAGTTTCAATTAATATTTTATATATGTACTAAAACCACAAACTTTTGATGTCCTCATCCTTGAATCGGCTTCCCAACATTTCATCTTATTTGATAAAATGGTGTAAACAATAAACAATTAATTAAAAGAAATCTAAAAAATAAAAAAAAATAAACTAAATCTAAGTTGAATTTTTAAAAACTAACAGACATTTGCCCGACGAATATACTTTCACATCCGTCGGGCAAAGACTTCAAATGTCATCAGTACGTGTTTCTCTGTTCGGTGAGTGGGTGCCGAACTGGGATATGTTGCCTGACGAATATTCATCTATATTCGTCGGGCAGTATAAACCAGATTCAATTTATATTTATTTATTAAACAACTTTTTGAAATTACTTACGAGATGAAATGGACCGATCTAACCGTCAACTTTTAAGGTAGGTACTCATAGATCGCCCACGGGAAAAGTTACCCAATTTGGAAATCCTGGGATTAGGTAACGGTGCGCGACGATTCAACGGTTACACAACATTTCTTCACGATCGGACGGCTTGAAATACTCAAAACATCAAGACTTTTGACGGCCGAGATCTAGGCACGTAAAATCAAAAAATGATCGGTTAGATCTATAAAATTAAATCATTTAAACATCAATAAAACCAAAACTTCGCAAAATGTATTGAAGTTTCCATCAAGTGTTTAAACTCTTTTGTCAATATGCTTGTTTTCCGATTTTCAATAATTTAGAAATTGAAATGGACCGATCTAGTCGTCCACATTTTTGGTAGGTACTCATAGATCGCCTACGCGAAAATTTACCCTATTTGGAAATCCCGGGATTCGGTGATGGTGCGCGACGATTCAACGGTTACACAAAGTTTCTTCACGATCAGACGGCTTGAAATCCTCAAAACATGACGATAACGATTCATGGGGCTTTAGGCATGTGAAACAAAAAAATTGAACGGTCCCGATGTTGAAAATTGTTTCGTCGGACCTGGTTTTCAGATCAATCATAAACACGACATCATAACAATTAAGCCCGACGAAGTAAAAAATTTGGCTGGCAAAAATGTACATTATTCGTCAGGGCAACAGTAGACACGTCGTCGGGCTACGTAAAAAAAATGCTCTATATTTTTCCTCGAAAACTTCATAAATTCCGCCTAAATTTTCGCGAAATCTCAAAAAATACCGCATACTTTAGTTGGTGAAAGGTGTCCACCTTGAGTGGAATAAAAAGCCTTGGTCCAGGGTTCGAGACTCGTTATCCGCTGCAGCGGGAGTTAGAATGGGGACCTCGGTAACAATACCTTTGGGCTTGCTGGTTGTGTTGGATATCCGACTCGTCTGTTACAATTTACGTTGATTGGAATTAAAAAATGTTGGTTAATTTTAAATTTGGTTTTGTTTTTATTTTTTGAATTTAATATTTAATATTAAAAATGTTTGGTTTTTTTTTTTATTTTAATTAAAAATATGTTGGTTAATTTTATGTTTCTTATTGTAGATGTTGCATCACACCTTAATCACGTCTAGGACCCGCCCCTGCCCTGTTCCTATTGATGATCTAGCGTCGGAGGAGGCAACCCCTAAATTGGTTTTCTCAATAGCGGCGTCGGTCAGCCATTGATGTCGGTTCATCAGCGATCCGGTGCTTGATCGGCTCGTTGACAACATAGCAAGAAACAGGGGGAACCCCGTACCGACCACCAGCCCCCACAGGACCACGCCGGAACAGACGAAATCGGGCCTAATGTCGGAGCACTCCCTAAGGGTAAGTTGATTATTTTTTTATTTAACCAACCGTTTTTATTTGTTACTCATTTTATGTACGAATGTTCATCGAATTTGCAGGTAGGTCAGTGAACGTGTGCGGGATAAACCTGGGTTTGACATCTCAGCGGATTTGCAGGACAACGAATACAAAGATACTGGTGGTGTACGAGCCGCGCCTCCGGTCCGCGCCGTTAAAAATCCACAGCCTCCTTGTGCATGACATTGGTGCGATTCTTCGCACCAAGTCCCTGATGATGGGGGAGACTTTCAGAACCCAACCCCCGGAGGAGATCACATGTTGTTGGGGAGAGTTATCGGTACGTTTTTTTCCCATTTTTAACATTAATTTCATATTTTTTAATTATTTTACTAGCTTTAATAATTTATTGCAGATCAATTTTGAGTTCGACTTGGAGGACGTCGAGCTCAGTAGATACCTGAGACACCACTGACAGTTACGGTACACCGACTGGAAGTACGAGCTCCACAAATACTACAAGAGCTGGCCTTCCCCAGAGGAAGCTCAGGCAAATCCTCCGGAGGAGTTGGACGGGCCGACACTTCCAGGGTGGTTGTGGTTGTGCAGGAGGATCGACGCATCGCCGGGCTACTAGACGGGGGGACCAAGAGGCTGACAAAATTCACGTAAGTTTATTTTTTGCAGAATAAACATTCTTTTTTAATTTGATAATTATATTTCTAAATAATATTTATTCAAATTTGTATGAGGCGATGGAGCAAGACGTCTAGGAGACACAAGCTGAGCTCACACAACAGCATCCGAATGTGTCGTTGGAGCAACAGCTCCCGAATCCCGAGAAGTCGATCGCCATCCTAGAGCGACGACTTGGGAGGCGTCCAGGGAGGATCGTTCGGGGGGCGGGTGACGGTGTAGTGCGGGATGTCTCCAGTCACTCGTCGAGTTCTTCTCAGGCAGGCAATCCCTAGGAGAAGTTGAATCTCAGGAGAAACTTCGAGTTCCTCTAGGCCAAAAATGCTGAGATCAAGGCTCAATACGCCGAGATCGAAGCCTAGAACGATCAAATCAAGACTGCCCTTGCAAAGGTCCTTGACCGCTTGGGTGACCGTGGACTGGATGAGCTTTTCTCACAGCCTCAGCCCTCGTCCCAACAGCCCGCCCAGGATCCCGACCACTTCCACCCGTCGACAAGTAGTTAGAATGTAATAAATGTAAAATATTGTTTTAGTTTTAATTATGTAAAAATATAACATTAATTTTTTTTAATTTTTTTTGATTCTTTTTATTCTTTTAATTGAATTTTTAAAATTGTTTTTTAATTGTAATTATATATATTTATTTAATTAAATAATTTATTAAAATTACATTTTTAAATATTCAGAGTTTGCCCGACGAATAGTCATTTCGTCGGGCATAGTAATAAATTTCGATGGATAACCGCGAATTTTTGTAACTTTGCCTAACGAATGGGTTGCGTCAGACATAAATTGTTGACTTTTTCGTTGCTCGACAAATCATAGGGTTCGAACACATCCGCCGGGCAAGCTTTAACTGCTCGACGAATTCACTGTTGTCGTCGACTAACATCAAACCCGACCGCAGTAGCCCGACGAACATTGCCCGATGGAGATTCGCCGTTTTGAATGTTGCTCGAGGAACGCATAACTTTACTCGACGAAATGTATTCGTCGGGCAAGATTGATTTTATTGTAGTGAATAGTATGACTCTATATCTATAGATATGAGGTCTGATTTCCGAGTCTGCAACATCCCTCTCATTTTCTTATTTTATTATCTAATTTTTCTTTAATTTTGTGGAAAGTGTTTTGTTACAATTAATTTTAATTACTATTTTTTATATATAGGCCTAAGATTGTTTTTGTAAAAGAAAATGATGATCAGGAGTCCTCACGGCCGAGATCAGAAGTTGGTGTTGCAATTGAGGGAGCTAGCTTGAGGTTCATGATTTGGGAAATACTCTTCTAACCCTTGATTTATCATATCAAGCGTGCCCATGAAATTAAAAATTTGTCGAATCAATGATTTATCAGATGATACTGTATACTTATTATTTATGTTTAGTAATTTGTACACTTTTCTGCAATAATCTAATAATAACTTGTTCAATTATTATTTCTTTGTACATAAATTAACTTATTGAACATTACATAGTTTATCACGAGATTCAAGAATAAATTATTTTACTGTATAAATTAATTTTCTTATTCTTATATTTAACTTACTATTAGCAAAATCTTAAAAATATTTGTGGTCTGGACTAATTCACTGGGTACAAAGCCAATACCTACAAATACAGTTAAGCAAAATTTTACAAATATAGTAATGACTTCAAATTGTTGGCTAGATTGTTTCCAACATCAACTGAGGATATGGGTATGTCCTTCGTGCTGCCTCGTTAAAAAACCTTGCCCTGAAAAATCCAGTGAGAAAAAACCTTGACATAGGAAAAACCGAAAAAGAGTGCAACACTTTTGAGACTGTTATAAATCTGAAGTCGTTCTTTGCCAATCCATCCTTCAATTATGGGAGGGTTGCAAACCAGAAACAAAGCAGTTGTCAATAATTTGAATTACAGCAGAATTTTTCATGTAACATGGAGAAAACCATTAATTGAAATGTAACATAAACCAGAGATAATAGTTAGCGTCCTAGTATGCCTCACTAAACCATAGCTAATTAAATTCAATCAGAGACAAGGTTCTAGTGGAGAGGTGACTCTGCTGTCAATAATAAAATAATAATAGTAAAATCATAATAAGAATAAGAATTATAGTAAGAATAATAATAACCAATGATAGATAGCTTGAATATTAAAAAGCCTGGAACAACTTCCCCGAGAACATGACCGCCAAAGAAATACCCTCAACTTCCTCTAAACGCCAACCGCCAGCAACTGCTACAAACTCCCCCACGTTCCTCCGAAAACACTCATTAATGTCAACTGATATTTGATAACCAGATTTTCTGAATCATCTTAACTCTTTCACAAAAAATTGATAATACATACATACACGTGCCAGAAGCAATACCGACCAAGGATTATAGCATCAAGAGAAATTTCCAGTAAAATAAACACAAATATATTATCAAATCCAATAAAATCCAAAATTATAGTAAAAATCAAACTTGTAAACTGGCTGACCTCCGAGTGAAAAATAAACGAGATTTAAAACTAATGCATGGTTGTTGACTGGTAAAAGAATCTCCAATTTCGATTTCACCTTGATTTTGGAAAGAGCCAAGGTTCTGATTCTCCTCATTTTGAGAAGAACTGGAAGTTATTCTGACTTTGAGAAGAAGAATGATTATGTGGCTGACTATGATGAAGGTGAAGTTGGAACCACCGTCATTGAGAAAGGTTGATAGAAGACAGAGGAGTGGTTCTGTTGTAGGTCGCAACATAGCGCCCTCGCCGGTCGTAGCATCATAAGGCTCCTCGGCGACAACGTCGGGGTGACTGAAAATCTTGGCGGCCGGTGTGTAAGCATCGCAAATCACCAGGATCGCCTAAAGCGAGATTTCAAAACTGCCCAATCGCCCCCAAAATCATCCACAACTACCCAAAACCGTCTAAAACTGTCCCAAAACCGTTCAAAACCGCCGATCTCTGCTGTCGACAAACACAGGTTTCAGCCCATCTCCAAGACTCCAAGAGGTTGGTTCATCAAAATCGTTCGATCAAGCGGTGGAAGACTCAAAAAAATTTGATACGTAGTTTGTCAATGTTTTTAAAAGTTGAAATTTCTTAGGAGGATAATTAGTATATTATATTATTGTTCCAAATCCGGATATGAATTGGTTGAAATTGAGAGTCCTAATTGGATTGAACATGAATAACATCACTGTGATATACAATCTAAGCCGTGATTCTCTGAATTTATCTTTTCGAATTTTCCTATTGCATTCTAGCTTTATCGTTTTTGTTTCTCTGGCTTGGGTGCCCTGCCGCGTTTTTTGGTTTTTCCATACGCAAATTGGTTGCCCACACAAATTTAGCTTTGTTTTCAAAAGATTAGTCTGTCGAGGGGAGAGTTGGTGTGAAACACAAGTTATCTCAAACTTAGGGTTTACACGGCTAAACCCTAGGGTTTCTCCTCTGAATACCAGTGTGCGTACGGCGGCCAGGGCTATCTAGAGGTGCAGGCATGAGTTCAGAGATGGAGGATTTGGAACGGCGTTTTGGGGCAAACCTACGACGCACGGATCGTGAATGAACTGGGGTGCGATTGGGCCAGGAGGAGGTGGAAGATGTGCCGCTTGGATTCCTCCACTGTCTCGTGGCGGAGATCCTCACGAGCAGGACATTGAATAGTGGGGCCTTCACAGATCTTTTTAAGGGCCTATGGAAGGGCAGAGATGGCTTGGTCATTAGAACAATAGGGGAGAAGAGATTTCTAGCGTGTTTCCAGAATGAAAGAGACAAGCAGAGAGTGCTTGATATGGAACCGTGGGCGTTCATGGATTCCTTGGTTAATTATCTTGGAGGACGGTTCGAGTACTCGAAACCCAAGAAGAGCCCGACTGAACCACTGCTCTTTTTTGGTTCAACTACATGGCATTCCGGGGCTCAGTATAACGGAGGCAGCGATGTGAAAAATTGGGAGTCTCATCGGGGCAGTATTGGAGATAGATAAGTCAAGTGGAAGTGATTGTGTCGGGAGATTTGCTAGAGTTAGAGTCCGCATGAGGGTTGATGATCCGTTGATGAGAGGGGCAAACGTTGAGTTTCCTGGAGACGAGAAGTTGTGGATTGATTTCAAGTACGAATTCCAGCCATCTTACTATCTCATATGCGGATGCATATAGGACACAACACTCGGAGATGTGAAGAAAAATTCTACCAGGAGCATGGTAGGGCTGAACCATCGGATGTGGATCAACTGATTGCATTCAGGGCTCTAGATGCCACTGAAGATCTAAGAGGGAGGCCTCAAAAGAGTACCCTGCGAAGACAAAGACAAACCAATGAGACGCCAAATGTAAACCTGAGTAGAAAGGGGGATGGGATTGCTTCAGGGTTGGCGGCAAAAATCCAAGCAGAGAAGGAGGAGGAGGAGAAAAGGACAAAGGAATTGGCGGAGGCCTTTGATGCAGGCCTGATAGGCAGAGGGGGAGAGATAAGACAACCACAAGTCCAGCAAATGGGAGAGGGCTCGGTGAGGTTCTCTGAGCCTACGGGAATCCATGTGTCTCAGGAGATCGGACTTACCATTGATCTCAATACTACTATGGAGTTGGCTGAAGGGGATGGAGATATGGTAGTAAACGCAGAGGAAGCCCCCATACAGGCTTCTGATCCCTTTGAGCTGGGGCCAATTATCGATCGCATTAGTAGAGCACAGAGAATAAGTAAACGTAAGCGAACTAACCATGAGGTCTCATTGGATATGGCGGAGACCGGTGCTAGACATACCACATTGAGAAGGCAACGAAAGCGGATGGAGGGGTTCTCGGGGGAAGAGATGTACTATGATGCTGGGACTACGTTTGGTAATCAGGAACCAAACAATGAGGTGGTCGGGACCTCCCTTCCCTTAATGGGTCTCTTGAGATGAGGGGTGTAGTTTCCACCCCTCCCCAGTCGCAATGAAGGATCTTAAGTTGGAACTGTCAGGGGATTGGCGGAACTGGTGGCCTGACGATGAACGGCCTGGAGGAGCAAAATCGTCTCCTTCAGCCAGATATGGTGATTTTATTGGAAACTAAAAATAGAAGTAAGCGTTACAAGTACTTGAAGCAAAGGCTACGTATGGAGTTCATGCAACCGGTGGAGTCACGTGGTAAGGGAGGAGTTTGTGTATATTCTGGAAGAATTTAGAACAAGTGGTGCTAGTTAAATACTCGAAATTTGTCATTGAGGTTTTGGTGTGTGATGAGGAAAAAATTATAAATTGGCGTTTGCTTGCAGTGTACGCTAATGTAGACGATAAAAAACGGGGAAAACAATGGGAGGCTCTGCAGGAAAGGTTTCAAAGAAGTGAAGAGGCGTATATGGTAATTGGTGATTATTGTAGAAACAAATTCTTTTCAGATATGAATAAACATTATTACATGGCTTTTATACAAGCTGCAAAGGTATAGGGACATACAACTAAAACTAACTCTCATGAATAGCAAAGCTCTATGAATATTAATAATTGTAACGGAAATCTCCTTAATGTGCTCTAACTCTCATGAAGATGAAGAGTCACTAACACTAACTCTCATGAATATGAAGAGGCTCTAACACTCCCCTGCAAACTTGGCGACGGAGGAGAGGCAAGTTTGGATACCAGGTGGGCAAAGCGGTCTGTAGGAAGGCTTTTGGTAAAGACATCAGCTAGTTGAGCAGCAGAAGGGATGAAGGAAATTTTGTGACGGCCGGAGGCGACACGTTCTCGAACAAAGTGATAATCAAGATCAACAAGTTTCGTGCGGGCATGGAAAACAGGGTTTGCAGCCATGTATTGCAGAGATGTTGTCACAATTGAGGATACCTGGCTAGTGAAGAAGGAATTGTAATTCTCGAAGGAGACCCTGTATCCAAATGGTGTCAGCACATGCATAGGCGAGGGCATGGTATTCTGCCTCTGCACTAGAGGGTGAAATCGTACGTTGTTTCTTAGCACTCCAGGAAATTAAATTTGACCCGAAGAACACGCAATAGCCAGTTGTCGAGCGACTTGTATCGGGGCAACCTGCCCAGTCTGCATCCGAATAGGCAACAAGAATGGTGGAATTAGGGGACCGATGGAAAGGTAAACCAAGACCAAGAGTGCCCTTAAGGGATCGAAGAATGCGCTTGACAGCTTCCATGTGAAGATCAGTAGGAGAGCCCATGAACTGAGACACAAATTGAACCGCGTAGGCAATGTCGGGACTAGTGCGAGTTAAGTATTGGAGAGTGCCAACCAGCTGCCTATAAATGGAGGGGTCAGAGAGAAGATGACCTATGGTACGGGATAGTGAGCCTTTGGAGGCCATGGCGGTGGAGCACGGCTTGCACTCCAACAGGTTACTGCGTTTGAGTAGATAAATGGTATATTTGTTTTGTGTGAGAAGAACACTACCAGACAAATAAGTCACCTCCATACCCAGGAAATAATTGAGTTGCCCAAGATCCGTGAGATCAAATTCAGTGCCCAAGATGCGGATGAAAGCCAGAAGAGAAGAAGGACTACTACCAGTGAGAACAATGTCGTCGACATAAAGAAGTAAGACCATCATGTGTGAGTTGTTCCGAAAAATAAACATGGAGGAGTCGGCACGGCTTTGGAGAAACCCATAACGAAGGAGGAAAGAGCGAAGGCGCTGAAACCATGCGCGAGGAGCCTGTTTGAGGCCAAATAGAGCTATATGGAGTTTGCAAACATGTTGGGGCCGTGTGGGATCAATGAATCCAGGAGGCTGCTGCATATAGACGTCTTCAGAAAGCGTGCCATAAAGGAACGCATTTTTGACGTCTAATTGGTGAAGAGTCCAACCACAGGAGATGACAATACTGAGAACAGTGCGGATAGGGGTGGGTTTGACAACAGGGTTGTAGGTATCAAAATAGTCAATTTCGGGTTGTTGATGATAACCCTTAGCCACCAAACGTGCCTTGTAACGTTCGATATTACCATCAGAGTGGCGTTTGATTTTGAAAACCCACTTGCAACCGACATCACGAACAGAAGGATGCAAGGGAACCAAAGACCAAGTGCCCTGCTTACGGAGCACATTAAACTCATCATACATAGCCTGGCGCCAATGAGAAAATCGACAGGCCTGGGTGTAGCATGTAGGCTCAAGATCAGAATCAACCACAACAAGGAACGCCGAAGGAATAGGATAACGAACTGTGAAGTTGGACTGAAATTTGGGTTTGAAGATGCCTGATTTGGACCGTGTGTGAACTGGGTTGGTCCAATTGGAGGGAGGAGCTAGGGGCTGGTCTGGAATCTGTACTGAAGGCGAGAGGTGGGGGGCGGCTGCTGGCGCTGGTGCCGGAGCAGACGCAGAGGGCTGGGCAGGGGCCGAGACCTGTGTGGCTTTGGCCGGTGCTGGAGCCAAGAGAAGGGGTGCTGGAGCCAAGAGAAGGGGTGCTGGAGCCAAGAGAGAGGTTACAACAACTGGTGCTAGGGCTGGTGCGATGACAAGAGCAGGGGGTGATGGTGGAGTCGAGGATGCGAGGTCGATTGGAGCGAAATGGGGCGAAGTGGGCTCCAAATCTAGTAGTGGTCCAGTATCTAGGTGAGAAGCAGCATGGCCATTGGGTGTGGCTGAACTGGTGACTACTGGAACAGATACCAAGTCAGTGGCATTTGATGGCGTTGGTGCATTGGCAGAATAGAGAAAAGAATGCTCGTGAAAGACAACATGTCTAGAATTATAGACACACCCGGTGGGTGGATGATAGCAGCGATAGCCGCGATGATTAGCACTGTAGCCAAGAAAAACACAAGCAAGCGAACGTGGTTGTAACTTGTTAGAAACATAAGCACCAAGATAAGGATAGCATGTACACCCAAATGTGCGGATAAATGAATAATCCGGGTCTTTACGAAACAACCGCCGATAAGGCGTGTCAATTGCCGAGAAGGTAATTGGTGTCTGAGAGCTTAGTGGAGACAAGAGTAGAAAAATTGGGGAAGGAGAGAACACCAACCGAAGAGGAGGAGGAGGAGGAGGAGGAGGAGGACGCCATGGAAGGAAGAGAAGCTGAAGAATTTTAAAGGAAAAAATGGAGGCTTTGATACCATGTAAAAACAGATTCTTTTCATATATGAATAAACATTATTACATGGCTTTTATACAAGCTGCAAAGGTATAGGAACATATAACTAACACTAAATCTCATGAATAGCAAAGGTCTATGAGTATTAACAATTGTAATGGAAATCTCCTTAATGTGCTGTAACTCTCATGAAGATGAAGAGTCACTAACACTAACTCTCATGAATATGAAGAGGCTCTAACAATTATAATGATATTCTAAGTCAGGATGAGAAGGACGGGGGAAATACAAGATCAGCTGCTAGCTAGCATAAGGCAATTTAGAGAGTTCACAGCAGATTGTAAGCTCCTGGATCTAGGATTTGTGGGATATCCATACACATGGAGAACTAAGCGGGAGGGTGGATTTATCCAGGCCCGTTTGGACCGTGGTTTAGCATCTGAACAGTGGCTGAAACTGTACCCAAACACCAAAGTAAAGCATTCGGTGATCATGGAGTCGGACCATTCCATGTTGGACTTACAAACTGACCATGCAACTGTCAAACGCCCCCGGAAATTCATGTATGACCCTAGATGGAGTAATGATCCCGAATGTCACGAGGTAGTAGACCAGAGATGGAATCGTTCAAACGGAGGAAATCAAGGAGTGGATATGGTTGAGAAGTTAGCTGAAGTAAAGAAGGGATTATTAGTATGGAGAAAAAAGAATAAACAAGCAAACTCACAATGGCAGATCATGGAGCTTAAAAGTCAGCTTACGGAGCTGTATACGGCCCCTAATTTCCAGCGTGATAAGGCCAATGACTTGGAGACGAAGTTACAAACGGCCATTCATGATGAGGAAACTTACTGGAAACTGAAATCCCGTGTCCATTGGCTCAAAGAGGGTGATAGCAATACGAAGCTTTTCCATGCAAAGACTGTCAAACGACGCCGGCGAAATACAATTCATGGTCTACAAGATCAGATGGGAGTGTGGCGTGAGGATGAGAATGAAGTCAGCCATATTGCAGAGGAATACTTCAAATCACTCTTTGAAGCTTCATCCTCTGGGAGAATTGAGGCAGTTACTCAGTGTGTGGAGAGCAGAGTTACTGAGATGGAGAACCAAAAGCTCATTAGGGAGGTCAATGGGGAGGAGATTCTCAAAGCGGTCCAAGAAATACACCCAACTAAGTCACCAGGGCCAGACGGCTTCTCGGCAAGCTTTTTTCAACGACACTAGGGCACGATAGGTACTAAGGTAATTCGTGCAGTCCGATCTTTTTTTTGGCATGGTCGATTGTTGAATGGTTTAACTGACACACATATCTCCCTTATCCCAAAGACGGCCAGACCCATGAGTATGGCTCAATTTCGTCCTATATCTCTGTGTAACGTGTTTTACAAGGTAATTTCGAAGGTCATCTATAATCGCATGAAGAGAGTTTTGGTACGCATCATTAGCCCAACACAGTTAGCTTTTGTGGAAGGACGTCAAATCATTGATAATGTTCTGGTTGTCCATGAAGTTCTTCATACCATGAAAAAGAAAAGAAGGGAGGTGGGGGTTGATATGGCTATCAAGCTTGACATGTCGCAAGCGTACGATAGGGTAGAATGTCCTTTTCTAATGGTTGTGATGCAAAAACTAGGCTTTGACCACTAATTGTGTACTTAGGTATTTGAGCGCATCTCAACGGCGACATATAGTGTTCTCGTTAATGGGAGGCCAAGGGCTTTATTAGGCCAGAACGGGGTCTACGACAAGGAGATTCATTGTCACCTTTTTTGTTTGTGCTTTGTACTGAGGGACTGATTTATCTGCTGCGTAGAAGGGAGGAGGAAGGGGTGCTACACGGCATCCAGGTAGGTCAGAGTGAGTTGAAAATCAATCATCTTTTGTTTGCTGATGACTCGATTTTCTTTTGCCGGGCGTCTGAGGAGGAAGCTGTAGGGGTTGTTGTGACATTGAAAAGTTATGAGGAGGGGTATGGACAAGTTATAAATTTTGATAAAACTTTTGTATTTTTTAGTGCTGATTGCAATCAAGGAGTACAAGATAGAGTGACGAACATATTAGGGATCAAGCTGAAATTCGGTTTTGGCAAGTACTTGGGACTTCAAGTAGATTTTGGAGCATCTAAAAGGGCGGTATTTGACGTTATCAGACAAAAGATTGAGCAAAAAACGCAGGGATGGGTGGAGCAGTTCCTATCCCCCGCCGGTAAGGAGGTTCTCTTGCGGGCGGTTACAATGGCTCTCCCTACATATACTATGTCCTACTTTAAGTTACCAGTGTCAGTTTGTCGTGATATCGAGAAATGCTTAGCTAGGTTTTTGGTGGAGGGGTAAACTTATGGAGAAAGGTGTCCATTGGGCGTCATGGGACAAAGTCATGCAACGAAAAAAACGAAGGGGCCTTGGTTTTAGAGATTTATGCTTCTTCAACTTAGCTATGTTAGCCAAGATAGGTTGGCGTCTCTGTTGCTGACTAAGCTACCAGCTGGAAGTCTACAAGGCACCTAAGGTGTTAAATGAAGACTAAGAGGTACGGTGAAGGTGTAACAGATTAGGAAGTGTGCCTAGAGTGTGAGTCTTGCGTGGGCTGCAAGGAAATTTAGTTAGAACTAGCTAGACTAGGTGTCAAGCTGTAATTGGCTCTTGAGATGTCATAGCATCCAAGGCTAACTGAATGTGAGTGAGAGTGTTTATGTATGCATTCAATTTACATTTTATGTGAATCTAATTAAAAAAATACTCATTTATAGCTTAGAAGAATGATTCTGAAATTGTACTAGGCATTTCCACAAACACCTGGAGTGCATTGATCTTTTTTGTGATCATCACTCAAATTCAATCCTTTTTTCAATCCAGAAATTATGAAAAGAAGTAGAATTAAAGTTAAATGCATCACATGCTCGTCCTGATTCAATCCGCAGCTAGAGAGTTGAATTAAGAAGGTTACCTGGTTGCTGCCATTGGAGCTCTGCATCCAAGTTTCAGTCGACAAGCCTGTTATCCAATATGGTATAAGAGCATAGTCTCTGATCATCATCTGGGTGTAGATATGTGCAAGGCTATAGCATTGTGAAGTTGAGTGATATGCAATGATAGAAACACACGGTGGAGGTGAGCTGAGGACGCCAATCTTCACAGGCTCTAACTATGACGTGTGGAGTATCAAAATGAAGACTGTGCTGAAGGGCTATGATCTATGGAAATATGTAGATGTGGGATTACTTGAGACAATGATTGTAGAAGGAGAAGCTGTAGTTGTTTTGAATCAACCTTATCATGCTGACTTGGTGAAAGATGCTAAGACGTTGAGCATATTTCAGAATGCAGTTGCTGATGATATTTTTTCCAGGATCCAGAAGGAAGAGAGTGCAAAAGCAGCCTGGAACGTTCTGCAAAGACAATACAGAGAAGACTCAAAGGTGAAGGTTGTCAAACTTCAATCTCTTAGACGTGATTTGAATATACAAGATTGAAAGAAGATGAATCATTGTCTGTGTATATGTCTAGACTATATGGAGTTGTAAATCAAATGAGAACGTACGGAGAAGATATTTCAGAAATGAGACTAGCTCAGAAGATTCTAATTAGTCTGAGTAACCCCTATGATCCTATTGTATCTATCATAGAAGAAACCAGGGACATGGAATATGTGAATGTTGAAAGTTTCATTGCTTCAATTAGGGCTTTTGATCAAAAGATAGAAATGCACAGTGAAGGAAGTGTTGACAAAGCCTTTGCTAGCTTGTGTGTGAATTTCAAAGGACAACAGGGTAACTCCCAAGGCAAGTTTAAGAAATTCTACAAGAGCAACAAAAATTGGAATCAAAACTCCAATGCCACTGGTAAATTCAATTATCACCATAATGCAGGCTCTAAAAAGGCAAAGAACAGTGGCGCAAAATGCAAAATGTGTGACAAATTACACTATGGTGAGTGTTGGTTCAAGGGTAAGCCTAAATGCTATAATTGCAACAATTTTGGTCATTATTCCAAAGATTGCAATGGGAAGTCCGTAAATATGGCCAGAGAGGTGACTGAAACTACTGGGAACTTATTCTATGCATGTAACACAGCTTTTGTGAAGGATGAAAATGTGTGGCATGTGGATAGTGCATGTAGTAAGCACATGACTGCACAAGAATCACTACTGGTAGACATTGATAGGAGCATTAAAGCAAAAGTGAAGATGGGAAATGGCGAGCTTGTTCAAGAAGAAGGAAAATGCACTATTTTTATTCACACTAATCAAGGTGAAAGATACATAAAAGATGTTATGCTCTTACCTGGATTAGAGGAAAATCTGCTGAGTGTTGGTCAGATGATAGAGCATGGCTACTTTCTGGTATTTGGAGATCAGACAGTGGATATCTTTGAAGACAAAGAGATGTGTCACATAGTAGCTAAAATTCCTATGAAAAAGAACATATGCTTTCCTATGTCATTTGAGTGTGTAAATCCTATAGCAATGAGGGCAACTATTGCTGAAGATTCAGACTTATGGCACATGAGATATGGTCATTTGAATTACACTAGTTTGAAGCGTTTACAGCAAAAGGATATGGTTGTTGGTATGCCTAAACTACAAGGTATTGGTGATGTATGAGCAAGCTGTGTAGCTGGAAAGCAGCATGTGGAGCAGTTTGACAAGGAACCTGCTTGGAGGGCAACTTCACCTCTTGAACTCATACACTCAGATGTTTGTGGCCCAATGCAAGTAGAAACTATTGGAGGTAAAAAGTACTTCTTGACCTTTATTGATGATTTTACTATAATGTGTTGGTTGTACTTAAACATAAGTCTGGAGTTCTAAATGTGTTTAAAAAGTTTAAAAGCATGATTGAGTTGCAAAGCGGTTATAAGATCAAGAGACTCAAAAGTGATAGAGGTAGGGAGTACCTCTCAAATGAGTTTGAAAATTTCTGTATGAGACAGGAATAGTAAGACAATTAACAGTGGCTTATTCTCCTCAACAAAATGGAGTTGCTGAGAGGAAGAATAGAACCATTGTTGAAATGGCTAAGGCCATGATGCATGGAAAGGGTGTACCCTACAAATTCTAGGGTGAATATGTGAATACTGCAGTGTACTTGCAGAATAGATGGCCTACAAAGGTTTTGAATGGTAAAACACCATTTGAGCATTTTAGTGGGAGAAGGCCAGGAGTCAAACACCTAAGAATTTTTGGTTCTATCTGCCATTCTCACATCTCTGATCAACTGAGACAGAAACTTGATGAAAAGGGAGTGAAGTTTGTGTTCATGGGATATGGAAGTTCTAAAAAAGGCTACAGGTTATATAATCTACAAACCAACAAGATTAATATCTAGGAGTGTTGTCTTTGATGAGAATGAAGAATGGTTTTGAACATGCTAATTCTCAAACTGAGAATGCAACTGAGGTCCCTCAAGAACTTGCAGCTGAAGTTTTTCAAGAACCTGAACCTCAGAATGAAACTCAAATAATAGATGTGCAACCTGCAGATGAATCCACAACTGGAACACCTGTCAAGCTCGGAAGTATTCATGACGTTTATGCACGATGTCACATGTGCATCATTGAGCCTGAATCCTATCAAGAAGCAGCTAAAGACCTAGCTTGGAAGAAAACAATGGAGGCTGAAATTGACATGATTCAAAAGAATGAGACATGGGAGTTGGTGGACAGACCTACGAACAAACCAGTTATTGGAGTCAAATGGGTTTACAAGACAAAGTTAAACCTAGATGGTTCTATACAAAAGCACAAGGCCAGACTTGTAGCCAAGGGGTATGCACAGAAGCCTGGTGTGGACTTCAATGAAACCTTTGCTCCAGTAGAAATGTTAGACACCATTAGATCTCTCATTGCTCTAGCAGCTAAGAGGAACTGGAAATTATACCAATCCGATATAAAATTTGCATTCTTGAATGGAGTACTAGAAGAAGAAGTATATATTGATCGGCCGGAGGGTTTTGAGGTTCAAGTAGAAGAAGGAAAAGTCTACAAGTTTAAGAAAGCTCTCTATGGACTCAAGCAAGCCCCAGGAGCTTGGTATGGAGAAATTGATTCTTACTTGTTGAGCTATGAGTTTAAAAGGAGTTCTAGTGAGGCTACACTTTACATGAAGTTTGATGAAGCTGGTGAAGTCCTAATTGTGTCTATCTATGTGGATGACATAGTTTATACTGGAAGTTCACAAGCATTGATAAAGGAATTCAAGCATGTGATGATGAGTAAGTATGAGATGACAGATTTGGGTCTACTTCATCATTTCCTAGGAATGGGAGTGATACAATCAGACATAAGTATCTTCATACACCAAATAAAGTATGCAACTACTCTTCTGGAGAAGTTTGGTCTCAAGGATTGTTTAAACAAGTGAGCACACCATTGGTTCCAGGAGATACACTCATGAAGGAAGATGGAAGTGAAGCTGTTGATGAGCAACTTTACAGAAAGATAGTGGGAAGCCTACTCTACTTGACAGCAACAAGGCCTGACATAATGTATTGTAACGACCCGGAACAGAAATTAAATTCTTTTGAGAATTGGACAATTTTACCCTCAGTTTTGGACGGGTTTGGGAGTCACTTTTTGACTGACAGTACTTTTGGGAATTTTTATTGGGTCGTTGCGTAGGTCTCGAACTCACGAGTTCGTAGACAGGCGGCACGCGGAAAACGGAGACCCGATGAGTTCGTTACGGGTCTAGAAGATTCAGGGGCAGTTTGGTAATTTTGGAGAAGTTGGAACTATATAGTAGATATTTTTCTCTCTCCTCGGGAGATTGGGCAATCAGTCTCTCTCTCCTACCCGAAACCCCCCCCCCCCCCCCCCCCCCCCCCGTGTGAACATAAAGACTTGATTTTCATCGGATGGGTTTCGATCTGATTCGAACAAAACCAAGGTCGGGAGGATCTTCCTCGGGACCCCACGAGCATTTTGGGGTAGTTATTGGAGCGGGAGCACCGCCGTAGGCGACGGACGGAGGAGGGAGGTGAACCGAACCTTCTCGGCCGTTTTTCGGCCAAACTAGGTACGATCTCGGAACTTTGACCTCATATTTGGATTCCTGGTGAAGAGTAGATGAATTTCCATGTGTAGATCGTGAAAAACGGTTAAGAAATCAAGAAATTAGAAAACCTTGAAGTTCGGCCGGAAATGGGGGATTCCGGCGAACCAGACGGCGGCGGAGGTGGCGGTCCGGTCATCTTCTCCGGCCAGCCTCCGGCGACGGTGAGGGCCGTCCGGTCGTCTTCTCCGGCGAGTCACCGGTAACCGGTCGAGTCGAGTGAACCGGTCGAGTCGAGTGAACCGGTCGAGTTGGACCGGGTCAGGTCGAGCCGGGCCGGGTTGGACCGGTCCAGGCGCGTGAACACTGTAGCAGGCGCGTGACCGGCACGTGGGCGCGTGTTCTGACCTTCCGGTGGCGCGTGGCGGTGCGTGGGACTGTTCCCGAAGTCACGGCGGCGCGTGACTAAGGTTTTGGGACGTTCCGGATCAGATTTTGTTGGTTTCGAGGCCATAGGAGTTCATTTAGAGCTCGGTTGGGCAATCCCAGCGGTAAGTATTGACCGTGGAGAGGGTTTTGAGCTTGGAAAGTCAAGGTAGTTGGGTCATTATGGTGTAGGTGTTCTGAGGCTAGAGCGTACATGAATTTTGGGTTGGATGGTGATGGTAAGTGGACTTTGATTTATAAATTGTAATGCATGTATAAATATCTTTGATTTAAATACTGTTGTGTATGGGTGCAATGATTGCTGGATAATTGTTGTTCCAATATTTCAGTGGAAGTGTATTGTTTTGAGAAATTGCCTGGTTTTTGTACTCGATTTTGATATTGTTTGGACGTGGTAATTATTTGGGTACATGGTTATGAGTTGAAACCGTATTTGTGATAAATGATAAACAAAATATATACTTGATTTGGATACAAAACCGATTTGATGGGGACTAGAACCCGGGCCTTGGTTCCATGTTGGCGGACTCCCGGTGAACCCCTAATTTAAACAAAACCGATTTGATGGGGCCTAGAACCCGGGCCTTGGTTCCGTGTTGGCGGACTCCCGGTGAACCCCTAATATAAACAAAACCGATTTGAGGGGGCCTAGGATCCGGGCCTTGGTTCCGTATTGGCGGACTCCCGTTGAACCCCCAATATAAAAGGTGATTTTGTAGAGATATGCCGACTGATATAATATGCCGACTGATATGATATGATACAGGACTAGCACACCCCAAGGGTTACCCTGGTGGCTAGGGATATGATAGTCGAGAGATATGTCGACTGATGTGATATGATAGCCGAATGTTATACCGGCTGATAATACGATATGATAGCCGAGGATATTTCCGGCTCTAATATGAACCAGACGACAATTGTCATGTGCTTAATCAAACTATGAAAATATTTCGTCATCCGGGTCAGTGGGTTGGTGTGGGCGGTGACCCAGATCATTGTTGGTTCACCAGTATCTGACTAGTATGTTGTCTTGTGGTTTTCCAGTAGTGATGTCAGCAATGTCTGACCTACTGACATTTGGTGTCAGAGAGTATTTCTATTTGAACCACCACTATTCCGAGGTCTTGGTTTTGACTGGTATTTTATCCTGCGTCTGACAGTAGGAGTGATTAGTAAGTACAGAGATTCTGTTGGGAACCCTATAAGGTTTAATAAAAATTATTTAAGAACAAAGGGTATTTTTGGTAATTAAATTTTGAGGTAAAAAAGCTGTCAGACGGGATAAGGGTTCTTTCCGGGTTTCGAGGGAAAATTCGGGAAGGGTCCTTACATGTATGCTGCAAGTTTTTTATCTAGGTTTATGCATGGTCTTACAATTAAGCATTATGGAACTGCCAAAAGGATCCTGAGATACATTCAAGGTACACTTTCTTATGGCATTTGCGTATGCTAAAGGAAAAAAGCCTCTACTTGGATTGGTTTCAGTGATAGTAAGTTTGGGGGGGGGGGGGGGGGGGGGGGGGGGGTGGGGGGCGGCGGTTCTGAAAATGATATGAAGAGCACTTCGGGTTATGCATCTACTTTGATTGGTTTCATAGGCCTCAATGAAGCAAAGCACAGTGGCTTTGTCCACAGCAGAAACATAGTATGTTGTTGCTGCTGAAGCTACAACTCAAACTATTTGGCTTAGATTTGTACTTACAGATTTTGGAGAAGAGCAAGGAGAGGCAACACCATTGTTTTGTGACAATATGTCAGCAATAGCTATGGCAAGAAACCCAGTATTTCATCAGAAAATTAAACATATTAATAGGAAGTTTCACTTCATCAGAGATGCCCTGCAAGATAATCATATTGTCTTGATATTCGGCAGATCAGAAGATCAGATAATTGATATTTTACTAAAGCTCTGCCTAAGGAGAGACTAAACTACTTAAGGGGTTTACTTGGTGTCAAACCAGCAGCTAGCTTAGAGGGGAGTGTTGCTGACTTAGCTACCAGCTGGAAGTCTATAAGGCAGCTAAGGTGTTAAATGAAGACTAAGAGGTGCGGTGAAGGTGTAACAGATTAGGAAGTGTGCCTAGAGTATGTGAGTCTTGCGTGGGCTGCAAGGAAATTCAGTTAGAACTAGCTAGACTAGGTGTCAAGCTGTAATTGGCTCTTGTGATGTCATAGCATCCAAGGCAAACCGAATGTATGTGAGAATGTGTATGTATGCATTCAATTTATATTTTACGTGAATCTAATTAAAAAAATACTCAGTTATAGCTGAGAAGAATGATTCATAAATTGTACTAGGCATTTCCACAAACACCTAGAGTGCATTGATCTTTACTGTGATCATCACTCAGATTCAATCCGTTTTTCAATCCAGAAATTAAGAAAAGAAGTAGAATTAAAGTTAAATGCATCACAGGCTAGTCCTGATTCAATCCGCCGCTAGAGAGTTGAATTATAAAGGTTATACCTAGTTGCTGCCATTGGAGCTCTGCATCCAAGTTTCAATCGACAAACCTGTTATCCAATAGTCTCATCAGTGATCCTAATAGTTACAAGCCAAATATCATCATGAGTTATCCAATAGTTACAAGCCAAATATCATCATGAGTTGTCTTTTATGGCGGCTGGCCCAGTCTCGAGGTCCTCATTTGGTTGGAAAGGAATTTTACAATCCAAAGACATACTCCGTGCTGGCATTCGTTGGAGAGTGGGTAATGAAGAATTGATTAAGGTGAGAAATGAGGCTTGGCTGCCTTCTAACAGGCCCTTTATCGTAAAATCAAGTCACCCTGAAATGCCTGATAGAGTTGCAGACTTGATTGATCAAGGCAGTAAAGATAGGGACCGCTCTCTAGTTCACAGGCTGTTTTTGACGGAGGAAGTCTCAACTATCCTAGCTATACCAATTAGTGGGTTTAGGCGTGAAGATAGACAAAGTGTGACACTATACAAAGACATGTTATTATTCTGTTAAATCTAGCTACTACCTCGCGTTGGAACTTTTCAAAAATGGTGATTTACGAAGCTAGGGCCATGGGGAATGCAGTTCAGTGCAGGAGGAGGAGAAGAAGTGGAATGCAATTTGGAAAGCCTAGGTTCCAAACAAGCTCAACAAGCTCAGAGTCTTCTTCTGGAGGTGTGTGCGCAATTACCTACCTGTCAGGGAGAATCTCATTCGAAGGCGGATTCATGTTGATAATGTTTGTCCTGTTTGTGGGGAGGAAGGAGAAACACAAGAACACATGTTCTTCTCATGCAGATTTGCTCAAGTATTCTGGTTTTCCAGTCCCATTTAGTTGGATGCTAGACTGATAGCAGGGATGAAGTTTCGTGATAGCTGGGAATTCTTAGTTAACTTGTTCGAGAAGAAACCTGGGTGAAAGGAGGCAGTCCAGTGGATGATTTTCGATCTCTGGCGGTTATGAAAGAGTAGAAATGCGAGATGTTTCAAAGATGTCGAGTCTGATCCGGTGCTCGAGGTTCGACTAAATCAGGAGAACCTAGGGGAGTATATTCGAGCTAAAGAACAGCAAGTACCTCCCATGCATATGGTGAACATGCACTCCACACCAGTTCAGGTCCCTCACCGGTGGCAGCGTTCTCCATTTGGCTTGCTTAAGGTGAATTGCGATGGCTCTTGGGTGGCAGTAACGGGTCTGGGCAGTTTTGGCTGAATTTTGTGAACGTTCTCCGGTACTTTTGAGAGGGGAGGTGGTGTATGACGTTTTCCATGTCAGTCTAGCCTCGAAGCGGAGGCCATGGCCTTGAGGGTTTCCTTGGAGTCATGTCTTGCTGCTGGGTGTGATTCGTTGGAGGTGGAATTTGATTCTTTGATTCTCATTAACTCGCTGCATAAAGGCACAGTAGTTGAGATTTCTATTGAGTCCATTGTGTTGAACAATCTTGATTTGAAGTCTCATTTTGAGTCGATTAGATTTTTGTTTGTTCCGCGTCATTGGTAATAAGGCTGCGCATTTAGTAGCCTCGTTTGCTAGGCGATTGGGGGGTTGTTGTTGAATCAGGCAAAGACTGAAGAGACTCAAGTTGTAGAGGCAAAGAGGGACACAAAAATCAGAAATTCACCAACACGGCAACAAAAAGGTAAGATCACTCCAAACACCCCTATAGCTGAACCAATTTGAATCAGGACTAGCCTGTGATGTTTTCCTTTACTCTTTCTTTATTTATGGATTGATTGTTTGGATTGAACGGGTGATGATCACTATGATAATCATTGCACCCCAAGTGTTTGTGAAAATGCCTTAGTAGTTTTCTAAATATTTCTTCTCTGCTATTACAGAGATAGTTTTCATTGAATTAAGTTTAAATGAGTAAATTGAATGCTTACATACTCCCACACTCACTCTCACTCGATTAATTAAATTATATGACATCTAACAAACCTATTACATGATGACACCTAGACTAGTCTGCTCTAACAGGCTTACTTGCAGTCCACGCAAATCTCACACACTTTAGGAACCTCTCTAATCAGTTACAACTTCCCCCGCATTCCTTGGCCTTCAACTGATCACTGCCAGCTGATAGCTTAGTTACTAATACTCCCTTATAAGCTAGCTACTGGTTTGACACCAAGTACATCCCTTAGGTAGTTTAATCTTTCCTTAGGCAAAGCCTTAGTAAAGATATCAGCTATCTGATCTTCTGATTTGCAGAACATCAATCCAATATGATTATCAATTAGGGCGTCTCTGATGAAGTGAAACTTCCTATTGATATGCTTAGTTTTCTGATGAAATACTGGGTTTCTTGCCATTGCTATTGCTGACATATTGTCACAGAACAATGGTGTTGGCTCTCCTTGTTCTTCTCCAAAGTCCTTAAGCACAAACCTAAGCCAAATAGCTTGAGATGTTGCCTCAGCAACAGCCACATACTCAGCTTCTACTGTGGACAAAGCCACTGTGCTTTGCTTCACCGAGGCCCATGAAAATACCCCACTTCCTAGAGTAAAGGCATAGCCTGAAGTGCTCTTAATATCATCTTCAGATCCTCCCCATTCACTGTCACATAAAAAAATCAATGTAGAAGCTTTTCCCTTAACATATTAAATGCCATAGGACAGTGTACCTTGAATATATCTCAGAACCCTTTTTGCAGTTCCATAATGCTTGCTTGTAGGTCCATGCATAAACCTAGACAATAGACTTGCAACATACATTATGTCAGGTCTTGTTGCTGTCAAGTAGAGTAGGCTTCCCACTATCTTTTTGTACAGTTGCTCATCAGCAGCTTCACTTCCATCTTCTTTCATAAGTTTATCTCCTGTAACCAAATGTGTGCTCATAGGCTTACAATCCTTGAGACCAAACTTCTCAAGAAGTGTAGTTGCATACTTCCTTTGATGTATGAAGATACTTCTGTCAGATTGTATCATTCCCATTCCTAGGAAGTGATGAAGTAGCCCCAAATCTGTCATCTCATACTTACTCATCATCACTTGCTTGAATTCCTTGCTCAATGCTTGTGAACTTCCTGTGTATATTATGTCATCCACATAGATAGACACAATTAGAACCTCACCAGCACCATCAAACTTAGTGTAAAGTGTAGCCTCACTAGCACTCCTTTTGAACTCACAGCTCAATAGATAAGGGTCAATCTCTCCATACCAGGCCCTTGGGGCTTGCTTGAGTCCATAGATAGCCTTCTTAAGTTTGTAGACCTTTTCTTCCTTCTCTTGAATCTCAAACCCCTCTGGCTAATCAATGTACACTTCTTCTTCAAGTACCCTATTAAGAAAAGCAGACTTTACATCTAATTGGTACAATTTCCAGTTCCTCTGAGCTGTTAGAGCAATGAGAGACCTTATGGTGTCTAACCTTGCTACTGGAGCAAAGGTTTCATTGAAGTCCACGCCAGGCTTTTGTGCATACCCCTTTGGCACAAGTCTGGCCTTGTGCTTCTGTATAGAACCATCTAGGTTTAACTTTGTCTTGTAAACCCATTTGACTCCAATGACAGGTTTGTTCATAGGTCTGTCCATTAGCTCCCATGTTTCATTTTTCTGAATCATGTCAATTTTAGCCTCCATTGCTCTCTTCCAAGCCATATTATTAGCTTCTTCTTGATAGGATTTAGGTTCAGTGATGCACATGAGACATCGTTCGTACACATCATGGATAATTCTGATCTTGACAGGTGTTCCAGAAATGGATTCATCTGCAGTTTGTACTTCAGTTATTTGGATCTCATTTTGAGGTTCAGTTTCTTGCACATTTCCAGTTGTAGGTTCTTGAGGGACCTCAGTTGTATTCTCAGGTTGAGAATTAGTATGTTCAAAACCATAGTTCAGTATAAGGGTGCCATAAACCTCAGCCTTTGTTGAATTCCAGTCCCATCCTGCACTTTCATCAAACACAACACTTCTAGATATCACAATCTTGTTGGTTTGAAGATTATACAACCTGTAACCTTTTTTCACATTGTCCATATCCCATGAAAACACATTTTTCTCCCTTCTCATCCAGTTTCTGTCTCAGCTGATCAGGAATGTGAGAACAGCAAATAGAGCCAAATATTCTTAGGTGTTTGACCCCTGGCCTCCTTCCACTAAACTGCTCAAATGGTGTTTTAACATTCAAAACCTTTGTTGGACATCTGTTCTGCAAATGAACAGCAGTGTACACAGATTCACCCCAGAATTTGTAGGGCACACCTTTTCCATGCATCATTGCTTTAGCCATTTCCACAATGATTCTATTCTTCCTTTCAGCAACACCATTTTGTTGTGGAGAATAGGCCACTATAAACTATCATGCTATTCCAGCTTCATCACAGAGTCCTGTAAACTCATTTGAGAGATATTCACCACCTCTACCACTTTTGAGTTTCTTGATTTTATATCCACTTTGTAACTCAATCATACTTTTATATTCTTAAACACATTTAGAACACCATACTTATGTTTAAGGAAATATAACCAACACATTCTAGTGAAGTCGTCGATAAAAGTCAGGAAATACTTGTTACCTCCAATGGTTTCTACTTGCATTGGACCACACACATCTGAGTGTATTAGTTCAAGAGGCATGGTTGCCCTCCAAGCAGGTTCTTTGTCAAACTACTCCACTTGCTGCTTTCCAGCTACATAGCTTGCACAAACATCTGCACCCCCTTGTAGCTTAGGCATACCAACAACCAACTCCTTCTACTGTAAGCACTTCAAACTAGTGTAGTTCAGATGTCCATATCTCTTGTGCCATAAGTCTGAATCTTCAGCAATGGTTGTCCTCATAGCCATAGATTTTACACATTCAAATGTCATAGGAAAACATCTGTTATGTGTCATTTGAATTGTAGCTATTCTGTGACATAGCTCCTTGTCTTCATAGATGTCCACATTATGTTCTCCAAATACTAGAAAGTAGCCATGTTGAATCATTTGTCCAACACTTAGCAGATTTTCTTCCAAACCAGGTAAGAGCATAACATCCCTTATGTGTCTTGTACCTGACTTAGTTTGAATGACCAGAGTTCCTTTCCCTTCTGCTTGAACTATCTCACCATTTCCCATGGCTTTAATGCTCCTATCAAGGTCCACAAGTAGGTCATCTTGTGCAGTCATGTGATTGCTACATGCACTGTCCACATACCATACATTTGCATCTTTCACAGCAGCAGTGTTGCATACATAGAACAGGTTCTCAGAAGGTTCAGTCACCTCTCTAGCCATGTTCACAACAGCCTTTCCATTGCAATCTTTGGTATAATGACCAAACTTATCGCAATTGTAGCATTTAGGCTTTCCCTTGAACCAGCACTCACCATAGTGCAGTTTGTCACAGATCTTGCACTTGGTTCCACTGCTCTTTGCCTTATTAGAACTTGCATTTTGATGAATACTGGCTTTGCCAGTAGCACTGGACTTTTGATTCTAGTTCTTGTTATTCTTGTAGAACTTCTTAAATTTTCCTTGAGAGTTACCCTGCTGACCTCTAGGATTTACAGACAAACTAGCAAAGGCCTTATCAACATTCCCGTCACTATGCATTTATATTCTTTGATCAAAAGCCCTAATTGAAACTATGACACTTTCAACATTCACATTTTCCATATCCCTGGTTTCTTCTATGACAGAAACAACAAGATCATAGGGTTTAGTCAAGCTAATTAGGATCTTTTGAGCTAATCTCTTTTCTGAAATGTCTTCTCCATAAGTTCTCATTTGGTTTACAACTCCATATAGTCTAGACATATACACATATAAGGATTCATCTTCTTTCATTCTAGTATACTCAAAATCACGTCTAAGATATTGTAGTTTGACTGCTCTAACCATTGCATCTCATCTGTACTATCTTTCCAGGACATTCCAAGCAGCTTTTGCACTCTCTTCATTATGAATTCTAGGGAAAATGTCATCGGCAATAGCATTCTGAAGCATGCTCAGAGTCTTAGCATCCCTCACCAGATCAGTATGTGAAGGCTGGTTCAAGACAGCTCCAGCTTCTCCTTCCACGGCTATTGCTTCAGGTATTTCCACAACTACATACTTCCACAGATCATAGCCTTTCAGTACTGTCATCATTTTTACACTCCACATGTCATAGTTAGAACCTGTGAAGATTGGAGTCCTTAGCTCACCTCCTTCATATGTTTTTGTCATTGCAGATCACACTGCTCATGAATGCTTCTCTTCTTGCACATCACAGATCAACACCCAGATGATGATCAGAATCTATGCTCTGATACCATGTTGAATCAGGAAAAGAGTGAAGAGACTCGGGTTGCAGAGGCAAAGAGGGACACATAAATCAAAAATTCACCAACACGGCAACAAAAAGGTAAGATCACTCCAAACACCCCTATAGCTGAACCAATTTGAATAAGGACTAGCCTGTGATGTTTTCCTTTACTCTTTATTTATTTCTGGATTGATTGTTTGGATTGAACGGGTGATGATCACTATGATAATCAATGCACCCTAAGTGTTTGTGAAAATGCCTTAGTAGTTTTCTAAATATTTCTTCTCTGCTATTACAGAGATAGTTTTCATTGAATTAAGTTTAAATGAGTAAATTGAATGCTTACATACTCCCACACTCACTCTCACTCGATTAGTTAAATGATATGACATCTAACAAACATATTACATGATGACACCTAGACTAGTCTGCTCTAACAGGCTTACTTGTAGTCCACGCAAGTCTCACACACTTTAGGCACCTCTCTAATCAATTACAACTTCCCCCACATTCCTTGGCCTTCAACTGATCACTGCCAGCTGATAGCTTAGTTACTAACAGTTGTCATAGTTGGGAGGGCTTAGAGCCCGATTGGTTTTTCGATACTCATGCTGTAGATGTAAACGTTTCTATTTGTTTATAATTCAAGGTATTTTCTTTGGAAAAAAAATAACTCAAATCCAAATTCAAATCTCTTTACATAAATATCCTAATTAACTAGGTGACTAGGGCCTACATGTAATATATATACATAAAAAAAAGGTACCTTCCGTAAATGTTAAACTTATGTTCTATGTATTTGATTTAAAAGTAGGGAAAAATTAAACAAAATTGCCGTGATAGATAAAATTAATAGCATTTCGGATCTAGAATAACGTATAAAAGCACGTATAAAATTGCCGTGGAATGTGGTTGGTGGCAATGCTAAGACGCAGGCAATCTCTATCTGACCTAACAAGAGACAACAACTATAAATTAGTGATAATATTGGTAGAGGTAGCCATCATATGCAAAAGTACCTCACACTATATTTCGCTCTTCAAAAGACATGATTTTTTCTTTGTGTATTTTGCCTTCTTCTGCAAAGAAATGAAGGAAAATCAAAACATCCTTCTCTTGTCAAATAGGAAGAGACTCAGACATCAACATATTTTGAGTCGGATCATAAATCCAGCAAATTTTTATATCGGATCGTTGATTTACCAGACAATTCTGTTGCAGGGTGCAATTTGTGTTTCCAACTGAAACCGTATCCACATATTCATGTTAGTCATACATACGTATAACTCCAAATTAAATGGCATTTTCTTTTGACCCAATACTTTTTTTCTCCTTATATATATATATTAATATGGAATTTATTCTCTACTTTTGTGTATCTGCAGGCCATGCCAAGGACACGCTCATGGCGTCATGCCTTCAATATTTGATCATCTGCAAAATAAAGAACGAGAGAAGAGCAAAGTGACAGATGATGACCGCCCGAGGATGAGGTAGAAGAATGCATGAGGAAGAGGCATAATTCACTACAAGAAAAGCGATGTAGCCAAACAAAGTTTTGCCCGACGAACACAATATCGCAAGGTAAACAACTATTGCCCATCGGATATGAAGGCTCGCCGTGTAATGGTGCACCTACTAATACATCTGCCGGATGAGGCAAAGCTAGCTGACCCGGTGCATTATTGTTGGATGTACCCAATCGAGAGGTATAACTTATCCCTTCTATTTGATAATATTTTCTTACTATCATGTATATATGTGAATCATAATGTAAATTTCCTTGCAGAATGTTAGGTACGTACAAGCAGTACGTTCGGAACAAGACACGTCCTGAAGGCTCTATAGCGGAGGCGTACATTGCAAAGGAGGCACTGACATTTTGTGCAATGTACCTTCGGAATGTTGAAACTTCCTTCAATAGGGCGTCGCGCAACGACGATGGTGGTCAACGTCCAGAGACCCTATCTGTATTTGCCCAACCCGCACGATTATTCGGCACTGGTCCAATCTCGGAGTCGTTCATCAATAGCGATATGTAGGGGGCTCATTGGTTCATACTAAACAACTGTGACGAAGTCTGGCCCTTCCACGAGCAGCACAAGGCGTTGATGAAGGCCCAATTTCCTTCTAATTGGGAAGAAATGGACTAACAACTGTTTCCACGTTGGTTTTCCGAGCATGTGAGTCAAATATTTTATTTGAAAATTTCTTAAATTGGTTTTATGTTTACCAATTTCGTGTCTTGTGTGTATCCTACCAGATGGCACAGCTGAAAGATGTCAACTCGCCAAATTTCAATAAAGAATTAATGCACCTGGCCATTGGCCCATTCCGAGGAGAAACGTACGCTGGTTGTCACGTTATCGGAGTTAAGTTCATGTGCACAGAACGAGACGAAAAATTGTCAACGCAAAATAGCAGGGTCTTCGTGCCGGGGATGGGGAAAATGCTGATACAGGGTTCTACGGTAAATTGTTAAGTGTGGTTAAGGTGTTATACGTAGACCGCAAGGAAGTCGTCTTGTTCAAGTGTCATTGGTATGATACGAACCCAAGTATCCCAGGCAGTGTCATTAAAGATCAGTTATGTACCTCTGTAAACACAAACACCCGGTGGTTTGATAGTGATCCCTACATCCTCGCTAGTACGGCGAAACAAGTATTCTATGTGGATGATCCAAAAGCTGGTGGTGGTTGGAAAGTAGCTGAGATGGTGAATCATAGAAACATTTGGGACTTGGATGACCGATACCATGAAGAAGGTGGGGAAACAGACGATGACCAAATCATTTACCAAGTGGATTCCTCAGCATCCACCCAAAACGTGGATGGAGTACGGACCAATGACATCATCCCACCAATTGCGATTGATGACATTTTTACTGATCTCGGGGAATTAGAACAAATTGATAGTGATTCGGAGGAATCAAGTACTGTACACATCTCGGATGACGAGCGTGAATGGGAGGGGGAAACCGAATCCGACATCGAATGAAAGTTGTAAATTAGAAATTTCATTTATATATATAATATCCATCTTCAAATCAATAAATTTGATTTATATGTATGTTGTATGATTTCATTCACAAAAGTTTTAATTAATCTTTTATATATGTACTACTCGGTAGCTTTTCATACAGGATGCAAGCACTTTTTCAAAAAAGGTAAAACTGAAAAGTCTGCTATCATGTGTACTAAAAAAACTTATAATTTGATTACAGGTGGTTATGAAAAAAAAATAGTTTTTTTACTTTCTTAAAGTGAAGAGACCATACATGCACTCCACAAATTACCCAACTTCGAAATAAATGAAGGTCAAAGATTTAGCCAAATATTTTGATGATAAGTCATGAAGGTCAATTTGATAAGTCATGAGGGTCAATTTTTACTCACTAGTGCAATGTGAAAGAAAGAGAACCAAACATTAATATTGACCGAATAAGAGACAAAAAATTTTTATAAAAAATATTGTCAATAAAATGTGCTTTGATAATATTTTTATAAAAAAATTGTGAATAAAATGGGAAAAATCTTATAAAAACTATCACACATTTGCCAGAAGAATATACTTAACCATCCGTCGGGGATTATTTAACAGATTAAATTTACATTTATATTAAACAATTTTTTAAATTACTGTTTACCGACGAATTTTAAAACTGTTACCCGACGGATAGCCAACCATTGTTGTTACCCAACGATGGTTTTAAAAGGTTGTCCGACAGACATTCCGCCAAAAGTTTTGCGAATATTTATAACTTAACCCGACGAATATTTAACAAGTTACCCAACGAAGATTTAAAACGTTACCCGACAGATATGTAACGACTTAACCGACGAATATTCATTTATATTCGTCGAGAATTATTAAGCAGATTAAATTTACATTTATTTATTAAACAACTTTTTAAAATTACTGACGAGATGAAATGGACCAATCTAACCGTCAGTTTTTATGGTAGGTACTCATAGATCGCCTACGCGAAAAATTACCCAATTTGGAAATCCCGGGATAGGACACGGTGCACAACGATTCAACGGTTACGCAACGTATCTACACGATCGGACGGATTGAAATCCTCAAAACATCAAAATTTTTGACGGGCGAGATCTAGACACATAAAATCAACAAATGAACGGTTAGATCTGTAAAATTCAATCGTTTGAACATCAATAGAACCAACACTTCGCATAATGTATTGAAGTTTCCATCAAGAGTTTAAACTATTTGGTCAATATGCTTGTTTTCCGATTTTCAATAATTTACAAATTGAAATGGACCGATCTAACCGTCCACATTTATGGTAAGTACTCATAGATCGCCTATGGGAAAGATTACCCAATTTTGAAATCTAGGGATTTGGTAACTGTGCGCAATGATTCAACGGTTACACAACGTTTCTTCTCAATCAGACGGCTTGAAATCCTCAAAACATCAAGATTTTTAACGGACGAGATCTAGGCACATAAAATCGAAAAATGAACGGTTAGATCTGTAAAATTCAATCGTTTGAACATCAATAGAACCAACACTTCGCAAAATGTATTGAAGTTTCCATCAAGAGTTTAAACTCCTTGGCCAATATTCTTTTTTTCCTATTTTCAATAATTTACAAATTGAAATGGACCGATCTAACCGTCCACATTTATGGTAGGTACTTATAGATCGCCTACGCAAAAAATTAAACAATTTCAAAATCCCGGAATTTGGTAAGGGTGCGCGACGATTCAACGGTTACACAACGTTTCTTCACGATCGGACTTCTTGGAATCCTCAAAACTTGACGATAACGATTTATGGGGCTTTAGGCATGTAAAACCAAAATTTCAACGGTCCCGATGTTGATTATTCTTTCGTCGGACCTGGTTTTCAAATTAATGATAAACAACATCAGAAGACTCAAGCCTGACGAAGAAAGTCATTCGTTGGGCAACATTCCGTCGGGAAACATTAAAACCGTCGTTCGGCAACGTAAATAAAACGCTGAATTTTTTTCTCCCGAAAATTTCAAAAATGCCGCCGAAATTTTTGTGAAATCTCAAAATTACCGCGTATTATTGCCCGACGATTGTTAAAAATGTTACTCGACGGATAGCCGATCGTTGTTGTTAGCTGACGAAGGTTTGAAAACGTTGCCCGACGAACATTGCGCCAAAATTTTCACGAAATCTCTAACTTACCGCCGAATGTTGCCCGACGGATATTTATAAATTAACCCGACGAATATTTAAATAGTTACCCGAGGAATCTATAACAATTTACCCGACGAAGATGTAAAAGTTACCCAATGGATATGTAACGAGTTACCCGACGAATATCCACCGTTTGTTATTACCCGACGAATAATTAAATGTTGGCCCGACGAACCCGTTCGTCGGGCAAGGTCAATCAGACAGATAAATCAGACCGACTTTTCTTCTTCTTCCTTGTTCTTCATTTTCCTTATTTTCTCCGGAAACCGCAGCTCTCTACAATCACACTCCCGCCTGCCTCGCGTCGTTCCGGTCGCGCCGCAACTGCCACCCTTTCTCGCTCTCCCTCAATCCGCCGCCTCAGCAATTCATTGCGTCGCCTCTCTCTCAGCGAGGTTTGCTGTCGCTGCCACTCGCCTCGTCGGACCGATCTCTCACCGAGTTCCTTGACGGTCGAACTCATTGTCCCTCTCTCTGTCTATTATTAATGTATATTGATTATTGTTAATTTTGATTGGTTAAATTTTAATTTTTGTTTGGATTGCAATTTAAATTTAAATTTGGTTTGGATATTATGAAATTGTATTGAAAAATGAATTTAAATTTGGATTTGATTATTGTAGATTGTGTATTATTGTCAAATTTACAGATTGAGAATTTAGGGGGATTAGTTGAATATTGTGATTTTGGATTGGATTGGAATATAAATATTTGTTTGGTGTAATGTTGAAATTTTTAAGATTTGTTTGGATTGGAATATAAATAGTTGAAGATTTGTTGAAATTTTGATGTTTGGTAGAATGTTGAAATTGGTATAATGTTATGATTTTTGTTATGATTTTGGATATGAAATTTATGTGAATTTTGGATATGTGAAATTTATGAATTTTGGATATTTGAATTTTAAAAACATTTTGTGTATTTTTGATATGGTGTAGTATATGTGAATATTGGATATGTGAGTTTTATAAATTTTTAATTTGTGAATTTTATGATTTGGATATTATTATTGTATGTTTGGATTAATTTGTAAGTTTGATTTTGTTCCCGAAATTTGGATTTAGAAATTTAGGTAGAATGTTGTGAATTTTGAGTTTAGTACTTTTGGATTAATTATTATTTTAAGTTTAATTTTCGTTTGTGTTGGATTTATTTTTAAAAATTAGAATTTGGTGGTTTTAGTTTTTAGATGCCAATTTACTAATTATTACTAAAAAAAAATTATTGCTTTATTTATTTACGTTTATTGGAATTAAAAAATGTTGGTTAATTTTAAATGTGATTTTGTTTTTATTTTTTTAATTTAATATTTAATATTAAAAATGTTTGGTTTTTTTATTTAATTAAAAATATATTGGTTAATTTTATATTAATTATTTTATATTTCTTATTGTAGATGTCGCATCGCACCTTAATCACGTCTAGGACCCGCCTCTGCCCTTATCCTGTTGATGATCAAGGGACGGATGAGGCAGCCCTTGACTCGTGTGCCTCAACAGCAGTGTCGGTTCAGTCACCAATGTCGGTTCATCAGCGACTCAGTGCTCGCTAGGCTCGTCGACAGCATAGCAAGAAACAGGGGGAACCCCGTACCGACCGCCAGCCCTCACAGGACAACGTCGGAGCAGACGAAACAGGGCTTAATGTCGGAGCCCTCCATAAGGGTAAGTTCATTATTTTGTTTATTTAACCAACCATTTTTATTTGTTACTCATTTTATGTACCAAAGTTCATCGAATTTGCAGGTAGGTCGGTGAACGTGCGCGGGATAAATCGAGGTTTGACATCCCAGCGGATTTGCAGGACAACAAACGCAAAGATATTGGTGGTGTACGTGCCATGCCGGTAAAAATTCACAGCCTCATGGTGCATGATATTGGTGCGATTCTTCGCACCAAGTCCTTGATGATGGGGGAGACTTTCAGAACCTAACCCTCGGAGGAGATCACGCGTTGTTGGGGAGAGTTATCGGTATGCGTTTTTCCTTTTTTTAACATTAATTTCATATTTTTTAATTATTTTACTAACTTTATTAATTTATTGCAGATCAATTTTGAATTCGACTTGGAGGACGTCGAGCTCAGTCAATACCTGAGCCACCACTAGCAGTTACGGTACGCTGACTGGAAGTACGAGCTCCACAAGTACTTCAAGACTTGGCCTTCCCCGGAGGAAGCTCGGGTAAATCCTCCGGAGGAGTTGGACGGGCCGAAACTGCCAGAGTGGTTGTGATTGTGCGACCATTTCGTGTCCCCCACCCATGTGGTACGTATTATCCACCTAATTAATTAAATTATTTATTTTTTATGTTAATTTCCATTTGAAAATATAATTTTTGGTTTTACGAATGAATAACGGAAATTGATTGCCAACACATCAAACCGGGGAGCGAAGAAATTCAACCACCACGGGGGGTCGCGATCCTTATCGGCCCGGCAGGAGGATCGGCGCATCGCTGGGTCGATGTTCCTAGAGGTGGATGCTTGGGGGCAAGTGTACGCTGGACGGGGGGATCAAGAGGCTGACCAAATTCACGTAAGTTTATTTTTTGCAGATTAAACATTATTTCTTAATTTGATAATTATATTTCTAATTAATATTTATTCGAATTTGTAGGAGGCGATGGAGCAAGACGTCCAGCAGACACAAGTTGAGCTCACATAACAGCATTTGGATGTGCCGTTGGAGCAACAACTTCCGAATCCCGAGATGTCGATCGCCATCCTGGAGCGACGACTTGGGAGGCAATCCCGAGGAGATGTCGGACCTCAGGAGAAACTTTGAGTTCCTCTAGGCCGAAAATGCTCAGATCAAGGCTCAATACGCGGAGATCCAGCCCAAAACGACCAAATCAAGACCGCCCTTACCAAGGTCCTTGATCGCTTTGGTGACCGTGGATTGGATGACCTTTTCTCACAGCCTCAGCTCCCCTCCCAACAGCCCGCCCAGGATCCCGACTACTTCGACCCGTCGACAAGTAGTTAGAGTGTAATATATGTAAAATATTGTTTTAGTTTTATTGATGTAAAAACATAACATTAATTTTTATAAATATTAATTTTATTTTATTTTGATTCTTTTAATTGAATTTTAAAAATTTTATTTTATTTTTAATTATATATATTTATTTAATTAAATAATTTATTAAAATTATATTATTAAATATTCAGCGTTTGCCCGACGAATAATCACGTCGTCGGGCATAGTAATGGAATTTTTTAAATTTATTTCTATTTTTAATTATATATATTTATTTAATTAAATAATTTAGTAAAATTATATTTTTAAACATTCGTCGGTTACCCGACGACGTGTCTCTCCGTCGGGTGTAGTAATACATTTCGATGGACACCCACCGAATTTTCAGCATGTTTACCCGACGAACACCGTCCGTCGGGCATATGTTGTTGACTTTTGGGTTGCTTGACAAATCATAGGTGACGAACTCTTCCGCCGGGCAAGATTTAGTTGCTCGACGAATGCACTATTGTCGTCGACTAATATCAAGCCCGACTGCACTAGCCCGACGAAAGTTGTCCGACGGAGATTCGCCGTTTTCAAAGTTGCTCTACGAAGGCCTAAAGTTGCTCGACGACATCTATTCGCCGAGCAAGATGGATTTTATTGTAGTGATTAGAAAATAAATGCAAAGGCACGTCCCGGACACATTGATGATGAGCTGTTTTCGCCAAGGCAAGTGATAGAGCGAAAACCTGGAGTTACCATTTCGAATCAAGAATGGATCGAGTATTGAATCAAGAAGCTGAAAGGCCATTCGGGAGAAGATGAATTTAAACCATTTTGAATCAATGATTTACCAAATAATTGTAAAAAAAATTATTTTAATTAAGTCATTTAGTTTTGTAATAATAACATGAAAGACGTTCTAGAGATGTTATTTATATTCAAGAGATCCAATTTTCAAGTTTATATATATATATATATATATATATATATATATATATATATATACACACAAAGAAGATGGTTTGGTCCTGCATTTATACGTACGTAGTTGATGATATACTTATTAATTTCCATTTAAGCTGATGAATTATATCAAGATAATAGAATCAATTTATACGCGCGCGAAGGAGAAGAAATGTGTTCCCGGCCTGGTTATGTTTCGTTTTTCGTTTTGTTTTTGTTAGTTTCGAGAAATATATATATCGATCAATTCTGGTGCTTTCTTTTTTTGTATTGATTCTTTTTTAAACAAGATGTATGGATCCATGGGTTTATGTGTCTATATAGATCTTCTTCATGGGTTCACAAAAATGTGCAAGGTTTTCATTTATAGCACTTTTGGGTCAGCAGTTTTACTTTATGTTACAAGGCCGGTGATGATATATCTTTGTCTAGCTTACATTAATTTGGTAACACTACAAGAAGATCGAGGTTATCCGACAAGATTTTGCCAGACGAAGATATTTTCGCCGAGTAAGGTATTGTTGGCCGATGAACCCGGAGGCTCGCCGGGTAAACTGTTGGCGGGAAGAGCAAGATGTTCGCGCGCGAAATAGGAAGCGTTGCCCGACGATTTAGACTATCCGTTGGGCAAGATTATATATAACGACGCTTATTCGTCGTCGAATAACACTTGGCGTTGACTCTATTTTGCCTGACGAATCATTAAACTTTGCGCTGCGAATGGATTTCGTCTGGCAAAATTCTAAACACACTAAATACCTTAGACGCTCTCTTTTCTTCTTCTTCTTCCTCCTCTCTGCTACATCGATCAGCCTCTGCTCTCTCTCTCTCACTCTCTTTCTCTAGTTACAATCATCATTTCATCACCATTTTCACTACAAATCAAATCTTTTTTCTCTATCAATCACCAAATATCAAATTTTAAGGTTTGATAAATTTAATTTTTTTAGGTTTGAAATTTTGATTTTTTATTAGAAACTAATTATGTTTTGTGTTGTAGGAATTTTGTGGTTGATTTGAAGGAATACTTATAAAAAGGTATGTGTGTTTACCTCTCAATTTAATTTTGTTAAGAATTTTGGATATAATTATGTTAGGAAATTTTGTATTTATTGTGGAAAATGTGTAGAAATTGTTTAGAATTTGTGGAAATTAGAAATTAGAAAATTTGTTAGGAAAATATGAAAATAGAAAATAAGTTATGAAATAAGGAAAATAGAAAATAGGTTAGGAAATTAGAAAATTTTGTTGGAAAATAGGAAAATTAAAAATATGTAATGAAATTATTGAAATTAGAAAATATGTTTGGAAATTAGAAAATATGTTAGGAAAATAGGGAAATAGAAAATATGTTAGGAAATTAGAAAATTTTGTTGGAAAATAGGAAAATTAAAAATATGTAATGAAATTATTGAAATTAGAAAACATGTTGGGAAATTTGAAAATATGTTAGGAAAATAAGGAAATAGAAAATATGTTAGGAGATTATAAAATATTTTAGGAAAATAGGAAAATAAAAAATATGTAATGAAATTACTGAAATTAGAAAATATGTTAGGAAAATAGGGAAATAGAAAATATGTACGGAAATTATAAATTTGTAAATTCTATTTTATGCATAATTAATATAAGTTTGTATTTGTGAATTTGTTGTGATATTTTTTGTATAGCGCTTTATTTAGTTCCGACGGAGTGAAATATGTTCATATTTCATGACCGTTTATGCGAAGTTAATCGAGTTGATTAACTTCGTATAATGAAATTCAATGAAAAACCTTAAACCCGTTTGAGAGTCAGTGAATCGGGATGATTGACTGACTCTTGAATTGTCCATTTATTCAGACAGTTAGGGGGTGCAAAACTATGTGTTGTGTAGTTGGCGGTCTACAAGGTTTGGTTTCGATTGTGGGAAATTCGGTTTGTATCCCCTCAACGTTCTCCGAATGCATACTAGATATTTGTTTATAATATCTACGTCGTGCATTTGGGAAACTGTAAGGAATGCTGCCGAAATTTCCCTCGATCGAAACTTAGAGCTCACAAACTACACAGCACATAACGTGCACTCTCGAATGGAATAGGGCCAAATCACCTGAGGCATAAGGAGACGAGCTGCTTTTGATTTTAACTTGTTCTAATTACGGGACAATGTTAACTCAATTACTTACGTTGACTCTATGTTGTGAAAGCAGACACAATGGACAGAGGACTGATGCAAATGTTAGATAGATCTTCTGATCAGTATTTGGATGAGATCGACAGCTTCATTGCCTTTGCACGTAGTCATTGCAGTGATGAAAGACGTATCAGGTGTTCGTGCCGTAAATGTAACAACTGCAGTTGGATGTCGTTGAATGAGGTCCAAACTCATCTGGAATGGAATGGGATCGTACACAACTACACTAATTGGATCTATCACGGTGAAGAAGTATTTTCCGCATCGACATCTTCGGTTCCCGGGACCCGTCGGGACGAAAGTCCTTTGGACGGGCGATGTGATAATGATCAAGTTGTTCAGTTATTAACCGATGCTTTTCCTCCGGCATCAGATGATATGGACGATGAGGCGCCTAGGTTGCAACCCGAAGACTCTGAGCTCCATTACGAGAGATTGTTCAAAGAAGCTCAGCGCGAATTGTACCCCGGTTGTAAATCATTTTTGGTTCTAGGGGCAGTTGTGGAGTTGATGCACATGAAAGTTGAGTATAATCAAACGAACAAGCATTTTGATCACATGATGGACATCTTCATCCGAATGCTCCCCAAAGACAACCGTCTACCTAAAGATCATTATAGCTCGAAGAAGTTGTTGAAGGGCCTCAGTTTAGTGTATATCAAGATCCATGCATGCAAGAACAACTGTGCATTGTTTTACGGTGAATTCGAGCAGCTTGACAAATGTCCCGTGTGCAATGAGCCTAGGTTTCAAAAGAACAAGATTCCGAACAAGGTGTTGCGTTATTTTCTACATGTCGTCCCACATAGCCCGGGATATGAGGTGGCACAAGGATGAACGCAATGATGATGATGTACTGAGGCATCCGGTCGATGGAGAGGCTTGGAAGGAATTTGATAAGATGTATCATGAGTTTGCTGCGGAGCTAAGAAATGTCAAATTAGGGCTGGCTACTGACGGGTTTAATCAGTTTGGGAGTTTTGTGAAGCACTATAGCACTTGACCGGTGGTTATGGTTCCGTATAACTTTCCCCCTTGGAGATGCATGAAGAAAGAATTCACAATCCTCAGTACTTTGATACCGGGGACCAAATCACAGAGTAATTCCATCGATGTGTGTTTGTGGCCATTGATTGATGAGCTCGTGGATCTGTGGGAAAATGGTGTCCGAACATGCGACAAGTGCAATGGAGAAATGTTCACTCTACGAGCGACTATAATGTGGATAATTAATGATTTTCCTACTTATGGTATGTTGTCGGGATGGAGCACCAAGGGCTATCTTGCTTGCCCGCCATGTGGATCAGACCCAACGTCCTTTTGGCACACATATAAGGTATGCTACTTAGGTGCGAGAAGGTTTCTGCCCTGGGATCATCGATGGCGAATGCAATCTGACTCATTTGATGGCAAATCAGAATTACGAGGTCGACCAAGGGAGAGGTGCGGTGATGAGATTTTGAACAAACTGAACAGTATACATGACTTCGTCACAAGAGGATCGAAACTAGCTGAATAGGAAAATTGGACGAAAAAGAGCATATTCTTCCGGTTGGCATTTTGGTCGAAATTGAAAATCAGACAAATCGCGGATCCTATGCACATCGAGAAGAATGTTGCTGAAAATGTTGTGGGAACGACTTTACCCATTGAAAGCAAGTCAAAGGACACAAAAAAGGCTCGGCTGGTTATGAAAGAAATGGGGATTCGACCTAATTTGTGGCCAAAAGCCGTCCATAGTAAATACATCATGGCTCATCCAAGTTATACATTTACGCTGGAGAATAAGAAAAAATTCCTAAAGTGGTTGCAGGGTGTGAAATTTCACTACGCGTACGCCGGCAACATATGCCGACGTTTTAGCACCGACGGTGGGACCATTTCTGGTATGAAGAGCCACGATTATCATGTTTTGCTACAACGACTCATTCTAATTGGTATTAGGCCTTTCTTGGAGCCTGGTGTTGTTGAGACGATAGTTTATTTGTCTCAATTCTTCCAGATACTAAGTGCCAGATCATTGATTAAGGCGGACCTCGAAGCAATTAACGAGGATATTGTGTACATCATGTGCCGGCTAGAGCAAATATATCCACCTGCATTCTTTGATGTAATGGTGTACCTACTTATACATCTGCCAAATGAGGTAAAGCTAGCTGGCCCGGTGCATTATTGTTAGATGTACCCAATCGAGAGGTATAACTTATCCCTGCTATTTGATAATATTTTCTTACTATCATGTATATATGTGAATCATAATGTAAATTTCCTTGCAGAATGTTAGGTTCATACAAGTGGTACGTTCAGAACAAGACACGTCCCGAAGGCTCTATAGCGGAGGCGTACATTGCAAATGAGGCACTGACATTTTGTGCAATGTACCTTCGGAATGTTGAAACTTCCTTCAATAGGGCGTCGTGCAATGACGATGGTGGTCAACGTCTAGAGACCCTATCTGTATTTGCCCAACCCGGACGACCATTCGGCACTGGTCTAATCTCGGAGCCGTTCACCAATAGCGACATAGAGGTGGCTCATTAGTTCATAATAAACAACTGTGACGAAGTCTGGCCCTTCCACGAGCAGCACGAGGCGTTGATGAAGGCATAATTTCCTTATAATTGGAAAGAAATGGACTAACAACTATTTCCACGTTGGTTTTCCGAGCACGTAAGTCAAATATTTTATTTGCAAATTTCTTAAACTGGTTTTAAGTTTACCAATTTCGTTTCTTGTGTGTATCTTACCAGATGGCACAGCTGAAAGATGTCAACTCACCAAATTTCAATAAAGAATTAATGCAGTTGGCCATTTGCCCATTCCGAGCACGTACGCTGGTTGTCACGTTAACGGAGTTAAGTTCGTGTGTACAAAATGAGATGGCAAATTGTCAACGCAAAACAGCAGGGTCTTCGTGCCGGGGGATGGGGAAAATGCTAATACCGGGTTCTACGGAAATTGTTAAGTGTGGTTAAGGTGTTATACGCAGACCGCAAGGAATTCGTCTTGTTCAAGTGTCATTGGTTTGATACGAACCCAAGTATCCCAAGAAGTGTCATTAAAGATCAGTTATGTACCTCTCTAAACACAAACAGCCGGTGGTTTCAGACTGATCCCTACATCCTCACTAGTATGGCGAAACAAGTATTCTATGTGGATGATCCAAAAGCTGGTGGTGGTTGGAGAGTAGCTGAGATGGTGAATCATAGAAACATTTGGGACTTGGATGATCGATACCATGAAGAAGATGGGGAAAAAGACGATGACAAAATTATTTACCAGGTGGATTCCTCAGCATCCACCCAAAACGTGGATGGAGTACGGACCAATGACATCATCCCACCAATTGCGATTGATGACATTTTTATTGATCTCGGGGAATTAGAACAAATTGATAGTGATTCGGAGGAATCAAGTACTGTACACATCTTGGATGACGAGCGTGAATGGGAGGGGAAAGCGAATCCGACACCGAATGAAAGTTGTAAATTAGAAATTTCATTTATATATGTAATATCCTTCTTCAAATCAATAAATGTGATTTATATTTATGTTTTCTGATTTCATTCACAAAAGTTTCAATTGCTCTTTTATATATGTACTAAAGCCACAAACTTTGATGTCCTCATCCTTGAATCGACTTCCCAACATTTCATCTTATTTGATAAAATAGTGTATACAACAAACAATTAATTATAACAAATAAAAAAAATAAAAAAAATAAACTAAATCTAATTGGAATTTATAAAAACTAGCAGACATTTGCTCGACGAATATACTTTTATATCCGTCAGGCAAAGGCTTTAAATCTCATCAGTACGTGTTTCTCTGTTCGGTGGGCGGTTGCCGAACTGGGATATTTTGCTCGACGAATATTCATCTAGGTTCGTCGGGTAATATATAGCAGATTCAATTTACATTTATTTATTAAACAACTTTTTTAAATTACTTACGAGATGAAATGGACCGATCTAACCGTCAACTTTTATGGTAGGTACTCATAGATCGCCTACGCGAAAAATTACCCAATTTGGAAATCCAAGGATTAGGTAACGGTGCGCGACGATTCAACGATTACACAACGTTTCTTCACGATCGGAAAGTTTCCCGACGAACATTCCGCCAAAAAGTTCTCGCTCTCTCTCACTCAGACTCTAGCCCTCACTCCGCCGCCCCAGCAATCCATCGCGATGCCTCTCTCTCACCGAGGTTAGCTATCGCCGCCGCCCGCCTCGCCGGACCTTTCTCTCCCCGAGTTTCTTCATGGTCGAACTCATTGTCCCTCTCTCTCTATTGTTAATGTAGATTGGTTATTGTTAATTTTGATTAATTGGTTAAATTTTGATTTTTGTTTGGATTGAAATTTAAATTTAAATTTGGTTTGGATATTATGAAATTGTATTGAAAATGGAATTTAAATTTGGATATGATTATTGCATATTGTGCATTATTGCAGATTGAGAATTTTGGGGGATTAGTTGAATATTGTGATTTTGGATTGGATTGGAATATAAATATTTGTTTGGTATAATGTTGAAATTTGGAAGATTTGTTTGGATTGGAATATAATTGTTGAAGATTTGTTGAAATTTTGATGTTTGGTATAATGTTGAAATTGGTATAATGTTATGAATTTTGCATATGATTTTTGTTATGATTTTGGATCTGAATTTTATGTGAATTTTATGTGAATTTTATGAATTTTGGATATTTGAATTTAAAAAAATTTATGTGAATTTTTGATATGGTGTAGGATATGTGAATTTTGGATATGTGAGTTTTATAATATTTGGATATGTGAGTTTTATAAATTTTTAATATATGAATTTTAAGATTTGGATATTATTATTGTATGTTTGGATTAATTTGTAAGTTTGATTTTATTCCCGAAATTTGGATTTAGAAATTTAGTATAATGTTGTGAATTTTGAGTTTTAGCACTTTTGGATTAATTAGTATTATTGGTTTAATTTTCGTTTTTGTTGGTTTTATTTTAAAAAATTAGAATTTAGTGGTTTTAGTTTTTAGATACCAATTTACAAATTTTTAATAAATAAAAAATTGGTTTATTTATTTATTTTTATTGGAATTAAAAAATGGTGGTTAATTTTAAATGTGGTTTTGTTTTTATTTTGTGAATTTAATATTTAATATTAAAAATGTTTGGTTTTTTTTTTTATTAAATTAAAAATATGTTGGTTATTTTTATATAAATTATTTTATATTTCTTATTGTAGATGTCGCATCGCACCTTAATCACTTCTAGGACCCGCCCCCTCCCTGATCCGGTTGATGATCATGCACCGGAAGAGGCAGCCCCTGACTCGGTTGCCTCAACATCGGCGTCGGTTCACCCACCGATGTCGGATCATCAGTGACCCGTTGCCCGATCGGCTCGTCGACAGCACAACAAGAAACGGGGGGAACACCGTACTGACCCCCAGCCCACACAGGACGACGCCGGAGCAGACGAAACAGCGACTAATGTCGGAGCACTCCCTAAGGGTAAGTTGATTATTTTGTTTATTTAAACGATGGTTTTTATTTGTTACTCATATTATGCACAAATGTTCATCGAATTTGCAGGGAAGTCGGTGAACGTGCGCTGGATAAACCGGGGATTGACATCCCAGCGGATTTGCAAGACATAGAATGCAAAGATCCTGGTGGTGTACGTGACGCGCCTCTGGTCTGCGCCGGTCAAAATCCATAGCCTGCTTGTGCAAGACGTTGGCGCGATTCTTCATACCAAGTCCCTGATGATGGGGAAGACTTTCAGAACCCAACCTCCAGAGGAGATCACGCGATGTTGGGGAGAGTTATCGGTACGTCTTTCTCCTTTTTTTTACATTAATTTAATATTTTTTTAATTATTTAACTAACTTTAATAATTTATTGCAGATCAATTTTGAGTTCAACTTGGACAACGTCGACCTCAGTAAATACCTAAGACACCATTAGCAGTTACGGTACACCGACTGGAAGTACGAGCTCCACAAGTACTACAAGTGTTGGCCTTCCCCGGAGGAAGCTCGGGCAAATCCTCTAGAGGAGCTGGACGGGCCGAAACTGCTAGGGTAGTTGTGGTTGTGCGACCATTTTGTTTCCCCCACCTATGTGGTACGTACTATCTATCTAGTTAAATAATTTATTTATTTTTTATGTGATTTTCCATTTGAAAATATAATTTTTGTTTTTACTAATGAACAACGAAAATCGGTTGCCAACACTTCAAACCCGGGGGGGAAAGAAATTCAACCACCACGGGGGGTCGCGGCCTTTATCGGCCCTGTAAGAGGATCAACGCATCGCCGGGTCGATGTTCCCGGAGGTGGATGCCTGGGGGCAAGTGTACGCTGGACGTGGCGACCAAGAGGCTGACAAAATTCACGTAAGTTTATTTTTTTCAAATTAAACATTAATTTTTAATTTTATAATTATATTTTTAATTAATAATTATTTCAATTTGTAGGAGGCAATGGAGCAAGACGTCCAGCAGATACAGGCTGAGCTTACACAACAACATCCAAAAGTGCCGTTGGAGCAGCAGCTCCCGAATCCCGAGATGTCGATCGCCATCCTAGAGAGACGACTTGGGAGGCATCCAGGGAAGATTGTTCGGAGGGCGGGCGACGGGATAGTACGGGATGTCTCCAGTCACTCGTCGAGTTCATCTTTGGCAGCCAATCCCGAGGAGATGTCGGACCTCAAGAGAAACTACGAGTTCCTCCAGGCCAAAAATGCTGAGATCAAGGCTCTATACGCGGAGATCAATGCCCAAAACGTGGAGATCAAGGCCGGCCTAGCCAAGGTGCTTGACCGCTTGGGTGACCGTGGACTGGATGAGCTTTTGTCACAACCTCAGCCCTCGTCCCAACAGCCTCCCTAGGATCCCGATCACCCTGATCCGTCGCCGAGTAGTTAGAATGTAATATGTAAAACATTGTTTTATTTTTAATTATGTAAAAACATAACATTAATTTTTATAAATATTTTTTTATTTTAATTTGATTCTTTTTATTCTTTTAATTGTTTTTTTTAATTTTTTTATATTTTAATTATATTTATTTATTTAATTAAATAAATCATTAAAATTAATTTTTTAACTATTAATATTTGAGTCGACGAACAACCATTTCGTCAGGCAAAGTAAGACATTTCGATGCACCCTTATTGAATTTCTGCAGCTTTGCCCGGCGAAAGTAGTTCGTCAGGGAAAGGTTGTTGACTTTTGGATTGCTCGACAAATTATAGGCGACGAATTATCCGCGTGGCAAGTTTTAAATTGCTTGACGAATTCACTGTTGTCATCGACTAACAACAAGCACTACAGCGTTTGCCCGGCGAACGTTGCCCGACGCATGTTCGCCGTTTGTAATTTGGCCCGACGAATCCAAAAAGTTGCTCGACGAATCTGTTTTGCCGGGCAATACTACTTTTCTTGTAGTGTAATACTCAAATGCCTGATTAGGGGTTGAATATTAATTAGGTAAAAAATTCGTTACATTTTTAACTTTTGGTTTTGGACAATACTTACATCTTACCCGGGTGGTACTTCCACGTACCACCCTTTCAATTTATCGATTTGTCTTCGTACATATATCATAATCGGTACAGTTAATTCTCTAAATCATCATGTTAAGATCATCTACGTAAAAAATCAATAAGATTGGAGGTCGTGTAGTCATTCATATTTATCAACTAAATGGATGCTTCGTCATAAGGATCTTATTTCTTACCAAAACCGTTGATTTATTTAATACATATGAATTACTAAACGACATCCAATCTTGTTGATTTTTAACATAGATGATTTTGGCATGATGATTTAGAAAATGAGTGGTTTGGATTATGATATATGTACAAAGACAATTCGATAAATCGAAATGGTGGTAAGAGGAAGTGCCACCAGGGTGGGATGCAAGTAGTCAGATAGTTGGATAATACTTGCATCCCACCCTGATGGCACCTCCTCATACAACCCTTTCGATTTATCGAATTGTTTTTGTGCATATATTATAATCGGAACCGTGCATTCTCTAAATCACCATTTCAAGATCATGTCTATAAAAAATCAACAAGATTGAAGTTCGTTCAGTTGTTCATATGTATCAATTGAATCAACGGTTTTGGTGACAATAAAGATCCTCATGACAAACCATTCATTTAGTTGATACATATGAATGGTTAAATGATTTCAAATTTCGTTGATTTTTTGCCTGAATGATCTTGAAATGATGATTTAGGAGTTGAACGGTTTCGATTATGATATATGTATAACGATAATTAGATAAATCGAAAGAGTTGTATGAGGAGGTACCACCAAGGTGGGATGCAAGTATTGTTCTTAGTTTTGTGAAGACCCGAAAATAGATTAAATTAATTTAGTTTTACTAACAAATCGTCTAATTTCCTACGAAATTAATTTAGATTATTTACCAAGGTTACAGACTACTTTGACCACACCTGAAATTAGATATGGTTTGTATAAGTTTGGGAAATTGAATCTCATTCATGCATTAATTAATTTGTTATTACCTACTTATTACTAACCATTTTTAATAAATTTTGTATGGAAATTAAGTTTAATTAGGTGAAATTATTGGCTAAAATATTGCGAGGCAATAGGGGTATAAATCAGTATCACTGTAAGATACATTTGAATCAAAAGAAGCCTATCAATCTTCCTTTATCTACATTGACTGAAATTCTAGCTAACCTTCTATCCATCTTACATAGGCAATGTTAACAAAATTATTTACATAAGGTCATCCATAATGGACTAGCTAAATGACCTACTAAGTTAAATTTTAGAGAGATTGTCCTAAAATCTAACTCCAACCACACTAGCTATCCCCCTCTTAGAATAGAAAATGGAATTGATTTGAGCGCTCCACAAATTACTTGTTGCACTCTACTTTATCGAGAAAGAAAAAGAAATCCAAACGTTTTACATAACAAAAGAAATAAAAATAAATTCTATTAAATTCAAAAGGTAGATGAGTAAGTTTGGAAGTTCGATTCATTAAAAAAACTTCAAATAAAAAAGTGGAGTGCAGCAAGTAATTTATGGAGTGTCAAAATCAGCTCTCTAAAGAAATCACTAAGAGCTCCTAAATATATGGAGATGGAAAGAGCTCCTAGGGGTTCCTTAAATTTAATGCTCCAATATTTTTTACTCCGTTTGGATAGCTATGGGTTTGGATTTGGATATGTATTTGGGCTTCCAAATCCAAATTTATCTGTTTGGATAATTATTAGTTGTGACGATTTGGATTTGACCCAAATTCTCTATGGATTTCATAAGACCAAATTTGAAATTTTGAAATCCATTTTGAAACTAGTCATTTTGAAACTAGTCATTTGACAAATCCACATCTTCTTTTTCCCCTCTTTATTTTCAGAAAAAATAAAAATCTTTATTTTCATTTTTTTTCCAGCCTTTTTTTTTCATCCTACTTTCCATGCCCTATTTTTTCATTTTTTTTTCTAGCATCTCTTGGCCAAAAACATCTTTATTTTCATTTTTTTCTTCCTGTTTTTTTTCATCCTTCTATTTTTTTCCTCTTCTTTTCATCCTTTTCTTTCATCATTTTTTTTTTCATATTTATTTTTTTGGATAAATTACATAAAAGTATCCAAACTATAGAGGTCATTTCAAGTTCATACCCGAACTATGAAAATTTTCATCTAGGCATCCAAACTACATGACCATCAACAAATCAGTGCCTCCGTCACATTTTCCATCCAAATTTCCGTTAAAAGGATATGTAGCAAGAAATTGGTCCAGTCAGCTTGCGAAGTAGCAAAAATTAAAAGGGCAAGTTCGGTATTACACAAAAACTAAATCACCCCAAACCTAAAATCCCAAATTGAACCCAACAAGAAAACGAAGTAGGAGGAAGAAGACGAAGAAGGAGGATAAGAAGAAGCGGTCTCTGGATTGATGATGACATCCCTCTTCGAATTCTGCATAATCACATCCTTCTCAGACTCTCGGAATCTCTCGGAAGTAGCTAATAAGCTCTCAGCCTCCAACTTGGAAATGGTCTGCTTTGGTTCACCTCTTCAATGGCGTCGATGGCCACCCTTTTCGTCAATACCACATACCCATCTCACTTTTTCCCCAAAATGTCAAGTACCCATTTCGCCCCGAGTCTCAAAGTCTCTATCTTTGTCGGGTCTAAGCCCAAGACCCACCAAAGGCTCTGGGTTTCGAACGGGTTGATTGAACCGGACGATGGGAAGCTGGTCGAGCTCTTCGTCGAGCAGTCGAAGAAGACTGAGAAGAAGAGGGAGCCTATGTCCTTGCCCAAAATTAAGCTTTCAAGGATCGACCTTCAATGAGTTCATGTCATCAGCGAGGGATGGTCCAGCCCTCTACGTGGGTTCATGAGAGAATCCTAGTTCCTCTAAACGATGGGCTGAAGGGTAGGCATGTCTTGTTTGCCTTGTTCTATTTCTTCCTAGTGAATGGACAAATTCTACGGGCAACAATGTGCTGAAGGGCAGGCATAGAAGGGGTGGAGATACTGGGCAGCTGAGACGAAATGTCGTAGGAAATCTTGAAGACGACTTGCAGAAGACTCGATCGAATGCCGGTTCAATTTGGGATTTTTGGGTTTGGGTATGGGTTGGGAATTTTAGACTCGATCGGAGAAGGCTGTGATTGTGCAAAACTCGCAGAGGGATGTCACCATCAATCTAGACACCATCTTCTTCTTTTCCTCATGCTTCGTCTTCTTCCTCCTGCTTTGTCTGCTTCATTTTCTCGTTGGGTTTCATTTTGGGATTTTGGGTTTGTGGCTGATTTAGTTTTTGTATAATGCCGAAATTGCCCTTTTAATTTTTTCCACTTTACAAGCTGACTGGATCAATATCTTGCCATGTGTCATTTTAACGGCAATTTGGATGGAAAATGTGACAGAGGTAGTGATTTGTTGATGGTCATGTAGTTTGGGTACCTAGATGAAAATTTTCATAGTTCGGGTATGAACTTAAAATAACCCCTATAGTTTGGATACTTTTATGTAGTTTATCCTATTTTTTTCTATCCTTCTATTTTTTTTTCCTTTTTTTTTTCATCGTTCTGTTTTTTTTTTCATCCTATTTCCTCATTTTTTTTTTCATCCTTCTTTGTTCCCCTTCTCTCTTCCCCTATGTCAGCTCATATATCTCTCTTCTCCACCTTTGTCACCCATTTCTCTCCTCCTCCTCCTCTACCACTCCTATTTTCTCCTCCTCCTCCACCACCGATATTTCTCTTTCATCTTCCTCTGCTCGCCCAATCTCCCTCTATCAATCCTTATGTAGGTTATAAACCTTCACATGATGTTCACAAACCACCACTTTCTTCAAATTTTTTGATCTTATTGTTCTAACGGACTAATAATTGAATTAGCACAAGATTTTGGTGGCCTTTAATTGAATAATAATTGAATTAACAAAAGATTTTGGTGCCCTTTAATTACCCAAGAATTGTCCAAAAGCTTGCTTACCAAGATTAGTAACTTGCAATGCCAATTTTTCAAGAGTCGCTAACAATTTCATCACTGACGCATTGGTACTAAAATTGATGTAACACACCCTAGAATACTCAAAATCATGGGCCATAAAATTCTCCAGAAACTAGACTTATAGAGTTTTCCAAGCAAATATGGCTCATTGTTTGGTTCTTTCTGAGCATGTACAATTCAATCTGTAAAGTTGACACATTTGCAATAACAATTTTATTGATAACACTGAGCTACTAGTACTAAAACTAATGAAACTCCTTCTAGAAACTAGAAATTATTAGCCATCAAAATCTAATAACCTTTCGGGGCAAATTTCTCACAAAAATTGCTCTCAACACGTTAAAACGACTAATTCTACTTAAAAAACTAGTGCAAAACATAGGAATAAAATATGGAAGGAAAACGTAAATATTATCATGCTTCAGTTTCAATTTATATTATTATTTTTTAGTTAATTTAATCTTTAAAAAAATTAAATAAAAAAAATAAAAAATAAATTATTTACGCGGTTCACTATGTATTAATGGTTATGATTATTGATAATATTCATTTAGCTAAATAAATAATGAGTCATTTTGACCTTATTATTTTCAATATGTGTAATGAAATTACTTATTTGAATTCCTTAATTCAAATCTTTACAAATAAAAAGTTTGTCAAATAATTGATTTTGAATGAAAAAATTTCAAATCCACAAACAAATATTTATGTTGCCAACTAAGAAATTTCAAATAAAGAGATTTTAAATGATGGGATTTAAATCCAAATTCAAATTTTTATTCCCAATCTGACCCTTTGGAAATTTGAGTAATAAGGACCTGACAACTCTTCAGTACAGTATACTGAAAACTTGCGTTTCTTCCATTAGAAAGACATAATAAATGCCCATGATGAACATCAAAATTACTTTATGTGCCATTATCTTTTGCACAGCCCAAATAGATAATGATACCAAGAATTGGTACCAGTCCTGCAATGACCAAAAAAATTCCAGCCAGATCAACTAATTCTGTGGCTCACTTTTTGCTTATTTATTTTAATTTTCTTTTTTTTTCTCAGTATTTTCATGAAAACTTACAACTAATGATCGACTTATTGTCAAGAAATAAGCCACAAGGATTCTTCTTTTTATTTTATTATTTTTTGGTGTTATTTTAATACATTTTGATTCTTAATAAAGATATAATTACTTGTTTCAAATATTAAATTCAACTTATAAAAAAAATTATTGAATTCAAACATTTTTTACACGTCATTATATATATATATTGATCAAATTATATATATATATATATATATATATATATATATGTAATATTGACTTCAACTTATCAAAGATATATATCTCATTTATTATAAAACCAAGAGAGTCAAAAGACTTCATCAAATTTTTCTAACAAAAATACACTTCGATTGATAACTTTTACATTTAATACATAAAGATAATAGTAAAATTAAATATTTAAATTAAAAAAATAAACATTTTAGTGGAGAAATGGGTAGTTACTCCAATACTCAATTTTTTCTCACTTAGTCTAGAAACTATGATAACTAGCACACCTTGCCCTCCAAGTAATCCACCTCTCATATTTTGTTTTGAATCCATGACTGATATCACAACACATGATCACACTCACACCCGCATGCCACCTTATTGTTTCACTTAGTGTAATCAAGCAGTAGATAGCTTAGGAGCCAACACTCCCCTCTAAGCTATATACTGACTTGACACCCAGCATTCCTCGAAGATAGGAGAACTTGTCCTTAGCTAGTACCTTAGTGAAGACATCAGCTAGTTGCTCTTCTAACCTGCAGTAGAACAAATCAATTTCTCTAGTTTGTATTGCTTCTCTAATGAAGTGAAAGCGCCTATTGATATGCTTAGACTTCTGATGAAACACAGGATTCTTTGACATAGCAATGACTGAAGTATTGTCACATAGAATAAGTGTAAGTCCAGTTTGCTCCTCTCCGAAGTCTTCTAGAATAACTGTAGGTCCAGTCTGCCTCTGCATTAGATAGTGCCACACTATGCTATTTCACTGAAGCCCACGAGAACACTCCACTTCCAAATGAGAAAGCCACAATATATAGAAACTGAATCTTATTATGCCGTTTACATGAAAAGATAAAAATGAGAATGATAGAAAGTGATGTACCTAGAGGAATGTAGCCTATGGAACCCTTTAGCCCAGTTGACATAGTTTGGCTTTGAGAGGAATTATTTGGTGCTTCCAAGAGAAACCTTGCTAATCTAAAGTCACCGACATGAGCTACATATCTTCATCAAGAAGAACATTGTTTGGCTTCAGATCACAGTGAGCAATGAAAGTTTCACAATGGTGGTGGAGATAATGCAATGCAGAAGCAGCATCGATTGCAATATTTAGTCTTTGGGTAAGGCTCAATCTCTTACTATGAGATTCCGCATCATCTGTTGGCGGATGCAGCCACGAGTCTAGACTCCCATTTTCCATGATCTCAAAAACTAGATTTTTGAAACCATTACCATGATTATCAATGCTTGAACATGCAATTATGATCTTGAGAAGATTACGATGCCTTATATTTCTTAAAGCTTTGCATTCATCAATGAAACTCTTGGAAGCTCCTTGTTGTTCAAGGTTTAGTACCTTATTAGCGAATACCTTTCCATCACTAGGGGCTACTCCTTTGTAAACAGAACCAAAACTTCCTGAACCAATCAGATTGTCTACGGAGAACCCGTTTGTTGATTCAACGAGTTCTGAATAAGAGACACCTGATTTCCAATCCTCATAAGAACTAGGTGCTAGAAGTCTATTTCTTGACTTTTTCACCAACGAACGAGCAACAATGAAGCATGAGAAGGCTATTATGAATGCAAGTACACAGGCTAAAGAGATAACTACTTTTGGGGTAGGTAGCCACCACACAGCCTATTGTTTCCAATAATCGAGAGACCACTTGCATTTGAAAATATCCCTTCTTTGGGAAATTCACCTTCAAAATCATTGTAAGAAAGATTGAGATTTCTCAGAAATCTTAACTTTCCTAGAAATTCAGGAAGCTTCCCTGATAAGTTGTTGCGTGAAACATCTACTTCCTCCAAGCTTCTTAAATCTTTCAGAGGGGAAGGAATTGTTCCCCCAAATTCATTTCATTCCAAATGCAGACGCTCCAACATAGTGCAACTGCCAAGAGTTGCGAGGATTTCACCTGATAACTTGTTTCCCTATACTTCTAACTCCACAAGATTTACCAAATCACCCACTTCAAGTGGCAAAGAACCAGTCAAATAATTGTTGGATATGGTCAACGGAATTGAAAGGGATGAAACCCCTACAAGCTCCTTAGGTATGGTGCCTGTTCGATTGTTATTAGAAAGGGCAACTGTGAGTAGACTTTGGCAGTTGCCAAGAATTTGAGTATGCTTCCCTCAAAACTATTCTTTTGCATGTAGAGTTGGGTCAATGATGTTAAGTTTCCTAGCGAGGATGGTATTAGCCCCGAAAAGTTGTTGAAATGCAAATACAGTTCAATTAACTTGTCAAGCTTCTCAATTTCATGAGGGACATTACCACTCAGGTAGTTATTAGACACTCCAAGAACTGTCAAGCTAACAAGATTTCCAATGCCAATAGGGATGCTTCCATGTATCAAATTTCTCCCCAAAAAAAGTGTATTTAGTTTGGTAGGAAGATTGGCTATGGAAGCTGGCAATTCTCTTCCAAGATTGTTATTGTCAAGTGCCAACACTTGGAGACTAGTACAATTCGCCAAGAAGCTGAGAAAGTTGAGGTCTCCAGTTGTCCCACTCCCCAATTCATTGCTTTCAGCGTTAAGCCAATCTAATCTTCGTAAGCTTCCAAGACTTTCACCAGGGAGTGACCCACTGAAACCATTTTCAGTAAAATGGAGTATCTCAAGCCTTGAAGCATTCGACAACGATGGAGGAATCGTCCCTGTGAATTTGTTGGCACCACAGAAAAATTCTTGGAGGTTGGGAAGAGTGAAGCCGACATTTGGTGGTAGCTCTCCATGCAGCTGGTTAACAGCAACACCAAGAGCATACATGGAAGAAATGTTATAGATTGAAGGAGGGACTATGCCAGACATATTTTTTTTTTTCACGGGAGAGATTATTTTAGTCAAATGACAATGTTCCCAACATTGTTAGACGCCCAAGATCGTTGGGAATGCTTCCTTGAAAGTTGTTGCGGGAAAAATAAAGTCTATTCATGGAAGAAAAGTTTCCTATCCAATCTGGGATTGGTTCAGTGAGATTGTTAGCACAAACAGATAGAATATTTAAATTCAACAAAGACCTGAGTTGGTCCGCAATTGATCCAGAAATCTCATTGAAATCAAGAATGAGCATTCTCAGGTGAGTAAAGTGAGATATATTAGCTGAAATTTTCCTGCCGAAGGAATTGTAAGACAGGTTGAGATGTTGCAGGCTTAGTAGGAGGCCTACTTCTTTAGGCATTTCACCATGAAAAGGTGTTATTTTTGAGGTTAATGCTGATAAGATGAGTAAGATTGCCTATAGAAGGTGGTAAGGAGCCTACCCATTTTCGAGCTTTGACGTTGAGTGTCACGAGTCTTTTAGTGGAGTGGTTTCATGTAACGCCATCCCAGCTGCAGAAATCAATGGAATCATTCCATGAGCTCATGACATGCAGAGGATCTTGAGTTATTCTTTTCTTCAACTCCAGCAGCGCCATGCGATCGGTTTCATTTCTCAAAATAGTACCAGCAGGTAGTGTTGCAGATTCCAGAGACATGGTCATGCATAAAAGAATGAAGACATGAAGGAACTTAAACAAAATCAGGCTACCATGAGTATTACTTTTACAGGAATGCTCCATCTTTTTAATAAGAAGAAAAGAAAACAGAGCAAATTAGAGGCAAAGTATATATTTTTTTCTTCAACTTTTGCTTTAAAAATAAGAAAGGCAAGTTTTGTGTAGAAATGAATGTATGATAGGTTGAAATTTAGGACCAAAAGATAGTCAAATTACTCGGCAAGTTTGGTTCAAATTAATGACCAAACTCGTCGGCAGCTTCGATCGGTTGGGTCATTTTCTTCACATTGAAGCTGTGCTCATGACTAATTTGCTGATTTGGGTTGTTCTAGTCAATCAATTGAATTAGTTGGAGACATTTTTCTTTGCTCCAAGAAATATCATGCCAATTTTATTGTAGTGTTAGAAAAAATTTGAGTGGATGGACAAAAAGTCAATCAAGACATTATTTTCTGTTACTTCAAAATTCACTTGCTTGAATTTTTTTTTTCCCTTCAAAAGGTGATTGACATGATATTGCTTCTTTAATAGGGCAGTCAAAAGACCGCAAACATGACATTAAACATCTTTAATTAAGTTGCACAAACAGAATAAAACATCCTTAATTACATTATGTTTTGAATCTCTAACTGACTTATTCAAATACATATAACATCCTTATTAAAATAACTCCTTGCAAATAGGGCTATCTTGCATGTTGCTAGTTTCTCCTTCTTAGCTTGAGATATGAGTCTCTGGTTGCCTTGAGTTTGTTCACAACCACATTCATAAGCATCCCTTATGCTGGTGATATTTCAGCGCACGACAGTCCTATCTGCATCATTGAATCCACGCATTCCTTCAATCTTCTTCTAGATTAGGCAGGGCTACCAACTTCATGTATTTTAATTGGTCTTGCTTGAACCTCATCATTTTTGTATCTGTCTTCATCAGAACTTGCATCATCATCTCGTTCAATGAGCATAATTGAAGGGTCAACTATATCTATGCCACGATCAGGCATCGCCCTGGCGATGAATTGATGAATGCTTAGCCCGTCTCTGAATATGTCATTGGTAGGACTTTTTCCGGTGAATATTTCAAACAACAGTATTCCAAAGTTATAAATATCTCCTAGCATGGAAACTTGTCCTCCCACCCCATACTCTTTCATTCAACACACACATTAACTTGGTTTCTAGAAAAAAGAAAAAAAAAAGCAGAGGACCGTATTTTCATTTATGTTTCTTATTGTTAATTATCAAAAAAAAGATTTGGATTAGGAAGAGAAATAATGAGATTAACAGAAAGTGATACCTGGAGGAATGTAACCTATGGAACCCTTTAGTCCAGCTGACATGGTTTGGCTTTGTAATGAACAATTTTCTGATGCTTCCAAGAGGAAGCTTGCTAAACCAAAGTCACCAACATCGGCTACCATATCTTCATCCAAAAGTACATTGCTTGGCTTTATATCACAATGAACAATGAGCGTTTCACAATGATGGTGGAGATAATCTAATGCGGAAGCAACATCAATCACAATATTTAGTCAATGGGTGAGACTCAAACTCTTACTTTGAGATTGCTCATAACCATCTCATGGATGAATCCATTGATCTAGACTTCCATTTTTCATGAACTCGAAAACTAGACTTTTGAAGTCATTTCCCTGATTATCAATGTTTGAGCATGCAATATTGATCTTTGTAATATTTATGTGCCGTATACTTTTCAAAGCTTTGCATTCAACAATAAAACTCTTGGAAACTCCTTCTTGTTGAAGGTTTAATACCTTAGCAGCAACTATCCTCCCATCACTAAGAATTACTCCTCTATAGACAGAACCAAAACTACCATAACCAATAAGATTGCAGGTAGAGAAACCATCAGTTGATTCAACGAGTTCAAAGTATGACACGCCTAATGATCTCCAATCGTTATAAAAACGTGAAATTGCAGGTCTAACACTTGACTTTTTCACCAATAAACTAGCAACAATGAAGCATGAAAGAGCAATTATGAATGCAAGTGCACAAGCCACAGGGATAATTACTTGTGGGGCAAATAATCGCCGAGATGAAGGAGGCTTTTTGATGGAGTATGAAGGTAGATGTAATTCTGGGATGCCACCACACAACTTATTATTTCCAATAATCGAGAGACCACTTGCATTTGAAAATATTCCTTCTTTGGGCAATTCACCTTCAAAATCATTATGAGAGAGATTGACATACTTAAGAAATTTTAACTTACCTAGGAAATGGGGAATTTTCCCAAATTGCGCGAAATATCTACTTTTTTCAAGCTTCTTAAATCTTCAAGAGATTCAGGTGCTACTCCTCCAAAATCATTACCTTCTAAATGCAGGCACTCCAACATAACACAACTACCAAGAGTTGCCGGGATTTCACCAGATAACTTGTTTCCTGATACATCTAGCTCCACAAGATTCACTAACTCACCCACTTCAGATGGTAATCTACCAGTCAAAGAATTGTTAGACATGCTCAAAGAAATTGAAAGAGAAGAAAGCCCACCAAGCTCTTTTGGAATGGTGCCTACAAGATTGTTACTAGAAAGGATTGATACTAGAAAGGTCAAGTATCAGTAGACTTTGACAGTTTCCAAGACTTGGAGTCATGCTTCCCTCAAACCTGTTCTCCTGCATGAACAACCTTGTCAATGAAGTGAAGTTGCCTATGGAGGACGGGATTTTCCCTGAAAATTCATTATGTTGCAGATCCAGATTCACTAGTTTTTGAAGCTTCCCAATTTCATCTGGGAGACTACCATCCAACTAGTTTTCTTCCACTCCTAGACCGATCAGGTTTACAAGATTTCCAATGCCGATGGAGATCCTTCCATTTAGGAAATTGCCTCCCGAATAAAGAAATTTTAGTAGGGTAAGGTTGGCAGTGGATCCTTGCAATGTTCCTCCAAAACGGTTACGGTCAAGACCCAATGTTTCAAGACTAGTACAATTTGCATAGAAGATGAGAAAATTGAGATCCCCAGGTTTGGCACTTCCTAGTCTATTGAAAGCAAAGTTTAGCCTAACTAGGCTTGGCAAGGTTCTGTGGCTTTGCGCAGGGAGTGTCCCAGTGAGACCATTCGCCGAACCATCGAGGGACCAAAGTCTAGAAGCATTTGAAAATGATGCAGGAATAGTTCCTTTAAATTTATTGAGACCAAAGTAAAATTCTTCGAGATTGGGAAGTGTAATGCCCACATTTGATGGAATCTCTCCATGCAGGTGGTTATCAGTAATCATAAAAGTGAATATGGAAGAAATGTTATAGATTGAAGAAGGGACCATACTGGATAGATTATTCCCAACAATGTGGAATCTCCCCAAGCTGGTTAGACGACCGAGCTCATTGGGTATACTACCTTGAAAATTGTTGTATCTAAGATAGAGACTAGTCAGATATGAAAAGTTTCCTATCCAAGCTGGGATTGTGCCACTAAGAATGTTGACATCAAGGAATAAAAGATTTAAATTCACCCAATAAGCTCATTGGAAGATAGAATAAGAGCTCTTACCGACCTCAATCTTTAGAGGTAGAACTCCATGAGTTTTGGTAATAGTTCCACTGAAATTTGACATTATAGCCGTATTCGGCAAACAATCCCGAAGGGTCTTTCCAAATTTCTTTAGCATCCTTGAAGGTAAAACATTGATGGATGCTCCTCCATCAATCATCATTTTATCAATCGGGATCCCTTCTAGATGGGCTGTGATGAAGAAGGGTCACAAGTGATCTGTCATTTCTTTAGTCGGATTGGAGAACATCATCCTTCCCTTATGTAGGTTGGATTCCGAGATGATGTTCTGATCATTCTCATGATCCGCTGGAATCTCAATCAAAGCTCAGGATGGCTCATGAGTAATGACATCCCCTTTCATGTAGTTTACCTGCTGGTAAACTGCTACCAAATGTTCTGGTAATACAACTACCAGGTCTATTTATGCTTGAACTTCTTGTTGTTTCTTGTCAAAGAAGTCATCCATTTCCATGACTTCTGATAATTCCTACTCAAACTCTCTTAGTTCTTCTTCAGTCATGTCTTGACCATAATCTTCTTGAATGACTAGTTTAGCCTTCCCTATTGAAGTCGGGATCTCCAGTTCTTTGAATTGCTCATTGGGTACCTCCTCTTGAGCGAAACTGCCAAACACGGTTCGCCTCCTCACTTTAGAAGATGTTCCCGAAATAGAATCAGGTAGGGACATGGTGTTGATCACGATTCCTTTCTTCATCCAGTTCTTTCGGGAGGACTTCTTGATTCTTTCTTGGTCACGGGAGGGGTTTTTGGCTCTTTTTCTTCTTTGGGAAGAACTGCCCCCAAGTTCTTCTAGGTTCGCATGTAAGCTCCATTTTGTCTCTAGATTCTACGCTTTGCTGATCTTCCCAATTCTTTAACTGGCTTTCCATCTTTGCCAACCACATACCACTTTCCTTCCCGGATTATTGCTTTCTAGGGCTTCGGCTTTGCGACCACCTGCTGTGGAAGTGTAGGTTTCTTGTTGCTGAGACTCTGTTGGCTAGTTTGCCCCCTAGTATCTTGACTAGCAACCCATTCGTGTTTCCTTTTAATGTTTCCCAACCTCTGAAAAATAGATATGCGGGGTAGCTTTCCCTTAGCACTATGTAGACCAAAGCTTGTTTCTGGGACCTCGAGAAAATCCTCATCTCGGAGATCCTTTGAATTTTTAAGTTCTAGGTCTATTTGAGAACTTGGGGCTAGGATCTTCAAGACACTTTATCCTACATTTACTGCACATTACTACTCCAGCAACCAATGTGACTAGCAACTTCTCGGGTTGTTGAGCTCCTTCTTGAGATCTCAGTTGATCCTCGTTTATTGTCCTAGCCTTCTTTTCAGATTGAGGCCATTTTAGGTTGAGCATATTTATTAAGGCCATCGGGAAAGGATTAGTATCTACTCTCATTGGTGCTTTTGGAATTGGGGCCAATGAAATGTGCCCCTAGTTAATCAAACTTTGAATTGTGTCCCTAAACTGGACACAATTGGTTGTGGCATGGTGTGGTGAGACATGCCATTTGCAGAATTGTTTTCCTTAATGTCCTCTGGTCGAGGAATCTCCTGCTTGGGATCGGGTTTGATTACTTTCGCCTTTACTAACTCGTCGTAGATCTCTCCAGCTTTGGTAAGGTCGAATGAGTACGAGTTAAAAATTGGTACCATGTTCGCAAAGTAACATTTAGTTGGGTTGACTGGTCTTTGTTCCCGAGCGGGCTTAACCAAAAATTTAAGGGTCCCTGGTCCCTTCCCAATGGTCTGAATTTTAACTGACGCAACTTCTAGTTCCCAATGGTCTGAATCTTCCTCGATCTCCTTGTGCTCCATCTGATGCACATGGATCTTATTTTTGTAGAATGGGGGTACTTTAGAGCTGTGTTTTTGTCTTTGTTCTTCTTCTAGTAACGTCTCGAACTTGGTCGCCGACTACTATATCTTGAAGACCAGAGAAGGTGGTGTCATCGAATTTCTTCCTAAGAGATAACCTTAGGGCTCTTTGTGCTATGGCCACCAATTGGGCATTGTTCATAGGGAATCTACAAATCATTTTCAACCTTTTGAATCTTGCAATGAAATCCTCAATTGTCTCGTACTCCCCTTGCTTGATGGCCATTAGGTCGCTAATGGTTACCTCAAGTTTGATCCTGTAAAATTACTCATGGAATTTGGTCTTCATTTGCCCCCAAGTGAGTATGGATGCTTCAGGTAGTGAATTGTACCAAGAAAAAGCATCTCCAAAGAGGGAACTGATGAACAATCGGAGTTTGAGGTATGAATTATCTTCTACGGCCACGCATTGTTCCGAGAATCTCCCGATGTTTTCTAGGGATGAAGTACTGGCATCTCCATTGAAGAGTGAAAATGTTGGTGGCTTGAAATTCCTTGGGAATGGATTATCTTGGTCTACATAAGCCGGATATGGCTTTCTGTACACCAGAACATTAGCCCTTCTCGAGGCCACAGCTTGACCTTGCATTATTCGTCTGATCCCCGCCATATCATTCATGATGGCTTGATGTTCGGGATTGCGTGGTGTGATTGATCCTGATTTCTTCTTCTGATTCAGTGTCGTTTGGATCAGTTTTCCTCCAATTCTCCAGATCGTTTTCTTCTGCAATCTGGGTAATCCTAGATGGCTTCGACTGGGACTCTTTCCGATTGACCATAGGTGGCCTACACTTGGAAGATATACCAATTTCTCCCCTAACTTTCCCATCACGATTCTTGCTTGTTTCTGGGGTTTCAATCCCGAATCCTTTTGAAAAATTAGGTCCAAGAAAAATAGTTTCCAACACAGGTCCTCCAAACCCCGTGGTTCCCTTGCCTTTGTCTAAGCTCAAAAAACCTCAAGGGCGGGATGTTAGTTTCTGACCTATTCTCAAACTTCTCTCGCTTGAGCTCTTGGATTTGTACGTTGATAGCTTCGATCTGGGCGAGGAGTGGTGTCATGCTGTCCTTGACAGCCTGCATTACATCTTCTAAGGACACATATATATATATATGTGTCTCCCTCGCAAAAATCTCTTCCACTACTCCATCTTGAGGAGGTTCCATGTCGATTGGTGGTAGAGATAACTCAGACACTGTTCCCAGGGAATGATCTTTTAGAAATCTCCCTCTAGCAACTCGACGTCGTTCGAAATTTTTGAACTTGGACATGCACTAAAAAAAGTCCCAATGGGCGTGCCAGATTATGTTTTGCCCAAAAATGTGACAGCGGGCCCGGGGTCCCTTCGGTGGATTTCTGTCGAAATCTACGTTTGAAGGAGCGGGCTCGTGTGGGTTTCTTTAGTGATGGTGATGGTGTGGGCTTGTTGGGATGTTGGATTTAGGTTGCAGGCTGTGTGCTTAGGGGCCTTGATACCATGGTCTATCCCTAGACGGGCTGACCAAGAAGCATACAAACCTTAGATGCCTTCAAAGTAGGCGTGCCACTAGTTGAAGGTGCTACTAGACAGTGATGAATGAGTTTTTTTGTGGCCCAAGAACCTTTCCTTAATCAAGTGATTGTAAGGCGAGCAGGCTAATAGCTCGCACTGTTCTTTTCTATGCCTTCTTCTTAATGTATCCAAGGACTTTAATAAATTTTCTTTCCAATCTAGTCCAAGTTCAGATTATGTTAATTCCGATTTGTTCATGTTAGCAGCTTGTTATTAGTTAGAAGCAGTTAGGTGCAAGGATTACCTTAAGTCGGAATAATGGTATTGGACAAAAACACATAAATGATTCTATGACTTAGAACAGCCATACAATGTCATGGTTGGTATATTCCGAATGCTGATAATTTCTCTTAAGAAAATCTTTTGAAATGTAAAGAAAGTAAAGTAGAATTACTGGAAAGTAAATGCAGACATGTTAAATGTAACAAACGAAATACAAGTGTTGTAAGTAAACATTTCCTTCGCAATCAAGCCTCGTTGAGGGGCACGATCTTCTAGAAATCATCAACTGAAATGAACATCAGTCGGAATCATGCCATAGGTTGCTGATGTCCCATGTACTGCTTCCATCACTAACATTTTTCGACCGTACGTGGCGGCGACCGGAAAAATTCTCAGCCACTTTTGAATTCAATTCTTCTTCAACCCATGGCACTCAAATCCTCTAATTCCGCTGCTACTTTCTTCATAGTAGGCATCTCCTCTCCTTTCACTCTCAACCACCTCTCAGCAAGCCTTGCAAACTCCTTCACCTTTATTGCCAAGAAGCTCCAATGTTTGGTGCAGATGACCTTTCAAGATTATGAAATAATTCCGCAGTCTCACATTGTATATAACTTATAAAAATTTACGTTTTACTAATAGGTTAATAATGCTCTGGGTGCGGCTTACTGGAATCCCTTCTCTCCTACTGAGCTACTGAGGAACACCGGTAGTTAGGAGGAGTGAAATTAGCCCTATGGAGGTGACAGTTTGTCAACTGCACCACACCTTGTGGTTATAATTTTAATTATTTGGTAATTAAGTATAATATAATACGGGATTTATAATAGTTTTGTATTAATTTCTTTTAAAAAATTATTTATATTTTTATATAAACTTGTTATCTTTAAAGACAAAATGACCCCTATCATGTCATTATATTTAACATAATTTGTGATGGAGTTAATTTTATAGGCTAATTTGGGATGGAGTCATTTTAACTTTCATGGAGTTATCACTTAATTAACACTGTGGTCTAGTTGTATTCATCTTTACATGTTACATTAGAGGTCTCAAATATAAGATATAAGTATAAATGAGCCTTCTTTTAATATATATAAAAAAAAACTTTATTACTTTTTTGAGTGAGACTTTAAAATGTTTTCAAGACATTTTTTTTAATTGAATTTATTATGAAATATGATGTCGGTATTTTAAACATATGGAGTTAGAGGTGAAAGATAGAGTTACATTAACCGAAGGGTTATGCAATTTCCAGCTTATGTGCAAACTCAGTACTGTGGAAAAAATGTTGCCCAGCAAAATCACAAAAACTGATCAGCCATGTGAGCCTCAGTTTGTGTGCATGCGTGTTCATGTTTTTGTCTTTTTGTGTGCATGTTTTTGTCTTTTTGTGTGCATGGGTGTATTGAACCCTTCTCATCATCACACTTGCGATTAGCATTTCAACAAGCCAGATTAATAGATCATTACTATTTCAACAATAGAAAATAAAATTCAAAATAAAAACAATAGCTGCACTAATAATCAGAATATTGCGGCTAAAGGATCATTACATACCCACTATAAATGTGTCCTCTACCACTACTACTACCGCCTTCCTAGTACGAACGACTACTACCTCCGCCTAGATAATAAAATTCAAAATGAAAACAAACGACTACTACCTCCGCCTAGATAATAAAATTCAAAATGAAAACAATAGATGCACTAATAATCAGAATACTGCCAGCCTTCTCGGTACGAACTACTACTATAACTGTGTCGTCTACAACGACTACTACTGCCTTCTCGATACGAACGACTACTACCGCCTTCCCGGTATGAACCACTACTACCGCCTTCCCGGTACGAATAACTTTTACTACCTCTGCCTTGCCCTTGCCAGTTGGAATGAATTTTACTATCTTCACCATAGACTTTGCCTTTACCTTTGTCTCGCGGATCCGAACTTTCCCTACCACTTTCTTCTTCTTTTTTACTCTCATCAGGCTCCAAAGGCTTCAAAATACCAAAAGTATATGTCCCCAATGCCTCATGTAGGTAACTGATAACTATGCAATCAACACGGTTTGCGATTACAATAGGATTTGGAAACTTATAATGTGCACTAATCTTCGCTCCCTCTTGTATATTCCGAGAAAAAATGATTCCAACTTGTAAACAGATCATTCCAATAATAAGGGGTGCATAAATTTCTGTATCCGTAGTTCAGATAATCAGTGATTTCATCGCCTACTGTTTTAAATCTGGTAGCCTCATAGAAAAATATTATCATGATCAGTAAATGTTTACCTATGCTCTCGGACTCACCTCCTTCATACGCAGACAAAGCCTTGACCGCAATTTGGAAGGTCTAGTGTCCCACTTCTAAATTTCGCATCGACCCCAGAGAAACATAGCTAAAGCCCAATGTCAACTCTTGAGCCTGTCTATTATTTATGAAAATTCTAGATCATCGACAGCCTTATTAAAATAATAAAATGTACTATTTGTCATGAACCATATAAGATATAAATCTACGGGGTCAAATACTAAGATAATTTCAGCTGCTAAACTCACCACATTTACGAGTATAACTCGTTCATTCAGATACTCTTTTCCAAGTCCCATCTTTCTCCTTCTTTGTTGGTAGTGCTCTGCACTGAGTAGAACAAAGATTCTTGGAGCATTCTCAAATTGGAAGAATACCCTTCTTAGTTGATTGGGGCGGCCTGCCAACTCGCGCATCCATCGTTTAAGAAATTCTTTGTAAGGCTCCCCCCCAATCGGGCTGCAATTCACGAGCATGTTCGTTGTACGTGGCAGAAATCTCCATATAGATAAGAAATTGGCAGATTCTGAAGAATCAGTATCCCTATCGATGGGAGGAGGAGGATCACCACCCTCAGGATCAAGACGATTGGCCCTCCCCTCATACCCAATTGCAACGAAAGGTCTTCCTTGACCAGTACGTGAAGTACCTTGATCAATTGGCCTAGGATCCCTATGGCTGCGCCTATGCTCACTTCCAGGGTGAGAACGATACCACGAACCATGAGTATGAACATCAGAGGAGGATCCACAAGCGAGATATTTGGAGAAGATCTTTTTAACCCCATATGATCGAGGAGAAAGAATAGTTTGGAGTTTGAGAAATGGTGATCAAGTGAAATGAGTAGTATATATTGGCTCAACTCAAGTGTGGGGTTTATGGGTGAGATAGTGGAAATGTTTGGAGTTTGAAAATGGTTCAGCTATGGGTGAGATGGTTTCAATTGATACGTTTTTTAGTGAGTTCAGCTCAAGTGATGAAACTTCATGCATATATATAGAGGCTGAAATGAGTAGTATATATTGGCTCAGCTCAAGTGTGGGGTTTATGGGTGAGATATTGGAAATGTTTGGAGTTTGAAAATGGTTCAGCAAAGGGTGAGGTGGTTCAGCTAAGGGTGATAAGATTTCAAAGGAAACGCTTTTTAGTGAGTTCAGCTCAAGTGATAAAATTCATGCATATTTATAGAGGCTGAAATGAGTAGTATATATTGGCTCATCTCAAGTGTGGGGTTTATGGGTGAGAGAGTAGAAGTGTTTGGATTTATGGTTCAGCTATGGGTGAGATGGTTTCAATGGATACGCTTTTCAGTGTGTTCAGCTCAAGTGATGAAACTTCATGCATATATATTGAGGCTTAGCAAAATTACATAATAATAATAATAATAATAATAATAAAACCAAACAAGGAAACATTTGATGCCAAACCATGGTGACCTCTAACCAACAATCATATTAACTAGCTCAGTAAATAGTTCACAGTAAATTTTAATGCCCTTTAACCAAAATGGACTAGATGTTAACAATGTAGTGAAATTGGGTATACCCCTTTATTGTGCCAAAGTTGGAGTGAAATTTTACAGTAATAATATTGACGGCAAACCATGTTGACGTCTAACCCACAATTATATTAACTAGCTCAGTAAATAGTTCACAGTAAATTTTAATGCTCTTTAACCAAAATGGACTAGTAGTCAACAATGCTGTGAAATTGGGTATACCCCTTTATAGTGCAAAAGTTGGAATGAAATTTTACAATAGCAATATTGACGCCAAACCATGTTGACGTCAAACCAACAATCATATTAACTAGCCCAGAAAATAGTTCACAGTAAATTTTAATGCTCTTTAACCCAAATGGATGGTAGTCAACAGTGCAGTGAAATTGGGTATAACCCTTTATAGTGCAAAAGTTGGAGTGAAATTTTACAGTAGTAATATTGACGCCGAACCATTTTGACGTCTAACCAACAATCATATTAACTAGCTCAGTAAATAGTTCACAGTAAATGTTAACGCTTTTTAACGAAAATAGTCTAGTAGTCGACAATGCAGTGAAATTGAGTATACCTCTTTATAGAGCAAAAGTTGGAGTGACATTTTACAGTAGTAATATTGACGCCAAACCATGTTGACGTCAAACCAACAATCATATTAACTAGCTCAGTAAATAGTTCGAAGTAAATTTTATTGCTCTTTAACCAAAATGGAATAGTAGTAAACAATGCAGTGAAATTGGGTATACCCCTTTATAGTGCAAAAGTTGGAGTGAAATTTTACAGTAGTAATATTGACGCCAAACCATACTGACGTCTAACCAACAATCATATTAACTAGCTCAGTAATAGTTCACAGTAAATTTTAATGCTCTATAACAAAAAAGGACTAGTAGTCAACAATGTAGTGAAATTGGATATGCCACTTTATAGTGCAAAAGTTGGACTGAAATTTTACAGTAGTAATATTGACGCTAAACCATGTTTACGTCCAAGCAACAATCATATTAACTAGCTAAGTAAATAGTTCACAGTAAATGTTAATGTTCTTTAACCAAAATGGTCTAGTAGTCAACAATGCAGTGAAATTGGGTATACCCAAATATAGATCAAAAGTTGGAGTGAAATTTTACAGTAGTAATATTGACGCCAAACCATGTTGACGTCAAACCAACAATCATATTAACTAGCTCAGTAAATAGTTCGAAGTAAATTTTAATGCTCTTTAACAAAAATGATCTAGTAGTCAACAATGCAATGAAATTGGGTATAACTCTTTATAGAGCAAAAGTTGGAGTGAAATTTTACAGTACTAATATTGACGCCAAACCATGTTGACGTCAAACCAATAATCATATTAACTAGCTCAGCAAATAGTTCGAAGTAAATTTTAATGCTCTTTAACCAAAATGGAATAGTAGTCAACAATGCAGTGAAATTGGGTATACCCCTTTATAGTGCAAAAGTTGGAGTGAAATTTTACAGTAGTAATATTGACGCCAAATCATGTTGACGTCTAACCAACAATCATATTAACTAGTTCAGTAAATAGTCCACAGTAAATTTTAATGTTATATAACCAAAATGGACTAGTAGTCAACAATGCAGTGAAATTGGGTATACCCCTTTATAGTGAAAAAGTTGGACTGAAACTTTACAGTAGTAATATTGATGCCAAACCATGTTGACGTCTAACCAACAATCATATTAACTAGCTCAGCAAATAGTTCACAGTAAATTTTAATGCTGTTTAACCGAAATGGAGTAGTAGTTAACAATGCAGTGAAATTGGGTATACCCCTTTATAGTGTAAAAGTTGGAGTGAAATTTTACAGTTGTAATATTGACGCCAAACCATGTTGACGTCTAACTAACAATCATATTAACTAACTCAGTAAATAGTTCACAATAAATTTTAAGGGTCTTTAACCAAAATGGACTAGTAGTCAACAATGCAGTAAAATTTGGTATAAGCCTTTATAGTGCAAACGTTGGAGTGGGATTTTAAAATAATAATATTTACACCAAACCATGTTGACTTCTAACCAAAAATCATATTAACTAGCTCAGTAAAAAGTTCACAGTAAATTTTAATACTCTTTAACCGAAATGGAGTAGTAGTCAACAATGCAGTGAAATTGGGTATACTCCTTTATTGTGCAAAAATTGGAGTGAAACTTCACAGTAGTTATAATGACGCCAAACCATGTTTAAATCTAACCAACAATCATAATAACTAGCTCAGTAAATAGTTCACAGTAAATTTTAAAACTCTTTAACCAAAATGGACTAGTAGTCAACAATGCAGTGAAATTGGGTATACCCCTTTATAGTGCAAAAGTTGTACTGAAATTTTACTGTAGTAATATTGATGCCAAACCACGTTTACATCTAAGCAACAATCATATTAACTAGCTCAGTAAATAGTTCACAGTAAATGTTAATGCTCTTTAACCACAATGGTCTAGTAGTCAACAATGTTGTTAAATTGGGTATACCCCTTGATAGATCAAAAGTTGGAGTGAAATTAAACAGTAGTAATATTGACGCCAAACCATGTTGACGTGAAACCAACAATCATATTAACTAGCTCAGTCAATACTTCAAAGTAAATTTTAATGCTCTTTAACCAAAATTATCTAGTAGTCAACAATGCAGTGAAATTGGGTATACCTCTTCATAGAGCAAAAGTTGGGGTAAATTTTACAATAGTAATATTGACGCCAAACCATGTTGACGTCAAACCTACAATCATATTAACTAGGTTAGTAAATAGTTCGAATTAAATTTTAATGCTCTTTAACCAAAATGGAATAGTAGTCAACAATGCAGTGAAATTAGGTATACCCCTTTATAGTGCAAAAGTTGGAGTGAAATTTTACAGTAGTAATATTAACGCCAAACCATGTTGACGACTAACCAACAATCATATTAACTAGCTCAGTAAACAGTTCACAGTAAATTTTAATGCCCTATAACCAAAATGGACTAGTAGTCAACAATGCAGCGAAATTGGGTATACCCTTTATAGTGCAAAAATTGGAGTGAATTTTTACAGTAGCAATATTGACGCCAAACCATGTTTACGTCTAAGCAACAGTAATATTAACTAGCTAAGTAATTAGTACACAGTAAATGTTAATGCTCTTTCACCAAAATGGTCTTGTAGTCAACATTGTAGTGAAATTGGGTTTATAGAGCAAAAGTTGGAGTGAAATTGTACAGTAGTAATATTGACGCCAAACCATATTGATGTCTAACCAACAATCGTATTAACCTGCACATTAAATAGTTCAAAGTAAATTTTAATGCTCTTTAACCAAAATGGACTAGTAGTCAACAATGCAGTGAAATTGGGAATACCCTTTTATAGTGCTAAAGTTGGAGTGAAATTTTACAGTAGTAATATTGACGCCAAACCATGTTGACGACGAACTAACAATCATATTAACTAGCTCAGTAAATTGTTCACAGTAAATTTTAATGCTCTTTAACCGAAATGGAGTAGTAGTTAACAATGCAATGAAATTGGGTATACCCCTTTGTAGTGCAAAAGTTGGAGTGAAATTTTACAGTAGTAATATTGACGTCAAACAATGTTGACGTCTAACCAACAATCATATTAACTAGCTCAGTACATGGTTAACAGTAAATTTTAAGGGTCTTTAACCAAAATGGACGAGTAGTCAACTATGTTGTGAAATTAGGTATACGCTTTTATGGTGCAAAAGTTGGAGTGAAATTTTACAATAGTAGTATTGACGCCAAACCATGTTGACGTCTAACCAAAAATCATATTAACTAGCTCAGTAAATAGTTCACAGTAAATTTTAATGTTCTTTAACCGAAATGGAGTAGTAGTCAACAAAGGAATGAAATTGGGTATACCCCTTTATTGTGCAAAAGTTGTAGTGAAACTTTACAGTAGTAATAATTACGCCAAAACATGTTGAAGTCTAACCAACAATCATATTAACTAGCTCAGTAAATAGTTCATAGTAAATTTTAATACTCTTTAACCAAAATGGACTAGTAGTCAACAATTCTGTGAAATTCGGTATACCCCTTTATAGTGGAAAAGTTGCAGTTAAACTTTACAGTTGTAATATTAACGCCAAACCATGTTGACATCTAACCAACAATCATATTAACTAGCTCATAAAATTGTTCACAGTAAATTTTAATGCTCTTTAACCAAAATGAATAGTAGTCAACAATGAAGTGAAATTGGGTATACCCCTTTATACTACAACAGTTGGAGTGAAATTTTACAGTGGTCATGTTGACGCAAAACCATGTTATCATCTTAACAACAATCATATTAACTAGCTCAGTAAATAGTTCACAGTAAATTTTAATATTGTTTAACCAAAATGGTCTAGTAGTCAACAATTTAGTGAAATTGGGTATACCCCTTTTTAGTGCAAAAGTTGCAGAGAAATTTTACAGTAGTAATATTGATGCCAAACCATGTTGATGTCTAACCAACTATCATATTAACTAGCTCAGTAAATAGTTTACAGTAAACTTTAATGCCCTTTTATCAAAATGGATAGTAGTCAACAATACAGTGAAATTGGGTATACCCCTTTATAGTGCAAAAGTTGGAGTGAAATGTTACAGTAGTTATATTGACGCCTAACCAAGTTGATGTCTAAGCAACAATCATATTAACTAGCTCAGTAAATAGTTCAAAGTAAATTTTAATGGTCTTTAACCGAAATGGATTAGTTGTCAATAATGCAGTGAAATTGGGTATTCATCTTTATATTGCAAAAGTTGGAGTGATATTTTATAGTAGAAATATAGACGCCAAACCATGTTGACGTCTAACTGACAATCATATTAACTACCTCAGTAAATAATTCACAGTGAATTTTAATGCTCTTTAACCAAAATGGACTATTAGTCAACAATGAAGTGAAATTGGGTATACCCCTTTATATTGCAAAAGTTTGAGTGAAATTTTACAGTAGTAATATTGAATTAAAACCATGTTTACGTCTAACCAATAATCATATTAACTAGCTCAGTAAATAGTTCACAGTAAATGTTAATGCTCTTTAACCAAAATGGTCTAGTGGTCAACAATGCAGTGAAATTGGGTATACCCCTTTATAGAGCAAAAGTTGAAGTGAAATTTTATAGTAGTAATATTGACGCCAAACCATGTAGACGTCAAATCAACAATCATATTAACTAGCTCAGTAAATAGTTCGAAGTAAATTTTAATGCTCTTTAACCAAAATGGAATAATAGTGGACACGGTAGTGAAATTGGGTATACCCCTTTATAGTGCAAAAGTTGGAGTGAAATTTTACAGTAGTAATATTGAATTAAAACCATGTTTACATCTAACCAATAATCATATTAACTAGCTCAGTAAATAGTTCACAGTAAATGTTAATGCTCTTTAACCAAAATGGTCTAGTGGTCAACAATGCAGTGAAATTGGGTATACCCCTTTATAGAGCAAAAGTTGAAGTGAAATTTTATAGTAGTAATATTGACGCCAAACCATGTTGACGTCAAACCAACAATCATATTAACTAGCTCAGTAAATAGTTCGAAGTAAATTTTAATGCTCTTTAACCAAAATGGAATAATAGTGAACACGGCAGTGAAATTGGGTATACCCCTTTATAGTGCAAAAGTTGGAGTGAAATTTTATAGTAGTTATTTTGTCGCCAAACCATGTTCACGTCTAACCAACAATCATATTAACTTGCTCAGTAAATAGTTCACAATAAATTTTAATGCTCTTTAACCGAAATGGAGTAGTAGTCAACAATGTAGTCAAATTGGATATACACCTTTATTGTGCAAAAGTTGGAGTGAAATTTTACAGTAGTAACAGTTACGCCAGACCATGTTGAAGTCTAACCAACAATCATATTAACTAGATCAGTAAATAGTTCACAGTAAATTTTAATGCTCTTTAACTAAAATGGACTAGTAGTCAACAATGCAATGAAATTGGGTAGACGCCTTTATAGTGCAAAAGTTGGAGTTAAATTTTACAGCTGTAATGTTGACGCCAAACCATGTTGACGTCTAACCAACAACCATATTAACTTGCTCAGTAAATAGTTCACCGAAAATTTTAATGCTCTTTAACCAAAATGGATAATAGTCAACAATGAAGTGAAATTGGGTATACCCCTTTATAGTGAAAAAGTTGGAGTGAAATTTTACCGTGGTCATATTAACGCAAAACCATGTTACCGTCTAACCAAAAATAATATTAACTAGCTCAGTAAATAGTTCACAGTAAATTTTAATGCTCTTTAACCAAAATGGACTAGTAGTCAACAATACAGTGAAATTGGGTATACCCCTTTATAGTGCAAAAGTTGGAGTGAAATTTTACAGTAGTAATATTGATGCCAAACCATGTTGACGTCTAACCACCAATCATATTAACTAGCTCAATAAATAGTTTACAGCAAATTTTAATGCTCTTTAATCAAAATGGATAGTAGTCAACAATGCTGTGAAATTGGGTATACCACTTTATAGTTCAAAAGTTGGAGTGAAATTTTAAAGTAGTAATATTGATGCCAAACCATGTTGACCTCTAACCACCAATCATATTAACTAGCTCAATAAATAGTTTACAGCAAATTTTAATGCTCTTTAATCAAAATGGATAGTAGTCAACAATGCTTTGAAATTGGGTATACCACTTTATAGTTCAAAAGTTGGAGTGAAATTTTACAGCAGTTATATTGACGCCGAACCAAGTTGACGTCTAACCAACAATCATATTAACTAGCTCAGTAAATAGTTCAAAGTAACTTTTAATGCTCTTTAGCCGAAATGGAGTAGTAGTCAATAATGCTGTTAAATTGGGTATTCCCCTTTATAGTGCAAAAGTTGGAGTGATATTTTACGGTAGTTATATTGATGCCAAACTAAGTTGACGTCTAACCAACAATCATATTAACTAGCTTAGTAAATAGTTCACAGTAACTTTTAATGCTCTTTAGCCGAAATGGAGTAGTAGTCAATAATGCAGTGAAAGTGGGTATTCCCCTTTATAGTGCAAAAGTTGGGGTGATATTTTATAGTAGTAATATTGACGCCAAGCCATGTTGACGTCTAACGGACAATCATATTAACTAGCTCAGTATATTGTTCACAGTAAATTTTAATGCTCTTTAACCAAAATGGATAGTAGTCAACAATGAAGTGAAATTGGGTATACCCCTTTATAGTGCAAAAGTTGGAGTGAAATTTTACAGTTGTCATTTTGACGTAAAACCATGTTACTGTCTAACCAACAATCATATTAACTAGCTCAGTAAATAGTTCACATTAAATTTTAATGCTCTTTAACCAAAATGGACTAGTAGTCAACAATACAGTGAAATTGGGTATACCCCTTTACAGTGCAAAAGTTGGAGTGAATTTTTACACTAGTAATATTGATGCCAAACCATGTTGACGTCTAACCAACAATCATATTAACTAGCTCAGTATATAGTTTATAGTAAATTTTAATGCTCTTTAATCAAAATGGATAGTAGTCAACAATGCAGTGAAATTGGGTATACCCCTTTTATAGTGCAAAAGATGGAGTGAAATTTTACGGTAGTTATATTGACGCCAAACCAAGTTGTCGTCTAACCAACAATCATATTAACTAGCTCAGTAAATAGTTCACAGTAACTTTTAATGCTCTTTAGCCGAAATGGAGTAGTACTCAATAATGCAGTGAAATTGGGTATTCCCCTTTATAGTGCAAAAGTTGGAGTGATATTTTATAGTAGTAATATTGACGCCAAACCATGTTGACGTCTAACAGACAATCATATTAACTAGCTCAGTAAATAATTCACAGTAAATTTTTATGTTCTTTAACCAAAATGGACTAGTAGTCAACAATGTAGTGAAATTGGATATACCTCTTTATAGTGCAAAAGTTGGAGGGAAATTGTTCAGTAGTAATATTGACGCCAAACCATGTTGACGTCTAACCAACAATCATATTAACTAGCTCAGTAAATAGTTCACAGTAAATTTTATTGCTCTTTAACCAAAATGATAGTTGTCAACAATGCAATGAAATTGGGTATTCCCCTTTTTAGTGCAAAAGTTGGAGAGAAATATTACAGTGGAAATATTGACGCGAAACCTTGTTGACGTTTAACCAACAATCATATTAACTAGCTCAGTAAATAGTTAACAGTAAATTTTAATGCTCTTTAACCAAAATGGATAGTAGTCAACAATGTAGTGAAATTGGGTATACCCCTTTATAGTGCAAAAGCTGTAGTGAAATTTTACATTAGTAATATTGGCGCCAAACCATGTTGACATCTAACCAACAATCATATTAACTAGCTTAGTAAATAGTTCACAGTAAATTTTAATGCTCTTTAACCAAAATGGACTTGTAGTCAACTTCCCCCAGATTATCGATATTGTCTACTGCTGGCGTGGCAGGTAATTCTCCGCCAGATCGTTGAGGCTTACAGCAGTTGGTACACGTGACCCTATCCGACACCTGACTTGATGGTCTATTCGGTCATGCGATCTCATGACTTGAGGTAATTATAGTCATGTTGGGAGTAGGCCCCGCGGTGGACCTCTCGGGCTCAGAGTCTTGCTTTGAGGTAATTTCCAGGTTGAATGGATTCTGGTGCCTTCAGGATGTCTCCTGGATATTGTTCTCGCCTACGGTTTATTGTCGAGACTGGAACAAGGAAATGTGAAGAGTGCACAAGTTAAATTGGGAATTGCATCTTAGACCCGATTCGTGTCAGTGGTGACGCGAGAGGACTTGAAAGCAGGAGCTTGGTTCTCTTATCGAGTTAAGGGAATTTCGATGACGAAATTCCTTTAAGGGGGGAAATTGTAATGAACCAGACCTGAAATTAAATTAATTTGAGAATTTATTGAAAGAAAATACAATTTTACCCTCGATTTCGGAAGGGTTCGGGACTCACTTTTTGTCTGGCAGTACTTTTGGACGTTTTTCTTGGGTCGTTGAGCAGGTCTCGAACTCTCTAGTTCGTAGATAGGAGGCATGCGGAAAATGGAGACCCGATGAGAACGTTGTGGGTCTAAAAGCTTTAAGGGCAGTTTGGTCATTTCAGAAAAGTCCAAAATTAGGGGGATATTTTTCTCTCTCTCGGGAGACTCTGCTCAGATCGGACTCCCTCTCTCTCTCTCTCTCTCTCCTCCCTCAAACTCTCACTTTCCCCGTGCAAACACCGCACACCTCCACCATCATCGACCCATTTTTGGGCCGTTTCGAACCGATCCAAGGCCACCAAACTGTTCATCTCTGTCGTACGAATCGAATGGTGCCATTTTTGAGGTGTGAGAACCACCATAGATGGCATATCGAAAAGCGAAAGTGGACCCGAACCTTTCGATGGATTTTACGGTCGATCGAGGTAAGATTTCCAACTTTGGACCCCATCTTTGGATTTTTGGGAGTGAGTATATGAGTTTAGACTAAAAGATCGTGAAAAATGGTTGAGTTTTGAGAAATCTAGAAAAACTTGGATTCAAGGCCGTTAATGGCCGATTTCGACCGCCGTCGACGGCGGCGTTGACCGTGGTCCGGTCCTCTTTCCATGTGAGAATTCCCAAATTTCGGCCACCGAAGACGGCGGCAATCTGGTCTTCGTCTCTAATGATCTCCGGTGACTGGTTTGAACTGCGGTGGTTGACGTGGCATGCTACATGGCAGCCTCGTCGTGCCACGTGGTGACTAGTCAACAGTTGACTCAGCTGCCACGTAGAGCCACGTGGCAACACAGTCTGCATTTAGTTGACCGTTGGGTTAACTGACGCCGTCAGGATTTGACGAAATATGCTGACGGCGTTAGCATATTCTGTCAAAAGGTAACAATGTGTTAACGGAACCCTAGCACCATTAGTTTGGTTGCAAGATTGCGATATCGTCAGGATATTCCGTTAGGTATGACAGAATATTTCGTCAGAGTGGCGAAATATTCCGCCATGACAGTGCAGACGCGAGTGGCGACGTGTGGTCCAGCCTTCTACCGGCGCGTGTCTAAGGTTTTGGAACATTCCAAATAAGATTTTGGCGATTTTGGCTCGGGAGGTCAAGGGAGCTGGGTTATTGGTATGTCAAAGGGTTCCTTGGGGCTATGGTTTCCTTGAGTAGGTACTTTCGATGTACTGTGAACATACTGGGTTTTCCGGATTACGTGACATGCGCACTTCTATGTATTAGGTTATACCACGGGGTTCTCCGATGTTGGTGTTGGAGGTTATTTCTCCGCCACATCATTGAGGTGTCTCCAATGTTGGCGTTGGAGGGTATTTCTCCGCGACATTGTTGAGGTTTCTCCGATGTTGGCGTTGGAGGGTATTTCTCTGCCACATCGTTGTGGTTTCTCCAACTGGCGTTGGAGAGTATTTCTCCGCCAAATCGTTGATTTGGGTTTTGATGCTCATGATTGATATGAGGTATGTTATGGAGGATTCCATCATACCCTCGGAATAATATGAGGTATGTTACAGAGGTTTCCATCATACTCTCGGAATGATATGAGATATGTTATGGAGGATTCCATCATATTCTCGGGATGATATGATCTATGTCATGGAGGATTCCATCATAGGCTTGATGGGAGTTACAGCTGGGGATGAGCCGGGATATCGAGTTACGACTCGGGGTACTCAGGAGGAGCTGGGATATCGAGTTACGACTCGGGGTTCTTAGGATGAACTGGGATATCGAGTTACGACTCTGGGTACTCAGGATGAGTCGGGATATCGAATTACGATTCGAGGTGCTCAGGATGAGTCGGGATATCGAGTTATGACTAGGGGTGCATAGGACGAGCAGGGATATCGAGTCACAACTAGGGGTGCTTAGGATGAGCCGGGATATCGAGTTACAACTCGGGGTGCTCAGGATGAGCCGGGATATCGAGTTACGACTCGGGGTAAGTCAGTGAAACTCAATTCAACCAAGTCTTATACCTTCGTCATCAGGGTCAGTGCGTGGTGGATGCCATGAATTCCACCCAAGGCCATAACATGACAGTGTCTCCCGATTTTTCTTGGATTGAGTAGTGAGACGCACCCAATTCATACCCTCCAATCTACTATTTTTTTATAATATTACTGGTTTTGATTCCATGTCTAACTATACATCTTTGCCTTGCACTCACAAATTGGTATGTGAAATGGACGACGAATGGGAGGAAGAGAATAGGATTATTGATGGTGAAAAGGACATTCAAGTCAAGCCCATGCCCTATATGCTGCCCAGTAGCACTACGCTGCCCCAAATCCAGCCTCAAGCTGCACAGACCCTGCCGCAGGCACCTCAGCAGACCATTCCAAATGCCATGCCGCAGCCCCATCCCAATGTCACAGAACCTGGACACATCCAGGGCAAGCCTTCAATGTGCCAAGCTTCGCCAAACCTCCAAGATATGTTCACGGTAGAACCCCAGCAACCTGACCTGATATCCGAACCCGAGGCGAAGCCGAGGGCCAAGGACAAGCCCATACCCCCAAAAGTTGTGCCCACTTTGCTGCCTCAACACGAGGCCCATCCAATAGACCGGGACAAGGACCAGGACAATGTAGTGCCTCCAATTCTGTAGCACGATGTGCCTCAGCTGCTTCCCAAAGGAAAGGGCACGGATTTGGAACACAAGGAGCATCATCACATAAATTTTGTAGCACTTTGATTTCCTTTCAAAACTGTGAACTTTGATTTGAATTTTGATTTAGCTCCTAATAATGTTGCACCTTTCCCTTGTAGGTTCCACAATATAAACAACAGGAAGGTGGTGGCATCCCTCAACTTGGTCCCCCTCTTCAAGTTCAAAAGGAAAACTCAACGGAGAAGACCAAAGATGAAGTCTGGAATGTACAGGGCACAACCATGAGCGTTGCCCAAGGAAGACATTCGAGAATGGAAAGAAATTGCTCTCATTCAAATCACTTCTCAATCTTTTTCCCGAAAAGTTACGTTCTCGTCGGTGGATTCCTTTATGTGTTTCTAACTTTTTTCTCCATGATGCATCACATATTCTATAGCAAGAGGCTCATAATCGGTTCCATGTTGATGCTGAAATCCTGGGCACAGCACCAAGTACCTAGCATGCCAACCCCGTTTTGCCCAGACGTTAAATAAAGGGTTCCTAGGAGGCAAGCTAGCCCTGGTTTGTATTTCTCTCTTCCTTTTCTGTTTTTGCCCTTTATATCTCTCAAACCTTTGTTCTATTGACATGCATATTGCTTATCACATTGAGGACAATATTCAGTTTAGGTTTGGGGGTGTGGATTGAATTTTTGCATATAGAAACAAGTAGGTTTGGGGGTGATACACGACTAGAAATTTTGAATTTTCAGCCTTCGTTTTTTTTGTTGTGTTTAGTTAGTTACTTATTTTTTTGCTTTTGATTAGTATTATAACTTGTTAATAGGGATGTATATGCTACGTTAACTTTCTTTGCCTTACTAAAAGTCATGCCATAAGTAGTTCATAATCAGCACTTCACAATGACATATTTTAAGTGATTAAGTGAATAGAACAACTAAATTTGAGTGAACCTTAGAAAATTAGTGGAGACTACCCTGTGAGATCTTTGAGCCTAATTTCCATTCTTTCTTATGGACATACTTATTTCTACTCTTAAACACTCATCGCTTTTGTTCTTAATTGTTGATCTCATTACATCATTTTGCATTGAATTTTAAAGAACTAAGATCATATAGATGCTCTTGATTTAATGTGAGGTTTGCCATAAGAAGTGATGTAGGCTATGTGTGTTTTAACCTCTAAAGGCCTTAACCTACCCAATTGCATGCTCCCTAAGCCAACTTTGAAGCCAAACACTCAGCATTTTCTTTCGTCACCCAAAGTATAACCTAACTGAAATACTTAGCCATTCATCACAGCCATGCCCTCTAACCTCAGTTTGTGCTAAGGTTTCCCTAAATGAGATTCATGGTGAGAATGAGAGGTGGAAGAAGATGCTGCCCAATTCCAAGGACTTTGGCGTTTTGAAATGTTCAAAGTTCAAAAAAATAAGACAAGCTGCAAGAAAGTTTGAGGAAATTATTGCATGATCTTGGTTCAATTCAATTCAAAGAAAAAGAAAAAAAAATAAAGAAAACAAAAGAAAGAACAGAAAAAAAAACGTTCAAATAAAAAGAAAGAAGAAGAAAAAGTGAAAAACAAAGTGAATTGAGCCAAGTGAGCCAAAGACCTCAAAATAAGCCATCAAGAAAGCACAATGTCGTGGGCCTTAAGCAAGGATTCAGTTCAGAAATTCCAAGTTCAAGTCATGACTTCTCATGCCTTGGCACAGCTCAGGTTCTTTGAATCTCATCATTCCTTTCTAAACCCTGAGCTTAGCCCCGTTACAACCTAAAATGGAAGACCTAACTGATCTTATGGACAGTCATGCTGAGGATTAAGGTACGTATCTATTTTCTTAAAGTTCAATTCCTTTCATGAGATTTTAATTTCCATAAAGTGCTATTCTTCATTAATACTCATATGTGATTAAATTTGAACTTCATAACATAAACTCATCACATATACTTGAAAATAGTGACAGCCTATGATTCTTGTGCGAATTGAGAGTTGCCTAGTGAGGATTAGAGTCGAGGTGAAATCTTTCTAGGACACGTACACCTTCACATGACACTCACGGCTATGGCATTCCTTTTAGTTCTGAAAAGTATGTTTACTTACTTTGATTCTTATTAGCTTGTTAAAAGTACTATCTCTAGCATCTTATTTGTCTAAGTAAAACGTTTGTGGGTATCGTGCTGCTATAACCCTCAAGAGACAAAACTCCTCCTACTAGGTGAACCTAGGGGTTTCAATGTTCTATCTTAACTAAGATCGAGTCTTTTCATTTTGTTTAAGTTTGCTTTGCTCAGGGACTAGCAAAAGATAGGTTTAGGGGTATTTGTTCAGTCATTATTTGTGCATCATTTTGATGTCTTTATATGCCTCTCTCACATGTCTTTTGAATGATTTCATGCCATCAATAGTAGAAAATGATCAATCTTGTGAGACTTGTGCAGATTTGGAAAGATAGGTAAATTATGAGAAGAGCGCAAAAAGAATTTCTCAAATCGGAGTTCAGATAAAATAGATGTCCTCATTCCAATATCAAGTCCTGAACTGGGTCCTGAGTGCGCCAGTGCACCCTATTTTGGGTCCTTGGCCAAGTACCTCAGATCATGCCATCCGAGTCCCAAACCTGTGTCTCATGACATCAAGTTCATGTCATAGAAGTGCCAAGGTCATACCAGGTTGTGTCCTGCGATGCGCCCCAATGTCATGTCCTAAGGTTCTCAACTGAGAGCTAGGTATCAAGTCTCTACGCCTAGTTGCTGCGCCAATTCTGAACTTTATGGACTTATCCAAACAAAGATGTACTTCTACTATGATCATGGTGCACCTCAAAAGCATGGTCCCAAATCCCTATATGGACACTTCCGCATTATCCGCCTAGATGCGCCCTAAAGACACGTTTGCGCTAGAGTTGAGTTCCAATGAGGCCCCTTTCGTACCTATGCCCATTCGATCGAGTCATGAAGCGTTTTAAACTCCTTGGCATGTGTAGAAGCCAATCAAGTATCAAGGCGCGCCGTGGCACGATGAAGACATCCAAGGGCCAAGTTCTAAGTTCTAGCGTCTCACCGCGGGAAGACCACGGGTTGCCCATGGCCAACTTGTGTTCCCACTTAACATGTTGCATTCACTCTCCCAACCGTGTTCTGACTGGTTCTGATAGGTTTTAGGGACTTTGTAATTACTTAGAAGTACAATGACTGTTCTAGAATACTCTAAGCTAGGGTTTCTAATTGCAATCCTTGTAGGACAAGGTTTTCCCTTGTCTATAAAATGGAGCCTTTGTTTAGTGTTTTAGACACATGATTTTTGGACTCCAATTTGAAGAGGAATTTTGGAGACCATATAGGAGAACCCTAGCAGCATACATTCTTTGTAATTCAGTTTTAAATTCAGCAGTTTTTATTTTTCCAAAGTTGAGAATGTTGTGCGTGGAGCTTGGAGAGGAAGGCCTTGCCGTGTATCTGCTATGCACCATTGTCCATCAATGTCTTTCACTTTACTCTTACTTTAAGCTTTTATTTCATTGCAATTTTAATTAAGAATTTAAATTATGTCTTCAATTTCAGTTATGCGTGAGTAGTCGTTTTAGGATTAGGGCTGCTTGAAGCCCTAGCCATGTTAGTTCGTTGATTAGATTTCTGGCTCTTGATTGTGATTGCTATGCATGCTGAATAAGTTAGATTACTATGCTTAATGACCTTAATTTATTCCTAGAAGATTAGCTACCTTTTTTGCATATAATTATTGATGTAATTGCTTGAGTGACCGTCATATCATCTTGTGATTTGTAGTATCGAGGGTATTTGGGACACTTACCTGTAATCTTAACTATGACGACCTAGGATTGCATGTCAATTTTCTAGGCTAGTGTAGTGTCATTAAATTCTCTTTGTACATCATGCATCATCTTAAACAGTAGGTGATAGACGTTCTCGGCATATGCCCTGTTTAGAACATGCAAAGTAAGAGGGAATAAGATGTGTCTAGTGAACCAACGCCAGGACCTAGGCACGGGCACCTAATTCAGAGAATGCATAGTAATTAGGTCAAGGAAATCTGATTAGTAACTATAATTTGTTAGAGTGAATAGTAAGCCTTAATTCGCCCTAGTCATAAAATCAGTCTCCCATCATTCTTGCAATATTATTTTCTGCATTTGAACTTTTTAAATTCTTGCATTATTAAATGCGCGTGAGGTACTGTAACCGGCACGTGGCCGAGCTGTCGGCCTTACATCGGTGCATGGCAGTGCGTGGGACCGGTCCTTGGGTCACGACAACGCGCGTCGATAAGGTTTCGACGTTCCAGACCTTTTAGCGCAGGTTTCGGATTAATCGGACGTCGTTTAGGGGTAGTTTTGGGCGTCCGAAGTGGCTACATTTTTTGTGAGATGCGTGCGGACCACCAGGTGTTTAGGGAGTCTAAATGTAGGGTTTTTAATTATTGTTGGTAATCCCGATTGTTACTTTTGGCAGGCGATACTGCTCCGGAAATTTCAAAGGAGCGTACGACTCGGGATTGAGCTTAATTGGACATTTGGTTAGTGGACTTTGGTTTTGTAAATTATAATGCATACATAAAGGTATATTTGAATCACTTCTGGTTATGTATTGTTGTTGGCATATTTCTGGAATTTAGAAATTATTCTATTAAATTATTACTAGACACGGGAACTTTAAAGGAGCGTACGACTCGGGATTGAGCTTAATTGGACATTTGGTAAGTGGACTTTGGTTTTGTAAATTATAATGCATGCATAAAGGTATATTTGAGTAACTTCTGGTTACGTATTGTGGTTGGCATATTTCCGGAATTTATAAATTATTCTATTAAATTATTACTAGACACGGGCTTTCAATAATTATTTGGAATGACGTTTTTGGACTATGGCCTGGCTTTATGGATTCGGATTTTATATGGTTTGACTTGATTGATTTTGGATTTCGGTCGAGTCCATGATTTTTGGGTTTAGACCCAGATTTTTGATTTATTTGGATTTGGACATAAACCCGGTTTTTCAATGAATTTGGCTTAGGCCAAAAAATGAGGATTTCAAAACATGGATTTAGTTTTCACTGAATTACTGTCCCCGAGGTCAAGGTTTTCTATGACTGGCGTTGAAGGGTATTTCTCCTCCAGATAGTCGAGGTTTCTCCGACGCTGGTGTCGAAGGGTATTTCTCCACCAGGTCATTGAGGTTGTCTACAAGTAGTACAAGATTCTACACAACTCGAGGTGTATAAGGTGTGTGGAAGGTATTGAGCTACGGGTCGGGATTTCATTCGAGGAGCAGTGGGATATGTTTGTCATATTTTATGTCCAGATATGTTTACATGATTTTTTAACTCCTTTGAAGAGGGTTTTCAAAGCAGGGTTGTGGACCACGGGATGTTTTCATTATTCTGATTTTCGAGGGTCCCACCGAGTGTTTTAACAAAAGATGGATTTTCTGGTGAGTTGTCGAATTATCTATATATATTATTTATATAAAAAGGGATTTTTACATTATGCATGCATTTTTTTACTCATGGAGGGGAAAAAATGTATGCTTTCCTTGGAAATGGTTTTAAATGAATATTTTATCCACTCACACGTTTCGTGTTTTAAATCCCCTCCAGGTCGTTGAGTTAACGATGGCACATTCAGAGGTGGAGGCATTAAATTTCAGTTGCGCATTTACCTAGACTATCGAGTAGGATTTTTATTTCTGTATTTACTTGTCCTGCCTAGATGATCTGATAAGACTTTTGGACTTATTGTAAATTCTAACTACTTCGATGGTTGTTTGGTGATGTTGGAATTTGTGAGTGTTATCTGATCCTTCGTCTGACATGTGGAAGACGGTTAACCATTCCTTAAGGTGAAGTTCTGCCATCCGACAGAATTCTCGTAACTAGTTGTAAGGGCTTAAGGGTATTCTGGGATTTTATTTAAGTTGTCAGACGGGAACAGGGTTTTTTCCGGGTTTCGAAGGGAAATTCGGGAGAGGTCCTGTCAACTTGGTATCAAAGCAAGAGGTTTAAATTCCTGTAGACCGTACACCTAGTGTACATCTGAATGTGGTATTGATGATTTATGGTTCTTTTCAGCGTAATTCCTCCGAGACGGGAGCCCCGTAAGCGACCTAGAAACGATGAGTACACGCATGATCCCATAGTAGAGCCTGATTTGAGGCAGACCCTAGATCAATTGGGTCGAGCTTTGACGACTGTACTTCAGGTAGGGCTACTTCTGCAGTTTCTGACATTGAGCGAGCCTAGAGGTTGGGGGCGACATTGTTTACGGGCGAGTTAGGCTCAGATGATACGGATCAGTGGATTACTCGTTTGGAACGTGTGTTTATTGTTATGAGGTGCCCTCCGGAAGATAGGGTGCGACTAGTCACATTTCTTCTGGGTGGCTATGCGTACCGTTGGTGTCATTCTTTGCAGCTGACGGGCTGGGATGTCCGTATCCTTACATGGGAAGTTTTCCGAGAGCGCTTCCTCGACCAATTTTATCCTCGCTCGTACCGTGATGCCATAGAGGCTGAGTTCTTACAGTTACAGTAGGAGAAAATGACGGTGGCACAGTATGAGCAGAAATTCCTTTAGTTGTCACGATTTGTACCGGCTCTCGTGGCGACTGAGATGGATAAGTGCCGAAGGTTTGAGTATGGACTGAGAAATGAGGTTCGAGTAGCAGAAATTGTTGTGGCACATACTTCTTTGAGGGCTTTGTCTGACGCTGCTACTAGAGTAGAGATGAGTTTGCCCGCTCAGCACCAGTTTAGTGGTTCCAGGCGACGCCGGGATTGCCTGAGTTTCGGGGCCTTTAGTCAAGGACCATCTAAGATAGGCAGTTTCAGCTCTTGATCTTCTGGGGGTGTAAGATCCTGATCAAGCAGTGGCAGAGCCAGTCAGGGACAACAGTCATTCGCTCAGTCTAGTAAGGCTTCAGTGCAGTTGACCGGGAGACAGAGTGCAAGACTCGCACGGATGGGTGACATCGGTTGTTACTTTTGTGGGGAGACTGGTCATTTTAAGATAGATTGTCCACATCGTCGTCCCGATAGTATTTCTTTGGGTCGAGATGCTGCTAAATCGAGTCAGAGAGCAGCGCAAACATCTGCTCCGCCAGCAAGGAGCCATACCCAATCCAGTGGGGGCAGCAAGGCCAATGGGGCCAGCAGGGCCAGTGGGAGACATGGGGGTCGTGGTCGATCTTCTGGTACACAGGGCCGAGTTTTTATTATGACCCAGTTGGAGGCTCGAGCAGCACCAGAGGTGGTTATTGGTACATTGTCTATTTGTGATCATGATACTCGTGTTTTGATAGATCCCGAGGCTACACATTCTTTTATTTCTCGGGATTTTACACTTTTTGCCAATAAAGAATTATTGACCGTTGCGTAAGTGTCAAACTCTTGAGTTCATAGATAGCCGGCACGTAGGAAACGGAGATCGTATGAGAGAGTTGTGGGTCTAGAATGTTCAGGGGCGTTTTGGTAATTTTCCCTGGGTAGATATTTTTAACCTAGATTGTTCAAGATTTTCTCATTTTTATCCACTCTACGCGATCTTTTCCCAACCCGTGACATTGAACCCAAAACCCTGAAATTTGAACTTTGATTGTAAGCAACCTCGTCCAATTTGGTTCCACCCATAAGAATCTCCTCCTCCCCACAATCAAGGATGTACTGGCCATCGAGGGAAACCGCCACGGGAAACACCGAACCTAGGAAGGGGAAACCGCCACGGGAAACACCGAACCTAGGAAGGGGAAACCGAACCTTTCGATCGATTTTCCTGCCCGCACAAGTATGGGTTTCGTGTTTAGACTTCAGATTCGAGTTCCTGGGCTTGATGAGATGGATTTAGACTATTAATTCGTGAAAAACGGTTATGGTTTGAAGAAGTTAGGAAAATTTTAAGGTCGGCCGGCAATGGCAATTTCCAGCGACGACAGAAGGCGACATACGGTGGAGTGGTCATTGTCTCCAGCGACTGGTTTGGTCAGAGAAGGTCGACATGGCATGCCACCAGGCAGCCACTTAGAGCCACGTGGAGGCCACCTAGCAGCCACATGGATCCACCTAGCGGCTGAGTCAGTGCCGAGTCAGCGCGAGTGCAGGTGCGTGGGGTACATTAGCCGGCGCGTGGTTGAGCCAACGACCTTCCACCGACCCGTGGCGGTGCATGGGACCGGTCCTTGGGTCACGGCGACGCGTGTCGACATGTTTTCGACGTTTCGAACCAATTGGCACAGGTTTTGGGTTAATCAGACATCATTTAAGGGTAGTTTTGGACGTTCGAAGTGGCTGCATTTTTAGTGGGACGCGTGCGAACCTCCAGAGGTTTAGGGAGTCTGAATGTAGGGTTTTTTTTAATTATCGTTGGTAACCCCGATTGTTACTTTTGACAGGCGATACTGCTCCGGGAACTTCAGAAGAGTGTACGACTCGGGATTTAGCTTAATTAGACGTTCAGTGAGTGGACTTTGGTTTTATAAATAGTAATGCATGCATAAAGGTATATTTGAAATAATTTCTTGTTACATATTGTTTTTGCAGATTTCTGGAATTTTAAAGTATTATGCTAATAAATTATTACTGGACACGGGAATGATGTTTTGGGTTGTGGCTTGGTTTTTCGACTTTGCTTTTATGTCGTTTTGACGTGATAGATTTTTTGTTTCGGTTGAGTCCATGATTTTTGGGTTTAGGCCCAGATTTGTGATTTTATTGGATTTGGGCATAGACCCGATTTTTCAATGAATTTGGCTTAGGCCAAGAAACAAGGATTTCAAAACATGGATTTTGGTTTTCACTGAATTACTGTCCCGAGGATCATGGTTTTCTTTGATTATGGCGTTGAGGGTCTTTCTCCGCCAGATCATTAAGGGTTCTCCGACGCTAGTGTCAAGGGGTATTTCTCCACCAGGACGTTGAGGATGTCTACGCGTAGTACAGGGTTATGCACAACTTGAGGTATATTGGGTGTGTGGAGGGTTAGACCCAGGTCAGTCAGCTCGGATATCGAGCTATGGCTTGGGATTCCATTCGGGGAGCGGTGAGACCTGTTTGTGATATTTTTGGTGTTCAGGTATGTTTACATGATTTTTAAACTCCTTTGAGCAGGGTTTTCAAAGCAGGGTTGTGGACCACATGATGTTTTTATTACTCGGATTTTCGTGGGTCCCACCGAGTGTTTTAACAAAAGATGGATTTTCCGGTGAGTTTTTGGCTTATCTTTATGGACTTGTTTGAAAAGGGGTTTTTATATTATGCATGCATTGTTTTACTCATGGAGAGGGAAAATGTATGTTTTCCTTAGAAATTGTTTTAAACGATTATTTTGTCCACTCACACTTTTCGTGTTTTAAATCCCCTCCAGGCCGTTGAGTTGACGAGGGCACATCTAGAGGCGGACGCATTAAATTTTAGCGGCGCATTTACCTAGACTATCGAGTAGGATTTATAATTTTCTTTATTTACCTTTCCTACCTAGACGCCCTGATAAGCTTTTGGACTTATTGTAAATTATGACTACGTCGATGGTTGTTTAGTGATGCTGGGATTTGAGAGTATTATTTGATCCTTCGTCTGACAGGTGGAAGACGGTTAACCCTTCCTTAAGGGGAGGTTGAACCGGATTTTTGGCCGAATTCTCGTAACTATTTGCAAGGGCTTAAGGGTATTCTGGGAAATTTATGAAGTTGTCAGACGGGAGCGCAGGGCTTTTCCCGAGTTCCAAGGTGGATTTCGGGAAGGGTCCTGTCAACTTGGTATCAGATGCCCTGATAAGCTTTTGGACTTATTGTAAATTATGACTACGTCGATGGTTGTTTGGTGATGCTAGGATTTGAGAGTATTATTTGATCCTTCGTCTGACAGGTGGAAGACGGTTAACCATTCCTTAAGGGGAGGTTGGACCAGATTTTTGGCCGAATTCTCGTAACTATTTGCAAGGGCTTAAGGGTATTCTGGGAATTTTATGAAGTTGTCAGACGGGAGCAGGGCTTTTCCCAAGTTCCGAGGGGGAATTCCGGAAGGGTCCTGTCAACTTGGTATCATAGCACTTGATTTAAATTCCTGTAGACCGTACACCTAGTGTACAGCTGATTGTGGTACTGCCAAATTATGGTTATTTTCAGCGTGATGCCTCCGTGGCCTGGAAACAGTGATGAAGCTGATAACGTTAGGGGTACACTTGATCCCGTATTAGAGCCTAATTTGAGACAGACCCTAGATCAATTGGGTCGGGCAATGATGACTGCACTTCAGGGTAGGGCTACTTCTGAAGTTTCTGACATTAAGCGAGCCCTGAGTCTGGGGGCTACAGTGTTTACAGGCGAGTTAGGCCTAGATGATGTTGATGAGTGGATTACTCGTTTCGAACGAGTGTTTTCCGTTATGAAGTGCCCTCCATAGGATAGGGTGCGCTAGCCACATTTCTTCTTGGTGGTTATGCGTACCGTTGGTGGCATGCTTTGCAGATGACGGGCTGGGATGTTCGTACCCTTACTTGGGAAGCTTTCTTGGAGGGCTTCCTAGAGCAATTTTTTCCGCGCTCATTCCGAGATGCCAGAGAGGCTAAGTTCTTGCAGTTACATTAGGGGGACATGACGGTGGAACAATATGAGCAGAAATTTCTTGAGTTGTCATGATTTGTACCGACTCTCATGACGACTGGGATGGATAAGTGTCGAAGGTTTGAGTATGGACTGAGAGATGAGGTTCGAGTAGCAATAACTATTGTGGCCCATATGTAACGATCCTTCCCTGGAATCCTCTAGACAATGGTCATTATAGGAGTCCTCCTCCAACCGGCCTACCCCGGCACAAAGGTATTGTTACCTGGCTCCCGTTCAAAAATCCCCTAGCTGCAGCATCTTAGAGGATTCGAACCATGGACCAAGGCTTTTTATTCCCCTCAAGGAGGACACCTTTCACCAATTGAGCTGCAGCTCAATTGGTGAAAGGTGTCCACCTTGAGTGGAATAAAAGGCTTGGCTTGGGTTTGATCCTCAAAGGCTGCAACTAGAGGATTTGGACAGGGGCCTCGCTAACAATACCTTCTGGCTGGTGTACGTGCACAAGGCTGTCACCAGGGGCTACGCTGGGTGGGACCAGGCGCGGCCATAACAATTCGTGCCGGTGGGATCGGGATGGGTTGTTACACCATACTTCTTTGAGGGCTTTATCCGACGTTGCAGCAAGAGTAGAGATGAGTTTTCCAGCTCAGCACCAGCTTAGTGGTTCCAGGTGACGCCGGGATCGCTTGAGTTTCGGGGCCTCTAGTTAGGGATCATCTAAGAGAAGAAGTTTCAGTTCTGGATCTTCTAGGGGTGCAATATCCGAATCAGGCAGTGGCAAAGCCGGTCAAGGTCAGCAGTCATCAGCTCAGTCTAGTGGGGCTTCAGTGCAGTCGACCATGAGATAAAGTGGCAGACTCGCACGGATGGGTGACGCCGATTGTTATTTTTGTGGGGAGACGGGTCATTTTAAGAGAGAATGTCCACATCGTCTGGGCAGTAGTTCTTTGGGTCGAGATGCTGCTGAACCGCGTAAGAGAGCAGCACAGACATCTGGTACTGTAGTAGGGAGCTAGAACCAGTCGTGTGGGGCCAGCAGGGCCAGTGGGAGAATTGTCATCGATTGGTTACTGGAGGTGGTTACTAGTATGTTGTCTATTTTTTATCTTGATGCTCGAGTTTTGATAGATCCCGGGGCTACACATTCTTTAATCTCTCGGGGTTTTACACTTTTTGCCAATAGAGAATTATCACTGATTGGTTGGGACATGGGCATTAGTACCCCTGCTAGAGATATGTTAGTGGCGAACCTAGTGATACGCAGTTGTCCGGTGGTAGTGGGAGGTTATGAATTGGAGGCATATCTAATTCCCTTGGAAATTTATGATTTTGATGTTATTCCGGGGATGGATTGGTTAACCATGCATCATGCCTCCATTAAATGTTTCGACAAGAGGGTGGTCTTCCAGAGTCCAGGTTTGCCAGAACTTACGTTTCAGGGTGATCGTAGGGTGCTTCCCTTAGGAGTAATATTGGCCTCGACAGCTGAGAAATTATTAAGGAAAGGTTGTGAGTGCCATTTAGCTAACGTGATCAATTCTTGGAATACTCCAGTGAGAGTAGAGGATATTCCTATGGTGAATGAGTTTGCATATGTGTTTCCGGAGGATCTTCCGGGGTTGCTACCTCACTGGGAGATTGAGTTCACCATAGAGCTTCTTCCGGGTACTCAACCTATTTCACAGGCACCGTACAGGATGGTACCGGTGGAATTGAGGGAATTGAAGACTCAATTGCAGGACTTGGTGGATATGAGATTTATTCGACCGAGTGTCTCACCTTGGGGTGCGCCAGTGTTATTTGTAAGGAATAAAGATGGTGGTTTGAGGCCATGTATCGACTACCGGCAGTTAAACAGGGTTACGGTGCGGAATAAGTATCCTTTACTACGAATTTATGATTTGTTTGACCAATTAAAAGGGGCAAGGTATTTCTCTAAAATTGACCTTCGATCCGAGTACCATCAGTTAAGGATTAGGGAAGAGGATGTTCCCAAAATGGCTTTCAGGACACGCTATTGGCATTATGAGTTCCTGGTGATGCCCTTCGGTCTAACTAATGCACCAACGGCATTTATGGATTTGATGAATAGGGTGTTCCGAAGATATTTGAATCGATTTGCAATTGTGTTCATTGATGATATCTTAGTATATTCGAAGAGTGCTAAGGCACATGAGAAGCACTTGAGGTTGATATTGAATATGTTGAGGTAAAAACAATTGTTTGCCAAGTTCAGTAAATGTCAGTTTTGGTTTACCAGTGTGGAATTCTTGGGTTATGTGATTTCTGCAGAGGGTAGCAGCGTGGATCCCCAAAAATTTGAGGCAGTAACAAGTTGGGAGCAACCAGGGACAATGTCAGAGGTGAGAAGTTTTCTGGGTTTAGCGGGATATTATAGGCGGTTCATAGAAGGATTCTCTACGATAGCTGCCCCGTTAACTCGGTTGACGAGGAAAGGAGTCAATTTTGAATGCGATGATGAGTGTGAGCAGATCTTTCAAGAGCTTAAGAGGAGGTTGACTTCTGCCCCAGTGTTAACCCTTCCAGATGATAGCGGAGGATTTGAAGTGTATAGTGACCCATCATTACGAGGTATAGGCTGCGTTTTGATGCAGCATGCGAAGGTGATAACATATGCTTCCATGCAACTTAAAACCCATAAGTTGAACTACCCCACACATGATTTAGAGTTAGCTCCAGTGGTGCATGCACTGAAGATTTGGAAACACTCTTTGGATGGGGAGACGTGGCGGATCTTTACAGACCATCAGAGCCTGAAATGCTTCTTTACCCGGAAAGATTTCAACTTGAGATAGAGGAGATGGCTTGAGTTGATAAAGGATTATGATTGTACCATAGAGTATCACCCAGGAAAAGCCAATGTAGTGGCGGATGCACTGAGCAGGAAATCCATAGGTTCCTTGGCCTATTTGCACACCGTTAACTTACCATTGGAGGTTGGGAATAGGCAGGATTTTGTGATTAGAGATGATGGGGCCTTAGTTAAGGATGGCCGATTGTGCGTAACTAAAGATCCAGAGTTGAAAAGAGAAATTCTTGAGAAAGCTCATAGCTCAGCCTATGCTATGCATCCAGGAGGCACTAAGATGTATCGTACTCTTAAGGAACACTATTGGTGGACTGGAATGAAAAGGAAAATAGCAGAGTTTGTGAGTAAATGCCTGACGTTTCAACAAGTAAAAGCAGAGAGGCAGAAACCATATGGGGCACTACAACCATTACCTATTCTGGAATGGAAGTGAGATCACATTACTATGGATTTTGTTTATAAACTTCCTAGGACTCGGAAAAGACATGATGGAATCTAGGTAATTGTTGATAGACTCACGAAGTCAGCACATTTCTTACAAGTACTGGAAGATTACAAGATGGGCCAGTATGCCAAGTTGTTTGTGGATGAGATCATATGGTTGCATGGGACTCCATAGTCGATTGTATCAGACAGGGATCCCAGGTTTACCTCGAGGTTTTGGCGGAGTTTGGAGAAAGCCTTTGTAACTACATTGCATTTCAATATAGCCTATCATCCTCAGACTGACGGTCAGTTTGAGAGGACCATTCAGATTTTGGAGGATAAGATGAGAGCTTGTGTACTGCAGTTTAAAGGAAACTGGGACTCACACCTGGCCTTGATGGAGTTTGCATACAACAACAAATATTATTCTCGTTTTGGGATGTCTCCTTTCAAGGCACTGTATGGGAGACAGTGCAGGACACCGATATGCTGGAATGAGGTAGGTGAGAGAAGACTGTTGACATCAGAAATAGTTGAAATGACAGAGGAAAAGATTAGAATCATCAAGGAAAGGTTGAAGGCAGCTCAGGACCGCAAAAAAAGCTATGCGGATCGACGGATCAAAGATCTTGAGTTTGGGGTCGGAGACTGGGTTTTCTTGAAATTATCCCCCTAGAAAGGAGTTGTACGTTTTTGTAGACGAGGAAAGCTAAGCCCTCGGTATATTAGGCCTTATGAGATTATTGAGAGAATAGGGCAAGTGGCCTATAGGCTTGATATACCCCCCACAACTTTCAAAAGTTCTCGATGTATTCCATGTATCCATGCTCTGGAAGTATCTGTTCGATGACTCATGTATTGAAGGCGCAACCAATTGAGCTGAGAGATGATTTGAGTTTTGAGGAGCAACCAGTGCAACTTCTAGATTGGAAGGAAAAAGTATTGCGCAGAAATACTATTCCTCTGGTTAAAGTTATGTGGAGGAATCATAACGTGGAGGAGGCCACGTGGGAACCCAAGGCACTAATGCGGGTGCATCATCCACATTTGTTCCAGTGATAGGTATGACTTTCGAGGAAGAAATTCTTTAAGGGGGGTGAGTTGTAACAACCTAGAAATTTAGTTAGTGAATTTTTGTAAATTAATTTGGGAAAGGACAAGTTCACCCTTCGTTTTATAAGGGGCTCGAAAATCACTTTTTATGTGGAGACACATTTTGTAGTTTTCAAAGACCGTTGCGTAGGTCTCGAACTCACGAGTTCGTAGACAGACGGCACGCAAGAAACAAAGATCGTATGAGAGAGTTGTGGGTCTAGAATGTTCAAGGGCATTTTGGTTCCACCCATCAGAATCTTCTCCTCCACGCGATCAAGGACGTACCGGCCGTGGAGAGAAACCGCCACGGGAAACGCCGAACCGACGAAGGAGAAAATCGAACCTTTCAATCAATTTTTCGACCAACACAAGTATGGATTTCGTGTTCAGACTTTAGTTTTGTGTTCCTAGGCTTGAGTAGATGGATTTAGACTATTAATTCGTGAAAAACGGTTGAGATTTGAAGAAGTTAAGAAAATTTCAAGGTCGGCCGGCAATGGCGATTTCCAGTGACGGCGCACGGCGGAGTGATCATCGTCTCCCGCGACTGGTTAGGTTAGAAAAGGCCAACGTGGCATGCCACCTGGCAGCCACGTGGAGCCACGTGGAGGCCACCTGGCAACCATATGGAGGCCACGTGGTGGCCACCTGGCGATTGAGTCAGCGACTAGTCAACATGCGTGCAGGCGCATGGGGTACATTAGCCGGCGCGTAGTCGAGCCACAGGCCTTCCGTCGATGCATGGCGACGCGTAGGACCGGTCCTTGGGTCACGACAACGCATGTTGACATTTTTTCGACGTTCCGGACCTTTTGGCGCAGTTTTCGGGTTAATCGGACATCATTTAGGGGTAGTTTTGGGCGTCCGAAGTGGTTGCATTTTAGTGGGATGCGTGCGAACCTCCCAGGGTTTAAGGAGTCTGAATGTAGGGTTTTTTTAATTACCGTTGGTAACCATGATTGATACTTTTGATAGGCGGTACTGCTCCGGGAACTTCAGAGGAGCGTATAACTCGGGATTGAACTTAATTGGACTTTCGGTGAGTGGACTTTGGTTTTGTAAATTATAATGCATGCATAAAGGTATATTTGAAATAATTTCTTATTACATATTGTTTTTGGAAAATTTCTGGAATTGTCAAGTATTATGCTAATAAATTATTACTGGACACGGGAATGAAGTTTTGGGTTATGGCCTGGTTGTTGGACTCTGCTTTTATGTCGTTTGGACGTGATAGATTTTGGGTTTCGATTGAGTCCATGATTTTTGGGTTTATAAGATTTCGCGATACAGCAAAGTACCGAAGAAGAAAACAAATATATAACACTTAACGATGTAATAGGTGAAAGCGTAACCTATTCAGAAGAACAAATTGAAGTCTGAGAAAAAACCTAAGCAATTGATTAAAATGACGACATTTATAAACTATCAAGGTTTAGAATATTTTCTACAAGATTCTTTGAACAATTTAGTGTTAACAGCCCCGGTAAATGCACTCAGGAAGGAACAGCATAAATACCACTGTTCAACAAGGAAAAAATAAGAAAATTGAAAAAGAAATATCTAGAGATAAAGTATGTCCATATAGGATTAATCTAAATCTCTATCACATCATTATTTAGAAAAGGATTAGACACACCAATACTTGCTGTAGTATTTGATAGTAGACTGAACGACCCACTTCAGGCTATTATTGGAGGAATACAATCAAATGTGGTAAATGGAGTTATTTGGTTTAATGTCAAACTAGATTCTTTCATTTCTATTTCTGATGAAAATATTGAAAATTCAGTCAAGATAAAGATTCAACTTAAAAACTTAAGTATGAATCACCAAACTCAAGATAAAGATTCAACTTAAAAACTTAAGTATGAATCACCAAACTCAAGATCTGACAATTAAATGGAGAGCAATCCATGAATTGAGAAAATTCCCTAAAACTTCTACAAAAGAAATAAATAAAAATTTTATAGAAGTTTTTGGGCCAAAATCTTATGAAGCTGAAATCTAGCCAAGGTTAATAAACTAGAGAGATTTAGAAATACCTAAACCATGGTTATTTACAAATCTTGTAGGAGAAACAAAGAAAAAACCTAGTTTACTTGAGAGGCAAGTTTCTAGTAATAATATATACTTTAGAATAAAAGATCTCAAAGTAAAAAAGAACATAGTTATGATTGGGAAAAATACTCTTAGCAGATAGACGAACCAAGCTCATCTGCAGAATCATGTACAAATCTAAGTAATATAAAAAGAAAGGCTATAGCACTAAAAAATGTGCAAGTTCCTATTCTCCCAGGAACAAGTTATTCTAAATATGAGATAAAAACAGTTTATCTCTATCATCTTAAAGTGGGACAAGAAGAAATTATCTTCTCACCACTTCATAGTAAAAAACGATTTACCTATGAGTTAGGAACTTTTAATTTTGGCTGCTATAAATCTTATAATCTTTGCACTTTGATTGACACAGGAGCAACAACATGCTCATGTCAACCAAATGCTATTCTGGCAGAAAAATGGATTCCAAAAAAAAATCCAATATAGGTCACTAGAATTCATGGGAATGGTTCCTTCATTCAATTCAAAGCCAAAAAAAGTAGCAATTTGGTTAAATGATAACAAATTCATTATACCAAAAAAATTATGTTTCCCCAATATGCATGGAGATTTTATTCTCGTAAATAATTTTCTCTCTACATATTTTCATATGATTGTTAATCATAATTCTTTGTCTTTAACTCAAAAAAAAGAGTTTGTTGAAATTCCACTGCTCCAACAACACAAATATCGTTGTAATTAAGGGTTCGCGCCAATCCAGCGTGGTGACCCTACACCTATAATACAATAAATTGAAGAAAATTTTCAGTTAGAAACAAACCACTGGATTTATAAAATACTTGAAGATAACTTTAGTGAAGATCCATTAAAGTTATGGTCTAGAAGCCCTAGATATTGTTCTCTTAAACTTAGAGATCCAAATGTCATAATCAGAGTCAAACCAATGATTTACACTAGAATGGACATCAATGAGTTCAATGTTCAGAAAAAAGAACTTCTAGAGAAAAAACTCATAGAAGAAACAATTAGTCCTCATTCTAGTCCCGCATTTATGGTAAGAAACCACGTAAAAATCAAAGGGGGTAAAGCTAGAATGGTCATAAATTATAAAAGGTTGAACGAAGAACTTGAATTTGATGGATATTTTATACCAAGAAAAGATGTCTTAGTTAACCAAAATAAGGGAGCTAAAATATTTAGCAAATTTGATTGTAAAACAGGCTTTTGCCAAATAAAGTTAACTGAAAAATCAAAAGTTTTAACTGCCTTTAGCACACCAAGCAGCCATTACCAATGGACCGTTATGCCTTTTGGTCTAAACATAGCCCCACATGTATATCAAAGGTGGATGGACACAATCTTTAAAGATTATAAATATTTTTGTGTAGTCTATATAGATGATATTCTTGTGTTCTCTAAAACCAAAAAGGATCATAAGCGTCATCTACAAATTCTTTGTAAAACATTCCAAAACCATGAAATAATTGTATCTCCTAAAAAGATAGAGGTATAAAAAGAATCAATAGATTTTCTAGGAATAACCCTAGATTATTCATGAATAAAACTTTAGGAACACATAATCTCTAAAATAAAAGATTTTCCAGAAGAATTAAAAGATAAAAAACAATTACAAAGCTTTTTAGGCGTCCTAAACTATGGAAGAAGTTTTATTAAAAATTTGTACTAAAAAGAAGTTCCTCTTTTAGAAAAACTAAAAAAGGATCAACAATTTAGTTGCACAAAAGAAGATTCTAAAATAATAAGAAGCATTAAAAATGATTTAAAAAAGATTCCACAAGTTTATTTTTCTAAAACAGGAGATAAACTAATTTTAGAACCAGATGCCTCATATTTATGTTGGGGTTGTGTTCTAAAAGCCATTCCAAAAGAAACTTGGAATGGTACCATTAAAAGAAAATGGTATTAAACCTCTAAAAGCCACATTACCTACAAAACTTTAAAAAGAAGAATTAATTTGTGGTTATAATTCTAGTAAATTTAAACCAAATGAGGTAAAATACATTACCTTTGTAAAAGAACTTTTGGCCATTAAACTTGCTATTAAAACATTTCATATCTATTTGGCACCAAAAGTTTTTGTTCTTAGAACTGATAATCAAGTAGCCCGAGATTTTCTAATAAATAAAATAGCCATAACAGATGGTCGAAGATTAAAATGATACCATGTTATTTCTCAATAAACATTTGAAGTTGAACATCTGAAAGGTCCTAACAATGTACTTGCAAATTATTTGAGTAGGGAAGATCACTAAAACAAGTGATTTATATTGCAGGACATGGATAAGGGAAAACCCCTTGGAATACCATTGTAAGGAAAAAGCCTTCCCCGCGACAAAAGGTATATGTTGTTTACCAGGGGTTCCAACCAGGAAACTATAACAACTGGTCTACTTGTCTCGCTCAGGTAAACAAATACCGTAGAGCATGTTATGAAAGTTTTGAAAGTTATGAGGAGGAAACAAAAGCCTTCAACAGTCATCTACATGCCAAACAAATGACGGGAGAATCCAGCTCGAAAGTAAAAGGCTTCTTTAATCCTGGATTAGAAGATTATCTATATGAAGAAATCAATGGAATATGGAAAATCCATATCCAAAAGAAAAATAAGGGGTTCGGAAAACACATGACTCAGCTATCTTTCAAAATAGTTGAAAAAACAACTACTTTTGAAAATGTCATAAAAGAAAAAGAGAACGAATTTTCTTTGGTAAAACAAGAAAATGCTTTGCTTAAAAATCTTTGTTTTCAAATAAAAAAATATGAATTGGGATGAAGATTTTAATTTTGAAAAGATAAAAAAATTTCTTCAAATGAAAGATATTCTTAAAAATGATTATTTGGATTCTGTCTTTGAAAAAATCAAAAGAATTTGTCTTTTCGAAAAAGCAAACAAAATTTTGCCACTTGATGTGTTTAATAACATACGAGGAAAAGTTTTAGACCATTATGAGAGAATTCTAGATATGTATTTTCGAAACCACGAAAATATAAATATGGCTGATAATACTCCAAGATTGTCCTTTGTTCTAACAGATGAACATTGGGATGTTGAAACTGTCGATTGGGGGATTACAAATAGAGTAGTTTTCCAAAGTTTTAATTTTCACCATCTCAAAGATTTCCCGGCATTTATCAAAACAATGGTTTATGACATGGTAAAAAAATTTAAATGGAATAAATACCTGACTTTCTCCATTTCCAGCACACTTGGATGGAGAGAAATGGAAAGATTTTTTCAGCCTTATCAAATTTGGTTATTAACTGAAACAATTGATAGGGATGTTCCGGATGAAACCCTTCCAGGAACTAAAGAAATTGCATTGTGCATCAATCCCATAACACAATGGGTTGAGAGTTTAATTTACACATCAGATGTTACAGGACAATTTGTGGACTCCTGCAATTTGGTTAAAGCAGCTGATGGAAGAAGAGTATTTCTGAAACACAGACAAATGAAGCAATGGAGTTAGTTAAAAAAATTTCCAATAGAAGAAGCTCACTAGACTTCCCAGTGGACCTAGAAATTACAGCTGAAGAAAGGGAAGTACACAGACAAAATTCCAGCAGTATGACATTCAATTCAGATAATGAAGATGAAACTGAATCTGCTAATCTGAACAACATGATGTTAGCGTAGTTGGCCCAGATCTTATCAAACAAGATAAGTTCCCTCTCAGTAATTGAAAACAACAAAAACTGATGTTGAAAGATGATAAAAAAGTCTGTGGTAAAGAAGAAGGAAGAAAAAGTGGATCAGAAAAAAGAAGAAAAAGAAAGAAAGCGATGTTAACCTACCAAAAAAGAAAGTAGACTTGGATAGATGATTTGGCAACCAGGCTGAGCTGGTGTCGTACCCAAGACCTCCCCCCCCCCCCCCCCCCCCCCCCCCCCCCCACACACACACACAGAGAGAGGTAGAAGGGACGATAAAAAGGATCATATAAGTGAAGCTCTCGGTGGGTTTTGTAGTCTACTGAGGCAAAGAGGCTCTAACTGATGAACAAGTGTCGGAGCATGCAGAGGAGAGGAAAGGGCAAAAGGGTTGTTGAGATTGGAGAAAATCTTGTCAGTTATAGGTCACCTGTCACAATTCAACGACAGACTGGAAATTGATTGGAAACTTTGTCACAATTCAACAATAAACTGAAAACTAACTAAACATTCTGAAAACTGGCTGATCATATCTGACTAAACATTCTGGAAACTGACTAATCAGACTGGACACAACTTTCTAGAAACTGATTTATCATACTAAATATAGACTAAACATTATGGAAACGGACTAATCAGACTGAACACATACTAAACATTCTAGAAACTGACTGATCAGACTGGACACAACTTTATGGAAACTGACTGAACACAGACTGATCAGACTGAAGAGAGACTAAACATTCTGGAAACTGGATGATCAACTGGACACAACTTTCTGGAAACTGATTGAGCACAGGCTGAACATAGAACTTTCTGGAACTGAAATATCTGACTGAGACACACAACTTTCTGCAAACTGAAATATCATACTGAACACATACTAGGCACCTCTGGAAACTGAATGATCAGATTGGATACTACTTTATGGAAACTCACTTATCAAACTAAATACAGAGGATACACAACTTTTTGAAAACTGAAAGATCAAACTGAACACAAACTGGACACCTCTCACAATTGAACGAGAGAGTAAACAGGGTTATGATTTACATTCTGGAAACTGATTGAAGTGATTGGACACAGATTAAACACCTCTAACAATTCAATGAGAGACTGAAAAAGGTTATGATGGTTTATTTGAAATGAGATGAGGGATTGAATTGGGATTTTTCAATGCAATGAGTGGATTGGATATTGTTAATGGCTAAGAACAAAGAGATAAAGGAGAAGGATGCTAGGGTGTGATAATGGAGTAAATTTAGGTGTTCGGATAACTGTTAGGTAATTTTTGTATTATTTGTTATTTATCAATAATGCTACGGGTACCACCTAAAATCCCACATTTTGTATTCCACTAGATGTGGCATCTGACGTGGCGTTCCATGTCATCATCTTCAATTGGTTATGTCATCATCTTTAATTACCTATCACAAAATAAAAATAAAATCAAAGATTCAAAAAACTTAAATTAAAATACAAAATAAATTAAACATATGGGATTGATGCACAGTGCCAACTGTTTAATTCCTGGAAGGGTTTCATCCGGAACATCCCTATCAATTGTTTCAGTTAGTAACCAAATTTGATAAGGCTGAAAGAATCTTTCTCTTTCTCTCCATCCGAGTGTGTTGGATATGGAGAAAGTCAGATATTTGTTCTATTTAAATTTTTTTCATTACTTTGATAAATGCCGGGAAATCTTTGAGATGATCAAAGTTAAAACTTTGGAAAACTACTTTGTTGGTAATTCCCCAATCGACAGTTTCAACTTCCTAATGTTCATTTGTTAGAACAAAGGACAATCTTGGAATAGTATCAGCCAGATTTATATTTTCGTGGTTTCGAAAATACATATTTAGAATTTTCTCCTAATGATCCAAAACTTTTCCTCGAATGTTACTAAAAACATCGAGTGGAAAAATTTTGTTTGCTTTTTCAAAAAGACAAATTCTTTTTTTAAATCTTTCAAAGACAAAATCTAAATAATTGTTTTTGAGAATATCTGTCATTTGAAGAAAATTGTTTATCTTTTCAAAATTAAAATCTTCATCCCAATTCATTTGTTTTATGATTTGAAAACAAAGATTTTTAAGAAAAACATTTTCTTTTTTTACCAAAGAAATTTCTTTTTCTTTGTCTTTTATGACATTTTCTAAAGTAGTTGTTTTTTCAACTATTTTGAATGATAATTGGGTCATGTGTTTTCTGAACCCCTTAGTTTCCTTTTGGATATGAGTTTTCCATATTCCATTGATTTCTTCATATAGATATTCTTCTAATCCAAGATTAAAGAAGTATTTTACTTCCGAGCTGGATTGTCCCGCCATTTGTTTGACATTTAGATGACTGTTGAAGGCTTTTGTTGCCTCCTCATAGCTTTCAAAACTTTCATAACATGCTCCACGATATTTTTTTTACCTAAGCGTGACAAGCTGACTAGTTGTTATATATTCCTGGTTGGAATCCCTAGCAAATAACGTATACATTTTGTTGTGGGGAAGGCTTTTTCCTTACAACAGTATTCCATGGGGATTTTCCCTTATCCATGTCCTGCAAAATAATTCACTTGTTTTAGTGATCTTCCCTACTAAGGAAATCTGCAAGAACATTGTCAATACCTTTCAGATGTTCAACTTCAAATTTATATTGAGAAATAATATGATACCATTTTAATCTTCTACCATATGTTATGGCACTTTTATTAAGTAGAAAATCTCGAACAGCTTGATTATTAGTTCTAAGAATAAAAAATTCTAGTGCCAAATAGATATGAAATCTTTTAATGGCAAGTTTGATAGCCAAAAGTTCTTTTTCAAAGGTAATTTATTTTACCTCATTAGGTTTGAATTTACCGGAATTATAACAAAAAATTAATTCTTTTTTTTTTTGAAGTTTTTTAGGTAATGTGGTTTTTATCGGTTTACTACCATTTTCTTTTAATGGTGTATCTCTCTCATTCCAATGTTCTTTTGGAATGGCTTTTAGAACACATCCCCAACATAAATATGAGGCATCTGTTTCTAAATTTAGTTTATCACCTATTTTAGGAAAATAAACCTGTGGAATCTATTTTAGTTCATTTTTTATACTTTTTATTATTTCTGAATCTTTTTTAGTCCAATTAAATATTTGGCCATTTTTTAGTTCTTCTGAAAGAGGAACTTCTTTTTGTCACAAGTTTTTAATAAAACTTCTTCCATAGTTTAGGCCTCCTAAAAAACTTTGTAAATTTTTTTTATCTTTTAATTCTTCGAGAAAATCTCTTATTTTAGAGATTATATGTTCCTGAAGATTTTTCCCTGAATAATCTGGGGTTATTCCTAGAAAATCTATTGATTCTTTTTCTACCTCTATCTTTTTAGGGGATAGAATTATTCCATGGTTTGGGAAAGTTCTGCAAAGAATTTGTAGATGATGCTTATGTTCTTCTCTGGTTTTTTAGAACACAAGGATATCATCTATGTAGACAACACAAAAATCTTTAAAAAATTTATCCATCCACCTTGCTATACCTGTGGCGCTATATTTAGGCCAAAAGGCATAACGGTCCATTGGTAATGGCCGCTTGGTGTGCTAAAGGCAATTAAAGCTTTTGATTCTTCTGTTAACTTTATTTTCCAAAAGCCTGATTTACAATCAAATTTACTAAAAAATTTTGCTCCCTTAGTTTGGTTAACTAAGACATCTTTTCTTGGTATAAAATAGCCATAATATTCAAGTTGTTCGTTCAACCTTTTATAATTAATGACCATTCTAGCCTTTCCTCTTTTGATTTCTGCATGGTTTCTTACCATAAATGTAAGACTAGAATGAGGACTAAGTGTTTCTTCTATAAGTTTTTTCTCTAGAAGTTCTTTTATCTGAACATTGAATTCATCAATGTCCATTCTACTGTAAATCATTGGTTTGACTCTAATAATGATATTTGGATCTCTTAGTTTAAGAGAACAATATCTTGGGCTTCTAGACCATAACTTTAATGGGTTTTCACTAAAGTTATCTTCAAGTATTTTATAAATCAAGTTATTTGTTTCTAACTGGAAATTTTCTTTAATTTGTTGTATTATAGGTGTTGGGTCACCACGCTGGACTGGCGCGAATCCGGAACTGCACCGATACTTATGTTGTTAGAGCAGTGGAATTTCAACAAACTCTTTGTTTTGAGTTAAAGAAACAAAATTATGATGGACAATCATAGGTAAATATGTAGAGAGAAAATTATTTCCAAGAATAAAATCTCCATGCATGTTTGGGAAACATAATATTTTTGTTATAATGAATTTGTTATCATTTAACCAAATTGCTACGTTTTTACCTTTATATTGAATTAATGAACTGTTTCCATGAATTCCAGTAACATGAATTGGATTTTTCATTTGAATCCATTTTTCTACCGGAATGGTATTAGGTTGACATGAGCATGTTGTTGCTCCTGTGTCAATCAATGTGCAAAGACTATATGGTTTATAGCCTGCAAAGTTAAAAGTACCTAACACATAGGTAAATCGTTTTTAGCATGATGTGGTGAGAATATAATTTCTTCTTGTCCACCTTTAAGATGATAGAGATAAACTTTTATCTAATCCTTTGAATAACTTGTTCCTGGGAGAATATGAACTTGCACTTTTTTTAGTGCTATAGCCTTTCCTTTAATACTACTTAGATTTGAATCTACAGATGAACGAGGTTCGTCTAGCTGTTGAGAAATTTTTCCCAATCTGAGCTATTTTCTTTTTTACTTTGAAATCTTTTATCTCTAAAGTATATATTATTGCCTGAAACTTGCATTTCAAGTAAACTAGGTTTTTTCTTAGTTTCTCCTACAAGGTTTGTAAATAATCATGGTTTAGGTATTTCTAAATCTCTCCAATTTATTAATCTTAGCTGGATTTCCGCCTCATAAGGTTTTGGTTCAAAAGCTTCTATAAAAATTTTATTTATTTCTTTTGTAGAAGTTTTAGGGAATTTTGTTAATTCATGGATTATTCTCCATTGAATTGATATATCCAGCTATTGATGATTCATACTTAGATTTTTAAGTTGAATCTTTATTTTTACTGAATTTTCAATTTTTTCATCAGTAATGGAAATGAAATAATTTGGCTTGACATAAACCAAATAACTCCATATATTTACCAAGTTTGATTGTATTCCTCCAATAATAGTCTGAAGTGGGTCGTTCAGTCTATTATCAATAATACTACATCAAGTATTGGTTGTCCAATCCTTGTCTGAATAAAGTTATTATAGAGATTTGGATTAATCCTATATGAACATACTTTATTTCTGGATATTTCTTTTTTCATTTCCTTGTTTTTTCTTTACTGAACAGAGGTAATTTTGGTGGTCCTTCTTCAGTGCATTTAGTTGTACTGTTACCATTAAATTGTTCAAAGACTCTAGCTGAAAACATTCTAAACTTTGAAGATTTATAAATGTCATTTTTTTAATTAATTGCTTTGTTTTTTCTAAGGCTTCAATTTGCCCTTCTGAATAGGCTACGCTTTCACTTATTACATCTCTAAGTATAATATTTTGATTTTCTTCTTCAGTGTTTTGTTGAATTGCGAAGTCATGTAATTCATTCATCATGAAGATTTGTTCATCTTCCTCTGAACTTTCCTCTTCACTTGATACTTCATGAATTATGTCTTCTATATCATAGATTTCTTCTCCTAATAGAATTTCTAATTCTTGTTCTTCAAGAGTTTTAATAAATTTTTTAGCACTTTTTCCCTTTTTTGGACATTGAGGTGCTATATGACCTTCTTCATTACTGATAAAACATATGCATTTTTTCTTAAACTTATTTGAAGTAGATTTTTTATTGGATTTCTTCTTTACATATTGTAACGACCCATTTATTTAATTATACGATTTTTGTAAATTAATTTAGAAAGTGACAAGTTTATCCTCGGGGCTCGAAAGTCACTTTTTGTTCAGAGATACTTTTGAAAGTTTTTCTTGAACTATCGCGTAGGTTTCGAACTCACAAGTTTGCAGACAGGTGGCACACAAATATCGGAGTACAGATGAGGGAGTTAGGGGTCTAGAAGCTTCAGGGGTATTTTGGTAATTTGGGTGATCAGATATTTTTAAACCAACAATTTCCAGATATTTTTTGTCACTTTGCTCTCTCTCTCTCTCTCTCTCTCCTCGCGAACTCTCTCGTCCAAGACCGTGAAACACAAGCCCCTCAAAATTTGATTTTTCATTTTGGGCCAAACCAAGCTAAGCCAATCACACCATCATCTTTCTCACTTCATTCTAAGCTCAGCCATACTAGCCATCGAGGTTGATAGTGTTGGGAGAAGGAGATACGAAGGTGAACAGTAACCCGCCACCTTCCCGGCCAATTTCCGACCACCACAGGTAATGTATCTCAATTTGGCCTTCATATTTGAATTCTTTGGATCAAGTAGATAAACTTCCATTATTAAAACATTGATTTTGGTTGAGAAATGAGAAAGTTAGGAAGTTTTGAGTGTTTAGGTGATTATGGAGTTTTCCGGTGAGAAAATGCAGAAACCGGAGAGGGAGAGAGGTAGGGGGCGAGTAGCCTCCACAGTCGCGGAGGGAAAGAGCCACCCGCCCTCCACCGGCGCGTTGGGGAGCGTAGGGTACTTTCCCGACTTCCAGCGAACACGTGTTTTTATGTTTTTGACCTTCCGGACCTTTTGGAGCAGGTTTCGGATCAATCGGAGTTTCTTTAGGGGTAGTTTTAGCCTTCCAAAGTTACATTAAACGAGTTAGAATGCGGTTGTACTCCCGAGTTTTGGGGGGTTTGGATTTTAGGTTTTGAATTACCGTTCGTAATCCCGAATGTTACTTTTGACAGACGATACTGATAATGTCATATTTATACGTATTTAATGCCCTTCTTTATTAGGTTTTATGTTACCTGTTCCTGTGAAATTGGTTCTTTTATGAGTTTAATTTGTTTTTTATAGATAATTAATCCTAATGATGGCTTTGGAGTTAATTTGATGATATGGAAGCTAAAACAACTGTTGAAGCTAGAAATTCCTGTGCAGAACAACCATACTATTTTGGCCACCATAAATTCCTCGGGATGAACTGGGTGATGTGACTTATATGCTTGGAAAGCTATGGAAGTCTAGGTTCTGAAGAATTTTACGATTCGTGATTCCAAATTTTCTAGAGGATGTTATCTCAGTTTTTGTACCAAAGGTTCAGCTAGAAATTTCTTCGCAATTTTTGACAATGTGACGTTACAATTTACCAGTCTTGGAAGGTAACATTTTGAGGCATTTAAACCCTCTTTTAATTCAATTATAAGCAGCTTTAATTGCTTGGAGGGACAATTGAAAGCCTAAGGAAAGTAACATCCTAAAGCAATTAAGGATTCTTCAATGTGATGGAATTTGATGGTGTGGAAATGAATTGAATTTGGATGGTTATAAATGAAAAAATGGCAGCAGCAATAAGGGAGAGGTTCCCAGTCAAGAAAAAAAAGACATATCCTAGCACCCATCTTGTTCCAAAGGTTTCATAGCCTCCATTATCATTGATGATCAACCGAAGGAGCAAGTCCGACACCACAGGGAATCTCTAAGGATTTTTTCTATCTCTTGTTCAAACTTTGTAATTATGATTTTCATAACTATGATATTTGTTAGTATGGTGATTATGAGTAGCTAAATTCCTTGCTAGGAATATGATGTAACTTGACATGAAAATTCTATGCCTTAGTTAACTTTCTTTTATCAATTCAATGTTTCTAGTTTCATTCTTTGTGCTTAATTCTATCTATATGTTTATGTTATGGACTAATCATCTTTGATATGAATTTATTGATTTTCTGAGACAAGGTTATAGTAGACACCATATGCTTAGCCTTGAGATAGCTCTATTGAATGAAAGAATTGTTATTGATGCAGACATCATGCTAAGACACTTTTTGATTCTGAATGATCCGTTTGAACTTAATGGATTTTTGATTTTTTACTTAGACTAGACACCATGGTTAAGTTGATGATTAAGAATACATGGTTACAACCAGGCACCTAACGGATAACATAAGACGATGGAACGAATCCTATAAATTTAATTTAATTTTTTCACAAAGTTAATTAGAGGCATATAATTGAATTGTTATGGTGAAATCAGATACCTAGTATTTTTATTCGTTGTTTACACAAATCAATCATAAAAAGCTCTCTTTCATTTAATTGTAAATTAAATTTCTTGTTCACAAAAAAAACCAAAATTCTTTGTTGATCTTTTATTTTTCCATTTCAGCAACTTTGTTTTATTTTTAGTTTTCTTTAGGGCATTGCATAATTGGATTTAATTAATAAACTTTACAAGTCCTTGTGGATACGACACTCGTATTTGCTTGCTATATTATCACATTGATTCGTGCACTTACGAGAAATATAATTTTGTTCATCAAGTTTTTGGCGCCGATGTCGGGGACTGATTAATAGTTTATTAGTTATTTTCTCTGATGTATGCCTTCAATTAATTTGTTCTTATTTGATTAGATTATTTATTTATTTATTTATTTTATTATTATCATTATTGTAATTTTATGTTTATTCTCTTAACTTTTAGTTTTAATTACTTAGTATATACTTGGTACATACTTTCTTTCATTTTTTTTTAGTATGCAGTTTATTTATTTATTTTATGTTTTTGTGTGCTTTCTTACTTTCCTTGCCTTTTCTATTCATTGCATGCTTTTAACTGTCTTTACACATTGAGGACAATGTTGGTTTAGGTTTGGTGGTAAGATTTGAAGAAGTTAGGAAAAATTCAAGGTCGGTCAGCAATGGAGTTTTTCGGTGACGGCAGACGGTGACGCACGGCAGAGCAGTCGTCTTCTCCGGTGACTGGTTCGGTCAGAGGGGGCTGAAGTGGCATGCCACCTGGCAACCAAGTGGAGCCATGTGGATGCCACCTAGCAGCCACGTGGAGCCACCTGGCAGTCACGTGGAGCCACCTAGCAGCCACGTGGAGCCACTTGGCAACCACGTGGAGGCCACCTAGCAGCCACGTGGTGCCACCCGGCGGCTAAGTCAGCGCCGAGTCTGCGCGTGAAACATTATAGTGGCACGTGAAACACTGTAGCAGGCGCGTGAGGCACTGTAACAGGCGCATGGGGGCGCGTGGGATCTGTCCTTAGGTCATGGCAGCGCTTGTCGACAAAGTTTCGACGTTCCGAACCTGTTGGCGCAAGTTTCAGGTTGATCGGACGTCCTTTAGGTGTAGTTTTAGGCGTCCGAAGTGGCTGAATTTTTAGTGTGTCACGAGTGGACCTCACGGGATTTAGGGAGTCTAAATGTAGGGTTTTAATTATAGTTGGTAATCTCAATTGTTACTTTTGACAGGCGATATTGCTCTGGAAACTTCGGAGGAGCATATGACTCGGGAATGAACTATTTGGACGTGTGGTGAGTGGACTTTGGTTTTGTAAATTATAATGCATGCATAAAGGTATATTTGATATAATTGCTTATTACGTATTGTTTTGGCAAATTTCGGGATCGTATTGAATTATTACTAGACACGGGCTTTCAATAATTATTTGGAAATGACATTTTGGGTTATGGTCTGGCTTTATGGTTTCGGGTTTTATATGGTTTGACTTTATTGATTTTGGATTTCGGTCGAGTCCCCGATTTTGAGTTTAAACCCGGGTTTTCAATGAATTTGGCCTAAGCCAAGAAACAAGGATTTCAAAACATGGATTTTGATTTTCACTGAATTATTGTCCCCGAGGGTCAAGGTTTACTCCGACTGGCGTCGAGGGTCTTTATCCACCAGAACGTTGAGGGTTCTCCGACGCTAGTATCGATGGATATTTTCTCCACCAGGTCGTTGAGGTTGTCTGCGCGTAGTACAAGTTTCTGCACAACTCGAGATATATCGGGTGTGTGGAGGGTATCGAGCTACGACTAGGGATTTTATTCGGGGAGCAGTGGGATATGTTTTGACGTATAGTTTGTCTTTAAGTCGATTTACATGATTTTAAACTCCTTTGGGGAGGATTTTCAAAGCAGAGTTGTGGACCACTGAATGTTTTCATTATTCGGGTTTTCATGGGTCCCACTAAGTGTTTTAACAAAAGATAGATTTTCCGGTGGGTTTTCGGATTATCTATATATTATATTTATATAAAAATGAATTTTATGTTATGCATGCATGGTTTTACTCGTGGAAGGGGGAAAGGTATGTTTTCCTCGTAAATGATTTTTAAATGATTATTTTGTCCACTCACAATTTTCGTGTTTTAAATCTCCTCCAGTCCATTGAGTTGACATGGGCATATTCAGAGACGGAGGCATTAAATTTTCAGCTGCGCATTTACCTAGTCTATTGAGTAGGATATTTATTTCTGTATTTATTTATCCTACCTAGATGCTCTGATAAGTCTTTTGAACTGATTGTAAAATTGTGGTTACATCGTTGGATGGTTGACCTTATTGGAATTTGGAGTGTTATCTTATCCTTAGTCTAACAAGTGGAAGACGGTTAACCAGTCCTTAAGAGAAGATTTTGTCGGATTTTTGGCAGAATTCTCATAATTAATTGGAATGACTTAGGGGTATTCTGGGGATTTCTTTAAGTAGTCAAACGGTAGCAAGGTTTTTTCTGGGTTTCGAGGGGAAATTCGAGAAGGGTCCTGTCAGAAATCTTCTTGATTATTAAGATGTACATGAATAACTGAATTTTCATTGATGTTTTATGTTTACAATTTCAGGTTGGAGGTAATGCATTGCATGCACTTCATGTGGATACTCAAATATTAGATTTGAATTGTGTTTTGTTCTTTAATGTAATGTCTTCATCATTGAGGTACTCTTTTTCCTTCATTTGGAGTTATTTCCCGTTGGGTTTTCTCCTAGAAAGGTTTTAATGAGGCCCCGCGTGTCCCATCTTTGTAAATATTTTTTTGTACATAATCTAATTCTATTATGACATTTCATTATATTTAAGTTATAAATTTGAATTTAACGCACTCTTTGCCAAATTAGACTATTACATCCTTTCGTTTGGCAGTCATGCTGGAGTAAAGAGAAGTCGAATGGAAGTAAAATCAAGTTGGTTGGGTTTTAGAAATAACATGACATGACATAACCATGCTCGAAATCTTGATTAGTAAACAACAACATGACATGACATAACCATGCTTGAAATCTTGATTTAGCAGAAACAAGATCAATAATAATCTCAATAATAATGATGGGGTTTGTCTTTCCTAGAACATAAATAAATTATTAAACAACAACATGACACATCTATATATGTCTTCCCTTATATTCTTCTTCTTCTTCTTCTCCTCAGAGCATAATAACATAAATAAATTAGTAAACAACAACATGACATGACATGACATAACTATGTTTAAAATGTTGATTTAGCATAAGCAATTATCTAATTAGTGAGTTGCAAAGCATATATAGATGTGTCATTTCATTTTTAGAGTTAAATCTCCCAAGGTATATTTCTGATGTAAATTTTAATTTGTATATTATTTAATTTTATTATATAATTTGATGATTTTTATATTCGAGAATTGTAAATAATAAATAATAAAATCTTGGATAATGTAGATGGCACGCGGAGCATACCGTAAAGCCTCTCGCATGGTTGTTCGTGTTCAAAGACAAAATGATTTAAAAATTATTGAATTATTTAGAATTCCGAAAATGTACACGTATACAAATTTAAAAATCCAGGCAAAATAACAAAATTCTCTTTACTCCAATTAACAGTGTTTTAAAGTTTCGCGGCTATATGCCCCCAATTTCTCATTCTTCTTCTACCTCTACTACTTCGTCTTCCTCTTCTTCTCTCAACCACTGCCACCATCTTTTACTTCCACTGCTGCTCAATTTCCCTCTCACTCTATCTCTCATAGCCTGGACACGCTTTAATCGCTCTGCAACCACTCATCCAGAGGTAAATTTCCCTTTCTCAATTTTCTCTATGTTAGGGTTTTCAAATTCTCGAATTCCAAGCTGTGGATTACGAATGCATTTATATTTTGGGATTTCGTTCGATGTTTGTTTTCTGAGAAACCGGCGAACGGGAAAAGAAATGGCAGTTTGTCTGTTATTTTTGTTTCCAGTGGAAAATTTCCTCAGCTCGGACTGGATTGTTATGTTTGGGCTCAATTTCTAGTTCTATTGCATTGCTTAAGAATATATCAGAATTTTTTAAGCAAGGGAGCTTCGAATGCGGAGAAATTTTGTGTTGGGAAGTGGGTTTTCTGATATTTTTCTGTTTGAGTCTGGGTACCCATACGCTAATGTCAGGTTATCTGGTTGATGTAGCCTTAGATTTAAGTTCTATGTTTGACATCTCAGATTTTTGTCTTCTATAGGTTTTACAGAAAATTGGCGCGAAAATTGACAGAAGGAGAAGAAATTAATACTATTAACTTCTTTTTGTAAGAAAAATCATAAATATAATACTTTTTTTTTATGCGATGTCTGATTCTACTATCATTTCGATTGCTGTTTGCATTCATTTTCGTAGAAGATGGAAGATAGGAAAAGTATAGGTTACAGGGCAAACTTAAACTTTTGTTGGAAAATTCAGTCTAACACAACCACATGCTACAGGGCATATTTTGTTGTTGGTATTAGCATTTATTGTATGAATGTGCTCTTTATTTCAGCTATGATTTGCAGACTTATGCTTTTCTTGTTGTTTTGTTTCAGGTAACTAAGGAAACTAGCCATGCCCCCATCAAGAAAGTCAGGGGGTGTGGGTAAGCGGTTTCATAATAATGAAGCTGCTTCTAACAAGTCTGGAGAGAATGCTAACAAAAGTGGGCTGAAAGTGAGTCCTGACTTTTATTTGTGAGGATGTTTATCATCGGAAATTGTTCCACTTGAATTTTTTATTAAATTTGAAATCTTAATATTCTTTCTCCTTCTCCTCAAGCATTGCATTTTCTACGATTTATGGAGTTACTATGTGATCAATGTTGATATAATTGTTCTTATGTCTATGCAGCCTTCAAATAGTAATCATCTTGAATTTCATTCTGAAATATTAGAACTTTTTAAAATTAGTCATTGTTAACCAGTTCTGGGTGCATTTCCCCTTGTCTTCTTATATGCAGAAGAGAAAGTTGTCTGACATGTTAGGGCCTCAATGGAGCAGGGAAGAGCTAGAGCATTTCTATGAAGCATATCGTAAGTATGGGAAAGATTGGAAAAAGGTTAGTACAAATTTATGATACTGGTCACGTGATAACTTGTTTAGGCCCCACTAAGCTAATATTGTACTTATAATTTGTGTTTTTAGGTGGCTTCTGCAGTTCGACATCGATCTGTGGAAATGGTTGAGGCACTTTACACTATGAATAAGGTACGTGTGGGATATACTTGTAATGTTATTCTGTAGCGATACTAGTCTATCTTGGTCCATTTGCATCAAACTCTATGTCTAAAGGAATATGTTATGGTTATGATATTTTATTCTTTTCCTTCTTTCTCCCCAGTTTGAGGCATTGCAATTCTAGCACAGTGGAATGGTTTTGCCTCATTTAGCTTCTTTTATTTCCATGTTGCGGCAATTCACCATTGCATGAATTGAGTTGTTTTATACAAAACTGTACGCCTCCAATCTTGGTTTTGTACCAATATATAAGATCTGGTACCATATTAGTTTGTTGAGATCTGAAAATTAGGTAATTCCTTTTAGGGAGCTGATTTCCACACTCCCTTTTTTCTCCTCATGCACTTCTCTATTTATTTTAACTGTCAGATTGAGTAAATCAAAACAAAATCAATGGATAAAAACAAGTAGGGGAGTGTAGAAGGAGAAAAGTAGAGTGGTCAAATCACTCCCCTTTCTTTTAAATTCTTTTTAATTAGAAATGAGTCAACTAGAGTTCAGTCAATACTTGAGGAAGTTTTGTTGTTTGAGTTTTTTCCACATTAATGAAAGTAGCAAAATAGAATTTGAATCATCATAGTGTGAAACATTCAGTTTTGTGTTTACTAGTTGACAAGCCTTGTTGATGATCTTGAATTATCTATGTTTTTCCAACGAAAAATAAATGCCTATGCTTTTTATGTTTTAATCATATCTATGTGTACCATGCGGTGACTCAGGGATTGTGCTGTATTTTCAGGCTTATTTATCTCTTCCGGAGGGCATTGCTTCTGTGGTTGGCCTAACAGCAATGATGACTGACCACTACAGTCTACTGGTAAGATTGAATCTCAATTCAAACGAAGGTGTTGCAGATTACTATGTGCATGTAGCTTCTGGAAGTATGGTACTTTTAAAACGGTTTTTTTCCTTTATTTTGTGGGAATCCCTGTTTGGTTGCTTTTGTACTTCTTCGAACACTGGACGGGGAAGGAAGCTGTACGTTTTTCCATGAAATGTTTAAGAACAAGAAGACAAGCTGGATCAAAGGGAAAAAAAAGAAAACGGAGGCTTTTAGGACCAAATAATAAATTTATTCGCTATTTCTTGGCCAGAGGCTTGGATGTCTCCTCTAGGCTGTGCCTTATACTCCTTGTTCTGCAACCCGTAGTTTGGGTTTCAAATTGGTGGCCGCCTCTTCTTTAGTTAATTTTGTAGCTAAATGAGGATTTGTTTGATTATTCCACTACAGGGGATTTCGTGTCCCCTGGACATTGTAATTTTATCGTTCATCAAGCTTTTATTTGTTGAGGGATCAACACTCTCTCGAACAAACTAATCAAGACCGGAGCAGCGAAGGAAACATACATGTTGAGAACAATGAGAGATGATAAATGAAAATATATTTTCTTTTCTTGTTGTCTGGTTAAGCATATACTTCAACTTAACAAATAGTTGAAATTCACTCTTCTGAATTTCATTGTACTCGCAGGGTTACGTAGCTGTTAATACAAATTTTTTCTAAGGAAAGATGAAAACCTGGCATTGGTTATATATCTATAGGAAACAGCAATGAAGTTCCTTCCTTAAGGATTAATCCAATGAATTACCATGTTGGAAACAGATTTAATCTTTTTCTACATGCTAGCTACTGCTTATTCAGCAGTCACTCACATGTGTCCTTAATTTTGTTTATTATCGAACAAAAAGTTAAAAATATGCTAGTTATTGCTTACTCATGATTACAATTTTTTGTTGTTTTCATGTCATGCAATACTTGGCGACTTTTCTATCCATTATGGTGAGCGTGTGCTTATGTATTAGTTTATCAATGTGTTTAATGATTTAGTAATTTTCGTGTGTTGATATTAATTGGGCTAGTGTATTTGGAATGACCCATATGCAACTTATATAGAGGACTCTGGCCTTACAGGGAGGAAGTGACAGTGAACAAGAAAACATTGAAGGTGGAGGAACCTCTAGGAAACCCCAAAAGCACGGAAGGTCAAAATTTCGAAGTGAGACCTCTAAAGGATTAGAAGAACATATTCCAGATTTTTCACAGTCCGATCCAATGGCATCAAGTAATGACTGCTTGTCACTTCTGAAGAATAGACGCTCAGGTGGGAATTGATTGTGATCTGTGTGTGTGTCTCTCTCTCTACTTTTTCCCTCTTCTATTTTCTTCTTTCTTCTACTTCAAAATTTCTATCCTCTCTCCCACAGCCGCCCCCCACCCCCCTCTCCTTTATATTACAAGATATCTTCGCTTCAATGATGTTAATGTCATTAACGGGTTTTAAACTCTTTTCAGGAATAAGGCCTCATGCTGTTAAAAAAAGGACTCCTCGAGTCCCTGTTTCATATTATAATGATAAAGATAACAGTAGAAAGTATTCATCACCAGCCAGACAAGGTTTAGAACACAATGCAGATGCTAATGATAATGATGCTGCTCATGAGGTAGCATTGGTTTTGACTGAGGCCTTGCATAGAGGTGGTTCTCCCGTAGTTCCTTGGACACCTAAAAGGAAAGCCAAAGGCACTACACCATCACCTGTTCAGAATAGGGATAGGATGGTAAGACTATATTTATGAGACTACATTGCTTTTCTAGAATTTTTTGACCTTTATGAGAACGCTACATTAATTTTCCAAGAATTACGATAGTAATCTAATCATTGATTATCGTTTGTGACATTTAGTTTGCAGAATCAGAAACAACTATTACTAAGCTCCATGGTAGTGAAATGGATGAAGGTGGTAGTGAATTAAGCTTAGGGAGCACTGAAGCTGACAATGAAGACTATGGCAAAGGTGAAAAGCATGCAGTTGGTAGAATAAGGACTGGTACTTTGGTAGTTCAAAAGAAGGGAAAGAAATACTTTGTAAAGAAGCAAAAAATTGAAGAAAGTAAAAACAATCATTTTGAAGACATAAAAGAAGCCTGTAGTGGAACAGAGGAAGGACAGAAACTAGGTACTATCAAGGGAAAGCATGAAACTAAAGTTGTGAAAAGTGCAAGATCCTTCTATAAGGATCTAAGAAAGAAAAGTAAGAAAGCTGTGGTTGAAGAAGGTATGTTGACATATATATAAGCCAAGTTCCCTCCCCCCTTCTTAACCTTTCTTTCACTCAATAACTGCTAATTTAGGTATGCAACTTGTTTCCTTTGAATTTTCCTATTAGGTACTTTTGGTTTGTTGTACAGGCATAGTTGAGGTAGTTTTATTTTGTGTTGCTAGTTTCTTGCATTTCTATTGGAGACCATCATCTAGGTTATTTTGGCTTCTTTCTGTGCATATTCAACCATGTAGAAAATAACATTAGTACTCCACATATATAGTAGTCAAAGAAGATTAGTGTAGACAAGGAAACACGTTTGGAAAAATTAATATTGTAAATTAACAATATCACCTTCAAGTCCTTCCAATCTGTTAAATCCTTTATTTTAAACATTATCTCCACGCAGATGAAGGCTCTGCCTTTGATGCACTACAAACTCTGGCAGATCTATCCTTGATGATGCCCGAAGCTGCTGACACAGGTAAGACATCTATTTTTCTCGGAACATTGGGCTTTATCTTTTATCATGTGCTTTTAAGGTTATAGGATCCATTAATATTCAGCTTGTGCTTTTCATTATTAATGCTTGTATTGAATTTCAGAATTTGGAAACATTCTTATTCACGACATATTAGAGCTAGGTTACCTGGTATCTTATCAGGGGGTTTTCATCAAATACATTGGTTTCATTAAATTACAACAGTATTTCTTTATATTTCTCCTATGGAAAACAAAATCTTTCCTCATAGGTCATAAAGATTTACACTTAATTGCACTCTGCATGCTTGAATACAACTGACATTCTGTTTGCCTTTTTTTTCTGTACTGCTTAGTGTTTATCAATAATTTGAAGGGTCTTTTGTGTCAATTTGTTCCTGCAATATGTATTTGGCTCTCTTGAGGATTGCAAATTATGATGTTAACGACATTATAGTTGATTTTATAGATCCTCTTTAACTGCTTACTGATTTTATTGGACTCAACCTTTGATTTTTTGTTTGTTCTGTGTTAAGAATCATCTGAACGTTTCCAAGAAGACAATCTCAATATTGCTAACAATTCTAAACTGAAAGAGAGTCATTCAGTTCCTGAGGTTGAGCTCGCTGCTTTTGAAACATCTAAACCTAAGCTTGGCAAACTGAAAGAAGGAGTTAACCGATCTAACAGTGGGCTGCAGAAAAGAAAACAGAAGTCAATTCCACTAAATGTAAGGACAGATAACACTTTCCCTAGAACTTCGTTTAGTTTTGGTTTACTTGTGATACTCCATGTGGTCCATCTGGTTATAGCATGAATTGATGGCCATGTGTGACATTATTTATTTGCAGGTATATAATGAAGCTCAAACTGATTGTCCTTCGAGTGAGAATCAAAAGATTGAGGTCTGCTGTCTTTTCACCCTGAGTTCACAGTACTTTCACTTTACAGATGATTTTGTATTGTTTTTTATCTGGATGCTATTTAATGAAATAAGTCTCTCTTTAATCTAAATGTAGTCACTAATCACAGGTTGAATTGTTTATAATTTTCATGTGCCTATAATTATTGTTCACTTTTGGTAATGATACTTAATTTCAGGCTAAAGTCGAGATCAAGAAGTCTGCAAGTAAAGGTAAAAGATCCTCTCATTATTCTACGCACCAAAGGCAAGGGAATGTGGTGAAGACTCTATGGAATGCATCATCTACTACTGATCATGAAAGGGAAGAGAAGAATTCAGATTTATCAACTGCACAAGTTCCATCTGCAAACCAGGCCATCTTACCTACAAAAGACAGGAGTAAATGGAAGATGGACATCCAGAAACCATCGTCGCAGAAGGATAAATTGTCTCGTGAGCGTATTTTAGATGGCCGACCTGATAACTTGGTTCCTTCGTTTCGTAACAGGGAACTTAATATTAAGGTAACGTGTGCCATCATTTAAATTCCCATCTGAATTTCAGAATCTTTGATAATGTTTCATATATATGTGTACATTAACATTTGCAGGAAAAGCTTTCTAATTGCTTATCTCGGTATCAAGTTCGGAGATGGTGCGCTTTTGAATGGTTTTACAGTGCAATTGATTATCCATGGTTTGCTAAAAGGGAGTTTGTGGAGTACTTGGATCATGTTGGATTGGGTCATGTTCCAAGATTAACACGTGTTGAATGGGGTGTAATAAGGAGGTATATGCCCCTGATTTGCTTCTTTGACTGGAACTTTTTCTTTGGCCAGTTTTGACTGGCAATTCATATTGCCATTTAGAGAATCTTTTGATAAATTTCTGCAAAAAAATTTGTTGGTGCTTCTTGATGCAGTTCCCTTGGAAGACCGCGGAGATTTTCTGAGCAGTTTTTAAAGGAGGAAAGAGAGAAGCTTAATCAGTACCGGGAATCTGTTAGAACGCATTATGCTGAACTTAACGCTGGTACAAGGGAGGGACTTCCAACTGACTTAGCTCAGCCTTTATCAGTTGGACAGCAAGTTATTGCTTTCCATCCCAGGGAAAGAGAGATCCACAATGGAATTGTACTAAACGTTGACCATAGTAGGTGTTCTGTTCAATTTGACCAGCCTGAACTTGGGGTTGAATATATCATGGTAACTAGTTTTCCTCGAATAATTTAATGGCATAGTTACATGTTTATGTTTAAGGAAAATATTGCATTTTGTTGAAACCTTCATGGGAGGAGCTCTCTTTGTTGACCAATACAGGGGGAAGGGGGAATAGGGAGAATGTTATGAATCCTCTTAGGTTTAATACTTTTGGAGGGTTGTTTAGTTAACTGCCATAATTATTTGTAAGCATTCAGCTGAAGGAATCATTCGGAACTTTTATTGATGAACTTTGCCTTGGGCACCATTGGATGATCCCCTGTGTAGTTTTTGTTATGCAACAGATGTACTTTCTTTCTCTTTCCAAAAATTCAACAAACCTTACTTGAGTTTTTATGCCATTGAGTTTTTGTGCTTTCTTTCTTAATTTTCTTTTTTCATTGAGAGCGTACGATTGTTACACTTGACTTGAGTTCGAAGTTCTTTCGCAGATATTGAAATCTATTTTGTAGTTCCTTTCGCCCTTTTTAATGACATGTTGTATTTCATCACAGGATGTCGATTGCATGCCTTTAAATCCAGTGGAAAATTTACCTGCTTCTTTCAAAAAGCACAATGTAATTGTCAATAGATACATCCAGAATCTCAAGGAGCTCAAGATTAATGAACTGAAAGAAGGGACACCTACAGGGTATACGAAGATTGCTTCTGGTGACAAGCTGCAGGGCATTGGTGTTCCCTCTAGTGACAAGCTGCCGGATCATCATATCAATAAATTATCAAAGCAGACAGAGGTTAGTTGTAATTTCTGGCTGCAAAAACTTATTGTGGTTACTTTTATATTCACGTTCAAGATGGATTGTACATATTAGCGTCCACCTTTGTCCTTTATTGACACTATTTAAAGGTTCATGCATCTTCTTGGTCCATCTGGAATGTTCAGGACCATGAAACTGCCCAATTTATAAAATGAGCATAGTTCCAAGCATTTCAATGTCTCTATGAAACAAAAAAAGTACGCTTTTTTCTCTCCACAGAAAAATAAAAACTAAATCGAGATTTCATTGTGCTAAAATATGCCATTTAATTGTTATCAGATTGTGTTTAGGTTACTTGAAAGGTTATTGCTGGACGCCGTGCTTTTCACTTCCCAAGTTTCTAGGACTCATTGAATCTGTTCATTTGTTTTTGCTGATTACTTGAACCAATGGCCTTACATTGCTGCTCTATCTTTAAGTGTAAACACTAAAATGCTGAATAATTATTTACTTTTATCTAAATAGAAACTGTTTTGCTTAGGGGAAATCATCAATTTTTAATGTGCAAGCCAAAGTTGGACCTGATGAAACTGCAAGTACACAAGTCACAAATTTTAGGACAGCAGTTCCTGCACATGTTCAAGGAAAGGAAGCTGATGTACAAGCTCTCTATGAGTTCACCCACGCACTTGACAAAAAGGTGTTGTGCTGAACACATAAGTTTCTATCCATCTTAGCTGTCAATCATTGCAAAAATGTCTTGTGTTTTTAAGGGGTAAAACTGATTGTACCTATTCAAATCCTGTCAAGATGGTATTTGATAATTTGATTAATGAATCATGTTGAAACTTGTAGGAAGCTGTGGTATCTGAGTTGAGACGCATGAATGATGAGGTGATGGAAAACCAAAGAGATGGAGACAACTCTATCGTGGATTCTGAGCCTTTTAAAAAGGAATATGCTGCAGTACTCTTGCAGTTGAGTCAAGTCAATGACCAGGTATCAGTATCCATCATCACATCTGTAGCTTCATTCCCCTACCTTCTATCATGTGCCATCTTGGTGCAAGTATGCAGCAATTAAATTACTTTTTCAGAGTGAGAGGAGGAGGCTGATTGCATTTCATTGCAGGTTTCTTCTGCTCTTTTTTGCTTGAGACAACGCAACACGTATAGAGGGAGCTCCACATATAGGGTGGGGAAGCCCATGGTCAGTTTAAGTGACCCTGGTAGCCATACAACCTCTTATGGGAATTCTTGTCAGGCCCAAGAATTGACATCTCCTCTGCATGAAATTGTAGAAAGTTCAAGAGCAAAAGCCCGCAAAATGGTTGATGCAGCTATGCAGGTGTGTAAAGGGCTCTTTTGTTCTATTAATAAATAAATGAAAATAAAATTGCTCTTTATTCTTTATCCTGCTGCCTTCTAGGAAGTTTTTAAAATGAAACCAAAAGTAATGTTACGATGAGTAAATGTTGTTCGGAGTCCTTGGATCATATTGTTTGGGTAGCACTGTAGCAGTACATGCTACGACTGGAATTTGTTGACTGTTGACGAAAGAATGGCTGCTATGAAGTAAATGTTAGACAGGGATGGCACCAGCCAATATTTCATGGCCACTTTGAACTTCAAATTAGCTTTGTACTCTAACAATTTCATCTTAATTACCATTCAGGCAATTTCATCCTTGAAGAAGGAAAAAAGGAACATTGATAAAATTGAGGAAGTTATAGACTTTGTAAGTAATCGACTCTCAGATGATGTTGGCATGCTAGCAACGGGATCTTCTACTACCCCTGCAGATCCAGTCCCGGTTTCCCAGGATCAGTCAACTGCCTGTCCATCAAAACCATTGGCAAGTAGTTGTGCACCTGATCCTATGTCAAATAATTTATCCAACCAAAATGAAGAAAGAGCCCTTTCAGACCTTATTGTGAATTGTGTAGCAGCATTCATGATGATTCAGGTAAATACACATATATTACATAATTTTCTGTTCCTGCGTCATTTTTCTTCTTGATGAACAATCCTAGTACCCATTTGGTTTCTATTTGTATTTTCTGAGTGTAAATTGTTGAATTGGACTTATTAGTCATGAAAATGAGGATTTGCAGTTCCACTTCTCTGGAGTATGAAATCCTCATTTTCTTAAGTAATCAAATTTTCTGTAGATTTTACGAACATTAGAAATTGAAATTCTAAAATACCATTAGATTACCAAACCACATCAAGTATCGTATTATCATCTGAAATACGAAACTTACCTGTTTATAACGTTGGCTGCTTCTGATTTTTCGTACATGAAATGCAGGCATGCACAGCACGTCAGTTTCCCCCAGCTGATGTGGCCCAGGTATTAGATCACGCGGTTACTAGTCTGCAGCCGTTCTGTCCACAGAACTTATCGGATTATGGAGAAATACAGAAGTGCATGGGCATTATTAGGAATCAGATACTCGCCCTCGTGCCTACGTAGATGGTAGATTATTCACTGTCTAAATATGTTATGCGCAGTATTTTTGTTTATTCTTGGCCCTCTGTTCCTCAATCATCACCGGAATCATTCAATACGTGTATATATCTTGAGCATTATAGACAATCAGCAGGCATGTATTTTGATGCTGTGTTTTTCTGTTATAAGCTGGTATATAGATAGTATAATGTAGTCTTGTAGAAGAAGCTTATGTTCGCCTCTCTTTTCTCTATTTAGCACTCAAAAATTACCACTCCGCTCATAATTTTGCTCATCTTCGAGGTCAAAACTTCTGCTTTGATATCGCCGATTTCACCGCTGGTCATGGAACTGAAGCGAACTTGAAATGGAGAAGATGTTTCTTGTCATAACATTTGAGTTTTTCGTTTTGAATACAATTGACCTGAAGAATCTCGAGACCAATGATTCCTAATTGTCTAATTCGGACGGGTTGGAAGATCAACTCTAACTCAATCTTCATAATTTGGGGTAAAGTTGAGTTTGGGTCAACTCGGATTTAAGATCTCTTTTAAGGTAAATTGAGTACGTAGTTAACGGACGTCACAAAGCACACGAAAATAAAATAAAAGGCATATTACTTGAAATACACCAAGAATACGCTACTTATTCTTAAAATGCAACAAGAATTGCAATTTGCCTCAGTTTGTGTTAGGATCAGTAACACCGTTAAAAACGTTGCACCATTTCACCAACACTATTACTAACGCCGTTAAGAATGATTATGTGAGAAGATATTTTAGTCATTTTGGTCATTAGCTCCTTATCCATCATCTCAAACAAATCTCAGGAAAAAGATGATGAATGTAGGCCGATGGAAATAAACCCAGTTAAAAATTTTGTCTATTTTTTTAATCAAATCATTGAGGGTTCAAAATTTGCTTAAAATTTGTGAATATCAAACATGGCTGATTTAGACCAAATCTTGGCCCTCGAGCTCATCAAGAACCATCTTCTTGGTGACTTCTCCCCCGTAGCCAAGAGCTTCTTCACTCCGCTAAGCGGCTCTTCTTCCAATTTCACACAAAACCAATGGAGCCCCGAGGTCAACTCCGACGACCTCTCCAAGTCTTAATCCGCATCAATTTCCTCCCAGTCTTCCTCCTCCATTGAAATCACCAATTACTTGGATTTCAGTAACTTGTTCGAATCTGAGTTCAACCCAACTGATTTTCCTGACTTCGAAACCAAGCCTCAAGTAATCGACTTCACAACCCCGAAATCGACAAATTTCAGCTCTCAAAGTTCCTTTGAATTCGATTCCAAGCTTCAACTTAGAGAAACGTCTTTCCAAGTCGAACAAAAGCCCCAAATCCAATTGGAGGAGGTAGTTACCAAACCGTTCAACCCGACTCAGAAACCCGCGCTCACAATCTTGCTCCCGAACACAACCGAGTGGATCCAGTTCGCGAGTTTGGACCCGATCCCGCAGGCGCCGATTTAGAAAACGAGTTCGATTCAGGAGAAGAAGAAGCACTATCGCGAGGTCCGACAAAGGCCGTGGGGCAAGTTCGCAGGGGAGATCCGAGACCCCAACCAAAGAGTTTCTCAGGTCTGGTTCGGGACCTTTGGCACGGCGATCGAAGCCACCAAGGCCTACGATCGAGCGGTGTTCAAGCTCCGCGGCTCGAAAGCCATCATGAACTTCCCTCTAGAAACCGGGAAGGCCGAGCAGGTCGTGGCCATGGAGAGAAAACGACGTTGCAAGGAGGACATAGAAGAAGTTAAGACTGTGGTCGTAAAGAAAGAGAAGTTGACAGAAACGATGGAGGCTATTTTGATGTCGAAAAGTTGGAAGGCGTTTTGGGATTCGAAGGATGTTAAAGGGATTTTTATCGTTCCACCGCTCTCGCAAACGCCACTGGCCTACTCATCTTCATGTACTCCATCCACAGTAGCAAGTCTGTGTGCTCCAATGCGGTCCGGATCTTATTCGGGTCCCGCTTCGGAAACCCAACATCCACGAAGACCTTGTTGAGGTGGTCCAGGTTCAGGTCCAAGATGGTGCTGTGAAGGTAGCCTAGGGAGTCGAGGTCTTGGTCAGAGATTGAGTAGTTGTTGTTGGTTGGGGTGCGGCGCGAAAGGGTGACGTTTTGAGGGGGAATGGAAGTGGTGGTGGTGCTTGTGAGGCGGAGAAAAGCGAGTGGAGCGGAGACTATGCACTTAGGAGGATGATTTGGGAAGAAATGATGATGCCCAGGTGTTTGGTGCCCAATTCATCATTTTTTTCCTGAGATTTGTTTGAGATGATAAATGGTGCTAATGACTAAAATACCCTCCCACATAACCATCCTTAACAACATTAGTAACGGTGTTGGTGAAATGATGCAACGTTTTTAACGGTGTTACTGTTCCTGGTGCAAACTTAGACAAATTGCATTTTTTGGTGTATTTTGAAAATAAGTGGCGTGTTCTTGATGCATTTTAAGTAATAAGCCAAAATAAAATTCTGAGTTCAATTCTATCAACTTCTTAAAGATAAATTTCATTCACAGCTCAAAAATTTATTGTAATAACAAGTATCAGATTCTACAATCTTCCCCTCCAAACCCCCTCATTCTAATCTGTGTTTAATCTGACAAAAACCCCATTTAATGATGAAGAACAAACATAAAAAATGGTCGGTTTTGTTTAGCTTTCTCGAGCCAACAATTCACAATCTACTATCTTGCCATTGACGCCTCTACCTATCTCCTTTTCCAGGCATAAAAATGAAACCATAATCTCACCTCATCACAAACGCAATTTCTTCTTCTTTTTTGGCTTTTTTACCACGGCACAACCAGAGTCCTCCATAATCTGCAGCACAGCACAAGTTACAAGTTAGAAACAGAAGAGGCAACAGAAAAACAATTGAAGAAAATGAATGAAGAACAAAACCATCAATTACATTTACACCATTTGCCTATATTCAGTTCGTCACCTTTTGTTGTCTCTTTTTCTTATTATTCTTTTTCTTCAGCTTCTTGGGCTTGGAATTTTCCGCATTTTCTTCTTCTTGTGGAGGGTCCTGCAATTTCACCCAAATTTCTCAAAAACCCTCCAGCAGGTAAATCTTAATATTCATATAAAAAATGAAGCAAAACTCAGTAAAAAAGTACGCACACACCTCATAATCAGAGTCGCCAAAGGAGTCAACATGTCTTATTCTGATTCCAGAAGCAGATGCGCCACCTGATTAATCCCAAAAAACCCTAATTTTAATTAAATCACATTGATAGAAAGCAAATGTCTTTGGTTAATGAAATGTAGGATTGAAGAGAGTGTAGTTACTGGCTGAAACGGTGCGCTTGGCGTTCTGGACAGCACGCTCCAGAAGGTTTGGGTTGATGGAGTCCAATCCATTGGGATCTTGCAACTTTCTTTCAAGAAATTTGGCCAAGGCCGCTGCTTTATTCGTCGTCAACGGACCTCCAGGATGAGCCAACCTATATATACATTATATATAATCACTCACAGTCGCAGACACAAATAAAACCCTAGAACAAGAGATGAAGACGAGGAAGAGAATGAGAAGATGAAAAAGAAGAAACCTGGGTTGGGGTTGGGAACGAGGAGGCAAAGATGGGAGAGGTGCGAATTTGCTGCCCCTTAAAGCCCTCTTTTCGTCTTCGCTTAACTCTTCTCTTCCATTCGCCATCTCCAACACTCTGATTTCACAACGCCGATTCAGATCGAGAAGGAGATGCTACTTTCACTATCTTGTATCCAAAAATTTGAACTGAGTTTGCTGCCCCTAATTTTTTTTTCTTGCTAAATTTGATGCCCCTTTTGGGTTACTCCTAGACCAACATTTTAAAATTCCCATTTCTTCAAGAAAGACAAAATTAAAATCAAAATTCCCATTTAATTTTTCTATTTTATTTTCCTCCATTTCACGACTACGGCTAGTCTAACGATTTTTCTAACGATAAAAAATGGGTAGTTTATTAGTTGAAATACTGATTTAGTTTGCTTACTCGTTCTTTTGGCCCGAAAGGGTATAATGAATGTCCGTAAATTGATATCGATATCTTATGGGTATCGGAATATAAAATCAGGAATTAATCTATCATTACTATGTTTAGGATACATTGTGCAATGTCAAAAAAATGATATTTCTATCCACCCTACTGTGCAGTGGGAGGTCTCACTCTCAAATTCGACTCTCGTAATGACGAGGTTGATACTCAATATGTATAATATTCTCTTCAATATATTTATGGTAATTACAAATTTAGGAGACGGGGAGGCTGCCCCATACCGGGCCGAGTGCATACCAAAGCCTTACTAAGGACTTATAAGGAGGATCTTAATCTCTGTTTTGGAATTTACAAATTACCCACTAACAAATTTCTTAAATTAGGCAGCATTTTTCCTCTTTGGGTAGTGAGTACACTTTGCTCACCAGTCCTCTTAAATTGGGCCACATGTTAAAAGGTGTTACAACATATAACCATGATTAATCTCGTCTCTTTTAATTTTTCTAATGCAACTATGACCGGAGAAAACACTATTTTTACATCTACTTTCTAAGAAAACAGCGATTAATTAATACAATGATAATCTTCATACTCTATTACTTACGCACAGGGAGCAAAAATGGTGGTACATTCATAAACACAGAGAGCAATCCTTCCGGCCAGCATTTCTTTATTAGCAAAGAAATTAAAAAAAAATGATTACTTAAAATAGAATAATAAAAGTCAATCTATGCAGTAGCAGTGTTAGCACAACCACATATACGTAATAACCAAAATGTGTCGGCATGTATGTATAGGTGTATAATAGTGAGAAAAAAGGAGATCGATTCATTTATATTTGATCATAATTTGATAAGGGAGAAGGAGAAGGAGAAGAAGAAGAAAGAAGATGAAGTTCACAGAGAGATACAGGGAGTTTATGAAGGGGCAAAAAGAACAAGTACCAGTTCTCCAACTCAACACTTTCAAAGCTGTTTTGCAGAGTTGTGAGATCAAGGACCTGATTCCCAGCCCCAAACATAGAAATTCTGATGGGCCTCTCTGATTGCCCTCAGGATTGTCCAGCTCTCACATCCAAAACCCTACCTGTTATTTGTTAACATATATTTTGTAATTAATATATATACTTCCCTTTTTTAAAAGAAAGAAAATTGGGTTATATTTCTATTTTTTTCGTAACCATTAATCTTCTTGTAAATCATCGTTTCAAGATATTTCTGAGTTCATCACAAAAATTTAAATTCTAATAAACTAGCTAGTAGGAGGGAGCTGATCAGTTCTTCTCCTTTGTAATTTATGTATCCTGTGAAATTAAAGAAGAAAATAACTCAATATTTATCAGTTTTATATCCTTCAAATTCAAGATCCAAATTAAGCAAAATATTTATAATTAGTTATCTTTTCGTCCACCTTCAGTCATTATATACATAGATAGGCTCATGAATCTTTCTATTGTTCTTCGTGGTAGGGAATAGGAAAATTAAAGTCAACCTTTCGAAGAAAAGATAATCCAAAAGTCAACCCCTCAAGATTCCCCCAAACCAATATATAGATTCAAATTGCTTTTCATCATTTTCTTCCTTTGCTAATAATATTAAGAATAAACTACATAAAAGTACCCAAACTATAGGAGTTATTTTAAATTCATACGCCAACTATGAAAATTTTCATTTAGATACCCAAATTATATAGTCATCAACAAATCACTACCTCAATTACATTTTCCATCCAATAAGCCGTTAAAATGACAGGTGACAAGTAATTGATCCAATCAACTAGTGATGTGGCAAAAATTAGAAGGGCAATTTCGTCATGTCACTATTTTATCCCCATTTCCCTTCTTCCTTTCGTCTTCTTCTTCCCTTCTTCCTTTTCCCCAAATCCATATTTCCATCTCCATCATCTTCTTCTCTTATTGCTTTTCATTTCAGTTTTCTCCCACAAATTTGAAATTTTAGATGGGTTTCAAATCTCTGTTCTCCAGGAAGAAGAAATCTCACCCGCCCGCCACCGCTCTCCCATTCCCGTCCCCGCCCTCGCGATCTCCGTCCTTCAATTCGCTTGCTCAGATCGCGGAACTCCACCAGGTCTTCAAGAAATTCGATGTGAATGATGATGGCAAGATCTCGGCCTCCGAGCTCGGAGCCATCATGAGCAACATGGGCCAGCCGACCTCCGAGGTAAAGCTCAACAACATGATCCTAGAGGTGGATTCCGACGACGATGGCTTCATTGACTTCAAGGAGTTCGTGAAGCTCAACACCAACGACGTCGACCCAGCGGGGGCGCAATATCATCATAAATTGGATCCAAAATTAAATGCACCTAGGAGAAGAAGAAGCAAAAAAAAGATAAACCAAAAAATATTTCAATCAGAAAAAATCAAAAGGATCCAGATCCACAACCAATATAGAAAAAATAAATAAATGAAAAAACCCAAATAAGATTCCCACTGTAGCCACGAATTAATGAAAACCCATATGCCAAATCTTGAAGAAAGCTAAGATCTGAGAGGAGGCACTGTAAGAATACGAACAGAGGGATTGTTCAATCTCCTCTCCATGTACGCCCCCCTCCAATCCTTTTATTCATTCTTTCAATGGTGATTATTTGATTACCAAATGAAATTCAGTTATGAAATAGATGAGAATGAGATTAAGAAAATGTGTATTTCTAGAGAGAGAAGCAGAGGTTTGAGATAGGGAGAGAGAGAAAGAAAGATAGGGCATTGGAGGTCTCTGCAGAATATATGAAAATGGGGAAGCTGAAGATTTTTAGTTTTCTCTTTTTTCTATTTTTTAACTTTCTTTTAATTATGTGAACAATTTGATTTGAAAATTTATGGAAATTTCAGTATGAAATGAAATGGCCCAAACAAAAAATTTTATCATAACATCTTATCTATTTCACAAGCACATTCCCAATAGGAATCCGACGAATGGAGATGATGGAGATGGAGCTGTGATGGAGATGTGGATTTGGGGAAGAGGAAGAATGGAAGAAGGAAATTGGGGATAAAATAGTGATATGACGAAATTGCCCTTCTAATTTTTGCCACATCACTAACTGACTAAATCAACTACTTGCCACCTGTCATTTTAACGGCTTATTGGATGGAAAATGTAACGGAGGTAGTGATTTGTTGATGACCATATAGTTTGGATACCAAGATGAAAATTTTCATAGTTGAGGTATGAACTTAAAATGACCCCTATAGTTTTGGTACTTTTATGTAGTTTATCCTAATATTAATGAAACGATACTTAGCATTTCAATCCGGGACACATTTTCATTCCATTCTTTATATTAATCGAATTTTCTTTATAAATATATCATAACTAGAATTATTCAATTGCTAAATTTTCATCTTAAGATTATCAATATGCAAAAAGTCAATAAAATTATATATAGATCATTTAACTATTTATATATTGTATCAATTAAATGAATGATTCAGTATAAAAATGTTAATTCAACAATACCGATGATTATTTAATACATATAAATAATTAAATAACCTCCTATTTTGTTGAGATTTTTGAACTGTGTATAAAACTATAATATTAATTACTTACTGTTGATTAATTTGCTTTTTTTATTCGGTTGATTAATTTGCTTTTTTTATTGTGTGATTGATTAGTGTGTGACGGGAAGTTTTTCCCTTCTCTGCTCAAGGACATGTCTGGGATAGTCCAATTCTTCGACAAGCGTGCAAAGAAGTTAATGCTGCTTTTGGCTTTAAGAAGCATATTTTAAGTCTTAAAACCATGTTAAGTGATGGAAGCCATAGCCATGGCCATGTGAACATGATCAAAGAAGCACAAGAACTTGTAGCCTATGCCACAATGTAACCACCCGGAAATTTAATTAGTGAATTTTCATAAATTAATTTGTAAAATGATGCAATTACCCTTGGTTTTATAAGGGGATCAAAATCACCTTTTGTGCGGAGATACATTTGGCAGTTTTTCGGGGACCGTTGCGTAGGTCTCAAACTGACGAGTTCGTAAACAGGCGGCACGCGGAAAATAGAGTCTGTGTGAGAGAGTTGTGGGTCTAGAATGTTTAGGAGCATTTTGGTAATTTGCCCTGAGTATATATTTTTAACCTAGGCAGATCAGATTCTCCTCATTTCTCTCTCTCTCTTCCCAATTCTCATCCGATCCGTGCGATCGAACCCAAAAACCCAAGATTTCAAACTTCAATTTGAGGCAATCCCGTCTGATTTGGTTCCACCCATCGGAATCTCCTCCTCCCCGTGATCAAGGACATACCGACCGTCGAAGGAAGTAGTTGCGGGAGACACCAAATCGAGGAAGGGAAAAACCGAACTTTCGATCGATTTTTCGGCCAAAACATGTATGGGTTTCGTGTTTAGACTTCATTTTTGAGTTCCTGGGTTCAAGTAGATGGATTTAGAATAAAAATTCTTGAAAAACGGTTAAGATTTGAGGAAGTTAGGAAAATGTCAAGGTCGGCAAGCAATGGCGTTTTCTGGCGACGACGAACGGCGTCACACATCGGAGCGGTCGTCTTCTCTGGAGACTCTCTAGCAACATTTCAGCGACTAGTTCGGTCAGAGGGGCTGACGCTGGCAGCCACGTGGAGGCCACCTGGTAGCCACGTGGAGCCATATGGCTGCTGAGTTAGCGCTGCGTCAAGCGCATGAGGTACTGTAGCAGCGCGTGAGGTACTGTAGCATGCGCATGAGGTACTGTAGCCAACGCGTGGTCGAGCCGCCAGCCTTCCTTCGGTGCGTGGGATCGGTCCTTGGGTCTCGATGGCGCGAGTCAAAAAGGTTTCGACGTTCTGGACCTTTTGGCGCAGGTTTCGAGTTAATCGGACGTCGTTTAAGGGTAGTTTTGGGCATCCGAAGTGGCTGCATTTTTAGTGAGACGTGTGCGGACCTCCTGGAGTTTAGGGAGTCTAAATGTAGGGTTTTTAATTATCGTTAGTAATCCCGATTTTACTTTTGACAGGCGATACTGCTCCGAGAACTCTGAGGAGTGTACAACTCGGGATTGAGCTAATTTGACGTTTGGTGAGTGGACTTTGGTTTTGTAAAGTATAATGCATGCATAAAGGTATATTTGAATAAATTCTTGTTACGTATTATTTTTGGCAAATTCTGGAATTGTCAAGTATTATGCTCATAAATTATTACTAGACACGGGCTTTCAATAATTATTTGGAATAACGTTTTGGGTTATGGCCTAGCTTTATGGTTTCGGGTTTTATATGGTTTGACTTGATTGATTTGTGATTTCGGTCGAGTCCACGATTTTGAGTTTAAACCCGATTTTTCAATGAATTTGGCCTAAGCCAAGAAACAAGAAATTCAAAACATGGATTTTGGTTTTTACTGAATTATTGTCCCCGAGGGTCAAGGTTTTCTCCGACTGGCATTGATGGTTATTTCTCCGCCAAATCATCGAGGTTTCTCCGACGCTGGTGTCGAAGGGTATTTCTCCACCTGGTCGTTAAAGTTGTCTACACGGTGTACAGGGTTCTGCACAACTCGAGGTATATCGAGTGTGTGGAGGGTAGGACCTGGGTCAGTCAGTTCGGATATCAAGCTACGGCACGGGTTGGACCCGAGTCAGTCAGTTTCGATGATTTTTCGGATTATCTTTATATATTATTTATGGATTTGCTTGAAAAGGGATTTTTACATTATGCATGCATTGTTTTACTCATGGAGGGGGAAAATGTATGCTTTCCTCGAAAATGGTTTTAAATTATTATTTTGTCCACTCACACTTTTCGTGTTTTAAATCCCTTCTAGGTCTTTGAGTTGACGAGGGCATATCTAGAGGTGGAGGTATTAAATTTTCAGCTGCGCATTTTACCTAGACTATCGAGTAAGATATTTATTTATGTATTTACTTGTCCTACCTAGATGCTCTGATAAGCCTTTTGGACTTATTGTAAATTCTGACTACTTCGATGGTTGTTTGGTGATACTGGGATTTGTCAATGTTGTCTGATCCTTCGTCTGACAGGTGGAAGACGGTTAATCTATCCTTAAGGGGATGTTCTGCTGGATTGTCAGTAGAATTCTCGTAACTAGTTGCAAGGATTTAAGGGTAATTTTTAGAAATTTTAATAAGTTGTCAGACGGGAGCAGGGCTTTTCCCGGTTTCCGTGGGGGAATTCAGGAAGGGTCCTATCAACTTGGTATCAGAGCACTAGATTTAAATTCATGTAGATCGTACACCTAGTGTACATCTGATAGTGGTATTGATGATTTATGGTTCTTTTCAGCGTAATGCCTCCGTGACGCGAGCCCCGTTAGCGGCCTGGAAACGGTGAGGAAGCTGATATAACACATGATCCCGTAGTAGAGCCTGATTTGAGGCAGACCCTGGATCAATTGGGTTGGGCTTTGACGACTGTACTTCAGGATAGGGCTACTTCTGAAGTTTCTAACATTGAGCGAGCCCAGAGGCTGGGGGCGACAATGTTTACGGGCGAGTTAGGCCGGGATGACGCTAATGAGTGGATTACTCGTTTGGAACGAGTGTTTGTTGTTATGAGGTGCCCTCCAGAGGATAGGGTGCGACTAGCCACATTTCTTCTAGGTGGCTATGAGTACCATTAGTGGCATGTTTTGCAGCTGACAGGCTGGGATTTCCGTACCTTTACTTGGGAAGCTTTCCCGGAGCACTTTCTCGAGCAGTTTTATCCTCGCTCATATCGTGATGCTAGAGAGGATGAGTTCTTAATATTACAACATGGGGACATGACGGTGGCACAATATGAACAGAAAATTCTTGAGCTGTCACGATTTGTACCGGCTCTGGTGGCAACTGAGATGGATAAGTGCCGAAGGTTTGCGTATGGACTGAGAAATGAGGTTCGAGTAGCAGTAAATGCGGTTGCAAATACTTATTTGAGGGCTTTGTCAGACATTATTGCCAGAGTAGCGTTGAGTTTGCCAGTTCAGCACCAGTTTAGTGGTTCCAAGCAACGCCGGGATCGCCTGAGTTTCGGGGCCTCTACTTAAGGACCATCTAAGAAAGGCAGTTTCAGTTCTGGATCTTCTAGGGGTGCAAGATCCGGATCAGGCAGTGGCGGAGCCGGTGAGGGACAACAATCATCCGCTCAGTCTAGTGGGGCTTCAGTGCAGTCCACCGGGAGACAGAGTGCCAGACCCGCACGGATGGGTGACACCGGTTGTTACTTTTGTGCGGAGACTAGTCATTTTAAGAGAGACTGTCCACATCGTCGTCCGGGTAGTAGTTCTTTAGGCCGAGATGCTGCTGAACCAAGTCAAAGAGCAGCGTAGACTTCTGGTACTGCAGTAGGGAGCCAAACCCAGTCCAGTGAGACCAGCAGGGCCAGTGGGGCCAGCATGGCCAGAGGGAGAAAAGGGGGTCATTGTCGGTATTCTGGTACGTAGGCCCGAGTTTTTTCTATGACCCAGCAGGAGGCTCGAGCGGCACCAGAGGTGGTTACTGGTACGTTGTCTAATTTTAATCATGATGCTCGAGTTTTGATAGATCACGGGGCTATACATTCTTTTATTTCTCGGGGCTTTACACTTTTTACCAATAGAGAATTGTCACCGATTGGTTGGAACATGGGTATTAGAACTCATACCGGAGTTATGTTAGTGGCGAACCTCGGGATACGCAGTTGTCCGGTAGTAGTAGGAGGTCAAGAGTTAGAGGCAGATTTAATTCCCTTGGACATTTTTATGATTTTGATGTGATTCTGGGATGGATTGGTTAACCATGCACCATGCCTCCATATATTGTTTCGACAAGAGGGTGGTCTTCCGGAGTCCAAGCTTACCGAAACTTACGTATCAAGGTGATCATAGGGTACTTCTCTCAGGATTAATATCAGTTTTGGCGGCTGAGAAATTATTGAGGAAAGGTTGTGAGGGCTATTTAGCTCACGTGATCGATTCTCGAGATACTCCGGTGAGAGTATAGGATATTCCTGTGGTGAATGAGTTTCCATATGTATTTCCAGAGGATCTTCCGGGGTTACCACCTCACTGGGAGATTGAGTTCACCATATAGCTTCTTCCGAGTACCCAATCTATATCACAGGCACCGTATAGAATGGCACCGGTGGAATTGAGGGAATTGAAGACATAATTACAGGATTTGTTGGATATGAGATTTATTCGATCGAGTGTATCACCTAGGGGTGTGCCGGTGTTATTTGTAAGGAAGAAGGATGGTGGTTTGAGGCTATGTATCGACTACCGGCAGTTAAACAAGGTTACGGTGCGGAATAAGTATCCTTTGCCACGAATTGATGATTTGTTTGACCAATTAAAAGGGGCAAGGTATTTCTCTAAAATTGACCTTCGATCCGGGTACCATCAGTTAAGGATCAGGGAAAAGGACATTCCCAAAATGGCTTTCAGGACACGCTATGGGCATTATGAGTTCATGGTGATGCCTTTTGGTCTGACGAATGCACCGACGACATTTATGGATTTGATGAACAGGTTGTTCCGACGGTACTTGGATCGGTTTGTGAGTGTGTTCATCGATGATATCTTGGTATATTCGAAGAGTACTAAGGCACATGAGAAACACTTGAGGTTGGTGCTGAATATGCTAAGGAAAAAGCAACTATTTGCCAAGTTCAGTAAATGTCAATTTTGGTTTACCAGTGTGGGATTCTTAGGTCAAGTGATTTATGCTGAGGGTATCAACGTGGATCCCCAAAAAGTTGTGGCAGTGGCAAATTGGGGGCAACCGAGGATAGTGTCAGAGAGGTGAGAAGTTTTCTGGGTTTAGGGAGATATTATCGGCGATTCGTAGAAGTATTATCTACGATAGCCGCCCTGTTAACTTGGTTGACGAGGAAAGGAGTCAAGTTTGACTGGGATGATGAGTGTGAGCAGAGCTTTCAAGATGTAAAGAGGAGGTTGACTTCTGCCCCAGTGTTAACCCTTCCAGATGATAACGGACGATTTGAGGTGTACAATAATGCATCATTACGAGGTATAGGTTGCGTGCTGATGCAGCATGGGAAGGTGATAGCATATGCTTCCAAGCAACTTAAACCTCATGAGTTGAACTACCCCACACATGATTTAGAGTTAGTTGCAGTGGTGCATGCACTGAAGATTTGGAGACACTATTTATATGAGGAAACGTGCTGGATTTTTACCGACCATCAGAGTCTGAAATACTTCTTCATCCAGAAAGATCTGAACTTGAGACAGAGAAGGTGGCTTGAGCTGATAAAGGATTATGACTGTACCATAGAGTATCACCCAGGAAAAGCCAATGTAATGGCGGATGCGCTGAGCAGGAAGTCCATGGGTTCCTTGGCCTATTTGCACACCGTCTACTTACCGTTGTTGGTGGAACTCCGAAGAGCGGGAATTATACTTGGCATGGATAGCTAGGGGACTCTGTTGGCTAGCTTCCATGTGAGACCTGTCATGTTTGACCGAATTATTGAAGCTCAGCTCTAGGATCCTACTTTGTGTGTTATTAGGATGGAGTTGAAGGATGGGAATAGGCAGGATTATGTGATTAGGAATGATGGGGCCTTGGTTAAGGATGGTCGATTGTGTGTACCTAATGATCCAGAGTTGAAAAGAGAAATTCTTGAGGAAGCTCATAGTTTTGCCTATGCTATGCATCCAGGAGGTACCAAGATGCATCGTACTCTAAGGATCACTATTGGTGAACTGGGATGAAAAGGGAAATAGCAGAGTTTGTGAGTAGATGCATGATGTGTCAACAAGTAAAAGCAGAGAGGCAGAAACCATATGGGCTACTACTACCATTACCTATTCCAGAACGGAAGTGGGATCACATTACTATGTATTTTGTGTATAAACTTCATAGGACTCAAAAAAGACATGATGGAATCTGGGTAATTGTTGATAGACTCACGAAGTGAGTACATTTCCTGCCAGTATGGGAAGATTACTAGATGGGCCAGTACGCCAATTTGTTTGTGGATGAGATCATACGGTTACATGGGACTCCAGAGTCGATTGTGTCAGACAGGGATCCTAGGTTTACCTCAAGGTTTTGGCGGAGTTTGCAGAAAGCCTTTGGAACTACATTCCATTTCAGTACAGCTTTTCATCCTCAAACTGACGGTCAGTCTGAGAGGACAATTCAGATTCTGGAGGATATGATGAGAGCTTGTGTACTGCAATTTAAAGGAAATTGGGATTCACGCCTGGCCTTGATGGAGTTTGCATACAACAACATCTATCAGTCTAGTATTGGGATGTCTCCTTTCGAGGCACTATATGGGAGACAGTGCAGGACACCGATATGCTGGACTAAGGTAGGTGAGAGAAGACTGTTGACACCAGAGTTAGTGGAAATGACAGAGGAAATTATTAGAATCGTCATGGAAATGTTGAAGGCAGTTCAGGACCGCTAGAAAAGCTATGCGGACCGACGGATCAAAGACCTTGAATTTGAGGTCGGAGACTGGATTTTCTTGAAATTATCCCCTTGGAAGGGAGTTGTACGTTTTGGTAGACGAGGAAAGTGAGTCCTCGCTATATTGGGCCTTATGAGATTATTCAGAGGATAGGGCCAGTGGCTTACAAAATTGCTTTACCCCCAGAACTGTCAAAGGTTCACGATGTATTTCATGTATCCATGCTCCAGAAGTATCTATTCGATGAATCTCATGTATTGGAGGCGCAACCAATTGAGCTGAGTGATGATTTAACTTTTGAGGAGCAACCAGTGCAACTTCTAGATTGGAAGGAAAAAGTACTGCGCATAAAGACTGTTCCTCTGGTTAAAGTTCTGTGGAGGAATCATAACGTGGAGGAGGCCACGTGGAAAACCGAGGAACTGATGCGGGCGCAGCATCCACATTTGTTCCAGTAACAGGTATGAATTTCGAGGGCAAAATTTCTTGAAGGGGGGTGAGTTGTAATGATCCAGAAATTTAATTAGTGAATTTTCGTAAATGAATTTTCAAAAGGATGAAATTACCCTTGATTTTTATAAGGGGCTCGAAAATCACCTTATGCGCGGAGAAACATTTGACAATTTTTCAAGGATCGTTGCGTAGGTTTCGAACTAACGAATTCGTAGACATGGGGCACGTGGAAAACGGAGTCCGTGTGAGAGAGTTGTGGGTCTAGAATGTTCAGGGGCATTTTGGTAATTTTCCCTAGGTAAATATTTATAACCCAGGCAGGTCAGATTCTCCTCATTTACCTCTCTCTCTTCCCGATTCTCATATGATCCGTGCGACCGAACCCAAAAATCCAAGATTTCGAACTTCAATTTGAGGCAATCTCGTCCGATTTGGTTCCACCCATCGGAATCTCCTCCTCCCCGCGATCAAGGACGTACCGACCATCAAAGAAGCAATCACAGAAGACACCGAACCAAGGAAGGGAAAAATTGAAACTTTTGATCGATTTTCTGGCCAAAACATGTATGGGCTTCGTGTATATACTTCATTTTTGAGTTCCTAGGTTCGAGTAGATGGATTTAGACTAAAAATTCATGAAAAATGTTTAAGATTTGAGGAAGTTCAGAAAATTTCAAGGTCGGCCGGCAATGGCATTTTCTGGTGACGGTGGACGGCGGCGCACGGCGGATCAGTCGTCTTCTCCGGCGACACTTCGGCGACTGGTTCGGTCATAGGGCCTGACGTGGCATGCCATGTGGATCCACGTGGATGCCACCTGGTAGCCACATGGAGCCACCTGGCTGCTGAGTCCGCACCGAGTCAGGCGCATGTGGTATTGTAGTAGGCGCGTGAAGTACTGTAGCCGGCGCGTGGCCTAGCCGCCGACCTTCCACCGGCGCATGACGACGCGTGGGATCGGTCCTTAGGTCACGGCAGCACGTGTCGATAAGGATTCAACGTTTCGGACCTTTTGGCGTAGGTTTCGAGTTAATCGGATGTCGTTTAAGGGTAGTTTTGGGCATCCAAAGTGGCTGCATTTTTAGTGAGACGCGTGCGGACCTCCCGGAGTTTAGGGAGTCTAAATGTAGGGTTTTTAATTATCGTTGGTAATCCCGATTGTTACTTTTTGACAGGCGATACTGCTCCGGGAACTTCTGAGGAGCGTACAACTCGAGATTGAGCTAATTGGACGTTTTGTGAGTGGACTTTGGTTTTGTAAAGTATAATGCATGCATAAAGGTATATTTGAATAAATTCTTGTTACGCATTATTTTTGGTAAATTCTGGAATTGTCAAGTATTATGCTCATAAATTATTACTGGACACGGGCTTTCAATAATTATTTGGAATGACGTTTTGGGCTATGGCCTGGCTTTATGATTTTGGGTTTTATATGGTTTGACTTGATTGATTTTGGATTTCGGTCGAGTCCACGATTTTGAGTTTAAACCCGGTTTTTCAATGAATTTGGCCTAAAAGCCAAGAAACAAGAATTTCAAAACATGAATTTTGGTTTTCACTGAATTATTGTCCCCGAGGGTCAAGGTTTTCTCCGACTAGCGTCGAAGGGAATTTCTCAGCCAGATCGTCGAGGTTTCTCCGACGCTGGTGTCGAAGGGTATTTCTCCACCAGGCCGTTGAGGTTGTCTACGCGTAGTACAAGGTTCTTCACAACTCGAGGTATATCGGGTGTGTGGAGGGTTGGACCCGGGTCAGTCAGTTCGGATATCGAGCTACGGCACGAGATTCCATTCGGGGAGCAATGAGATATGTTTTGATATATTTTGTGTCCAGGTCTGTTTACATGATTTTAAACTCCTTTGAAGAGGGTTTTCAAACCAGTTTTGTGGACCACAGAATGTTTTCATTATTCGGGTTTTCGTGGGTCCCACCAAGTGTTTTAACAAAAGATGAATTTTCCGGTGAGTTTTCGGATTATCTTTATATATTATTTATGAATTTGTTTGAAAAGGGATTTTTACATTATGCATGCATTGTTTTTCTCGTGGAGGGGGAAAATGTATGTTTTCCTCAAAAATGGTTTTAAATTATTATTTTGTCCACTCACACTTTTTGTGTTTTAAATCCCCTCCATGTCGTTGAGTTGACGAGGGCATATCTAAAGGCAGAGGCATTAAATTTTCAGATACGCATTTACCTAGACTATCGAGTAGGATATTTATTTCTGTATTTACTTGTCCTACCTAGATGCTCTGATAAGCCTTTTGGACTTATTGTAAATTCTGACTACTTCGATGGTTGTTTGGTGATACTGGGATTTGTGAGTGTTATCTTATCCTTCGTCTGACAGGTGGAAGACAGTTAATATGTCCTTAAGTGGAGGTTCTGCCGGATTGTCAGCAGAATTCTCTTAACTAGTTGCAAGGACTTAAGGGTAATTTTTGGAAATTTTATTAAGTTGTCAGACGGGAGCAGGACTTTTTCCGGTTTCCGAAGGGGAATTCGGGAAGGGTCCTGTCACACAATCACTGCCTTTGCCATACAGAAGATCTTGAACAAGTATGACAAGGTCCTCATCTTCTCTTAATTCCCTAAACCCGGCCACTTCTTATTATCTATATGATTTTAGTTTCCAAAACAACGATACTCTACTCTAGAGAAGAGGGACAATCCAAGATGCTTGGTCGTCGGTGGTGAAATTCTCTCTCACCTTCTTTTATTGGCTTAATTTATAGATTCATTGCTCGAAGAAAGGACATAGGTTTAAATTGGAAGCTCAAAGCATGCGTCTTGAGCTGCTGAAATCTCCATGGCTTTTTGAACTAATGGGATTCCATATACTTAAGAGAAAACAAGGAGGACTCCAAGATCGTTAGCTTTGTCGACTGTTTGCTTTACATAGATGAAGACAGACCCTTGCTATTGGTCACTCTTTTCGACTCCATAAAGCTCACTCTTGGCCTAACTTGTCCAATTTGTTTGGTGAGTAATATATATCCTAAGTAATTTTTTCAATTCAATTTTCATATCCTAGCCAATTAATGTCTTAATTAATTTGATATATATATATATATATATGCATGCATGCAGGACACTGTGTTCGATCCTGTCTCCCTTAGTTGCAGTCATATATTTTGCTATATGTGCGCTTGTTGGGCTGCATCAGTCACCGTTGTTGATGGACTTAAGGCAGCAGATTCAAATAATAAATGTCCACTTTGCGGACAGGTACGTACCTTTCCATACTCCATACACATTATCAGTGGCGTAGCTAGAAATTCAAGTTAGTAGAGTCACTTTATAAATAATATTAATGGTACTTTCTAGTCGAAGTAATTTTGTAACAATGTTCTGATTCTATTCTGAAACAGATTAATATTAAAAAGAAAAATTTATATAGACAATTATAATGACAATAAAAATAAAAATATATAAATAATAATGACAATAGTTTAGAGAATTTCATGAGCACATTCATTCACTTCCCAATAAGTAATTGTGTCATCTTCAATTTGAGTACCTAAAAGTCTTGCAAAATAATTAATGATGCACTCAAACTTCGATACTTACTAAGTAATAATTAAATAATATTTGGTATGTTTGTAGAAAAATATAAAATATAAGACAAAAATTGTAACGATATTAGTATAATTGCATATACATATGCCTGTAACAAAAAAAATTGACTGGGGGCCTATGCCCCCTCTGGTTGTAACGACCCGGACCAGAAATTAAATTCTTTTGAGAATTGGACAATTTTACCCTCAGTTTTGGACGGATTCGGGAGTCACTTTTTGACTGGCAGTACTTTTGGGAATTTTTCTTGGGTTGTTACATAGGTCTCGAACTCACGAGTTCGTAGACAGGCGGCACGCGGAAAACGGAGACCCGATGAGTTCGTTACGGGTCTAGAAGCTTCAGGGGCAGTTTGGTAATTTTGGAAAGGTTGGAATTATATAGAAGATATTTTTCTCTCCTCGGGAGATTGGTCCATTCCGTCTCGTTCCTACCCGAGTCCTCCCCGTGCGAACACCGAAGGCCCATTTTCATCGGATGGATTTCGATCCGATTCGAATGAAAATAAGGTCGGAAAGATCTTCCTTGGGACCCCACGAGCATTTTGGGGTAGTTATTGGAGCGGGAGCACCGCCGTAGGCGACGGACGGAGGAGGGAGGTGAACCGAACCTTCTCGGTCGTTTTCCGGCCAAACCAGGTACGATCTTGGAACTTTGACTTCATATTTGGATTCCTGGTGAAAAGTAGATGAATTTCCATGTGTAGATCGTGAAAACCGGTCAAGAAATGAAGAAGTTAGAAAACCTTGAAAATCGACCGGAAATGGAAATTTCCGGCGAACCAGACGGCAGCGGAGGTGGCGATCCGGTCATCTTCTCCGGCCAGCCTCCGGCGACGGCGAGGGCCGTCCGGTCGTCTTCTCCGGCGAGTCACCGGTAACTGATCGAGTTGAGTGAACCGGTCGAGTCGAGTGAACCGGTCGGGTCGAGTGAACCGATTGGGTTGAGTGAACCAGTCGACTGAGTGAACTGGTCGAGTTGAGTCGAGTTGGACCGGGTCAGGTCGAGCCGGGCAAGTTGGACCGGTCCCGGCGCGTGAACACTGTAGCAGGCGCGTGACTGGCACGTGGCGGTGCGTGAACGCGTGTTCTGGCCTTCCGGTGGCGCGTGGCGGCACGTGAGACTGTTCCCGAAGTCACGGCGGCGCGTGACTAGGGTTTTGGGACGTTCCGGATCAGATTTTGTTGGTTTCGAGGCCATAGGAGTTCATTTAGAGCCCGGTTGGGCAATCCCAGCGGTAAGGCTTGACCGTGGATAGGGTTTTGAGCTCGGAAAGTCAAGGTAGTTGGGCCATTATTGTGTAGGTGTTTCTTAGGCTAGAGCGTCCATGAATTTTGGGTTGGATGATGTTGGTAAGCAGACTTTTGATTTATAAATTGTAATGCAGGTATGAATATCTTTGATTTAAATACTGTTGTGTATGGTTGTATTTATAAATTGTAATGCATGTATTAATATCCTCGATTTAAATACTGTTGTGTATGGTTGTAATGATTACCTAGAATTTATAAATGATTGCTGGATATTTGTTTTTCCAATATTTCAGTGGAAGGGTGTTGTGAGAAATGATATGGTTGTTGGATTCGGTTTTGATATTGTTTTGACGTGGTAATTATTTGGGTCCATGATTTGGAGTTGAAACCGTATTTGTGATAAATGATAAACAAAATATATATACTTGATTTTGGATACAATATCGATTTGAAGGGGCCCAGGAGCCAGGCCTAGGATCCGCTGTTGGCGGTGAACCCGGTGAACCCCCAATATAAACAAAACCGATTTGAAGGGGCCTAGGAGCCGGGCCTAGGATCCACTGTTGGCGGTGAACCCGGTGAACCCCCAATATAAACAAAACCGATTTGAAGGGGCCTAGGAGCCGGGCCTAGGATCCGCTGTTGGCGGTGAACCCGGTGAACCCCCAATATAAACAAAACCGATTTGAAGGGGCCTAGGATCCGGGCCTTGGTTCCGTGTTGGCGGACTCCCGGTGAACCCCCAATATAAAAGCTGATTTTGCAGAGATTGTGGTCGAGTCCAAGTAGTACATATTCTAGCACACCCCAAGGGATACCCTGGTGGCTAGGGATATGATAGTCGAGAGATATGCCGACTGATGTGATATGATAGTCGAAGGTTATACCGGCTGATGATATGATATGATAGTTGAGGATAATTGCTGACTGATGAGATATCATAGTACAGAGAGTTATGATACAGGACTAGCACACCCCAAGGGATACCCTGGTGGCTAGGGATATGATAATCGAAAGATATGCCGACGGATGTGATATGATAGCCGAATGTTATACCGGCTGATGTTACGATATGATAGCCGAGGATATTTTCGGCTCTAATATGAATCAGACGACAATTGTCATGGGCTTAATCAACATATGAAAATACTTCGTCATCCGGGTCAGTGGGTTGGTGTGGGCGGCGACCCAGAGGGACGAATTATTGTTGGTTCACCAGTATTATGACTAGTCTGTTGTCTTGTGGTTTTCCAGTAGAGATGTCAGCAATGTCTGACCTACCGACATTTGGTGTCAGAGAGTATTTCTATTTGAACCACCACTATTCCGAGGTCTTGGCTTTGACCTGTATATTATCCTGCGTCTGACAGTAGGAGTGGTCAGTAAGTACAGAGGTTCTGTTGGGAACCCTGTAAGGTTTAATAAAAATTATTTAAGAACAAAGGGTATTTCTGGTATTTAAATTTTGAGGTAAAAGAGCTGTCAGACGGGATAAGAGTTCTTTCCGGGTTTCGAGGGAAAATTCAGGAAGGGTCCTTACACTGGTCATCAAGTGGCTCCGCCACTACACATTATATTTGTACGTACATATAATATTAAAAAAGAAATTCAGATATTGATATTGATAACGTATCGAAAACTAGAAAAAACAATAAATACGTTTTTTATGGTGGGGTGTCAATGGCGGAGGAGGATGGTGGTGATTACCGTACAATCAAGAAAAATGTCATTGAGCCACTTAGTGGTATTCTTCTCCACTTGTTATGGGGGAGGTCTCGGGTTCGACTATTGTCGGGTAATGCCGATACCCAATGTTTCTATAATGTAATCCCCCTCCTCCAATATTTATGTATAAAAAAAAATAAAAAATAAAAGTCACTGAACTATAGTATTATTTATAAAATTTTCGTAATTAATTTATAGTGTAGATAGATGAGTTGTACTTGTCAAAGTTTTTAATGTTTAATTAGGGAAATTACTTAAATGAAGGATGATCTCATTTGCGAAAATAATAATAATAATAATAATCATGAAATAAATCATTTTACTTTCGTTATGATCACCAGGTCGGTGTATTTCATGGTGCTGTGCATTTGGATCAGCTAAGCAAGCTCCTGAGTCGAAGGTAAATGTTTGCATTATGGTAATGTGAAAATGGGAAGAGATGAGTGATAAAACAAAAACATATATAGCTAGCCAAAATACCCCTCAACATGTTGTGGAACATGTGCTTATTCCGCTAAGTAATTTACGAAAGTTTAATTTGATAAAGACGATCTATAAATAATATTTTAAAACTACTAATATCAATCATCAAATTTAAAATAATATTCGATAATCAATTATTAAAAAAATGAGCATCCAAATAATTGAATTTGAATACATGTATTAATCATTATATTTCTTTCTGGTTTGTTAATCCTATTTGAATACATGTATTAATCATTATATTTCTTTCTGGTTTGTTAATCCTATTTTTATTGTAGCATGCCGGAGTACTGGAAGGAACGCCTTCCAAGGGAACGACAAGAACGTGTCAAACAAGCAAAGTAGCACTGGGAGTCCCAACGTCGCGCATTTGTGGGATATAAATGAGCTAGCTTACCATTGTATTGTATACCAATATCTTATTTTGATCGTACTTATTTATATTACTCTTTTAATATACGAAATAATTTATATATATATATATATATATCATAATTAAAATTAGATATTTCTTATATGATAATTTCAATATTATCTTCCGAAAAAATTAACAATTTTGAAATTTATTTAATTATTTATATGTATCAAATAATTTAACAGTATTTGTAAAGGGAGCTGTGATCGCGGACACCCGTCGTCAAATTTGGTTTCCAGCAGATTAATCGGAGTTTGCTGGTTATGAATTGATACATTAAACTTGCGATGATGATGATATCCGGGCAAGACATGATGAATTGATAAATTATAAAATATAGTTTTACACGTAAGACTATTTTTGTCTTCGAGCGAGCTAGCTTGAGGTGGTGGCATCCAAATAAATCATGAGGGGAGGGCTAGAAAAGTCTCTAGATTTCAAAGTTGGAGCCTCATGATCCAATTCATAGTTGAGCTTCCAATAATTTTAAAAATTCGTAGACAATTCTATCCTAAGGTAACAATATTAACTTCACATTGATTAGGCAGCGAAGGGCTTCTTTCGCATTTCAGCTTGGCAAGCACCTCCTATAAAACGACCACATATATGATATCTATGGTGTCGTAGAGAAAGAGAAGAACGTACCAGCAGCTCCAAGAGATTTAATGGCGACTCAGAGCACCAGCGCCGACCTATCTGTCAGGTTTCGCTCTCTCTCTCTCTCTCGCATCACTCCTCATCTTGCTCGTTGTTAGTATTTCTTTTTTTCAATATTTAACCTTAATTTGGCCAAATTAATTTAGAAGACCTGATTTATTGAAACAAATATATGTATTTCTTTATCTAAATACCAACTTTGAACAAAAATCGACTAATTAAAAATGATTGAACCATCAGTATATGCATCACACAAACAGACAGTTGATCGATTGCCTTCCTATTTGATGGTTTATTGCAGTAATATAAGTTATTTAAGAAACGGTAAGTTTTAATTATTCTATCTACAGTAGAATTCTGATGAATTAGGAACTTTAGTTAAATAATAATTTTGGGGATTCATCACTGGTTAAGGCTTTCGAATCAAAACCTGGGTATCTGCAACTAAGAGGGAGCAGTAGAAGCGTGGCAGTGGGAGGTAACAAGCAGGCAATTTGGGTGGAAATGTGTCATCAGCAGGACACAGGGACCTGATGCTGGCAAGCCCTTCTACAAATGCGGTCAAGGTTGTAGCTGCGTCATGTATGTCCCATCCTAACCCTTACTCCTTACCCTACATATATATATATATATAAATAGCAAAAATATGAGAGACGCCAATTTATTACACAAACAGATATGACGTGCAAGAAATAATGAAACACTTGATATAAGAGATCTCCTTGGCTTTTTCCCTTTAATACTAGTTTGCTTAACGGAAGAACAAAAAAAAAAAACTTAATTGAATTGTGTTTCACTTTATTATTTGGATTGCATCTCTGCTGTTTTGACATCAGATATGAAGATGGCAGCGTGAAGGTGGAGGTAGAGAAACTAGGTCCAAACGACGCATACTGCGAATGCGGGGAGGGCTGGAGTTGTGTCATCTCCAGGATTGAAGGCCCCGAACCTGAAAAAAGCTTCATCGAATGCGCCGATGGCTGCACCTGCGTGAGTAAAGCCTGAGACCAAAAGACATCACAAGTTCATCAAGTGAATGCAAAACTTGGTTGTCAAATATCAAGTGTTTTGGCTTCCAGTCTGCTACTTTCAAGCATGTTTGAATTTGGTTCACCAACTCAATCAATGTGGTCCTGTAAAATAATGAAATAAGGGCTACTAGAAGCTCACTTCCTCTCCTTAAAGTTACATTTTCATTACAAAGAACAGAGTAAATTAAAGAAACCATAACACAAATTGTTACAAAACGTGAAAATTTGGAAGTTCCAATGCCCTTTATTTTACCAACTTTTTTCACAGATAAATGCTAAGTTGATTTGTGCATAATACTGTAAGATACAAAGCATGATATGGTTCTCTTTATTTAGTTCTCCATTTGCCTGATAATTACAATACGTCTGAAGATAATCAAACCACAAGAAGACATGGGCCAACCAAAAAGCCGATTACACGTCAAGCATAGTACCCACTACTTTCAATTGTTCTGCATTCCTCCACCCCATTATAATTTTTTTGCAATTTTTCCCCTAATTTCAACATAAAGCTAATACACGAACCCAGCTATTCGGCAACATCACATCTACATCATCAGCAACACAACGTATAAATAATAAAGAGGGAAGACCGACAAATTTCAGAGGAGATGAAATCCCCTCACAATTTACAGGCCTCTTCTTCATCCTAAAATCCTAAAAAGCCAGGCGAAGCAAAGAGGCCAATCCAATTGAATATTTGAACGACACCAGATCAAGTCACCGTGTAAGGTACTGGAGTCTCTAATGAACAGTTGAATACGAGAGGCAGCTCATAAACACGCATGGAGTTGAGAACCAATGAACAGACCAGTTATAACTTTCCAGCCATTGCTTTGAGGAGCTAACCAAGCAAGAATTTGAAAATGTCACTTAATGCAACAATGCCTTCAACACGCTTACTTCCAGCTTCCACAATAACAAGTCGTCTTACACCTGCAATTGAAATTTTGAGGGAATTAGTAGCCATGGATCTTTTTAAGTTATCAAGGGAGCCACCACCCAAGCATTGAACCAAGGGCAAGAGCATGCAGTTACTCATTGGACTGCCGAGACTTATTGGGCTGCTGAGATCAAAAGAACCAAGTCCAGAAAGATAAGCAGGCCATATAGTACTCTATATGATCAGGGCACTACACCTTTACAGCTTTACCCAACAGCATCACCCTATTGAGGTTTTACATGAAAGAAGAGGGCATGGTTCCAAACTCCCAAAAAATAGAATGAAAGAAAGAAGAATAAACCTGGATTGGCCAAGCGCTCCATCACTTTATGCAATGAATCAGAACGCAAACACATTTGACATCTTTGACTTCTTGGTTCAAAGGGAGAATACGAGTCTTGTCCCAACTGCAATGCCTAGAAGAGAAAAACAAAGATAAGAACTAATAAGACATCCCTTGAAGCTTCTCTAAAAGCCAAAAACACCCCATTCCATCTCCCTCTTTTAAACATGTAGCCAAAATGCCAAAGAAATAATTCCTTAAAGCTGAAAGAAGAGCCACCTCCAATCTCATTAAAGGACACCACAACTTGTAATTCTCAAAACCATAAGGATCCTAAATCTTGCCATCCCAATAGTAAAAAATATATTAGAAATCTGTCTCTAGTGCATGTGAAGAAATCTCGCTCCACGAGATATTTAAGATGCACGCAAGAACCTACACAAGTAGATCAATATGAAATGGAAACTGGAAAGTAAATATGTTCAAGGATGGCTGAAGAACATTACAGTACGTACCTGATGAATAGTCATTTCATTGAGATTGATATGTGCATATGCCCTATCTTTAGCCAAAGCTGTTATGTCACTGTAAATAAATGCAAATGGAATGTTTTAATAAAATAGTTCATTAAGAAACAGCTAATTATTACTTTCAATGAATCAAGACAAGTCAGTAATGCAGTACAAATAGAATTACAACTAACCTCCGACAATATATATCCAGTAAAGAGTCATTATCATCAACTATAGGTATTGAACTTACTTGAGCTACAAAGAAAATACATGAGTTAGCATGATGGAAATGTAAATAAAAAATAGTCTCTCTCTCTCTCTCTAAGACATCTATGCTACATAAACTCAGACCTCCATCCTATGCATTTGATGCATAACCCAAAGACTAAAGTAGCAAATCTCAAATACAAGACCTGTTAAAATAACTTGAGACCACTTATACAAAAACAGGTCTGACAGATGACAATTGAAGGCCTGGAGATATCCACTATCTAATGGACAAGGTAAGCCACTTCATGACTCATGCATACGCAATTGTTGCATAATGACTCAAAAATACCAATCTCTAGATCAAATCACAAAGCATACCTTGAACTAATAAGTTCAATGCTGCACTAAGTGAAGCACTTGGTCTTAACATCGCTAATGGCCGACGATTCGACTCTCCAATTTCTGGGACCCAAGTACCCACATTAAGTGCACATATTGGTGCCTGAAGTATGGGCAATGAGCTAGAAGAATGCCTAAAGTACCTGCAAATACCTGCAATTAACATTCATCAGCATTCAGCACTAACAAAAACTGAAACTATTGTGTTATATAACAGGATCCAAAGAGCTTACATTTTAAAACACCAGACAGCGAAGCAAGATGTAATAGCTGGGGAAATGAGCCATCTTCTGAAGATGAATGGATAACTGGAACCGTAGCAACCCCATTTTGCAAAAGTTTCACAACAAGATCTTTTAAATTATCATATGGTCCGGCCTGCAAGTCAGTAAACAGTGTAGCTAAGGAACAAAGAATGACAACCATTGCAATGAAAATGCCGCGTGAACAATGAGAAAAACCTATGGAACCCAACACAGTTTAGATTATCTCCATAAACATTATATTTCTACTATTAAGGATTAAGGTTACATGAGCATCACTTTAACAGTACGGTTGCATATTTGAGGGTCCGCTCATGTGTCTGTTGCACTACAATAGAATTTCAAGTTTAGCATTGAGAGAAGTTTTTCTTCTTTCAACACATAATATAACTGATTTAAGTTGAGACAATTCCTTTGAATGCTTTCCAGTGGCCCTAAAATTTATGATCATTAAATTAGTTTCCATTGTACGCAACTGAAGAATATTTTACAATAGCTCAAGAAGGTGGACTGTTTCTCTGTTCAAGAAGCAGCAATCTAAGGCATATAATAATGAGTTTCTCTTGTACACTTTTCAGATCTTGAAATAATAATTTCACTTATGCAGACACGAAGACATTATATTGCAGGAATGTCAAAGATAAAACATTATGAATATTTATACGCCATATGCGATTCATATAGTTATATGTTGGGTACTGTTCTCTCGCCAGATATCAGGAATGTTATGATGTCAAACTATGAATCTACACCAAACATTAAAATAACAATCCACTTGATCAATGGCCCATACTAACAATATGGTGTCAAAATTTCAAGCAAGATAACATTTCCTACATATAACTACAAGAATGGTTATGTCAAAACACCTACTCAAACACATTTTAAAAGTATCCCTTAAACACTCACATGGATAAAACGTCTTGGCAAAGCTCTCCCATGTCCATCAATTTGTCCGTTGAGATATGCTTTTCCTTCTTTCCATGCAGCTATAGTATGTGTTTCAAGCTCTTCCTCTGTCAAATTAGACCCATGGTTCCCGAGCTAAAAGATAAAAGGTAAGTTAGCTACTTTAAAACTATCGTACATCACTCAAATAATCAAATGTGATTGTGGTGCATAGCATGAAAATGAGTTTTACACAACAAACTAATAGTAAAGTCCTACTTAAAATGTATTTGGCCAGTAAAATAACCATATAAACCCTATTTGGAAGTCAAGACAAACTTTAACAGTCTGATCCACACCAAATTATACAATAAACCGAGAAAAAACAAATAAACAGAAGATTGTACGCCTCAAGATCATGTCAAGACAAACTTTTAACACTATGATCTCCATCATACATTACACAAGAGCAAACAAACAGACAGAAGATTGTAAGTCTCAAGCTAATACATTTGAGTTTTCACCATCAAAATCTAATCCAAGAATCTAAACTAACAACAATGAGATATGCATCATGGAGAACATATCGGTGAGAAAAATCATATTTCAGATGCAAACATACCTCTCTTAATATTAATATAAAATCCGATGCACTAAGAACTCCAACAAACAGCCCCTTGCTGAAGTCCCAAAGAGGGGCCAAAGGAATTCCCTGGAAAAGGCTTGGCTCAGAAAGATGTATATCCAAGTACAGTATCAGCAACAAGCAAGCATGCCAATATTAATAATAGATGCAAGATAGCAAGCAACTTTGACAGAAGCTAGCAAAACCTTAGGCGACCTAGTTGAGCTGTTTATAAAATATAATTTGCGATCGAAGTAATTAGTAAATCAACACTAACAAATAAATAAAGGGTGAAATCCTGTGGAGAAAGGCCTCAAAAAAAGAAGACACCAAGTACTCAATTTGGGAATAATTCCATCATTACAGCATCATTGCCCAAGGGCCCATAATTATATCTTGAAGAGTCCTCCAGCTATAACCTATAACTTAGTATAAGTTTAACTGCCACAATGTCAATTCAAAAAATAAATAAACATAAAATAATCAAGCTAGAATGGATTCATATCCACTTACAAAAATCAAATATACACATGGTTCAATAAAAACGAGAAACTTCCTTTCCTTTGTATATACCTGCTCATGCAATATATGAAATGCTTGCTTCACAGGTAGATCAACATCCAAGGCAACAACCTGTAAACTTGATGTGGTTAAAAAACTGAAGAGCAGAACTAATTTATGGTGAATAAAAATTCATAGACAACCAAATGCAGAATGCATAAAGGAGGGCTTGTGATAAGGCATCCAAACCTTGCCTGACTCTGGGAGTAGTTCATAAGTGGTGTGTGCAGACAAGAAGACAGAAATACGATGACGAGAGCCCTTCAAATCAGCCTCTGACATCCTCGGTACTGCATCAGTTATAGTACCATCTGTAATCCGGACCTGCTTTATAAATCAGAATCAGAGCACATTATTAATAATAACTTACGCAAAAAAAAAGCTTAGAATAAATAATTAAAGCCTCAAGCAGCATAAAAAGAATGCAAAAATGCAAGGAAACACCACACACCCAGTTTTACTAGGTGAAAACAGAAATTTATTTATTTGGGACAAAAAAAGGTGACTCGGACCATGCCCAAGTAGCCCATAGGACTCTGCAAGGTTCAAATTTTGCATAACTTAGCAATGCATAAATTCCATGATCCTTTCTTTTCAAATAATACACATGGATGGAATAATGCAAAAGAACCAATGACTTTCTGTAAGCCCTTTTAATGAAATTCAGGATAATAGAAAGACCTTTAAGTTTTTCAGGTAAACATGAATTTAAAAGTTAAGAATGGTTCCTCAAAAAAAATGATAAGGAATGAAACAATCTTACCAAACGCTGAAAGGCATCAGTATCCTCTTCCATATGAGATCCAGAAGATACCTCTGGGGTCACATTTGGCTGAAAGAAATTAGGATCTGTAGCCAACAGAATGGTGTTCACTAACCCATATTCACCACTCACGTAAGGTTGGTGCTCATCATGTCGCCACTCCCCATCAACAAAAAACTTGTACTGTAGTATGAGAAACATATGCAAGTAAGATTCTGATTATAATGCTTACAGTCTTCTCAATGTGCATGCAGAATGCGCAGTACTAGCACTCTAAAATCAAATGGAGAGAACCCGTAAGGTTTCAATAAAAGGTTACTGGACGAGGAAATCATGTCCATTTAGAGATAGGGATGAGCACACTCAATCACTTCAACCAATGGCGTCCAAAACAGGTGATCCACTTAACATCAATATGAGGGTTTTCAAGAAAAAGAAATGCCCCATTCTAAATTATGCCGTAATCATGGGAAATTCTTAATCCATTCCTCCATACATCTGTCTGCCAATTGGGTAGAATTCATATGAACTAACACATCACCTAGACTAAAAATTTCAGTATGGGGGCTATAACTTGATATCTTAGTACTAATTATGTAGCCTTAATTAACCAACCAAAAGACATTTCCACACCAGAAGTTCAAATAGTATTTCTAACTTAACATGGAAAGATTAAGACAACTATTCTCAATACAGTATATGCATAAATCTCATGAAGAACGCCGCAAGTGAGTTAAGAAAACATAATCATTCTAACTTTATTGCCTTGAACAACTTAAATCTAGTTTTTTAATTATATGGAGACTTTTACCCTCGTCCCACCCATCCAATGCTGGAGTCAAGGCTTGTTGACAACCATTCATTCTTCCAATTTTTCAAAAATTTCACCGGGCCAAGAGGTCTCCAAAATCCTAGTTATAATATGCCAAATACTCAATTCATTGTCCCAAAAGGACGTTCAAACCAAAATAAATCTTTGATCAATATAATATGCTAATATAGTAAAATTCAACCAAATTATATAATGGTAATCTTTGATATTAACCCTTTGTATTTCTTCTCATCAATACCACAGTTTGAGTGGATGACAGTTAGATGTTTCTAATAGTTGGATGATCTTTTCCAGGCATGAAGACTATGATTTTATTCTACTAACTAAATCACCTACATTACAATCAATTATTAAAAAAACTCAACTTCATTGCACCTTTTTCCATGTTCAGCAATCAGCTGTTTCAACTTTGCTCCCTTAACATGACATGATGGATTACAAGCTTGATTAATGAATTCATCATGCTTGGAATGATATCAATATTATCTATGATTACTGAGCCAATGATTCAAAACTGCTATTACTCATATTCACCTCAAACGTAATACCTATCAATTGATGTAACAGCAATAATTCAAATGCTTTGTTTTCAACACAAAAGAAAAACTTGCCTGGTGGTATCCAGGCGCTACGCTGTAAATAGCCTGAGATACAGTGGGGCAACCCTCAACCGGAGTCATAGGAATAAGTTCAGACCACCTCCTGAAGAAGAAGGTACCATTTAGAACACTCACAAACAAATACTTAATTCCACCAAATAAAAGCAGCCAAAAAAATCAGATGGCATCAAATTCTGATTAGCAACAAAATTTGAGACAAAAACTCTCGGTCTTACCGTGCAAATGAACCACTGAGAAACACACTCCTGCCCCCATAAGGCCACACAAAGCGCATTGGGATCAACACCGTGCTTGGAGCTCCAACTACTTCCCGCGCTGAATCCATGTTGGTAGCAAACATTTGCCCCCAAAATTTTGTTCAAAGATTTCTTAAAAAAAATTAACCATCCAAGCAATATAAACTCCCTACGACATGCCGGCTCATTGTATTTACTGTAAAAAAATTCAAGAAAATTACGCTCATTATCATACAAAATCAGACCAAAAGAAACAAAATTTGAGCTAATTGTACTCACTCTAATAAGAAACACAACAAAAAGTTTAATTTTTTAAGCAATTTTACTCACAGAAGCTAAAATTGTACCGGAAAAACCCTAACCACGTGAAGATTGGGGGAGAAACTTACCAATTAGAGCAGCGAAACGCCCTCCATTTCGAGAAATCGATGAAATTGGCAAGTGAAATTAAATTGTAATGGGAACCCTAGCGGAAATAATTACGATAATTGTAAAATTGGGTGAGAAAATCGAGAAGGGTTGCAACACGATCGAATCTTATTTCGAACCCTAAAAGACAGAAACTCTGATGGTGATGTTAGAAAATCATAAAACGATAAGTTTTTATCTTTCTTTGCTTTTTGTTTGTTTTTCTTTTTAAAAATGTACAGCACCAAGGAGCTCGTGAATTTACCGCGACTCTGTGGATGTAAGTGGTAAAAGTGTAGAAACGTTTCGGACGGCGTGACATGGCGTTGAAGTTTTTTTATGCTTCGGTGTTGAAGTTTTTTTATGCTTCGGTTTCATAGTTAGGAATTTAAATTAGAATGGACACTTAAAATAGATAAATACTTAAAAAAAATTTAACGCGGCTATTTGAATAATTTTAATTTATCACATTAATTGAACATACTTGATGTGTCATTATATTTACCACAAAAAATAAATACAATGTGATTTAATTTATTGAAATAATATCATTCATTGATAATTATAATATCAGATGGTTCAACTGATGTTGTCAATTAAGATAGTACAAATATCATTTCTCGAATTTTTTTAGACTAAAAGTAAATCATGTTTTGATTTCATTATGAACTGAGAAGTTAATGTTATATGTTAAGAAAGGAACTTTACATAGATAATTATAATGGCTGAAAAAACACAAATCAATATAATGCTAATACCAATGGTTGAGAGAATTTTATGGGCATATATGTTATCATTTTCCAAAAGAAATTGTAGTATATATAATTTATTTAAAGTACCCCAAAAGTATGCAAAACAAATACTCATGTACTCATATTTTTAATAGTTATTAAGTGAATGTGACATGTTAATTGAGAATTATAAAGAAATAAGCAAAAATAAATAAATAAAATTTAAGAATTTGAACTGTATTGATGTAATTTGCATATTCATATACAGATAAAAAAAAATGTAACGAAACAAATCACAGGAGGTGTAATGACCCGTATTTTTGAATTATGTGAATTTAGTAATTTATTTTAGGAAATGACGATTTTACCCTTCGATTTAATACGGGCTCGGAAGTCACTTTTTGCTTGGAGATACTTTTGGAGGTTTTTCTTGGCCCGTTGCATAGGTCTCAAACTCATGAGTTCGTAGACGGACAACACGCGGAAAACGGAGTTCGTATGAGAAAGTTATGGGTCTAGAAGCTTCAGGGGCAGTCCGGTAATTTTGAGTTGTGAGATTTTTTTTAAAAACAATTGAATATCCCAGATTTTTATCAGATTGATCATCATTCTCTCTCATCTCTCTCGATACCTCTCTCGGCCAAAAAGGAAAACACACCTAAACCCTCAAATTTTGATTTTCGATTCAGGCCAAACCACCACAAACCATTCACATCATCATCTTCCTCACTTCATTCCAAGCTCAACCATACCCACCATTGAGGTTGGCAATGCCGAAGGAAGGAGTTACGAAGGTGAACAGTACCACCGTATCTTTCTGGCCATTTTTCGGCCACCGTAGGTAATGGATTTAAATTCTAACTTCATATTTGGATTCCTTGGCTCGAGTAGATAGATTTCCATTATTATAAACAGTAACCGCAGCTAGAGGTTAGGGTGGTTATGGAGGGAGATATTAAGCTTTGAAATGAGGGAGATATTAAGCTTTGAAATGAGGGAGATATTAAGCTTTGAAATGAGGGAGATATTAAGCTTTGAAGTTAGGGTGGTTATGGAGGATTTTCTGCGATAAACAGTAACCGCAGCTAGAGGTTGAAGGATAGTATGTGATGCAGTCGCGCGTAGAGAAGGAGTCTCGGCCGTCCACCGACGCTTGGCGGCGCGTGGAGCTCCTCCTCGGGTTCCGGCGAACACTCGTTATCATGATTTCGACGTTCCAAACCTGTTGGCGCAGGTTTCGGGTTAATCGGACATTGTTTAGGGTTAGTTTTGGGCGTCTGAAGTGGCTGCGTTTCTAGTTAGGACGCGTGTATACCTCCTGGGGTTTAAGGGGTTGGATTTTAGGTTTACAATCGCAATTTCATAATGCCACGTATCATTTTGATAAGCGTGGTGGCTCCGAAGGTCACGAGGGACCGATCAGCTTGAAATTAGGCTCGTTTAGGCCTCGAGGTAAGGGGACTTTACTTCCTAAATGGAAATGCATGCATATTATTATGTTTTCAGTATTTTATATTTACTTACAAATTTCAAGAATTAAGTGAAAGGGTTATTTAGTATTCTTATGAGTCCCGAGAATTTAAAAATATCATTATAAGTGTTTATTTTCGTTCTAAGTACTGGGAACAATAGATAGTGATTTTTACTTGATTATCCACTAATTTTGGATTTAGTATTAATTATGGATTTCGATAATGGTTTTGGGAAACTATTTTAAAATGGACTTAGGCTTAGGCCCGGGAAGGTGATTTTATGGATTCCTGCTTATGGATTTTAGGTTGAGGCCCGGGGTTATGTATTTGGGCTTAGGCCTAAGTATTTGATGGTTTGGGGTTTTTGGCCCATGATGGTGGGTTAGGCTTTGGCCTGGTGGGACTTTATCGGTAATTGATGAGGTATGTCAGGGAGGATTCCCTCATACGCTCGGTGGGGTATGTCTGAGAGGATTCCATCATACGCCCGGGGAGATGTGAGGTATGTCAGGGAGGATTCCCTTATACACTCGGTAGGGTATGTCAGGGAAGATTCCCTTATACGCCCGGGGAGATGTGAGGTATGTCAGGGAGGATTCCCTCATACGTTCGGTTAGGTATGTCAGGGAGGATTCCCTCATACGCCCGGGGAGATGTGAGGTTTGGTAGGGAGGATTCCCCCATACACAGTATGGTATGAGCTATGTCATAGAGGATTCCATCATAGGCTCGAAGAGGTGCGACCTACTACTCGGGATGACGGCTACGGCCGGGATATCAAGCTACAGATGGGGATGATGGCTTCGACCGGGTTATAGATATGGCGAACATATGTAAAGATAGTGTGGATTCCACTTAGGTGAATCAATTGGATTCTGATAAGTTGTATTTACTTATATGCAGATCTTGTTGCATGTATGGTTTGACAAATGGGTGGGATACGATACCCGAGGGTTAAGCCGATTGATATGAGTTGACGATGAATTTCACGGGCTTTGATCAGTGATCGAAGCACCTGTGAGCAAATGTTCGTTACTGTGGTCAGTGGGTTGGTGTGGGCGATGACCCGGATTGACGAGTTGTGATTGGTTCGCATGAGTACGACATTTCAATTATTTAATATCGTCTTGAGAGACGAGGTTACAGTTGTGGATATATGGGGCTGGGTGTAACACTGTTTCATTTGTTTATGTTTTATATCCTTCGTCTAACAAGTAGAAGACGGTTCAACCAAAGTACAAGGGAGATTCTGCCAGATTTTCGATAGAATTCTCGTAAAGTGTTTATAAGACAATAAGGGTATTTTAGGCATTAACTTGATATGTCAAAGGTTATCAGACAGGAGCAGGGGTTCTCACGAGTTTCAAGGGGAAATTTGGCAGGGTTCATGTCAGGAGGGGCCTGAGACCATGTGGTCCCTAGGTGGCTCCGCCCCTGCCACTTGCAAACACGTGGCACTACTGTGTGGAATGAAATTGACAAATAAAACACAATTCACAATGGGATATTTACTCATAGGTGTTTACCAAATTCAAAATTTAATTAAAAGTTTTCATTATCTATTTTTGAATTCTCTAGTCTCTCATATAAAGTTCCACTTATAAAAATGGTTCATATGTTACATTGAGACAATATTTAAATGAAGGACTAGAAATTTTAAAAATGGAGAAGGAGAACTTTGGAATAAATTTTGACATTATCAAGGACTTATCAATACAACCCCAAGTATTGTGGTGGGTATCTAAGGGCCTATTTTTGTACTATTTTGTAAAACTGTAATGAAAATGGAAAATTCAATTATACATGTTCAAGCTATGAGAATGTGTTTGATACCATAATTGCAAAATAGTTTCTAAAAATAAGAACACCAAGAACGGATTTGGTACTAATATTTGATATTGGTCAAAACAAGGAATATGTGTTTTGAGATGATGATGGTGGGAATGGTAATAATATAAATATTGGTGTTGTAATGGGGGTGGAGGGTGGTGGTGGCGGCGGTGGTTGAAGTGGTGGTGGTGGGGTGGTGGCAGTGGTGGCGGCAGTGGTGGTGGTGGTGGTGGTGGTGATGTCGGTGACGGCATGGGTGGCGGTGATGATGGTGATGGTGATGGTGGAAGGCAGCGGCAGTGGTAGTGGAGGTGGAGTTAGTGGTGGTGAGATAAGGTGGTGGTGGTGATGGCGATGACGGTGGTGGTGGTGATGGGTTGGTGGAGGTGGAGTTAATGGTGGTGTGATGAGGTGGATGTGGTGGTGGTGATGGGTTGGTGGAGGTGGAGTTAATGGTGGTGTGATGAGGTGGATGTGGTGGTGGTGGTGGAGGCAACAATGGTGGTGGTAGGGTGGTGGTTGTGAGGTGGCAGCGGTGGTGGTATGATGGTGCGGTGGGAATAGCATCGGTGATGGGGTGGTGGTGAAGGCGATGGTGGTTATGGTGGTGAAATCGCGATAGTCAGGCACAAATTCATGATTGAAATTTGAGATGGTGTTAATTTAAAGCCAATTTTTTTTTAGTACAAAGTTATTATCAACATTTTGGTAGAAGTTGATATAATTTTATGATAATTCTCATATTTTAAGGAACCACTTAATTACTTCTATTATAATATTTCATCCTCAATTGCCATAAGAGTAAATAGATTTATATAATATACATATTGTGCTTACAACCAACAAGAAGAGAAAAAAAAACCTGAACTATGAAAGGAAACAAACAAAAAATGCTAGAATTAACATAGAATCATAAAAAATTAAGTGGCCTACGTGGGCTAAATAAAAAATAATATACCTATTTTTTTCTCAATTTCTAATTTGAGATGGGCTGAAGCCCTCCATAGCCACATGCTAGGCCCATGCCTAGGCGATAGTGATGATGATGATTATGATAATATTGTGGTGGTCTCTTACTTAATATTATATATTTTTTGTTTCTTTATTGTTGTTGGGTTGAACCTTAAAACGCACAAAACATAATTTTGATGTTTATCTGAAATGTAAAGCAAATTATTACATAATATGCTTTCATTTTCTAAATTTATGATTAAAAAATAAGTTATTAAACGCGTTTTACAACTGCTTTGTATCTGAAATACAAAAAACAGTTATATAAAACGATATCAAACGGGCTCTAATATATTCGCTATTTTTTTTAACAAAAACACAACAATTCATAGAAATTAATTTTATATTCCTCCTAGTGGTAAATGTAAAGTATCTGTTATTTAAATCAAATCTATTTATTTATTAGCCCCGTGTTTTTAATTGAAGCTCCGTTTGTTTCATCTGATTCTTTTAAATCATTCCATTAATAAAGAGATAATACTTGCCCAAAAATAAGTCTCAAAATTATTATCACAGTGAACTCAATTAAATCATAAAAAGTAATATAAAAAACTTTTATCTTCAAAATTATTAAAATAATTAATAATTATTTACTTCATACCTTTAATATAAACAAAATAATAATATAATTACAAAGAAAAAAAGGTTAAAATGAAGAGATAAAAGAGAGGGAAGCACTCTCAGATCCACTCACCCAAAAGGCCAAAACCGAAGAGACCTCTACTAGTAGCGTCAAAAGTGTGTCCATAGCATTAGGAATCAATCAATCATGCGAAATTTATGTTTCCTTTCTTTTTTCTTGAATAAACAAACCTCAAAGTAAATATGTTTTTTACTTCAAAAGCCACTTGAATTCCCCATCCAATCTCAGACTCTTAGTATTCCCTTTAAACTAAATTTTGTCCCTTTTAAACTAAATTTTATCCCACTTAACCCCATAAATATGGAGAAATTATTAGGTGGTACTGGAGCATCACGTCAGTTTATGGTACTCCCATTTAAAATTGTCATGTGCCAATTTTTTTACATATGGATTTAATATTCTTTTTACATTTTAAAATTAAATTAAAAAATCAATTAAAAAACCCAAAACCAAACCCTACATGTGGTCTGTAGTTCTCTTCCCCCACCCCTACCCCCAATTTTCCCCTGTGTCGTTCACTTCCCTTGTTACAACACGTTCCGGAATATGAAATGAAATTTAAAAATGCAATTTGGAATCCGGTAAGTGTTGGGTTGAACTGAAAGAATTTCGGACTGTCCGTGAAGGCCCAATGTGTTGGGGGCCGTAATTGAAAACTCGGGTCGTAAAATGACCATTCTACCTATGTTTTATCAATGGGTCCGATAGTCACTTTTCTCGTGGCATTACGTACATCTCGAACTATTGAGTGCGTAGATATGCGGCACTTGAGAATCGGAGTTTGTACGAAGAAGTTACGGGTCTAAAACAATGAGGATGTAACGGTAATTTTTGAAAAGTCCAAAGTATAAATAGTGGCCTTTCTTTCTCCTCACGCTATTGGTCCATCGGCACTCTTTCTCTCCTCCCTCTCTCTCTCTCTCTCTCTCTCTCTCTCTCTCTCTCTCTCTCTCTCTCTCTCTCTCTCTCCCCGTGCGAACACCGCACCTCATCATCATCATCGACCCATTTCTAGGTCGTTCCGAGCCAAACCAAGGCCATCAATGCCTTCCCCTCGACGTCGCGAGTCGTTTGGTGCCAAGATCAAAGCGTGGGAACTGCCGTAGTCGGGGAATCGAGAGGGAAAAGTTGACTGAAACTTCAAGGCCAGTTTCCGGGAAACCAAGTACGATCTTGAGCTTTGGACTCCAGTTTTGAGTTCCTGGGAAATAGTGTTTGAATTTGCATGTATAGACCGTGAAAAATGGTTAAGAAATGAAGGAGATAGGAGCTCCTCGGAGATGGAGGTTTACGATCGTCTTCTCCAACGAGTCCCGACGAACTGGTTCGACTTGCGTGTTGATGTGGCATCAGTTAGTAGCCCAGTCAGCGGCTAGTCAACCGTTAAGTCAACTAACGCTGTCAACAATTGACGAAATATGTTAACGCCGTTAACATATTCCGTTAAAGGCTAACGGCGTCATGTGACGCTAGTAAGTGGACAAAATATTCTGATTCCGTTAGAATATTCCGTCAAAGTTGATGGAATAGTCTGTTTGAGTGACGAAATATTCCGTCCCGACTGTGCAGGCGTGTGGGGGCACGTGGCAGGTGCGTGGCGGGTGTCCCGTCCCTATATTGGCGCGTGACAGCGCGTGGGGTGGCCGCTGCCACGTGGAGCCGTTCCCTGACCCACGGCGGGGCGTGTTTAGGGTTTTAAGGCGTCCCAAATTTGTTTTTGATAGTTTTGAGGCTATTGGGATCCGTTTAGAGCCCCGTTTGAGTATTTTAATTATGAATTTGAGTTGTTTAAGGGGCGTGTGTAAACCCTAGGACTAGGGGTCTCGTGTAATGATTTAATTAAGAGTTTAATAATACTAATGCCCCCATTTTTATTAGTATCTTGGACGAGGTGACGAAGGAGAGTCACATCACTTAAGACGGAAATCGAGCGAAAGTACGGAAGCAAGTAAACTAGTGAGGTGAGTGGTTCCCTTTCCCTAAACTTATGATTATGCATTTATTATATCATCGAATGCTTGATGAATGTGATGCATAGGGAGGCTTGATAGAATTAATTATGCAATAGTAATCTTAGACTATTCCATGGGTTACCTTTAGGGGCCGACATTGTGGAACACGATATGTTAGGGCTGGAAACCCCATAAATAGTAAAATACTCCAGAATGAGTATAAACTACCACAATAATAAAATATCTCGAGGGTTGACTATGAGATACTATTCATGATATCGCACTATAACTTAATGGTAGATATCGCCGCAAAACAAAGGATACAACGATTAAGATAATCGTGACAAAGTGACACGTAATTGAGGTGCTACCGCCGATGGGTCATGCCGGCTTAGCACACAAGTCAGTATGGGTATGCTATCGTCGAGAAATCATGTCGGCATAGCATACAAGTCAGTATGATGGTACTACGATCAGGGCTTGTCGACCTAGTATATGAGTCATGAGTCGGTGTCCTGTGTCAATGGTCGATGTTGAGTCGTATGCTTATGTCGAGTCATGGTATACCTATATGGTGGTCGCTGGTGTCGTGCCTGTCTGTAAGCCACATACTAGTCATCCATGTGATCGTTCACCTGTGCTCCCTCTATGCTAGTTAAACAGTGCCAATCTTGTCCCCAAGCCCTAATGAGTCTATGTGATCCCAAAGCTCCTAGAGGGACTATTGGATAAAATAGAGAACATAAATATATATGAAATCTATTCTATACAGTTTAACCTTTCAAGTGCACAAATCATATAGATATTATAGCAAATAAGCAAGGGTCGAATCCCACAAGGATTTGTCTTAACGTTTAAATCCACTTTATTACTTAGATTGATTAATTAACTCAGAGACTTAACACAAAATAAAAATAGAAAATAAAAACAAACAAATAAACACATTGGGGGTTTAAACACAAAAATAAAATAAAACAAAATAAAGAATAATTAATAAAAATAATAGCCTAAGACACTCAATCCACCACTAACCACAATTACTACCTAACATGATTTCCAGGATCCAATTACTATGAATTATCTGAATATGATGTTCATGCAAAGGTCCACGTTAGGACCCACTCCACATATATTATCTCCTTCTTAGTTTGTATGTCGCAGGTTTTTTCGACTCACTACAACGTCTATTCAATTATGCAATAGTTCTCTTAAGATTATGTCACTTCTCTTAAGCGATTATAACACAAAAGAAAGCATTAAGTAGAAAAGAAAATTTCATGACATCACACTATCCCTAGAGAATGTTCCATCATCTAAGTTGTCATGAATTCCAATTACAAGATTGTTTCTTAACCTCAACCTCTCGATGCAATCTCATCAATAATTTATGTAAACAAGGTGATCAAGCTTATAAACATAAAAGAATAGCAATTCAAATGGTAATCATAATTTATTCAGCATTCTTAACAATATAAATCAAGGGCCAAAACCATATTAAAGAAGAATCATGGCTAGGGCTTCAAGAAGCCCTAACCTAAAAAGAAACAACAAAATAAAAGACAAGTTTTTTCGCTTTTTGTATTATTTGGTGAGCTCTTCCTCTTCGAATATGCTCTTTACATAAACCATAGGGCCTCTATTTATAAAGAATTATTAATCATCAAACAAATAGAAGTTTACATTTAATTCTACAAGGAAAAGGTTTCCTAAACATTTAAGAAATCTAATTAAAAACCTTTCTTAAACATAGAAATAATATTCTAAAAGGAAATAGGCTTGACATCCTAATTAAACTTGGAGAACAAGTGTGAAAACAACTTGGAAAAACCCCAAAATAAGGAGACAAATCCGTAAAGCAGCTGGGAGAAGCATCATGAATAGTATTCGGTGGTCAGCCACCGAAATTGGATGGTCAAAATGTAACGACCCGGAAATTTAATTATTTAATTTTCGTAAATTATTTTGCAAAAGGACAAAATTACCCTTGGTTGTTTAAGGGGCTTGAAAGTCAATTTTTGTTTTGAGACACTTTTGGCTGTGTTTCGGGGACCATTGCATAGGTCTCAAACTCACGAGTTTGTAGACAGGCGGCACGCGGAAAACGGAGTTCGTGTGAGAGAGTTGTGGGTCTATAATGTTCATGGGCATTTTGATAATTTGGGCTTGGGTAGATATTTTAACCCAATCAGATCAGATCTTCCTCATTTTTCACTCTCTCCCTTTGCGACTCACCCTACACCCGTGCGACCGAACCCAAAGAACCCAAGAAATTGGAACTTCGATTCAAGGCAATCTCTTCCGTTTTTGTTCCACTAATCGGACTCTACTCCTTCCCACAATCACAGACGTACCAACCATTGCAGAAAGCAGCCGCAGGAGACCTTGAATCGAGGAAATGAAAATTGAAACCTTTCGATCGAATTTTTGACCAACACAGGCGATACTACTTCAGGAACTTCGGAGGAGCGTACTGCTCGGGATTGAGCTGATTTGAAAGTTTGGTGAGTGGACTTTGGTTTATAAATTATAGTGCATGCATAAAGGTATATTTGATTTAAATTCTGTTATGTATTGCTTTTGTAAATTTCCGGAATTGAGAAATTATTACTAGACACGGGTTTTCAATGTTATAGTGAAACTGATGTTTTGGGATGTGGCTTGGATTTTGGACTCTATTTTTATGTCGTTTTGACGAGATAAATTTTGGGTCCATGATTTTGGGTTTTGACCCGTATTTGTGATTTTAGTGGATTTGGCCATAAACTCGATTTTTCAATGAATTTGGCTTAGGCTAGGAAACATGAATTTCAAAACATGGATTTTGGTTTTCACTGGATTTTTGTCCCCGATGGTCAAGGTTTTCTCCGACTGGCATCGAGGGTCTTTCTCCGCCATATCGTTGAGGGTTCTCCGATGCTGGTGTCGAGGGGTATTTTCTCCACCAGATCGTTGAGATTGTCTACGCGTAGTACAAGTTTCTGCACAACTCGAGGTATATCGGGTGTGTGGAAGGTATCGAGCTACGACTCGGGATTTTATTCAGGAGTAGTGGGATATGTTTTGATGTATATTTTGTGTCCAGGTCGGTTTACATGATTTTAAACTCCTTTGATGAGGGTTTTCAAAGCTGGGTTGTGGACCACGGAATGTTTTCATTATTCGGGTTTTCGTGGTTCCACCAAGTGTTTTAACAAAAGATGGATTATTCGGGTGGGTTTTCGGATTATCTATATATTATATTTATATACAAAGGGATTTTATGTTATGCATGCATAGTTTTACTCGTGGAGGGGGGAAAAGTATGTTTTCCTCGGAAATGATTTTTAAATGATTATTTTGTTCACTCACAACTTTCGTATTTTAAATCCCATCTAGGTTGTTGTGTTGACGTGGGCATATCCAGAGGCGGAGGCATTAGTTTTTTAGTTGCGCGTTTACCTAGACTATCGAATAGGATATTTATTTCTGTATTTATTTATCCTACTTAGATGCTCTGATAAGTCTTTTGGACTGTTTGTAAATTTGTGGTTATATCGTTGGATGGTTGACCATATTGGAATTTGGAGTGTTATCTGATCCTTAGTCTAACAGGTGGAAAACGGTTAACCAGTCCTTAAGGGGAGATTCTACCGGATTTTTGGCAGAATTCTCATATTTATTTTGCAAGGACTTAGGGGTATTCTGGGAATTTCTTTAGGTTGTCAGACGAAAGCAGGGTTCTTCCCGAGTTTCGAGGGGAAATTTGGGAAGGGTCTTGTCACAAAAGGCGTGGTCAAATGCGGCAGCAGCTGGGATATGGAGTTCGGCAGACGCCACCTGAAACAGCAATAGAAGGTCTGAGGGTGCACGCTGAATGGGATTACACTAGTTCAGTGGATGCTCACCGAAAGCGCTTTTTGGGCTGAGTTGCTCTTTCGGTGGACAGCCACCGAATAACTTTGCTCTATTTGGTGGTCTCTCTTGTTTCCTTCATAACTTCTTCAATATAACTCCGATTGAGGTGATTCTTTCATTCAAATTCTTGTAATTCCAAGCTCTATCTAATTCTGCACATTTCTCACAAATATATTATTTTCTCCAATTGCATAGAACAAAATACTAACAAAACATAAGTAAAAGGGTATTAATCATGTATAAAAAGTGTTTAAATTATGACCTAACAGGGACTCGTGGTGATGGTGCTTGCATCTAGTCCTTCACGTGGTCGTGGTACGAGCGAAGACATCCAGTCATGTCACGTGTGCGTGACTCATGCGATTATAATGTCATTGGGATACCTATTATGATGATTGAGTTATGATACCAGCCGAGGGTTATGCCGGCTTATGATGTGATATGATAGCCGAGGATACATGTCGGCTTATATGTGTACCCGCTGAGGGTTATGCTGACTGATGTTATGATATGCCAGTCGAGGGATATGCCGACTGATGTAATATGATAGCCGTGGATACATGTCGGCCTATGTGTGTACCAACCGAGGGTTATGCCGGCTGATGTTATGATATATCAGTTGAGGGATATGCCGACTAATGGGATATGATGGCCGAGGATACAAGCCGGCTTATGTGTATACCAACTGAGGTTTATATCGGCTGATGATATGATAGCCGAGGATACATGTTGGCTTATGTGGAGTGATAGCCAAGGATATTGCTGGCTCTGATATTATTTGACGACGGTTGTCACTGGCTTAGACAGCCTATGAAAATACTCGTTATCGCAGTCTGTGGGTTTGGTGTGGGCGGTGACCCGAGTAGACGAGTTATGTTTTGGTTGGGCATGATTGCCATCCCTAGAAAGGATTCCATGATATCAGTGTGCTAGTCACTGATGTGTTACTTCAGAGATAGAAAGGTCGAATGTAACGACCCGGACTAGAAATTAAATTATTTTGAGAATTAGACGATTTTACCCTCGATTTTGGACGGGTTCGGGAGTCACTTTTTGACTGGCAGTACTTTTTGGAAATTTTCTTGGGTCGTTGCGTAGGTCTCGATCTCACGAGTTCGTAGACAGGCGACACGCGGAAAACGGAGACTCGGTGAGGTTGTTACGGGTCTAGAATCTATAAGGGCAGTTTGGTAATTTTGGAAAAGTTGGAACTATATATCATATATTTTTCTCTCTCCTCAGGAGATTGGTCTATGCAGTCTCTCTCTCCTACCCGAAATCCTTCCCGTGCGAACATCGAACCACGGTTTTCATTGGACGGATTTCAGTCTGATTTGAAAGAAACCAAGGCCGGGAGGATCTTCCCCGCGACCCCACGAGCCTTTTGGTGTAATCATCGGAGCGGGAGCACCGCCGTAGGCGATGGACGGAGGAGGGAGGTGGACCGAATCTTCTCGGCCATTTTTCGGCCAGACCAGGTACGATCTCGGAACTTTGACCCCATATTTGGATTCCTGGTGAAAAGTAGATGAATTTACATGTGTGGATCGTGAAAAACGGTCAAGAAATGAAGAAGTTAGAAAACCTTGAAAATCGATCGGAAATGGCAATTTCCGGCGAAACCAGACGACGGTGACGACGACTGCCGATCATCTTCTCAGGCCAGACTTCGGCGACTGCGTCGGCAGCCGATCGTCTTCTCCGGCGACCGGTCGAGTCGGGTCAGACCAGGTCGGGTCGAGTGAACCGATCGGGTCGAGTTGAATCGATCGGGTTGAGTGAATCGATCGGGTTGAGTCGAGTTAGACCGGGTCAGGTCGAATCGGGCCGAGTTGGACCGGTCCAGGCGCGTGAACACTGTAGCAGGCGCGTGACCGGTGCGTGGCGGCGCGTGAACGCATTTTCTGACCTTCCGGTGGCGCGTGGTGGCGCGTGGGACTGTTCCCGATGTCACGACGGTGCGTGACTAGGGTTTTGGGATGTTCCGGATCCAATTTTGTTGGTTTCGAGGCCATAGGAGTTCGTTTAGAGCCCGGTTGGGCGATTCCAGCGGTAATGGTTGACCGTGAAGCAGGTTTTGAGCTCGGAAAGTCAAGGTAGTTGGGTTATTATTGTGCATGTGTTCCTTGGGCTAGAGCGTCCATGATTTTGAGTTGAAACCGTATTTGTGATTATAAAATACTTGATTTTGGATCCAATACTGTTTTGAGGGGGGCCAGGATCCGGGGCTAGGATCCGCTGAGACGGTGAACCCGGTGAACCTCCAAAATAAACAATACCGATTTGAGGGGGGCCAAGATCCGGGGCTAGGATCCACTGAGACGGTGAACTCGGTGAACCTCCAAAATAAACAATACCGATTTGAGGGGGGCCAGGATCCGGGGCTAGGATCCGCTGAGACGGTGAACCCGGTGAACCCGGTGAACCTCCAAAATAAACAATACCGATTTGAGGGGGGCCAGGATCTGGGGTTAGGATCCGCTGAGACGGTGAACCCGGTGAACCTCCAAAATAAACAATACTGATTTGTGTGGGGGCCAGAATCCGGGCTAGGATCCGCTGAGACGGTGAACCCAGTGAACCTCCGATATAAACAATACTGATATGTGTGGGGGCTAGAATCCGGACCAGGATCCGCTGTAGGCGGTGAACTGGTGAACCTCCAATATAATTGGTTACTGTTTCTTCGACTAGCGTCGAGAGTTTTACTCCATTGGTTCGTTGAGTGCTCTGACTCTGGCATCGAGGAGTTTTGGCTCCGTCAGGTCGTGAGGCTGTCTATGCATAGTACATAGAGTTGTGATACAGGACTAGCACACCCCAAGGGATACCCTAGTGGCTAGGGATATGCCAGTCGAGGGATAAGCTGACTGATGTGATATAATAGTCGAATGTTATTCTGGCTAAGGATACTTGCCGATTTATATGATATGATAATCGAGGATATTTCCAGCTCTAATATGGTTGACGACGATTGTCATGTGATTAATCAGCCTATGGAAATACTTCGTCATCCGGGTCTGTGGGTTGGTGTGGGCGGTGACCCAGAGTGACGAATTATTGTTGGTTCACAAGTATTTAACTAGTCAGTTGTCTTGTGGTATTCTAGTAGAGATGTCAGCAGTGTCTGACCTACTGACATTTGGTGTCAGAGGGTATTCCTATTTGGATCACTACTATTCCGAGGTCTTGGCTTTGACCTGTATATTATCCTGTGTCTGACAGGTAGGAGTGGTCAGTAAGTACAGAGGTTCTGTCGGGAACCCTATAAGGGTTACTAAAAATTATTTAAGGATAAAGGGTATTTCTGGTATTTAAATTTTGAGGTAAAAGAGCTGTCAGACGGGATAAGGGTTCTTTCCGGGTTTCGAGGGAAATTCGGGAAGGGTCTTTACATCGAAAGTGACCTTAGCCTTGAGAGCTTCATTTCTAATCATCACGATAAATCCTGAGCTTCGCAGTGGCGACGTTTGTCTATTGGCTTTCGTCACCAGAACTTAGCATCCAGGTGTCGGCCAGCACTCAAGATTGCCGGTATCTGGGTGGATATTTGGGACTGGGTGTAACATCCCTCTCTCCTCCCCAACCAAACCCCCCCACCCCCTTCTATTTCCCTGTGTCGTTCACTTCCCTCCCAAAAACCAAACCCTACATGTTCTCTTCCCCACTCCCCCCTTCCCTGTGTCGTTCACTTCCCTCCCTCTGCAATAGTTTCCGTTCTTCAATTGATGTAATTAAAACCCAAGACGAGAAACGCAAACCAAAGAAAGAGAAATTTGTTCAACCCAAAGCTCAATTGATGTAATTTCCGTTCTTCAAGCCAAAAAAAAGTGGGAAGAAGAAGAAATTTGTTATATAAAGAAAGAGAAAGGCAAACCCAAGACGACGAAGATAACTTGAACTTGAACAAACCCTAAATGGCAACTGTGGCAGAATGAGGGAAGAGAACGAGAGGGGCGAGATGAGGGGTGGAGAAGAGAATGACATGGGGGAAGAGATCGACAAAGTGAGGAAGAGAATATTAATTTTTTTAGTTTTTTATTTGATTTTTTAATTTAATTTTAAAAAGTAAAAAGAATATTAAATTCACATGTAAAAAAATTAACACATGTCAAATTTTAAATGGGAGTACCATGAGCTGACATGGTGCGCTAGTACCATCTAATAATTTCTCTTAAACATGGCTTTCGTCAATCACATTACCTAATTTCCGTTAAATCACTTTAACTCCTGTTATATTCTGTTATCTTTGTTGATGTGGCGCAATCATCAACTAAAATATAGGCAATATGTCAACAAATTTTAATATAATAAATATTTGTATTAAATATCTATTTTTTAATTTTGAGAACAAAGATAGATAAATTAAAAATTAAATCTAATTTTGTTTTTGGTTTCATCATCATCTTCAACCTCATCTCCGACATCCACCTAGATATGGGAAATACATACTCGTTCTTAGTGTCTCCTTAGAAACGCCGACAAACATGTCCTTCATCAACCGTCCCGCTCTTCTCTTCAAACTCCTCCTCGACCTTGACACACTCACGGATCAACAAAAGTAGCTTCACCATCGTCATCCACAATTAGATCGGGTCCACCGCCGAGTCCACAGTCGAGAGCGTGCTCTGTGCACCACCAGTACTCCTGGTGGGCGATGGCAGCGGCGACGTGGTATTGGGTGGAGAAAATTTTGCAAGAGCACTAGTGGACCTCAACGCCTTCTTCCACCAAAAAAGCCCTGATGATCCTGCAAACCAATAAAAATCAATTTGTCTAAACCCGATTCATGCAACAATACAAGTAGAAAAGAAAACACATACACATCTCTCAATGGAATCTATATTCACACCTTTTTCTTAACAGCACCTCCAGACAACACACCTCATAAGCACGATTAACAGTCGACGTGGGTTTCGATAAGACGGCGGAGATGGGGGCCGAATTGGTGGTGGGCCTGGTGGGACATAGAGGCTGAGAAGGGAGGATCTCACATGTTTGAGACGGGCTTGTGAGAAATTGAGAAAGAGAACTATGGTTAGTGAGGGTTTGAAGAAGTCAATGATGAAACCAAAGATAAAATTCTGTTTAATTTTAATTTTAATTTGTTTATCTTTTTTCTCAAAATTAAAAAATAAATATTTAATACAAAAATTTATCATATTAAAATTTGTTGACATTGCCTATATTTTAATTGATAATTGCGCCACATCAGCAAAGCTAACGGAATATAACATAAGTTAAAGTGATTTAACGAAAATGGGGTAACATGATTGATGGAAGCCATGTTCAGAGGGTTAAGTGAAATAAAATTTAGTTTAAGAGAAAAATGAGATTGGATAACAAGTTCAAGGGGCATTTGAAGTAAAAAGCCAAGTGAATATCATGAACTTCCTAGTGGGTGGTATATTTTTCTTTATTTTGCTAAAGATTTATTCCTTAAAATGCATCCAGAACAAGTCACGTCGTCTCAGTTTGCACCCACAACACGATTTTGTTTCACTTTGCACTTAGAACATGTACAACATCAATTATGTTGCACCAATTTAGTAACGCCGTTTAGGATCCTTATGTGATAGTAATTTGAAAAAAATTATATGGGCAATTAAGATATTTGATCACAACTTAAATTAATTCAAATTAATTTTTATATTTTTAAATATTAAAAATATAACTAAAATAAAAACCCATAAATTTTCCCAAAACCTACCCCAACTTGCTTTGACTCGCTGAGATCTCCTCTGTCTAGATTCAGACCCAACATCAACGGCCTCAGGCTCCTGGATCTCGATGACGCGTTGTTGTTTGATGTTGATAGCCTCTCTGGTATTGAGGAATAATGAAGATGCAGAAATTATAGAGGAAAATAGAAACTTTAATATATTTGATATCCAAAATGGTGCCAAGCTGCTCGACCTTTATATGTGAGGTGATGGTCTTAGGGTTTCCTAAAGGTGCATACATCAGCCAATTGTTTGTTACACATGTACATATGACAGACCAATAAGATAAAATATAAAGAAAACATAATGGAAGGGTCACAACAACAATTAGGCAGTCCATCATCTCCACCTCCTTCAACAGCAGACCTGTCCTCGAGTCCGAAATTCTGGAAAGCGAGCTTGAATTGCAGCAACCTCTTCCCATGTAGCGTCTTCCACAGGTAAGCCTTCCCATTTAATGAGCCACTTAGTCACTGCAATGTTACGTCTCTTGAAAATACCTCTGTCTAAAATCTGTTCTGGTGACCATTTCATTTTACTCGTGACCTCCATTGGTGGTAAGGTTGGAGATGATTGGACATTTTGTCCAAGTTTTGCTTTTAACAGCGAAACATGGAAGACCTGGTGAATCTTAGCATCAGCCAGTAGTTGCAGCTTGTAAGCAACCGTGCCAATTTTAGCCAGCACCTGATAAGGACCATAGTAGCGAGGGGAGAGTTTGTGCCAATGACAACCTTGCACCGAATGTTGCCGGTAAGGCTGCAGCTTAAGAAAAACCCAATCACCAACCTCAAAAGAACCCTCATTTCTTTATTTGTCTGCATATTGCTTCATGCGGGATTGGGCCGTAGTCAGATTACCTTTGAGGAACCGAAGTAAGGAGTCTCTGTCTTGTAGGGTGGAATCAACATGGTGCACACTTGTGGAGCCAGGGAGATAATGTTGTACTGAAGGGGGAGCATAGCCATATAACGCTTGAAATGGAAACATTTTGATTGAGGATTGGAAGGTGGAATTGTACCACCATTCTACCCACGGCTGCTAAGACACCCAATATGACGTTTGATTGCCACTGTAACACCTTAGATAATGCTCCAAAATGTGGTTTACCACCTCAGTTTGGCCATCTGACTGGGGATGATAAGCAGAACTTCTACAAAGTTGGGTACCACTCATTCTGAAAAATTCTTCCCAGAAGTTGCTTAAGAACACCTGGTCACGATCACTTACAATCGTTTGCGGCATACCATGCAACTTAAAGATGTCACTAATAAACAAGTGAGCAACTTGCTTGGCTGAATAAGGGTGAGCTAACGCTGAGAAGTGTGCATATTTTGTAAAGCGATCCACCACGACCAAAATGACACTCTTACCATTCGAGGGGGAAGTCCCTCAATAAAATCCATAGAGATGTCAATCCATGCTCCAGCTGGTACTGGTAACGGCTGTAGCAATCCCGGAGGGTGAATTGTTTCATATGACAGTCGCTGACACACATCACACTCAGCCACAAACTTCTTGGTGTCCTTCTTTACTCCGAGCCAAAGGAAATTTTTTGATAAGCGTTTGTAGGTCCTTAAGAATCCTGAGTGACCTCCAACCTGGCTAGAGTGAAATTCTTCAAGAATCTTGAGCCTCCAAGAAAAAGAAGTTGGAACATAAAGACGACCTTTATATAGGATATGCCCTTGGTGCGTAGAAAACCCCTTTTTAGTGTTAGTCCTTGCCCGAATGGATTGCAAAAGATCAACAGTTGCTGGATCAGCGATGCAGTCTTGTTGAAGTTTAGCCAAGCCATCAAATAAGGGTTTAGAGTGACCTGTAATTGCCATTTATTCAAGGTGCCGAGATAGCGCATCTGGGACAGTATTATGACGTCCGACCCTGTATTTCACAATATAAATGTAGCCGAGCAATTCAAGAAGCCATTTCTGTTGATATGGAGTTGTGATTTGTTGCTGCAAGAAATGTTGGATTGTCCGATGATCAGTGAGGATAGTGAAGTGATGGCTCAATAAGTGAGGTCACCATTTATGAACCGCATACACCACATCAAGCATCTCTCTATCATAGACCGATAAGGCAAGGTGTTTGGTAGATAGAGGCTTGCTTAAGTAAGCAATAGGGTGCCCTTGCTGTGAAAGGACATCCCCAATACCAGTGCCCGACGCATCGCACTTGATGGTGAATTCTTGTGAGAAATCTGGTAAGGCTAAGACAGGAGTTGACCTCAACGCCTCCTTCAATCGCTCAAAGACAGTTGTTCTTTCCTCTGTCCACACAAACCCGTTGGTTTTTAGCATATTAGTTAAAGGTTTAGCAATTACCCCATAATTCTGGACGAATTTACGGTAGTACCTGGTTAAACCCAAGAACCCACGAAGACCTTTCAGAGTGGTGGGTCGCTGCCATTTCTTGATGCACTCAATTTTTGCAGGATCAACTCCAACCCCATCCGCACTGATTACATGGCCCAAGTACTCCACAGAGGTGGCACCAAAAATGCATTTGGTTTTCTTAAGTTTCAATTAGCTTCTAAGATGCCCAAAACTAGCGACAAGTGATGACCATGCTCCGCCATTGTGTGACTATAGATTAAAATGTCGTCGAAGAAGACCAGCACAAAACGACACAAGTATGGCTTGAAAATTGAATTCATTAGTGACTGAAATGTTGATGTAGCATTTGTGAGACCAAAAGGCATAACGAGGAATTCGTAATGCCCATCATGTGTTTTGAATGCTGTTTTTGCTATGTCTTGCTGATCCATTCTAATTTGATGGTAACCGGATCGAAGGTCGAGCTTCGAAAAGATCACAGCACTGTGAAGCTCATCTAAAAGCTCATCGATTACAGGAGTACGAAATTTGTCTTTCATCGTGGTTGTATTTAGCACACGGTAATCCACACAGAACCTCCAAGTTCCATCTTTTTTCTTCACCAAAAAAACCAGGGAGGAAAAAGGGCTCACAATGTGCTGAATAAGACCGCCCTCCAACATTTCTTTAACAATCCGCTCTATTTCAGTTTTCTAGAAGAATTTATTTCGGTATGGGCGTACACTAATTGGGGCTAATCAGGGTGCCAAGGTTATCTTATGAGCATATTCTCTCTTAGGAGGTAGGGTTGTTGGCGGCTGAAACAAAATCTCGTAATCATCTAGTAGTTGTTGTATTGGTGGTGGTACAAAGTGAGTGGTTTCTTCTGGGGTACTCTGGATTTGAGCAATGAGAGCATGCCCCTCCTGGGCAATGAGCTGTGACATTGTGAGAGCATCTACTAAGGTAGCCCTTGCTGGAGTAAAACCCTGCAAAACATATGTAATCGAAGCCTGCACAAATTTCATTGTCATAGAAGAGAAATTCCAAATAATATCACCAAGGGTTCGCAACCATTGAGCTCCTAGCACAATCTCACACCCCGTTACCGCCATGATATGATACTTAGTCTGAAATGAGTAATTTCGTAGTCTCAAAGCCAAAGATGGGATGAATCCTTTAGTAGTGGAATGAGTGTCGTTGGCGACGATCACCCGTAATTTGCTGGAGAAATTGATCGGGCAGTCTAAGTGCTTAACCAAATGAGGGTGGATAAAATTATGGGTCAATCCCGGGTCGATGAACACCTGCACTGCACGTTTACCCAAACTGCCACATAAACGCATCGTGTTGGGTTGAACAGTACCTGTCAAGGCATGAATGGATATAATTGGTTTAGCCTCCTGGTTCTTTGGCTCCGCCGGCTCTATCTTGAGAACCACATACCGCTTGCTCCAATTGTTCCTCTGATGACTCCAGTCTATCTATTAAGAATATATGTGGTTTGGTGAGACAACGGTGTCATGGTTTATATGGTGCATCACAAGAGAAACAAAGTCCTTTTTCTCTTTTCTCATTCATCTCTGTTTGTGAAAGCCGCCGAAAAAGAATTGAATTTTGAGCTCTAGGTGGTTGTCGTTGTGGACTAGATGATGATGCAACTGGTGATGGTGAGTAGGATTGTTGTATTGGAGAAGCTAGTCGGTTGGAGGGTACATCCAAAACAAATATTAGGATTGAAGGGAGCGCTGCGTTGTACGGCGACCTGTGTATCTTTGGTCAAAGATTGTTGAAAGCTCCATTACAGCCATTCTAGACTTAGGTCATTGAGCTCGAACATCTATCCGGACCTCATCCTGGAGTCCCCCCACATAACAGGAAATAAGGAGTTCCTCTGAAAAATTAGTAGTAAATTGGGCTTGGTATTCCTTGAGTGAGCCTATTTGTGTCAATTTCGCCAAGGCAGAGTTATAGTCCAACACGTCAAAGGAGCCAAACCTTTTAAGAAGCATATAAGCAAATAGCTTCCATGTGGAATTGGGGTAATGTTGACAAAACCATTTTCTCCACGCCGCCGCATCATCTGTGAGATGCATTGAAGCAATGTTGACCTTACGAATTTCAGGCACCGGATAATGATCAAAGAACTGTTCTGCTTTGGTGAGCCAGTGTATGGGGTCTTCGTTACCACTGAACCTGTCCAAATCCAATATCATGTTGTGTAGCGATGGATGTTGATGGTCCCATACATTGGCGGTCAGATAGAAAGATGGTGAGAATCCACTGCCATATGGTTGTGATGTGGGATAACAAAGAACCCATAGTGGAGGTTGGAAGTTAAAGAAAGGCACATGTGAGTATGATGATGCGGGAAGATGGTTCTTTGCATTCAAGGTAGGTGCGCTGATAGCCATCGAAGGAATTGCGCTTACCCCCGTTACCAGCGATGTCTCTATCGTTAAGAGCTCACTAACGACTGGAGTGTCCGAGAACAGTACCGAGGTGGCTCCGAGCATGGAAGGCATCGTCAGTATAGATGGAAATATAGGGGGTAGCAATGGAGCTGAGAGGGAGCCAAACGGAATGGTCGCACCTGTCACCGATGGTGAAGATCCACCATGCGGCGCTATTGGGCTCGATGAAGGCAGGGATGCAGTCACAGCGGCTCGCGTCGTCGTTGTCTGTGGAGCCATCGTCGCTCTTGGAAGTGCGAGCAACATCTGGCGGAAGTCTGCCATGAGCTCGTGCCATATGTTGGCTTGGGCGGAGCTCAAATTGGTAATAGATTCTGCAATCTCCTGCAGCCGTACCTCGGTTTCTTCCTGAAGAGCTTCAATCTCCATCTTAAGAGGCTATGCCTCTTGACTGGTCTGATTCTTAGGTCTAGGGCCCATGAAGGGGCTCTGATACCAGATGATAGCCTCTGGTATTGAGGAGTAATGAAGATGCAGAAATTATAGAGGAAAATAGAAACTTTAATATATTTGATATCCCAAACGGTGCCAAGCTACTCAACCTTTATATGTGAGGTGAGGGTCTTCGGGTTTCCTAAAGGTGCATACATCAGCCAATTGTCTGTTACACAGGTACATATGACAGACCAATAAGATAAAATATAAAGAAAACATAATGGAAAGGTCACAACAACAATTAGGCAGTCCATCGTTGTGCCATTGTTGGAGCATGGAGCTCTGGTGATTATGGGCTGAATTAATTGTGAATTTTTTTGTCCCCCAAAACAAACACTTGTCCATAAGCTGCAAAGCCTCCAATGGAACCCACAATGGCAAACACCAACAAATCGGTTGTCAAAACTTTTGATGGAGGCGAGGCTAACGAAGATGAGGGTAGTGGCAGCTTTGGCGTAGGAGGAGGCAGGGGGAATGAATTTGAAGGGATACAAGGCTTGCAAATGCTACTTGAACCGTCAAAGAATCTCTGAGATTGGGGATAAATACCACAATCGTTGCAAGGGGATCGGACGCGAGGGCCGCAAAGAAATTCCAGCAAATTGAGCTCCACGCGTGAGCTAAAATTACCGGAAATGGCAGGCCAAGCAAGGCCCCAACAAATAATCGAAAAATTTCTTGTGGCCAATCCGCAAGTAAAATTCAATCCAGAAAAAAGAATTTCAAAGGATACACCTTTAGTTTTGTTGACTGAAAATTGGTCTCCGGCGGCCCAACAAATACCGACTGGTTTGAAGTTCTCATTACGTAGTTGTGGGAAGCTCCGAGGGCCAAAGCAGAGTACTCAAATGGCCACCCAACATGGGCGTTTAATTGGCTCTGATGGTTGGTCCCTTTGCAGTCTAAAAAGTTTGGTGGCGTTGAGCCCGCAAACGTGTGAGCTTCCGACGACAATGCTTGCCATTGACATGTTTTGAAACCCATTTTCAATTTCACTTGCCATTGAAGCAGCCGACCTGGAATTAATTTCCAATTTCGCACATTCTAAATTCAAATTAATTTAATATATTAGTATTGGTTAGTAATAACTTAGTCGCTATGATCTATCTTTTTTTTAGGGTGCTGGTTGGAAGATCCAGTAGTCTGAGGCCGGTGATAGAGGGTATGAATACAGTCGGAGAGGATCTCGGCGAGTCAAAGTGAGTTGGGAGTTAGGGTGGGTTTTGGGAAAATTTCTAGGTTTGTATTTTAGTTATATTATTTAAAAATATAAAAATTAACTTGAATGAATTTAAGTTGTGATCAAATGTCTTAATTGTCCATACAAATATTTCTAAATTACTGTCACATAAGCATCCTCAACGGCGTTACTAACACCATTACTCAAATGGTGCAACGGAATTGACGGTCTACCTGTTCTGAAGGCAAAGTGAAACAAAATTATGTTATTGGTACAAACTAAGATGACGTAACTTGTTCTGAGTACATTTTAAGTAATAAGCATTTTGCTAACTCATGTTACCACCCCTTGTTTTTTCCTCCTAAAACCTTCTGCTCGTAAGCTTTCACTTATTGTGACAAAAAAAATAGAAATAAAATTCATTCAATTTTTTTCAATCAACTCTTACACGTAAATGTAAATGAAAATCCAACACAAAATTTGAAATGGGATGATTATTATTTTCTAGTCTGCTTAGGCGGTCACACGTGTTAAGTATCAATATCACTTTTTTCAATAGTATTGTGTGTATCAATCTGGTGCACTTCAGCATCTATATTTTAATTTTTTTTAAATTCAAAATAATGTTATAAATTAAGGGTAATATTTGTATTTCATTTTTGTAGTACCTACCTCATTGTACCATATTTTCGATTTTTTGAATAATCCTTATACATATATCATAATCAGAGCCGTTCATCTCCTAAACAATCATTTCAAGATCATCTCAGCAAAAAAATCAACAACATTGGAGGCCGGTTAGTCATTCATATTTATCAAACAAATCAACGGTATTGGTGACAATGAAGATCCGCATGGTTAACCATCCATTTCGTTTATACATATGAATAACTAAATAATCTCCAATTTAGTTGATATTTTGTATAAACGATCTGAAAATGATGATTTAGGAGTTGAACAGTTCCGCTTATTATATATGTATAAGGATTATTATATACATCAAAATGATGATACAATGAGGTATCCCAGGATTGTGCAAGTATTATCCATAAATTAATACAATGAATCAATCTATTTTAATGATACACCCCAACGGATTATAAATTTTTCCGCTCACTTGACTTCTGATGTACGTAAATAAGTTCGTATGATTGTATCTGATATTTATTTTGAGTTTACTTGTAAAATTTGCTTAAGGTAAGATACAATTACGTGCGTAGCAAAATTAAAAGATTTTGTAAAATAAAAAATTAAAGGATAAACTACATAAAAGTACCCAAATTATAAGGGTCAATTCAAATTCGTACCTCAACTATGAAAATTGGCATATAGATACCCAAACTATCAAAACACAATATCTAGGTACCCACTGTTATCAATCTGTTAAAAAAATATGTTAAGTGTCCAAGTGGCATTTGTGGGGCTTTTTTTTATACTAACATGGATGCCCAGTAGAAAAAAATAATAATAAAATTTGAATATTATTAAAAATAATTAATAAAATCTTAAAATAAATAAAAAAAATTAAAAAAAACAAAAACAAAGCCCAACTTCCTTCTCGATCCTTCTTCGTCTTCTCCGTCTTCCTGTAACCCAAAACCTACCCTCTACTCCATCGCTTATGCCTTCTCCATCAAAGACTTGATTCTACGTCGAAAACAACATCCACTACCAATCTGGTGTCCAAATCCAAATCCAAACACCCAAAATCCAACGACCCAGAATCCAACCACCCAAAATATCCAAAACCTTGCAAATAAACACCACCATATCCAAACACCCAGACACCGAAACCCACACAACCAGACATCGAAACCCAAAAAATGGAAGTGAAACTCCGAACGGCTCGCTCATTGGGCTCAAAGCTCAGCTTAGTCTCCTCACAAACCTAACGATGCCTTGAAAGAGCTTCACCTCATCACCAAGCTTGACCCCGACTGCCGCGACGATCCGGCACCGTCGCCGTCACCTGAGAATGTCGTTCTCGATTCCAAGAACGAGAAGAAGCCTTTTCGACGGAAGAATGGCGATTTCATGTTTACACCGCATCTGTACGCTGATCGGAACGAGATGACTTGAGACTTGGTTAACGACTCGAACGGCGACAGTCGCTTGCTCCAGAAGCTCCATTTCCGGTACCTCTAAGCTCCGTCATTCTATCAGTCAACGCCGAGTACGACCGCTTCAGGAAGGACCCAAGCACGGAGGCCTTGCCTAATGGGATCCTGCGATGACGATGGACTTCTTGAGAGAGAGAGGTTGATGATATATTTCTTGATGAAGTCCTCCAGAGTGACTCCAGGGATGTAGAGCGACTGGGTGCCATGGATGAGCAGTAGGAAGATCGCAAAGATCGTAAGTGTACGGATTCCCATGGTGGATCTACAAGACTTCATCGCCTCTGACTGAGAGAGATACCAGATGGCAAAAGGTTGTTTGTGGTATTTTCCTTAACCCCAAATTCATCAAAAATCGAAGATGAAGGGAGGGATTTGGGTGGAATTAAAGCTTCCATGTCTGAGATGCCAGAATTAGTTTTCTGCTTTCTTTTAATTGTTTTGTTTTTTTTAATTATTTTGTTTAGTTTATTTTGAAATTTTATTAATTGTTGTTAATATATATTCAAATTTTATTATTTTATATATGACATGGAGTCCATGTCAGCATTAAAAAAAGGCCCACAAGTGCCACTTGATACTTAACATATTTTTTTTAACAGATTATTAACAGTGGGTACCTAGATATTGTATTTTGATAGTTTGGGTACCTAGAATCCAATTTTTATAATTTGGGTACGATTTAAAATAATCTCTATAATTTGGATACTTTTATGTTGTTGATCCAAAATTAAAAATTGATCTTTGACTTTATCATTGTAATCCCAATCCAAAGTCCCAAAACCGCGGTCCACAACTTACACAAAACAAACCGAGGTCCACAACTTACCAAAACAAACTGAGGTCCACAACTTACCAAAACAAACCGAGGTCCACTAAACAAAAAGTTTGCAGCAGTGGTAAAACCGACCGGTCCAACACGTGGCAAACGGCGCCGTTTCCTCAGATAGCTGTTCCCCTCCGACCTACGTGAGGAAGACGAGCAATCATGTATTGGCACGCACCCTCGGGTTTTCACGCGCCAAATTTATAATATTACTTGAAAAGGAAATACAAAATAAATTTCAACAAACCAAAAGGGGAAAAATAAAATAAATAAAAATTGGGCTTCTTCCTTCCTTCTGCTGCACACAAATAAAATAAAAAAAGAAATAATTAGAACGTAAAAATTATACACCAACAACAACAAGAGAAGAGAGACAGAGAGTGTATGCGTAAAATCGAATCAATGCGATTACTCGCCGCCTAAACCCGTTCCAGGCGATCAAACTCGGCAACTGATCGGAGCCCAATCTCCACCGCCGATATCGGAACCTGATCGGGGAGTTCCACCGAAAGAGTTTTAACATAATATGAATTCAGTTAATTTTTATTTGATATTTTTGGGGATTTTTTTCATAGGGGGTTTGTGAAATTTCTAGTGTGAAAAGTCGAATACAGGGTATTTGGTTTCTGGGTTTTGTTGGGTTTTGCCAGAGCTTTGGTGGGTCGGAGAGGGAGAGCGTGTTTTGGGGATTGAACTGATGCTGGACTTTAGGGAAGGTCGGTGTGTGAAGGGGTGAGGGGGTTAGGGTTTTGGGGTTAGGGAGAGGTGTGAGATAGGTTTAGGGTTTGGTGGGGTTAGGGATGGAGATGGAGGACAATAATACTGAGCTTGAAGAAGGCGAGGCTTCTTGCTATTGCAAGGATGACGAAGAAAACGTTGACCCGGACAACGATCTCTCTAACATTGTAAGGGCATCTTTGTGTCAATGATTCAATTAACTTAGAATTTTTCATCGGAAGTTTGCTTAAGAGCTTTGGAGTTAATTAACAACGGCGATGTTAAGAAGACAATAGTATTGAATTTGTTCTTGACACTGAGTTTCTATTTTGCTTGATTTATGTTGTCTATTGAATACAAGGTGCATTGTAACTAGAATGGTTGATTTTAACCGGTTGTTTGGTTTCTGAAAAAATGAAGAAAAAACAAGGAAATTGAGTTAAACTAGGAATCTTAGACTTGCAGACAACTCTCTTTCTTGAAGTAGAATTTATTATTATGTAATCAAACATCAAATGCGGTAATTAAGAGTCTTAATTTTGTTGCTTTTATTTTTGCTGTATTTTGATGGACTGTAACATGCAAAAACAACTTTGGAACTGGATTTTTTTGGTTGGCTTTATAAACAATGTAGATTATTTTCTGTCTCAAGTATAGATAATGTGCACATTCATGGCTGATTGCTGATTAATTGATTATGGAACAACATTGTGCTGTATACTCCTGGAGCTATTATGTAGCCGCCACTTATGTACTATATGCTTCATAGATTATTGATGATTATCTGGTTGTTGATCCTAGGAAAAAAAAGGTGAACGCAAACTCTATTTTCTCAGTGTCCAAAAGAAGAGAATATTAATCCTCGTATGAATGTTCAATTGTTGAGCAGCTGAGTTGAGTTCAGTGGCCTAACTTTTGTCTCTGAACAATTTAAGCTAGTAATGTTCAACTCATTTGTCTTCTTGGGTGTCATTTGTACCATTCATGAGATCCAAATAAAATTCCAAGATAATCTCAAGACTCAACCCTTATTGGTTGTCAATCATGTGAACATGCAATAACAGTATCCCAAAACAAGGTCACATGATTTTCTTAAAGCAAGAAGAAGGTTAAAGTGGGATTTTCTTCTGCAATGCTATGTGTTAGCCCTTGCAAAATCTATTTTTTCTGTCAAGTACAGACATTTTGGTTGGTGCTCATATGCTTTCTGATCTTATGTATATAATGACACTAACTTTTGATTTTTCAAGGATGAGAGAATTCAACATGCGCTGGGTCATTTCCAGAAGGATTTTGAGGGCGGGATGGTTTCTTCTGAGTATTTGGGTAAGTGGCATACATGAAATGAATAGGTCACAGAGAGAGAAGTTCTTTTTTTTGTACTTGAAAATTTAGTGGTTGATGGCTCATCAGGTGGATATGGTCTTTATTATTCTATCAGGGGCAAAATATGGTGGATATGGCTCATTTTTACCAAGCCATGAACGGTCTCCTTCTGTTTGGTCTGATCCAAAGACACCGCAGAAAGGTTACAAAGCATCAAGATCTCCTAAATGTTTAACGGAGGTATAAGGAATTGTTTTTCTTTCTTATATGCTATTTGGTTGGAAGGAGATACATATTGCTGAGATCTTGTCAGATTCGAAATTTATATTTTAGTTGAGCACTGTGGGTTATGTGACCATACAGGGTGCAACTCAGAATTTGAAAGCTTCATCAAATGCACCCCCATCTGCTAGGCTTGGAACTGCTAACAGCGCTCATTTGCCACAATATTCACATGTCCTTCCTGGGGACATTTCAGTTAAAAAGGACTCATGTGTGCCTTCTACTCAAGTAGCTGAGAGGTGTTCGCTGAAAGATAGAAATTCAAACAGACCTGGCAATCTGACTGATCAAAGGACACTGAAGGTTCGAATCAAAATGAACTCTGATAATGCAGCTCGGAAGAACGTAGCAATTTATAGTGGTCTTGGGCTTAACTCCCCATCTTCATCTTTGGAGGACAGCCCCGAGGAAAGTGGAGAGATGCCAGCTCCATCTCAAGTGACTGTGGACGAGTCTCCCACTAATATTGTTCAGGTAAGTACAGATGTATTAGTTCAGTTTCTCTTGCTGTAAATGGACCTAAAATGATTGGGTGAAATTGATGGGCACTTTTTACCTGTTGTAACAGGTTATGACTTCCTTCCATGTTCCTGGAGATGCATTGATATCGCCGCTCCATGAAAATCTGCTTTGCTTAGTAAAAAAGGGAAGTCTTCATCAACAGAAAGAGGTTCCTTCATCTAAGGGTCATCAAGAACATCATTCTTTGTCTGTAGAGGAGTCAGTTCCCACACGGGGCAATGAAAAAGTGTCGAATGGGATGAAAATTAAAGTATCAGGGAAAGATGAAAGTCGGGTTAAGTTAAAGTTTGAGAATGGCATCAAGAATAACACAAGAATTCTTATGAAAATGAAATCAGAAACAGAGACTGTAGAAGACAAGAACCTTGTGCCCAATGACTTGAAAGTGACACCTTTGTCCAACTCAGGCTTTGGTGTTGGTGACTATTTGAAAGTGATTGGTAGGAAATCTGAAGCTTCCAGGGAGGCCAATGAGAGTGAGATGCAAGGAAGATTATCTTCCTCTGAATTAGTGAAGGAAGAATCCTTGGAATCGATATCTGGTCAGGGTTGTGTCAAGATTGAGAAGCAAAAATCCAGGTATGGTTCTGTGGAAAAGGTTTGGGAACAGAAGGATGTTCCAGTTGATCTCATGGATAATGGGAAGTCAAAGGGTTACAAGATTTTAGCCCCAAGAGATGATTCTGACGTATCCAAGTGCAAGGAAGATCCAGACATGCACAGACAAAATGCTGTTAAGAAAGTTACATCACAGGAACAAGAAAAAACTAATGTTCCTGGTAAGAGGGAAAAGCTAACTGTTGAGGGGAGGATCAAGCCAAAAGAAAATCAAAGCAATGAAAAGCTGCCTACTGTTTCAACAAAGGAAAGCTTGGGGTTGGAAATGGGTATAGTGCCAAAAGATAAATTGAGTGGTGGTCATGGTGTTCGTCCATCTAGTAGAAAAACCGCGAAGTTAAAGTCACAGAAGGAAAAGGTCAGAGATAAACAAAGAGATTCATTGGGGAGTAAAACTTTGGAACAAAGGGATAGAATGGATCTTGCAGAAAGGCCTGCTGATGATATTGAAGTGAAAGGGAAGGCTTGTTTGGATAAACCAAAGGAAAAATTGAGTGGTAAAAAGATTGTGCATCCGTTATTGTCAAAAGATAATCCTCATTTGAGCCAACCTACAATGGAAAATGGACTTGCTTCAGGGATCATACCCACAGCTTCAGCTCCTATTGTTATAGAAGAAAATTGGGTAGGCTGTGATAATTGTCAGCAGTGGCGGCTTCTACCCTTCGGTACCAGGCCAGAGCAACTCCCTGAGAAATGGTTGTGTAGCATGCTAAATTGGCTGTAAGCTTCCTTCTCATTCTTGGGTTTGAGCATCATAAAACTGGTATATTCAATTAAATGATTTATGGTTGCAGGAAAACCCTAATTAGAGTAATCAATTATGTATTGCATGCTCTTTCTCTCTCTCTCCCTCCCTCACACACACACAAACAAAAGCGCGCTCACAAGCACACACATTCCTGTGCTTGTGTATAGTCAAACAATCCCATTTAAGCATGTGTACATGCTTGGTATTTTTTCATTGTGGTATTGAAATGTTTTGCAGGCCTGGGATGAACCGATGTGACATCAGTGAAGAGGAAACAACTAAAGCACTCAATGCATTGTACCAACCACCATCATCAGAAAGTCTAAATAAGCCGCAGGCCCAAGCTAATGAAACAGCATCTGCAGTACCTGCAGTTGATGTCTTACATATTGACCAGAATTACCAGAATCTCAGTTCTCCTGCCATGCCTTATCAAGGGAAGAAGAAAAATGGTATAAAGGAAATACCAAATGCAGGTAATGGCAGTGGTCTCTTGAACTCTACAAAGAACCACCTGCAAGAAGCTGTGAAAAGTGTAAGTTCAAATGACATAAACCAGCCTCCTGTAGAATCAAATCCGATGAAGAAATCTAGTTCTCAACAAATGAGAAAGCTGCAAAACTTGGAAATGGAAAACAGCATCCCTAAGAAGAAGGAGAAGCATATGAGTGGAGGTATATCATTAAGTTTCGACGTCCCAATCACATTTATCAAAAATAGGTAACCTGTGCCATAGATTATTTAGTTATGTTTTTATATATCTGCAGGTGATGCTAAGAAAATAAGATTGAAAAAAAAGAATGAGGCTGATCAACATACATTTGGAACTTCTAAGAAAGCCAAGAGAGAAGAGATGTGGCATGCTGACAAAAATCGGAATTCTGATATTGACGTTGGGAAGGTCGGTGTCAGTTCAAGTACTGGATTGCTAACCCAGGAACGTGGTCAGGAAGTGAAATACAACGACCTGTGTTATTCTGGAGGCACAAAGGATGCTGCAAAGGACAAATTACAAGTTTCTGCAAAGAAACTGCTAGATCAAACTTTGGACGTGAGAACATGCAGTAAAATGGATAGTTCCATGAAGAAAAGGAAAATGAGAGACTGGCAGGATACTCAGAATAATGTGGAGACATTTCGAAATTATGTGCATGAAGAGAAGGCATCTACCAAGGAGGAAAGTAGTGAAAGTGGATATCGGAAGGAAAAGAAGTTAAGGATTTTGAAAGCTGATGGTAAAGAATTCAGTACTAGTAATGGAGATGATAAATCAAATAGAAAAAGCAGAGTGACCCAGATTGTTCTGTCAGGCACAAAAGTTAATTCAATTGATGCTATAGGAAATGCTAGGAGTATCGCAAAAGACCAGAAACCCAGGAAACATAGTAAGAAGAATGCATCTGATCAAACATTAGATGGTGTAAATTCATTCAGAAGGGATTTGGAGTCTGGGCATGTTTCTTTGGCTGCCACTTCAAGCTCTTCAAAGGTATCAGGTTCCCATAAAACTAGAGTTAACTTGGAAGAAGTGAAAGGCTCACCTGTCGAATCAGTTTCTTCATCTCCTTTGAGGACCTCCAATTCAGACAGGCTTACTTCAGCAAAGCCAGATGCTTCTGGGAAATTTGATGCTGTTTATGGTGGGTTTCCTTCAACAAATGGGTCCAAAAGATGCTCGGTTGGGGATGGAAATATTGATAGATTTGGGACTACCAGAAAGGAGAATAATTCCCGTATAAGTCATCCTGAACCTCGTAAATTTTCATCAGTAAGCCACTGGGATGGAATTACTAATGGTGAATTCACTGTCAAAGCCAAAGCTTCTTCTGAAGTTTGTAATACCCATTTTCTTAGTGGTACCAATGATGGCTTAGGACAAGATGGTCAGTGCCTCAGTGGTCAGCATGGCATGGGTCATTGCTATGATGATGACAGAGAGAACAAGAACCTGCCTAAACATGCAGTTTGTGTGCAGAAATGTGGTAAGGGTTCCTGTTTTCAGTCTAAGGACAACGTTAGAAGTGGCACTTCTGATGTAGATAGGACCAATTTGAAGGTTTCTAATCTAGTGAATGATTACTGGAAGAAGAGTCAAAGATCTGAGATTGAATCTAATCACTGCCCAGTTGTTAATGAAAGAGGGAATAATGTTACAACCAATCTTTTTAAAAAGTGTAGCACTAATTCGGTCGAGGTCAAGGCTGACCATCATGTTAGTAGGGGGGATAATGTAGTACATGGGTCAAGGGACAGTGTTCTGCACACTCAACTAAAACGGAAGGACTATGATGTATCAGATGTGAAGTTTAGTGCCATACAGAGCCCTAATAGGAAGGGTGGTCTGCAACATAGCCTGATTCAGAATAATGAGGGTAGTCAGATGCAAATTGAGTCAAGAAATGGTAAATCGCAATTGTTCTCACATTGCCAAGGTGAAAGGAAAGAGGAAACACCATCTCTTTGCTCCCAACCAGTTGCAATGACTGAGAGAGAAGTGGTGTTTCAAGGGCTTCCAGTTGATGCCACTGTCAATGGTGATATGCCAAAGTCACTAAAACAGTCCGGGACTGGGGCTAATAAGAATGAAGCTGATTGCAATTTAGTACACCTCATGCCTGATCAACAGAGAGCAATAGATGTTAGTGCACCGAGAATCTCCATTAGCCAGACTGCTACCAATACCCTGAAAGAAGCTAAAAGGCTTAGAGACTATGCTGATCATCTTAAGGTTTCATAATATTCTTATTTAGTTTTTATCTTTTCTTTACAGAATTGTTACGATGTGTTTCTATGTTCTTTCAGCTCACACTGTTGCTGTACTATGTTTTATAGAATTCTGGGTTTGATTTCGAAAGTAGTGAGGCTTACTTCCAGGCTGCCCTGAAGTTTCTGCAAGGAGCCTCTCTTTTAGAAAGGTGCAGTAGTGAGAATAGCAAGCATGGAGATATGACGCAGCTGCAAGTGTACAGTACCACAGCTAAACTCTGCGAGTAAGTTAAATGCTCTAGTTTTAAGAGAACAGTTGTTTCTTATCTCAATAACGTAACTAGACTGTTGAAAATCTTTTCTCAATTTACTTGACTTCAATACTAGCATATAACTTTTCAACAACTTATGTCAGAAACAAAGATTGTGTCAGAATAGGCATCATTGGGTTCTAATGTTCAATCCCCTTCAGGATTTTCTTTTGATCTTGTGTAAAGTGACCTTTGTTGAGAATGAGTTGTGCTTAGCCTCCCTTGGTACTCCTTTTTCTGAGCCAAGCAACTTCTACAAGGCTTTCTTTTTTCTCAATTTACTTGACTTCAATACTAGCATATAACTTTTCAACAACTTATGTCAGAAACAAAGATTGTGTCAGAACAGGCATCATTGGGTTCTAATGTTGTATGATGATGCATGTTCAATCCCCTTCTGGATTTTCTTTTGATCTTGTGTAAAGTGACCTTGGTTGAGAATGAGTTGTGCTTAGCCTCCCTTGGTACTCCTTTTTCTGAGCCAAGCAACTTCTACAAGGCTTTCCTTGCAGTGGCTCATTTTTGGGCCTAATTTGGGTGTGTAATCTTGATCATAAACATACATAATTATATATATAACAGCGGAGGATTGCGTCCTTGTTTTAGGTCCTTTCCAGGGTTCTCTCTTGGGTGCTTAAATAAAATTCTTAAATGAGGCCTTGCTATTAGCTTAAGCAAAAAGGAAAAAGTTTGACATGTAATCCATGTCTGTTCTAACGAATGAGAAACCTTAGGAGAGAGTTTTTGTGCAAACACATACATGGAGGTGATCTAATAAGGATTGTACTGAGGAATTATGTATCAGCCATTAGTGAATGGCTGCGATACACTCATCATTTTATATGATTTAATACTAGAGGTGTTAATCCTTATTAGATTGCACTTTGTGTGTTATGGATGTGTATTTCTTATATTTGATAAATATATTGGGCTTATTTTTCAAAATGACTCTTATGAGTCTCATATTCTCATTTATTATTGTTTTATTACTATTAGCTGAACTAGTTGCAATCGGAGATGGTCACTTTTAACTTTATAAAACTTGTAATGTACTTACTGCTTTGAAGCTTTAATTTCTCCATTGCTATACCCTGGGTTTGGCTCCGTGCTGAATGCTTTGAATTCACAGATTATGTGCTCATGAATATGAAAGCCGCGAAGAAGTGGCTTCTGCTGCCTTAGCCTATAAGTGCGTGGAGGTGACATACATGAAGGTCGTATACTATAAAAGTTCTAGTACAAACAGAGTTCGGCATGAGTTGCAAGCTTCTCTCAAAATGGCTCCTCAAGGTAATAGAGCAGGTTCTGAAAATATTTAGGCTCCCTTGCTGATTTATGTGATAATCTTTGAATTTCAAGTTTCATTTCTGTTCTTTCATGAGAAGATGTTTACCATTTGAAGTTTTAAATAATTTATTCTTTTATAAACATTGATATTTCAAAAATAAAACCAAGATGTGCCTGTTTCTTTTTTTCTTTAACATGCACCATTACAAATTGTGATAGCTACTACATGTTTAATTTAATAAAATGTCAAGCTTTTAGAGATACTATTTCTTACTGTATTTAGTCTCGACAATAAACTTGCAAAAAAATACCTAGGCACTTTCTTTTTGTTCTTTTTCTTTGGTGGGGGTGGGGGGGCTGGGGTTCTTACCCTTTCACTGAGAATCAAATAGCAAAAGCCTTATTTGTTCTTTTACCTTTTACTGTTTAGGTGAATCTCCATCGTCATCTGCATCAGATATAGACAACTTGAACAACCAAGTGTTTGTTGAAAAGGCTATATTGTCCAAGGGTACTGGTTCCCATGTTTCTGGAAACCATGTTGTTGTTGCTCGAAACCGCTCCAATTTTGTCAGGCTGCTTGACTTTGTAAGTTGATTCAACCGTGCACTCAGTCTCTGTTTTGAATCTTTTGTTACTCACTTAAGAACTAAGGAATCAGTACTATGAAGCATGGATAGTGCATGTTGTACGAGATTAGCCAATTTCTTTTATTGGACTTTCAGTAGAGCAAAAGAAAAAACTCTTTTTTTGTTTTTTTTTTTCCTAGGAGCATCTTCAGTGACTTGTGATTACCATGAAAATTTCTGTTATCTGAACTTTTCTTTCTTGACATCTAATTCAACACATATCTATGACTTTAGTTGGTATGCTTTTGACTATAGGCTCATACTTAGATTCTTGTTTTTTCCTTTTAAATGGTTAGTTGAGTTATGAAGTCATAGGTCATCACATCTAAGATCAGTAAGATATTTACGCACAGATCGAAGTGTATGGTACTGGTTTTACCAGGGTGTTAGAAGAGGCTAAGATTACTATGTATTTGTTTGCAGACTCAGGATGTAGCTTTTGCAATGGAAGCCTCAAGGAAAACCCAGAATGCTTTTACAGCTGCTTGCGCAACCCTGGAAGATGCACATAAGAATGATTGTATCTCTTCTATTAGGAGGGTCATTGATTTCAGCTTCCAAGATCTAGAGGAACTCATCCGTCTGGTTAAGCTTGCAATGGAGGCCATAAGTCAATCCAAATTGGGTGGTGCTAGGGATTAAGTCAACCCTGTACATACTGAAAGTTTTTATGGTTTCCCTCTTAAGCAGGCAGGCTGAGAAAGGAGAAAGGATTCCTACCTCGACCTTTACTTGAAAATCTGCAAAGAGTTGGGTCACAGACAGTTCAGTACCCTTCTGTACATGTGTACAAAGTGAGATTGATTAGCAAATTTTGTAATGTATTTCTTTTTTTGGAAGATAAGTCTATTCTTGATGGGAAAAGGGCGCATCATGCTTGCCCAAAAGTTTTCATGGGTTGGGAAAAGAATGAATTAATTGTTCGCCAGCACAGCTCAGAGATTATGTAATAGTTCAGTTATATATTTTTTTTTGGCTCCTGTAATTCGGAGCTTGAGGGTAAAAAAGAAAAATATAGGGAGATTGGATGATAATCTTAGGCAACCATTTTGAGGAGGTTGAATACTGACACAGCGGTGACTGGTCAATGCTCTGTCATCTATTTTCTGATTTGTTCCTATTTAATGAAATTTTGATGGAATGGAAACCAAATTCTCGGCCAAGGTTCCCTTTTATATTTGTAGGAAACTCATCAAGCTTGAGCTTTTGTATAAGTTGATTATGCACTTTCCGAGGATTTCAGTTGAATCTTCAGGTACGTAATATACTTTGTTATCATGGCAATAATGGAGGAGCTCTCTATCCAGTAATTTACTTTCCAGTATACTGAGTTTACCATGGTTTTTTTTTCAAATGTTAGTATAATTTAAGAGCTTCGGTTTTCTTAGTTGGCTCTGAGCAGTTGCTGAGAAGTTTAGACTTGTGACGTTTGTGGATTACACACTCTAAGACCATTGCTGGATGTAAGTTCAAGTGTACGAAAGAGGTTTTCATTTTTTATTTTTAATATTGCAAGAATTTAGCCTATAAATTTCCTTTGGGTACCTTGTGATTATATAATAAACGTGGGAGGTATCAGTATAGTCTTGCATAAATACCTCAGGATGCTTTGATGCGGACAATTAAACATTTTAACAATTCATGTTATCTATTTGCAATGCACTGAGATTTAAGAGTTAAAGTTCTAGTCTAACCTTTGATGCGGACATTTAAATATTTTTGCAATTCATGCTATGTACCCGCCTTTAATAAACATAGGTACATATCTTTCCTTTGGCAACAAGCACACAGTGAGTTTTCACAACTCGTAAACTTTTGTTTAGGTAATGAATTGCCATTTGAAGTTTGCCCTTTTTTAATTTTAATTTAATAGGTTTAGCATGCTAGTAGGTTCAGTATGTACTTGCTATTTTATTCAGTTATAATTTTTATATCCTGTGTTTATAATCCATTGCTGCAATTCAATCTAAATGGTGGCAGTGTTGGTCAATCTGGTTTGCTCATTGGCTCGCTGTAAATTGGACAGCGTAGATTATTGTATTAAGTTAGTGCACCTGCTCTGCTCATTGTTTCCCAGCCACCCTACTTATATGTTCTCATGCTACTTCCACATGTATTTCGTTTGGTGTCATTCATTGATTTTGGAATCTTGTTTCTGCTCATTTACGCCTTGACTGTCAAGTTATCAGTGTTAGATTTATATTGAGGAAATGTGCTTCTAACTTTTTATGTTTCACCTAATTTTGTAGATCTTATCTATGTTGGTAACTGATATGGGCTTCTTTATATTGAATTTCAGTGGACAATACTTTTGGATGCCTGAGTTCTGGTTTTGCTTTAGTTAACAACTTTATAAAGGCCGCTTACCTTGAGGGTGATCATACCTGTATAGGCCTCTTTCAGTAATCTCTCTCCTGTAACTCCATATGCGGTGGTCTCTCTCTGATGCTTGTTTGTGTCAAATTATAAACAGTTGGTTCTTTGTGTCATTTTAAAAGCAGCAACTTTTATGATTTTATTATTGTTAAGTTTTGTTCTTTTATGATTGGGAAGCAGGACATATGCATCTGGATACAGGTATTGAAGTAATCTTACTACACTGATTTCGATGAACAAAGTGGGATCTTGATTTTGGGAGGAGGATGTTTGGCCTGGACTTGGTAGCTGGCGCCGGTAGCAGCAATATTAACATAATCTATTTTCTCTACACTAGTTTTTCTTTTTATTCCAACATTCTTGTAAGGTGTTTGCTATTGCTATGGTGCCTCCAGAATTCTGTGCACTGTGTATCATACATAGAACTATAACGATTTGAGTATATAGTAGAGCTAACAGGCTATTTTTTTGTCACCGAGTTATTGGTATTTATTTTGACCAAAAAAAAAGATATTGGTATTTATCATTGTTGGTTTTCGGTTCTGGATTTAACCAAGATTTTCTCAGGGTTTCGTGGACCTGTATAGTTGAATCTTTGTTGCATGAGCTGCTCACCAAAATTGGATCCAAACCAAGAGATTGCAGAAGTGATTTGTTATAGGCAATGCAAGGATTTATAGACAGGAATTGGATTCTATATCACCAGAAATCTCTACAAGTGCAGGCACCACTTTTAAAGTGATGAAATCTATTAACATCTCTAACAACAAATTCCCTCTCAACAATCTCACTAATGAGCTTGAAAGCCTCGTGACAATCCCTACACATTCTCAGGTTCTTCATTATTCTAATCGTTACTCTGGCCGGCATGGTTATCAGCGCAAACCCTAATGCCAATCTCTCACTGTGCAGCCCTACAAATTCCTCCTTGGCCTCCTCCTCCACATCAACCAAGACCAATCCCAGACTCCCTCCTACATACCCTCTTAGTTTCATTTTACCCTCCAGCTCCCTCAACAAAGTCACCACCTCACTCCCCCGAGCACACGTTGACACATCTCCGGCATAGAACACGTAAGTTGAATCCTTGACCTCAACCCAACTGCATCCGGGTTCTTTTTGCACCCCGGTACGCCTCATTTCTGACCTAAGATTATCTGCATTCTCCCACTCCCCATTCAAAGCATAAGCATTTGATAATGTAACATATGCACCTGCAACTTGTTGATTCGAGTCTATTAACCGTCTACTAGCTTCAATAGCGATATCTACCCTTCCGTGAAGCCTACTCGCTGAAACAAGTGTTCCCCACAGCAAGGCCTCTTGGCTGGGCTCTGCTTGGATAGATTTGGCTAGTTCATAAGCCTCGTTAAGCCGCCCAGTTCGACCTAGCATATCAACTATGCAAGTATGGTGCTTTGCATTTGGGGATATTCCATGTTTCTCATACATAGATTCCAAGTGTTTGAAGCCTTCGTCGACAAGCCCTGAGTGGCTACATGCATGTAAGACCCCAACAAATGTGACATCGTTAGGTTTTATTCGTCTATCGATCATCTCTTGAAAGAGTTGAAGAGACATCCTCCCAAGTCCATACTTTGCAGCAGCCACAATCATCGAAGTGTAGGGTATTACAGAGGGATTTCGGATTCTCCTGAAAACCTTATCAGAATACTCAACACACCCACATTTTGCATACATGTCCACCAGTGAGCTTGCAATCACATCGTTCGAATCATGGCCACCACGAATTATTGCTCCATGTGCAACTTTCCCAGAAACCAACCGACCCAAAATTGCACAAGCATTGGTAACACTAGCTAGCATAAAATGATTGGGACGCTCCGACATCAAACCACTAAATTCTTTGAAGAGTTGGAGTGCCTTGTCACCCTGTGCATTTTGGGCATAAGCAGAGATGATTGAAGTCCAAGAAACAACATTCCTACAACCCATCATGTCAAAAACCCGCTGAGCATCATCGACATCATTGCACTTCCCGTACATATCAACAAGTGAAGAGCACACAACAAGGTTAGATTGAAAACCCAAAAGTTCAACAAGCGCATGAATCTTCTTGCCAATTCTGAGGTGAGCCAGAATGGAACACGCATTGATCACAGTCGCAAATGTGAACTCATTGGGCAGAACCAAAGATTCAGGCATCTTCCCAAAGAGCCACAGAGCCATTTTGGGCTGACCTGTGTCGACATAGCCGGCCATGAGGGAAGTCCATGACACAACGTTTGGTTCTGGCATTTCATCGAACACCTTGCTTGCAAAGTCGATTCTTTGGAGTCTGACATAGCAGTTTATGAGGTGGTTGGTGGTGAAAGTGTCAGATAAAGATCCAGACTTTATAGCAGTCGAGTGTAATGAGTTTGCTGAACCGGAGTCTTTACAGCTCCGGAGCTGTTGAATGAGATGAAAATTTGACGGTGTATTTTGGCGGGAAAGGCTTGATGAGGCGGTGAGGGCAGGAATGAGATTTTGGTTCAATGGATTTCTCATCTGTCTCGCGCGCTCAGTGGGCTCTTTCTAAAAGTTTATATATTAGAACGTCTTTTTTCTTATTTTTTTTTTGTTCAAAGATTATGAAAAATTAAAAAACAAAAAAAGTGAGAATGTAGTACAAGAAAAAAGAAAGTTCAACTATTTTTTTCATAACAATTTTTTAATTCAAATTAATCTAAATTACATAAAGAACTCAAATTCAATATATCTTGTAAAAAAAAAATTCAAATTCAATATAAGATCAAATTTATTCTAGTCAAAATAAATACAGGATGTATGCAACTTTATTGGTCTAATGACATACCTACTATACCTATTAAGTTCGATACCTAAGGAAATTCATTATTTATGTGTTGTGGATTTTCTTTTGATACAACAATATTGACACACCCCAGCTCCGAAATCAAGGCGTGTTAGTCGTCACTTGAACCCAGTGTCCAGGTGTTGACTAACACGCCTCAATTTCGAAACCCACATATTCTAGATGTATTGTAAATAATTAGAATATTGTGGCTATTTCTTGTAAGGGTAAATGGGTCTTCTATCATTTATCCCTAAAACCCTAGACATATATATTGTTGTTCTTTGCTTATTGTGAGAGCTCTTTCTTTTGACAGCCTTCAAAACGTTCTTCATTTTCTTTATACATTTTTAATTTCACAATACGTTATCAGCACGACGTTCTAATCAAGAAATTGGAAATCGTTCATTCAAAAGAAGGATTATTGCTCTGCAAAATCAAATAGGTTTTTCGCTTTCCAAATTTAATTTCAATTTCATGTTTATGATTTATTTTATTATTAATCAAACTCTAGAAACATGTGAATTCTAGAATTATTTAATATTGATAATTGCATGAAATTGATTCTTGATGAAAATTGAAATGATAATTAGCGGCAAGGACAATTTTGACAATCATGCTTGCTGCCATGGTAATATGTTGGTTGGATTGATGATGGATGATCATGGGGGCCATTTTTTTTTTTATAATTGTTGATGTTTGTTGTCTGCCAAATTCATGAATTATTGATGGATTGATGAATTATATGATGATGTTATGATTTTGCTGTTGATGATGATCATGGCATGATGTTTGGATTCATGTTGATGATGACCATGAATAGTGGCTGGAAGCCACAGCCAAAACGTTACTGTAATCCAAATCCAATCCATCCAAACCCTAAACCCTATCCGGTTCGATGTCACCTAGAGCAAAGCCCAGAAGGCCATCTACATAAACCCATGGCCCTGCATAACGAGTATAACATAAAAACTATCAAATATATATATGCCCAGATGAAAAAACAAAAATAAACACTATCCCAAACAATTCTCCAGTGGCGCATATTTTGTTTAGGTTTGCCCAGTCCAGTGGGTCATATCAAAACCCATTATATTGAAAAGCCCAATTGTCCGTGTGGTTTATTTTTTTTTTTGCTGTTGATGATGATCATGGCATGATGTTTGGATTCATGTTGACGAAAATACCCTTCTAATTTTGGCCAAATTATAAGCTGACTGGACCAAAGAGTTACTACGTGTACTTTTAACAACAATTTGGATGGAAAACATAACGGAGGTAGTGATTTGTTGATTGTCATATAGTTTGGGTACCTAGATGAAAATTTTCATAGTTGGGGTATGAACTTGAAATGACCCCTATAATTTGAGTACTTTTATGTAGTTTATCCAACAATTTAATGTCAGAAACATTTGTTTAAATCATTCAAAAATAATTCTTTAGGATTTATTTAATCATTCAATTATTTATATTTATTTAGAATATACTAGGAAATCCATATATTTAAATGCATTTAAATGAACAAGAAGTTTATTAAAGAACTAGAATTTTATAAATGAACCAGTAGTTCATATTAAACACCGAACTCGTAGTTTTCGATAATACCATAAAAGAAAAGGAACTCGAAGTTTCCTTCATAAATTCACCATATATGATAACACCAGTAGATTTTACATGTTTACATCCGATTTATCATACCATGTTATAGAACCTGGAGTTCTTATTAATTGCTTATGGATGAGATTGCCAAAGCACTAAATTCGATTATTTGTTCCTTGCAAAGGCTCTCGAAGAGCAATTTATTCATCATATGAACATCTTCTTGCCTGAAGCAAGAAATTAATAGCATAACATCCGTTTTTCAGGATTTTAAATCCGTGAATGAATATAATTTGGAGATAACTGCCGGATCTGGTCACTTCTCAAATTTTGTGTAAGGACCCTTCCCGAATTTTCCCTCGAAACCCGGAAAGAACCCTTATCCCATCTGACAGCTCTTTACTTCAAAATTTAAACACCAGAAATACCCTTTGTTCTGGAATAATTTTTATTAAGCCTTACAGGGTTCCCGACAGAACCTCTGTACTTACTAACCACTTATACCTGTCAGACGCAGGATAGTATACTGGTCAAAACCAAAACCTCGGAGTAGTGGTGGTCCAAATAGGAATACCCTATGTCACCAAACGTCAGTAGGTCAGACACTGCTGACTTCTCTACTGGAATACCACAAGACAACAGACTAGTCAAATACTTGTAAACCAACCATAATTCGTCCCTCTGGGTCACCGCCCACACCTACCCACTGACCCGGCTGACGAAGTATTTTCATAGGTTGATTAAGCCCATGACCATTGTCGTCTGTTTCATATTAGAGCCGGATATATCCTCGGCTATCATATCGTATCATATCATATCAGTCGGCATATCTCGACTATCATATCATATCAGTCGGCATATCTCGACTATCATATCATATCAGTCGGCATATCTCGACTATCATATCATATCAGTCGGCATACCTCGATTATCATATCATATCAGTCGGCATATCTCGACTATCATATCATATCAGTCGGCATATCTCGACTATCATATCATATCAGTCGGCATATCTCGACTATCATATCATATCAGTCGGCATACCTCGACTATCATATCATATCAGTCGGCATATCTCGACTATCATATCATATCAGTCGGCATATCTCGACTATCATATCATATCAGTCGGCATACCTCGACTATCATATCATATCAGTCGGCATATCTCGACTATCATATCATATCAGTCGGCATATCTCGACTATCATATCAGTCGGCATATCTCGACTATCATATCATATCAGTCGGCATATCTCGACTATCATATCATATCAGTCGGCATATCTCGACTATCATATCATATCAGTCGGCATACCTCGACTATCATATCATATCAGTCGGCATATCTCGACTATCATATCATATCAGTCGGCATATCTCGACTATCATATCATATCAGTCGGCATATCTCGACTATCATATCATATCAGTCGGCATATCTCGACTATCATATCATATCAGTCGGCATACCTCGACTATCATATCATATCAGTCGGCATATCTCGACTATCATATCATATCAGTCGGCATACCTCGACTATCATATCATATCAGTCGGCATATCTCGACTATCATATCATATCAGTCGGCATATCTCGACTATCATATCAGTCGGCATATCTCGACTATCATATCATATCAGTCGGCATATCTCGACTATCATATCATATCAGTCGGCATATCTCGACTATCATATCATATCAGTCGGCATATCTCGACTATCATATCATATCAGTCGGCATATCTCGACTATCATATCATATCAGTCGGCATACCTCGACTATCATATCATATCAGTCGGCATATCTCGACTATCATATCATATCAGTCGGCATATCTCGACTATCATATCATATCAGTCGGCATATCTCGACTATCATATCATATCAGTCGGCATATCTCGACTATCATATCATATCAGTCGGCATACCTCGACTATCATATCATATCAGTCGGCATATCTCGACTATCATATCATATCAGTCGGCATATCTCGACTATCATATCATATCAGTCGGCATACCTCGACTATCATATCATATCAGTCGGCATATCTCGACTATCATATCATATCAATATTGGAGGTTCACCGGTTCACCGCTAATAACGGATCCTCGTCCCGAGTCCTGGCCTCCCTCAATATGACCAAAACACACTTTAATCGAAATAGTGGAAAACATATATCCAGTAATCATTTCTAAATTCCGGGAAATCATTGCAACAATACATAACAATATGTAAACAAAGATACATTGATGCATGCATTACAGTTTATAAACAATAGTCCACTAATATACATCAACCAACCCTTAATTCAAGGACGCTCTAGCCCAAGCAACACATGCACAATAATGTCCCAACTACCTGGACTTCCCGAGCTCAAAACCCGCTAATACGGTCAACTATTACCGCTGGGATTGCCCAAAACCACCTCTAAATGACGTCTGATCAACCTCAAACCTGTACCAACAGATTCGGAACGTCGAAAACTAGTTCCCACGCGCCGCCGTGACCTCAGTCTCGGCCCCACGCGCCGCCACGCACCGCCGGAAGGTCGGCTCACGCACCCACGCGCGTTCACGCGCCGGTCACGCGTTACTACAGTGTTCACGCGCCTGGACCGGTCCAACCCGGTCCGGCTCAACCTGACCCGGTCCAACTCGACCCGACCGGTTTACTCAACCCGACCGGTTCAACTCGACCCGACCGGTCACCGGTGACTCGCCGGAGAAGACGACCGGACGCCGTCACCGTCGCCGAAGGCTGGCCGGAGAAGATGACCGGACCGCCACCTCCGCCGCCGTCTGGTTCGCCGGAATCCCCCATTTCCGGCCGAAACTACCAGTTTTCTAACTTCTTCATTTCTTAACCGTTTTTCACGATCTATACATGGAAATTTATCTACTCTTCACCAGGAATCCAAATATGAGGTCAAAGTTCCGAGATCGTACCTGGTTTGGCCGGAAAACGGCCGAGAAGTTTCGGTTCACCTCCCTCCTCCGTCCGTCGCCTACGGCGGTGCTCCCGCTCCAATATCTACCCCAAAATGCTCGTGGGGTCCCGGGGATGATCCTCCCGACCTTGGTTTCACTCAACTCGGATCAAATCCGTCCGATGAAGATCAAGCTTTGTGTTCACACGGGGGGGGGGGGGGGGGGGGGGGGTTTTCGGGTAGGAGAGAGAGGGACCATACTGACCAATCTGCCGAGGAGAGAGAAAATATCTATTATATAGTTCCAACTTCTCCAAAATTACCAAACTGCCCCTGAAGCTTCTAGACCCGTAACGTACTCACCGGGTCTCCATTTTCCGCGTGCCGCCTGTCTACGAACTCGTGAGTTCGAGACCTACGCAACGACTTTAGAAAATTTCCCAAAAGTCTTGCCAGTCAAAAAGTGACTCCCGAACCCGTCGAAAACTGAGGGTAAAATTGTCCAATCCTCAAAATAGTTTAATTTCTGGTCCGGGTCGTTACATTTTGTGTGGAGGAGCTCACCGAAGCTGACCTCTTTGAGAAGATTTTTCTCCACTTTCCCTGCCTTTTGTTTGGCCCTGCAATACTAATATAGGGAAAGGCATTTTACCAAATTCGCGGAATTGATCACCACCATGTTGCTCGCCGAAAAGAAAAACAATTTGCTACTGAAAAATGATCAATCCCGACAAACTGGTACTGAAGCAACATTATTTCCTGAAGCATACGGCATTGCCTAAATCAAACGCGACTGCCTGAAGCAAATGTCGTTGATCATCGCTAGTCAAACCGCAAAAGGAGAAATCAAGATCGTGGTAGAGGCAAAAGGCCCAACCTCCCGAGATGTGGAAAGGAACCCATATGACCGGGATCAGCGCAACCATGGCGTATGCAACCAAAGGTGCCCGTGAACCAAGTACCCGTAATCGAGGTACATGTAGTGGGTACTCGCTCTCTTAGCCCCTAAGGTCAGAAATGAGAGGAACATTAGTCTGGCCCGTCTCCACTAGAACTAGAATAAGAAATATCTGTGTTATAGATATGGAGCAATTGATCACTGGTACCGCACCTATCGTGCATCAGCATAAGTTGCAAATGAGTATCACGCCAGTTGCATAATCGAGAGACCAACTTAGCAGAATGATCAGTTCCCATATACGAATTAATTTGGTGATTTATGTTTTTGGATTTGAAAATTTGGTTTTTGCCCGAATATGATTTCATTCAATACACATATTTATTCTCATGCATGTGAACCATTGAATTAAATTTATGAATAGGCATGTCTTGTGGGGAAGTTTGTTGTAACAACCCGAAATTTCAATTATTGGATTTACGTAAATTATTTATGTAAATCACGATTTTACCCTTGCTTGTTAAGGGGCGTGAGAGTCAAATTTTGTTTCAAAACATTTTTGGTGGTGTTTTGGATACCGTTGCGTAGGTCTCGAACTCACGAGTTCGTAGACAAGCGGCACGCAGGAAACAGAGTTCGTGGACGAAAGTTACGGGTCTAGATTGTTAGGGGCATTTTGGTAATTTTTGACTTGGGGGTAGATATTTTTAACCCCCCCCCCCCCCCCAAATCAGATATTATCTGATCCACTTCATTTCATCTTCATCTTATCATCATCTCACTCTCTCACTCTGTGACAAACACTCCCAAACACCGAACCCGTGCGAAAACTAACCCAAAAACCCATAAATTCCAAGTTTGATTCAAGGCTCCAACTTCCAGTTTTGATCAACTAATCGTATTCTACTCCTTCCCACGATCACAACCGTACCAACCATCGAAGGAGAGGACCACGGGGGAAGCCGAACCGAGTGTGGGAAGTTTCAGATCTTCCGATCGATTTTTCAGCTAGCACAGGTACGTGTTTGTGGTTTTGAGGTCATATTTGGATTCCTGGGTTCGAATAGATAGATTTAGACATAAAATTTGTGAAAAATGGTTGAGTTTTGAGGAAGTTAGGAAAGCTTGAAGTTTCGGCCGGAAATGGAGGATTCCGGCGGAAACCAGACGGTGGCGCCGGCAGCCGGTCGTCTTCTCCGGCGAGTCGCCGATGACCGGTCGGGTCGAGTAAACCGTTCGGGTCGGGTGACCGGTCAGGTCGAGTTGGACCGGGTCAGGCCGAGTTGGACCGGGTTGGACCGGTCCAGGCGCGTGGGCACTGTAACAGGCGCGTGACCGGCGCGTGGCGGCGTGTGTGCGTGTGTTCCGACCTTCCGTCGGCGCGTGGCGGCGCGTGGGGCTGAGTCTGAGGTCACGGTGACACGTGACAAGTAGTTTTTGATGTTTCGGACTTGTTGGCGCATGTTTTGAGTCGATCGAACGTCGTTTAGGGGTTGTTTTGGGCATTTTAAAGTTGCTGCATTTTCTAGGCCAGCATAGTTAGACTCCGGGGTTTAGGGGGTTTATATTTAAGGTTCTTATTATTAGCTGGTAATCTCAATTATTAATTTGGACAGGCGATACTGCTCCAGGAACTTCAGGGGAGCGTACCGTTCGGGATTGAGCTTGCTTCAACAAGTTTGTGAGTGGACTTTTTGGTTTATAAACTATAATGCATGCATAAATGTATCTTTGATTTAAATACTATTAAGTATGGGTGCAATGATTTCTGGAATTTATAATTGATTGCTGGACATTTGTTTTTCCAATATTTCAGTGAAAGTGTGTTGTAGGAAATGATATGGTTGTTGAATTCGATTTTGATCTTGTTTTGACGTGGTAATTATTTGGGTCCATGATTTTGAGTTGAAACCGTATCTGTGACTATAAAATACTTGATTTTGGATCCAATACCGTTTTGAGGGGGCCAGGATCCGGGGCTAGGATCCGCTGAGACGGTGAACCCGGTGAACCTCCAAAATAAACAATACCGATTTGAGGGGGGCCAGGATCCGGGCTAGGATCCGCTGAGACGGTGAACCTCCAATATAAAAGGTGATTTTGCAGAGATTGTGGTCGAGGCCAAGTAACACAGATTTTAACACATCTCAAGGGATACCCTGGTGTGTTGTGGATATGTTGGGAACAGTGAATTTGAGATATTATGTGTACATATTGAATTAAATGATTTTAAACTCCTTTGGAAAGAGTTTTCAAACCAAATTGTGGATTACGAGGTATTTCATTATACAGATTTTATTTGATTACAACTAAGTGGTTTTAAAGAGAAATGGAAATTTTGGTGATTTACATATGATGTTTTAGTATCATAAATTGTTTTATGTTATGCATGCATGATTTTATAAATGGAGGGGAAGAAAGGTATTTCTTGGAAAACAATTTATAAATGATTATTTTTGTCCACTCACAACTTTTGTGTTTAAACCCCCTTCAGGCAGTTGAGTAGAGTTGACGCGAACACTGATCTCGAAGCAGAGGCATTAGTACTTCGATTGCGCTGTGTAATTATATTTGAGTAGGATATCTAAATTTTACTCTTGATCCTACTTAGACACTCTGATATTATATTGTATTTGATTGGTCATTAATTACGGGAATTGTTGAGTGCTTGAATCCCTTGTCTGACAAGTGGAAGTATTTATTATTATTATATTTTGCAAGGATTGAAGGGTATTTTGGGAACCTTTCCTTAGGTTGTCACACGGGATCAGGGTTCTTCCCGGGTTTCGAGGGGAAATACGGGACGAGTCCTGACATTTGTTGTCTGGCTGACAATGTTATTACGCGCACTATACTCCGAGATAAAAAATAATTTACAAACTTATTGCCTAATCATACCTCTGTGACAACTATATCAGGCCAATCTAACCTAATTGAGGGCCATTGCAAAGCCCACTTGATATTATCCAATGGTACTGAATTTACCATTAATGAGGCCTTATATTCTCCACGTTCCAGAAGAACGTTATTGAGTTTTTAAGGATATTCTAGCCAACGGTTATCACGTTGGAACCACTAAGGAAAAAGGAGTGGAATACCTTTGCATGACCTCCAATCTGTATGGACAGAAGCGTACATTGGAGAAGCTAGCCAGGAGCTAGCTAGAAGCTAACTAATCGGAGCAACTGCTTATTATGGCATGACCGGTTGGGACATTCAGGTCAAGGTATGATGCGTCGTATCCTCAATTCATCACACGGGCACCCCCTTACTAATAAGGACCTTGTGTCTAGTGAGACACTATGCCAAGCTTGCCCGATGCGAAAGTTGAATACTAGACCATCATATGCAAAGATGAGTAAAGAATCCACCAATTTCTTGCAAAGAATACAAGGGGATAATTGTGGACATATCCAACCACCAAGCGGATCGTTAAATATTTCATGGCTTTGGTTGATGCATCGACAAAGTGGTAACATGTTACACTAGTGTCCACACGAAATGCTGCGTTTGCTAAACTCCTTGCCCAGATCATTAAATTGAGGGCCCCACCACCCGGATTATCTTATACAGTCTATAAGACTCGATAATACTGGAGAGTTTACATCAAAATCTTTCGATGATTATTGCATGACCCTTGGGATTGATGTTGAACATTTGGTTCGCCATGTTCACACCCAACATGGTCTCGCAAAAACACTCATTAACCTTGGTAATGTGCACCAAGCTTCCAGTTTCTGCGTGGGGCTATGCAAATTTTCTTGCAGCCAAGTTGGTCCGGTTGAGGCCCACTGCCACCCAACCATATTCCGCATTACAGCTAGTGACTGGGTACGAACTTGACGTTTTGCACTTATGATTTTTCGGGTGTGTAACTTACGTGCCAATTGCGCCGCTACAACATACAAAATTAGGTCCTCAACAAAGGAGGGGCATCTATGTCGGTTATGAATTCCCGTCCATTATACGCTTTTTAGAGCCCTTGACAGGTGATCTCTTTACAACTAGATTTACGGATAGTCACTTCGATGAGACAGTTTTCCCGCTGTTAGTGGGAGATAAGAACTTCAACGTTCCTGAAGAACGGCGTGAATTGACGTGGAATGACCCCACTTTGTCTCATTTTGATCCACGAGCCGTACAATGTGAGAATGAAGTGCGGAGAATTCTAGATCTACAGAATGTAGCTAATAATATGCTAGACGATTTCTCTGATCTAGCTAAACTGACGAGATCACATATACCTGCTGCAAATGTGCCTTCAAGGATAGACATACTGGTAGGACGCGTCGTCCTAGATGGACGTGTCGTCCTAGACGGACAAGGTATGACCATGGTGACTAACCAGTCATATGTTCCTGCCCAGAAGCGAGGTGGACCAATAGGTTCAAAGGATTCTCATCCCTAGAAGAGGATAAATTTGGCATAATCGAATCCCTTAGACATCTTAATATCAATTGATCCATCTCATGAGATAATTCCGGATTATGGGTCTATCCAAGAAGAGACGACGTTGGGGGATGCTCCAACGTCTGAACCCACTCCCGAGAATAGAGAGATCTCGGTAAATTATGCATGCTTCAGTAAGATATGGAATCATAATGATATTATCATCGATGATATATTTGTATTCGTGGTAGCTACCGAAATAATAACTAGTGATGACATCGAACCTCGCTCCGTTGATGAATGCCAACGTAGAGAAGATTAGCCAAAAATGGGAAGAAGCAATCCATGTCGAATTATATTCCATGACAAGAAGGAAGGTGTTTGGACATGTCGTTCCCACACCTCCCCATGTTAAACCTGTAGGATTTAAATGAGTATTTGTAAGGAAGCATAATGAGAAGAACAAGATTGTAAGATACAAAGCTCGTTTAGTGGCACAAGGATTTTCTCAACACCCTGGGATTGATTACGAGAAGACGTATTCTCCCGTAATGGACGTCATAACGTTCCGCTACCTTATTAGTTTGGTAGTTTCCAATAAACTAAGTATGCAACTTATGGATGTGGTCACAGCTTATCTCTATGGGGATCTAGATACAGAGATATATATGGAAGTTCCCGAAGGACTTAAGATACATGATGCAAATAGTTCCAGACCATGGAACACGCTCTAAATTCTTTTGAGGAGTCTACTTTACAGATTAAAACAATCAGTACGGATGTGGTATAACCATCTAAGTGAATATTTGATCAGAGTGGGATATGTGAATAATGAACTATGCCCATGTGTGTTTATTAAGAAAACAAGTTCCATGTTTTCTATTCATTGTTACTCAAGAAGAGATCAAAGAAAATGCTAAGCACCTGAAATTGGAATTTGAAATGAAAGATCTTGGGAGACTGAACTTCTGTCTTGACCTGGAGCTCGAGCACAGTGTAGATGGAGTCCTAGTCCATCAAATCGGATTACATACAGAAGTTGTTGAGGCGCTTTAAGGAGGATAAAGCGAAGCCTTCGAACTCGCCCATGATCATCCGCAGTCTAGATCCTAGAAGGACCCGTTTCCTCCCGCAGAGGATAACAAAGAGATATTGGGGCCAGAAGTTCCATATATGAGTGCAATATGCGCATTATTGTATTTAGCTTAATGCACTAGACCAGACATTTCATTCCCTGTGAACTTGCTAGCTAGATTTAGCTCTGCTCCAACACGCCGCCATTGGAATGGCATAAAAAACATTTTCCGCTACCTCAAAGCTACGACGAATATGAATTTATTCTATCCCTATGCATCGAGGAATAGATCAAACCCCCTTAGTCCTCGAAATTATGCACGCCTTGTTGGGTATGCTGACACGGGTTACCTATCAGACCCACACATGACGCATTCCCAAACTGGTTATGTCTTTACCGTTGGGAACACAACAATATCTTGGAGGTCTACAAAACAGACCTTGTTGCCACCTCTTTGAATCATGCAGAGATTCTAGCTCTTCATTAAGCAGTTTGTGAATGCATGTGGCTAAGATCCATTACGGGGCATATTCGAAGTACGTGTGGACTGCATTCCACCAATGATGAACCGATGATTATCTACAAAGATAATGTTGCTTGCATCAAGCAAATGAAGACCGGTTTCATCAAAGGAGACACTACCAAGCATATTGCACTGAAGTTTTTCTTCAACGAACAACAACAAGAGCATCAGAAGATTGAAATCAAGTCAATCAGATCTCAAGACAGCCATGCAGACCTTTTTACCAAGTCATTACCAAATGCTACATTCCAACAGCAAGTTCGATGTAACGACCCGGACCAGAAATTAAATTATTTTGAGAATTGGATAATTTTACCCTCAGTTTTGGACGGGTTCGGGAGTCACTTTTTGACTGGCAGTACTTTTGGGAATTTTTCTTGGGTCGTTGCGTAGGTCTCGAACTCACGAGTTCGTAGACAGGCGGCACGCGGAAAACGGAGACCCGATGAGTTCGTTACGGGTCTAGAAGCTTCAGGGGCAGTTTGGTAATTTTGGAGAAGTTGGAACTATATAGTAGATATTTTTCTCTCTCCTCGGGAGATTGGCCAATCAGTCTCTCTCTCCTACCCGAAAAACCTCCCCGTACGAACACCGAAGACCTCCCTTCATCGGATGGATTTCGATCCGATTTGAGCGAAACCAAGGTCGGGAGGATCTTCCCCGGGACCCCACGAGCATTTTGGGGTAGCTATTGGAGCGGGAGCACCGCCGTAGGCGACGGACGGAGGAGGGAGGTGAACCGAGTCTTCTCGGCCGTTTTCCGGCCAAACTAGGTACGATCTCGGAACTTTGACCTCATATTTGGATTCCTGGTGAAAAGTAGATGAATGTAGATCGTGAAAAACGGTTAAGAAATGAAGAAGTTAGAAAACCTTGAAGTTTCGGCCGAAAATGGGGGATTCCGACGAACCAGACGGTGGCGGAGGTGGCGGTCCGGTCATCTTCTTCGGCCAGCCTCCGGCGACGGTGATGGCAGTCCGGTCGTCTTCTCCGATGAGTCACTGGTGACCGGTCGGGTCGAGTAAACCGATCGGGTCGAGTTGAACCGGTCGGGTTGAGTGAACCGATCGGGTCGAGTAAACCGGTCGGGTCAAGTAAACCGGTCGGGTCGAGTTGAATCGGTCGAGTTGAGTGAACCGGTCGGGTCGAGTTGGACTGGGTCAGGTCGAGCCGAACCGAGTTGGACTGGTCCAGACGCGTGATCACTGTAGCAGTCGCGTGACCGGCGCGTGAGGGCGCGTGGGTGCGTGTGCCGACCTTCCGGCGGCGCGTGGGCCTAGTCTGAGGTCACGACGACACGTGGAAACTAGTTCTCGACGTTCTGAATCTGTTGGTATAGGTTTCAGGTTGATCGGACGTCGTTTAGAGGTCGTTTTGGGCAATCCCAGCGGTAATGGTTGACCTTATTAGCGGGTTTTGAGCACGGAAAACCAAGGTAGTTGGGTCATTATATTACATGTGTTCCTTGGGCTAGAGCGTCCATGAATTAAGTGTTGGATGATGTATGTGAGTGGACTTTTGTTTTATAAATTGAAATGCATGCATCAGAATATCTTTGTTTAAATACTGTTATGTATTGTGGCATTGAATGTCTGGATTTTGGAAATGGTTACTGAATGATATGCCAGTCGAGAGATATGCCGACTGATGCGATATGATAGCCGAAGGTTATACCGGTTAATGATATGATATGCCAGTCGAGAGATGCCGACTGATGCGATATGATAGCCGAAGGTTATACCGGCTAATGATATGATATGCCAGTCGAGAGATATGCCGACTGATGTGATATGATAGCCGAAGGTTATACCGGCTGATGATATGATATGATAGTCGAGGATACTTGCCGACTGATGAGATATCATAGTACAGAGAGTTGTGATACATGACTAGCACACCCCAAGGGATACCCTGGTGGCTAGGGATATGATAGTCGAGAGATATGCCGACTGATGTGATATGATAGCCGAAGGTTATACCGGCTGATGATATGATATGATAGTCGAGGATACTTGCCGACTGATGAGATATCATAGTACAGAGAGTTGTGATACATGACTAGCACACCCCAAGGGATACCCTGGTGGCTAGGGATATGATAGTCGAGAGATATGCCAACTGATATGATATGATAGTCGAGAGATATGCCGACTGATATGATGTGATACAGGACTAGCACACCCCAAGGGATACCCTGGTGGCTAGGGATATGATTATCGAGAGATATGCCGACTGATGTGATATGATAGCCGAATGTTATACCGGCTGATGATACGATATGATAGCAGAGGATATTTCTGGCTCTAATATGAACCAGACGACAATTGTCATGGGCTTAATCAACCTATGAAAATACTTCGTCAGCCGGGTCAGTGGGTTGGTGTGGGTGGTGACCCAGAGGGACGAGTTATGGTTGGTTCACAAGTATCTGACTAGTCTGTTGTCTTGTGGTATTCCAGTAGAGATGTCAGCAGTGTCTGACCTACTGATATTTGGTGTAAGAGGGTATTCCTATTTGAACCATCATTATTCCGAGGTCTTGGCTTTGACCTGTATACTATTTTGCGTCTGACAGGTAGGAGTAATCAGTAAGTACAGGGGTTTTTTCGGGAACCCTGTAAGGTTTATTAAAAATTATTCAAGAACAAAGGGTATTTCTGTATATTTATTTTGAGGTAAAAGAGCTGTCAGACGGGATAAGGGTTCTTTCCGGGTTTCGAGGGAAAATTCGGGAAGGGTCCTTACATTCGAGGTATTGGCTTACGTAGACTGGCTGATCTACCTAGTTTTTAGTTTTCAGGGGGAGTATCCTGAAGCATACCAAAGTATCCCGAAGTATATAGAGTATCCCGAAGCATACTCACATTGATCATCGTGTACTCTTTTGTCCTACGACCAGGGTTATTTTGTCCCATTGGGTTTTGTTACCTAGCTAGATTTTAACGAGGCACACCTTTTGTATGGTCACCCTATTGACATTGCATCTAGAAGATGCCATGATTCAACTCATATGCATTTGCTCATCTTTTCCCTTCGACCACGGGTTTTTCCCACTGGGTTTACCGGGCAAAGTTTTGGTGTAGCAACTCTAATGCATCATATCCCATAGATGTAATATCTGCTCATTATCCAGAATAGACGACTTCATCTACCTCCAGAGGTTCCGATGCGACTACTCCGTATCCATGCGCGTTGCACTCTTTTTCCTTCGACCAGGGTTGTTTTTGTTCCACAGAGTTTTTATTACCTAGTAAGGTTTTAACGAGGCAACACATAGGCGTGCAGCCAAGTAGCACTATTACATGAAATAATCAAGGGGGAGTATTGTAAATAATTAGAACATTGTGGCTATTTCTTGTAAGAGTAAATGGGTCTTTTATCATGTATCCCTAAAACCCTAGACATATATATTGTTGTTCTTTGCTTATTGTAAGAGCTCTCTTTTTTGACGGCCTCCAAAACGTTTTTCATTTTCTTTATACATTCTTGATTTCACAACAAGATGAGGATTTTCTTTTTATACAAATTCATTGAATTAACTTATTCTTATTTGCGTACACATAACTTCGAATGCAAAAGTTAGGACTTCCTTGAAGTACAAAAATCCTGTGTGTGGTCCAGCATTTTGTATTAAAGCTTAGAATGGGGTAAGCAAGAAGATGATGAATCATACAAAATGAGATGTTGATTGATGAGATGAGAGTGCCCAAGTCTTCAATCTTTTCAGAAAGAAACATGCACCACCTTCTTCCAAATTTCCAAATGGTAGGTTGCTGTCCATAACTCAAAAATAAAAATATAAATAAAACATCCATTAGCATTAGAGTCACCAATAAATAATGTTATTATTGTCACTAAATGTTTCACGTGAATCAAGGATTAGAAACCTGAAAAAAAAAAAAAAAAAAAAGGTATGAAACTTTCTTTATTATGTTTGGCAAGCACATTCTTATCAATGTGATACTTGTGCTTGTTTTTTTCAAATTACGGGGAGGAGAAATCACATATCTTGACATAAATATTGGCTCGAACCAAATATACCAAACAATGACTCTCTCAAAAATATAATTATGCTTTTGAATTATTTTCATGTCATCTTACCATTTTCTCTCTAGAAATTACATTTATTTAGGCATCAAAGACTAGTAAGCTAGATCCATATCGGCCTCCACGTTCTCAATAGCTCATTCTGCGAACCAAACAAGTTCTTACGCCTTCCACTGTGGTTCATGTGAGTTTGATTCCTTTGTGTAAGAATTACGTCACTTGTTTTTTATTCTTATAACATTAATCTACATTAGTGACTGTAATACAAGTGAGATTTATGTATTAATTGTAGGACCCAATTTGTTTTGATTGGTCCTTGCATTTTTATTGTTGTTTTTATTTCTTTCTCTACATGAAATAATGTGGCTCAACACAACAGGAATCAAACTTATGAGAATAATATATTACTCTCACAAGTAAGAATCAACCTCATTATACTCAAATTTTCCGACCAAATGTAAGAGTTTGATTCCTATAAATAAAAGTCAAACTTAAATTTTTCGGCCTATTGTGAAAGGCCTTAGGGGGAATTTTGTCAAATATTTCAGAATTAACCACTTGTATTTGCCACTAGTACTACTTATTGGTCTAGATTTAATTCATGGTATAGCTGGAAGTTTCGATATCAATTTCGTAAAGAACAAAATCGATATTTAATGTGTATAAATCCCACCTAATAAAAGAGGAAAAAAACCATTTGTAAATTCATGTTTTCCATAATGGCCTTCTATAATCGAAAATGCCTCTAGTAATCCAAACTAGTAAATAGAAATAATAAAGGGGCTTGGTGGTGTTTAAAGGTTGGAGGAATAGATAATGGAGGACAAAGATCTGATGACAACACTGGATTTGGTCTGCAAAAATGAAGGCATCTGAATAGCAATTGAGCATGGCCCCTGCTTCCACCACCCTGTGACTCTGCCACAACAGACAATTGAATGTACTACCACCACTGCTAGATTCCTATCTCTTGCAACAACAAGTTCATTGCATCACATGTTCATAGTACACAATAAAGTAAATCAATATTTACCAAGATAAATAATTTAACTCATCTATGAGTTGGAGTTTGTGTGTTATTTTATAGGTTGAATTTAGTTCATCTATAAATTAAATTATGATTTAAGTGAGAGGAATGTGACGAGATAAATTGTTGCATTATTCTTAATTTCTTTGTCAAAAAATAAGTCAAAAGTAACTCCACATTGATTCCCTTATTAAAAAAATAATAAACAAATAAATATAATAATATAGGAATAGGCATTGCTTTTAATCAAAATTCAATTATTGGGAAATTTAACGACAAACTTAGATTTTGGTAAGATATTAAGCATATATGACTTAGTTTTGTAAAGTTCATAATGTAGGTGCCCACAAACTCACACCCAATTTATGATGTAACAAAAATTAGAAGATTAAACTAAGAGTGAGGTAGCCCAAATAAAGTGCCTAGTTGAATGCTTTTCTCTTCCTATAAATACAGCCTTGTACAAGACTTGAGCTACTACCAAATAGAAGTGAATAATCTCGATAGAATTTGCTTAAGTTTCTAACCTTCAAATTCTATGGCACCAGTACCCGTTTCTCCGCTCAAAGTTGGTCACATTGATGATGTCCAAGAGCTGAGAAAATCTAAGCCCACCATAATTCCTGAGAGATTTGTGAGGGACATCAAAGAGAGGCCACTACTAGCCTCTCCCATGCCGTGCTCCACTGACATTCCCACCATCAATTTCTCCAAACTCTCAAAAGGAACCAAAGATGAAGTCAGAGCTGAAATTTTCCACCTTGCCACCGCCTGTGAGCACTGGGGATTTTTCCAGGTACAAATAATTGCACAAAACTACACTCTCTAAACTTGTAAATATGGTTATGTGGCAGCTAATTATTGGTCTGTCTTGACCAAATATGACAGGTGATAAATCATGGAATTGATCTGAGCCTGCTTGAGAACATTGAGAAGGTAACTAAAGATTTTTTCATGCTGCCTTTGGAGGAGAAAAAGAGATACCAAATGGCTCCTGGGACTGTTCAGGGATATGGGCAGGCCTTTGTTTTATCAGAAGACCAGAAACTTGACTGGTGCAACATGTTTGCTCTTGGGGTTGAGCCCAACTTTATAAGGAACCCCATGCTATGGCCAACAAACCCAGAAAAGTTCAGGTAATAATAAATCTAATTTTTGCCAAAGCTTCAAAGTTTATTAATTAACCCCTTTGTTTTTCTCTAAAGTCTCGACCTTTTTGCTTTTTCCCGTTTTTTTTTGCCACTCAAAGTGAGACTGTAGAGATATATTCAAAACAAGTAAGAAAACTGTGCCAGAATCTTCTGAAATACATAGCCATGAGCCTTGGGTGCTTGAAAAGTGATGTGTTTGAGAAGATGTTTGGGGAGGCTGTGCAAGCCATAAGGATGAACTACTACCCACCATGTTCAAGACCAGACCTTGTTTTGGGTCTCAGCCCACATTCAGATGGAAGTGCCCTCACAGTTCTGCAGCAGGGGAAAGGCACTTCAGTTGGACTTCAAATTCTCAAAGATGACAGATGGCTTCCTGTTAAGCCAATTCCCAATGCCCTTGTCATCAACATTGGAGACACCTTAGAAGTGAGCAAATATGACTAATATTTAGAATGTGTGGACGTTATGTACAGAGAATTTTTGTGCATGTTTATTTCTAACACGAGAAATTATCTAAATGCAGGTTCTTACAAATGGCAAGTATAAGAGTGTGGAGCATAGAGCAGTGACTCATAATGAAAAAGATAGACTTTCAATTGTGACATTTTTTGCTCCTAGCTATGAAGTAGAGCTTGGACCTATGGGAGAATTGGTGGATGAGAACAACCTATGCAAGTATAGAAGATACAATCATGGAGAGTATAGCAAACACTATGTAACCAACAAGTTGCAAGGCAAGAAAACCTTGGAGTTTGCCAAGATTCAAGCCAAAAACTCAAACTAATAAGCAAGGCCCCATTTTTAGGTCCCCTCACCCATCATATGATGACTTTGCATACCCTGGAGGCTATTAGCATGGTAGAGTATGTTCCTTTCCCCTAATCTTGTAATTGGAGTTAGTGACCTGGTGGTTTATGCTTGTAAAGAGAGTGTAATGAATGTGATTGAAGTATATATTCTTATGTGTCTATTGCAATTTATTGTAGAAGATATAATGATATATAACCGGTTATATGATAGATTTTTAATTTGTTGAAAAAGTGTAAATTATTGAGATGAACTGTTGATGTGTAACACAAGTTGTACTAGCCTACCAATTAATGGAAGCTTGTGGGGTCTTTATGTTTACTAAGTTTTTGTTGTCAAATTGTGTTTTTTTTTATGACCCTATTCAACTAGGAGCTGAGAACATGGAAGCATGAGGAAACAAAGGCTCGAACATAAAATTATCACTTTATACTGTTTTCCTCTATGAGATTTTATTATAGAAAGAAGTATGCAAATTATGCAATCATATGGAGGAATCTAAGACATACACCAAACCCATAATTCTTAAATAATAGAAAAAGAAATTAGACAAAATTATAGCTCTTCCATTGTTGAAGGAAGAGAGTGGGTGTGTGCTTTTCTCAGTGGTGGGAAAGAAGAGAGGCCCATTGAAATCAAGTGTCTGTAATTTTTGTTTGCTCACATTATTGGCCTCAAGGAAGAAGCACTAGGCAAGTTGTGATGGATTCTTAGGTGATTCAAAGATGAAATGATAAGTGAGTGCTAACAAGTAGAGCACAAAGCCATAACTCAAACATTCTTGATATGATAAGTGAACAAATTGGTAAGCTGACGGAATATGACAACATAATATAACACGTGACATTATACAACCTTAACGAATGGACCTATGAAGCGGGTAACTTGAGCCAGTTGTTCATTCTTCTTATTAGTTCACTTGTTTTTGAATTTTTGAGTTCCTCACTAACTACCATCGTTAAATAAAAAATCTAAACAGAATAACGTGATTAACTTGAAATTCTAATTAACAAAGTGATATTCTTGTTAACATTCTTGTTATTGCTAAAGCTCAACAAAGCCAGAGAGACCTACACTTAGGGGAAAGAAAGAAGAGCTTTATGGTACGTGTGGGAGAACTTTTAACCCCACAAATCAAACATGAGGTATGCAACTTGGAACAATGTCACTAAAAAAAGCAATTGATTTGATGATGCAATTTGTTTAGTGGAATATTAATTTTAATTAATTAGTATCAAAAGTGGCATAGCTGATTGAGGCAATTAACTAAATTTCATCACCATTGCACCCATTAGTGCCTAAGTCCTCGGATTCAAGATTCTGTTCCCATTGTTTCAGTATAGCATATACAATTTGGGGAATGCTAGATATGAGTAGATGCCTTTCCAATCATGTTCTAATATTATTCTAATTTGGTATCCTCATCGAAATTGTCTATCTTTTAAGCCGTTCTTTTAAAGATGAATATACGAATACAAAGTTTTGATTAAACAATGAATTATCACGTTTTTAATCAAATGAAACCACAGGCTAATCTCTCTTGGATTGTAGAGTAATTTTGGGGATTAGTTTTGTCCAAAGTGGGGACTTCATAGACAGACCTAACTGGTCCATATTGTTATTGCACCATATACATTATTTTGTTCATTGTATGATGCTAACATGATATAGACTTGCAAATGTTGAGAAATGAGGAATTCTAAAGGTTGAAGTGTGAAACTTTAGCAAGATTTTGATCATTTCTCTTTCCTTAGTTTTACATGTAAATTTAATCTAGTCGAATTTTAGGATCCATCACTAAGAGGGGTGTATTCAATTGAGATTTTCATAGAATTTAAATGTCTCTAAAAGTTTAGATGTATTCAATTAGGACTTTTAGAGAGTTGGTAAAAGTTTGAGGGTATTCAATCTATACTGTTATAGAGATTTATAAAGTCATTAAAAATTTAGGTGTATTCAATCATGACATTTCATAACTCTATAAAAGTTTACGTGTATTCAAAATATCAATGAATATTATAGACTTCATTAAATGGAAGAATTTTATGGAGTGTGACAAATATTTTAGTGTAAATTAAGCTTTAGCAAAGTTTATGATTTGTCTAGCCTCTCCTCCTCGTATTTCTATAAACAAGGCTTAAAATATAATTTGTGATTTTTATATTTTTCAATTGACTCAATAAAATTCAAGTCTCCTACCGATATCTATTCTCATATATTATTCCTTTATAGGAATTATAAGTAATTAAATAAAACAAAATTTTACATGAATTTATTTACTGTTTGAAGATAAAAAAAAATTAATAAAATGAATAAAAAATATTGAAAAGCATGATGCCTAATGATCCTATTCTCTCAATCTCATTGATCGTTAGAAGTTTTTTATTTTTGTAATTATTTTTGTAGTATTAGAAATATATATATATATATATATATATATTTAGTTAGAGAATTTTTAGCAAAAAAATAATTATGATTTTATTATAAAATTCTTCAAAAAAATACATATCAAATTATATAATTCAATATTATTTTTTGCAAAACTCAATCACAATATATAAAACTCAATATTACTCTGCAAAACTTTGTCACATAACTCTATATAATTCCGCTATTAACTCTGTAAAAATTTATGAAAATCAATAAATCTGTAAAACTCGATCACTTTAAAAAACTCTGCAATTATCTGTATAAATTTGAATTCAATACAACCCCCTAAGTTTAGTGGTTTCAATCTTATTTTTTATATTCATGTATGATCTTGAAGAATGACTAATATTGACAATTTTCATTATCATATAATATTGAATATCATTGTATAAAAAAAAAAGGTGAAAAAAAAATCAACCAAATTAAAATCTTTTCGTTATTTATTTATTTATTTTTTGAGAAAGGAAACAGCATAAACGAGCAAAAACTAAATCATAGCCCTCAATAGGCTGACACCCTCGCAATCCTCCGCAAGCAGCCCCGCAATAGAATCAGGAGGATGCTCGAAAACATGAACTCCCAACGCCACAATCGCACCCAAATTCGCCAGCCTATCCGCTACACGATTACCTTCCCTATACACATGATCCACCTTACACTCCCACTCTCTATGCATCAGGTTCCGAAAAGCAGCAATCAACGTTCCCAGCGGATGGTTCTCATGAGCAACACCACGAACCAGCTGCACTGTAGCCGCCGAATCAAACTCCAGGATGATCCGTCTGGTTCCTGTGTCCCAGGCCAACTTCAGTCCCCGGAAAATACCCCTTATGTTTATATTGTAATTCCCCACTCCAATATCATTGTATCAAAAAAAAAAAAAGGTGAAAAATAAATCAACCAAATTGAAATCTTTTAGTTATTTAAATATAAAGTCGCTATTTTAAATATTTTGATTAAATGCATAAATTCTAGCAATATTAATTAAATAATTAAGTGATTTACAATTCAATTATTTTTTGAATGAATGATGTAATAAACGAACAATTTAACTATCATACCAAAGTATGATATGGGAATAAAATTCAAAAGCATCATGATTTCACAATGACATCTTTGAGTATAGGAAATAGCTAGCTAGGGCATGGACTCATGCATGATCGGAGCAAAGCCTTGACATCATTCATGACCTTTTTGACAAAATGAAATGATACCCACCATACCTAAATACGAAGTGCTGACACAAGTTTTATGCTCTCTCTAATTCCTTGCCATTACCAGGTCCATCAATAATTGTGCGCCCTCCCTCTCCTCCTCCCCCAAGGCCAATCATCCATCCTTTTCAAGAAGCCCTTTTGTTTGGTTAGAAAATTTGTGTGAGGAGGGCGATCTCAGCAGGTGGGTCCCAAGATCCAAGTTTGACAAACTTTAATAAGTTGTGGAATGCCAAACATGATTAAACAAGTGATTTAGTAAATGGGAATGAGGGGGCTTTAGAAAAAGTGAGCACCAATGGGAAGAGATGTGGGAGGAAGCTTGAGACTTGACTAGTGTATGAGACTATGAGGTGGTGTAAGGGATGGGGACCCAAATTTGGGAGCCTTGAAATTTCAAGACAGCCGTTAATTTTGCTTTGCTCACTTCCATTACCATGTTACAATTTGGCATATTGTGTTGTTGGTAATGGACTAATGGTATGGCAATTCATTGAACCCCCTAAAAAAAAGAAGGCCCTCCTTTTCTTTGTGCATTATAATGGAAAAGTTCCAACAATTGGACCACCATCACCAAACCAGAAAATCCCCCCTCCCCTTTTCCACCACCCTCTTGTTTGTGTTTTGATGAAAAAAAAAAGGTTTTGCATTAGGAAATGATGATTAGAAAGGTTGGGGTGCGAATAGAGGTTTCGTTAAATTTTGTCTTAAAAGATCTTTGTAAGAAAAAAATTCAGAAAGAAAAAGAGACGTACCATTACATCTTTTCGACCATGATCAATCCCTAACTGCCCTAGCAAACTCATAATATCACAAATTAATCAGCACTCATCGACATTTTGAATTACTGTTAGTGACACTTAGGAGTCAATTTCGATCAAAACCTATTGAAGACTCTTTGCCTAAACCAACATCGGGCCTTCACACCACCGCAACAAGTTCAATTGCCACCACATCCTAGCAAGGCGGGTTTCAAAAATCACATTTCTAGAGCACTCTGCCTTGTATAAATCTCCGTTTTCACTTATCAAGGCATAACTTTCAAATTAATAACAAGTTAATAGCGTGAATTTGGTTAATTATTTAATTTAAAGAGAAATTTTAAGCATAATAATTTTCTTTTGTTATTAAGGAACCCATTTAAAGTAAATTCACATTAGACTCATACTTAACAACCAAAATTTTCGAAAGACTAGCGTATGCATCATGTAAAACCCACAAGCGTAAACTAGTCTTAACCATTATGCTACTCAAAAGTAGGTATTTTCAAGAATAACAATGTTAGAATGTTGTGTCTTTATTTAAATCAAGGATTGCACTAAAACCAGACGTATGAATAAGTGTCAATCGCTTGCTTAATACATTGAGGGTCCCGATGCATCAACCCATCACAAATGCCAGGATATTGCTTTATTGCATCATTAACAACATTAGCAAAAAGCAAAAAAACTCTAATTGTCTGCCTAATCACGGCTGCTTATAATTAAGGGCCTATCATTAATTATATTAAGATGTCATTTGGTGTAAAGTTGATCAAAACAGCAGTATATAATAATATATACATGATTGTGCTAAATATTATGACCAACAAATATCCCACCGAAAGTGAAAGCTACCCCCACTTCCACCTCTCCGGTCAAATGTCAGGGTTCAAAGAGTTCATAAAAACTCTTATTTGTTTAGATATAAATTAAACAGTTAAATTGTGAAATTATTTTGCGAAGTAAATTTAAACGAGTAATTGATAACCTAATGAAATTATTTTACGAATTACGAAGTAAATTCAAACGAGTAGTTAATAAAGTAATGAAATTAGTTCTCTGTTTCGATGGACGATGTCGTTATTCTTAGTAAAACAATGAGGCAGTGAGGGTTCACAGCTATTGTGGTTGCCTGTTGTGGTTGGTTCTATGCTTCTGCCAAAAAAAAAAAAAACACTTATTCGGAGAAAGTTGAAGCAGTTTCAAATTCTATAAGATAAGTTTCAGTTATCCCATATAATTTTTTTTATAGTTATTTTTGTAACTATATTTTTTTTTCAAAATTAAATATTTATTATTTGATTTTATCTCTATATTTTTAAGTTTAAAAAAAAAAAAGTTACCTATGCATTCATTTTGTTTCGTGCATCTATTTCATTATAACATTACAGTGTTCATCTATGGGAGTACAATTCTTCTTCAAATATATCTCATATGACTTAAGCGTGCTACACTCTTTTTCCTTGGACTAGGTTTTTGTCCCATTAGGTTTTTCCTAGCAAGATTTTTTAACGAGGCAGCAACTTGGGCAACCACCTTTATTCTTCATTAATGTTGTTGAAGTCTTCATGACTGATGATTGATGTTCGTACGAAGTACGAAATTAGCGTAGTTGTCATTTATTGTATTGTATTATTTTTCATTTTTCTTTTTTCTTTTTCCCCGTGGGCTTTTATTCAGGCCGCGAATATTTTTAAGATTCTGCTATTGTTTCTAATGTTCACGTTTGGGTTATCCATTATACTATCTTAAGATATTTTGAATAAAAAATCTCTTCTAACAATAAAAAAATTAGTAACATACTATGGAACAAACTGGTTGGCACTTGAATGCTTTTCATATTACTTAATATCTTATATCAAGTAGAATATGATAATAATTAGCCAGACTCATCACTATTGAGCTTATGCTGAGTTGGACTATAATAAGATTTAAAGAACATATAAGATAAGTAATTACAGCCCAAACGTGGCCACGTGCCAAGCTTTTATGGGTCGAACGAGCTAAACCTTGCTTAAAATTTTAATTATAGAATACTATTTTTTTTGAAGTAAAATAAAATTACACAAGAGAAAAATCCCTAAGGCAACCACAACCAACAATATCGAATTTCCAAGCCTCATACACCTCCTTCAGAATGGATCTTATCCATATTTGATTTCTGTTAGCTATGACCAAGGTTAGCCAGAGCATCCGCTTCAAAGTTCACTTCCCTAAGGATATGTGAGAACTGAATTGCCTGAAACCTTCTCTTCCAAGTCTTGACATTTGAGACAATTTGAACAATTCTCCAAGGAGGCTTTAGCAAATCATTCACCGCATCTATGATAACCTTGGAGTCACCTTCCACCACAAGATTGAGAGACCCCAAATCCACCGCATCTTTCAGACCCTCAATAAGAGCCAAACCTTCAGCAACAAGGCAATTAGTGCATCCCAAATTTTTGGCTCCAGCAACTAAAGGAAGACCCAACCAATCCCTAATTATGAACCCTGCAGCAGCTTGATTACCAGAGAAAACCGAAGCATCAAAATTTAACTTGAGCCAACCTTGCATCGGAGGAGACCACACAATATTCCTAATATTTAGGTCAACCAAACGGGAAGGAGAATTGGCAATAAAATAATTGGTTCCCAAAACTCAAACCATGTTGAACTCTCTTCTGGGGTGAGGAGCTTCATTGGAAAAGATAGCTCGATTTCTGGTAGCCCAGATTTTCCAACAGATTAGCAGACTTAGACTCAGGGGGGAAAGCTCAGACTTTTCAGAAGAACTCAAAGAAGATAACCAATTGAGAATCCCATCATTAGAAGGCCTCAGAGTCGAAGGAAAGGATCTCCATACATCTCGAGCAAAATCACAATCCATAAACAAGTGATCCATAGATTCAACCTCATTACCACACAGAATAGTAAACATATTGAAAATTCGATGTAGACAGTCTCTAGTATAAAGCCGGCCTCTAAGAAAAATCCAACTAAAGATCTTCACCATAGGAGGAATTTTAAGCTTCCACATGCGATTCAACATCTTAGCAAAAGGATGAGCTGGGCTATTGGAGTCGATAAAGTTCACAGTCGATCTAATACTGAACAATCCTTTCGGATCTGGAGCCCAGATTACCCTATCTTCAACAGACCAATCAGGCAGAGGAAGAGGGATAGTTTTAATTACTTGAACAACTTCCTCAGGAACTAAATTACGAAGATCTTGTAAGTTCCATTGATGGTTGCTGATGAACTTGTCCACAGTTAGACTCCAGTCAATGTTTTGAAGAGCCGATGGACTGAGAAGATTAGCTAACGGTTCAGGCATCGCCCAATTGGAAGCCCAAAAGTTTATGTTGCTGCCATTTCCCACAATCCAAGCCATGCCCTTATAGAGAATTTTCTTACAATCATGAATACCTTTCTAGGCCATCGAATGGTGAGATCTTTTAGATCACAAAAATAGAGGCTTCTGCCTCTAGTACTTCGCCCTGACAATCCTTGCCCACCAATTCTCGTTGTCTATAAGTGTAATGACCCGTCCCGAATCCTCAGTACAATGGCGTCGTTAGTGGAATCCCCTCCACCCAGAATCCTCTGACACAAAGGTATTATTAGCTTGTTCCGGTTCGAAAATCCTCTAGCTGCAACATCTTTAAGGATTCGAACCCTGGACCAAGCCTTTTTATTCCCCTTGGAGGGGACACCTTTCACCAACTAGACTTCAAGGGGAATAAAAAGGCTTGGTCCACAGTTTGAATCCTTAAAGATGCTGCAACTAGGAGATTTTCTAACAGGGACAAGCTAACAATACCGATTGTGCCGATGTTGGCCGGGTGGTAGGGGAATGCCACTAACGATGTCCATCCATCGGCTTGGAGGGTTGGGGTGGGTTGTTACAATAAGAACCTTCCAACCAAGTTTAGTTAAAGCAACAACATTAAAAACTTCCACAGTTCTGAAACCAATACCTCCATTATGTTTACTTCTACAAGTTTCTTTCCAACCTACTGGGGGAGGAAAATTTTGATTCCCCCAGAAGAAATTTCTGCATTCCTTATTGATTTCCTTAGAGACTTTTTTCGAGCAAGGAAAGCAAGACAAAACATGATTAGGAATACTAGTTACACTTGATTTCAAGAGAGTTAGCTTACCAGCACGAGATAGAGTGTTTCTTTTCCAACCAGCAAGTTTCTGTTGGACTTTTTGAATTAACTCTTTAGCATTGACTGTGTCCTTCCAAAACACCATGTTATGAATACCCAAATACTTTCCAATTGTGGCGTTATGATGTATGCTAAGAATAGAAGCAATGTTATTTCTAGAATGAGAAGGAACATTCGCAGAAAAATAAATTGAAGATTTATGAAAGTTTATTTTCTGCCCTGAGGTTTGGGCAAACTCAATAAGGGTCTGAATAGTACGTCTAGCTGCCAAGTTAGAAGCTTTACAAAAAAATAGACAATCATCAGCAAACATTAAATTTGAAATTCTATAACCATGAGGAGAAGACAAAATACCAATTTGAGATTTGGAAGACTTAGATAAGTTATTAAGGTGTCTGATAAGCGGCTCCATACATAAAATAAAAACATAAGGGGATAAAGGATCACCTTGACGAATTCCTCTTGAAGGAGTGAAGTACCCCACCAGGCTACTGTTGATGAGCATAGAGAATGAAGCTGACGAGATGCACTCCATGACCAACTTAGTCCAATGGTTAGAAAAACCAAATTTTAAGAGACATCTTCTTATAAAGTCCCAATCAAGTAAGTAATAGGCTTTCTCTAAGTCAATTTTAATTGCCATAACACCTACTCAACGAAAATCAGAGAACAGTTCGTGAGCAATTAAGATGGTGCCGAAGATAGACCTCCCTGGAGCAAACACTCCTTGATTTTTAGAAATAATAATTTTCAGGATGTTTCTAAGCCTATTAATAACCACTTTTTTAATGATTTTATAAATGACATTATAAAGGCTAATTGGTCGGAATTGGCTAGTAGTCTCAGGATTTTCTACCTTAGGAATAAGAGCTATGTTAGTATGATTAATGGCTTTTAGAGAGCTGCCATTTAAGAAAAAATCATTAACTAAATCCAAAATTTTAAATTTAACCTCAGGCCAGAAGCGGTGAAAGAAGCCAACATGCATCCCGTATGGTCTAGGGGCTTTAATGGCTCCAATACTTTTGGTGGCAATTTTCACTTCCTTCAGGGTAACTTGCGCAGATAACATGTCATTTTGAGTAATTGAAATACAAGGATCAATGATAGAGAGAAAATCGTTAATGTGGTTTTGATTCAAGCTTTGAGGCCTATGAAAACGTTTCCTAAATTCATTTACAAAGACCTGCCCAATACTGTCGTCCTCATCATGCCAGAAACCTCTGTCATCCCTAATTTTATTGATAGTATTTCTTTTTCTCCTTAGCGTAGCTTGTGTGTGGAAAAACTTAGTGTTTTTATCTCCAAGGTGAAGCCAATTTGCTCTGACCCTTTGAGCCCAATAAAGTTCCTCTTGGAGATGAAGGTTATGTGGATCTTCCTGGATAAGTTTCTCCTTATTTATTAGAAAGCTGGAGTCATGGTTCTTTATAAGTTGCTCCTAAACCACTCTCAGCTCACCACTAAGGTTCTTGACCTTTGTCAAGAAATTTCCAAAATCAGCCTTACTCCAATTCCTGGCTACCTCCGTGAATCTACCACAAATAGCAGAGAATTGTTGACACTTTGAACCATCAAAGTTACTGTTAGCCCAAGTTTCTTTTACAATGCGTTCAAACCCAAGGTGCTCAAACCAAATAGCTTCAAGTCTCTTGACCTTACGAAACCTATGCCTATTTGGGCATGTAGAAATGTAGATAGGGCCATGATCAGAACCTTGTATTGGGAAGTTATGTAAGTTAAAATTGGGATACAAATTTAACCAATCAGCATTCGCAACACCTCTATCCAATCTCTAAAAAATAATAGTATTATCTCTGTGTCCATTAGACCAAGTAAATGGGGAGCCAATTGCTGGAAGAGAGGTCATATTGTTGTCATTGATGAATTAGCAAAAATGCTCATATACTGATTTGGAACCATAGAACCACATACTCTTTCATTCAGGGAAAGAATGTTGTTAAAGTCTCCCATTAACAACCAAGCTTCATTCTGAGGGTTTAATTGAGAAAGAGCATGCCAAATAGGAATTTGTCTTTCCTTTTGGGGAGGCAAATGGAAGAAGGTTACTAACCACCTAGCATTAGCCTTAGGACCATGTAGACGACAGTGGATATACCGAGAATGAGAAACTTATACTGAAATAGAAATAGTTAACGAGTTCCAACACAAGAGTAAACCACCTCTTTGGCCTATAGATGGCATGGAAAAATGATAATCAAAAGGCAATCTAGACGCTAGGACCCTAGCATGATCTAAGGAAGCCCTAGTGTCAACAAAGCAAAAAACATCTACATGATTTATTCTTATAATAGAGATGGCTTGGCTTGAGAACAGCGGCCGAGAAGAGCCTCGGCAATTCCAGCATTGTATCTTCATGGATTAGGGGTTGCGCTAGTCCCATCTGAGACCTCCATATCCTCCCTTGATCTCTTTCTAGGAGTTCTGCCAGTATCCTCATCAAACATCATGCTCATTATCTTTCCCGGGCTCTCAAACCCAGACCCAAGAAACCCAGTGATGTCTTGAAGGGTCCCAGTGGTCATAGGATTAGCAAGATTAACAGGAGCATCAACAAACTTCTCTGTAGCCTCATTCGAGTCAAAATCAATCATTACCACTTCTTTCACATAATCATGATCTTTGCTAGACTCACCAATCTTGCCTTTAGCTTTTACTGCAGCAAGGTATCTGCGAGCATCTCTGAATTCCCTCATATAACTCATCCTTTCTCCACACGAATTAGAGCCTCCTCCTCTAGAACCAGAGCCTCTCCTAGTCACTTTGGTCCATCCTTCATCTTCACCATGGTCTTCTCTTTCATTCCCATTGCCTCTGGTAGACTCTGAAGCTCCATTGTGAGCTTTAGGGAAGACCATTATGGCATCATCATGAGCCAAACTAGAGAGGTGCTTATTTAAGACCGTGCCTTCAAGTAAAACTGTCGGCTTACCCATCATACGCTCCACTAAAAGGAAGTGGTACTTTGACCACGGTTGGGACAATGGTTGAACTCGTGTTTCTTGTTACCGCAGTAAAAGAAGCATTCGAACAATCTCTCATAATTCAGGTATATCTTGGTAGAGTCATCCTCCCATTCTAGAACCGGAACTCTCTTCAGAGGAAATTGAAGATCAATGTCCACAAAAATCCTAGTGAACACACTTAGAGCCCAGCGCTATCTCATAGTCCACTATAACGAAGGTTCCCACAATCGAGACCAGTTCCTGGAGGATTCTCTCTTCTCAAAGGTGAATTGGGAGAAAAGGAAAAGCACCCAGACCAGCAACTTATTGATCTGAGCAGTTATTGGATTGAAAGATGGGGTCCACTTCTAAAGGTGAAGTACCAAGCCCAGTACATACCACGACCTCTCAGTCCACACGTAGTGCATGTCTTCCTCTTTAGAGAATTCAAACTTAAACCATTGACTACCCATATGGTCAATCTTGACCTTGTCTTCAACCCCAACCCAGTTTGCTTTGTAACGGGATCTAAGCACTCTGATGTCAATCGCTTCTCGAAATACCTTACCAACAAGGCAAAATCTATAATAATGCTTAAGCAGATCAATAGGAGTAGCAGTCAGTTTCACTCTGGTCTCAGCACCTTCCACAGTGAAAACCACATCCCCCTTCATGATAACAATGGGACTTTGGGTGGAGGTATTGGGAAAAGGGATTTTTCCAAGGCCAGAACGGTGAGAAGAATCCATAGTCAAACACAGCAGATAACAACAGCAAGGAAATTGTAAGAAAAGAAAGGAAGAAGGATACACTGAATGGCCAAGCCACTCAGACCAATTCAAATAAATAGTGTCCTCACACCAACTGCACTCATGGGAATTCAGCACACATCTCCAATCAGATAAAAAACTAAGATTTGCAAGGAAAGGATCTTTCAAAATCCGAGGCAGAAGTTGAAACGAAAAGCTACCCAAATACAGGTCCTGACCCTTAAAGGCAACCCTATAGAATCTATCAGGCGGCTGCAAAGCAATTTTCCATCTTCCCTCACCAAAGGGTAGGACATAATTAGCAAGAAGCACCCTGGAATGGCCAGTAGCCCCAGCCCTAGCTTTAGCTAAGAAATTATTAGAGCCACACCACCACAAATTCCAATACCAGACGATGAAGAGCCTATTCTTCCAAAGATCCATCCAAGAACCTATTGACAATGGAAAACTGCCACCTGGCATTAGAACTTCAAAAGCGCACATGTCAGAAAGGAAATCATTGCTCTCGAAAGCAAATCCAAGAAAGCTCCCCATGTTCCCTTTTGAGAATCGCAATCGCTCAACCTCAAGACGAGAGGTGCAATCAAATAGCCTACTAGACCTAACTCTAGAAAGGCGCACACGCTCAGAAGGGCCACAATCGAAACCCACTCCAACCCAGAGACTAATTCGCAGCCAACTATAAAGAAAATTACTAATCGTAAAAGGCATAGAGAGGTTATAGTCCAGGCGGCGGCACACAAGGCGTAGAGATAATAACGCTAGAAAATCGAACACCAACCTACACGCACGCGTGATCTTAACTAGAAATTTCACTCTGAAAAATCCTAATACAAACATGCTACTCCAAACACTCACTGTGAACCTAGGAACTATGCCGAGAAAGAGGATAGGTAGGCAATCAAAACCCAAAATTGGCTTAACCAAATCCCATTGTCAATCCAAAAACCAACTAGAACCATGCTAGCCCTCCAAAGATCATCCAAATTGCTAAACGGCCCACTAGAAACTAGGAAATCAACTCCACCCACAAGGATAGCCAACCCTAAGAAAATCCCCAAATATGTAGAAATGCTCAGACACCAAACACTAAGCAATCTAAGCCCAATGAGCCGCACAGTAACCAAATCGAGACCCACGCGTATCTAGAACACACAAACGCACAGGGTAATGGCGGATCCCAGCCCTTTCGCCACGCGATAAGAGACCCAAAATGAAACCCTAGCTGAGCTATCGGGACCCAAAACATCCTACTTTTTTTTTTTAACTATTAACGTGTATCGGTCTTTTATTATAGAATACTATACGCTAGATAGGAATTTGATATTTTTTTTTTTCCTTTTTTTCCAGGAAGGAATTTGAATTTTTGAATCTGATATTTAGACCGGGCTGCGTGAGAAATAAGCATTGTCCGACCAAACAATTGATTAGGCATATAAGAGCATAAGCATGTTTTAATTATAGACAAATTTAGAGTTTACAAGCCATGCGTTTCACAATCAAGATTCAAGACAAAGCATCCACCTGATGAGATTCATATTGGGTCGCCAAAATGTAAATTCCGGTGGGCATTCTGGGACCAAAAGTAGACTTCTCCTTCCCGTGTGGCAAAGAAACAATTAACAAAAACGGCTTTGATGTTACTTGTTGTCATGGGACGGAAACCATATTACGAAGTGAATTACAAATTTCTCCAGCAAGGGTGCACTATTTATAGTAGTAGACATTACCTTGCTCTCCCAGGGCAAAAGGTACAAATGCAATCTCAGCTCTTGCTTTGAGCACTCACTATCGGTCACCGGTGCACTGGCCTTTACAAGTGATTCTGCCACTTCTTCCACTGCCTTGACCTACTTGTGCTAAATTACAGCAGCAAAAGGTACCGCCTGGTCCTCCTTAGAAGGATGATCAACTAGACCATATCACCAGACCACATCATGCCAAGTACCGGAACAAATTCGGGTTGTCTTTGTCCCTTTCTAAGTAGTCTCGGGTGATTAGATCTTCAATCCTCTTTTTAATTGCTTTGAAGTCGGGCTGAAAAAACGAGGAGGTGAAGTACATAAATACTACTGATTTCAGAACCAAGGAAAACAGGATGTAAGATCTTATACGGGTAGAGGAATAAGTATTGTACAATTACAAACCTTGAACATGCGACCCAGCTGCTCAACACACTCCATAACCAACTGCTGATGACCCAAAACTTTACGGCTCTTCATGATACGCACAATTGAGGCATCAATGGCATACCTTCTGTCCTTGTCAACATCTTCAATTACTTTCTTCTTTTCGTCCACCGGTGGGAGGGGAATCTGCACGGTAAACACAGGGTTAACTGATCACTCACATAAGCCACAAAATTGAAAGATACGAATATGATAATAGTGAAAGGATATAAGTACCTTGATCCTCCTCATTTTGTCAGTAAACTTAGAGTTGAACTCAAAGTAATCAGTGGGAGAGATAGTTTTTGTGTTTGGCTCTTTGTTAAGGATCTTATACTTGGCACATGACAAGGAATGGAGTAGTCTTACAACATCATCATCAGTTAAGTTTAACTGATTCATGATCTCCGAATAACTCAGCCTATCTGAGGTGTTGAATAGCAGCAGGGCTGAAGCCTAAAATAAGATGAAGAAAATCAGTCTTAATATTAAATAAATCTCTACCAAAAAGTGCCCCTCACAACCCAGGAAAAAAAAAAATTAGATCTAAAGATTAGGAAAGTAGGTATAATATATTAAATGCATCACCTGATAAGTCGTCACAATAAGCTCTATGGTTTTTGGTTCAAATTTCCCACTGATGTTACAAGTACCCAACGAGTACATCCAAGTAAGCTTTCTGTGCTTTGTCTTCGTTTGATAGAATTCCTTGAAAACTTCAACGCACTTCACCTAAATCAGTGATAAAAGAAAAGTTAGAAACTTCCCCAGGATACTAAACCCAGCAGACAGTTATTTTCTTTAAAAAACTGCAAATTCTCTCAGCAGAATCTATGTACCATCTCTGCTGGAAGGTTGAGGTCAAAAGACTTGTAGCTTGGCCAGAACCCAGTGGTCAACACAGTAACTGTCAAATCAATCCCAGGATTCGTCTGTGGATTATTGTTCAGATACTCCTCAAAGCTGGTTTGGTTCTCCTTAGCTAATGTCAAATCAGTAACCTGCAAAGAAAAACAATTTTTCTTTCTTTGGTCAGATCTCCAGCAGTATCCCAGAAAAAATAGTTCTTGAAGCATTAGCAAGGCAACTCACCATCCCCTCCATCTTTGAAGTAAACTGACCACCACATTGTTGCTTCAGTTTTGTCAAAATGCATCTCTCATGGTCATCATTAGCACTCTTGTCAAAGAGAAGGCGTCGAGCAAGCTTTTTCCTGACAGAAAATTAAACTAAAGGAAGTCTAATGTCTTATTAGAAACCAAAAACAATTACAAGCAACCAGCAGAAATAAGGTGATACCTATAAAATTCAGCAAATAGGTCCTTGTCACTAATATAAGCCAGCAGCTTTACCACCTGCAGTTATATTGACATTTATTAATGAGATTTGTTTATCAAAAGGAAAAGATAATATGCCTATGGAAGAAAAATAAATGGAATGGAACTTCATGAATGGACCTTCTCAAGTGTCTCCTCAATGGCTTCATCACTTAATTTTTCACTCCCACCTTTCTTAAGAATGTTATCACAAAAAGTGGCTAGTAGTTCTGCACTTGAGCTTCCAGCAACACCCTTGTTGCAAAAGATCTCAAAAGCCTCCTTGAGGGCCTACAAGTACACCCCAAAAAAAAATGTCAGCTATTCACAAATGGTTAATAGCGACAATATGGATCTCAAAACTTTGTTAAAATACAAACCTTATGGAAAAGAGTATGATTTTGGAAACAATCATTGACATAGGCTAGGTACTTGTCATGCAGCTCAATCACTTTTCTAACAAAAACCTGAAGAGCACGATCATATTAATTTTCATTTTTCACTCGAGCAAATCATAAATTCAAGATGCGCACTGTTCATGAAATTACCTGTTCCTGCAAACCAACAACGTCCTTTTTCTCTGCCTGTGGGGGGAACAAAATGTCAGAATTCAAGTACACTGAACTATTGATTACCGTGGCATGCAAAAAAATTCAGCACAATATGAATTGATAAATGGACCACTAAAAAAAACTGACATAATAAAATAGATGTCTAGTTGGACATCTGAAACAAACAAAAATACCAACTAACAAGAAAATCCAACAATATTCAAAAAAATCAACAATTCTTTCAGCTCTACGGTAGAGTACATATCATATCATTGCTTTTATGCAGTTTTCATGTATCTGTTAATGGCAAAAAAGAGATGTTGATACACATGATTCGCAAGTTATTTAAGTTCCCATCAGAAAAGTATTTTATGGAAGAGAATCATTGAAAGATTCTAAAGAATCCAAACTTTTGTTCAAGAGTTCAATTTCTATGCATTTCATTATTTTCTAGGCTTATACTCAATTATTTTCACCCATAGGAGCCTCTATTTTAGAATTTCAAACAAAGTCTGACCAGTAAGGCAGGTTAAGTGCAAAATCTTTTCAGGAGCCATCTCCAAAAGATAAATAAAAGAAATATGGTTAAAGCACAGACCTTCTTGTTGCTTGCAACATCTTCTGCTTGTTTCACTAAGGCAGTTCCTTCAGCAGTAACATGCTGCATCATGAAACAGCATTCAATACTATGGACCATGAAAGGAAAGACAAAAAAGGAAACTATATATGCTAATGCTGTACACCAGATCACCTTTCAACCCAGAAAGGGAAGGAAAAATAAAGGCAAAGGTAGAATTGAATGCTACTGACCTGCTTAAATATACTGGAAACTGGATCCAAGCCTTTAGGTATCTTAGAAAATAGCCTGAACATTCTAGACAAATCATCCACCTAAAGGAAACAAAAGGAAAAATGATAAGCAAAATGCAGTATTTGTATGGTTTTCCGATTCTCTTCAATCTAATTAAAAAATATGTAAATTTTAACATAAGCCAAAGGTACCTTGTCATCTCTAAGCAATGCATGGCATCCAGAGTGCTCTTTCTCAAGCAGTTGCGTTGCATACACAGATAACAGCTCATGCTGAACTTTCTACATAAAGCATATAATAACCAACATCAATAGAATAATAAATTCTAAAGATAATTGTATTCTAACAACTAGAACTACTCTTTACATAAGACTAGCAATGCATAAAAGGTGAATTTACAGAAATAACAAGTACAAACCTCAAGCAGCTTTGGCTCACTACTAGAATGCAAATAATGAGAAACTCTATCTTTCTCCCGTCTTAAACATTCCTCTGCCTGGAATTCAAGAAACAAAAGAGTTCATTGGAAACATTTCATAGAGACATACATACATATTAACCTGATAAAACAAGCATAGTGAAGTTTACTTTCAGCATATAATCTGGACAAGAATCTTCTAATATCCAGTTGGAAGCTTTCCGAGAATAATAAGAAGCGGTATCTTTAAGCATGTCTGCTTCAAAGTCATTTTCATAGTGATTCATTTGCCCCATTCCAATCTCAACAAATATATCCAGAACGTTCTTCAATAGAGCTCGATCAATCTGCTCTCCTTCACGTTCTTGATCAATCTGATTTGAGAAAAAATTGTCAGGTAACTTTATTTCACAACTTCACTACTACAACATACATTTTCGGTAAAATTGAAAACGTACCAGAGATATTACAGCATCTCTTACTTTCCCATTTATTTCTTGGTAGACCTGGAAATCAAAAGTATTCACCCATCATATTACAATTCGTTCAAATTATACCCATAAACGGATTGGACGAGGGAAGGAAGGGCGAGGAATTAGTAGAGAAACGAAATCATGAAGACGCCCGTCTAGGATATGGTTCAAGAGGAATACAAAAGACTCCCAAACAATTTGATTTGAGATGGCATGTAAGGGTTCCAACACTACTTACCAGATCTCGGAAGCAAGTAAGTCCAACTTCATTTAGGGGTGGAAGTGACCTCCGAGCTATGAAGTAGCGATCAAGATAATGAAAGAAACGAGAGAGCCACCTAACCATAATTTTATGGTTTGTCCACCTTTTCACAAGCTCTCTCAACATGAATTCATCATGCTTCTCTTTCAAAGACGGCAAAACCTAATCATAAGCATATATATATTCAACTAAATTAGAAGAAAAGAAACACGAAGAGCATTAAGCGAAATTTAAAAAAAAAAAAATAAAAAAAAAAAAAATAAAACCTGCTCTTCTACATCTCAAACAACAATAGGGGTTGGGAATGGCTGATATTAGCCCCGACTAAACATCTCGCTGAATATCATGTTAATACGCAGTTAATTCTAATAGGAACATAGGTGATGTCAGATACAATGGGGCATTACAGAATCTTAATTTTAGCTTTAAAAAGAAAGGAAAAAAAAACAGCTCGTGAGCTTGTAAAAAATGCAATCTATATCACGGTAAGGAATAGCTAAAACCCTCCTCACCGTTGTAGTAATGTACTCTTCAAAAGACTCCTTATACTTGTCATAAAGCTGTTGGGAATAGTCATGTGGTGGCTTTTGAGTGCACATATTGTATATGGTTCTGCAGATAAAATTGAACCGTCAGTAAGATCAAGCTTTATAGCATACACCAACCACCAATAGCAATGAAAATAACCACATCAACAACAAAAGAAATTTGAAAAAAAGAATTACGTGTAGAGCATCATATAGTCCTCTGAGCTGAACTGAGGCTCGGGCAATCCTTCCAGAATGTTCTTGAGCTTTGTGATCCCCTTCTGCATAAACTCCCATCCTTGTTCTAAATCAATGGTCTTACGCTCATTCATCGCCGCCATCTTGCCGCACCCTGATTCTCAACCGCAAAACTAATATCTGTAATACTCAATCACCGAAATATCAACAGACTAAGCGAAAGTCGAATTTCCCAGTAAAGAAACCAAAAACTTATCATAAACCCTAATTCGATTAGTTCAATCACTTCCATCTAAAATTGAAGTCCAAGAACCATAAATGCTCAGTTTGGAAGCCAAGAAAACATGGAAGGAGCTCCAAAAACAGCGATTTCCACGATTTCTCAACAATCAAACAAAGCTCAAGATTCAAAACCTCCGGAATAGAACTTCAAAATGAAAAACATCAAAATCACAGCCCCAGTCAATGCTGGCAAACTCGAGTTCATACTCAACAGTACGTTAAAGAAAATGATATAAACCAATCGATCATCAGAATAAAGAGGAAAATCACAACATGTCACCTGAGTTCGGAAGCCAAGAACCCTGATCGGGAGGGAGATAAGACGACTAGAGAGGAAGACGACGAAGCTCGACAGAGAATTGATGAGAAAAGGGAAATGGGCAAAAAAGGACTTTGGAACTAATTGGTGTGTAGAGTAAGAGCAGACGTGAGCTCTTTTGGATTTCCGATCCACTGACTCTAGAAAAAAGGGTCTTTTAATTTCTGTAAATATTATTTTTTTGGTTAAATAGTTTTTACTGTGTCTAAAAAGCTTAATTGTGGTCGCCGGCAATAGTGTGAGATTTTTATCATTTTGGAGGGTTGGTGATGAAGTTTTGTGGATTATCATGAACTTTTAGAAGTTTGAAATTTGTGAATTATCAAGCATTTATAAATAACAAAATTGAAATGGACGAAAGTTAAATTTTTTAAAATTTTGTGAAATTTTTTGTTTGAATAATTTAAAAATAGAATAAAATTAATATGGAATTTAATGTTTGTACATAAACGGTATCGAATTCCACTTTTTTTTTCTCTTGGAATGTCATACTTATGAACGGGGGTGTTTCACTTTTGGGACCTGATTTTCTAATTCCATATTTTAATTTCTGCACTCCACTTTCTTTTTTAATATTTCTTCAAAAATAGAGTGAACTAAGTAAATTATGAAGTGTCGAAATCTCATCTAACGAATTGTCCTTTAACATGTATTAAAATCGGAATCATTCACTTTTTAAGTTTCAATTTCATATCATTTATGCAAAAAAAATCAACTAAATTAGATATCGTTTAGTCATTCGAGTGCAATAACTAAATAAACGGTTAACCATGAGGATCTTAATTGTTGCAAATACTATTGATTTGTTTATACATATGAATGACTAAACGATCTTATATCTTATTTTATCGTGGAGATAATCTAGAAGTAATGATTTAAAGAAAAAATGGTATGTACTAATTAAGATATATTTCTATGAAATTTCCGTAAATTAAAAAAATAAAATAAGAAGGTTCTCTAAATACATTGTTCGGTAGAAAATATGTTTTTCCGTTCACATAGAGAACATGAGGAATTTATTATATTAGTATATATGTAAAGTTTATTTTATTAGTAAATATATAAAGAAGAAATAGTGGCCGATGCTCAAAGACATACCAAAGAAACAAGAATGAGCCGAGTTGTGACTTGTGAGGTGAAGGTATATTGGATTGTGAAATGCTTGGAATGCAATCTATGTTTGAATTCGTAGATATGCCACTTTAGTAGTTGAAAGTTCAAACTGCATTATAAGGAAGCAATTAATGACTTGTTAGATTAAAGGATAAACTATATAAAAATACCAAAATTATAGGGGTCATTTGAAGTTCATACTCGAATTATGAAAATTTTCATCTAGTTACCCAAATTATCAAAACACAACATCTAGGTATCCATCGTTAGCAATCTGTTAAAAAAACTGTTAAGTGCCCAAGAGGCATTTGTGGGGCACTTTTCTATGCTGATATGGACTTAAAATAATTATTTTACTTTTAATTTTTTTTTTCTCTCTTTACCCTACCCCTTTCTCTCTACCCGAAACCCTCCTTCTTCTTCTTCTCGGTGACAGCAATAGCGGCCACCACTGCCACCCTCAATACCGACCACGACCAGTCTCACTACCGCACTTAAACGCCCCCTCTCGTCGAGACGACCTCATCCCTGCCACCCATTACCGTCGAAGCTCGCCATATAGGGAGAATCGAGGCCGTGAACCCAGAAAACCTTTGTCGCCATCAACAATGTTTTCGGTGGACACAGCCAGCGAGACCACCTCCAATAGCTTCGTCTGAATAAGGAGAGCCTAGTCATGCCGTCCTTTGCCATTGTTGGTGCCTGAATCGCACAGATCGAGAGTTAGAGTCTGGCGGCGTTCGAAGCTTCTCCAATTTCCCGTTGGCCGTATCGCTCGATTCCTGAAGTCAGGCAAGTAAGCCGAGCGAGTTGGTGCCAGCGCTCCGATTTATCTATCTGCCGTTCTCGAGTATCTTGCTACTGAGGTTTGTGCCTTCAATCTTCTTCATTTCGATTGTTCCTTCCTGTGAGAAAATGCACTAGGATTGTTTTTCTTGTTTGTTTGTGAACATTTTTAACCAATTGGCTTATGATCGGAAATGATTCTAATAATTATGAAATTTCTACTTGGATTTGTATGAATCGATTTTGAATACGATCTAAGTCTTAGGGGTTTGTTTGGATTATAGGTGCTTGAGCTGGCTGGAAATGCTACTAGAGACAACAAGAAGAATCGAATTGTTCCAAGGCACATTCAGCTGGATGTGCATAACGATGAGGAGCTGAGCAAACTTTTGGGAACTGTTGCAATTGTCAATGGCAGCGTACTTCCAAACATTCACCAAAATCTACTGCCGAAGAAGATTGGTAAAGGGAAGGGCGACATCGGTTCTGCTTCACAATAATTTTTGGGTTAATTATTAAAATTTGAGGCTTATTGGTTGTAAACACAAAATTGGGGAATTTTGGGTGTATACAGATTCATTATCGGTTGCTAATTTGAGGATTTGAGATTATATGAGTTATTTATCTGGAATGCAATGGATCATTTACTTTTAGTGTGTGAACTTTTTCTTTACTGATTTTAGAGAAATTATTGAAGATTTAATTATATTCATCTGTTTGACAAAATTGATTTGAATTTGATTTATATTTTCTATTTTGGGTGCTAATTTCTGGATCTAAATTTATATCTTTGCATTTTTGGTAGAGAGAGAAAGGGGTTGGGTAGAGAGAGAGTAAAAAACAATTAAAAATTAATAGTAAAATAATTATTTTAAGTCTATGTCACATAGAAAAAGACCTCACAAATGCCACTTAGGCACTTAATAGATTTTTTTAACAGATTGCTAACGGTGTGTACATAGATGTTGTATTTTGATAGTTTGGGTACCTATATGAAAATTTTGATAGTTTGATTATAAACTTGAAATGACCCCTATAATTTAGATACTTTTATATAATTTATTCTAGATAAAACAAACAACCCGTTTTGTGACTTTGATCCAACCCACCTATATTTTGAACACGTGTTCCATTGGATGAACTCCTAGATCTCTAACACTTCACACGGAACCACAAGCAGGGATGATCAGAGTCACCGACATACACATACGGTGTTTATTTGGGAATTGGGACACCATTCTTAATAATTATAGCCACAAGTATTTGTGTCTAGTAGGTATTTAATTATGGATAATATTTGAATACCACATTGAAGGTAGTATCTCTTCGAGACATCCTTTTGATTTATTAAATAATCCTTATATAATACTAAATTGTCATAATTAGAATTGATCAACTCCTAAATTGTCATTTCAAAATCAGCTCCGCAAAAAAATCAACAACACTGAAGGTCGTTTAGTGATTCATATATATCAAACAAATCAATGTATTGATAACAATTAAGATCATCATGGTGAACTGTTCATTTAGTTTATTTATATGAATAACTAAACGTTCTCCAATTTAGTTGATTTTTTATATTAATAATCTTGAAATAATGATTTAAAAGTTGTGTGGTTTCAAATATAATATATATATATATATATATATATATTATTTGATAAATTGAAATGCTAATATGATGAAGTACCGCTAGGTTAGATATAAGTATTATTCTTTAATTAAATAAGAATTACCTATAATCACACATAAAAATACGAGTAACCAAAAGGTCCAAAACTATAATCGTGAAATTAACATTTATTTTCAATTTTTTTTTCTCATATATGTCACCTATAATTCTTTTCCCTAATCTACTTAAATATAATGAGACCAAACCAATCAATTCAAAATCAAACATATTGTTTGATCCAAAAATGGACATAACGGAGGATAGTCTTGTCGGATGCTGGTATGCCTTCTTCTCGTCCGCTGGGAGACCTGCAGGACAACAAGAAGATCACTTGACACCGGTGGGGTGCCGACCTAGTAAGCTTCGATGCTTAAGTTAGTAAGCGAGAGAAAGATCAGTCATGGACTAGGCAGCATAAGGCCAAGGAATAGTTACCTTTCTTGGGGAATGTGTCCCATATTTATAGTAGTAGTGAATGTGGTGGTTGGAACCCTAATGGTGTGATGCCCAAGTTATCCTTCAGGATGATGACACGTGTCTCGAGAATCTAGGATGTCGATCGAACGGTGGTCGCCCATTTGTGTGTTAGGGCATTGCTATTCCAAGAGTGCCGACCGGTAGGGTGCCGATCGGGTGAGTGCCGACTACAGGGGCTTGGTGGCAAATGTGGTTTAAGGATGGCTGGTGAATTTGGGCCGAACAGAATTATCCTGGTCGATTGTTAGGTACGAGTTGGTACTAGTGACTGTTTGACCGTTCCCTGGTGGTCAGTCGATATGGTATAAACATAAGTCCCCTAAGTCGTTGACTGAGGTGGATTTCCTCGATCGAGGACTTGTAAGTTCCGTGCAGACCGTGTCGACTGACCAGTAGGGCTACACTGTAAGGACCCTTCCCGAATTTTACCTCAAAATTCACAAAAAGCCCTTATCCCGTCTTACAACCCCTTCTTCCACAAAATTTAATACCATGAATACCCTTTTATCCTTAAAAATATTAAATAAATCTTACAGGGGTTCTGACAGAACCTTCTCTGTACTTACTGACTACACCTATCTGTCAGACGCAGGATAGCCTAGTCGTTAACAAACTACCTCGGAGGACCTCCTCTGAAATCTAACGAAACAACTGATGTGTCACCCTCTTATGAACCGTCAATAACTTGTTAATCTGGGTCACCACCCACACCAACCCACTGACCCGGATGACGATGAACTAGACTTGGTTGAATTGAGTCTCACCAACTTGCCCCGAGTCGAACAATATATCCCTACTCCTCCAGAGCATCCCGGGTGGTAACTCGATATCTCAGCTCATCCTGAGCACCCCAAATGATAACTCGATATCTCGGCTCGTCCTGAGTACCCCGGGTGATAACTCGATATCCCAGCTCATCTTGAGCACCCCGAGTGATAACTCAATATCCATGCTCCTCCAGAGCTACCTTAGACCTGAACAATATGGCGGGGAAAGATCCCATGAACGCCAACATTGGAGAACCCCTCGATGATCAGGCGGAGATATACCCTCTAACGCCAATCAGAGAACCCTCAACAATGTAGCAGAGAAAGACACCCTCCACGCCAATCATCGGAGAATCCCGTGGTATACCCAATGCCTAGAAGTATGCATACCCCACGATCCCATAAACCCGGTTCGTTCACGATACATCCAAAGTACCGTCTCAGGAAACCCCAGCCCCAAGGAACCCTTGACATAAACATACCACCGCTCCTCTAACTTTTCGAGTCAAAACTCGCTCTATTGGACAACCAATATTGTTGGGATCACTCAAACGGGGCTCTAAACAAACTCCTATAGCCTCAAAACCACCAAAATCCGAACCGAAATGTCCCAAAACCTTAGCCAAGCGCCATCGTGACCCTGAATTTGGTCCCACGCGCCGGTAGAAGGCGGGACCACTTGCCACGCACTGGCCACGCGCCACCACACGCACCCACGCACCGGTACTACTCACGGTGCAATATTCTGTCAACCCTGACGGAATCTTCTGACGGAATCGGAATATTTCGTCAACCCTGACGGTGTTAGGGTTCCGTCAACCGCCGTTAACCTTTAACGGAATATGCTAACGCCGTCAGCATATTCCGTCAAACCCTTGACGGCGTCAGTTGACTCAACGGTCAACTGACGGCTAACGTAAGCAACCGCCGGCCGAACCAGTCACCGGAGTTCACCGGAGAAGACGGCCGTGCCGCTGTCCGCCATCGTCGGAGTCTCACCGGTGACCCACCGGAGAAGACAGCCGTGCCACCGCGCGCCGCAGTCAGCCATCGCAGGAATCTGGAAATTCTCACCGAAAATCACCATTTTCGGTAAGCTTCCAACTCTTTCATTTCTTGACCGATTTTCATGATCTACATATGTAACTTCATCTACTTTTCACCAGGAATCCGAAAATAAGGTCAAAGTTCCGAGATCGTACCTAGTTTGGCCAAAAAACGGCCGAGAAGTTTCGATCCACCTCTCTCCTCCATCCGTCGTCTACGGCGGTGCTCCCACCTCGATGGTGACCCCAAAATGCTCGTGGAGTCGCGCGGAAGGCATCCTCGGCCTTAGATTCGGTCAAATCAGACCGATGTCGGTCCGATGAGGGTAGGGGTTCGGTGATCGCACGGTGGGGAGTCATGCAGGAGAGATAGAGGAAAAAAAAACTATGGTCCCGGCAGAGTCCAAAAGGGAGAAGAAATATGCCCTAAATTTGGACTTTTTCAAAAATTACCAAACTGCCCCTAAAGCTTCTAGACCCGTAACGATCTCATCGGGTCTCCATTTTTCGCGTGCCACCTGTCTACGAACTCATGAGTTCGAGACCTACGTAACGGTCCAAGAAAAATTCCCAAAAGCACTACCAGTCAAAAAGTGACTCGCAAACCCATCCAAAACCGAAGGTAAAATCGTCATTTCCTTAATTATTTTTAATTCCTAGTCCGGGTCGTTACAAATTCCCCTCCTTAAAGAAATTTCATCCCCGAATTTCCCTAACTCAGGTCGAAGAACCAACCTCCTGTTTCAAGTTCTCTCGCGTCACCACCAACACGAACTGGGCCCCATATGCGATTCCCAAAAGAACCCGTGCACTCTGCACATTTCTTTATTCCAGTCTCGACAACAAACCGTAGGCGAGACTACCTCCAGGTGACATCCTGGAGGCACCAGTATCCATTCAACCCGGAACATACCTTGAAACAAGTATCTGAGCCTGAAAAGTCCACCGCGGGCCCTACTCCCAACATGACTACCATCACCTCAAGTCATGATGTCAGGTGTCCGATAGGGTCACGTGTACTAAGTGCAGTCAACCTCAACGATCTAGTGGAGCACTACCTTGCAACACCAGCATCGAAGAACCCGTCAATGATCTGGCGGAGAAATACCCTCTTACGCTAGTCGGAGAAAAACCTTGACGAATACGTGCTGGAGAATGCCCTTCATCTTGTGTAAAACAATGCAAGCATTCATAAAATTTCTTTTCAAACAAGTTCATAAAAATAATCAGAAAACTTTCCGAAAATCCATCTTTTGTAAAAACACTAGGTGGAACCCAAGAAAATCCAAATAATGAAAACATTTTGTGGTCCGCAACCCTGCTTTGAAAACCCTCATCAAAGGAGTTTTTAAAAAAAATCATGTAAATCAACCTGGACATATCAAACCACAGTTTCCGAAAGTCGCTCCACACACTCGATATACCTCGAGTTGTGCAGAACCCTATACTATGCATAGATAGCCTCAACGACCCGGCAGAGTAAACCCTCGACACCAAAGTCGGAGCCCTCAACAAACCAGCGGAGCAACCCTCAATGCCAGTCGGAGAAAACCTGGCCTTGCACACCCGATATACCTCGAGTGGTGCACAAACCTGTGCTATGCGTAGATAGCCTCAACGACTCGACGGAGTAAACCCTCGACACCAGAGTCGGAGCCCTCAATGAACCAGTGGAGCAACCCTCAACTCCAGTAGGAGAAAACCTTGACATCGGGAACAGAAAACCAGGGAAAACCAAATCTGTGTTTTGAAATCATTGTTTCCTGGCCTAAGCCAATTCATTGAAAAATCAATTATGGCCAAACCCAGTAAAGTCATAAATACGGGTTTAAACCCAAAATCATGGACTCAATAATTACCACGTCAAAACGATATCAAAACTGAGTCCAAAAACCAGGCCATTTCCCCAAAACACATTTTCACTGAAATGTTGAAAACTTGTGTTCAGTAGGTAAATTTCGTAAATTGTCAAAAGCAACACATAAGAGAGTTTAATTCAAATATACTTGTATGCATGCATTGTAATTTACCAAACCAGGGTCCACTCACCAGCAACAGCGACGCCTACCTTGCATGTGCATCACAAGACCTCTGTCTCCCTCAGTTCAAGGTCGTTGAAGAGACATACGTCTCGGAGGCATCTCGTTGACAGGAATCCTTACATAATTTGCACACAAGTGTTCGCTCTACAGGAAGTTAAACATGGCACTCTGATACCAATTGTAAGGACCCTTCCCGAATTTCTCCTCGAAATCCGCAAAACACCCTTATCTCGTCTTACAACCCTTTTCCACAAAATTTAATACCATGAATACCCTTTTATCCTTAGAAATATTAAATAAACCTTACAGGGGTTATGACAGAACCTTCTATGTACTTACTGACCACACCTACCTGACAGACACATGATAGCCTAGTAGTTAATAAACTACCTTGGATGACCTCCTCTGAAATCTAACGAAACAACTGACGTGTCACCCTCTTGTGAACCGTCAATAACTCGTCAATTTGGGTCATCGCCCACATCAACCCATTGACCCGGATGACGAAGGAACCAGACTTGGTTGAATTGAGTCTCACTGACTTGCCCCGAGTCGAACTCGATATCCCTGCTACTCCAGAGCACCCCGAGTGGTAACTCGATATCCCGGCTCGTCCTGAGCACCCCGAGTGATAACTCGATATCTCGGCTCGTCTTGAGCACCCTGAGTGATAACTCGATATCCCAGCTCAGCCTGAGCACCCCGAGTGATAACTTGATATCTATGCTCCTCCAGAGCTACCTTAAACTTCAACGATATGGCGGAAAAAGATCCCTTGAACGCCAACATTAGAAAACCCCTCGACAATCTGGCGGAGACATACCCTCTAACGCCAATCGGAGAACCCTCAACAATGTAGCGGAGAAAGACACCCTCCACGCCAATCATCAGAGAATCTCGTGGTATACCCAATGCCTAGAAGTATGCATACCCCGCGATCCTGGAAACCCAGTCCGTTCACGATACATCCAAAGTATCGTCTCAAGGAAACCCCAACCCTAAGAAACCCTTGATATAAACATATCCCCGCTCCTCTAACTTTCTGAGTCAAAACCTGCTCCGTTGCATAACCAATACCGCTGGGATTACTCAAACGGGGACCTAAACGAACTCATATGACCTCAAAACCACCAAAATCCGATCCGAAATGTCCCAAAACCCTAGCCACGTGTCGTGTGACCCTGGAATCGGTCCCACGCGCCCCTACGCACCGGTAGAAGGCTGGACCACGCACCCTCACGCATGGCCCCGCGCCCTCACGCGTCGCCCATGCCCCCACGCATCGGCACTGTTCACGGTGGAATATTCCATCAACCCTAACAGAATATTTCGTCAATCCTGACAGAATCAGAATATTTCGTCAACCCTAACGGCGTCAGGGTTCCGTCAATCGCCGTAACCTTTGACGGAATATCCTAACGTTGTCAGCAAATTCCGTCAAACCCTAGACGGCGTCAGTTGACTCAACAGTCAACTGACGGCTGACATCAGCAACTACTGGCCGAACCAGTCATCGTAGTTCACCAGAGAAGACGGTCGCGCTACCGTCCGCCGTCACCGAAGCCTCACTGGAGAAGACGGCCACGCCACCGCACGCCACGGTCAGATGTCGCCGAAATGTGGAAATTCTCGCCAGAAATCACCATTTCCGGCGAGCTTCCAACTCCTTCATTTCTTGACCGATTTTCACGATCTACACATGTAACTTCATCTACTTTTCACCAGAAATCCGAAAATGAGGTCAAAGTTTCGAGATTGTACATGGTTTGGTCGAAAAATGGCCAAGAAGTTTTGGTCCATCTTCCTCCTCCGTCCGTCATCTATGGCGGTGCTCCCACCTCGATGGTCACCCCAAAATGCTCGTGGAGTCACGGGGAAGGCATCCCTGGCCTTGGATTCGGTCAAATTGGACTGATGCAAGTCTGATGAGGGTGGGGGTTCGGTGATCACATGGTAAGGAGTCGGGTAGGAGAGAGAAAGGAAAAAAAAACTCTGGTCTGGGCAGAGTCTGAAAGGGAGAAGAAATATCCCCCAAATTTGGACTTTTCCAAAAATTACCAAACTGCCCCTGAAGCTTCTAGACCCGTAACGATCTCACCGGGTCTCCATTTTTTGCGTGTCGCTTATCTACGAACTCGTGAGTTCGAGACCTATGCAACGGTCCAAGAAAAATTATCAAAAGCACTGCTAGTCAAAAAGTGACTCTCAAACCCATTCAAAACCGAGGGTAAAATCGTCCTTTCCTTAATTATTTTTAATTCCTATTCTGGGTCGTTACATACACCCTATAGTCCCCCAAGTTTTGGACTAAGGAAGTGTGCCTTAGTCGTAGGAGTCCCTTGAAGGAACCTCGAAGGTTGCGACCGATCGGTCGCCTCTGTGGGCTTGTTTATCAGTGCGATCTCTAAGAGGGAACCTCGAAGGATGCAACAGATCGGTAGCCGCTGTGGACTTGTCAATTAGCGTGATCTCTGAGAGCGAACCTCAAATTATGCGACATATCGATCGCCTCTGTAGGCTTTCCGATCAATGCGATCTCTGAGAAGGAACCTCAAATGATATGACATATCGGTTGCTTATGTGGGCTTGCCGATCAGAGATCTCTAGAGGGAACCTCGATTGATGCGACAGATCGATCGCCCCTGTGGGCTTGCCAATCAGCGCGATCTCTGAGAGGGAACCTCGAATGATGTGACAGATCGGTTGCCTCTGTGGGCTTATCGATAAACGCGAACTTTAAGAGGGAACCTCAAATGATGCGACAGATTGGTCGCCGTTGTGGGTATACCGATCAGTGCGATCTCTTAGAGGGAACCTCGAATATTGCAACTGATCGGTCGTCTTTGTGGGCTTACCGATCAGTGTGATCATGGTGTTTTTTTTATTACTCGTCCGGTCGTCTGACGCGTGTCATCATCTGCTTGGGTGTGCAGGTGAAGGGTTTAGAGCATTAATAACTGTATAGTGCAGTTTGCGAATCAAGGTGGCTTTTCGGACCTTTATAGGAGGCCTATATATAGGTGGGAGGTTCATTTGAGCGTACTTTTCAGAAATTTGCAATCAGAGCTCTGGATTCGACTGACCAAGAATGAGTTAGCTGAGCTGAGCAATTGAACTTCCGACCTTAATCCGTAACCGAGAGAAGTGGGTCCTAGTGTAGAGTGTCCGAGCGAATAGTGTCCGAGCAACGTGTGTCCGACCACAATTCAAGCCGAGTAAAGGTAAAGTTTGCCTCTTTCGTTCTGCTCTTCCTTTTAGAAATAGGGTAGGTTAATTCTTAGTGTAGTTTTCCTTTCATTGTAGATGTCAGAGTCAGAGTCCGCGAACGGATCTGGGGAAAGGTCCCCTCAAACCTTTGGTGGTGAATCACCTTCCTATTCGGCAGATGATGCGTGGAGTAGGTCGAGTGGTTCATCCTCCACTAGTGGGTCCTCGTCGGCCAGTAGTGGGACGAGCAGTGGATCCTTATCGACCACTGACACTTGAGGCCTTATTTTAGGGTGTCTCGACCTGTGATACCGAGGGGAATGTTGATAAAGTGTCATCAACAAGACCGTAGGTAGTGGATTTGGAGGAGTCTGGGGCCGAAGACACGGAGGCTGATGTAGAAGGGGCCGAGCAGCCAGAAGTAGAAGTTGAGGAAGTAGGAAATGTAAGGGCCGATTTGGAAGAAGAGGCCGACGAGGTTAAGGAAGAGGAAGTGGAGGAGGCTGAGCCGATACAGATGGCAATTCCACTTAATAACTCTATGTGGCAGTAGATCACGAGGTGAATACTTTGAGGGAGGCCGACCTAGAGAGATTTAGGGAATTGTATAATGTGCCAACAAATATTGCGTTCACGATCCCCCATCCTGGTGATAGGCCGAGTGATCCCCCAAAGGGGTCAATCCTCTTTTACATCGACTGTTTGGAGCATGGGGTGCATCTGCCGCTCCACCCCTGGCTGTAAAAGATCCTAGCTCGGGCAAGGATAGTGTTTAGTCAGCTAAACGTGAACTACTGGATCACACTGGTCAGCCTATACGCGGCCTTCCGACTGTGCAATAAGGGAGAGCCGAGCTGGTAGCAGCTGTGCTACTTGTACAAGTTCGGGAAACAGTAGTACAGTCCTGGCTGGTTCCAACTCAAGTGTATGGGGGAAGAAGAAGGGTGCCTTCATCATAGATATACCGTCTTCCCAAAAGAATTGGAAGCATCGATATTGTTGGGTGTCCGACCCGTGGGAGGTGGAGCCGAGCAAGCTGCAAAGGCAGATCACACTATTCTTCTAGTCGGAAGGTTGTTGGTGCCAACCATCTATACTTAGGATTATTGTGCTTTCATTTTTATATGTTTTTGTTACTCGGCCTTACATTGTCGTATGACCCACTGAGTTTTGGTTTGCAAGGACATTCAAAGGCGGGTGCTTGATTGCCGAAGAGGAGGACTACGAAGACAGCCGTCGTCAGCTGTCCAAGCTTGAACAGGGCAGGTGTTTTCTTCGACTGCTAGAGACATTCATTGCAGTCAACCTAATCGACCCAAAAATTTAATTAGTGAATTTTCGTAAACTAATTTGAAAAAGACGAATTTACCCTTAGTTTTATAAGGGCCTCGAAAATCACTTTTTGGTTAGGGACACATTTGTTAGTTTTTTGGGAACTGTTGTGTAGGTCTCGAACTCACGAGTTCGTAGACAAACAGCACGCGGAAAACGGAGTTCGTTTGAGAGAGTTGTGGGTCAAGAATGTTCAGGGGCATTTTGGTAATTTTCCCTAGGTAGATATTTTTAACTCAGACTTCACCAGATTCTTCTCATTTTCCTCTCACGACTCATCCTCTCTCTTTCTCTCCCGTGAACTCGCGTGAAGGCCAAAGGAGAAACCCAAAAAAAATTGGACGTTTTAGATCAAACCAAGGACCTCATTAGCTTCCTCTTCTCTCCGCGATCACAACCATACCCTCCGAAAGCCGAGGGGATCACCGTGGATGGCGGAGCAAAGGTCTAAACATTGACCATAACTTCTCGACCAGTTTCCAGCCACCACATGCAATACTACTCTGGGAACTTAAAAGGAGCGTACGACTCATGATTGAGCATAATTGGACGTACGGTGAGTGGACTTTGGTTTTGTAAAGTATAATGCATGCATAAATGTATATTTGAAATAATGTCTTGTTACGTATTTTTTTTGGCAAATGTCTGGAATTTAGAATTTACTGGACACGGATTTCAATAATTGTTTGGAAATGACGTTTTGGGCTATGGCATGGCTTTATGGACTCTGCTTTTATGTCGTTTTGACCTTATAGATTTTGGGTTTCGGTTGAGTCCATGATTTTTGCGTTTAAACCATGATTTGTGATTTTATTGGAGTTGGGCATAAACCCGGTTTTTCAATGAAATTGGCTTAGGCCAAGAAACAAGGATTTCAAACATGGATTTTGGTTTTCACTGAATTATTGTCCGCGGGGGTCAAGGGTTTCTCCGATACTGGCGTCGAGGGTCTTACTCCGCCATATCGTTGAGGGTTCTCTGACGCTGGTGTCGAAGGGTATTTCTCCACCAGGTCATTGAGGATGTCTACGCGTAGTACAGGGTTCTGCACAACTCGAGGTATATCGGGTGTGTGGAGGGTTGGATTCTGCTCGGATATCGAGCCACGGCTCGGGATTCTATTCGGGGAGCAGTGGGATATATTATGATATATTTTGTGTCCAGGTGTGTTTACATGATTTTAAAATCCTTTGAGGAGGGTTTTCAAGACATGGTTGTGGACCACGAGATGCTTTCATTATTCGGGTTTTCGTGGGTCCCGTCGGTGTTTTACCAAAAATAATGGATTTTCCGATTAGTTTTCGGCTTATCTTTATGGATTTGTTTGAAAAGGAATTTTATATTGTGCAATCATTGTTTTACTCATGGTGAGGGAAAAGGTATGTTTTCCTCGGAAATTGTTTTAAAAGATTATTTTGTCCACTCACATTTTTCTGTGTTTTAAATCCCCTTCAGGTCGTAAGTTGACGAGGGCACGAGGCGGAGGCATTACATTTCAGCTGCACCTTTTTCTAGACTATCGAGTAGGATTTATAATTTTTCTATATTTACCTTTCCTACTTAGATGCTCTGATAAGCCTTTTGGACTTATTGTAAATATGACTACGTCGATGGTTGTTTGGTGATGTTGGGATTTATGAGTGTTATTTGATCCTTCGTCTGACAGGTGGAAGACGGTTAACCATTCGTTAAGGGGAGATTCTGTCAGATTTTTTGGCAGAATTCTCGTAACTAATTGCAAGGGCTCAAGGGTATTCTAGGCAAGTTATTAAGTTGTCAGGCGGGAGTAGGGCTTTTACGGGTTTCAAGGGGAAATTCGGGAAGAGTCCTGACAGGATGTCCGGTAGGATGTCAGACCAGGCTCCCTTGCTGCCCTCATCCAAGCAATTCTTGAGGTTGTATTTGATGATCTTGTTAACGGCCTCCACTTAGCCATTGGCATGTAGGTGAGCCACCGAAGCAAAACATAAGTTGATGATGTATACCTCACAGAATGATCTGACGCGAGTGCAATCAAATTATTTTCCATTGTATATCACAATTGTGTGTGGTATGCCGAAGTGGCAAATGACGTTTTGGTAGACAAAGGTTTCGATTTAAACAGCTGTAATTGTCGCAAGGGCTTTTGCTTCTGCCCATTTTGTGAAGTATTCGATGGCTACGACAGCGTGTTCTACTCCTACTTTTCCCATTGGCATTGGTTCAATCAAGTCTAATCCCCATAGCGAGAAAGGCCAAGGACTAAGCATGGGTGTGAGTTTTGCTGGCCAGTGTGGTATGGGAACTCAGCGTTGGCACCAATCACATTGTTTAGTTAGGATGATTGAATCTGCTTGCATGGATGGCCAGTAGTAGCCTTGTCTGAAAGATTTGTGGGAGAGGGACCTTGGCCCTGAATGATTGCCACATATGCCTTCGTGGATTTCCTTAAGCACAGCCTGGCCCCTGTCCGGTGGTAGGCACTTGAGTAGTAGGAGAGTAAATCCTTGTTTGTATAGATGACCATGAATAATGGTATAGCGAGCCGCTTAGCATTTGATACGCTTGGGCACATTCTTGTCTGATGGTAGTTATTCATCCCTGAGGAACTTGATGATTGGATCCATCCAGTTTGGATCAGTGTTGATGACATTGACTTGTCGCTCTTGCGTGCTTGGTATCTCCAGTAGCTCTACCGGGACGCTTCGACCAATCTTGTCGTCGATAGATGAGGCCAATCTTGCCAGAGCATCAACATGGCTATTCTCAGATCTTTGAATTTTATTCATCTCGTAGGCCTGGAAGTGGAGGAGGAGTGCCTGTTCTTTGTCGAGATACAAGGTCATGGAGAGGTCCTTGGCTCAAAGTCATTGTTCACCTAGCTGACCACAAGTTAGGAGTCACTGAAGATCCGGATTTGGTTTGCTCCCATATCTTTTGCAAGGCGAAGACCGGCTAAAAGGGCCTCATATTCTACCTCATTGTTGGATACCTTGAAGCTAAAGCAAAGAGCATACTCAAGTTTCACATGATCTGGTGTGGTGAGCAATAGTCTTGCTTCTGAACCACTGTGGAATGCCCATCCATCCACGTAGAGGATCCATACCGATTTGGACTTGTCGATTGGGAGTGAATTGGTCTCCCTTTTGATCCTGCAGCTGACTGCTTTAGAACTTTACTTGGATCTTCTGGCATGTATTGAGTGGGCGTGTATGTGAATTATGAGATTAGGTCTGCGACAACCTGGACCTTCTCTAATGGTCTTGAGGCATAGGAAATATCAAACTCGCTGAGTTCGATTGCCCACTTCGTTAATCTTCTGAATGTGTCCAGCTTCTGCAAGACTTGTCTGAGGGGTTTGTTGGTGAGGACCAAGATAGGGTGAGCTTGAAAGTAAGGCCTAAGCCTCTTTGCAGTGATGATGAGGGCAAGAGCAAGCTTCTCAAGATCACCATACCTGGTCTCCACATCCTGGAATGCTTTGCTTACATAGTAAACTGGGTGTTCTGCTCCATCATCCCTCTTGATTAAAACGGAGCTAACTGCTGAAGTGGAGACCAATAGGTAAACGATGAGATGCTCTCCTGTGTCTGGTCTGGCTAGGAAGGGGGCCTTGCCTATATACTCTTTGAGAACTGTGAAAACTTTCTCACATTCGGTGGTCCATTCTACGGTCTTTCCCTTGGTCTTGAGGGCTTTGAAAAAAGGGATACATTTTTCGGTGGCCCTTGAGATAAATCGGGTGAGTGCTAATACTCTTCCCCAAGAGGCTCTGAACCTCTTTGATGGTACGTGGTGATTGCATATCAAGGATGGTTTTGATCTTCTCAGGGTTGGCTTCGATCCCCCTCTAGCTGATCATGTAACCAAGAAATTTTCCAGAGCTAACTCCGAACACACATTTGGCTGGGTTCAACCTCATTTTGTATTTCCTCAGCACCTCGAACATTTTTGATAGATTATGAACATGGTCCGCTGCTGTCTTGCTCTTGACGAGCATATCGTCGACATAGACTTCCATGGTCTTCCCGATCTGATCGGTAAACATGAAGTTCACTAAGCGTTGGTATATCACCCCAGCGTTCTTCAGGCCGAAAGGCATGACGTTGTAACAGTATACTCCCAAATTCGTGCTAAAGCTTGTGTGGATTTGATCATCTGGGTGCATAACGATTTGATTGTACCCAGAGTATGTGTCCAGGAGAGTTCGTGGCATGCAGTTGCATCGACCAGGAGATCAATCTTAAGGAGGGGAAAACTGTCCTTGGGGCATGCTCAGCTAAGATCGGTGAAGTCAATGCACATTCTCCAAGCCCATGAGGGCTTCTTGACTAAGACCACGTTTGCTACCCATGCGGCATAGACGACCTTCCACACAAAGTGGATTGTGCTCAGCTTTGTGATCTCCTCTTACATGGCAGGTTGACGCTCGGCGTCATATGTTCTTCTTTTCTTTGTTACCGATTTGAAGGAAGGGTCGATGGTTAGTCTGTGGCAGATTACATCCGTTGATATTCTGAGCATCTAAGATCATGCGAAGACTTCACTGTTTTCCCTAAGGAATTGGATGAGTGCATCCTTAGTCTCCTGCTGTAGCGTTGTCCCGATTCTGACCTGTCGATCTAGATGATCTACATGAAGTGTGATTGGCTTCGTCTTCTCAACTGGTTGAGGTTTATGTGTTGTAGATAGATCCATTAGGTCTTCTAGAGGACTAGATTGGATCTGTTTCATGATTTCTGGATCGACAAGATCGGCTTCGCATGCCCTTTCAGTGACTGACATGGTTTCCTTGCTGGCATTAGGGTTGATTTTGGTGAGAGCGGATTGGTAGCAAGTTCTTGCTGAGAGTTGGTCTCCTCGTACCTGGCCAGTCCCCATAATTGTTGTAAACTTCATCAAGAGCAAACGCATAGAGCATACCGCGTTGACCTGATTCAACCATCCCCGGCCTAGGATGACATTGTAGGTTGTGGGGCAATCCACCATTAGGAAGGTTACAATCGCCGTTGCAATGCGTGGGGTGGTGCCTTCTGGGATTGGTAGGGACACTGTACCAATTGGCATTACTGAGTCTCCTGAGAAACTTAGCAATGGGGTGACCGCTCGATTAAGCTCTTTGTCGTCAATCCCCAGCTGATTGAAAGCCTTCATGAAAATTACATTGACAGAATTGCATGTGTCTACAAGGATGCGTCCCACATCAAAGTTTACGATTTGAGCTCGGATAATGAGAGGATCATCTTGAGGGAAGAGGATACCTCGTTCTGCCTCCTCGAAGAAGGTGATGGCCTCCCAACCAGCATTTTCCAACTTTCTGTGCCCTTCTAGACTCGATATTGAAGATCTGATTGTTTGATTAGGTGGCCCGAATCTGTTGGAGGTGTAGGCAGAGGAGTTCGTTGGTCCACCACTGATGGTGTTGATATGGGGATGATTGGCGACTGGTCGCGCGCGCATGTTGTAGGAATTGGTTGATCTTCCTATCCCTGACTAAACCTTCCACGATATCCCTAAAGGCAACGTATTCATCAATGGTATGACCATTGAATTTGTGGTATTGGTAGTATAAGTTGGAATGGACCGGTGGTCTATGATGTGCTGGTCTTGGCTTAGGCTTGTCAATCATATCCTCAATATTCATCAGAACATTCTCTAGGGAAGTGTTTAGGATGTGTAAGTCTCGAATCTGGGGAGCCTGGTTATTGTTCCTATTCCCTTTACCGTGGCCATAGTGTTTCTCCTTCTTCCCTTTATAGTTGTTGTCATATGGGCCCTTCCTCTTGCATGAGTAAGAGTTATGACCGTATCCTTTGTTCTGATTGTTGGTGTCATGATAAGGCTTGTTGTTTTGCCCACTTTGGGGGGAAGAGTAGACTGGAGCAATGCTCTACTTGGCCTCCACTGGTGGAGCGTTAAAATATTCAGCCTTAGCAGGGATCACGGCTTGCATCATCAGCTCATTGTAGCCTTCCCATCCTTGTGTGAAGGCCTGGTACTTAAAGGTAAACTCCTTAAGACCGCTGCAAAATGCTCGGAAGGTTGTCTTAGCGTCAGTCTCCTGACATTTGGAATATTCAAGGCTGAATTGGGCGGCGTATTTCTGTAGAGGTTCAGTCTCCCCTTGCCTTAGTGATCCGAGGTCTTCCGTGGTCAATAGGCGGTTTGTCTGGATCATGAACTAGTTCAAGAAAATGGTATAGAGTTCATCAAAGGAATCAATCGCACCTGGTTGTATCGATAAAACCAACTGAGTGCTACCTCAGTGGTGGAGCTGAAGATTAAGCAATAGACCTCATCAGAGAGGTATTTGAAAGCCATGGAAGATTGGTAGTTGTTCATGTGCGTGATTGGATCGCCTTTCCCAGTGTAGGCTGTGATCTTGAGGGGCTTGACTTCCGATTCATGGCGATATTGGAGGATGCGAGCGGTGAAGGGACTAGTATTAGTCTTGATCTTTGTTGGGGACTTGGTTTTGCTCTTCTCACCCTCCAAATCTCGGACTCGCTGTAAAAGCTCTTGAACAACATCATCAGTTTTGGGAGGGTCGGGTTGTGGGCCTATGCGTTCCGCAATGGGACGGCGTCCCCCCTTGCTAGTGCTCCCTCTTGGCCGTTCTTGGTCTTCCACCGAATTTGGATGTGGTAGAATCAGCCACATCCTCCACATGTTGTGAATTTGCTCTCAGGATTTGTTCTTCCGCCTGTATTATTAGGCCTTTCTGCCGATTTGCTCTTATCAAGGCTGGCCGGCCCTGATAGAGCGCGATCGACCTGAGAAAGAGTAGGAAGGGGAGGTTGCTCTATGATCCTGGGATCATTCGCCTGGTATGTCAGTCGGGTGGGCTTGATGGGAAGTGTTCTCCTCTCGATTAATTTGCGAGCATCTAGGAAGATCTGCGTTTCTGAAGGACCAACGCCATCGCCCTGTCGGATGATCATCCTTCCAGAGGGTTCTAGTCCAAGGTGCTCCCTACGCTGATGTTCTTGCTCAGCGTGGCTGGAGAATGCTCTTTCTGTCGCTGCTCGCTGCTCTTTCAGCTCTTACCTAGTCGCGTGGAGTAGAGCAAATGTGCTCTGGTATTGCTCTCCCTAGACTTGATTTCAACATTCATTTGCCAAGTTGCCCTTCTTGAGCTCCACGATCTCCTGTTGGAGTGTTTCAAGTGCCTTGACCATCGCCTCTGAGGCTGAGTCTGATCTGTTTTTGCTTCGATCGCCCTCCTGAGAGGGAGGTGTTGTTCAGCTCTTCATCGCCTTGTTCGGCCTACATTGTGGTCATTAGGAAGACGAGATAGTGGTATGTGAGCTAGCTGGAATACTTATTAAGAACTCCCACAGACGGCGCCAAATGTTTGATCCAAAAATGGACCTAACGGAGGATAGTCTTGCTGGATGCTGGTATGCCTTCTTCTCGTCAGCCGATAGACCTGGGGGACAACAAGAAGACCACATGACACTAGTGGGTGCCGGCCTAGTAGGCTCCGATGCTAGTAGGCCTAGTAAGCGAGTGAGAGATCAATCATGGACTAGGCAGCATAAGCAAGGAATAGTTAACTTTCTTGGGGAATGTGTCCCATATTTATAGTAACACTGAATATGGTGGTTGGAACCCTAATGATGTGATGCCCAAGTCATCCCTCAGGATGATGACACGTGTCCCGAGAATCTGGGATGTCAATCGAGCGGTGATCGCCCCTTTGTGTGTAAGGGCATTGTTGTTCCAAGAGTGCCAACCGGTAGGGTGCCGACCGCGGGGGCTTGGTGGCAAATGTGGTTTAAGGATGGCTGGTAAACGTGGGCCGACCGGAATTGTCCTGGTCGGTCGGCAAGTACGAGTTGGTACTAGTACCTGTTTGACCATTCCCTGGTGGTCGGTCGATATGGTATAAAACACATACCAAAACATACTAATCGGCAATATAATTCTGACAATTTAAAATTTGTAGACGAAAGAGAATAGGTTCTGTTTGGAATTGTTTTTGTAAGAGTTGTTTTACTCATAAGTGTTTCTACTTACGTTAGTACATATACAATTAGTTTGTCGTATGGCTACCAATATGAAAAAGTACTTTTATATTGCAAATATTGTGATTATAATGGCGTTTGGCTGGTTAAAGAAAAAGGTTATTTTAATTAATTTTTCCCCTTATTTCATCATCATTGCATTAACCATAAAAAAAATGACAAACTTGTCTCTTTTCGCAATAGAACAAGAAATAATTATAAAGACTGATTGTGTGTAATGAAATCGGTGAGAATCACAAGGTGTGATGCAATTAGTAAATTGCCACTTTCAGAGAGTGGATTTCCTGGTGCCTAACTGACAAGAATTCGAAATTTATTGTGAACACTTTCTGGTTAGGGACAAGTTGCACCCCAAACGGGGATTAATCACACTTCTAAGGTGTAGGGACATCTCATAGTATTTACTAAAAAAAAATTACGATTAGAAGTACATGTGAATATATATATATATATATATATATATATATATATATATAAATCAATCAATCAAAATATATATATAAAAATTACGATTCGAAATTTATATATATATATATATATATATATATATATATAAAAATCAATCAAAATACAAAAAAAATGTCATGAAAAAAATTAAAAAATTGATGTGTAAAATACTATTAGGGTAAAGAGTCGTCATTAATGTAAAAGGGATAGTAATTAATTTTAAGGAATCATCATCAGTGGTTTTCCTATTCTAAGAGCTTGATAGCTAAGCATGGTACGATTAGAATTCTCACCACAGGAAAATCAGGTTTACCCGGCGAAACAGATTCGTCAAGCAAAGATCAACATTCGTCGGGCAACATTAAACCCGACGAATCTCCGTCGGGCAACGTTCGTCGGGCCACTGCCATCAAGCTTGATGTAAGCCAACGGAAACAGTGAAGTCGCCGAGCAAATTAAACTTGCTCGACGAATAATTTCGTCACCTATTATTCCTCGAGTAATCCCAAAAGTCAACACATTGTTGCCCGACGAATGAGTTTCGTCGGACAACATTACAAAAATTACTTTGCCCGACGAAGGTGTTTGTTCGTCGGGCAAGATCTTAATATTAAAAAAATTATTCTAACAATTTATTTAATTAAATATATATATATATAATAAAAATATTTTTAAATAAATACAATTAAAATAATAAAACGAATAAAATGAAAATAAAAAAAATATTTATAAAAATTAATGTTATGTTTTTACATAATTAAAACTAAAGTAATATTTTACATATTAATTTCTAACTACTCGGCGACGGGTCAGGGTGGTCGGGGTCCTGGGTGGGCTATTGGGTCGGGGGCTGCCTCCTCCGCCGCATGATCATCAACGGACTCAAGGCGAGGGCGGGTCCTAGATGTGATCATGGTGCGCTGCGGCATATACAATAAGAAATTTAAAATAATTAATATAAAATTAACCAACATATTTTTAATTTAATAATAAATTAAAAAAAAAACCAAACATTTTTAAACCAAAATTTTTTTATTGAAAATTAGTAAATTGGCCAAAAAAAAATAAAACCACAAAATCCTAATTTTTAAAAATAAAACCAATAATAATATTCAAATCATAAAATTCACAGATCCAAAATTTATAAAACTCACATATCCAAACTTTATAAAACTCACATATCCAAAATTCACATCCTAAATCATAATAAAAAATTCACATAAATTTTTTTAAATTCACATATCCAAAATTCACATAAAATTCATTTCCAAAATCATAACAAAAATCATATGCAAAATTCATAACATTATACCAATTTCAACATTATACCAAACATCACAATTTCAACAAATCATCAACATTAACCCTAAATTACTAAATCCAAGCAAACTAAGTAAACCAAATATTTATATTCCAATCCAATCCAAATTCACAATATTCAAGTAAAAACCCTAAATTCACAATCTGCAATTTTGAGAAAAATTCACAATCTGCCAAAATCCAATCCAAATTTCAATTCCAATTTCATAATATCCAAACCAAATTTCAATCGAAATTTCAATCCAAACTAAAATTAAAATAGAAACAATCAAAATTGGCAATAATCAATCCACATTCACAATAGAGAAAGAGGGAGAACGAGATAGACCTCAAGATGACTGACGGCGAGAGAGAATCAGGGAGAAAGAGGCGGCGAGAGAGAATCAGGGAGAAAGAGGCGGCGAGAGAGACAGCTGCGGTGGCGAGCTTGAGAGAGGAGGATTCCGAGATGAGGAGTCTGGTGTGTTTGCAGAGAGGTGAGGGTGCAGAAATAACAAGGAAAATGAAGAAGAAGGAAGAAGAAGAAGAGTCAGTCGCGAATTATCAGTGTCTGAAGACCATTGCCCGACGAAGCCTTCGTCGGGCAAACTTTAATGAATTCGTCGAGCAAATATACACGGTAAGTTTTAGTTTTCGCGAATTTTTTGGTGGAATTTTTGAAATTTTGGCAACAAAAATTTGCGCGAGTTTTTTGACATTTGCCCCACGAATACATGAAATTACCCGACGAATATTTGAAACTGTTGCTTGACGAATATTTGAAACGGTGTTCCCGACGAATATTTGAAACTGTTGCCCGACGAAATTCGAATGATCTAAAAACCAGGTCCGATGATAAAATTTTCAAGATCGGGACCGTTCACTTTTTGGTTTTTCGTGCCTAATTTCCCACCTGCAGAAATCGTCAAGTTTTACGGAGCTTATGTGTCTCGATCGTTAAGTTTGTGAATTTGAAGGCGTTTTTTGAAGTTTTGGTTCAATTGATATTCAAACGATGGAATTTCAAAAAATTGACCGTTCAATGGTTACTTTTAAGTGTGTAGACCTCACCCGTCAAAAATATTGAGGTTCTGAGGTATTAAAGTTGTCCGATCGTCAAACAACATTTTGTTACCATTGAATCGTCGCACACCGTTACCTAAACCCGATTGGCTGATTTTTCGTGGAGGCGATCCATGAGTACGTGCAATAAATGTGGATGGTTAGATCGGTCCATTTCATTTTCTAAATTATTGAACATCGTAAAATAAGCATATTCATCAAAAAGATTAAACACTTGAAAGAAACTTCAATACATTTTTTGAAGTTTTGGTTCCATTGATATTCAAACGATTGAATTTGATCGATCCAACCGTTCATTTTGTGGTTTTACGTACCTAGATCTCGCCTATTGAAAATCGTGAGGTTTTGAGGATTTAAAGCCGTCCGATCGGGAAGAAACGTTGTGTAACCGTTGAAACATCGCGCACCGTTACCTAATCCCGGGATTTCCAAATTGGCTAATTTTTCGCGGAGGCAATCTATGAGTACGTGCAATAAATGTGGACGGTTAGATCGGTCTATTTCATTTTCTAAATTATTGAAAATCGTAAAATAAGCATATTCCTCAAGGAGGTTAAAACACTTGAAAGAAACTTCAATACTTTTTTCGAAGTTTTGATTCCATTGATATTCAAACGATTGAATTTGACCGATCCAACTGTTCATTTTGTGGCTTTACGTGCCTATATCTCGCCCGTCGAAAATCGTGAGGTCTTGAGGATTTAAAGTTATCTGATCGTGAAGAAATGTTGTGTAACCATTGAACGTCGAGCACCGTTACCTAGTCCTCGGATTTCCAAATTGGGTAATTTTTCGCGTAGGTGATCTTTGAGTACGTGCAATAAATGTGGACGGTTAGATCGTTCCATTTCATTTCGTAAGTAATGTAAAAATGTTGTTTAATAATTAAATGTAAATTGAATCTGGTATATATGGCCCGACGAAGGTAAATGAATATTCGTCGGGCATGCCTTTCTAGTTTCGGCAACCGTCAACCGAATACAGGTCGACGAAGGTAATGTGACTTTTGCCCGACGAAGAAAATGTGTTTAGACTTTTGCTCATGTTTTGCCCGACGAAACAGATTCGTCATTAAACTAATTTTGCCTGATGAAAAAAAATTTCGTCGGAGCAAACATTCCTATATTACGCGCTAACAACTTTTTCTTCCTGTCTAAACCTTGCCCGGCGAGCCTTCATTTTCGCCGGGCAAAATGACACGAGGAAGCGAAAATTACTTCTTCGGGCAACCCCATATTTCTTGTAGTGTCTTAATCAGCAGTTTGTTGTTACTCAAAGCGATAGGGTTGTGACGTCACTCGAGGTAAAGGGAAATTTGTGTCAAGTGATATCAGATAATGCTATTGGAGAAAAAGATTATACAAAATTAAGTATCGAGGTCGGCCTTTTTTAGAGTTGAACGTGATAACTTTCATTAAACATGTAGAAATACCACTATATATACCAATAGGTCGTGGGTGCTAATTTTAGTATATAAATGAATACAAAAAATTTTGCCACTTAATATGTGGGAAGTCTCAGGTTCGACTCGAATAAAAGACGAGGTCAATATCCAATATATGTAATGTCCCCCTTTCTCCGTATTAGTATATATAAAAAATGGAAAAAAAAAATTGAGGGATACTGTTTTCAACAAATTCAGAGGGGCAATACGCTCACTCTTCAAAGAATATGGAATGATCCAGAAATTTTATAACTAAAATAAAATAAAAACCAACAATTTCAAAGTTAAAATTCAGGTATGTACACCGTCTAAAACCCTAGCTCTTTTTTGAGAAGAAACCCTAGCTAATTTCAGAAACCATATACATGCAAATGACCTATATATATATATATATATATATATAAGTTATTTTGAGTTTAGCTCTTCCTTTGTACTTTATGTGGTTTAGGAAGAAGACCTAATTAATACAATGAATCACATGGAACTTAAACATGCATGGATATCGGCGTAGCTAATTAATTAATTAATTTGGTTTAATTTGGCTTTCTTCATATGGAGCCACTGAATATGGTGGTCCCGATCCAACCCGGCAACTCCCACATTTTGGTTTAAACAAACTCTAACGTTTGACCGCTTCATTCTAATTTAACCTTTTTTTACTCAATATTATGGACATCTGCAAGTTTATAATATCATAGAAATTCACCCACTGTGAAAATAATCAGGTGTCGTTGATGAATGTGATCATCAATTTGATTTAGTAGTACTGAGTGAGTAAGACTTTTTGGATAAATTTATAAATATTGGGCTGATTATTACTGTAATATATTCATCATGAGAGAATATATAGAAAAACTGCATATCCTATTATCCTATGAACCCACTAAACTTAAAAGGCATAAACTCCCAAACAAAGCAACTATTTATAAATATTGTTAACTCACAATAAAGAAAAAGAACTTTAGACGATGAAAAAACAAATTCATAATTAATAATAGTGCATCATGTTCTTCATCGATCATCAGTACAATCATGTGTATACTACAGATGATCAGTATCTAATAATAATAAGTCTTTTTAATTCCTCTCTCATTCACAAAATCAAAAGATTCAAAATTAATTTCCCTTAATTTTATTAAATAAAAAAAAAAAACCAATTGCAAGGCGATATATCAACCAAGCTAGCTACAGCCCGCTACTTGATCCTTTGTAAAAATTAGGTTTTTCTATATATATTAGGAACATGGTTGAACAACATCCTTTGATGATCATCGTCTTCAGTAGTGTTGTTGTTAGCTTCCTGATTGTCTTGATTATTATTATTATTATTAGCTCCTTCTTGCTCTCTATACCTGTGTAAATAAGTTCTTAATGGCCCGGCATAGTCATCGAAACCGAGGGCGCCGAGAGCCCAGCAGATGTCGTCGCCGTTGACGGTCTTCCGCCTCTCCTTGCGGCACTTGTCGGAGGCCTCGCAGGTGACAAAGCTGATGAACTCCGACACGCATTCTTGGAGGGTTTCTTTGGCCTCCTTTGAGATCTTGGCTTTGGGTGGCAAGATTTGCTTCATGATCCGCCCCACGTTTGCTATTGGCAGCAGCTGCTCTAAGTGCTCTTGCTCCTTATAATTCCCACCGCCGCCGGCAGCCTCATCCTCATTGTTTGCAGCACTGCCACTTCCGCCGCCGACGACTTTGTTATTGCCCACCATTTCTCTCTGCATATATACGTACGAGGTAGGTAGCTAGTACTTGTAGCTATAGCTAGTTTTGTACTTGTGGTTTGAGGTCAACACTCCGGCCACTTCTATTTATAAACAAATTAATGAGTGTGTGCAGTGCTCTACACATACAATGATTGCTCTTTCTCTCCTTTTTTGATTAAAGAAAGTATTCTATATGTATATACTAATATACATGTAATAATCGAAGTAATGATAATCTTCTAGATTACCATTAAAAGATGATCGATTTCTGTAAAAAGAATTAATTAAATTCGAAATTATTTAGTATATATATATATATCTTAAAAATTCTCGATTATTTAATATATACAGTTAATGTGAACGTCAATATTTTAATTGATTTTTTTTACGAAAACTATTTTTATTTATATGATGTTTGAAGAAAATAACGTGTCCAATCTTCCTTGACTCTTGATGAGGAGCCTCCCTTATTTCACCCTTTTGTGACTACGATATTCTTCCTCGGAGAATCTCTTTGTTCCATTATTTTATTTAGTAAAATTTTCTTGTATGATGTATTATATTCAAAATCACCATCTCCCCGATCATAGTTTCAAAAATCATTTTTTCAAAATATAAACGAAATGGAGGTAATAATTTAATCATTTATATATATACACACAAAAATACATATATGTATATATTTTAGGTAATTTCTCTTCCATGGTGGAGCTATGAACTCAGCCTTCTTATTGTAATATTAGAAATATCGAATTTTTCATATAAACATTGTTATTAATTAAAACTATTTAATTGCAAGTGTAAGGTTATGGACCATGTCAACGACTATATATGATGACAAATTATAAAATAATAATTCTGTATTATGATTATGGAATATAATCAATTCATGCATTATATATATATATATATATGAGGGTATATATGAATAATTTGTTATCCGTCAAATGGACGATAAGGCTATATTTTAAATGTTATAGCATAATGTAAATATATATCCACTCCACTCATATTACAGTATATGTAATTGTTTGAGAATTTCACCACATTAATTACAACCTCGGCTGTGGATTAGTTACGAGCGAACTATATATGCTCGGGAGTGTTGGTAGGCATTGCTTTTATTTGATATTTGAAATTAGCTAGGTACGTATCACATCATTTTTCATTTGTGATTTTTTTTTTTATAGCTTATAGAGCATTTATGAAATTCTTTTTTCCTCCCAAGAATGTGTGTATCAAATTGGAGGTCTCTCAATTAAGATACATTAGTATCAGACTCCAATAAACAAAGTTTAAAGGGCGATAGTTAATACAGTTTAACATCAGAATTAATTCAGGATCCTACAAAGTAAGATTCCAAATAAATCCATAACTACAAAAGCGGATACAGGAATCAAACTATTGTTCACACCTAAACGGTCATAATTTCATAGTTTAGGCATATATGCAACAGTTAATATAGTTAATGGATGCTGATGAGTGATCTGCTTCTAGCAACCTCCTAGTCCATTAATATTTGAATTCTTTGAAAAGCATGTGTGTTTCAGTGGTTGTGCTGATCGATCATGAAAGAATTAACAATTAAAAGCGTGTGGATTGTGGAATGTGGAGGCAGCAGATAATTATCGATATATATGTCGTAAGCAATGCATGGATTCGATCAACCAGATCTTAACCTTTCGATGGAATCATGAAAAGCTTTATTATGTACACGGACACATTTAGTTAATCATTAATTATGATCGTGCTCTTCAATTAGTTTTCATTAAGTTTACATCATTCTGTGCGACAGCAAAATATAGCTTTTCTACTTTTCATTTATATATATATATATATATAGGTTTCTTTTTCTTATAATAAATAAATAAAATATAAGATTTCAATTTCATAAATAGGAATTTAATGTGGTGTATTGATGGACGGTTACTTACGATTAAATTTATTAATTCAAGTAAATTATTATGATTGTAAATTTCAATATTATCGAATAATTTTTTCGATATATTTAATTATAACCTAAAAAATAGAAGTGAAGAGAACATTTGCCTATATTTGCTCTATATTTAATATTTTCGCGTTGAGCTTTTACCTTCCTTAAATTGGTGTCTTTTAATAATTAGTTTTCATTAATGCAATAAGTCTTACTTAATCTTAGAAATCGCACGATTTATTCCACTTTGCCCTGAATTTTAGCCTGGTTCCTCCCTCCATCCTCCATTTGATGGAAATCTATCCAAATCCGCTAAATTGACTTATTGGCAAAACTAATAGGGGCAGTGGTAGAGGAAACGGTGTTAATGATAGTGTTGATGAGTGAAAAAGGTGGTGGTAGCGACCATGGATGGTAATGTTAACTATTTGTATAACTAGTACAACTAGCTAGTTAATGAGAAGTATTTTTATACTTTGTATAATGAGAAGTCATTTAAACTTTAAATTCGAACCATATATATACGGTCACTGGGTCACATCTCTCAATACGCATAAAAACAAAATAACAAGCTTTTTCTAATGCCGGTTTTGCTTATAACAATGGAGCGTTTTTGGTTCATAGAAAACGCGTTTACCATTTTGAACAAGCCCTAAGAAAGAAGTAGCGGGCTTTCACACCCAAACAAAGCGAAAAAGAGAGAAAGAGTTGGGAATGGACGGGCCTCCAAGCAGCGATCTGTGTTCGGTGTGCCATGGCAACTTCGAAATTCCATGTCAAGCCAATTGTTCTCACTGGTTTTGTGGTACAATTCCATTTCTCCGCCCTTCTTTTTTGTTTTCTTGCAACCGGTTATGGCCATGTGATCTCTATCTGCTTAATTTTTCAAAATTTCTTTTAATCTTTTGTAATGTTTGATTTAGTCACTACGATGTTCTCGCATGAGTTCAAAATTGTGCTGAGTTTTCATTGAATTCGTACTTATGACTGTTAATACGTGTTCTCTTGCATTTGAATCAATCAATTTTGGTGTATGTAACCAGAAAAGAGCCCAAATCTCTTTAGTGCATATCAATGTGGGTCCCTGGAAATTTCTCCATTCAAGCTTACATTTGATCATTTATTCAACAGTTTGTATTCCATGGGATCCAAATTTGTCTCAAGCTTAGTTTATGCTGTTGATTTGACTCATATAAGCATGCTTGTGACATGATTTCCTTAAAAACATTTAGGAGTGTCTGTCAATTTCGTTTTGCAGTTTTAGAGCAGATAATTCGACTTGGTTTCCTATACTGTAATGCAGGAATGCACAGTTTACATGGTTCCTTGGCCCTGCAGGCCTATAATATATATATATATATATATATAGCTTGCCTAACAGACAACTGTACAAGTACAACCTACAACAATAGGTAACCTATTATGACAGTATAGACTGCTAGAATCTTCTTATTTCAATGGCTTGATATCTAGAGAACTGAACAGTATGCCACAATGAACCTGTAATTATAACTTGAAAGTTCGGTAAAGAAGAAAAACAAGTTCAACAAGAATTTATTAAGATTTCCAAGGAGAATTGGGGTATGGTATTCTCAATCAGTGCAGATCTTAAGTATTGTTAGATTGGCCAAGAATACCTGTAGTGCTCATTATTTAACAGCTGGTTTAGCCAGTTTCATAGGAGGTACGGGTGGCTTAATATTGCTCTTCTTGTTTTGAATAATTTCCTTGTAGAGAGAAAAATTTACTACCTCATTGTATGGCTTTAAATTCACTTCTTGAAGGCTTATGGGTAAAGTACTTTGTGTAATGCTTCAGCTTGTTTCATGAAGGGATCCTGTAAATTCCATCTGGAGGCTGTTTATTACCAAGTTTGCCTCATTAGGGGGGTTGTGTATTGTTTTTCTTATAAAAGAAAATAATATTTTCATTATGTTTTGAACTTGATGATACAGCACCTGTCAGTTCATGTATTCATGTAGATGGGACTTGATGAAACATACTACTAGATCTATATATGTAATTCAGGATCAGAGCTTCATCTGTTATATCATTGATTTTGTTCTATATGTTAAAGAAAGTGTTTTTGTGATTAAGTTGTTTAATAAGGGAATGCAATCCAAATAAATAAATGAATAAAGAATTCAGTATCGAGGAGCTAAAGTGAAAGTCTCATTTAAGATGTTCATGCCATATGTCAAATATGAATATGAGGCAAAAGGATTTTCCAATGTGAAGATAAGTGAGCATAGGGGATGACCAATAGTTAGAAGGCCAAGGTAGTGGGGATTTTATGATATAGTAGAGACAAAGAGAGATAAGTTTAAAAAGTTTTTGTATGTGTGATTCTCAGTTATTAAAATTCAATGCTGCCTTGAGCTGCGTATGTTTGAAAAATTCACTGTTTCTATTATATGTGAAAATGATTATGCTTGGAATTATTATAATATTTTGTTCTGGAGTATAGAGTTTTTGGGTTCGCAAAGTTATGACAAACTCCTTAACATGTTTACTTGAGAAACTCTCCTATTATTTTTTTTACGACTTCATGTTGTACACCGAAACTGATAGGCATGATATCTTCTTTTCAATGTACACTGAGTTATGTAAGCTAAACGATCAAGTATAACATTGTGTTTGATGATAGCATGACTGCATTAGCACTACCATTAATACTTTATACAAACATGTACATATCAGATCCCATTATTACATATAATCAACAATGCTTGAACTCATAAATGAATAGTTATTTTTTTCTTAAAAAGGAAAATAGCTGATGATGCATCATTGGCTTCCTTTCTCCAGGAAATTGTATTATGCTTGTTTGGGATCATGGACCCTCAATTCAACCGTGTAAATGCCCGCTATGTCGTCGTCGTATAACTTTATTGATTCCAAGTCAGGCTTCATCAAGGCAGCTTGATAGACCGGAGGTGGCTGAGATTCTAGGCAAGGTTGAAAGGTACAATCGATGTTTTGGAGGTCATTCCAGAAGTCTTATTCAGGTAAATAGATATATGTATATATATGTAACATAAATACCGTACCATAGTTGTTAAACACATTTACATATGCTTTGTCTTCTGTGGGCACCAGACATGTATATATGCTTTATTTGAAAAATATTAGCATTTCTGTACACTTCAAAATGTATGAAAAAAGTATATACATTTTCTGGGACTTCTGGTAAATAAAGTATTTACATTTTCTGTTTACTGAAACAAGTTGGCCTCCTTAAGGGGGGGTATGACTTTTCTATTTCTATAGGTAACTGAATTTTTGCCTCATATGCCAGTTTTCTTTCTTACATCCTCCAAACATATCTATATTCCACACCTTAAATTTCTTCTTAACAAACTCCCATCTCTTCCACTTCGGGAACCTTATAACGTTTAGCTCTCTATGCATGTAATTGTACCCCTTGTTAACCCACATGATGGGTTTGATTCCAAATTCCAACGTTTGTTATGGTTCCTGGAGATGTAAAACTTTTCCGTTATGCCTCTCAGGACATAGTACATTGTTTAATTAAACTTAACAAATTGTGACCAATAAGAAAAACATAAGAAGCAATAATCTGATCCTTGCTGTTCTGCCCATGAATTTTGTTTAATCTAGATGATAATTCATCTGAGTTGTTTCTTAATACGAAGATACTTTTGGTCGTTGATTGAGAATATTAGATCTTTAGGTCTTGTTACATCTCTGTCTCTCTGTCTCTCTTTCTATCTCTCTCTCTCTCTCTCTCTTCTCTTTCTATATATATATATATATATTTGTATATATTTATCTATCTCTATCTCCATCTCTATCTCTTCTCTGTGTTCATGCGCAACTGAACATAGTCTTTCAACTATTAGTATGATTTTTTGTTTCTCTTTTTTCTCTTGGGGCATATTCAAGCATTTAACCTAATAAATGTCAATTGTCTTTTCTACAGAGAGCAGAGGACCTTCCTTTTCTCCTGCGAAGGATGATGCGAGAACTAATGGATCCTAGTAGATCTCTTCCCCTTGTTACAAGGGCTCGTATCTGGATTGCGGTTAAGTAACTGACACAAATTTCCTTTCAATTCTTTTTTATTAATTTTGTTATCAATATAACCACATGGATGCTTAGTTACCTAGATTATCGTCATGTTTTATTACCTGGAATAGGTAGTCTGTTTTGGTGACACAGATCTTTGCAACAATTTTATAAATGTGTTGAATATTCAACAATCTTAAAAATGTGGTGCGTTTAATTGTCATCCCCAAACCACAAAACATACATGGGGACGCAATCTGTGAGTGCTGACATAGGAATTTCTAGAATTTTCTATGCGTGTTGCAAGCTTTGTATTGTCTCAAAATTACCTAGCTAAGATTGTATAGCATTCTCTTAAGTCAAACAAGTATAGTTGAAAGTAAGGAGAACTCTTGGAGTTCTAGCAAAATCAGGTATTGCTCGATTATACTCAACCTGCAAATGTTTTTGTTGGCCTGAACAATCCAAATTTGACCATTTTGTCTGTCCATCTTTTTATCTCTTTGATACAGTTAGGTAACTATGAAATCAATGAATTTGATGTTGACAAGAAAGAAAAGAACTATTATTCGTTCAAAAAAGAAACATGGAGCAAACACAGTTAGATGCCACTATCGGAGCATATAGTTATGGCCTTAATCTTGGTTATGTTATATAGCTGAACCAGATAATGCCTATTAAACTTACATGATTCACCTGAACATTTCAATTCAGAAACTAGCTATTAGTGATCTTAAGACCTATATACTATTGTTACGTTTTGCTGCTTAGATTAGTTTATACTTGCTTCTAGGTTTTTACTACTTTTAATGCAGCTGTAAATGCAGTTATGTGGAAGGATCTGGCTGACATTTTATAGAATAGAAGTTAAGTTTTTGGTAAGAGAAGCTGTGTACTGTGCTATTTTTTTAACCTTTAACTACTGTTAGTTATGTATTATCAGGTCGTATATTTTTCCCTTCAAACGAATCTATAGGTGGTGGTGGTAAATTGAATTCTGAAGCATATGGTGTATTTGCCTGTTCGTTATGAAATTCTCACATTCTGGCAATTTTATTGGTGTCCTTTAAATGTATAGGCGATAATGGGTGCTGCCTACTTCTTGAGTCCATTTGACATTATTCCTGAAGGTATTGCTTTTGCTTTCAACTTCGATTTTGATTGAATTTTGCTTCTAGAGTTGTTGTAGACCAGCAAGTAGCCGATTAATAACAGCATCCTTGTTTTGATTGTTCCTGCAGCAATATTTGGTATAGTTGGTCTCTTGGATGATGCCTTGATAGTGCTTATCGTCTTCTTCCATGTTGCTGCCATTTATCGGTCTGTACTCTACCGCCGGCATGGAGGGTCATGAACTGTGCAGTCATGGAAATTTTTGTACTACAGAAAATGTAGGGGAAATGTTTCCAGTTCATAATAGGAAGCTGTATTTTGGTTATATGGGGTTTAGTAAATTGGACTTGATTCACTCCATTCAAATGTAAGAATTGTAGCATTAAGCTGTTTCAGCTGATTTTGTATGCGTTTTCATACTCAATTACCGTGAGTTTGGTGTCTCCTTCGAATACCTTTTCTAGTTTTGGACATTTATCCACCTAATAATGGCACACTATGGCTATTTCCAACCATTGAGTTAAATTTGAGGCCAAGCTAAAATTTAGTCCCAAAAACAATTATTTTTTAATGAATAGTCCTCAAATTTACTTAGTCCTCAATATCCTACTTGGTAAATTTGTATATAATATGCATACTATCCATATATGTACGTATTTTTAAAAACAAAATCTGATTTTGGCTTTCTATAAATTACTTGCTGCATTCTATTTTTTTATTTTAATGTTTCATTATCTTTTCATAAATCGAAGTTCCAAATTTATCCATTTTTTATTTGAATATAATATATTTTATTTTATTTCTTTTGTTTATTTCAAACATTTGGACTTTTTTTTCTTCAATAAATCCTACTTTCCTTTTTTTTAAAAGATATGAAATTTCATTGATAAAATAAAGATACAAAGCAAAGACAAGCTAATTGCAATAGTTTGACGACAAACATGGATAAATACCTCCAGTGATAAGGTTCGATATATGTCGCAACGATCTAAAGGGAATAAAGCACAAAATAATATAACTTGAATCCACAAGCATCATCAAGGTCATTATTGCCCGAACAACTAATTTTCATAATCTCACAAAAGGAAAAACCTAACACATTCAACCCGAAATAAGAGCCGCTGGACTTATTTGCACAAAGCAAACTAAAAATAAAAAAATAAATAGCCCAACAAAAGGTACAAATGTGCCACATCTACCGTTGTCGTTGCCTATCACTTCTGTTATTGTTACATCCGCGAGATTCCAAAGACGACAAGGATAAATAACCCTACTCTCTTACTTCAAATCTTTACCGCTTTATATTTTCATAATTATGGGTACTATTCTTCAGCCATAAACGTATAATGGCAGTTTTAGGCTTCTTGAATGATATTGACACTTTATGCGTACATGATCAAAAAATTTTGTTGCAATACGATAGTAAGAAGTATAAGCTGCAATAAATAGTAATGTTTGGTGATTGTTTATAGTTAGGCTATTAAATTATTTAATTTTTTTAATTTTATAAAATAAAGTAAATTAAGATATTAAAAAAAAGATAAAGGGTAAGTTTGGAAGTTTGATTCATTAAAAAATAAAAAAACATTAAAATTAAAAAGTGGAGTGAAACAAGTAATTTGTGAAGTGTCAAAATCAACTCCCTTCTAAAAAATATTTCTATTTTTCGTACACTGTTTAAAGGTTTGGTATAATATGCATTTTAAACTTAAAAGTATTATACCACGTGTTATACATATATACACATATAATTCACATAATTTTGAATAATATTTATAAAATTTATATTATACCAGTATTTTATTATTTTGCATATTTTTAATAATGAATAAGATTAATATATTACTAATCAATCAAATAAATAATATTAAATTTTAGAATTAATTAGATATTAGTCCAGTTTAATAGTCAACATTTAAAATAGTTCATTTATTGATGATTCAGATTCCATGTCAGTATATACTTTTTTATTATTTAATATTATTTTGTTTTTCCTAGATTACCCTTTAATTTATCTTCATTTGTTTTCTCCAAAAATGTATATTATCTTAACTAGTATTTTTTTTTTAAAGAATCTATTTTAAAGTGTTTGAATTTCAAAAGGATTCTTCATCCATTTAGTTACCTGCAAATAGAAAACATATAATTATACAAAAGAAATTTGAAAACATAACAGAGTACGTACAAAATATAAAATAACTAAAGAAAAAGGTTTTATGGAATGAATTTAAAGGTAAACAAATCTCATGAGAATATACCTTTGAGATAAAAAAAATTAACACATTATCTGATCATTACATAGGAAGAGAATTAATCTGTTATGAAGGTATATAAAAATCAAATAAAAAATCACATCAATGCAAGCCAAAAACAAAAGAAATCGAAATTTACATAATGAAATTATCCAAAATAAAACAATAAATTATTTCTCCAAATTGGATATATAAACAAATACATGATGATATGTATAAACACATAGAAAAAATTCAAGTTGAAGGAGATTGCATGTTAAAGTGGAGATTGTAAGTTGCATCCGCTTAGAGGTTTTTGAAAATTAAGGGCTTTTACCAGGAGGATAAATAAGAAAGTTTAATGTTTTCTATTAGAATGATAAATATGCATTTTTAACAGATAAATAGATTTTTTGTTTTTTTAGATAAGCAGATAATAAATTTTATATATTTTGTAGAATGTGTTAAAAAATGACATGATATGTAAATTGTGATTAACATATGGATAAAAATTTATTTATTTGGCTTGAAATAATGAGTTAGGACTTTTATTAATAAAATGGACTACATTAAAAGTTCACCTATTAAAATTGGACCTATATATAATTTCCTGTAAATGTTTTTATAATTTTTGAACTTTTTACAGTATTAATTGAAGAAATTTATTAAATAATATACGTATTACTCCTTCCGTATTTTACCAACTATGCTCAATACCTTGTCGTCGTGGTCACAAATCAGGCTGAGAATCCCAACCCTATAAATAAACATGCCATAAAAATGAATTAAAACCATAAATGAAGCTGCTCCAAGCCCAGAATCCAGATTGTTGAGCTTCCCAGTTGTCCCCTGTCGTATGTGGGCTGTCGAGACCAAATTGTGGCCAACCATCGAGCGGTTATAATTAATCAAGTAGATAACCCCTCAGACCGTTGTTGGTTACAAGTTGGAACTTGGAACCCAAGAAGGAAGAAGTAAGAAGCAAGAAGCAAGAAGCAAGAAGCAAGAAGCAAGAAGCAAGAAGCAAGAAGCAAGAAGCAGAAATTTTCCATGAATTGTACGGCCTTCAAATTCAACATCATGACTACAAGTCCCTTTCTACCGGAGAAGAACCCACAGACCCGTATCCGAAATCCGCAAAGCCCGACCCTTGATTTCGGGTTTAGAAGGAAGAACGTAGTGAAACAATGCCGCTTGGTTCCATACGCCAGCTCCTTGGAGTTGGAGTTCCCGCTCCTTCCCTTTGTCTCCAATGAGGTCCCATTATTTTCACTTTTCATTCCCTTCTCTATAATTAAACTGCATTTTGTTCGTTCTCGAGCTCCTTCTAGACTTCTAGTAAAAAAAGAACAGTATATATCTATATGGACTTCCATACCGGGTGAATTACGCCTTATCGTAAACCCTTGTTGTAATAAATAAAAAAGATATAAAGAAAAAGGTGTCCAAGATATATTTTATTATTTTCGTTTTCAATTGAAATTCAATATTGGATATTTTGGTAGCAGCTAAAACTAAATTGCTGCTTTAAAATTGGGACAATGTCTTTTGTTTTTGTTGTATGTTCACAATTCAAAAGCAGTATTGTAAATTTGTGGAATGATTCATTTTGTAACGAAGGGAACATGTGTTTTGGTTGTTTTTCCTTAAAGTAACAACTTCTGAACTCTGATGGAGGGTCTGAGATTCGATGTTTTTCGAAATTGCAGGTTCTTGTTCCCTCTGAGAGTAAAACATTGCACTTGTATGAAGCAAGGTATTTAGCTCTACTGGAGGAGGTACTATTTTTATGTAATATATATATCTATATATATATATATTGCATTTTCCTTTTTCTTTCTATTATTTTTCAATGATTTTAAACTTCAAGTATATACTCCACTTTTAAGTTTTCTCTGAGTGCTTGGATTGTTAGTCAGGTAACATATCCATGGAGATTTAGGGCCTATTTAGTATTGGTAGGACCTTTAGAAGTTACACCGAACAAGCTACTGAAAGATTGTTCGGTACTCTTTTGCAAAGGTTCTATCAATAAGCAGAAGCACTTACTGAGAGAGTCATAGGCGTCCTGAAGAATAGATGTAAAATGAAAATACCTGTGAAATGCCGCATTATCATGGCAGCTATTGCACTTATCTATTGGTTTAATCAGATAGTTTTTTATGAATTTATATACTACTTTCGAAATTCTGCATATTTTTCATGAGAAAATTGATGTTTTTTTCCTTCTAAAACTGTGAGTGGTGAAGAACCACATGATTGCTTTCCGGTTGGAGTTGTGGAACAGTAGAAACACAAGTCCATCATTTGAGTTGAATCAAATGTTCTTTTTATTGTTTTGAAAGAGAAAGAAATAGACCAGGAAACTAAATGTAAAAGCTTACAAAATAGGGGTTTGGTTTTGTAGGTATATGCAGGTACTAAAGTTGTAGTATATGACTCAAAGTAATTCAGATTATAACGCTATATACATTAAGAAAGCCCCATCGGTTTTCCTAGAAGTGTTAGAAGCAATGGGTCCAAATCGAAATCCCTTTGAGCCAGTAGGTTGAGCCTTGGTTTAACAAATGAACCCGTCATGCCAAGCAGAAGGGACTTCGGTCTGCTCCGCAATTCCCTACTTCTCTTGTCTGTCCATGACTCCATAATACGACGGATAGAGATCAGGGAGAAGATGAATCCAAAAGGTAGAGGGTTAACCGTCCCACCTCATACATGTAGTTTAAGGACTCCTATAGTTTATGATGTCAGAAAATCTTTTTTTTTTGGTGATCGGAAGAAAATCTTTTTTGCATTTATTAAAAACTAGTTGACTTGCATTCTTTATGATAAATATCTGTGATGGTTGTAATAAAATGAATAAGCTTAGTTTAATTGTTTGTTTAATATACAATTCACTTTATTCGTTGCAGTCCTTGATGAGGAAGAATAAGTTTTTTGTGCATTTTGTGTTGGATCCTATCATTATTGATAATTCACCCGAAGAAGCATCCTTTGCAGCCAGAAATGGTTGTTTGGTTTATATAGAAAATGTAAGCTTCCCAACTTGTACATAATTTCTATATATATGAAGTACCTTATGAACTAAAACCAATCCAGTACTCTGCAGGTTGAACGTTTAGAAGTTGGAGCATTAGTCTCTATTAGGGGTATTGGTCGTGTAAAGATTGTAAGATTTGTGCAGGTGAGTAACTACAGATTATGTCTTGAAAAATATCATATTCCGAGTTAAAGCATAGTTGTAGTTATTATCTAATAAGGTCTTTAAACGAGGACCGGTTTCTTATTCAGATATGGATGGATGAGATGCATAGCGGGTTACATGCATCAAGCATCTCAAGCCTGTAATGCATGTCAACTATTCATATATATCTCACCTCACGGTTGAAAAACAAATCTTCATTTAAGGACTTAGAAGGTGATGATTTTCATAATTTCACAATTGTTTGTATAACTCTAGTATATTCACATACACGCACACACTCATACACAAGAGACATAAATATTCAAATATAAATGAATAATTTTGTTTTTTCCTCAGTGTTCGAACTTTAATATACAGACTTATGTCTATCAAATTTATCCTTATTTTCTTGCTGTTCAACTATATTTGGTGTACAGTCCAGGTTTATTTGGAGGAACCTTCCTCTAGTATATCTCATGTGCAAGTAGCTTTACTCTTGCGCTTTCTAAATGTTGGTTTTCACATTTATAAACGCAGGCGGATCCTTACTTGAAAGGTGTTGTCATACCTGTGCATGACAGGGTTCCTGACAGTGTGAGCAGATTAGAACCAAAAGTTATGCAAGTAAAGGAGGCTCTTTATTGTTTAAATAGTTTGGAAATCAAACTAAAGGTGTGCCTCTCTCTCTCTCTCTACATAATATTATATATATATATATCTATCTGCCTGTGTGTCGGTGTGTGAAGAGTTGATGTATGCTATGAATCTTCTCAGCTCTTGTTTTGTTGAAAAATGTAAGTCTGCATTGCTTATTGTTCAACAAACCCCAATTAATTGATTCTCTCTTTTTCCTCAAATTTGTATACTGTTAAGAAAATGGAATGAACCAATGTTTGGAACCATCCAAAAGCTTACGATCTTAACGAAGATGACCAAAATTCCATCTTGCTTCTCTAATCCACTGAAGGCTGGTAAATTCAATGTAAAATAGCTTTGTGGGAAGCTTAAGGTTTGAAAGGGTGAAAATGTCCCTAATTAGAACTGACTGGAAAAACACCAGAACAAGTTATAGGGGCCATAGTGCGACTACAACAGGAGTACTTTACTGTTGCAACTCACTGATTAATTAAAGTTGTCTAATCAGGTTCCACGGTACAAGTATGCATCACTGGCTTGTTTGGTGGGTAGGGTTGGATTTGATTGGTTATCTCCTAAAATTCAAGGTATTTTGAAGGTGACATGAAGCAAAGTTTTCCAATCCAATCCCCTCAAAATGGAAAGATCAGAAGAGGCAAGTGTTCTTCATCTCTAATCCCATTTCGTCCCCCAAAATGAAAAACCATTAGCTCCTTCCTTCAAAATACCTTCAATTTTATGAGTTATCCTATCCAACTACCCAAACGAGCCCTACATACATTAGATATAGATGACTTGGATGTGTTTCCTTAACATGGTCCTTTTTATTTTGGGTGTCTAGACTCTATATAGTATACACCCATGCATTTGTTGAGTCTTGTCTGGTCATTTTTCTGTTCTACTAGGCCCCCAAGGAGGCACCATTGCAGACTCAAATTGCAAATTCTCTTAGCTGGAGTGAAAAGGATCAGCTATTAGATTGTGATGAAGCTTTCTTTCCTTCCTTGGCTGAGCGTGTATCCTTTGCAGCACTTCAACCGGTATCAGGTAAATGTGCCTTGTGCAACCTCATTTCTCGTTACTTGTTTCTAACCTAAATTCCTCATCTATGCACCATTTACTAAGCAATTTAGCTTCCATTCTATGTAATAACCGATAAGAATTGAAGTCCCAGTTCATTTTCCACGACTTAGCTGCAAGTTTTGTTTCTGTATATCTGCAAGAACAAGGACGCCATGTTTGTGTTCAAGTTTTCTATTTTAATTAATAGAAAGCCCAAAATTTACATGCTTAACCATCTGGATGAAAATAATAGACTTATCATAAATTCATATGGATTTTTTGTTTTTGGGGAACGTATCAGGATCAACGGAATCGGAGCTTCAGAAGCTGCAGCAAGAGAAGTTAAAGGCAATGGATCTGAAAGACACATTTGAAAGGCTGGATAATTCCTTAGGATTTGTTAAAGATAACATCTCCATGGTTGCAGCCAAGCTTGCTATTCAATCAGTTGAGATGCAGTGATTAACTTGTAGGATTTTGCATTTGGCCTTCTTCATCGTTTTAGGCAGTCAACATGATGGATGCATTTCATCTGTGATTTTGTTGTACTATTTGATTATCATATGTATATCACCACCTAAATTGACAAGTTACTCTTGTTTATATGAATCATCCAAGAAAGGATTCCCCTTTATAATCTGAAGCGTCTATATTTTAAATTTTTATTCAGGGATGATCCTAACAAAACATCAACAATCAACTATACGAATTAGTGAGATAAATACTTGAAAAATAAACGTTTTAAATCCTTAAAATACAATACTTAATTGTCAGTGACTCAAAAAAAATGTTCTTTTTCTTTAGCAAATAACACAATCATTATTAACAATAATATTCTACCCGATTTGCTTATTATCACTACTATTATAGTTTGTCAAGTGAAAAGTTTTGAATTCGAGTTAAGATTCATTATTCAATGTGTATAAATGAGATTTCCATGTTTAATATGGTTTTATAAAATAAAATAATTTTTTTTCAGTGGCATAATTGGAAATTTGGAATGTTTTTCTTTTTTAAGTTTTTTGAGGCGGGCGTTGGTTTGAAGAAAGAAAGATAATCTAGCAATAAGTGAGGAAGGTGCCATGGAATACAGTGAGTGAGTGGTGGTTAGAAATATGGAGTTATTCTCCTCCGCTTCCATGAGCAGCTCGCGAAATCTCCTTCTCCTAAACCCAACCCATCGCCATTGCTATCGCCATCAACGTTACCATCCCCAACGTCAATTTGGTTTCCTCTCAACTTGTGCTTCTCCTCTGCGCACATCTGTTTCAGTACGTTTTTTCCTTTTCTCCTTTATAATCTCAGTTTTCTTCATTTGTTTATTTATGAAATTTTAAAGCTTTAGGTTTCTTTTTTGAGAAACAAAAAAGGAAGAAATGGTGTATTCATGGTTAGGTTATGTAAACTGAAATTATATCGAAATTTCAAGTATTAGCAAATCTGAAACTGCCAATTTGACAATCTTCAAGACACATCTCTCTGACTCTTTGAGTATGGCGGAATTTTCTTGATTATTATGTCGAATTAGGAGCTTCTGTGTTCTGTCGAGTTCTTCATTTACTGAAGAAAATAGAAAACACATATTATGATAGCAATGCACTATTTTTTTTAGTGGGTCTTAACTTCTGCTTTGCCTTTGCCTTGCCTTCCTTCAAGTATTTCCACTTACCTTATTTTAGCATGGTATCAAAGAAAGATTAGAAACCATGTTATAGTACAAGTACAAACCTTATTTTTACTCACCTAATACAACTAGGTCCGTTTATGTTGATTTCTTCATGGTTTTTAAATAAAAGGAGAACCCTATGGATATGACCTGCGAGTTGTGAAATTTGTTCAGGTTTTATGTGGTTTAGTTTTAACAGACCCTAATGAAGGTGTTCATTGCAATTTGATGCATAGGAAAATGCTCTCTTAACAGAAAAGGTACCATATTGTATATATTGCTGGACTGGTCAATCTAGACCATTGATCAAGTGGATTCTTATTTACCTTGAATGGTCCAAATTGATGCTTTGGCATGTTCTATAGCTGACAAGAGACCATTTACCTAATATAGGTATGTGTATTATTTTCTTGCAAACTCCACCAAAAATGCCTATGCTAATACCTTGACAAACAAATTTTGTTTACATTGCCTTTTTATGTCCCTCAGCACCGCCTTTGGCTTTATTCTATTTATCCAGCACTTCCAGAAAATCCTGAAAATTAAATTTCCCCTGAAATTTCTAACTCAAGAAAGTCCAACTTCCTGACAATGGATTCCTAAGTAAGCAAGGAGATGATTCCCTTCTGTCAGAGTCTCATTTCATTGCATGTCTGAGTTGTGTTGCATATTCTATATTTTACCCGAGTTTCTTAAGAGCACAGTAATCACATTACATAAGAAGATGAGAGCTCTGCTTCAGCATCATTCATATTTTGTAAGTTTATCTCATAATTTAATTGATCATGTTGATAAATTCCCTTGCTTCCATATAAATATAACCTACTAAAAGCTGACAATTTTACTACTTGTGATAAATATCAAACAGCTGTTATCGTTTATTCATTAACTTTGTACTTTTTATTTGATGTGTTCTACCTTGACTGTAAAGCTCAGTTTATGTCCAGAGAGCATGCAATTTAAGTCGTCAGAGGTCAGGCACTGAGAATATAGGTAGCAAAGTTGCTTGTAGCATACTCAAAATCGAAGAAGACATAAATGACGAGGCATGTGAGTTAGTCAGTGGAGTGGAGCTTTCAGTTGGTGAAGGTGTTGATAGCATCAATGCTTACCTCTTCAAGGCAGTGAAAAATAATAACGGAACCGGGATACTTCTCCTGTCTGATATCTTTGGGTTTGAAGATTCATCCACAAGAGAGTTTGCATATCGTGTTGCATGCAACGGTTACAAGTACGTTTCTTACCCTTCAACTTCCATTAGGGACTATTTATGTATAAATTTTGTGTAATGTAAGCGAAATGCTGTGTTTTATATAGTTATTTTATGATTATTAAAACAAAATGCAGTGTTTTACTTCCTGACCTATTTCGTGGAGATCCATGGGCAAAGGACCGGCCAAAGAATCATTTTGAAGAATGGATTGCGAAACAAGAACCTGAGAGGGTTGCGAAAGACATTGCCACATCTGCAAAATGGATGGTTGATGAGTTTTTGGCTGCAGGAATCTCGAAGAAGCTTGGCTTGGTAGGATTTTGCTTTGGAGGTGGCAAAGTGATTGAGGTCCTAGCTCAGGACCAGGACGCTTATTTTGGCATAGGGGTGTCCTTTTACGGAACAAGGATTGACGCATCTGTAGCTTCTAATATAAAAGTTCCCATATTGTTTATTTCTGGGGACAATGACCCATTGTGTCTGGTGAGTGATTTAGAGAGGATTGAGAAAAGCATTGGCCAGGGGTCGAAGGTGGTGATTTTCAAGGGGAGAGGTCATGGCTTCGCGCACCGGCCTCAAACTTTTGATGAAGATGAAGACGCTGAGCAGGCTTTCATGATGATGAGAAATTGGCTTCATGATGGCTTGGCTGCAAATTAAGTGTCAGAATCCTTAAAACTCATGTATATTGATAATATAGGTGGTATATGCTATGTCATTTGTGCGGTTCCATCTTTTGTTCCCTACTGTCCAAGATATGCCAATTGATAGCCTCCAATTCAAGAATGCTTCTTCGGTTAGAAATGAGCATAATATATCTGTCTAGTCTAGGGTAATGTTTCTAGCATTTTTTATAATTCTTCTCATGTATAAAATATAAAAAGAGAAGGTGTTTTGGTCAATTGAAGACCAAATTTGAGTAGTCTAATTTGTGAACAAGTATTTTGGTGAGTCGAAGACCAAGACTAATTCATGATGCTGAGTACTCTCCAAGTCAACGCCATTAATAAAATAATGAACCTCTAATAATAGATCAGACTGAACCTCCCTCAGCTGAAGACTAATTACAGAACCCCCTTTGCTTCATTTTCATTTTCATTTTGATTCTTTCGATTCCTAATTTGTAAACATGTCATAAATCTTCATTTTCATTTTGATTCTCTCTTAACTCGATTCCAAATTATTGAACATGTCATAAATCTCGAGAAGTTATGGCCTCAATGTATACCTTCATCATCTTATACTCTGTTTCTGCAATGCCATTCCTATCATTTCCGTTTCTTGCGTCAGCTGCTCTTTCAGATTCTAATACCTCCATCTCTCAATACTCAAACTCAATCTTCCCCAACTTCACAGCCACCCATGCCGAATTCATCGACTACGCTGGCGGTTTCTTGTCGTCTCCGAATAACACTTTCAAAGCTTCAATCACAAATCTCAACTCCTCTGTTTTCTCCTTCTCCGTCATCCATCATCCCTCCAACACCATCATCTGGTCTGCCACCCCCAACACCCCTCTCTCAGACTCCACCGCCCTCTCCCTCACCGTCCACGGCCTCACCATCACCGACGGCGACCCACCCAACAACTTCATCATATGGTCCACACCCGCATTCAATTCCCGCCAAGTTGCTGCACTTCAGCTTCTAGAAACCGGCAACCTCATCTTGGTTGACACACAAAATGTCTCTCTCTGGGAAACTTTTGATTACCCAACTGATACTTTGGTCATAGGGCAAACGTTGCATATCGGCAACTTTCTGTCCACCGGCGATTATAGGCTTACGGTAACCGGTGATGATATGCTGCTGCAATGGAAGGGCCAAACTTATTGGAAATTATCCATGGACACACAAGCTTTCAAGAACTCAAATACTCCGGTTTCCTTCATGGCAATCAATAATTCTGGTCTGTATCTGTTCGGAGATCGCGGCGCTGAGGTTGTAGCAGTTCAATTGAACAACTCAGATATAAAGATTGTCAAGTTGGGTTCCGAAGGAGATTTCACCATCAACAGCTTGATAGGCTACAATTGGGTGCAGCAATTTGTAGCCCCAGCTGATCGGTGCCAGCTTCCATTCATTTGTGGAAAATTGGGATTTTGCACCATTGATGAGACTCAGACATGTATATGTCCTACAGATTTCTTGGGGAAAGATGATGGTTGTGTTCCAAAACTAGACACCATTTCTTTACCTTCTGCTTGTATTAATGCTAGTAGCAATGCCAAGGAAGTCAATTCCTCAACTGTTTATTTGAAGCTGCAATATGGTGTGGACTATTTTGCTAATCTTTTTTCCTCCCCGGTGAAGAATGGTGTCAATTTATCAGTATGTCAAGATCTATGCACACAAAATTGTTCTTGTTTAGGCATTTTCCATGGAAATTCTTCTGGGTCTTGCTATCATCTTGAATACAATTTGGGATCCATCATGCCAAGCTCTAACAGCGGGGGCGAGGAGGATCCATTAGGATACATAAAGGCCTTGGTGACATTGTCTGAAACTGAAAACCCTACTGGGAATAAGAAACATAGATTTCCTGTATCGGCGTTGGTGGTAATGGTTACATTGTCAGGGTTGTTCTTGTTGATCACCCTAGTGGTTATATTGTTGAGAAGGAGAAGAGCTGTGGACAGAGTAACTTTAGGTCGATTGAATTCATCAGCATCAGCAGAGCTTGAGGTAGCAATGATCCCGGGCTTGCCGGTGAGATTTAAGTATGAAGAGCTTGTGGCTGCAACTGAAAATTTCAAGACTCAGATAGGCAGTGGTGGATTTGGAACTGTGTACAAAGGCATTATACAAGAAAACAACAAGATAGTGGCAGTGAAGAAGATGACAAGTTTAGGAATCAAAGGGAGGATGGAGTTCTCCACTGAGATTGCCGCGATTGGAAGCATCCACCATGTCAATCTGGTCAAATTGAGAGGCTTCTGCATCCAATCAAGGCAGTGCTTTCTGGTTTATGACTACATGAACCGCGGATCGTTGGAGAAGATTCTGTTTGGTGGGATTGGGAATGAGGACTCTGCTGTTTTGGAATGGGAAAAGAGATATGAGATTGCAGTTGGAATGGGAAGGGGGCTTGCATACTTACACAGTGGATGCCAGCACAAGATCATCCACTGTGACATAAAGCCAGAGAACATTCTTTTGCATGATGATGATTTCAAAGTTAAAATATCAGATTTTGGGCTTGCCAAGCTTGTAAGCCATGAAAAATCGAAACTTTTGACGACAATGAGAGGAACTCGGGGCTATCTTGCGCCCGAGTGGCTCACTAGTTATGGCATCACTGACAAAGCCGATGTGTACAGCTACGGGATGGTTTTGCTGGAACTTGTGAGGGGGAGAAGAAATTGCTTGCTACAAAGCAGGGACACGAAAAATAAAGACAGCAGAGGAAATGGAGATTTCGGGTCCTTCGCTTCTACCAATTCAGAACTTGGAATGGTGTATTTCCCTCCACTTGCACTGGAAATGCATAAGCAGAGAAAGTACATGGAACTAGCAGACCCGAGGCTAGAGGGGCGGGCAAAGTGTGAGGAGGTAGAGAAGGTGGTGAAGATAGCGTTGTGCTGTATACAAGTGGTGCCAGAAATGAGGCCAAGTATGAGGAATGTGGTTGATATGTTGGAAGGAAGGTTAAGTGTATGGGAGCCAAGGCTTGAGGCATTGGAATTTTTGAGGTTCTATGATAGGAAATTTACTGAGGCATCCAGAGAGCTTACAAGAATGCAGTAAACTTAAGCGATGAACTGGTATGTGGTGGTCAGAGATCTATAATTTCCTTCATATATATGTCAAGGGCGGAGGGTAGTGTGGGCTACCCTGTGCTACAGCACAGGGCAGAATTGGAGAGGAAAAAAAAATGAAGGTAGTTTATGTGAGTAATTATATTTAAATTAAAATATTTTGACAAAAAAAATTATAAATTAATATCATGCCTACTTAATTTACTCATTTTTACAATTATGTAATGTGAAGTTTACTTAGAAATTAAAAGTAACAATACTCTCCTCCACATACTCCTTTAAAAAAATTCTATCACATTTTATTCAAAGTATTATTTAATCTTCAATTTTATTTTATTTATTCATTTTTTTTTATTATTAAATTTTTAATTTTGATTGTTATTATTAGATTTTTATAATTTAGGGGTGGATCGTGTAAGATTTGTGGGGAATTATTTTTCAAATGCTGCTGAAAGTTTTTGAGTGATGTAAAACTAGTCTTTTGTTTCTATGTCTATGTAAACGTAAAAAAATGCCTCACATGTCTCCTATAATAATACAGGTTGTGATGAAAATTGAAATTGTTATAAATTGAACACGTATAAAATTATTATAATTTGTTTTTATATATATATATTGTTAGTATTTGTATATGTGAATGAACTTTCTTCATTTATAACATTTTACTTGTATTTTTATTGGGAAAACATACCTAATATAATGGGTTTGGAAGATTTTTTCATAATAAATTAGACTTGAGAAATATTAGCCCAGCCCTATAAAATTCCTAGCTTCGCCATTGATGTATGTTGTTCATTTCAGTAATCTGGTAATTGATTGAGCTGTGTGTAAGCAGTAACTGCTGATAATTGGCCTCTTTTCTAGGCATTTGATATTTATAGTCTAGTTTGAGGGAGGGGGTTGGAAGTTTAGGGTTTCAGGTGTATTTGGATGAGGGAAAAAAACAAAATTCAGAATTTTGAAATTCCCTGCCATTCACTTTTCTATAATAAGTTTCATGTAGGATTGGATGAGGAATTACCAAAAATTACCAAGTGAAAAAATTCTCTAATAAAATAGATTTTGGTTACAATATGATGAGGAATTATAAGGTTCATATGAATTATAGCGTTTGATATTACGAGTTGGAGAAAACAATTTTGAATTTTCTCTGTTTTGAGTTTGGTTTTTCTATAGTAAGATTAATGTGAACTCAGATTCGCACAATATGAGATTGAGGTTTAAAGTTTTATTTTATTTTTTTCAAAATTTCGAATTTGGATTTTGGAGTTATAAGGTTCCTATAAACTCTAGCATTTTATATTACGGGTTGGAAAAAGAATTTTGAATATTCTCCATTGTGAGTTTGATTTTTCTACGATAAAATTGATATGAACTCTCACAATATGAGATTGGGGTTTAAAAGTTCAATTTTTTTTTCTTTCAAAATTTCGAGTTTTGATTTGGGAATTATAAGTCTCATATAAACTTTAACGTTTGATATTACGGATTGGATAAAAAAAATTGAATTTTTTTTGTCTTGTGTTTGGTTTTTCTATAGTAAATTTTAGGTCAAACATCACTTTACACTCCAAGGTTTGGGGGTCAATTTCAAAATGGACTACTAGGTTTCAATTTCATTATTTTACTCCATGTGGTTATGAGATCACATCAATTAACTTCATCTGCCTATTTCACTATTAATTCATCAATTAAATTAAGAGCCTTATTGGTATTCATTAAAAATTCTTACCCATTTTATTTTTCATTAGGTAACTAATTATTTTAATTTAGCTATTTTTTCAAATTAGTGCTTTTAAACAAACTATAAGAGCATTACATTTACATTTACATAAAGTTTAATTAATTATGGTCTTATAGTTTGTTTAAATGCACTAATTTGATAGAGTAGTTAAATCAAAATAATTAGTCACTTAATGACAAATAAAATGGGTAAGAATTTTAATGAATACCAATACTACCCTTAACTTAATTGATGATTTAATAGTGAAATAGGCAGATGGAGTAAAACTTGATGTGATCTCATAGCCACATGGAGTAAACTGATGAAATTGAAACTTTGTGGTTTATTTTGAAATTGAAACCTAGTGGTCTATTTTGAAATTGACCCCAAAATCTTGGAGAGTAAAGTGATGTTTACCCAATATATGTGAACTCTAACAATATGATTGGTGTTTCGAAGTAAAATTATTATTTTTCTCTAAATATGAGATTTCAGTTTCAAAATTCATTCTCAAAACTACAATATAGAACTTTAGAATTAATATAAACCTCATAATTCCAAAATTCAATCAAGAAATTTGGAAGAAAAAAAATTGAACTTCAAATCCCAATCTCATACTGTGAGAGTTCACGTCAACATTATCATTAAAAAAAAGTCAAAACGGAGAAAATTCAAAAACATTTCTCCAACCCATAATATCAAATGCTAGAGTTCATATAAACCTTATTACTCCAAAATCCAAACTCGAAATTTTGAAAACAAAATGAATTTTGAAACCTTAATTTCATATTGTGAGAGTTAACATAAACCTTAACATGTAAGAACGAAACTCAAAAGGGAGAAATTAAAATTCTTTCTCCAACTCGTAATATCAAACGCTGGAATTCTCATGAACCTTATAATTCCAAAATCAAACCTCGAAATTTTGAAAAAATAAAATTGAACTTCGAAACCCTAATTTCATATTGTGAGAGTTCACATCAAACTTACAATAGAATAACCAAACTCAATACAGAGAAAATTCAAATTTTTTCTCGAATCTGTAATATCAAAAGCCTAGAGTTCATATAAACCTCATAATTCTAAAATTCAGACTAGAAATTTTGAAGAAAAAAATGAACTTCGAAACTCCAATTTCGTATTATGAGAGTTCACATCAACCTTAACATAGAAAAACAAAACTCAAAAGGGAGAAAATTCAAAATTCTTTCTCCAATCCGTAATATCAAACGTTATAGTTCATATGAACCTTATAATTCCAAAATCAAACTTTGAAATTTTGAAAAAATAAAGTTAAACTTCGAAATCCTAATCTCATATTGTGAGAGCTCACATCAACCTTAACATAGAAAAACCAAACTCAAAATGGAAAAATACAAAATTCTTTCTTCAATCCGTAATATCGAAAGCTCTCATTTATATCAACCATATAATTCAAAAATTCAAACTCGAAATTTTTAAGAATAAAAATTAAACTTCGAAACCCCAATATAGTATTATGAGAGTTCACATCAACCTTATTATAGAAAAACCAAACTTAAAAGGGAGAAAATTCAAAACAATTCTCTAACCCGTAATATCAGACGCTAGAGTTTATATGAACCTTATAATTACAAACTCAAACCTCGAAATTTTGAAAAAATAAAATTGAACTTTGAAACCTTAAATATCATATTGTGAGAGTTCATATTAACCTTACCTTAGAAAAACCAAACTCAAAAGGGAAAAAATTCAAAATTATTTCTCTAACCCGTAATATCAAATGCTAGAATTCATATTAACCTTATAATTCCAAACTCAAACCTCGAAATTTTGAAAATATAAAATTGAACTTCGATGCTCCAATCTCATTTTGTGAGAGTTCATATCAACTTTATCATAAAAAAACCAAACTCAAAATGAAAAAAATTCAAAATTCATTTTTCCAATATGTAATATCAAACGCTAGAGTTCATATAAACCTTAGAATTTCAAAATCAAACCTCAAAATTTTGAAAAATTAAAATTGAAAGTCGAAACGCTAATTTCATATTGTGAAAGTTCCCATTAATTTTATCATAGATATATATCATGCTTCAGTTTTTGGCCATTTTTCCTATAAAATCTTGCTCCTATTTTTCAATCCTCCCACTCTAATTTCATTTTGTATCATATTTCTCTAGCCAACATGGAAGGTCAAAGAACATGGTCATCCTGTATCTTTCGAGTTTCGAGTTACTGAGTAGTGGTTGCCTAAGGAGTTTCTCCCTTTAGGCGGCTCTTCCCTTCGTATAAAAAAAACATGGAAGGTCAAAGATTCCAAGAGGAAAAGGATGGTCAACTAAAGAAAATATTACTCTATGCAATGCCTATCTTCATGTCAATCCAAAAAATCTTACACAAAAGTCAAGATCTAAAACCTTCAAATTATCCAGTGTGCCTCAGTGAATTCCCACCATGGAACTGCAAGAATTCCAAGGCATCAAGCCTTGGCTCCGCAACGCATAATCTACCTTCCAACATGGCAACCACATTCCTCATGCTCGGTCTCAATTCCGGCACTACATGTACACAACACAAGGCTACCTTAACCACCTTCTCTACCTCCTCACACTTCACCTTCCCCTCCAGCCTCGGGTCTGCTAGTTCCATGTACTTTCTCTGCTTATGCATTTCCAGTGCAAGTTGAGGGAAATACGACATTCGAAATTCCAAATTCGTAGAAGAGAATGATTCAACATTTCCTCTGGTGTCATCATTTTCAAAGTCACTGCTTTGTAGCAAGCAATTTCTTCTCCCCCTCACAAGTTCCAGCAAAACCATCCCATAGCTGTACACATCGGTTTTGTCAGTGATGCCATAGCTAGTGAGCCACTCGGGAGCAAGATAGCCCCGAGTGCCTCTCAATGTCGTCAAAAGTTTTGATTTTTCATGGCTTAGCAGCTTGGCAAGCCCAAAATCTGATATTTTGACTTTGAAATCATCATCATGCAAAAGAACGTTCTCTGGCTTGATGTCACAGTGGATGCCAACACATCCACTGTGCAAGTATGCAAGTCCCCTCCCCATTCCAACTGCTATCTCATATCTCTTATCCCATTCCAAAACAGCAGAGTCCTCATTCCGAGTCCCACCAAACAGAATCTTCTCCAACGATCCGCGGTTCATGTAGTCATAAACCAGAAAGCACTGCCTTGCTTGGATACAGAAGCCTCTCAACTTCACCAGATTCACATGGCGGATGCTCCCAATCGCGGCAATCTCCGTGCAGAACTCCATCCTCCCTTGGATTCCTAAACTTGTCATCTTCTTCACTGCCACTATACTGTTGTTTTCTTGTATAATGCCTTTATACACAGTACCAAATCCACCGCTGCCAATTTGAGTCTTGAAATTTTCAGTTGCAGCTACAAGGTCTTCATACTTGAATCTTACTGGCAAGCCCGGGATAGCTGCTATCTCAAGCTCTACTGATGAAGATGAATTCCAGCCACGTAAATATTCTCTGCCCACGTCTCTTCTCCTTCTAAACCATATAACCACTAGGGTGATTAGCAAGAACGACCCTGACAAAGTAACCATTACCACCAAAGCCGATACAGGAAATCTATGTTTCTTATTCCTAGTCGGGTTTTCAGTTTCAGACAATGTTCCCAAGGCCTTTATGTATCCTAATCGATCCTCCTCGCCGTTAGACCTTGGCATGATGGAACCCAAGTTGTATTCAAGAGGATAACAAGAACCAGAAGAATTTTCATGGAAAATGCCTAAACAAGAGCCATTTTTTGAGCATAGCTCTTGACATACTGATAAATTGACACCTTGCTGATGGTGAAGTCCCCTTCAGATCCCAACTTGGAAATCTTGAAAGCTGCACATTCGAAGAAAACTTGATAAACAATCTCCACATCGTCGTCCCCAAGCAAATACAAACCACTAGCATTGATTTCCAAAAAGGCCACTGGCCCGTTCGAGTTCTTGAAAGCTTGTGTGTCCATGGACAGCTTCCAATAAGTTTGGCCCTTACATTGCAGTAACATGTCTTCAATTGTAACTGTAAGGCAATAATCACCCGCGGACGGGTTATTGTATGAAACTGCAGCTGCAAGTGAGTTACCAACACGCAATCGTTGTCCTGTGACAAAAGTATCCGTAGGATGATCAAAACTTTCCCGACAAAGACACATTTTGTGCATCTACCAAGATTAAGTTTCCGGTTTCTAAAAGCTTCAGAGAATAAACCTGAGAGTCGAACAAAGGTGTAGACCATACAATAGTCTTGTTAGATTCATCGCCATCGGTGATGCTAAGGCCATGGATGGTGAGTGAGAGAGTGGATGAAGAAGACATGGGCAAGTTGCGGTTGGCTGACCAGATGATGGTGTTGGAGGCCATATGGATGACCGCGAAGTAGAAACCCAAACGCCATGGATTTGTGATGGAGGCTCTGAAAGTGCCATGAGCAGAGGCAAAGAAAGCTCCTGAGGTTTCAATGAAGTTGAGGTTGGTTGCTGTGAAGTTTGGATTGATGGAGTATGGACGGGTTCCGAGGCGGCGGGGGATGGCAAGTGTGCATAGCAGAAGATGAAGGTTGCAGCCAAAGGGAAGCACAATGCATACAAAGAGTTCATGACTAATGGTTGAAGATTGAATTCTGTTTGAGCCTTAGAAGATTGAATTCATGACAAAAGGTGGGAGTTACAAGATTCAATCCCCCTCGGGATTTTCGAAGGCCTAACTGGGAGTCAATTGCTTTGACTTGGAAAAGTAGTAGACTGCCATCTTTTAGTCTTCGACTTGTACACAAAAGTATAATAAAATTTTAGGTTAGGGAGACTAGGAAATATTATACACTGGCTCTTGACCTGAACAAGTATGAATCGGTCGCCGGGGGGATTTCTCCTCCTTAATGGATAGGGTTTGGCGCCGGAAGGTCAAGGAAGTTGGTGAACCAATGACACCAAAATAGACATAAGGAAAGGGAAAGAGCAACAAAAACCAAGAATGATGTGTCCAAAACTTGGGGATACAAAATATTATAGTGGGATCATTGCGCTATTAGAAATGGGCGCCCACTTATGTCTGCGAGACTCGTCTATATTTAAAAAGTGATCGACAAAATAGTCATTAATAATAGTTCCAATAACATTACTCATTTTTTTATTGGAAATATGGATCCGTTGAAAAAGAATAGGAAACCAAACTATACAAAGAGGATATGGTGGTGCATATTGTAACATCATCAAAACCTACCTTGTTCAGGATTTAACCCGATAAAAGGAAAAAAGGTAACACACAACAAACAAAAGTGGAAAAGAAGTCGATCCGCGATTAGCACTGAAACAAAAGTAAGCATCATATTCAAAGAATGAACCTTCCTTCATTAACATTTGAAACTAGCCCCCTGATAACAAGGCAGTGAGCCCCAAATAGCAACACTCAGTCTGAACTCATACTTTCATTAACATTCATGTTTTGCGAACCATTTCTATTGCAAATCAGCATGTCACAGGCATAACTGAAATTAAATGGCATATGAACAAATTGCACGACTCCGCACCAAACATATTTCTACATATTTCTTATCAATTTCATTTTGCTTAGACTCGCCAAATTTCTTGCTAGGAAGTTCCACAAGTTCCAAAGCTGCCGAAAATGCAATTATTTTTCCTTCTTCCACAAACCAAGTTCGATACAGTGACATGGTTACAAAACAAAAGGTAACAAATTTGTATGAAGTCTGAAAAGATGAGGTGAATTCATCAATCAAAAGCTGTATTTGTACTACATATTGAGAGCCATTTCGGGCATAAGAGCGACCGACAGTCTAAAAAACACCTCTGATTTGAATCCCAAAACTGTGGGTTAACTCGACTTTCCATGAATTCAATCCTGTCCATCCTGGAAGCAACAGGAAAAATTATATCAAATAACTTCCCTGCACAAGTGACCCTCGATTGGATAACAATACTGAACTTATATTTAATTCTAAGAACCCTCAAAGAAAAAACCCCCAGAAAGTTGCCTTGGTTTCAAGTAAATTATAAATCAACATGCAGCAATCATACACTAAATTCAATGGACTGGGTTTAATTCAGAGAAGAAGTAAAAGAAGATAATAATAACAATAATAATAAAGTGTTCCACGCATAATTCTAATTTACATTTGTCCCATTGAGAAACTCATTTTCACCGAGATATTTAAATACAACTAGCCTCTTGGCACCCGCTATCTGGCGTTTAGCATTTTCTTATTTCTATTTTGTTTAAAATAAAAAAATAATAGGAAATAAATTAATATAAAGAAGAAGTTAACTCATTTTTTCATTAGAAACTACAATTTTACTATTTTAGCCCATATTAATTTAATAGCATGCTTTTAAAACTTCAATTAATAAAGAGTAATTTTTGGTATATTAAAATTTTAACCATTTTGACATTCTCCCTCTATATATATGTAGATGTAACAGGCCACTCATAAACCCAAAGAATAAGAAGCAAGCAATGCGGAAAAAATAAAGGCTAAACTAAAAAGGTCCCAGTGGTTTATCCTAGATGTCAAAGTAAGCGTGGTTTATCTTAGTCAAATCTACAATTTCCATTCATCTCTGCATATGGTAGATTGGATTCTTGTTAAACAAACAATCGTTGAATATTGAGGCAATCACATAGCAACTTTACTTAGTACCCAAATGGAAGGGCTGTAAACTTCTGTAAAACCTAATGCAATAACAGATCATGCATAAGAAAAATACATATATCACAAATTTTTAAACACGCAACTTTCACATCCTTCATAAACCTTAAACCCAGTTCATAAATCAAATGTCAAAATGTATTCACTCTCCTACCAAATTAACGAGGACCAAGAGAAAAACCCACATCATAAATCAGAAAAGGAAAAAAAAACACAAACCTCCAAAAGAGCTTACATTATGCTATGTTTTCAACCAAAAGAATACTAATTGTAGCATTTGAGTTCTATTTTCTTTTTTGGAAGAGGTAGATTTTTCATTATAAATCTACTGCTTCTAAAAGGTGAGTTTTCAATGCTTTGGTGCAATGGGTCTTTTAAGTGGAACTGTAAAAGTGCAGAGAAGGATTTCAGAATTCACTACAAGAAGTTCACTTTGCCCAAGGGAAACCACTGGAGTCAGGTGCAAGTGGGTTTTCCTTAGCCGCCCACATGGATGCTTACGAGCCCTAGGTTCTCCAATGTCTAAACTGCAGGCCATGTAGTCCCAAACTACGTGGCCTCACATTGCAGCATCCTCAGCACAAGCGAGCACCTCATTCACAATGGCGTTGAAGCTCATGACCACAAGAAACCATCTCTAAGAGTCAAGGGTCGAACGAGAAGTATTTTATGGTAAAGAATTCAATCATCTCAGCTGTTACACTCTTTCTAATTTGAAGGAGATGGAGGCTCCCTCTTTCAACTTGTTTGTTCTATCATTTTCTTTTCCGAAGGGTTAAGGAGGGGAATTTCTTTGAATTCTTTTTTAAAGCTTGAAAAACACAACCTTACCCTTTGATTGTTCATTAGACTTATCTTCTGTTTCAAATAGGGTCATGGGTGTACAACAAACCCAACCATCAGGGGATGTAATTAGAATCCTACCACAATTTTTGGTATTAACCATCAGAAGAACAGTTTTACCTGAGGAACAGGAGTCTCAACAATCTTAGCAGAGGCCAACGTTGCTGGAGATCCCTCAAACAAACGAGCGCAATCTGCATAAGCGGATCCAAGGCCCAATCCAGCGCCAAAAGCTACAGAAGCCCACCGAGTTACAGGGCTCCCTAGGTAAAAAAAAAGGAGGATATAGATTAATTCAAGATTATGCCTTTACGGAGATTTGAAGCATATATATACAGTTCAAAAAAATGAAAAACATTGGTCTCAAGCTTATGCAAATTGAGTAAATTGATGAACCAAATAATCCATCAAAAGAAACAAATAAAAAGGTTTAAAAAAAACCTTTAAGAGATAATACTAATCATAATCTTTATAATTTTGAAAGTCCTGCCCTTAACAGGTTATAAAAAATGATACATGGACACCGGAAAGAATATCAGATGAAGATACATGTCTATATTTGGATTGCTTTTATATGTTTCCCAATGAATTTGGAGTGCAACTGGTCATAATTTTTAACACTGTCATATCCTGTCACAGGAATATGGCATGGTGAATTGAGGGCCGGCATAACCTAGGTTTTAAACTCTACCAAACATTAAGTCATGGTATATACCATATTGTTGTGCGAAAGCGTCTCAAAACAATATAACAAATATGAAGGTAAAATATGAAATCTAACAATCCACAAAGAACACAAAGGATTTACATGGTTCAGCTATAAAGCCTACATCCACGGGCGAACCGACGAGGAAATTCCACTAATAACAAAGGAGAATACAAAAGAGATTAACTCTCACAACCCAAATCTCAAATACACCCAAAGCACTCTCTCATACAAACGATGTGGCACCACAACCAAAACATAAGAAAGGTTTTTAGGCCTTTCACAAATATGTGGCCGCACACACACGACAGAGAGAATCCAATGTGCCAATTATATACTACTCTAACTTTACCAAATCCTATAAGGAGTACAAATCCATAATCCTTATAAGACAAGAAACCAAACTCCTACACGGATTAGCGTCCCTAATCCTTATAGAACAAGGAACCCAAAAAGCTAACAAGAGTAAGTAATAATTGACCCAAAAAGGCTAACTAATTGACTTGAAATTTAAGCCAAATTACAACAATCTCCACCTTGACTTAAATTTTACTTAAGTCTTCAAATGGAACTTTCCTCCAACGTCTTCTCCAACCCAAAACATGCCCAAGCATGCAAACCAAAAGTGACTTGATCAAAACAAAGTGATTCAAATGAGAACCTGAATTCTCCAACATCACCAAACAAAACCAAGCACACCAAACAAAGCTCAATGAAGCACCAAATACTTGAACTTCAAACTCCACCTGCTCACAAACACCATGGTCCGAAACTACACAAATAGACTCACTCCACAAATGTATGGCATATTCTCCAAAACAAAGCTGATTACACATTATGGTGACAAAGGTTCAAAGTCCCACATACAAAACCATTCACCCCAAATACAAATCCTAGGAATACCAAATTTTGCCTTTAACCCAAGCCTACCATCATTACTTGAGCACCAACATCCAAATAACCAGCAGGAGTTCAAATCCGTACCCAAACAGAGTCTTCAAAACAATTGCAGTGGATGGAGACCAACAAACCGAATAACAGGGGCAAACAAATACAGCCAAAATTCCGTAGACTAACCAAATTAGAAAGCATGAACGAAGCATTCTCTAAGAGTAACCACACAAATGTTCTACAATTTCGCAGAACCTAACAAATTGGCCCTCACAAAGTATACACCTATCAAAACCTCCACCAACATCTGAATTTGACAAAGAACAAATTGATGTAGAAACCCACATCCAAATTTCTCAAATTTAGAACAACCAAATCATCAAATTGGTTTTGCATAGGTCAACTTCGAATCAAATAGAGAGTACGAACGCTACTTTAACTGTAGCCAAACTAGTGAGGGATTATCCAAAATCTCCAAGTCATTCCTCCCGTCGAATTTTCCAATTCTATATTATGCCATCATACAAACATAACCCAAGTCGAAACTCGAGCTCTGATACCAATTGTTGTGCGGAAGCGTCTCAAAACAATATAACAAATATGAAGGAAAAATATGAAATCTAACAATCCACAAAGAACACAAAGGATTTACATGGTTCGGCTATAAAGCCTAGGTCCACGGGCGAACCGGCGAGGAAATTCCACTAATAACAAAGGAGATTACAAAAGAGATTAACTCTCACAACCCAAATCTCAAATACACCCAAAGCACTCTCTCATACAAACGATGTGGCACCACAACCAAAAATAAGAAAGGTTTTTAGGCCTTTCACAAATATGTGGCTGCACACACACGACAAAGAGAATCCAATGTGCCAATTATATACTACTCTAACTTTACCAAATCCTATAAGGAGTACAAATCCATAATCCTTATAAGACAAGAAACCAAACTCCTACAAGGATTAGCGTCCCTAATCCTTATAGAACAAGGAACCCAAAAAGCTAACAAGAGTAAGTAATAATTGACCCAAAAAGGCTAACTAATTGACTTAAAATTTAAGCCAAATTACAACACATATTACTCCTATGATTGTTCTAAACATCAGACATGGCTCCAAGTCAGTTCCAATAGAACCATTAATAATATTTTTCGGTAATTAGAAACCATGAAACATTCCTCTACTAATATATTTAGATCTGTCTTCATAGATTCAGCGTGTTAGGTTATCAAATATTGTGCATAAGTAAATTACTCTGCAACAACATAAGTAACTTGACCTACTTCCAACTATACTCAACCTAAATAAAGAAATCCTAGAAAAGGGTAATTGGAGATGGTGGAGCTCATACTCAAGACGGCTATGAGCTAAGTCGTGCATTTGATAAAAGTCGACATGGGTGAGAGACAGTAATAAAACCAATTTAGTGCCACTAGAATGTAAAGGCATAACACCACCCAAAACTTCTTTTTGACCAATAAAAAATGAATCAAAGAAAAACTACAAAATGATTACAAAGTAAAAGGAAATTGTAGTGCAATAGATGTTAATGAACGTAAAATCCACTGTGGACAGGAAGCATATCATAACAAAGATAGCAAAAACAATAAAGGTTAAGAAAGTAACATAGCATGCAGATTATATACAAATTAAGTGCCTTGTCAATTGCCACTACTGTAGCAGAACATAATATGAAAAGCACACCCAAATACATACTAAAGTAGTAGATAGTCGGAGATCAGAATCTGGAACCGTTTTCAATTAATGTTTTACTCCACAATGGTCGTAGTTTAATGGCACGTCTTTGTAAATATATTACGCCACATTTTTGTGTGAAAGAAAATTTTCTAGAGCCAATACAAATTACAGCCACAGAGAACAACTTGTCCACTTGCCAATGAATCATATTAAAGAACCATAAATTTATACTGCATTGTCACCGACACATTCATATTTCTAAATTAATTTGAGAGTTCTATATGATAAATTAGGGCAACACAGAAAAACCTATAATGTCTGTTAGACCAAGAAAATAGCTGGAATTCCCAAACCTAAATTGGAGAAAAATGCATCAACATACAGTTATGTAATGAAAGTATTAATTGGCTCAAGAACCAAAGTAACTAGATTCTCAAGTTCAGTAAGCATAGCCACAAGGGGTATAAAAATAAAAAATAAAAATAAAAAATAAAAATAAAAACTTGGAAACCGAACAATCAAAGGAGGTTCATTTGGTTACTGAAAAACATAACGGATACACTGAAGTCATTACATAATGATGTTGCCGGACGGTAAATATTACTAGGTTAGTTATCAGCAAGCATGTAAATGCATGTAAATATATACATATATATATGAGCTTCTTCTTGAAGGAAATGTAAGATACATGTAACTCTAAATAACTAGTGGATTTGCAATGAGGCAAATATGGGGCCTTCAGATGATTAGGGTAATCCCAAATTACAGCGGCAAGTTTAATTTGTTGAACCTGTGTGAATAATTTCATGCTATATTGTGATTAGACGAGGAGGAAAATCATTTCGCCTAACCTAATTGCCTTACCAAGAAATGGCATAATAAAATTCGAAAGGACAGACTTCCATTGTATATAATATTCCACAATTTTCAGAGAAACCAAACGAAGTAAGCTGAAAAGGGAAATGAAAGAGTAAAAGAACTGACTGAACAAAAGAAGACCGCCGAAGGCGCCGCCCAAGGAAGAGTAGACAAAGCGCCGGACCGTCAGATCGAGACAGGCGTCCCATTTGGCGTTCACGTCGTACTGCGGTGCGATGATTTCTTTGTTGTCTGCCATTGCCTCCTGGATGGTGATGCTGATGTTGCTTTGCTCGTATTACTTTTCTTCCCTGGGTTTTTATTCTTCCTTAAGTTGCCGGTGAGTCCGATTTTGTGAGCCTGAATGGAGGCTTCTTTTCGTCCTCTTGCGTGCCCTGGATTTTCTGTGATTCGAGGTTGTGTCCGTTTATTATCTTTTGGACCTTAGGTTTGTATCCAGTTTATGACGTGGGCTTTAGTTGGATGAAAATTGGGTCTCTCTGAGACCCAAACAAGTGGGCCATGGGTAGGAGGAAATTTTTTTTGTTTTTTTAAATGAAAACTCACTTTATAATAATAGTAAATAATACAATCTTATTATCAACAGTTCAATAATAAAGCACACCAATTTCAGGAAATAAAAAATTAAAATAATAAAGCACACCAATAAAAAGTAAAAACAGATAAAAATAGCACAACTAACTAAATGCATCTCGCCACTTAATGACATAGCTTAATGATATTTTTTTCCATATGTTATGTGGAAGGTTTCGGATTCAACTCTCATAAAGAGCGAAGTCGATACCTAATATGTATATTGTAATTCTCTTCACCTAAGTCCCTAATATCACTGTATGAAAAAAAACAAAAAACCTCACACATCACAACAATTTGACAGAATTCCAAATCAAGCCCATCCAACTCAAGCCCTAAAATAACTCATAACCTAAAACTTGCGGCACCACTTGAAACAACACCACTGTAAAACTCATTATCTATAGCCTTCGAAAAACTTTATAATATTAGGATAACTCATCTAAAAAGAAAAAAATAAATCAAATTTAAAATATTAATAACACTAAAATTTAGTTATATATATTTTTTTTTTATATAATGAAGAGATCGTAAGTTCGGTAAGTAGATGCTACTAGAACCACTAATTAAGTGATATACAACCACAATGAGGGGTACAATTGGCAAACTGTCACATTTAAAGGACGAATAACCTGGTGTCTAAAAAGCAAGAGTTTGAAACTCATTGGGAGCATTTTGTGGTCAAGAACAAGTCGCACTCCGAGCTAGGATTAGTCCTACCCTTCATGTGTTTATAAATAATTAAATTAAACAAAGTGAAAACTTAATGTTTATACATCAATAAATTAAACAAAGAGAAAACTTAATGTGAATAAATAAATAAATTAAGAGAAACAAAGTGGAAAAAAAAATTGGCCTTTATCAAGCATTTTTTTTTATCTGAAAGACTTTATCGAGCATTTTTTTTTTTGGGAAATTGATGGTAATAGAACACTCTCCACAAATTTATTCAAAAATAGAACACTCATAAAACTTATTGCGAAAATAGAACACTATATAAAAGGGATGGTAACCTTGTAGTAACCAAGACTCACACTTGTGTGAAATTAAAAGAGAGGCCACTGAGAGATGGAGGAGCTGGCGAAAAATTCCTCTCATCTTCTATCTTCCTCTCATCTTCCTCTCATATTCTCTCATCTTCTCTCATCTTCCTCTCATCTCCCTCAATCATATGTTTGATTTTTGTTAAGGTGGATGAACCACAAGTAAGCAAATAACCAATTGATGAGTGATGAAGATGAATTTGCAGGTGTGAGGTTGGGAATATGATTGGGTAGAAGGCCATAGAAACCATAGCGAATTTGTAGATCTAGTCTGATAATGCCCCATTGGTTTAGATCTAGTCTTATAGTCCGGTAGTGTCCTCATAGTCAGGGAATGAGAATTTCATACCGAAACATCAAATTCTCACTGCCCAAAAAAGCAATTTTCACTGCACTGACTATGAGGATACTACCTGACTATAAGGACACTACCTGACTATTTGTCAAGAAAGATATACCTGTTTATCTTTTGAAATTATAAGAGAGGTCACTAATGCCCAAAAAAAACAATTCTCACTGCACAAAGAGACACATGGTTCTCAATTTGAATCTAAGCCTCATCTCTCAACATGGTCTATGCAAAAGGCTCTTCCTTTATAGACAATAACTACAAAATCAAACAATTTGCAAGCATATGTGGTTAGTGGTCTAACCGTATTGGTATGCAAAAAGCCTATAATATAATGCACCAACTGTCCAAGACCCACACTTGTGTGAAAATCAAAAGAGAACCAAGTATCTCTTTCTGTACTCGCAGTTAGATAGTATTCTCATAGTCAGCGCAGTGAGAATTGCTTTTTTTGGGCAGTGAGAATTAGATGTTTTGATATGAAATTCTCATTATCCTGACTATGAGGACACTACCGGACTATAAGACTAGATCGAAACCAATGGGGCACTATCAGACTAGATCTACAAATTCGCTCTGGTTTCTATGGCCTTCTACCCAATCATCTTCCCAACCTCACACCTGCAAATTCATCTTCATCACTCTCCAATTGGTTATTTGCTTACTTGTGGTTCATCCACCTTAACCAAAATAAAACATATGATTGAGGAAGATGAGAGGAAGATGAAAGGAAGATGAGAGGAAGATGAGAGAAGATGAGAGAAAGATAAAATATGAGAGGAGTTTTTGCTAGCTCTTCCATTCCTTAGTGACCTCTCTTTTAATTTCACATAAATATGAGTCTTAGTTACTATAAGATTACCATCCATTTTATATATTGTTCTATTTTTATAATAAATTTTATGAGTGTTCTATTTTTTGATGAATTTATGGAGTGTTCTTTTATAGTCAATTGCCCTTTTTTTTTTTGTTTATCTGAAAACCTGTGTCGAGCATAGGATTCCAGATTGAGGGATTGACATCTCTGACGGTGGCATACGGTGAGCATACGTTAACACTAACACAAGGAGGGCCATCTGCCATCACAAACAAAACGGTCAGTTCAAAAATAAGCATCTCTCACTTTCCCATATCTCTATCTTCTTTCTCCTCTCACTCTCTCTCACTTCACTTTACTCCTTTTCTTTTGTGCCATCTTTGATCTTTCCTTTCTACTTGACACCAAAACCTACCCTTACCAAACACATCTCCATCTTAAATTCTTCATCCTCTTTTCTTTCCAATTTTGCCCAACAATGGCTGATGAAATCCCCAAAATATCCCCACCACCATCACACGACCAAGCACCACCGCCGACCACTCAAACAGAACTCCCACCACTCCTTGCAGCTGCTGCTGGTGCTATTGAATCTGAATCACCGGCTGTGGCAGAAACAGAGTCCAAACAACAAGACCTACTTCCGCCTCCACCGTCATCCCTGTTGGAGCTCACAGAGTCTGAGAAAGACGAGCCGCCGCTGGCGGAACTACCACTACCACCAGCCGTGGCAGTAGTACTGGATTCCGAGCCAGAGGAAAAAACCCACAAAGTGGAGCCAGAGCGAGAGCCAAAGCAGATTCCTCGATCTTTGATTTCATTCAAAGAGGAGAGCAACATAGTCGCCGATCTCTCAGAATCCGAGAGAAAAGCTCTTCAAGAACTGAAGCAGCTCGTCCAGGAAGCTCTCAACACTAACCAATTCACTTCCCCAAAACCCCAAGACACCCAGCAAAAATCCACCGCCGAAGCTCCCAAAACTGAAACACCCATTTCTGAATCCGAAACCAAACTAACCCACGAACCCAAAATCGAAGAAAACCCATTAAAGGAAGCTGAAGAAGTAGCCAAAGAAGAAGCACAATCGGCGGTTCCGCCAGAGGAAGTGTCAATTTGGGGCATTCCTCTCCTGAAAGATGATCGGAGCGACGTGATTCTTCTCAAGTTTTTGAGGGCCAGGGACTTCAAGGTGAAGGATGCTTTCACCATGCTTCGGAACACGATCCAATGGCGAAAAGGGTTTGGAATCGATGCTCTTGTTGATGAGGATCTTGGTGATGATTTGGAGAAAGTTGTGTTTATGCATGGATATGACAGGGATGGTCATCCTGTGTGTTACAATGTGTTTGGGGAGTTTCAGAACAAAGAGTTGTATCAGAAAACGTTCATGGATGAAGAAAAGCGAACCAAGTTTCTTCGATGGCGGGTTCAGTTCTTGGAGAAGAGCATTAGGAAGCTTGATTTCAGTCCTGGTGGTGTATCTACCATCTTCCAGATTAATGATCTTAAGAATTCTCCAGGCCCTGCCAAGAAGGAGCTTAGGATTGCCACCAGACAGGCCCTTCAGTTGCTTCAGGACAATTATCCCGAATTTGTTACCAAACAGGTACTTAAATTAGTATTTAATTTTGGATATTTGCGATCTCTGTCTCAAATTATTAATTGGTTTAATTTGATATATGTAATTACATATAGCATTCTTTGTGTGTTCAATTTTGATGTGTTTTTGTTTGGTTCTGGTTATTTCAATTAAGGTGTTTATCAATGCTCCTTGGTGGTATCTAGCATTTTACACAATGATTAGCCCCTTCTTGACCCAGAGGACCAAAAGCAAGTTTGTTGTTGCCAGCCCAGCCAAGTCTGCAGAGACTCTTTTCAAGTTAGTAAAAATGGGTCCATCTGTTGATATATATCAGGTGGTTTTTGATATATGCTTTGGTTTAACTTGGAATTTCATTTAAATATGAACTGAAGGTACATTTCTCCGGAGCATGTTCCAATTCAATATGGTGGCTTGAGTGTGGATTACTGTGACTGTAACCCGGAATTCACCATTGCGGATCCAGTCGTGGATGTTACTGTTAAACCGGCAACAAAACAAACTGTGGAGATTATAATTTATGAGGTTTGATTGCAATCTTTTTTTTCTTGGCGTACTATAAATGTATGCATTACAACTGCTAAATTATTGTTCATGGCTTATGAGTTGATGTTTGATTACAATTCTTATTAAATTGCTATCTATGGTTCATGTATGTTTGATGATGAATGGAAATTTAGTTAATTAATTAATTGGATTTTGATACATTGCAGAAGTGCACCATTGTGTGGGAGCTCCGTGTAGTCGGATGGGACGTGAGCTATGGGGCTGAGTTTGTGCCGGACTGTGAAAACGGATACACAATTATCATACAGAAAGCCACGAAGATAAGCCCAACTGATGAACCGGTGGTGCATAACAGATTCAAAGTTGTTGAACTGGGTAAAATATTGCTCAAGATTGACAACCCAACCTCGAGAAAGAAGAGGCTTCTGTACAGGTTCAAGATCGAACCCTTGTAGAGCTAAAGATTATAAATGATCCCACACTTTTACGAAATCTTGGGGTGGAATGTGACTAAGAAGAGGAGGGCTTACGATCATACTAGTTAATCATCTTTATGCTGTTGTTGTGCTTTGTATGTATATTGGGGTTTCTAGTTACATCATGTGTAAGGTCTAGAGTTGCAACTTTTGGTTTTACAAATTAATTTTTATTTTTCGTGTATTTTTTGGGTGGTTTGTGACTTCTACATTCTAGTTTATGTTTTTTGGCTGCGGGGAAAGGCTGGTGGGAGTTGCAGCATAGAGTTGAATGCTGGTTTATTTTGTGCTATTACACTTACAAACAAAGATATATTATTTTGGAAGAAAAAGGTAAAAATTTGAGATAGGGTGTTTCATTATTCGGTAAAATTATATATTGGATGCCGATTTAGTGTTATGGTCTAGTGGTATGATCTAGTAGTATTATTCTCCACAAATTACTAGTAGTATTATTCTCCCACAATATTGTGTATATTTGTTGGATAATTTGTATGTTATTAGTTGGGAACTAGATGTGCATATGTAACAACAATATCTAGGTTGAAATCAATTATTGGATTGGCTTGAAGTCTTAACTTGTCTAAATCCGACCTAATCCAACATTGAATCTGACCTAATCCAACATGGAATCTGACCTAATCCAACATTGCATTCTAACTAACTCGACCCAATTATCTCCAAGCGATCCCTTAAATTGAGACCACTAGTACGAGATCATTATGTATGTGATTATCTGTGGAACTAGGATGGGGAAAGCAAAATGGGATTTGTGGGGATTGGTTTAACACGAATTCAATCTATTCAAGAAGAATATATATATATATATATATATATATATATATATATATATATATATATATATTGAATATAAGAATATATATATTTGGTTGATATGATTGATCTATATATATTTTGTTATAATTTCACGACTCTAATTTGATTAATTTTTAATCCAAATTGTATCATTTGATTAATTTTTAGTCCAAATTGTATCATCAGCGGACAAGTTTGAATAATAAACGTGAAATAAGTCATGAGTCATAACCCATGAATTCAATGGGAAAATAAAAATAGAAGAAAAGATTACAAAGTATTATGAACACATGTCAAAATAAAAGAAAAAATAAGTAATTCAACCAAATAATTGAAATACAAATTGATAAGTGAACACTTAGATTGTGAGTTTTTTTTATCACATTTATTTTACCACATCGAAAACAAATATTGTATGACATTACAAAATTGTTTTCATAATGTGTATATATATATATATATATATATATATATATAAATCAGATGTTACAATTCTAGCTTTTATGCATGCTTAGGGGGCCTCTGTGGCATAAGGGTGTGTTGCGTAACTTGGATTATGCTTTACAACTTAATTCTTATATGCTATAAAGAAATATTGGAGGAAATTAAAAGGATCAAAGGTTGTACGACCAGGCTTCCATTGACAGAATTTTATTAAGGGTACCCTGATAATTTTTGTAACTAAATAAAAAATATGGGTTATTAATTAAAGGTTTTTAAGAACAAAAAATCATAAATATATTATAATATATATATATATATATATACCGTAAAATTCTACGGACTTCTCGGGACAATCTCTTCATTCTTATAACTTGAAATTAGTATTTGGATTTATAAGAAATTTTAAAAAAATTTATCAAACCCATTTTAGCCTAATACCATGAAAGTATTCCTTAAAATATTTAGTCTTACTCCCTAGTATACTCATTTTCATTATTACTTTTCAATTTCTGTAAATTAAAATAAAATTTTGTTGTTTTAGGATCAAATCAAATGACATAATAAGTTCAGAGCCATTTTCGGAAGATTCTATAAAATTATTATGCATTCTTAAAGGAAATGATCTATATAAATTTTGTTATAGTTTCACTACTCTAATTTGAATAGTTTTCAGTCCAAATTGTATCATCAACAGCCAAGTTTGAATAATAAACGTGAAAGAAGTCATAAGTCTTCATAACCCATGAACTTAATGGTCAGATAAGGATAAAAGAAAAAATTGCAAAGTAATATGAACACATGTCAAAATAGAAGAAGAAAAGAAAAGTGATTCAACCAAAAAATGAAATACAAATTGATAAGTGACTTAGATTGTGAGTTTTGTTGTCACATTTATTTTAGGACATTGTAAACAAATATTGTATGACATTACAGAATTGTTTTCATAATATGTATATAGGTTAAGGATAATATAATTCTAGCTTTTATGGATGCATAGTGTGTGCCTCTGTTGCATAAGGATGTGTTGGATAATTTGGATTATGCTTTACCACTCATTCTTATATGCTATTGGAGGAGGAAATTAAACGGATCAAGAGTTAACCACCTTCATTACGTAGGCCTTTCTAATATTAGCTTCCATTATTACCAAGAATATAATAACAACCTTACCGCATGAAAACAAAAAAATATATCTGAAATATTAACTCTGGAAAAAAAAAATTATTAACTCATTATTTTGAGCATAATGTAAAATGGGTTTTCATTGTCTTATGATGTAAAAGGCTAATTTTCCAAAACCATACTAAATAATTGAAATATTCGACCTATAAAAAATGCTAAAAGAAATAAAACGTTGTCTATAAACTAAGGTTGGGCGTAAGTGTTACAATTCAAAAACAAATCATTAATTCCAGTTAAAAAAAAAAACAAATCATTACTGATCCAACAAAATCTTGATAAAACAAAATGATCCAACAAATCAATGGGTATAACTGTTGAATTAAATTGTGCAGTATTATAATTACTGTTGAAAGAGTATATTTTGAAAGCAGAGTTATTTTATGACTCCTATAAATTATAGTACCTAGATTACATGCAAAGAAAATGTTTCTTACGGCATAAAATGGCAAAACGTTGACGAAGAACATTAAAAGTACAACAGTAACATCTCTCTTGTGGTCCATGAAGATTGATTCGGCTGTGAATTTCCCGCACAGAGCCTACCCTAGTAAGTAGTAACAAATACCACAGACATCTTCTTCTCACTTTGTAACGACAGTGAGATATAACAAGGTTCGCATGGGAGGTGACAGCTCTGTTCATTTCTCCACGTGCAAATTTATATTCTATAGATACAACATGCACAAATACATACTTGTTAGACATATATATGTCTCAGTGGAAATTATTTCTGCCATCAACTTATCAAAAAAAAAAAATTATTTCTGCCACTACAAGAATCAAACAAACAAACTACATATAAATTGGTAATGAAAACTTTTTGTATAGAGGGATGAGGTGATACCAAGCATTATTAGCCTCCAATATGTATCATAGGCCTATTTGCTGTCTTCGCAATATCAAACATTCCTGCGTGTGAAGCTTTCTTCCTCTTTACCTAATCAAACATGAAAAGGCATTCAAAATGTATACACACAGCTGATTTTGCTTGACAACATGAAACTTAACCGATTACAAAACGGTGAGGGCATCACTAAAACAATCCCATATACATACCGCTGAACTGATTATTTCCCTAAGCTCGTCATCTTCAGCACCATCACGAATGGGATCTCTCAAGCTGACCTGCAAAGTAACCATCTTATATCAACAAGATGAAACCAGTATCTAAAAATTTCTATTGCGCAGGCAGATAAAGCAAAAGGCTTCAAGGAAAGATGATTTGATACTAAAGGAGTTGCCAGTGCAGTTAAGGCAAGACTACCACCTACAAATTTGTTGTATTAGCTTCATCACATTACTACATTGATTATACCATTGGAAAAAGTCTAAGATCAGTATTGGATATGATGGAACAAGTCCTTTTTTTTTTCACATTGATGGCACAGGTCAACTATATATCATACTTGTCAAATTCCAGTAATGAGCCAAAGCACAAACATGCAGGTGACTCACCTCTGAAGGACCAAATAAGCAAACTTTAAAGTTCCCATCGGCTAAGAGCCGCAATCTATTGCATCCAGCACAAAAATGCTCAGTCATTGATGTGATAAAAGAAACTAACCCAGCATGGCCATCTACCCTGAAATTCTTAGCTGTATCTGATGGGTGATCCTGAAGTCTCTTTAGACCTGTAAACCGTTTTACCTGTTCATTAATAATAAGTGACTATAATGGGAACTCAGAAGTCAATTTGTAGGATTACCATTCAGAGTTCTACCTTACCACTCTATCCAACATTTCCGAGTAGGGTACAAGTTTTTTAACATTCCAAACATTTCCATCAAAAGGCATGAACTCAATGAATCGAATGTTAACTGGCTTATCACGTGTCAACTCTACAAAGTCACCAACCTCATCATCATTGAATCCGCGCATCACCACGCAATTTACCTGAATAACAGCATAGAAAACATATGAACAGACAAAGATAAGAAATTTTGATATGAATAGTACTTGAGCATGAAAATGTGTTGGTGCATGAGAAATTTGGAGGAACGATATAGTAGTACAGATTTGAGAGTAAGAAACATACTTTAACAGGATTATATCCAAGGTCAATGGCAGCATTAATTGATTCCATAACTCTTTGATGCCCTTTACGCCTGGTCATAAATTCAAACTTTGCAGGGACCAACGTGTCTAAACTAATGTTCAAAGAAGTAAGCCCACATTCTTTCAGCTTGGGAAGTTTTCTTGCAAGAGTAATTCCATTGGTAGTCATGCCAAGCGTTTTTAATCCATTCAAATTAGATAACTGTAAACATATGTCTTCAATATCTTTCCTTACAGTTGGCTCCCCTCCAGTGAGACGGATTTTATCCACTCCGGAGCTTACAAACAGATTTGCCACGCGAACAATCTCCTTCTGTGAGAGAAGTTTAGGGCTGGAAGTGAGTCCCACACCCTCTGCTGGCATACAGTATTGACATCGCAGATTGCAACGTTCTGTCAAGGAGATCCTTAAGTAAGTGTGGACCCTTCCAAATGAATCGACTAACATATCCGAAACAGTATTGCCTTTTGTAAAATCTTGTGCTAACTTAGCACAAGAACTCGTGCCCATCCTTGTTGTGGATGAATCCATCCCATCACTAAGAAAACCATTCCCACCACTGTCCCTCAAGGTGGAGCACCCAGTTTCAAAGCCGACCTATTAGACATCAGGAATATTGCTAATCAAATATATTTCCCCGAGAAGGATATACTCACCCCACCATAGAGCAGAATAAACACAATCAACTTGAAAGTAATCGGTAGCTGGAAACAAGACTAGTCCTTACCGGTTAAAGTGCTATAAAGGATCAACTTCATAAATGAAAATTTTGGATTTGATTCATGAAACTTTTCAGAGTTATTGACAAGTTGGCAGCCAATACAAGATTCAAGCTGCCAGAAAATTGACCACAGTTTTCAAAAGTGGATAAAAATCAATATTCATTGTAAACTAAAAATCAATATCCACAGTTTTCAGAGCACAGACTAGTACAAGCAGCTATCTTGGAAACTTTTGAGTTGAGCAACTCTTTTCTATAAATTGACCGGGATACTCAGATAAATATGTAAACTAAAATTATAACAAACAAAAAAAGGGTATAATTTTCACAAATTAGTAACAATGCTAAACTGTTATCGAATGCAGATATAGAAAAGGGGTTGTGGCAAAAGCGGTCTTGTCAAATGCCCACAAGGGGCGCATAGATGATGAGGAAGAATAACTCACAAGATCTGCAGAGGTCTGGGTTTGAAGCCATCGGACGGTATCTCTGAGATTCGACGACTGTTGGGGTTGGCCCTGCAAAATAATCACAATCACAATCACATTTACATTTGGTTCTGTTCGGTTCAGCAACATACAAAGAAACAAAGAAACAAAGAAATGATTTATCCGGTGAATCTGAGAAACAATAATTTACAGTTAAAGCATCAATGAATCTGTTTCTGTTTGTGTATGTATTTGGGAGAAGGAAAAAGAAAAACAACTTACAAGACGAGAACGGAGGTTGGAAAGCGCGGTGACACTTCTGAGGAACGCCATCGGTCCCGTCGTCGTCCTCCGTTTCTTTGGCTTTGTTTTTGGGCTATCTAAATTCTAATCTAATTATCTCTGGACTCTGGATTCTCTCCTCTTGTGATATTTCTAAGATATTCTTCTTTTCCGTTCTGTTCTCTTGAAAGCGCCAAGGGCCGCTTAATAGGTTAGCTGGGACAAGGCAACTGAGCGGCAGCGGCCGATATCTCACACATATATTATTCTTCACATGTGTCAATTACACCTGTCCATATTTTAAATATGAAATTGATGTGTGTTCGGGAGTAGAGAGATAAAAAAAAAATTACACTTGTTTCTAGGTTTTGGTTCTTCTCAGGCTTTTAGAATGTCTTGCTTTTTCTTTGGTTTCGGGTGAGTGGCATGCTTGTGGCCTCCCCTGTGTTAAGAATTTATCAAAAATTGTCCCTTAAATTCATAAATATCATTTTTTATAAAAAGATTTAAATATAACAAAAAATCTATATAAATAAACTGGAATATCCTTAAAAAATAAAAACCAAATAAACTCCTTTCGATCATTTCTTTAGTATAAAAAAAAATTCTACCCTAAACATCTTGCCATGGACGCCACCTCCCAATTTTCCCGGCCACCTCTAGTAGTTACAAGTTCCAAAGATGGTAACAATTGGACTAAAAATAAAATTGATTGAAGATATATAAATTTCTTTTTTTTTTCTTGGTGAGAAAAGGAATTACAAAAACCAAAACCAAACTAAACTACAGTCTACAACCCTTAATTTGCTGAATGGCTGTGTTCTTCGAGCAGACCTGCAACAACCATCGGAGGAAGGTAAAAACAGTGAACACCATCAGCTATCTCTACCCCCAAGCTCGCAACCCCGTCATCTACCCTATTGCCCTCTCTGTAAATGTGATTCACTCTGCAATCCCAGTCTTTGTGCATGAAGATCTTGCACCCAGTAAGGATGGTTCCCAGCGGATGATTCTCGGGAATATCAGTGCCAAGATATATAAGTTTTGAACATATAAAGACTAATTATCCATCTCACCTTATTTAGTCCAATTGTTCAAAACTTAGTCTTTATATGTTCAAAACTTATATACCTTCAATCAAATTTTTTAGTCCAATTGTTAACATCTCGAGAACTCGGAACTACCGGAGGTGGCCGGGGAGGTCGGGAGTTGGCGTCCATGGCAAGATGTTTAGGATAGAATTTTGTTTATTTGATTGTTATATTTTAAGGATATTTAAGTCTATTTACATAGATTTTTTGCTACATTTGAAATTTTTTATAAAAAGTGACATTTAAGTATTTAAGGGTCAAATTTTAATTATTTTTCATAAAATCTCCCCTGTGTTCGCTGGTTCCCAGCGAGTGTGCAGCAGGGTCCTGTTGGCGTTCCCGTGGGCGTTGACCCTTTTATATAAATGTTTACTTACCCAAAAATAAAAAATAAAAAAAAATTACACAATAAAATACACTTAAAATAATATAATTATAAATGTAAGTTTCTTATATTTCTAATCATCCTAAAACGAAATATAATCAAATTTTGCAATCAAAATACATTGAATTTGGGAAATTATCCAATCCAATCCTATTCACCAAACATATTTTGAATGTGAATATTCATGCCGTTTCATTCCATGAGGATAGAATTAGATTAGACATAAAAGAAAATTTATATTTTTTAATCCTACAATTTTAAAGAGATTGGATTAGATAAATTTTCTTCTATATCTACTTCCTCTAATCTTATTACAATAAAAATTCATTCATTTTCATATTCAAAATATATTGTATTTAATGAGTTATCTATTTCAATCTCATCTCGCTTAATAAACAAGCCCATACGTTACAACTAAGGAAGACGAATCTTGTGGCTCTACGGCAATTAAGGATGGTGAAGTATGATGACCTTTTCAAGGAAACGCCACGAGGCAAGTCGATATCCATGTTTAATTCACCCCCGTGTAAATGTGATTGATGATGATCATAGGCTTTCAATTTCAGTCATATCAAAATTGTGGAACAAGAATACCTTCAAACACCTTATCATCATTGTTCTCCATCGGTCACTATCTGGGATGAAAACCAAATCACCCTCACCTTTCTCTGATGAGATCTCATAAATCCTCGGGGGCCCTTGCCTTCATTTCTTGAAGAACACGGGGTGACTTTTTTTTTTTTTTTTTTGTATAGAAGAGATGTTTTATTTATAAACATTATGAAAATGATACATGGATAAAGACACAGTCTCTTACATACCTTAATTGTAAATAGCCGGAATAATAGTAAAATCTTAAAAAGATTTGCGGCATATACTAATTCACTGGGTGATCAATATGCATCATTTTGATGTCTTTTTATGTCTCTCTTACATGTCTTTTGAATGATTTCGTGCCATCAATAGTAGAAAATGATAAATCTTGTGAGACTTGTGCAGATTTGGAAAGATAGGTAAATTATGAGAATAATGCAAAAAGAATGACTCAAATCGGAGTTCAGATGAAGGAGATGTCCTCATTTCAATATTAGGTCATGAACTGGGTCCTGAGTGCGTCAGTGCGCCTATTTTGAGTCCTTGACCAAGTACCTTAGATCATGCCATCCGGGTCCCAATCCTGTGTCTCATGACATCAAGTTCATGTCCTAGAAGTGCCAAGGTCGTGCCAGGACATGTCGAGTACATGTCCCAAGCAAGCCCAGCCTATGTGCCTAAACCCTAGTTCCTGTTCCGCCATCGGTGGATCAAAGTTACTCCTCTACGCGTTCCCATCCAAGCCCAGCCTCTGTGCCTAAACCCTAGTTCATGTTCCGCCATCGGTGGATCAAAGTTACTCCTCTGCGCTAAGCCTAACCTGTGCGCCTAGCCTGAGCGAAGATGCACTTCTACTATGCTCATGGTATGCCTCAAAAGCGCAGTCCCAGACCCCTATGACGAAGACATTCGAAGGGCCAAGTTCTAAGTTCTAGCGTCTGACCGTGGGAAGACCTCGCGGCCAGCTTGTGTTCCCACTCGCCATTTTGCATTCACACTCCCAACCGTGTTCTGATTGGTTCTAATAGATTTTAAGGACTTTGTAATTAATTAGAAGTACAATAACTATTTCAGAACATTCTAGGCTAGGGTTTTTAATATCAATCCTTATAGGACAAGGTTTTCCCTTTGTCTATAAAAGGGAACCTTTGTTCAGTATTTTGGGAAAGAGGAGATTATTAGAAGAGCATTATTTTGGAGATCTAGACACCCTAGTCGTAATTTACATTGTAATTCAGTTCAAAGTACACAATTTCTTATTTTCTGCAATTTTTGGGCGTGAAGCTTGGAGAGGAAGGCCTTGCCGAGTCTTTGCTGTGCACCATTGTTCATCAGTGTTCTTTACTCTAAACTTTTATTTCACTGCAATTTACTTATGAATTCAATTATTTCTGTTTCAATTTCAATTATGAGTGAGTAGTTCCTATTAGAATTAGGGTTGTTTGAAGGCCTAGCCATGTTTGCTCGTTAAGTAGATTTTTATTCTTGTTCTTAATTTCTATTCATGCTGAATAACTCTGATTACTGCTTTAACTACCATTCTTTTATGTTTATAAGATTAGTTACCTTGTTTGCATAAATTATTGATGGAATTGCTTGAGTGACCGCCATATCATCATGTGATTCATTAGCATCAAGAGGTTGAGGTTAAGAAACAATCTTGTAATCGGAATTCATGACAACCTAGGAATGCATATCACTTTTCTAGGCTAGTGTGGTGTCATTAAATTCTCTTAGTACTTCATGCGTCATCTTAACTGGTAGGTGATAGACGTTCTAGGCATATGCCCTGTCTAAAACATGCTAAGTAAGAGAGAATGATATATGTTTAGTGTACCAACGCCAGGACCTAGGCATGGGCACCTAATTCATAATTGCATAGTAATTAGGTCAAGATAATCTGGTTAAGAGCTATTGTAACAACCCGGAATTTCAATTATTGGATTTAAGTAAATTATTTATGTAAAATGACGATTTTGCCCTTGCTTGTTAAAGGGCTTGGGAATCAAGTTTTATTTCGAGACACTTTTGGTGGTGTTTTGGGTACCGTTGCGTAGGTCTCGAACTCACGAGTTCGTAGACAAGCGGCACGCGAAAAACGGAGTTCGTAGACGAGAGTTATGGGTCTAGATGTGCAAGGGCATTTTGGTAATTTTTGACTTGGGGTAGATATTTTTAACCCCCAAATCAGATATTATCTGATCCACCTCATCCTCATCTTTATTTCATCTTCATCTCCTTCTTTCTCTCTGGGACAAACATACACAAACCATCGAACTGAACCCGTGCGAAAATCATCCAAAAACCCACAAAGTCAACTTTGATTTCAAGGCTCCAACTTCCAGTTTTGATCAACTAATCATATTCTACTCCTTCCCACGATCACAACCGTACCAACCATCGAAGGAGAGGACCACGGAGGAAGCCGAACCGAGGATAGGAAGTTTCGGACATTCCGATCGATTTTCCGGCTAGAACAGGTACGTGTTTGTGGTTTTGAGGTCATATTTGGATTCCTGGGTTCGAGTAAATAGATTTAGACGTAAAATTTGTGAAAAATGGTTGAGTTTTGAGGAAGTTGGAAAGCTTGGAGTTTCGGCCGGAAATGGAGGATTCCGGCGAAACTAGACAGCGGCGGAGGTGGTGGTCCGGTCATCTTCTCCGGCCAACCTCCAACGACAAAGACGGCAGCCGGTCGTCTTCTCCGGTGAGTCGCCGGTGACCGGTCGGGTCGAGTTGGACCGGGTCAAGTTGAGCCGAACCGGGTTGGATCGGTTCAGGCGCGTGGGTACTGTAGCAGGCGCGTGACCGGCGCTTGAAGGAGCGTGGCAGCGCGTGGGCGCGTGTTCCGACCTTCCGTCGGCGCGTGGCGGCGCGTGGGGCAGAGTCTGAGGTCACGGTGGCACGTGACAAGTAGTTTTTGATGTTTCGGACCTGTTGGCGCAGGTTTCGAGTCGATCGGATGTCGTTTAGGGGTTGTTTCGGACGTTTTAAAGTTCCTGCGTTTTCTAGGCCAGCATAGTTAGACTCCCGGGGTTTAGGGGGTTTATATTTAAGGTTCTTATGATTAGCTGGTAATCCTGATTATTAATTTGGACAGGCGATACTGCTCCAGGAACTTCAGGGGAGCGTACAGTTCGGGATTGAGCTTGCTTGAATAGGTTTGTGAGTGGACTTTGATTTATAAACTATAATGCATGCATAAATGTATCTTTGATTTAAATACTGTTATGTATGGGTGCAATGAATTTTTGGATTTTAGAAATGATGCTGGACACATGTTTTACAATATTTCAGTGAAAGTATGTTTTGAGAAATGGCCTGGTTTTTGTACTTGATTTTGATATCGTTTTGGCGTGGTAACTATTTGAGTATGTGATTTGGGTTGAGACCCATAATTATGATTTATTGATTTTGGCCATAAAATGATATTGCAAAGAATTTGGCTTAGGCCGAGAAATAAAGATTTCGAAGTATGGATTTGATTCACTGGTTCCCGTCCCGATGGTTATTGTTGCTCTGACTGGTGTTGAGGGGCCTTGCTCTGCCAGTTGTTGAGGGTTCGGACCTTGGTGTTGAGGGGCCTTGCTCCGCCAGGTCGCGAAGCTGTCTATGCATAGTACAGACAGTACAGATGGTACACAGAGTTGTACAGATTTTAACACATCTCAAGGGATACCCTGGTGTGTTGTGGATATGTCGGGAACAGTGAATTTGAGATATTATGTGTCAGATTGAACGAAATGATTTGAATTTGAGATATTTTGTGTCCAGATTAAATTAATTGATTTTAAACTCCTTTGAAGAGAGTTTTCAAAACAAATTGTGGATCACGAGGTATTTTTATTATACAGATTTTATGTGAGTCCAACTATGTAGTTTTAAAGAGAAATGAGAATTTTCGGTGATTTACATATGATGTTTTAGTATGATAAATTGTTTTATGTTATGCATGCATAATTTTATAAATGGAGGGGAATAAATGTATTTTCTCGAAAAGGAATTTATAAATGATTATTTTTTGTCCACTCACAACTTTTGTGTTTAAACCCCCTTCAGGCAGTTGAGTAGAGTTGACGTGAACACTGATATCGAGGCAGAGGCATTAGTACTTCGACTGCGCTCTGTAATTATATTTGATTAGGATATCTAAATTTTACTCTTGATCCTACTTAGACGCTATGATATTATATTGTATTTGATTGGTCGTTAATTACGGGAATTATTGAGTGCTTAAGTCCCTTGTCTGACAAGAGGAAGTATTTATTATTGTTATTATAATTTGTAAGAATTGAAGGGTATTTTGGGAACCTTTCCTTAGGTTGTCAGACGGGATCAAGGTTCTTCCCGGGTTTCGAGGGAAAATTCGGGACGGGTCCTGACAATTGGTATCAGAGCACTAGGTTAAATTCCTATAGACTGTACACTACGTGTACAATTATTTTGGTATTGATGAGTTATAGTTCTTTTCAGCGTAATGCCTCCGAGACGCGAGTTCCGTCAACAGTCGGAAAATATTGGGGACACACCTGAATCTACAGTGGAGCCTGATATAAGGCAAACACTGGAACAATTGGGTCACGCGTTGACTTCTGTACTTCAGAGTAGGACTGCTACTGAAGGTTCAGACATTGAGAGAGCCCAGAGATTAGGGGCTACAATATTTATGGGCGACTCTAGCCCAGATGATGCAAGAGAGTGGATTACTCGTTTAGAGCGAGTGTTCTCGGTTATGAGATGTCCTCAGGGGGACAGGGTGCTGTTAGCCACTTTTCTGCTGGGTGGTTCCGCTTATCATTGGTGGAACGCATTAGAGGTATCAGGTTGGGAAGTCAGTACCATTACCTGGGCGACCTTTCGGGAGAAGTTCCTTGAGCAATTTTATCCTTGCTCGTACAGAGATGCCAGGGAGGCTGAGTTCTTGCACCTACAGCAGGGAGATTTGACAGTGGCTCAGTATGAGCAGAGATTCATAGAGTTGGCTCGTTTTGCACCAGCTCTAGTGGTAACCGAGAGGGACAGACGCCGCAGATTTGAAAATGGGCTGAGGGGCGAACTTCGGTCAGCGGTAACGGCTGCAGCCCATACTTCATTGAGAGAAGCGTCTGACGCTGCAGCTCGTGTAGAGTTGAGCATGGGTGTGCCAGTCCAGCAGCAGTTTAGGGGTTCCAGGCGACACCGGGATCGCTGGGATATTGGAGCCTCTAGCCAGGGACCGTCTAAGAGAGGCAGTTTCAGCTCTGGATCTACTGGGGGTGAGGGATCTGGTTCAGGCAGTGGCAGAGCCAGACATGCACCCCAGTCATCCTCCCGTTCTAGTGGTGCTTCAGTGCAGTCAACTAGAAGACTGAGTGGCAGCTCAGGTAGCACTGGATGTTTCTTTTGTGGGGAGAGTGGTCACATAAAGAGATTTTGCCCACATCTTTATTCGGCTAGTAGTTCCTGGGGGCGGGGTGCTACTGAACAGAGGCAGAGGGCATTTCAGATGCCCAGTTTTGCAGTTGGAAGTCAGAGTCAATCCAGTGGGGCCAACCGGGCCAATTGGACAAACAGGGCCCGTGGGTCCAACAGGGCCAGAGGCAGACAGTGGGGTCATGGTCGATCTTTGGATACACAAGCCTGAGTGTTTGCTATGTCGCAACAGGAGGCCCGAGCAGCACCAGATGTGGTCACGGGTACGTTATCTATTTTTAACCGTGATGCTTATGTTTTAATAGATCCTGGGGCGACTCATTCTTTTATTTCTCGGGGTTTTACATTGTTTGCTGATAGAGAATTGTCTCCGATTGGTTGGGACATGGGTATTAGTACTCCTACTGGGAATATGTTAGTGGCGAATCTCGTGATTCGTAGTTGTCCAGTGTTAGTGGAAGGTCATGCATTAGAGGCAGATTTAATCCCCTTAGATATTTTTGATTTTGATGTGATTCTGGGGATGGATTGGTTGACTATGCACCATGCCTCTATTGATTGTTATGACAAGAGAGTGGATTTCCGGAGTCCAGCTTTACCGGAACTTACATTCAGGGGAGATCGTAGGGTACTACCCTGTGGAGTGATATTAGCTTTAACCGCTGAGAAATTGCTGAGGAAAGGTTGTGAGGGTTATTTGGCTCATGTGTTTGATTCTCGGGATACTCCGATGAGAGTGGAGGATATTCCAGTGGTGAGTGAGTTCTCTGATGTGTTTCCAGATGATCTTCCGGGATTGCCACCTCACTGGGAGATTGAGTTCACCATTGAGCTTTTGCCAGGTACTCAACCTATCTCACAGGCACCGTATAGAATGGCACCGGTAGAATTGCGAGAGTTAAAGATTCAGTTGCAGGACTTGGTGAATATGGGATTTATTCGCCCAAGTGTTTCACCATGGGGTGCACCAGTGTTATTTGTGAGGAAAAATGATGGTGGTATGAGATTGTGTATTGACTACCGGAAGCTAAACAGGGCTACGGTGCGGAATAAGTATCCTTTGCCAAGGATAGATGATTTGTTTGATCAACTTAACGGGGCAAGATATTTTTCAAAAATTGACCTTCGATCCGGGTACCATCAGTTGAGGATCAGAGAAGGGGATGTTGAGAAAACAGCTTTCAGGACTCGTTATGGTCATTATGAGTTCCTGGTGATGCCTTTCGGGTTGACTAATGCCCCAGCAGCATTTATGGATTTTATGAACAGGGTGTTCCAAAAGTATTTGGATCGGTTTGTGATTGTGTTCATCGATGACATCTTGGTGTATTCGAGGAGTGCTAAGGCACATGAGAAACACTTAAGGTTGGTGCTGAATATGCTTAGGAAAAAGTATTTGTTTGCCAAATTCAGTAAATGCCAGTTTTGGTTGACCGAAGTTGGATTCTTAGGTCATGTGATTTCGGCTGAGGGTATAAGCGTAGATCCCCAAAAGGTTGAGGCAGTGGCAAACTGGGAGCAACCGAGGACAGTGACAGAGGTGAGGAGTTTTCTGGGTTTGGCAGGATATTATCGACGGTTTGTAGAAGGATTTTCTACGATAGCAGGGCCGTTGACTCGGTTGACGAGGAAAGGAGTCAAGTTTGACTGGGGAGCTGATTGTGAACAGGGATTTCAGGAGCTGAAGAGGAGGTTGACTTCTGCTCCAGTATTGACCCTTCCTGATGATACTGGGGGATTCGAGGTGTATAGTGATGCCTCATTGCGGGGTATAGGCTGTGTGTTGATGCAGCATGGAAAGGTGATAGCGTATGCTTCTAGACAACTTAAACCCCATGAGTTGAATTACCCCACACATGATTTGGAGTTAGCTGCAGTGGTGCATGCATTGAAAATCTGGCGACATTATTTGTACGGGGAGACGTGTCGGATTTTCACCGACCATAAGAGTTTAAAGTACTTGTTCACCCAAAAGGACCTGAATCTGAGGCAGAGAAGATGGCTTGAGCTAATAAAGGATTATGATTGTATTATAGAGTACCATCCAGGGAAAGCCAATGTTAGGGCAGATGCATTGAGCAGGAAATCCATGGGTTCTTTGGCCCATTTGCATACAGTCTACCTACCGTTATTGGTAGAGTTCCATAGAGCAGGGATAGTATTGGACATGGATAACCAGGGGGCTTTGTTGGCTAGTTTCCATGTGAGGCCTGTTCTGATTGAACTGATTATTGAGGCTCAACTCCAGGATCCTACATTATGCATTTTCAGGATTGAGTTGGAGGCTGGAAACAGGCAGGACTATGCGCTTAGGGATGATGGAGCCTTGGTTAGGGATGGCCGGTTGTGCGTGGAGGAATCATAACGTGGAGGAAGCCACGTGGGAAACCGAGGAACTAATGCGGGCACAGTATCCTTATTTGTTCCAAGGGTAGAGTTGAATTTCGAGGAAGAAATTTCTTAAGGGGGGTAGATTGTAACAACCCGGAATTTCAATTATTGGATTTAAGTAAATTATTTATGTAAAATGACAATTTTGCCCTTTCTTGTTAAAGGACTTGGGAATCAAGTTTTATTTCGAGACAATTTTGGTGGTGTTTTGGGTACCGTTGCGTAGGTCTCGAACTCACGAGTTGGTAGACAGGCGGCACGCGGAAAACGGAGTTCGTAGACGAGAGTTATGGGTCTAGATGTGCAAAGGCATTTTGGTAATTTTTGACTTGGGGCAGATATTTTTAACCCCCAAATCAGATATTATCTGATCCACCTCATCCTCATCTTTATTTCATCTTCATCTCCTTCTTTCTCTCTGGGACAAACATACACAAACCATCGAACCGAACCCGTGCGAAAATCATCCAAAAACCCACAAAGTCAACTTTGATTTCAAGGCTCCAACTTCCAGTTTTGATCAACTAATCATATTCTACTCCTTCCCACGATCACAACCGTACCAACCATCGAAGGAGAGGACCACGGAGGAAGCCGAACCGAGGATAGGAAGTTTAGGACCTTCCGATCGATTTTTCGGCTAGTACAGGTACGTGTTTGTGGTTTTGAGGTCATATTTGGATTCCTGGGTTCGAGTAGATAGATTTAGACGTAAAATTTGTGAAAAATGGTTGAGTTTTGAGGAGGTTGGAAAGCTTGGAGTTTCGGCCTGAAATGGAGGATTCCGGCGAAACCAGACGGCGGCGGAGGTGGTGGTCCGGTCATCTTCTCCGGCCAACCTCCGGCGACGGCGACGATAGCCGGTCGTCTTCTCCGGCGAGTCGCCGGTGACCGGTCCGGTCGAGTTGAACCGGTCGGGTTGAGTGAACCGGTCGGGTCGAGTTGAACCAGTCGGGTCGAGTTGAACCGGTCGGGTAGAGTTGGACCGGGTCAGGTTGAGCCGAACCGGGTTGGATCGGTTCAGGCGCGTGGGTACTGTAGCAGGCGCGTGACCAGCGCGTGAAGGCGCGTGGCGGCACGTGGTCGCATGTTCCGACCTTCCGTTGGTGCGTGGCGGCGCGTGGGGCAGAGTCTGAGGTCACGGTGTCGCGTGACAAGTAGTTTTTGATGTTTCGGACCTGTTGGCGTAGGTTTCGAGTCGATCGGATGTCGTTTAGGGGTTGTTTCGGACGTTTTAAAGTTGCTGCGTTTTCTAGGCCAGCATAGTTAGACTCCCGGGGTTTAGGGGGTTTATATTGAAGGTTCTTATGATTAGCTGGTAATCCCGATTATTAATTTGGACAAGCGATACTGCTCCAGGAACTTCAGGGGAGCGTACAGTTCGGGATTGAGCTTGCTTGAACAGGTTTGTGAGTGGACTTTGATTTATAAACTGTAATGCATGCATAAATGTATCTTTGATTTAAATACTGTTATGTATGGGTGCAATGAATTTCTGGATTTTAGAAATGATGCTGGACACATGTTTTACAATATTTCAGCGAAAGTATGTTTTGAGAAATGGCCTGGTTTTTGTACTTGATTTTGATATCGTTTTGGCGTGGTAACTATTTGAGTATATGATTTGGGTTGAGACCCATAATTATGATTTATTGATTTTGGCCATAAAATGATATTGCAAAGAATTTGGCTTAGGCCGAGAAATAAAGATTTCGAAGTATGGATTTGATTCACTGGTTCCCGTCCCGATGGTTATTGTTGCTCTGACTAGTGTTGAGGGGCCTTGCTCTGCCAGTTGTTGAGGGTTCAGACCTTGGTGTTGAGGGGCCTTGCTCCGCCAGGTCGCGAAGCTGTCTATGCATAGTACATATAGTACAGACAGTACAGATGGTACACAGAGTTGTACAGATTTTAACACATCTCAAGGGATACCCTGGTGTGTTGTGGATATGTCGGGAACAGTGAATTTGAGATATTATGTGTCGGATTGAACGAAATGATTTGAATTTGAGATATTTTATGTCCAGATTAAATTAATTGATTTTAAACTCCTTTGAAGAGAGTTTTCAAACCAAATTGTGGATCACGAGGTATTTTTATTATACAGATTTTATGTGAGTCCAACTATGTAGTTTTAAAGAGAAATGAAAATTTTTGGTGATTTACATATGATGTTTTAGTATGATAAATTGTTTTATGTTATGCATGCATAATTTTATAAATGGAGGGGAATAAATGTATTTTCTCGAAAAGGAATTTATAAATGATTATTTTTGTCCACTCACAACTTTTGTGTTTAAACCCCCTTCAGGCAGTTGAGTAGAGTTGACGCGAACACTGATCTCGAGGCAGAGGCATTAGTACTTCAACTGCGCTGTGTAATTATATTTGAGTAGGATATCTAAATTTTACTCTTGATCCTACTTAGACGCTCTGATAATATATTGTATTTGATTGGTCGTTAATTACGGGAATTATTGAGTGCTTAAGTCCCTTGTCTGACAAGAGGAAGTATTTATTATTGTTATTATAATTTGTAAGAATTGAAGGGTATTTTGGAAACCTTTCCTTAGGTTGTCAGACGGGATCAGGGTTCTTCGCCTTAATTCGCCTTAGTTAACAACTTTCATTCTTGCATTGTCATTTTCTGCACTTTTATTTACATGTCTTTAATTTTCAATTCTCAAATCATAAACCCCCCCTTGGCGGGTGTGTGTGTGTGGTTTTCTATAAGTTAACAAATATGAACTTAATTGGGTTAATCGTTGAACAAGTCCTCGAGGGATCGACCTTTGCTTGTCATTATACTATCTCCATCGATTTTGTGCACATGCAAAGTTATACTTAGTAGAAATAAAGTTCATAATTATTGTGTTCAGTATTTCTGATACCAAGTTTTTGGCGCCGTTGCCGGGGACTTGTCCCTCAACGGTGCCTATTAATTCAGATTTCGTTAACTCAATTTTTTATTTTAACTATTTAGATTCTTTACTAATTTAGTTCGTCATCTTTCTCATGTACATATGAACAACTCATACATGGATATGGGACCATGGAATTATCCATACATGGAGACAAGAGCTTGGAACGATCCATACCCAACATCATTCAATCAGGGGTGGAGCAATCACGAAAAATCCAGAACCATACAACCCAGGGTGGAGCAATCAGCCGACATCCCATTATCAAGAACACCCAGAACCATACAACCCAGGATGGTGCTAGCAGCCTAATTTCACATGGAACTCCCCTCAAATAGTTCCTCACTACGAACCAACTCCTGACTTCAAACTTCGTGGAGGGCCTTGAGACAATGCATGGAGGCTTGTACTCAATACATGGCAGCCGCTTCTAAAGAAATCCGAGAAAAAAACCAACGCATGGAGGAGGGACTGGAAAAGAGCAAGAGGGAGTTTGAGTTCAACATGCAACAAATCGAAGAAATGGCACGTTCCCCACCAAGTGAGGCCGTGAATGATGATCATGATGAAGCTATCATTGAGGCAACACTTCGATAAGTGCTTCCCATGGAGGCCGCGAAGTCCACCCAACCTTCGCTGTGGACCAGGATACAAAGCATGGAGGCCTGTAATCAGAACCATCACACGGATGAAGAGCATAATAAGGACACCATCAAGCTAACACTTTGACAAGTGCTTGCCATGGATGCCATGAATTCCACCCAAGGCCATGTCATTACAATGTCTCCCGATTCTGCTCAGATTGAGCAGTGGGACGCACTCAATTCATACCCTCCAGTATACTCTTCCTTTTATAATGTTTCTGATTTTGATTTCATGTCTAACTATACCTCTTTGCCTTGCACTCACAGAATGGGAAGCGAAATGGAAGAAAACTGGGAGGAAGAGAATATGACAGATGATGGCGACAAGGACATCCAGGACAAACCCATGCCCCTGCCCTATGTGTTGCCCAGCAGCAACGCACTGCCCTAAGCCATGTCCCACATCCATGACCATGTTCTGCCTACTGTCCTGCCGCAAACCCAGTATCCTACTGAGTCCCAGAACTCACCAAATGCCCTGCCGCAGCCCCAGCCCAGCGCCACAGAACCTGGGCACATCCAGGGCATGCTTTCGACGCGCCAAGCTGTGCCAATTGATTCACTGCAGGGAAAGTTCTTAGCCGTTGCACTAGAACCTTCCCAGAGCGCATCTGAGACGCGCAACGATGTGGCCAAGCTTCAAGACACATCCACGGTAGAACCCAAGGACCAGCCCGTGCCTCCCAATCTGCTGCCAGCCGTGTCTTAGCCCATGCCCACAGGCAAGGACCCGGTTTTGAGATTGAATGTGTCTTCTCAACTCAATTATGAAACACTTAACTTTCATTTTAATAAGGAAAACTTGGATTTGAATTCTGATTTAGCTCCTAATACTGTTGAACTTTTCCCGTGCATGTTCCACCATAAAAACACCAAGAATATGCTAAAGGCCCTCAACTTGGTCCCCCTCTTCAAGTTCCGAAGGAAAAATCAACGGAAGGTACCAAGGATGAAGTCTAGAACGTGCAAGGCACCACCAAAGCTGTTCCCCCACGAGCATTGCCCAAGGATTACATTCGAGTCTGGACAGAAACTGCTCTCATTCAAATCACTCCTCAATCTCTTTCTTGATAAGTTACGTTCTCGTCGGTGGATTCCTTTATGTATTTCTAACTTTTTTTCTCCATGATGCAGCGGCGATTCTGCAGCTAGAGGCTCATAATCGGTTCAATGTTGACGCTGAAATCCTGGGCACGCCATCAAATGCCTACCGTTCCAACCCCGTCTTGCCTAGACGTTAAATAAAGCGCTCCTAGGAGGCAGCCTAGCCCTGGTTTGTATTTCTCTCTTCCTTTGCTGTTTCTGCCCATTATATCTCTCAAACCTTTCTACTGTTGTCATGCTTACTGCTTATCACATTGAGGACAATGTTCAGTTTAGGTTTGGGGCTGTGGATTTAAAATTTTTGCATATAGAAACAAGTAGGTTTGGGGGTGATACACAGCCAGGACTTTTGAATTTTCAGCCTTAGTTTTTTTTGTGTTTAGTTAGTTTCTTAATTTTTTGCTTTTGAATAGTATGATAACTTGTTAATAGGGATGTATATGCTAAGTTAAATGTCTTAGCCTTACTAAGAGTCATGTCATGGTCAAGTAGTTCATAATCGGCACTTCACAATGCCATGTTTTAAGTGATTAAGTGAACGAAATAACTGAATTTGAGTGAACCTTAGAAAATTAGTGGAGACTACCCTGTGAGATCTTTGAGCCTAATTTCCATTCTTTCTAAGGGATATACTTGTTTCTACTCTTAAACACTCATCGCTTTTGTTCTTAATTGTTGATCTCATTACATCATATTTGCATTGAATTTTAAAGAACTAACATCATTTAGATACTCTTGATCTAATGTGTGGTTTGCCATAAGAAGTGATGTAGGCTATGTATGCTTTAACCTCTAAAGGCTTTATCCTACCCTATTGCATGCTCCCTAAGCCAACTTTGAAGCCAAACACTCAACCTTTTCTTTCATCACCTAAAGTATAACCTAACCCAAAATACTTAGCCATTCATCACAGCCATGCCCTATAACCTCAGTTTGTGCTAAGGTTGCCGTAAATGAGATTCATGGCAAGAATGACAGGTGAAAGAAGAGGTTGCCCAATTCAAAGGACATTGGCGTCAATTCAAAGTTCAAAAGTAAATAAAAGCTTTACAAGTTGCAAGCTGCACGAAAGATTGAGGAAATCATTGCATGATCTTGGTTCAGCTCAATTCAAAGAAAAGAAAAAAAATAAAGAAATCAAAAGAAAAGAAAAAATAAAGAAATCAAAAGAAAAAATAAAGTTGAAAAGAAAAAAGTAAGAAGAAAAAAAATGAAAAACAAAGTGAATTAAGCCAAGTGAGCCAAGAGCCTCAAAATAAGCCATCAAGAAAGCACAATGACGTGGGCCTTAAGAAAGGATTCAGTTAAGAAATTCCAAGTTCAAGTCATGAATTCTCATGCCTTGGCACAACTTAGGTTCTTTGAATCCTATCCTTGCTTGCTAAACCCCTAAGCTTAGCCCCGTTACAACCTAAAAATGAAGTCCTAACTGATCTTATGGACAATCATGCGGAGGATTAAGGTACGTATCTATGTTCTTAAAGTTCAATTCCTTTCATGAGATCTTTATTTCCATAAAGTGCTATTCTTCATTGTTACTCATATGTGATTAAATTTGAATTTCATAACATAAACTCATCACATATGCTTGAAAAGAGTGAAAGCCTAGGATTCTTGTGCGAATTGAGAGTTGCCTAGTGAGGATTATAGTCGAGGCGAAATATTTCTAGGGCACTTAGATGAAGTTCTTCTCAAACATGATCACTCGAAATTTTGGCACTTATACACGTACACCTTCACATGACATTCACGACTATGACATTCATTTTAGTTTTGCAAAGCATGTCTACTTACTTTCATTCTTATTAGCTTGTTAAAAGTACTATCTCTAGCATCTTATTTGTTTAAGTAAAACGTTTGTGGGTTTCGTGCTGCTATAACCCTCAGGAGACAAAACTCCTCCTACTAGGTGAACCTAGGGGTTTAAATGTTCTATCTTAACTAAGATCGAGACTTTTCATTTTGTTAAAGTTTGTTTTGCTCAGGGACTAGCAAAAGATAGGTGTGGGGGTATTTGATCAGTCATTATTTATGCATCATTTTGATGTCTTTGTATGCCTCTCTTACATGTCTTTTGAATGATTTCGTGTCATAAATAGTAGAAAATGATCAATCTTGTGAGACTTGTGCAGATTTGGAAAGATAGGTAAATTATGAGAAGAATGCAAAAAGATTGACTCAAATCGGAGTTCAGATGAAGAAGATGTCCTCATTTCAATATCAGGTCCTGAACTGGGTCCTGAGTGCGCCAGTACGCCAATGCGCCTATTTTGAGTCATTGACCAAGTACCTCAGATCATGCCATCTGGGTCCCAAACCTGTGTCTCATGACATCAAGTTCATGTCCTAGAAGTGCCAAGGTCATGCTAGGACATGTCGAGTACATGTCCCAAGAACTTCCCATTTGAGCCCAGCCTCTGTGCCTAAACCCTAGTTCTTGTTCCGCCAGCAGTGGATCAAAGTTACTCCTCTACGCTAAGCCTAACAACCTGTACACCTGGCCTGAGTGAAGATGCGCTTATACTATGCTCATGGTATGCCTCAAAAGCGCAGTCCCAGACCCCTATGACGAAGACATTCGAAGGGCCAAGTTCTAAATTCCATCGTCTGACCGCGGGAAGACTGCGGGCTGCCCGCGGCCAGCTTGTGTTCCCACTGGCCAGCTTGCATTCACACTCCCAACTGTGTTTTGATTGGTTCTAATAGATTTTAAGGACTTTGTAATTAATTAGAAGTACAATAACTATTCCAGAACATTCTAGGCTAGGGTTTTTAATACCAATCCTTATAGGACAAGGTTTTCCCTTTGTCTATAAAAGGGAGCCTTTGTTCAGTATTTTGGGAGAGAGGGGATTATTAGAAGAGCATTATTTCGGAGATCTAGACACCCTAGCCGCAATTTACATTGTAATTCAGTTCAAAGTACACAGTTTCTTATTTTCTGCATTTTTTGTGCGTGGAGCTTGGAGAGGAAGGCCTTGCCGAGTCTATGATGTGCACCATTGTTCATTAGTATTGTTTACTCTAAACTTTTATTTCACTGCAATTTACTTATGAATTCAATTATTTCTGTTTCAATTTCAGTTATGAGTGAGTAGTTCCTATTAGAATTAGGGTTGTTTGAAGGCCTAGCCATGTTAGCTCGTTAAGTAGATTTTTATTCTTGTTCTTAATTTCTATGCATGCTGAATAACTCTGATTATTGCTTTAACTACCATTCTTTTATGTTTATAAGATTAGCTACCTTGTTTGCATAAATTATTGATGGAATTGCTTGAGTGACCGCCATATCATCCTGTTATTCATTTGCATCAAGAGGTTGAGGTTAAGAAACAATCTTATAATTGGAATTCATGACAACCTAGGAATGCGTATCACTTTTCTAGGCTAGTGTGGTGTCATTAAATTCTCTTAGTACTTCATGCGTCATCTTAACTGGTAGGTGATAGACATTCTAGGCATATGCCCTGTCTAAAACATGCTAAGTAAGAGAGAATGATATATGTTTAGTGTACCAACGCCAGGACCTAGGCATGGGCACCTAATTCAGAATTGCATAGTAATTAGGTCAAGATAATCTGGTTAAGAGCTATAATTGGTTAGAGTGGATAGTAAGCCTTAATTCGCCTTAGTTAACAACTTTTCATTCTTGCATTGTCATTTTCTGCACTTTTATTTACATGTCTTTAATTTTCAATTCTCAAATCATAAACCCCCCTTGGCGTGTGTGTGTGTGATTTTCTATAAGTTAACAAATATGAACTTAATTGGGTTAATCGTTGAACAAGTCCTCGAGGGATCGACCTTTGCTTGTCATTATACTATCTCCATCGATTTTGTGCACTTGCAAAGTTATACTTAGTAGAAATAAAGTTCATAATTATTGTGTTCAGTATTTCTGATATACTGGGTACAAAGCTAATACCTACAAATACAGTTAAGAAAAATTTTACAAATATAGTAATGACTTCAAATTGTTGGCTTGTACAACGATCTTATTTTTTCCAACATCAACTAAGGATATGGGTATGTCCTTCGTGCTGCCTTGTTAAAAAACCTTACCCGGAAAAATCCAATGGGAAAAAACCTTGACATAGAAAAAAGAGTACAGTACTTTTGAAACTGTTATAAATTTGAAGTCGTTATTTGGCAATCCATCCTTCAATTATGGGAAGGCTGCAAACTAGAAACAAAACAGCTGTCAATAATTTGAATTACACCAGAATTTTTCATGTAACATGGAGAAAACCATTAATTGAAATGGAACCTAAACCAGAGATAATAGTTAGTGTTCTAGTATGCCTCACTAAACCAGAGATAATTAAAATAAATCAGAGGCAAAGTACTAGTGGAGAGGTGACTCTTCTGTCAATAATAAAATAATAATAGTAAATTAATAATAAGAATAAGAATTATAGTAAGAATAATAATAACCAATGATAGATAACTTGAATATTAAAAAGCGTGGAACAACTTCCCTGAGAAAATGACCGCTAGAGAAATACCCTCAACTTCCTCTAAACGCCAACAACCACCAAAAACTGCCACAAACTCCCCCAACTGCCTCCGAAAACACTCATTACTACCAACTGGTATTTGGTAACCAGATTTTCTGAATCATCTTAAATCTTTCACAAAAAATTGATAATACATACATGAACATGCCAGAAGCAGTACCGAAGGATTATAACAAAAAGAGAAATTTCCAGTAAAATAAACACAAATATATTATGAAATCCAGTAAAATCCAAAATTATAGTAAAAATCAAACTTGGATCATATAGCAGCAAATACCTAAAAGTAAACAAAGTGATTAAAATTAAAACGAACACAAATAAAGAATTTAGACGTGCTAAGAGTGATTACCAAAATAAAACTGATGAACCAAATAATGATACTATCAAACTATGGTGCAAGAATAACTCAAAATGAGTGAAATTATTCAAAAGAAAAAAGCTTCTACTAAGAATAATTTAATCAGCAAAAGCGAAAAAATAAGAAAGTACTTATCTGGGTGAAGGAGAAGAGCCAAATGTTTCACGTACGTTGGCCATAACTCGAATCAAAGTTAACGATGCAGTGGACAATTGGGCATGAGGGAGGGCTAGAACGAAACCACATCTCGACTACAACGAGAGAAAGATAGATAACGGGGGACTGCTGGATTTTGGATGTCGACTTGGTGGTAGGAGGGAGGAATAGAGGGCGGGGAGGGACGGATATTGGGTGGTTTCGCTGTCAAGCGACGATGTGCGACGGTTGCCGGAAGAAGATGACTGTTTTCAACAAAACATTATTTCCAGAAAATAATTTACTTACAAAATCTGAAAACTTCCCTCTCCTTTATGCTTAAGGATTCAAAACAAGCCCAAATTATGAATCTAACTATATTGAATACTGGTAATGAGAAATAACAGTCCACATTGCTAACACCCTCACAAAATGGAGACAAATTAATAACTGACACTCTAATGAGTTTGTCATTGAAGAAAGATTTGACCAGAAAAGAAGAAAAGAAAACAACCATTAACTGCTGGTATTTCGAAGCTTCAGCTCAAGGGTGAAGGTCCAAGGCAGCACAAAAGCAAATCGAGTAAGAACTGGATTACTCAAAGTCCTAGCTGTGATTGAATCAAGATTAGCCCGTGATGTAATTCAATTACTTCTTCTTGTTTGCTTATGGAAATTGGATTGAAATCGGATTGAATTTGGTCGTTGTTTGCTGTGAAAAACTGTTGCACTCTACGTGTTTGTGAAAATGCTTATTAGTTTTTTCTTAGAGAGAATTGTATGAAATTCTTCTATTTTTCTGATTCTCATTAATTGAATTGAATTACATGCCTTACATGAGTATAGAAAACGGTTAGAGGTGTTGTCATTGTGATGACAATGCACCAATTACATTTGGACACCTCACTTAGTCTAGAAGCTATGACAACTAACACACTTTGCCCTTCAAGTAATTTACCTCATCTCACATTCTGTTTTGAATCCATGGCTGATATCACAACACATGATCACACTCACACCTGCATGCCACCTTATTGTTTCACTTAGTGTAATCAAGCAGTAGATGGCTTAGGAGCGTTCTCCCCTCTAAGCTATATACTAACTTGACACTCAACATTCCTCGAAGATAGGAGAACCTATCCTTAGCTAGTGTCTTAGTGAAGACATTAGTGTTGTACAAATAGAAATCGAAAAATTACGCAACTATATGCACGTTTTAACTCGCAAGTGCACAAGATCAGACAAATAGTATAGAAAGCAAATACGAGATCATTCCCATGAGGATTGGATTAATATGTGTTTAAAATTGATTTCCTAGAACTACTAACTAAATGGCACAAACTAAGAATGCATAAGTGAAAGAAAACCCTAAAAAAACTTATTTCAAACCCTAAGATTTCTAATCAAAGTTAATGTACAATACATGAAGACACTCGGTGTTCAAAAGGATGATTTTAAGATGATTTTGAAAACTGAAAATGTCGAAACAAAATATTAAAAACAGCGTTTGATTAAAAATAGAATTGGATTGAGGTTAAAACAATGAGAAAACCAGTTAGGGATTCGATGTTCATCGCAAATCTTCTTCCTTAAGCAAACGACATGCACAATGCTACAAAACAGATTTTAGATGCTTATGTTTGTCAACCTAAAGGCATGATATCTACTCTTTAAATTATTGATTTCCCTAAGCAACAAGTTACGCATGGGTATCTACGCTAACTATTTTCATTCTTAAAGTGTTTAGCATGGTATCTACTAAGTTGCACTTTAAGAACGCATAACACAATGGAAATCGACAAACACACAACTCCTAGAACATGGTATCTATTCTAGTTATTCATGATGATTAATTTCAAGAACTTATAACTAGTTCTTTTGTTACTATCACAAGCACGAGATTCGATCATCTAAATTTACCTATGTAACAAACTCAATACACAACATGCATATGGTGATCAAGCATAACATAACGTATGTAAAGAGTAAAATATAATCTGAAATTAATCAATTAAGCATCACAAAAGTAGTTTACAGCAAAGGCATATCGAAATCCTTAAAGAAACATTATTAGGGCTTCAATCGAGCCCTAACTAAAGTACTTAGTTACCCATAATTTAAATAGACAGCAAGAACATACAAAACATAAAATAAAAAGAAGAAGAAGATAGCTCTTGGTGTGGCTGCTGGGATTGAGGCTGAGGGCAACGCTGCTGCTGCCCAATTGTGTGAGGTAGAGGGAGTCACTACTGTGCATAATTGAAGGAGAGAGAGAGACGTTGCTGCCAAGTCCAAGGTGTGGGCATTGTTGCAAATTGAGGTGAGGCAAAGAGAAGTCCCTGCTGCCGAATTGAGGGCTCCCAACGTTTCTGCAGTTTTTTTAGGGAGAAAAATAGTTGTTTCTTCAAAAGTGAGATAGAGAGAGAGAGACGTTTCTGCCTTTTTGTGTGGGAGAATGACTCTTTGCTGGCTGTCTTTTTGTCTTCCATGTGCATTTTCCTCTTGTCCCATGTATTTGTCTGCCCTTTTGCTGCCCAGAATTGATGTGGGTGTTAATTTCCTTAATGAGGGAGATAGACGTTACTGTTTGCATTCGCTGCTCAATCAATCCTCACGCTGTGGCTGCTCCTCTCCCTTTATTATTTTTTAATCTTCCTTTTTCTGATTAAAATGCTTCCTCCTGTAACCCTAATAAACTAGACCTCAAGTCGCCCAAGCCCGATAAGGATTAGAAAACTTGAAATAAAAAGAATGCTGAATTCCAGCTCAGCCTGACCTTGCTATACTAAAATGGCCATAACTCATTCTAGAAAACTCCAATTCACAAACCGTAAAATTCTCTAGGAACTAGACTTCCTTATCTTTCCAACGATATATGGCCCATCAACTATTTCTTCCCGAGCAGGTACAGTTAATTTTGAGAAGTTGACACATCTGCTGAAGTCTGTTTCAAAGTTTCCTCCTTAGATTTCCAAAACAGCACTCATTAATTCCTTTTGTAACTTTGCTTCCAAAAATCCTACAATACACGAAAACAAGCTAAGTATTAAGAAAACATAGGAAACATGCTAAGAAAAGTATAAGAAAACAAGATAAAACGTCGCATAAATGTGCTCCTATCAAATTCCCCCACACTTAAGCTTTTGCTAGTCCTCGAGCAAAACAGAAATAAAGAATGAAAGAAAAACAAAGACTCAATGATTCAACGTAAACTTTCCAACATTTGTCTTAGAGATTTTCAATGGATCATGACGTATTAAGATTCATCGTAAGCATAAGAATTGGTCCACATGATTCGAGAGTTAATACACCTTCATAGAAATCATACACATACTCACAATTAAATCAATCAAAGCAAAAGTACAAAGAGAGATACATGCTGCAAAGAATTAGCTCAAAATTCACACCGAATAAGCTCTTATTTTACCTCATATTTTCTGGTTAAGTCTCTCTTACTATACTAGTTATATGTGAGAGGATTGATGTAAAATGGAAACAAATTGCTCACAAATGATATAACAAGAAAGAAAGGCACTTTCAGAATTGTTCTTATGAATATGACTCATGAAAGGAATGCTACTACTTGAATGCAAGAACAAGTGACACCATATGCTCATACTTCATTCAAATCTCCACATATTGATATAAACACAACAAACAAGATCATAAGGTCTTTATGAGGATTGTAATGAGGCTAAAGGGTAAGGGGTTAAAGAAAGAATGGATATGGATAACACAAGGTTCTTAAAGAAATAGTAGAAATATGCAATGATGTTAGAGACATAAGAACTTGTATCACTATCAAGTCTTAAAAATCATATAAGTACCGAGCAAGTACATACACTCAATGACCGATTTGAACATTATGGACCATACTTCAACAATCAATACATGTACGGTCAGGGCATAATTAACATTTCAAACACAATGCCAATTTTTTTCTCTTTTTTTTTATTTGTTTTTTCTGGTGCCCACTCCAAACCGTGTACAATACTTATCTTCTTTTTTTTTTTTTTTTTTTTTTTTTTTTTTTTTTAAACATTCCCCCAAACTTGCTCTTTTAACACCCTTCCTAACTAGCTGCTTATTATGATACGCCTTGGTCCGTTCCTTATACAACTTAGCATTCTCATATGCATCATACCTCAAATCTTCAAGCTCATTCAGCTGTAACTTCCTCTTGTCACCTGCTTGTTGCATATCATAGCTGAATTTCTTAATAGCCCAATATGCTCTATGCTCCAACTACACTGGTAGGTGACATGCCTTTCCAAAGACTAGACGATATGGGGACATGCCAATTGGGCTTTTGTACGCAGTCTGATATGCCCACAATGCATCATTCAAGCGTAGAGACCAATTCTTCCTTCTAGTATTCACTGTCTTCTCTACGATGCTTTTGATCTCTCTATTGTTTATCTCCACTTGACCACTGGTATTAGGATGATATGGAGTGCCAACCTTATGTGTGATCCCATATTTCTTCATTAAGGAAGCAAAAGCCTAGTTGTTGAAGTGGTTACCTCCATCACTAATTATTGCCCTTGGTGTCCCAAACCTAGTAAAGATGTTATCCTGTAAGAACTTCACAACAACTTTGTGATCATTAGTTTTTGAGGGGACAACCTCAACCCATTTAGATACATAATCCACACCCATAAGAATATATAAATAACCAAATGAATTAGAAAATGGACCCATGAAGTCGATACCCCACACATCAAAGAGCTCCACCACTTGAATGTTTTGCAATGGCATCTGATTTCTAGAAGAGATGTTCCCTGTTCGTTGGCATCTGTCACAAGAGCTGCAAAGCCAAAAAGCATCTTTAAACAATTGGGCCAATAGAACCCAAATTGTAATACCTTAAGTGTTGTTCTCTTCGCTCCAAAGTGTCCTCCATATGCAAACTGATGACAATGTTGGAGAATGCTCATATGCTCCTCCTCAAGAACACACCTTCTGATAATTTGATATGGACAAAATTTGAACAAGTAGGGCTCGTCCCAATAGTAGTGCCTAGACATAGACACTAATCGCTTCCTTTCTTGGCCCGACATACCTGGAGGAAAAACCTTAGTAGTTATATAATTAACAATATCTGCATACCATGTAAGTTGTAAATCAATTGCAAATAACTGCTCATCTGGAAAGTTTTCACTCAAGGGAAGCTTGTTTCCTTCTTCATCATGAAGTAACATGGACAAGTGATCTGCAACCACATTCTCACTACCCTTCTTGTCCTTAATCTCACGATCAAATTCTTGCAGTAAGAGCACCCATCTAATCAACCTAGGCTTAGCATCTTTCTTATCAAACAAAAATCTCAAAGCAGCATGATTAGTAAAAACAATAACTTTAGAACCAATCAAGTAGGACCTAAACTTCTCCAAAGCAAATATAACAGCTAACAATTCTTTTTCAGTAGTAGAATAATTAAGCTGAGCATCATTCAAAGTTCTAGAGGCATAATAAATAGCATGAGGTACCTTGTTAACTCTCTGACCTAGAACAGCTCCCAAAGCATAATCACTGGCGTCACACATGAGCTCGAATGGGAGGTTCCAATCAGGTTCCATCATAATGGGTGCAGATGTGAGTAGCTCTTTCAATGTGTTAAAGGCATTCGTGCACTCTTCTGTCCACACAAACTCAACATCTTTAGACAATAACGCACAAAGAGGTCTAGACATTTTAGAGAAATCTTTTATGAATCTTCTGTAAAACCATGCATGCCCTAGAAAACTTCTCACACCCTTCACAGATGTAGGAGGAGGTAATTTTGATATGATGTCAATCTTTGCCTTGTCCACCTCAATGCCCCTGCTAGATATTACATGACCTAAAACAAGACCTTGTTGTACCATGAAATGACACTTCTCCCAATTCAGCACTAGGTTGCATTCCTCACATCTCTTCAGAACAAGCTGCAAATGGTTAAGACAATCATCAAAGTTAGAACCAAAAACACTGAAATCATCCATAAATACCTCTATAAATCTCTCCACCATGTCTGAAAATACGCTCATCATGCACCTCTGGAATGTGGCAGGTGCATTACACAAACCGAATGGCATCCTTATGTATGCAAATGTGCCAAATAGGCATGTGAGCGTGGACTTGTCCTGGTCCTCTAGTGCTTTAGCAATCTGATTATAACCACTATAACCATCTAGAAAACAGTAATGATTATGACATGCTAACCTTTCTAACATCTGATCAATAAAGGGAAGAGGAAAATGATCTTTCCTGGTTTCATTGTTGAGCTTTCTGTAATCAATGCAGACTCTCCAACCTGTGGTGAGCCTGGTAGGAACAAGCTCATTCTCTTCATTCTTCATCACTATGATTCCACTTTTCTTAGGCACAACATGAACTGGACTTACCCATTTGCTATCTGAGATGGGGTAGATGATGCCAACATCCAAGAGCTTAAGAACCTATGCTCTCACTACTTCCTTCATGTGTGGGTTAAGCCGTCTCTGAGCATCCCTGTTAGGCTTTGCATTATCTTCAAGGAGGATTTTGTGCATGCACTTGGATGGACTTATGCCTTTGATGTCGGCAATGGTCCACCCTAATGCAGTCTTCTGCTCCCTAAGAACTCTCAACAACTTCTCTTGCTCCACCAAACTCAAGTTTGCAGCAACTATCACTGGTAATGTCTGGTTCTCTCCCAAGTAAGCATACTTCAATTGTTCAGGTAGTTGCTTCAATTCTAGTTCTGGTGCCCTGACAATGGAAGGGACAAGACCAGTATTAGTAGACGCAAGAGTTTCAAAGGAAGGTACATACTTACTTGGATAAGGCTTAGAAGCCTCAAGAGAATGCACAGCTTCATGGAGGTCTATCTCTGTAACATCACATCCACGTTCATAATTCAGCCTTGTGAGGTTGTGGGCTATGCATGTCTCCAAAGGGTCAAGGCTATGTACCTAAAACACTTGCTCAACAACACTTCATACCACATCAATCTTGAAACAATCATGGTTATCATGTGGCAATTTGATAGTGTCAGACAACATGAATTCTATCTTCTTACCATTAACTTTCATGCGTATAGTACCCTTTTTCACACTTATCTTTGTATCAGCAGTTATCATAAAGGGTCTACCAAGAATAATAGGTAATGAAGATGGCATAGGGGAATCTTCCATATCCAGAACAACAAAATCAGCAGGCAAAATAAATTCATTTACCTGAACCAAAACATCCTCTAATATTCCTTTAGGTCTTCCGATGCTTCGATCTGCCAATTGAAATATAATTGAGGTTGGTTTGAGCTCCCCCAACCTCAACTCCTCATAAACGGTATAAGGCATCAAGTTAATGCTTGCTCCTAAATCAAGCAAAGCACGTTCAAACAGACGGTCACCAACCCTGCAAGGAATAGTAAAACTACCTGGATCTTTTAGTTTAGGTGGTAGCTTTCTCAATAAAACCGCACTTACCTCCTCAGTCAATGCAACTTTCTCATGTTCCTGAAACTTTATTTTGTGTGTACACCAATCCTTTAAAAACTTAGCATCAGATGGAATCTATTTAATTGCATCAAGTAAAGGAATGTTGATTTCTACTTTTATTAAAGTTTCAAAAATATCAAGAAGATGTTTTGCTTTCTTTTGCTTAACTAACCTATGAGGGAAGGGTGGCAATATCACCTTCTCCTTCTCACCAACCTTTGTGGCTGGAGGTGGTTCAACATTTTATGGTTCATTCTCATCTTTCCCCACCTTGTTGTCAACTACCTTGCCACTTCTAAGGATTATCATAGCCTTGAGCTGCTCCTGGCCTCCCGGATTAGGTTTGGTTTGTGATGGAAACTCTCATTTCTTCCTCTCACTTAACTCCTTTGCCATTTGCCCTACTTGTGCCTCTAATCTCTGAATAGCTTGGCTAGTTCTTGCTTCTAGTTTCTGAATGTTCTGACTAGTTAGAGCATTTGTCTGTTGTTGTGCAGTCAAGAATTGGAGTATGGCACCTTCAAGATTATTCTTCTTCTGGTCAGTATTTGGTTATGCCATCTGTGATGAAGCATTATAATTACTTCCCTGCTGGAAGTTCTTCTGCTGCCCTTGTGGATTAAGCACATTCTGATTGTTGCTCCAAGAGAAATTTGGGTGGTCTTTCCATCCTGGATTATAAGTGTTTGAATATGGGTTGTTCTTGGGATGATAGTTATTTTTCCCCACATAATTAGCTTGCTCATGATCTGTAAAAAAAGACATAGCATAAGTCTCAGTAGTATGATTAGAATGAGAACATATAGCACATACCTCAACTTTAGCAACTTGTTGAACTTGAGAGATGTTCTGAGCTGACATTGCTTTCACCAGCATATCTAACTTCTTCTCCATTGCTGCCATTTGACTCTGGACTCCACTGTTTGTGCTAACTTCATAAACACCTTTACTTTTTACTCCTTGTCTCCCTCTTGATGAGAATTGCTGAGAATTTTCACTTAGGGTCTCAAATAGCTCAATGGCTTCATCACTGCTCTTTTCCATAAGCACACCTCCACAAGCTGAATCAACAAGACTTTTGTTAATATCATTTAAACCTTCATAAAAATCTTGTACCTAATCGTCTTGAGATATATTGTGGTGTGGACACTTGAGAAGCAACTCCTTGAAATGCTCCCATGCCTCAAAGAAAAGATCTCCATCCTTCTGTTGAAAGGCTTGAATCTCCCTTTTAAGTGGTCTTGTCTTTTGGGCTGGGAAAAACTTCTTCAAGAATTTAGTAGCCAATTGTTCCCAAGTAGTAATGGAACCTGCAGCCAGAGAATTCAACCACAACTTGGCATTATCTTTTAAGGAGAAAGGAAAGAGAATTAACCTAATTCCTTCTGGAGTTAAGCCCTGGATGTTCTAAGTCTTGCAGAGATCGAAGAAATCCCTAATGTGCAAGTATGGATCCTCATAAGGTGTGCCTCTGTAGTGCGGCACCATGTTAAGCAATTGAGGTGATAAATTGAAGCTACCTTGCGCAGTTGGTTGGTAGGCAATGCATGATGGTTGATTAAGGTTTTGAGGGACAAAGGAGCCCTTCATTGGCCTTCGAACCTGTTCATCCCCCATTTCGTTCACAGATTCTGATCTTTCTCCTTCTTCAAAATCTTCTATTTGTGTGTTAAGTTTTGCCCTCTCAGCTTGCTTTCGAAGACGTCTAAGAGTTTGTTCAATCTCAGGATTGTAGTCACCGACCGCTGGATTTTGGGATCGACGACCTTGCATAAACAAAATTCAACCTGTAAAAGAAAACCAAAAATCAATTTCAGCACAAACTAATTATACAATCCCCAGCAGGGGCACCAAAAACTTGTTGTACAAATAGCAACCTAAAAATTACGCAACTACATGCACGTTTTAACTCGCAAGTGCACAAGATCAGACAAATAGTATATAAAGCAAATACGAGATCATTCCCATGAGGATTGGATTAATATGTGTTTAAAATTGATTTCCTAGAACTACTAACTAAATGGCACAAACTAAGAATGCATAAGTGAAAGAAAACCCTAAAAAAAACTTATTTCAAACCCTAAGATTTCTAATCAAAGTTAATGTGCAATACACGAAGGCACTCGGTGTTCAAAAGGATGATTTTAAGATGATTTTGAAAACTGAAAATTTCGAAACAAAATATTAAAAATAGCGTTTGATTAAAAATAGAATTGGATTGAGGTTAAAACAATGAGAAACCCAGTTAGGGATTCGATGTACATTGCTAATCTTTTTCCTTAAAAAAACGACATGCACAATGCTAAAAAACAGATTTTAGATGCTCATGTTTGTCAACCTAAAGACATTATATCTACTCTTTAAATTATTGATTTCCCTAAGCAACAAGTTAGGCATGGGTATCTACGCTAACTCTTTTCATTCTTAAAGTGTTTAGCATGGTATCTACTAAGCTGCACTTTAAGAACGCATAACACAATGGAAATCGACAAACACACAACTCCTAGAACATGGTATCTATTCTAGTTATTCATGATGATTAATTTCAAGAACTTATAACTAGTTCTTTTGTTACTCTCACATGCACAAGATTCGGTCATCTAAATTTACCTATGTAACAAACTCAATACACAACATGCATGTGGTGATCAAGCATAACATAACGTATGTAAAGAGTAAAATATAATCTGAAATTAATCAATTAAGCATCACAAAAGTAGTTTACAGTAAAGACATATCGAAATCCTTAAAGAAACATGATTAGGGCTTCAATCGAGCCCTAACTAAAGTACTTAGTTACCCATAATTTAAATAGACAGCAAGAACATACAAAACAGAAAATAAAAAGAGGAAGAAGATAGCTCTTGGTGTGGCTGATGGGATTGAGGCTGAGGGCAATGCTGCTGCTGCCCAATTGTGTGAGGTAAAGGGAGTCACTGCTGTGCAGAATTGAAGGAGAGAGAGAGAGAGAGAGAGAGAGAGAGAGAGAGAGAGAGAGAGAGAGAGAGAGAGACGTTGCTGCCAAGTCCAAGGTGTGGGAGTTGTTGCAAATTGAGGTGAGGCAGAGAGAAGTCTCTGCTTCCGAATTGAGGGCTCCCAACGTTTCTGCAGTTTTTTTAGGGAGAAAAATAGTTGTTTCTTCAAAAGTGAGATAGAGAGAGAGACGTTTCTGCCTTTTTGTGTGGGAGAATGACTCTTTGCTGGCAGCCTTTTTGTCTTCACTGTGCATTTTCCTCTTGTCCCATGTATGTGTCTGCCCCTTTGCTGCCCAGAATTGATGTGGGTGTTAATTTCCTTAATGAGGGAGAGAGACGTTACTGTTTGCATTCGCTGCTCAATCAATCCTCACGCTGTGGCTGCTCCTCTCCCTTTATTATTTTTTTATCTTCCTTTTTTTGATTAAAACGCTTCCTCCCGTAACCCTAATAAACTAGGCTTCTAGTCGTCCAAGCCCGATAAGGATTAGAAAACTTGAAATAGAAGGAATGCTGAATTCCAGCTCAGCATGACCTTGCTATACTAAAACGGTCATAATTCATTCTAGAAAACTCCAATTCACAAACCGTAAAAATCTCTAGAAACTAGACTTCCGTATCTTTCCAACGATATATGGCCCATCAGCTACTTCTTCCTGAGCAGGTGCAGTTAATTTCGAGAAGTTGACACATCTGCTGAAGTCTGTTTCAAAGTTTCCTCCTTAGATTTCCAAAACAACACTCATTAACTCCTTTGGTAACTTTACTTCCAAAAATCCTACAAAACACGAAAACAAGCTAAGTATTAAGAAAACATAGGAAACATGCTAAGAAAAGCATAAGAAAACAAGATAAAACGTCGCATAAATATGCTCATATCAATCAGCTAGTTGTTCTTCTGACCTGCAGTAGAAAAAATCGATTTCTCCAGTTTGTATTGCTTCTCTATTGAAGTGAAAATGCCTATTGATATGCTTAGACTTCTGATGAAACACAGGATTCTTTGACATAGCAATGGCTGAAGTATTGTCACATAGAATAGGTGTAGGTCTAGTTTTCTCCTCTCCAAAGTCTTCTAGGACAAACCTTAACCATTTGGCATGTGCAGTTGCTTCTGAAGCACTCACATACTCTGCCTATGCAGTAGAGAGTGCCACACTATGTTGTTTCACTGAAGCCCATGAGAACACTCCACTTCCAAATGAGAAAGCATACCCTGAGGTACTTCTAATGTCATCCAAACTCCCACTCCAATCTGAATCACAATATCCTACAAGCGTAGGTACCTTGAATGTACCTCAAAACTCTTTTTGTTGTGCCATAGTGCTTCTTTGTGGGATTATGAATATATCTAGACAGTAGACTAGCAGCAAACATAATATCTGGTCTAGTAGTAGTTAAGTACAACAAACTACCAACAATCTGTCTATAAGTACCTTCATCTACAGCCTCTGAGCCATCATTTATGCACAGTCTGTAATCTGCTGCAAATGGTGTGCTCACAGGTTTGCAGTCCTTCATTCCAAACTTGTCCAACAATGTCTAAGCATACTTTTGCTGGTGTATGAAGATATAGTCTTTAGTTTGAATAACTCCCATACCTTGGAAATGATGCAGTACTCCCAAGTCAGACATTTCATACTTGGTTGTCATGGCATTCTTGAATTCAGGCTTCAACACTTCACAATTTCTAGTATACACAATGTCATCAACATAGATTGAGACAATCAATGTTCTTCCACCATCAGTAGTCTTCATGTATAGGGTTGCTTCACTAGGACTCCTCTAATATCCACACCTAGTTAGATGAGAATCAATTTCCCCATACCAGGCTCTGGGTGCTTGTTTCAACCCATAGAGAGCCTTCTTCAGTTTATAGACCTTTCCACTTTCTAATTGAGACTCAAATCCCTCAGGATGTTCAACATAGACTTCCTCTTCAAGTATCCCATTTAAGAAAGCTGATTTTACATCCAGCTGGTACAAACTCCAGCTTTTCTGAGCAGGCAATGCAATGAGAGTTCTGATTGTGTCCAATCTAGCTACTGGTGCAAAGGTTTAATTGAAGTGTATCCCAAGCTTCTGAGCATAGCCTTTGGAAACTAGTCTAGCTTTGTGCTTTTGAATAGAACCATCCAGATTGAGCTTAGTTTTATAAACCCACTTCACACCAATGACAGGTTTGTCACTTGGTCTATCCACCAAGTCCCATGTTCAGTTTTTATCAATCATGTCAATTTCAGTTTCCATGGCTTTCCTCCAAGCCTTTTCCTTTGATGCTTCTTCATAATTCTCAGGTTCTATGATAGACATATAACATCTAGCATGGATATCATTCAAACTTCTGAGTTTAATTCGTGTAGAGCTTGGTCTAGTATTCTGACTTGTACCCGTTTCCATAGGATCTTCTTGTCACTGGTTTGGAGTATGGAAATCATCATTGGTTTCCTCAGACTCCACTTCAACTTCACTTGGGGTAGTCACACTAACTTCCTTGTCAGATTCCCAGTTCCACATTGCTTTTTCATTGAAGATCACACTACTTGAAATCATGATCTTCTTGGTTTTCAAGTTGTAAACCCTATAGCCTTTCTCACAAGTTCCATAGCCTACAAACACTCCTTTGATTGATGCATCATCCAGTTTCTACTTCAACTGGTTAGGAATGTGAGCATACCAAACTGAGCCAAATACCCTTAGATGCTTTACACCAGGCTTCCTTCCATTGAACACCTCAAATGGTGTTTTCTTTTCTACTGCTTTAGTAGGACACCTGTTAAGTAAGTACACAGCTGTATTGACAGCTTCTGCCCAAAACTCATAGGGCATCTTCTTGTCATGAAGCATGGACTTGGCCATTTCCACCACCGTCCTGTTTTTCCTCTCAACAACACCATATGGCTGAGGAGAGTATGCTACTGTAAGCTGTCTCTCAATGCCTTCATCTTCACATAATTGATTAAACTCTGTAGATGTAAACTCACCTCCCCTATCACTTCTCACTTTCTTAATCTTGTATCCACTTTGTAACTCCACCATAGCTTTGAACTTCTAGAAAATGTTGAATACCCCTGACTTGTGTTTCAAGAAATAAACCCATCACATTCTAGACAGATCATCTATGAATGTTAGAAAGTATTTGTTACCTCCCATAGTCTCAGTTTGCATAGGACCACATACATCAGTGTGGATGAGCTCAAGGGGACTTGATGCTCTCCATGCTTTCTCCTTGTCAAAAATTCCCATGTGCTGTTTTCCTGAAATACACCCTTCACATACTTCATTGTTCTCAGCCAAGCTAGGTAAACCATAGACCATGTCTTTTGATTGCAAAGTCATTAAACTAGTGCAGTTTAAATGACCAAATCTTATGTGCCAAAGCCAAGCATTTTCTTCCATAGTGGCTCTTCTAGCTACTGTATTCACATGTTCTAGGGAAAGAGGGAAACATCGATTTCCAAGCATTGGAATGGATGCCACACTTTGAGTCATCTCATCATCTTCATAGATTTCAACCCTTCGATTTCCAAATTTCAAATAGTACCCATGTTCTACCATCTGACCAACACTGAGTAGATTAGCATCCAAGCCAGGCACCAACATCACTTCATGAATAAACTTCTCACCATTATTGGTATTGATCACCAAAGTACCCTTTCATGTAGCTTCAACAAGGTCACTTGTGCCCATCTTCACTTTTGCTGTCAAAGTCTTAGCTACATTAGTCAGCAACGAATCATGTGAAGTCATGTGATTGTTGCAAGCACTGTCCACATACCAAACATCCATCTCCTTAGGTATAGAAGCAGCATGACATGCATAGAACATCACTCCTTCATCACCTTCAACCTTTCTTGCAAGGTTCACAGTTTGTTTGGTGTTGCAATCTTTGGCCATGTGACCAAACTTATTGCATTGATAGCATTTTTTCTTCCCATTGAACCATCATTCACCATAATGAAGTTTGTCACACACTTTACACTTGGCACCACTGCTTTCTGCTTTGTTAAAACCTGCATTCTGATTGTAGGTGAATTTTCCAGAATTGGACCTTTGATTCCAGTTCTTATTGTTCTTGTATTGCTTCTTCCATTTGCCTTGGTTGTTACCCTACTACCCCTTAGGATTCATAGACATACTTGCAAAAGCTTTATCCATATTACTATCAGCATGCATTTCAATTCTCTAATCAAAAGCTCTAATTGATGCAACAATATCTTCCACATTTACATTATCTAGATCTCTAGTTTCCTCAATGATTGAAACTATAGAATCATAGGATTTAGTTAAGCTAATCAAAATCTTCTGTGCTAGACGTTTTTTAGGGATATCTTCACCATAAGTTTTCATTTGATTCACAGTGTCATATAGTCTAGATAGATAAGTACCTAGAGATTCATTGTCTTTCATTCTAGTGTACTCAAAATCACGTCTCAATACTCTAACCTTTAAATCTCCTATGTACTCTCTTCTTAACATATCCCAAGTTGCCTTAGCATTTTCTTCATTTATGATCTTGGAGAAGATATGATATCAGCCCTAATGCCCGTGCATTCTTAATGTAATCAGCTCGAGTAGGCTGATTTACAACTTCACCAGCCTCATCCTTTGCAACCTCATTCAGTCCAACGTCCACATATTCCCAGAGATCCTGAGCTCTGAGTATGGTTCTCATTTTAATGCTCCATAACTCATAGTTGTTGCCATCAAAGATTGGAGCACGCAACTCAGCTCCAGCAGTTCCAGCCATGTTAGACCCTGCTACTCGTCACAGAACACGCCCCAGTACCAAGATGAAGCACCAGACTGCTTTGATACCATTTTGATATTTCAAAGCTTCAGCTCAAGGGTGAAGGTCTAAGGCAGCACCGAAGCAAATCGGGTAAGAACTGGATTACTCAAAGTCCTAACTGTGATTGAATCGGGATTAGCCCGTGATGTATTTCAATTACTTCTTCTTGTTTGCTTATGGAAATTGGATTGAAATCAGATTGAATTTGGTTGTTATTTGCTGTGAAAAACTATTGCACTCTATGTGTTTTTAAAAATGCCTATTAGCTTTTTCTTAGAAAGAATTGTATGAAATTCTTCTATTTTTCTGATTCTCATTAATTGAATTGAATTACATGCTTTACATGAGTATAAAAAACGGTAACCAGTTACATTTGGACACCTCACTCAGTCTAGAAGCTATGACAACTAGCACATCTTGTCCTTCAAGTAATCCACCACATCTCAAATTCTGTTTTGAATTAATAATTGATATCACAGCACATAATCACACTCACACCTACATATCACCTTACTATTTCACTTAATGTAATAGCTTAAGAGCCAACATTAACCGCTTTGGAAAAAACGAACAACAGATGCCTTTGAATTGAACAAGAAATCCAACAAATTCTTATACTGCAAAAACAAAAAACTTAGACCGGGAGATCCGAGATAAGAGAAACGAATGGAAGAGAGGGATGATGCTGGAAGATCCAACGGCGATGATGCTAGACGATGAGGCGATGTGAGGGGAGATGGTCGAGATGGTCGGTTAGGATTTGGATTCGGGTTTCTCGTCCTCGATCACGATGTGGATACACCGGTGAGAATAAGTGGCGTTAATGTCCACGTGGTGATCTCTTCATCAATAGAAAGGTTTATCAGAAATAAATGTTTACCCATAAAAAAAAATAAAAAGAAATAAAAAGTATGGAACATATAATACTAACCAAATCGTACAAACAAATAATGAATAGGAAAAGTGGGGAGGAACGAGTAAATCGTAGACAGTAGTCATGCCCAACCTCCAAACCCCAAACCCAACCTCGAATCCATCGTCGAATCCGAGTTCCTCGCCATCCTCGAAGCCCTTTTTGAGGCCGACCTGCCTTGCGTTCTCTTTCCCGACAACTAGACCGTCTTTGTAGCCTTCATCGAAGCCTTCCTGATATACGGCGCGATCACAATTCAAAGCTACATCCAAGAAGTCCTCCGCCATGAAGAAAACAAATACAAAAATAAACTAATTTTCTGAGGTTGGAGAAAATTTACCCTTTCTACTTTTGAAGCCACCCCCACCTCCCAAGAACAAAAATCCCACAATCCTAATCCACCCACTGAACAACCCACAAATCACCGCCACTCCATCGCCGGCGACTCCATTGGATGCAGCTCTTAGCAGAATGTTTGTCCAACCGCTTTTGTGATTTAGAAGAAATCACCGCATCAATATTTTCCGGACCAACAAAAATGTAGTTTCTTTCAAGAAATGAAGGGTAATTAAGCTATCAACCAACCATTATAAAAGAAAATGAGATGCAGAGAACGAAGAAATTAAAATCTTGAAGAGGAGGAGCGGAGGTATTTGCAGAAAAGAGATGGCGAAGAGGATCGGGTGGGTTAGGAAAGTGTAATTTTATTAGTTTTAATTTTTTTTAAAGAATTTTAATATAAAATTTAATAAAATGTGACAAATGTCTTAATTACTCCTATAAATTTTATTATATTAGCGCTACATAAGTTAATTTTAACGGCAACTAACAGTAATTAGATGAAAGTAATGAAATTGTTGCAATTGAGGTAATAGAATATCTCTTTTGGGTACAAAGTGTCACAAATTCTTATTTTGGGTGCAAAGTGAGATTTCGCATTATGTTCTAGCTGCACTTCAAATAATAAACCTACTAAAAATTACCAAATCAAATGAAAACTAAAAAAAAAGAAATTAACACTCCTTTCCTTTTCCAATTTTCCCATTTACTGAATGTACTAATCAGAACCCATTATGTTTAGTTTAGCCTAACTATCTTATAAATTTGCCACTTAATATTATGATTTAGTGGTATTTCTCTCTACATACTATGTGGGAAGTCTAAGCTTTGACTCTCGTAAAGTTGTAGAGGACTCAAATTCGACTTTGGTAAAGCTGTGGAGGCCTCAAGTTCAACTCTCATAAAGATGAGGTCCACGGGTTGAAGAAATCTCGAGTTCGACTTTCATAAAAGTGTGGAGGTCTCGAGTTCGAGGGTCAATGGAGGTCTTGGGTTCTAACTCTCATAAAGAACGAGGTCCACAGGTTCAACGGTTTGTGAAAATCTTGGATTCAAATCTCATAAAGAGCAAAGTCTTTAGATTCGACTCTTGTAAAGAATGATGTTGCTACCTACGTTATAAAATGTGATTCTCCCTCCCTATATTTTTGTGTAAAGAAAAAACTATCCTATAAGTCCATTTATTTTTGCCTAAACGAAAAGCCAAAAGCCCAAGTCCATTTATTTTTGCCGAAACAAAAAGCCCAAAGCCGAAGTCCATTTATTTTTGCCTAAACGAAAGCCCAAAGCCCAAGTCCATTTATTTTGCCTAAACGGAAAGCCCAAAGCCCAAGTCCATTTATTTTTGCCTAAACGAAAAGCCCAAAGCCCAAGTCCATTTATTTTTGCCCAAATGAAAAGCCCAAAGCCCAAGTCCATTTATTTTTGCCTAAACAAAATGCCCAATCTCATGAACTAGTCTCATTGACACCCAAATAACCCAATCCGATCCGACACCGAAATCAGCAAAAGCCCAGCCGTCCACCTGCCTCTATATCTCTTGGATGCGATAATCTCATCATTAGCATTACTATATATGTGGAGGTGGAGCACCCAGTTTCAAAAGTCGACCCAATATGTTTGGAGGTTGGCAATGGCAGCCAATACAACATTCGTTGTAATCACAAAAATACACTACACTTCTCAAACAAAAAAAATATATATTAATATTCTTTGTAATCAGACTAAATTGTATGGAACTAAAAACGGGTAGAATTTCACAAAAACATGCCTACCTAACCAGTCACCTACGCGTGCCTTGCAATCTTCCTCACCATTTTCTTCGTTGTAAACTTATAATAACTATTTTTGAAGTAAACTTCTAATAACTTCGGTTCATAAATAATTTTTAACTTTTCATAAGTGGAGATTTTATGCTCGACTTATATAAATGAGGAAAACATTAATACTTCAGTTTTTTGGTCAAAAAATAATCATTTGTTTATAAAGTCAAATGAAAAGTGATTGGAATCACAAACTTCATAAAAAAAAAACATTGTACAACTCACATACTTAAAAAAATTGTTAAAAATAAAAATGCATACTTAAACAAAATCGCATCGCTGGCATAAGGAATCTAGTAATGAACTAAAAAAATTAGGTTAATAAAATATATAAGGGATACTCATAATTTGTAAACGGGGATAACATTGACCCCACGCTTTGCTTTGGGTGCTGACAACTTTCCGCAATCCGCATGTGTGTTTGTTGGTACTACTTGTAGTTGTGACTTTATGAATCTTTGTCGCCGCAAATTATGGTGCTGCCCGGCAAAATAACATGTCAACAACGGAATCATTTTAATTTCTGAGTTTTTTTCTTTTTTAAAATATACGAAATTTTATTAAAAGAATTAAAATACAAATTAAAGATTAAGGGAGGTGTATTGAATATAGAGTTTTGGTTGATCTCTAATTCTAAGTGTATTAAATATAGAGTTTTAATGAGTTTGTATAACTCACCAGGTATTCAATTCAGACTTTTTAAAATTTTCAAAAACTCTAAAAAAGTTGAGATGTATTCAATTCAGATTTTTATTGAGTTTTCAAAACTCTATGAAAATTGAGAGGTATTCAATCATAACTTTTCATGGTTCAACAAAAGTTGAGTGGTATTCAAAATTCGATTGACATTTATTCAATTCATTAAATGGTCGATTTTTGTAGATTTGGAGGTGTGAGATATGCATACCAATGTCAATTCATTTTCTTACCTCTACCCCAAATACTTTCACAGACATTTTTCATGTGAATGTTTTTTTGGCGTGGGGACGTTTCTATGCTTGCTCGTTGAACTGGTCAGTCCATTTGATTTTTTTTTTTCTCTTGATGTGAACAATTTTCTAGTTTTCATGATTATGGTTTCAACTAATTTGAATATTCTTCATGGAATCATTGATTTTTTTTTTCTACTGTAAAACCCTATTCACATTTAGGAAAAAAATCCAGATTGTAACACCCTAATTACAAATAGGGGAAAAAATTGGGTGAGATTGATCAATATGGATTCGTTAACCAAATTTTCTTATCTCCATGATCGATTTTAGAATGATCAATATGATTAGGTTATTTATATATATTATATATATATATATATATATATATATATACCTTTTGAATAAATTGGATTTATTAACTGTATGTTTTATACTCGGATTAAACTGTTAGTGGCCTATTGTTCTATAGGCAGCAAAGGAATCTTATGATGTTCAATTATTAGACCTTATTGTTGTGTGTATACTTGTTTTCATCGTGTAAGAAGAATTTTTCCTCACATGTATATATATATATATACACAATAGGATTGGCTTTCATCCTATCAAAAAACGAATATATATAAATACACCCGTTTTTAAATATACTCCCTTTTCCTTACTATGTGGAGATATCCATCTCGTATAGTTCTAGGACTTGATCATCAATTATGATCATTGTCTACAGAACCGGCTATTTTTATGATGGTGTCAAATTTTCATACGTTGTCATAATGATGGCTAGCATCTTATTGATTGTTACGGTTTTGAGTGTTAATAATTTTGTTTTCAGAAATTTAATAATTAAATAATTAATTAAACTATTATGATCTGTTTATAAAACTCCTCAAATTTCCTTAAAAAAAAAAGACTTCAAATTGAAAAAATTCTATCAAATTCTACGACAATCAATCTAGAATTCTACAAAACTCTATAAAATTCTATAAATCTTAATACAAAAATCTCCAAAACTCTGTAACATAACTATGTATAATTTCATCATTAAATTTGTAAAAGTTAATGTAAATCGATAAAAATCTACAAAATCTATAAAATTCAATCACTTAAACAACTCTGCAATTATCTATATAAATATGAATTCAATACACCCCTAAGCTACAATAACCTGACAATAAACAAAATATCACCAGCGATCATGTTTGATATATGTCGAAACGGTCTGTAGGGAATAACGCAAAATAATAACCTTAAATCTCCTAAGCATCATCAAGACCATTACTCGCTAAACAACTATTCTTTGCAGTGACACAAAAAGGTAAACCTAATACATAAGTAATCCGGAATAAGAGCCGCTGGATTTATTTTTGCACAAAGCAAACTAAAAAGAAAAAATAAATAAATAACCCAACAAAAGGCACAAATGGGCCACCACCATATTGCCAAATAAATGCTCGATCAAAACCAATGCTCGTTTGCTTATCTGATTTATTCATTATATCCTTATGGATACCATCCCTTTGGACTCAAACATGAATAAATACCTTCTGTAATAAACAAATAACTGGCACGTCGTTTAGCTGCAAAACTTATCATTTTACTAATTAAGTACATACGTATGTGCGTGTTCTTCATTTCTTTTTAGAAAATAATATTTACTCTAATTTTTATATGCTAAATTATACATTAAGTTAGCCATTAAATAATAAATTTTACAAAAACATATATCGTTCCTCGTCATGATTTAAATTGAAGTTTTTGTTTTCGATAATTAGATTTAAATTGAAGTTACACACTTATGAATGTCGTTCATTCATTAGAGTGGTATCCAGGTTGTTGAGCTTTCAATTATTTGGTAAGTGGATCATTTGCATGGGTTGGTAACTTGGTGGGACAATTTCTTTCTCCATTTGCGGACCTTGCGGTCAACAATCAATCGACCGTTGTGGCACGTCTTTGTCTACCATTAGCATTCATATGTGGTTTTCTTTTTTTTTTTCAAACAAAAATATTTGAACTTTTGTTATGATGAAGATTGTATCACTAAATAATTCGGCTAAGTTTCTTAACTTATTTGAAAGAAATTACAATCATGAATATAACTAAATTATTTGACACTAAAATTAATGAGAGAAATATACAATTTGTGTTTTGACACTCAAATTTAAAATCATTTATTATATATTGAGTAAAAATATCACTAGATATCAATATTAGTGATAACAGAATATATTTATTTGTTTAAATTTTTAATTATTAAAAACATTTAACGCAAGGTGTACAAAATTGGACCTGCCCACTTGGTTGCTATATGGGCTCTGTACTTTCTACCAAAAATAGGATAGGCCATGATATAGGGAGGGATGATCAGCCCATCAACCAAAGTCTATAAATGGGGTTTTTCGAGCTGGTTCAATTCAATTTTTCCGGAAAATCAATTTGAATTCAATTAAAGAAAATAAAAGGGAATATATATATTATATATAATAGGTGATGTGCTAGGATTTAATTTTTTATTTAGTACGCATTTATTTATAAATTTTTTTTCCATTACGCAATCATTTATAATGCATAAAAGAAAAATTACATCGCTATAGTACGGTATAGTAATTTCTCCAAATAATTGATATTTTTATCATTTTCCACTAAAACATCGTATTTCATTTGGGTTCGTTTTGTGTATGTTAGGGTTTAAAAAGAAATTAAGAAAATCTATTCAAATTATAGAACTCAAGTCAATTAGACTCAAACTTTTATGTTTATATTGCATAAGATTGATTATGATTTATAGAAATTCTACTCAATTCGTCAACTCTTCATAAAAAACTTAAGGCCTTACAAATATTGAAGGAAGATGATTTTATATATTAGGTATCGACATTGTTTTCAACAAGAGATTAACTCGTTCTTCCACTATATAGTAAATGTGAATATCACTACATCAAGAAAATTGAGGTTATAAAAGTGGCCAAAGTACCTTACGAAGTTAAGTGAGCCGTTGTTGTTTTTTTATATACAAGGATATTAGGGGAGGAGATACATTATATAAACATTGTGTATCAACCTCACCAGACGAGAGTCAAACCCGAGACCTCCCCAATATTAAGTGGAGATGAATACTACTAGGTCATAACACTAAGTGACAAGGTAAGTGAGTTTAATTCATGCCAAATGAGTTTTGCTCAGATGATTCTAGCCTTGACATGCAGACTATTGGTCTCAAGTAGGTCTAGCTCAGATGATTCTAGCCTTGACATGCAGGCTATTGGTCTAGCCTTGACTGGACTATTTTTTTTTTTAAAGTGAGTTTAATTTCTATATTTTCTAATTTTCTGACTTATTCTAGAAGATTATACTCGTTGATTAGTAAAATTTCCTCTCTTAAAGTCAAGTCTCTCTTTAACAAAAATCTTAAAACCTTATTTGAAAAGCTTGATTCTTGTTGACGGGTGGGTCAAACCTGACAACGTAAGATCCCTCCGGATCTGAAGACTGCTCTCCTAAGTTCTGTGGACTAGGTGGCAAGATTCGTCCCACGACAAAGGTAGGCCGCTTGGGCTGCAAGGCTTGATGTCCTTTGTCTGATTGGATCTTCCTTCACCCGGTATTGAAGTACCTAAGAGAGAATATAGAGAAGGAAAAGGAAGAGGAGAAAAAAGGTTAGACTTGGGAGGCTGGTGTGGCTCCAGCCAACTACCCTCTGCTGCCTAAGTTAGTATGTGTTTAGGAGATATGGCAAAGCATAGTGGAGACATAATCAATCTTCAAAAACTAAGGAGATTAGAAGAAGAAGATTGACTAAAATATGACAAGAGATATTTCTAGAGAAAAGACTGAGAGTTTAGAGAAAGAGCGTTTTTAGAGAGTAATTCCCCTTACTTGAAGTCCCCCTTTTCTGGGCAAAATGGGGTATATTTATAGGAAAATATGACCCGACCCGACCGCAGCCATTTGCACAAAGCGAGTAGCCGCTCACCTGGAGTCTGCGTAAGTGTTGTCTTATGCAGGGGGCCATCGGAGTGGTGACACTTGTGGTTTTAGGTCTGCAACTACGGTGTTGGAAATCGTAATAGTTCTGCCCAGGGAGATTTGGTTGGTGATAGATGGGACTTTGGCTGCTGACATGTCTACAAAGGGATGATCGACAAGTGTACTCTAGCTGGTTGATTTGATTGGAGCCTCTGACATGGACGGTGGCATACCCGACCGGGTATGCAATGCTCTCTGTGGGGGGGGGGTCCTCACTTAGGTGGGCTATTTGTAGAAGGCAGGTGTGCTCTTTGGTTGGACTGGGCTATGAGTTGCTCATTGGAAGGGCCAATCCTTCTGATGGGTCCAAGTTCGGGGCCCACAAGATGGGAATATATGGATTCTTCCTTGTGAGTCTCAAGACGGGCTTTTTTATATAGTCTAACAGATTCGGCTCGGCTTATCAAGGGTATCAATAATAGTCCCCCAACTTCTATGTCGAGAATACCTCGTATGGGGAGTTGAACCTTTATAGGGAAAGCTGAGCCGAATGTTGCAGACACGAGGGAGTCTCGGCTCATCCAACCTACCCATGGGGGTCTGAAAGTCGAGGCGGAGGCCAAGTCCCCTAGTCCCCACAAGTCCCCAGACGGGGTTAGAGACTAAGGGTTCGTAGTTGACTTTTTGCGTGGTGTGTTTAATTATGGGGGATTTGTGGCGGTTGGGCGTGATGGGAAGTGGGAAAGGTGTGAGGCCACATGTCGCGAGAGGGGCGGTTGGTGTGCAGTAGGATTTTATGGCGTTCGTTTGGGAATCGAGGGGGTGGGCGCGTTGCCTGGGGTGCTGGGCATAGTGGGGCACGTGGCTGCCGGGTATTGAAGGGGATATTGCGTCTTTTGGGTTCCCTTGACCTATAAATAGGCCGGAGTTGGTATGAGTACCACTTTTACTCCTTCCGCCATTTTTCATTTTCGCCGTTTGCCATTGAAGTCGTGGGTGGGCCAGAAAAGCATGGAGATTTTGTGGGTTTGCCCTAAAATACCTAGTAAGTGCCTCTTTCCTCCTCTATCTTTATTGTTGTCCTTCTTTGGTTGGTGTATTTAGTTGCTAAGTTTTCTAGGACAAAGGGGTTGGGATTGAGAAAAAATGTCGGACGTGAAGGATTCGCAGTATGGGCTGTCGGACCCCCTGGGTCTGTCGGATCAAGGTGGGAGCATAGAATGAGGAGAGATAGATCGGGCTACCTTGGATATGCCACACGGGGAGTTACCGGTGGGTTTAGGCGGGAACTACGACTACACGTTCGAAGTGGTCCGTGGTGAGAAAGGGCAGGGCGGGTTAGCGAGGCGGATGTGAAAGTCGACTAGGGTGGGTCCCTCGTTCGAGTCTGCGTAGGAGGTTGGGTGGGGACTTCAGCTGTGAGGGAGCGGGTGAGTCGAGTCGGGTTGGTGAAGAAAGGACTGTAGAGGCGAGTGGTGGGAATGAAGGAGCTGAGGAGGGTAGTGGGGAAAGTGTTAGTAAAATCAGTGTGCGCGTAGTACATGGGATGAGACTTGTCCATACCGAGTTGGGTTACCATTAGACGTGCACTTCTATGAGCTTGAGAATTGGTCTATAGACGTTGTGGCGTCGGTGGTGTTAGAAGAGAGGTTGCGGTATCTGAGGTGGGCGTATTCGATTCCAGAGTTGGTTGAATTAAGGGCACCGGCTCTGGGTGAAAGGCCTAGCCGACCCCCAAGGGGGTGGGTTACGCTGTGTGAGTATATGTTCAAGTGTGGGTTGCGGTTAAATTTGTATCAGTAGGTACAAGAACATATGAGTTTAATAGGCTTGGCACCATTTCAAATGAGTCCAAACATGTTTCAAACTTTGCTGTCAATGTACGTATTATAGGGGAAGTGAACTCCTCAGAGCCATCAACAGATGTGATGGCGCATGTGTATGAGCTGCGTTCTAGTCCTTGGTAGGTAGGTTTTTAAAACCTAAAATCACGGGGGAAAGGTGCCCTGATAGAAAATGATGTTGTTGGGACTTGCGAATGGAAAGACCGATGGTTCTTTGCTAGTCATGCGTTGGAGGTCGCCCAATGGGTGGATTAGCCTAGCCGGCGGGTGGCCAGGCGATTTAGGAATAAGGGTTGGGTTAATTTGACATAAACTCCGCCTTTGGGTGGGCTGATTTCAGTTTTTGCAGCTCTCTTTTTTTGTTTGTCGGGGGATAGCATTGCATTATGTTGTTTTAATCGCTTGTGTTTGATTTGTGCTTGCAGTGGATTTGTCGAAGGTTGTTGCGTTGGAGGAGATTGAAGAGGTGGAGCTGGAGGCGGTGAAAGCATTACCAATTAAGGAGCGGGTGCCCTCTGGTATACTAACAGTAGAAAAGTTGAAAGAAGCGAGTTTTCTAGAGACGATGGTGATGGATAGTAATTAACCGGCGACGTGCGCACGGTTGGAAAAAAAGTTGGGGAAGAGATAGGCTGGGGGCTCGAGTGTGTCTGCGGAGAAGGCTAGCGGGTCAGCTATGAAGGGAGTAGGTAGCGTAGGTGGGAGAACACCAGCGGGGTCGACTGAGAAGAGTGGTGGAGGTAGTATGGGACCTCCACGTGGCTATTCGGTGGGCAGGCATTTCGTGGGGAGGAGTCTGCTTTTGTCTCCTCCAAGGCATGCTAGCAAGAGGCCGGCTGCGTAGGAGGGCTCTCCAAGAGGGCTGGCTGCGAAGAGGCCGTTGATCGATGGTCGGGTACCTGGTACCCCAAAGTCGAGTACTACGACTATGAATGGGACGTTGCTAATCGGCGTCACAAATGAGCTAGGGTTGATTGAGGAATTCCAGTCGACGGGGAAAAGGGTACTGCAGGGGGATACCATGGTGGACTCGAACCACTTGGAGCTTGGAAGCTATGCGGGTACGTGCTTGCAGGCGTATGAGGACTTGCTGAAGGTATGTGGGTAATTTTGTATGTATTAGCGTTGTGATTTGTACTGGTAGATAGATTTGTTAAGCATAGGTTGGATTGGCGCATGTGACAATTTAGAATTTCATGGCTGTACGGAAGGTAGTGAATCGTTGGCACAATGAGGTGGGCCAAACTTCCGAGCATTGGGTGGTGCAAGAGAAGTTGGCCAAGAAGGAAGAAGAGTTGTCTATGGCGTTGGCGGATATGGAGTCCAAGAAGAAAAATAGGGCAGAGTTGCATGGCATGCTGAGGAAGAGCCGGAACGATTATGGGAGGTCTCTTTAGGAAAGGGAGGAGCTGATGCAAAAGGAATCGTGGACTGGTGGAAGAGAACAATAGATTGCAGGAAGTCGTGGAGAGCATGTGTAGTGCAAATGAGAAGATTGTTCAGAAGTGGTTAAATTCACTGAGGCAATGGGTATGAGGACTAAGGTGAGGACAAATGGCGGGTTTGATGCTTTGGAACGTATCCAGAAGAAGCATCATACTTATGTTCATAGCATTTATGACCTGATGAGGTGGATGAAGGTGAGACGGAGGTGACCCAGCACTTGGTTGATCCGGGTATGGGTTCTGCAGAAGTTGAGCTGAGCTAACCTCGCACTGCTGAGGTGCTTGAGGATAGTCAAGCCATGGAGGAAGAGCCTGTCTAGGAGGTGATTGCATCTGTGGAGGAAGGTACAAGAACTGAGCTGACTAGTAGCCAGGCTAAGGGCGATGAGGAGAAGCCTGTGGTGCAGGAGACGGTCGAACCAACCGACCCGTGAGGATGCGGGTCTCGTGTGAAGGCTCTGGGTGGCTATTCATAGCCGACATGCTTGATGAAGTTTTTTACTGGCTTACATGGGCGTGTAACCTTTTTTTTTTGTGAATGGCCCTATTTTTTCTTGTTTGTTACCTTTTGTTGAACTGAATGGGTCTAGTTGGCCTGGCGGGTAACACCGTGCTTCATACAGTACTTTATGCAATTTTAAGTATAAGGTTTGCCCGTTTGAGGTTTTTTATTAACAAACTTGTTTGCTTTTTACATATTGCACATGTTTTATTGGTGTTTTGAATAACAAGGTTGGGTGTGTGGAAGAGGAAGGTTTTTGTTCCCTTCCAACACTGAGTTGTTTGCGTAGGTTGGTTTGTAGAATGTGTGTACGTAATTTTTAATCTGTTTGTTGGTTTAAATACTTGTGGTAGATGGTAAGGATCAGGAGTTATGTGTGTGAAGCGAATATGTAGGCGAGGTCAACCAAACTTGAACATAAAAATGAAAAAGTAACTAAACCTTCATTAGATAAAACTGATGAACCCCGGAGGGAAAGGACACCAGTGGAATGTACAAACTGTCCTAGGAACAGCTCATGGGCCCGGTACAACGGGTCGGCTGTGAAGGGGAATGGTGGCTTATGGATTGCGCCTTAGGATAGAGCCAAAATACGGAGAGCTGATCATCCGGGGGGGTGGGAGATAGGAGTGAATATGAGAAAATGTGTCTGGCGGGTAGCCGTATCGTGGGTCTGCTGTGCCTCAGGATGGGGCACATGATACGAGTTTCCCGAGTTACTATTACGCATCCTAAGGGTAGTACTGGTGGAGGTGCTCCACGTTTCAGGGATGGGGCAGATGTTTTCCCTTCATAGTAGCCAAATGGTAAGTCCCTGGTCTGGTCATGCACAACACTTTATAGGGCCCCTCCCATTTTGGACCTAGGGTACCCGCATCTCAATCATGGGTAGCTAGTGTAGTCTTTCTGGAGACTAGACTCCCAGGTCGAAAGGAACGTGGTCTGACATGTTGGTCATAGTATCTGGCAATTCGTTGCTGATAGGTTGTGTTGTGTTGTTCTGCGCGGATGCATTTCTCCTCTAGGAGGTCTAAGCTGATAGCTTGTAGTTATGAGTTTCAGGTGCTCTCATAGGATGCCACACGATGGGTTTGGAGACCAACTTCAATGGGTGCTAAAGCCTCTGAGCCAAACATCAGGGGGACTGGGGTTTCGCCAGTAGATGTTCGTTCAGTGGTCCTATAAGCCCACAGAGCAGCATTAAGGTGATCTGTCCATTCTCCTTTAGCAACCCCCAATTTCTTCTTGATAGTCTGTTTTAGGATTTTGTTGATGGCCTCTATCTGTCCATTGACTTGGGGGTGTGCTAGTGAGGCGAACCTGAGGTTGATCCAATAGGCGGAGCAGAATTCCCTGAATGGGAAGTTGTCAAATTGTCGCCCATTATCAGTGATGATGGTGTTGGGAATACCGAAAATGAAAATGATGTTTTTCCAAACAAAGTTCCTAATATGTTGTTCCATAATAGTCGTGAGGGCCTTAGCCGCAACCCACTTGGTGTAGTAGTCAACAACAACCACGGCATATCGTTTTTCTTTGTATCCAGCTGGCATTGTGCTAATCAAGTCCAGTCCCCACTGTGCGACTAGCCAGGGACTATTCATGGAGGTTAAGGGCTCATCAGGCTACCGAGGGATTGGGGAGAAGAATTGACAACGTTTACAAAAGCGTGCTATGGCTTGAGCATAAGCTTGAATGGCAGGCAAAAAATGACCCTTGGGTACTACTTTGTTGGCCAAGCTACGTGTGGCCGTATGGCTACCACTGAAGCCTTCATGCATGTCCTTGAGCACAAGTATACCCAACTCGGGTGTTATTGTAATGACCCTTCCCGAATTTCACCTTGAAATCCGCAAAAAGCCCTTATCGTGTCTGACAACTCTTTTTCATCAAAATTTAATACCAGGAATACCCTTTGTCTGTAAATATATTTGGTAAACCTTACAGGGTTCCAGACAGAACCTCTGTACTTACTGACCACACCTACATGTCAGTCAGTCATACACTGCCGAATCTTCTATAGTAATCGCACAAGACAACTGGCTCGTCCATCTGGGTCATCGCCCACACTAACCTACTGACCTGGATGACAAAGGAACCATACTTGGTTGAATTGAGTCTTACTGACTTGCACCGAGTCGAACTCAATATCCCGGCTCGTCTTGAGCCCCCGAGTGATAACTCAATATCCCGGCTCACCCTGAGCCCCCGAGTGATAACTCAATATTTCAGCTCACCCTGAGCCCCTGAGTGATAACTCAATATCCCGGCTGACCCTGAGCCCCCGACTCCCAACGATATGATGGAGAATGATCCCTCGAACACCCACATTGGAGAACCTCTCGACGATCTGGCGGAGACATACCCTCTAATGCCAATCGGAGAACCCTCAACAATGTAGCGGAGTAAACACTCTTCACACCAATCATAAGAGAATCATAGGGTATAACCTAATACCTAGTCCATTCACAGCACGAATAAAATACCCAAACATGGACGCCCTAGTCTCAAGGAACTCTTTACACAATATTGACCAAACTACCTTGACCTCCGAGCTTAAAACCCGTTCTATGGTCAACCGTTACTGCTGGGATTACCCAACTGGGGCTCTAAATGAACTCCTATGGCCTCAAAACCATCCAAATCCGGTTCGGAACGTCCCAAAACCCTAGCCACGCACTGCCGTGACCTCGAAATCGACCCTACCCACCGCCACGAGCAGACAGAATGCCGGACCATGCGCTACATGCCCGTACGCGCGTTCATGCGCCCTCATGCACCGGCCACTCGATGCTACAGTGCTGCACAGGCTGACTCGGCCTAACCCGAACCTACTCGGCCTGACCATGTCCAACTCGACCCGATCGGTCCAACTTAACTATACCGGTTCACTCGACTCGACCACAGTCTGACTCGACCTAACCCAGTCTGACTAAACCCAACCAATCACCGGTGACTCACCGGAGAAGACGACCACGCCGCTGCCTTCGCCGTCGTCGGAATCCGCCAATTTCGGTCGATTTTCAAGCTTTCCTAACTTCTTCAAAACTCAACCGTTTTTCATGAATTTTATGTCTAAATTCATCTACTGAATCCCAGGAATCTAAAAATGAACTCAAAATACTAAACCCATACATGTACTGGCCGAAAAATTGGTCGGAAGCTTTTGGTCCTTTTTCCCTCCGATTGGTGTCTCCTGCGACTTCCTCATTCGGTGATGGGTATGGTTGTTCTCGCGTGAAGGAGTAGAGAATCATGGTGTAAACCAAATGGATTGAAGTTCCCCAGAATTGAAGGTCCGAATTCAAGGTTTTTCTTTGGTTTTCGGTCGGTGTCGATCACGGGTTTGGATGGATTTTTATTCAATTCAATCCCCCCATGAGATATGTTAGGAGGATTTGACTTTCTATACATCCCACGGGCAAATGATCAAAATACCCCTGAATAGTCGAGACCCGATACTTCCTCGCACGACCTACATTTTTCACGTGCCACCTGTCTACGAACTCGTGAGTTCGAGAACTACGCAACGGTACCCGAAAGAATTGTCAAATGTGGCTCTACACAAAATTGACTTCTGAGCCCCCTTTAAAACTAAGGGTAAAATGGTCTTTTCACAAATTAATTTACAACAATTCAATAATTAAATGTCCGGGTCGTTACTACTCAACCTCCTTAAAGAAATTTCGTCCCCGAAATTTCCTTAACTCAGATCAAAGAGCCAACCTCCTATTTCAAGTTCTCTTCCGTCACCACCGACGCGAACTGGGCCCCCGAAGAACCTGTGCACTTTGCACACAGTCTTGACAACAAACCGTAGGCGAGAACAACATCATGGAGGCACTAGAATCCATTCAACACGGAACATACCTCGAGACACGTCTCTGAGCCTAAGAAGTCCACTGCGGGTCCTACTCCCAACATGACTTCATGATGTCACATGGCCGAACCTACCTCGAAACCAGGTGTCAGATAGGAACACATGTACTACGTGCAGTCAGTCTCAACGATCTAGCGGAGCACCACCTTGCAACGTCAGCATCGGTGAACCCATCAACGATCTGGCGGAGAAATACCCTCCAACGCTAGTCGGAGAAAACCTTGACGATTACGTGCTGGAGAAGACCCTTCATCATGTATAAAAAAATGCGTGCATACACAACATTTCTTTTCAAACATTCGGTGGAACCCACGAAATCCAAACAATGAAAACATTACATGGTCCGCAACCTTGCTTTGAAAACCTTCCTCAAGGAGTTTACAAGTCATATGAAATGAACCTGGACACTACATGTAAATCAAAACATATTCCACTGCTCCCGAATAAAATCTCGAGCCGCAGCTCAAAACCCTCCACACACTCGATATACCTCGAGCTATGCAGAAACCCTGTACTATGCATAGATAGCCTCAACGACACGGTGGAGCAAAACCCCTCGACACTAGCGTCGGAGCGCTCAGCAACCAGCGGAGCGAAACCACTCAACGCCAGTCAAAGAAAACCATATCCCTGCACATTCGATATACCTCGAGTGGCGCAAAACCCTATGCTATGCGTAGACAGCCTCAACGACCCGGTGGAGAAAAACCCCTCGACACTAGTGTCGGACCCCTCAACAACCAACGGAGCAAAACCCCTCAATGCCAGTCGGAGAAACCTTTACCATCGGGACATAACTTCAGTGAAAACCAAAATCCGTGTTTTGAAATCCTTATTTTCTGGCCTAAGCCAAATTCATTGAAAAACCAGGTTTATACCAAAATCCAAGGAAATCACACATCCAGGGTTACACCCAAAACCATGAACTCAAAGTCAAAACTACTTAATAACCAAGTCCATAAAACCAGGTCATAGCCCAAAACACATTTTCCCTGAAATGTTGAAACCTTTGTCCAGTAAGATTTGTACGGAAATTGTCAAAAGCAATACATAAAAGAGTTTAATTCGCATATACATGTATGTATGCATTGTCATCTACAAAACCAGGGTCCACTCACCAGCAACAACGATGTCTTCCTCACCTGTGCATCACGTGACCTCCGCCTCCTTCAGTCTTGTTAACAGGAATCGTTAAATAATTTGCACACAAGTGTGCGGTGTGCAGGAAGTTAAATATAGAGCTCTGATACCAATTGTAAGGACCCTTCCCGAATTTCACCTTGAAATCCGAGAAAAGCCCTTATCCCGTCTGAAAATTATTTTCCTTTAAAATTTAATACCAGGAATACCCTTTGTCCTTAAATATATTTAGTAAACCTTATAGGGTTCCAGACAGAACCTCTGTACTTACTGACCATGCCTACCTGTCAGACGTAGGATAGCTTACAGGTCACCTTCGAACCCTCAGAATAGTGGTGATCCGAAGTGGTAACATTCTCTAACATGAGCTCTTATACTAATTGTACAGTCGGTCGTACACTGCCGAATCTTCTACAGTAATCACACAAGACAACTGGCTCGTCCATCTGGGTCACCGCCCACTCCAACCCACTGACCCGGATGACAAAGGAACCAGACTTGGTTGAATTGAGTCTTATTGACTTGCTCCCACTCGAACTCAATATCCCGGCTAGTTCTGAGCCCCTGAGTGATAACTCAATATTCCGACTCACCTTGAGCCCCTGAGTGATAACTCAATATCCCGGTTCACCCTGAGCCCCCGACTCCCAACGATATGGTGGAGAAAGATCCTTAGAACGCCCACATTGGAGAACCCCTCAACGATCTGGCGGAGACATACCCTCTAACGCCAATCGGAGAACCCTCAACAATGTAGCGTAGAAAACACTCTTCACACCAATCATCAGAGAATCCCATGGTATAACCCAATACCTAGACATATGCATACCCCATGCAATCCTGGAACTCTAGTCCGTTCACAGCGCGAATAAAATACCTAAACATGGACGCCCTAGTCTCAAGGAACTCTTGACACAATATTGACCCAACTAGCTTGACCTCCCAAGGTTAAAACCCGCCCTATGGTCAACCGTTACCGCTAAGATTACCTAACCAGGGCTCTAAATGAACTCCTATGGCCTCAAAACCATCCAAATCCGGTCCGGAACGTCCTAAAACCCTAGCCACGTGCCACCACGAGCCGGCAGAAGGCCGGACCAAGCGCTATGCGCTAGCCACGGGCCCCCATGCGCGTCCACTCACTGCTACAGTGCTACATGCGGGACCCGGTCTGACCTCGCCCTACTCGACCTGACCCGATCCGACTCGACCCGACCGATCCAACTCAACTCGACCGGTTCACTCGACCCGACCCCAGTCTAACTCGATCGAACCCAGTCTAACTCCACCTAACCCGGTCTGACTAGACTCGATCGATCACCAGCGACTCACCGGAGAAGACGGCGGTGCCGCTGTCGTCGCCGTCGCCGGAATCCTCCATTTTCGATCGATTTTCAAGCTTTCCTAAGTTCTTCAAAACTCAACCGTTTTTCACGAATTTTATGCCTAAATTCATCTACTCAATCCCAAGAATCTAAAAATGAACTCAAAACACTAAACCCATACATGTACTGGCTGAAAAATTGATCGGAAGCTTTCGGTCCTTTTTCCCTCCGATCGGTGTCTCCCGCGATTGCCTCATTCGGTGATAGGTATGGTTGTGGGTTGTGCTCACGGGAAGGAGTAGAGAATGATGGTGTGAACCAAATGGATTGAAGTTCCCCAGAATTGAAGGTCCGAATTCAAGGTTTTTCTTTGGTTTTCGGTCGGTGTCGGTCACGGGTATGGATGGATTTTTATTCAGTTCAATCCACCCGTGAGATAAGTTAGGAGGATTTAACTTTCTATACATCCCACGGGAAAATGACCAAAATACCCCTGAATAGTCGAGACCCGATACTTCCTCGTACGACCTCCATTTTTCACATGACGTCTGTCTACGAACTCGTGAGTTCGAGACATATGCAACGGTACCCACAAGAACTGACAAATGTGGCTCTACACAAAATTGACTTCTAAGCCTCCTTAAAATTAAGGGTAAAATAGTATTTTCACAAATTAATTTACAACAATTCAATAATTAAATGTCCGGGTCGTTACCGTTATGCACCGCAACAAAGGCATGGAGAAGCCACGTTTATATAGGTGACTAGAAACTATGCAGTGTCGAGCTGACCTGACTTTCACTTTCTTAGCCAATTACGAATCAGGCGGGAGAGCACCAGTGGTAAGGTAGGTGTAGATGTCAGTCATCCAATTGGTGTTAACCATGGTCTCGAGTATCTCTATGTCGGGTTAGTTAGTGCTGGGTTCAGTAACATATTCAATTAGGGTAGTATGTTTGATGTCTCGGGGTGCTGCAGTGGCGAGTCGTGTCAACGCGTCTGCTCGATTATTGTTAGCATGTGGGATCTATAGGATGCGGTAAGAGTCAAACTTGCAGAGTAGCTTCCGCGGTACAGCGACGTACGCCCCCATGTTAGGATCCTTAACTTGGAAGTCATTTGTGATTTGACCGACGACAAGTTGGGAATCGCTATTGATATGAAGGGACCTGACACCTAGGTCATGCGCAACCTTTAGCCCAGCCAGTAAGGCCTCATATTCGGCTTCGTTATTGGAAGCAAAGTAAGTGAAGCGCAGAGCATATTCCCGGGCGTTCCCCTCAGGGGTGATTAGGGCGAGACCTGCACCGCAACCACTTTTATTGGAGGCACCGTCGACATAGAGGGTGCAGAGGGGCTACTTGGATGAAGTAAGCAGTGTAGATGAACTGGCTTGGTCGGTGGAGATTGATTATGTTTCTTGGGGTGTGAATTCAGCGATGAAGTCTGCCACAACTTGTGCTTTCAGTACGGACCTGCCCTTGTATTGTATGTCAATTTCACCTAGTTCGATGGACTATTTGATGAGACGACCTGATGTTTCGGATCATTGGAGGTAGGTGGCAGAGTGGTTGGTCAGTCATGACCTCAATTGCATGAGCTTGGAAGTAGGGACGGAGTCTCCAAGCAGATGTGACGAAGTCTAATGCCAGTTATTCTATGGCAGTATATCAGGTCTTAGCATTAAGAAGTGCTTTTGATACATAGTATACTGGGTTCTACTCAGACCCGGATGTACGAATGAGGACAAAGCTAACGGCTGATGGTGATACTACTAGGTATAAGGACAAGGTCTCGCCTATTTCTGGCTTTGAGAGGATTGGGGGCTGATGTGCTGTTTTAGTTTCTCAAAGGCCTCCGAGCATTCCCCCTTCTATTCCATGATTTGTTTGACGCCTTTAAGTGCCTTAAAAAATAGGAGACATCGGTCGGTAGTGCGTGAGATAAAGCAGTTCAGAGCGGCTACCCGGCCAGTGAGACATTGGACTTCTTTTTTTGTGGTGGGGGCTTTGCGTGTCGAGGAGAGCCTTGATTTTCTCCGGGTTTGCCTTAATACCGCGTTGGTTGACCATAAATCCCATAAACTTGCCAGAGGCGACCCCAAACACGCAATTGTCTGAGTTAAGTTTCACGTTATAACGGTTCAAGATTGCAAAGGTGGTGGCCAGGTCAATGACATGTTGGGAGGTCTTTATACTTTTCACCAGTATATCATCAACATAGACTTCTACTATTTTTCCCAAATGGTCTGCCAACATCTAGTTTACAAGTCGTTGGTAAGTTGCTCATGTGTTCTTCAATCTGAAAGGCATCACATTATAACAGTACAAACCATTGTCTGTGATGAAGGGTATTTTTTCCTGTTCGTCAGGATGGAGACATATTTGGTTATATCCGAAATAGGCATCCAAGAAGCTAAGATGTTCGTGGTTGACAGTTGCGTCTACAAGTTGATTGATCTGTGGGAGGGGGAAGCTATCCTTGGGGTAGACCTTTTTCCGGTCAGTGAAGTCGACACATATATTGTAAGGACCCTTCCCGAATTTCCCCTCAACACCCGAGAAGAACCCTACTCTCGTCTGACAGCCTAAGAAAAATCCCAAAATACCTTTAAGTCCTTACAAATTTAATTATGAGAACTCTGCCAAAAGTTCAGCAAAGTCTCCTCTTAGGTACTAGTTATCCATCTTCCACCTGTCAGACAAGGGATCAAATAGCACTCCAAATTCCAATAGACAAAACCATCCAACGAAGAAATTGAAAGTTTACAGTAAGTCCAATAATATTATCAGAGCATCTAGTAGGATACTTAATTACATAATTAAATATCCTAGTCGAAGTTTAGGTAAAATGCGCAGATGAAAATCTAATGCCTCCGCCTCTGGAATTGCCCACGTCAACTCAATAGCCTGGAAGGGATTTAAAACACGAAAGTTGTGAGTGGACAACAATAATCATTTATAAATCCTTTTATGAGGAAATCTTACATTTTTCCCCTCCACGAATAAAACCATGCATGCATAACATAAACATTTCTTTTTGAGCAAATATGATATTAAGATATCTAAAAACCACCGGAATTTCATCTTTCTTAGAAAAACACTTAGTTGGACCCACAAAGTCTGTATAATGAAAAATACACTGTGGTCCACAATTTGGTTTGAAAATCCTCTAAGGAGTTTAAAATCATGTAAATTGACCTGGAAACAAAATACATAAAAACATATCCCATGTTCCCGACATACACACCCGATATACCTCGAGTTGTGCAGAACCCTGTGCTACGCGTAGACAGCCACAACGACCCGGCGGAGAGAACCCTCGACACCAGTGTTGAAGAACCCTCAACGAACCAACGGAGCAAAACTCCTCAACGCCAGTCGGAACAACCTTGACATCGGGGACAGAAAACTAGTGAAAACCAAATCCGTGTTTTGAAATCTTTGTTTCTTGGCCTAAGCCAAAGTCATTGTAAAATAATTTATGGCCAAAAACTAGTAAATCATCAAATACGGGTCTAACCCAAAAGCATGGACTCAATAATTATCACATCAAGACAACATAAAAATCGAGTCCAAAACCCAGGCCATTTCCCCAAAACACATTTTCACTGAAATATGGAAAACCTGTGTCCAGTAATAAGTTCTAAACTCCAGAAATTGTCACAACAATACATAACAGCATTTAATTCAAAGACACCTTTATGCATGCAATACTGTTTATAAAACCAAAGTCCTCTCACCTCACGTCCAAGCTAGCTCAATCCCGAGTCGTATGCTCCTCCGAAGTTCCTAGAGCAGTATCGTCTGTCAATATTAACAATCGGGATTACCGGCTAATAACAAAAACCCTATATTTAAACTCCCTAAATCCCGGGAGGTCCGCTCGCGTTACCCTAAAAACGTAGCAACTTTGGATGCCCAAAATTACCCCTAAACGACGTCCGATTAACCCGAAACCTATGCCAACAGATCCGGAATGTCAAAAACTAGCTAACACGCATTGCCGTGACCCCATAACCGATCCCACACACCGGCGGAAGGCCAAACCACTCGCCACGCGCCCTCAGGCGCCCCTACGCATCGTCACGGGCCCCCACACACCGGTACAGTTCACGACGGAATATTCCGTCAAACCTGACGGAATCGAAATATTCTGTCCAGACTAACGGCATTAGGGTTCCGTCCAACTCCGTTAACTTTTGATGGAATATGCCGACGCGGTCAGCATATTCCATCAAACTCTATCGGTGTCAGTTGACCGTGAAGTCAACTAACTGCTGACTGTGTGGCCAGGTGGTGTCTATGTGGCTCCACGTGGCTGCCAGGTGGCTACCATGTGGAGTCCATGTGGCGTCCACATGGCTGCCATGTGGCATGCCACGTCTGCACCATCTGGCCGACCCAGTCGCCAGTGTCTCACCGGAGAAGACGACCACACCGTTGTGCACCATCGGAAACTCACCGAAACATCACCGGAGAAGAAGGCCGCGTCGCCGTCCTCTGTCGATGAAAAACTCCATCTACTCGAACCCAGGAACTCAAATATGACCTCAAAACACTAATCCCGTACCTATGTATGGCGTCTCCCGTGGATGTCTCCTCCGATGGTTTATACGGCTGTGATCGTGGGAAGGAGGAGATTTCAATTAGTAACACTAGAATGGTAGAATGGAAGACTTGGCCTTGATGATGATAAGATCAATTGGGTTTAAAAAAATATATGCCATTGCCAAAATTACTAAAATGCCCCTAACAATCTAGACCTGTAACTTTCGTACTCGAACTCCATTTTCCACGAGCCGTCTGTCTACGAACTCGTGAGTTCGAGACCTACGCAACGGTAGCCGAAACACCGTACAAAGTCTCGCGAAATAAAATTTGACTTCCACGCCCCTTAACAACTAAGGGTAAATTCATCTTTTTACAAAATAATTTACGAAAATTTAGTAATTACATTTCCGGGTTTTTACAATTCACCTCCTTAAAGAAATTTCATCCTCGAAATTCGTATATGTCAATGGAACAAATGTGGATGATGTGCCCCCATCAGTGCCTCGGTTTCCCACGTGGCCTCCTCTACATTAGGATTCCTCCATAACACTTTAACTAGAGGAATAGTCTTTCTGCGCTTTACTTTGTCCTTCCAATCCAGAATTTGCATTAGTTGCTCCTCAAAAATCAAATCATCTCTCAGCTCAATTGGTTGTGTCTCCAACACATGAGACTCATCATATAGGTACTTTCAGAGCATGGACACATGGAAGACATCATTAACTCATGACAGTTCTGGGGGTAAAGCAAGTATGTGCGCCATTGGTCCTATCCTCTCCACAATCTCATATGGCCCAATGTAGCGAGGACTCAATTTTCCTCGCCTACCAAAACGTACCACTCCTTTCCAGGGAGATAATTTCAAGAATACCCAGTCTCCGACCTCAAATTCAAGATCTATGGTCCGTTGGTCTACATAGCTCTTCTGGCGATCTTGGGTTACCTTCAACCTTTTTCCGATGATTCTAATCTTTTCCTCAATCATATCCACTAACTTTGGTGTCAACAGTCTCCTCTCACCTACTTCATTCCAGCATATCGGTGTCATGCACTGCCTCCCATACAGTGCCTCGAAAAGAGACATCCCAATACTCGACTGATAGCATTTGTTATATGCAAATTCCATCAGAGACAGGTGCGAATCCCAGTTTCCTTTAATGTGATCCCACTTCCATTCCAGAATAGGTAATGGTTGTAGTGCCCCGTATGGTTTATGCCTCTATGCTTTCACTTGCTGACACATCAGGCATCTACTCACAAACTCTGCAATTTCTCTTTTCATCCCAGTCCACCAATAGTGTTCCCTTAGGGTATGATACATCTTGGTACCTGCTGGATGCATAGCGTAAGCAGAACTATGAGCCTCCTTAAGAATTTCCCTTTTCAACTCTAGCTCATTTGGTACGCACAACCGGCCATCCTTAACCAAGGCCCCATCATCCCTAATAGCATAGTCTTGCCTATTCCCAACCTCCAACTTCATCCTAATAATGCACAAAATAGGATCCTAGAGTTTAGCCTCAAAAATCCGGTCAATCAAGACAGGCCTCACATAGAAACTAGCCAATAAAGCTCCCTGGCTATCCATGTCAAGTACAATTCCCGCTCTACGAAATTCTACCAACAACGATAGGTAATCCGTATGTAAATGGGCCAAGGAACCCCTAGACTTTCTGCTCAAGGTATCCGCCACAACATTGGCTTTTCCTGGTTGGTACTCTATGGTACAATCATAATCTTTTATCAGCTCAAGCCATCTTCTCTGCCTCAAATTCAGATCCCTCTAGGTGAAGAAGAATTTCAAACTTTGACGGTCAGTAAAGATCCGACATGTCTCCCCGTACAAATAATGTCTCCAGATCTTTAAAGCATGCACCACCGCCGCTAACTCCAAATCATGCGTGGGGTAATTCAACTCATGGGATTTAAGTTGCTTGGAAGCATAAGCTATCACCTTCCCATGCTGCATCAGCACGCATCCTATACCCCGCAATGACACATCACTGTACACCCTGAATCCCCCGTTACCATCTGGAAGGGTTAATATTGGGGCAGAAGTCAACCTCATTTTTAGTTCCTGAAAGCTCTGCTCACACCCAGCATCCCAGTCAAACTTGACCATTTCCTAGTCAACCGAGTTAACGGGGAAGCTATTGTAGAAAATCCTACTACGAATCGCCGATAATATCCCGCTAAACCCAGAAAGCTTCTCACCTCCGTCACTGTCCTCGGTTGCTCCTAGTTTGCCACTGCCTCAACTTTTGGGAATCCAGGCTGATACCCTCAACAGAAATCACATCGCCTAAGAATCCCACCTTAGTCAACCAAAACTGGCCTTTACTGAACTTGGCAAACAATTGCCTTTTCCTTAGCATATTCAACACCAACCTCAAGTGCTTCTCATGTGCCTTAGCACTCCTCGAATACACGAAGATATCATCGATGAACACAATCACAAACCGATCCAAATACTTTCGGAACACCCTATTCATTAAATCCATAAACGTTTTGGTGCATTAGTCAACCTGAAGGGCATCACCAGGAACTCATAGTGGCCATAGTGTGTCCTGAAAGCCGTTTTAGGAACATCCCCTTCCCTGATCCTCAACTGATGGTAACTGGTTCGAAGGTCAATCTTTGAGAAATACCTTGCCCCTTTTAACTGGTCAAACAGATTATCAATTCTTGGCAAAGGTTACTTATTTCACACCGTAACCCTGTTTAGCTGCCGGTAGTCGATACATAACCTCATACCACCATCTTTCTTCCTTACGAATAACACCGGCGCACCCCAAGGTGATACACTTGGTCGGATAAATCCCATATCCACCAAGTCTTGCAATTGAGTTTTTAACTCTCTTAATTCTGCCGGTGCCATTATGTACGGTGTCTGCGATATAGGTTGGGTACCCAGAAGAAGCTCTATGGTGAACTCAATCTCCCGATAAGGTGGCAATCCCGGAAGATCATCAGGAAATACATCAGAAAACTCACTCACCACAGGAATATCCTCTACTCTCACCGGAGTATCCCGAGAGTCAAACACTTGAGCCAAATAGCCTTCACAACCTTTCCTCAATAATTTCTCAGCAGACAAGGCCGATATTACTCCTGAGGGAAGTACCCTACGATCTCCCCGAAATATATGTTTTGGCAAACCTGGACTCCGGAAAACCACTATCTTGTCATAACAATCTATTGAGGCATGGTGCATGGTGCATGGTCAACTAATCCATCCCCAGAATCACATCAAAATCGTAAATGTCTAAGGGGATTAAATCTGCCTACAATGCATAACCTTCAACTATCACCGGGAAACTGCGAATCACGAGGTTCATCACTAACATATTCTCGGGTAGGAGTACTAATACCCATGTCCCAACCAATCGGGGACAATTCTATATCAACAAACAATGTAAAACCCGAGAAATAAAAGAATGTGTCACCCCGGTATCTATCAAAATACGAGCATCATGATTAAAAATAGATAACGTACCAGTGACCAGCTATGGTGCCGCTTAGGCCTCCTGTTGTGTCATCGAAAAAACTCGGGGTGGTGTACCTGAAGATTGACCACGACCCCCACGTCTACCTCTGGCCCTATTGGCCCCACTGGCCCTGTTGGCCACACTGAATTGAGTCTGTCTCCCTGATGTAGTACCAGACGTTTGCACTGTCCTCTGACTCGGTTCAGTAGCACCATGACCCAAGGAAATACTGCCCGGACGATGATGTGGATAGTCTTTCTTGAAATCACCAGTCTCCCTATAGAAGAAACATCTAGTGTCATCAGATCTGCCACTCTGTCTTCAAGTTGACTGTACTGAAGCACTGCTAGACTGAGCGGATGACTACTGCGCCTGCTCGGCTCCGCCACTACCCGACTTGGATCTCGCAACCCCAGAAGATCCAGAACTATAACGGCCTCTCTTGGATGGTCCTTGACTAGAGGATCCGACATTCCAGCGATTTCGGCGTCGCCATGAACCACTGAACTGCTGCTGTACTGGCAAAATCAAACTCAACTCTACCTGAACTGCAGCGTCAGACAAGTCCCTCAAAGAGGTATGAGCCACATCCTTTACTGCTGACCAAATCTCGCCCCTCAACCCATATTCAAATCTACGGCACTTGTCCCTCTCGGTTGTCACCAAAAATGGTACAAAGCGGACCAACTCAAGAAATTTCTGTTCATATTGAGCCACAGTCATCTCTCTATCTTATAGTTGCAAGAACTCAGCCTCCCTGGCATCCCGGTATGAGCGAGGGTGAAATTGCTCAAGGAATCGCACCCGGAAAGTCTCCTAGGTAAGTGTATGGACATCCCAGCCTGACAGCTCCAATGCGTGCCACCAATGGTAAGCACGACCACCTAGTAGAAATGTGGCTAACATCACCCTGTCCCCCGGAGGACACCTCATAACCGAGAACACTCGTTCCAAATGAGTAATCCATTTCTCTGCATCATATGGGCCAGACTCGCCTGTAAATATTGTCGTCACCAATCTCTGGGCTTTCTCGATGTCTGAAACTTCAGTAGCAGGTATGCCCTGAAGTACATAAGTCAAGGCTTGACCCAATTGCTCCAAGGCCTGCCTCAAATCAGGCTCCAATGCGGGTTCATGTGTGTCCCCACCATTTCCAGACCGTTGACGGGGCTCGCGTCTCGGAGGCATTACGTTGAAAAGAACCGTAACTCGTCAATACCATAATTAGTTGTACACTAAGTGTACGGGCTACAGGAATTTAAACCTAGTGCTCTGAAACAAATTGTAAGGACCCCTTCCGAATTTCCCCTCGAAACCCGGAAAGAACCCTACTCCCGTGTGACAACCTAAGGAAAATCCCAAAATACCCTTAAGTCCTTACAAATTTAATTATGAGAACTCTGCCAAAAGTTCAGTAGATTCTCCTCTTAGAGACTAGTTATCCGTCTTCCAACAAGGGATCAAATAGCACTCAAAATTCCAATAGACAAAACCATCCAACGAAGAAATCAAAAGTTTATAGTAAGTCCAAAAATATTATCAGAGTATCTAAGAGGATAATTAATTACAGAATTAAATATCCTACTCGAAGTTCAGGTAAAATGCGCAGTTGAAAATCTAATGCCTCCGCCTCTGGAAGTGCCCACGTCAACTCAATAGCCTGGAGGGGATTTAAAACACGAAAGTTGTGAGTGGACAAAAATAATCATTGATAAATCTTTTTCCGAGGAAATCTTACATTTTTCCCCTCCACGAATAAGACCATGCATGCTTAACATAAACATTTCTTTTTGAGCAAATATGATATCAAGATATCTGAAAACCACCGGAATTTCATATTTCATAAAAAAACACTTCGTTGGACCCACAAAATCTGTATAATGAAAAACACACTGTGGTCCACAATTTGGTTTGGAAATCCTCCTCTAAGGAGTTTAAAATCATGTAAATTGACCTGGACACAAAATAAATCAACTCATATCCCACTGTTCCCTACATACCCTCCACACACCCGATATACCTCGAGTTGTGCAGAACCCTGTGCTACGCGTAGACAGCCTCAACGACCCGACGGAGAAAACCCTCGACACCAGTCTCGGAGAACCCTCAACGAACCAACGGAGCAAAGCTCCTCAACTCCAGTCGGAGCAACCTTGACATCGGGGACAAAAAACCAGTGAAAACCAAATCGGTGTTTTGAAATCTTTGTTTCTTGGCCTAAGCCAAAGTCATTGTAAAATCATTTATGGTCAAAAACTAGTAAATCATCAAATACGAGTCTAACCCAAAAGCATGGACTCAATAATTATCACATCAAGACAACATAAAAATAGAGTCCAAAAACCAGGCCATTTCCCCAACACACATTTTCATTGAAATATGGAAAGCCTGTGTCCAGTAATAAGTTCTAAACTCTAGAAATTGTCACAACAATACATAACAACATTTAATTCAAAGATACCTTTATGCATGCAATACAGTTTATAAAACCAAAGTCCACTCAATACATGTCCAAGCTAGCTCAATCCCGAGTTGTATGCTCCTCCGAAGTTCCTAGAGCAGCATCGTCTATCAATATTAACAATCTAGGTTACCGGTTAATAACAAAAACCCTATATTTAAACTCCCTAATCCCCAAGGAGGTCTTCTCGCGTCACCCTAAAAACGCAGCAACTTCAGACCCCTAAAACTACCCTTAAACAACGTCCGATTAACCCGAAACCTGCGCCATAAGAACCAGAATGTCCAAAACTAGCTGACCCGCATCGCCGTGACCCCAACACTGGTCCCACGTGCCGACGGAAGGCTAGACCACGCTCCACGTGCCCTCAAGTGCCCCCACACGCCGGTATTGTTCACGGTGGAATATTCCGTCGCTCTAACGGAATATTCCGTCAAATCTGACGGAATATTCTATCTAGACTAAAGGCGTTAGGATTCCGTCCAACTCCATTAACTTTTGACGGAATATGCCGACGCCATCAGCATATTCCGTCAAACTCTGACGGCGTCAGTTGACCATTAAGTCAACTGACTGCTGATTGTGTGACCAGGTGGCACCCACGTGGCTGCCAGGTGGCATCCACGTCAGCACCATCTGACTGACCTAGTCGCTGGAATCTTACCGGAGAAGATGGATGCGCCGCCGTCTGCCGTCGCAGGAACCTCATCGGAGAAGACGACCGCGCCGCCGTCATCCTACAACCCCATTTTCGGCTGACCTTGGACTTTTCCTAACTTCTTCAAATCTCAACCATTTTTCATGAATTGTACGTCTAAATCTATCTACTCGAACCCAGGAACTCAAATATGACCTCAAAACACTAATTACGTACCTATATTGGCCGAAAAATCAATTTGAACCTTCAGTTTTTCTTTTCCTCGGTCTGGCGTCTCCCGTGGGTGTCTCCTCCGATGGTTTGTACGGTTGTGATCGTGGGAAGGAGGAGACTTCGATTAGTAACACTAGAATGGAAGACTTGGCCTTAAATCAAAGTTGAAAGTTTTGGGTTTTGGTGTTTTGTGTCGCACGGGTTCAGAGGGGGGGGGAGGGGGGAATGGGTGGTCCAGAGAGAGAGAGTGAAAATGAAGACAAGGATAAGATCAATTGGGTTTAAAAAAATATCTACCCTGCCAAAATTACCAAAATGCCCCTCACAATCTTGACCTGTTACTTTCACACACGAACTCCGTTTTTCGCGTGTCCCCTATCTACGAACTCGTGAGTTTGAGACCTACCCAACGGTACCCAAAACACAGCCCAAAGTATCTCAAAATAAAATTTGACTTCCACGCACCTTAATAACCAAGGGTAAATTCGTCTTTTTACAAAAATAATTTACGAAAATTTAATAATTACATTTTCGGGTTGTTACACATACGCCACTTATCTTTTGTCTTTTTTACCATGACCAAATTCAACTCCCAAGTGGGATATGTGGACTCACAAATGATGTCGATTGATCGTAATTTTTCCACTTCCTCTTTCATGACAGCATATCGCTCAACGTCGTAGGACCGTCACTTCTGGCTAATAGGTCGGTTCTGCGGATTGACGCTAAGGCGATGTGTCATTACGTTTGGGTTGATACCAGGCATATTGGAGTACGACCATGCAAACGTTGATACATTGGTTCGTAAGAAGTGGATCAAGTCGGCCCGCTCTTCGGCAGGTGGATTAGCTCCAATTTTTACCACTCGTTCCGGGTACTCATCTGAAACTGGGGTTTCCTCAATATCTTCCATGGGGCAAGGATTGAGACCTAGAAAGAGATCTCTGGGATCTAAGTCAGTGGTGAGTGGGCTCTCACTGGAAGTAGACGAGGTTTCTTTAGTTACCTCGAATCATCCCAACACCCTCCATAGTCGAGAACTTCATAAGCAACATTCGATAGTTGATGGTGGCATCCAACTCGATCAGGGTGGGTCAGCCAAGTATGACGTTGTAGGCGGACGCGCAGTCAGTATTAACGAAGTTCGTATTGATTCTTGTATAGGCAGGAAAAGTCCCTACCGTGAGGGTGAGGGTCATGTGGCCCAAGGGTTGGATGCTATTGCCTCCGAAGGCTATCAGAGCGGGTGTTGTGGAGTCAAGTGCCATGGTGCTTAACCCCAGTTGTTCGAAAGCTGGAATAAAGAGGATATTCGCATAACTACCCCCGTCACCAATCCGAGTCTTTTCATGTTACCGCCTCTACTTTCGGTGTTCTCTCGCCAGGGGGGCTAGAGTTCCCAATCCCTTAGAAACCATGTTGGTCTTTGAAATATGCTGTGCTCCTACCTCAGGGAAGAGTTGTAGCGATTTTCATTCAAGAAGTTCCCACAGGCGGCGCCAACTATTGACGGGTGGCTCAGACCTGACAACCTAAGAGCCCTCGGGATCCGACGACTGCGCTCCTAGGTTCCGTGGACTAGGTGGCAAGATTCCTCCCACGATAAAGGTAGGTTGCTTGGGCTGCAAGGCTTGATATCCTTTGTCTGATTGGATCTTCCTTCACCCGGTATTGAAGTACCTAAGAGAGAATATAGAGAAGGAAAAGGAAGAGGAGAAAAAAGGTTAGACTTGGGAGGTCGGTGTGGCTCCAGCCAACTACCCGCCGATGCCTAAGTTGGTATGTATTTAGGAGATATGGCAAAGCATAGTGGAGACATAATCAATCTTCAACAAATAAGAAGATTAGAAGAAGAAGAAGGAGTAAAATATGACAAGGGATCTTTCTAGAGAGAAGGCCGAGAGTTTAGAAAGAGAGTGAGATAGCGTTTTTAGAGAGCAATTCCCCTTACTTGAAGTCCCTCTTTTCTGGGCAAAATGTGGGGATATTTATAGGAAATATGTTGAGTCTGGATTTGCACAAGGTGGGTAGTCGCTCACCTAGGAGTCAACGCTAGTCTAGTCTTATGCATGGGGGCATCGGAGAGGTGACACTTGTCTTTCTAGGTTTGCAGCTAGGGTGTTGGAACTTGAAATAGTTCTGCCCCATGGAGCTTTGGCCGGGTAATAGATGGGACTTTGGATGCTGACTTGTCTACCAAGGGATAATCGACAGGTGTACTCCACCTGGTTGATTTGATTGGAGCCTCTGACATGGACGGTCGCACACCCGACTAGGTCGTCTATGCTCTCTGTGGGCGGGGGGGGGGGGGGGGGGGGGGGGGGGGAGTGGTCAGCTATGTCTACCTCCCTCAGGTGGGCTATTTGTAGAAGGCGGGTGTATTTTTTGGTTGGACTGGGCTATGAGTTGCTCCTTGGAGAGGCCAATCCTTCAGATGGGTCCAAGTTTGGGCCCCACAAGATGGGAATATATGGATTCTTCCTTGTGAGTCTCGAGACGGTATTTTATATATAGTCTGACATATTCGGCTCAGCTTATCAAAGGTGGGCTATTTGTAGAAGGCGGGTGTGTTTTTTGGTTGGAATGGGCTATGAGTTGCTCCTTGGAGAGGCCAATCCTTCAGATGGGTCCAAGTTCGGGCCCCACAAGATGGGAATATATGGATTCTTCCTTGTGAGTCTTGAGACGGTCTTTTATATATAGTCTGACATATTCGGTTCAGCTTATCAAAGGTATCAACAATTCTCATCACTGATAGACAAAGACGATCCTAACCCTTTAAAGAATCTGATTTATGGATTTGATAGCAAAAGGAAATTATGAGGTGGGTTAGGAGAAAAATGTCATACATGATCGGCATGAACATTTTTGAAAAGGAGAGGTCTCGCCGAAAAAATAAAAATCCGTATGAAAATTGAAAATGTAACAATCAAACAATGAATCTCAAATTATAATAAATCATAATTATTAAATTTATAAATTTACCATTTATAAAACAAAATAGCAGGTGCCTCCAGGTAATATTTTAAGTGTGAAGCCATGCTTTGACCTTGTTAATTGGAGAGCAATAATGGATCAAATATATATTATAAACTTAATTTAATTAATTTTTTTTCAATTTAGTTAATTAATTAATTAATTAAGGTTTTTTAATTTAGCTAATTGATTAATTAAGGTAGTGGAGAAAATGATTACAAACGAACCTTTGGGTCCCAGTCCTAATGTCCTATGAATGAAGGAATCAACATGAATAAAGGTTGCAAAGAAGACAACTAAGAAGGTTTTGCTTTATTCAAAAGTGATGATTGATTACCAAAATTACTGCCGGCTCTCACTAATTTTCTCAAACCAAAATCTTATATTATTAATTAGTAAACAATCTCATGTCGTCCATCAAATCAAGCACGTAATACAATGAATAAAACCTTCTCTAATGATTAATCTCATTCATGTTTACTTTCTTTGGTGGTGTGATTTAGTTTTAATTTTCAATTTGAATTGTACATTAAGTTCAGCATATCTTTGGATTAGTCGTGTTAAATTTTTTCTTGGTGGAATTCTACTTTTAAAAAATTGGTCATCCTTCAAATCAAGCACGTAATACAATGAGTAAGACCTTCTATAATGATTCAGATGTGGTTACTTTGTTTGGTTGTGTAGTTTAGTTTTAATTTTTAGTTTGAATTGTCCTAATAAGTTGCGAAAATTATTGAATTAACCGTGTTAAATTTTTTTTTGATGAAAGTGTAATTTTTAAAATTGGTTTCTACAAAAAGAAAAAAACGAAAATATCTTTTTCTGTGACATTTTTAAAGTACCATTTGTTTTATTAATTCATTTATTTATTATAGAATTCAAAAGAAAAACTAATTTTACAACGGAGAGTTATGATGAATGTTAACAACATGTGCTTTGTTTTTGTCCGTATGATTAAAGAGGCATGAAATGACTGTCCTATGTGACTGCTGGCCCTGGATATACTTTTTTATTTTATTTTATGTTTATCAATAACCAAAAGATAAAAAATAAAAATAAAAATGAAAAAGAATATTACTTTTTTTCTTTTCTCATTCTTTTTCAACGGCATGTATTGTATTGTATGCCAGGCTGGCAGTACGCAACCATGCAATTGCAGAATGCAGAGAACGCAGAGATTGCAGAGTGAAGGAAGAAGAAGACACCCAACAACTGTTGACGAGCAAAAATGGTCCAACTCATTGTTCGATGCATCAAGGTAAGGCAGACACACATGACATAAGTATAATTCGAATTGTTCGGGACCAACATCTTTTTTATTTACCTCGAAAATGATGCAACCTAAGTAATACTCAAAACAATATATTATTAGTGGAAATTATAAATCGATTTCAATTTTATTATAAATGCGACTTAATAATATGATTATATAAAAAATGTAATTATATGTTGAATTTTTGTCCGTTTAAGTCTTTTTTATTTAGCAAGTAAGTTTTGTTATCATTGTAGGCATGATGTTTTGATTGCCTTATTGACATCTTGGCTCTAATGTTGGAATCAATCTTACGAATTTATTGAAACGTTAAGCTGTCGAATAGCATTCATGAAAAGTCGGCAAAGAAAAAAAAAGTTAATTGAAGAGTTCATTTTAATAATTATTTCAATTTTATGTATGAAATTTCGTATTTAAAAAAAGAAAAAAAAAATCATTTCAGTTTGTGCCCTCACCACCTGATAACTCTTGGTGGTTAATCTATCTGTAGTTTATCGTATTCCATAGTTCATGAACTTGGAATTTAAAACCAAATCCTTCAATGTTTTACGGTCAGGTTTATTATTAATTATTTCTATTGATGAGAATATCAAACCTTTTAGCCTGCAAATGGGCTAAAAATCCCCTTTAATGCTGAATTAGAAAAATCCTAGAGAACTGAAATAAATTATTTAATAAGAAACGATAATTAAAGAAGATAAAATGAGGAAGAAACAGAAGGGACCAAATTTACAGAGACAGGGATTTTACAGGAAAGAGTATGAAGTGAAGAAGAATAGTAAGAGAGTTTTGTTTGTGTCCCACGTTCACACACATTCCAATTCCTCCAACATATATATACTGTCAAAATGTTTCCCACCATCAAAGCCACTTATCCAGGACAACTAAAATTGTTTACAATCCAAAACCAAAATGACCAAACTCCCCATGCACTAATAAAAAAACAAATGTGAATCAAAATAAAAATACAAAATTAAATATCAACCAAAAGAAGAAAAAATAATTAACCCTGTATTTAAAAATAAAAGAAACAAAGAACCCCAGTTTATTCTGCAATCCTTGCAAATTCAATGTCTTGTTGTATTTTGATTTTGGTTGGAAGCGTTGAGACTTGAGAGAGCAGACCCAAGACAGGCATGAATAATTTTGACGTCCATTGTTCATTCAGAGCAAGGCTTGGTCTTGGACCTGTACAGAAGCTTCTTCTTCTTTGAACTTTGGTTGTCAATGGTGAGCACAACCTTGCCTGCCTCCCCAATCTTGTAGCTATTCGATATCACTGGCTCATCAGCTGGTGCAATCTTCCTGTTCTTTTGTAGGATTATGGTGTACCCTTCCTCCGCGCTCGGCACGAACTCAGCTCCATAGCTCACATCCCAGCCCACCACTCTAATTTCCCACACCAGAAGTAGTCCGCTCTGCAAACAAACACAATTACAATTACAAACACAACGACAATTACAATTACAATTACAATTACAATTAAGTAGATTGAAAATTCATTTAATTAGACTCGAGGCAAGGCTTAGCATACCTCAGAGACTGGGATTTCAACTGTGTGCTTGCTTGCTGGCTTCACAGTGATCTCAGTGACAGGGTCAGATGTGCTGAATTCAAGCTCACCCTCCTTGCTTAGCCCACCATACTGCACTGGTACCTGCTCAGGGGCAATATATCTGTTTTCCAAAATTTAAAAACCAAATTATATCTTTGATGATCGTAAAACCTGTTTCAATTTCAATGGTGAAAAAGCTGTATTTTAAACGAAAAGGGAAAAATTAAAAGAAATTTGAGGAACATGTACATACTTGAAAAGGGTTTCAGCAGACTTGGATGGACCAGCAAACACAAACTTGCTCTTGGTTCTCTGGGTCAGGAATGGGCTGATCATCCTATTGAAAGCAAGATACCACCATGGGACATTGATGAACACCTTCAATAACCAAAACCCGCAAATCAAAACCAGCAATTGATTCATTTATCGAAGGGATTAATTAATTCATACCTGTTTGGCTACGAATTCAGGGTAGTTATCTTGAAGCAATTGAAGGGCCTGGTTGGTGACCTGGTTGCTCTCCCTCTTGAAGAGTCCGGGCGAGTTCTTGAGATCATTGACCTGAACAATTGTGGAGATTCCGGTAGGGTTGAAGTCGAACTTTCTGATGCTCTTTTCCAGGAATTGGATCCTCCACTTGATGAATTTGGAGCGCTTCTCTTCATCGGTGAAAGTATTCTGGTAAAGCTCCTTGTTCTGGAATTCTCCAAACACGTTGTAGCAAACAGAGTGGCCTTCCTTGTCAACTCCATGGGTGAACACCACTTTCTCCCACTGGCTTCCGAGGTCTTCCTCCAGGAGGGCATCGATTCCGAACTCCTTGCGCCACCGCACGCTGTTCTTGATCATGGCGAACGCGTCCTTCACCTTGAAGTCCCTGGCCCTCAGAAATTTCAACAGAATCACATCGCTCCTCTCGTCTCCTAGAAGGGGAATTCCCCAAATAAACACCTCCTCCGGCGGCGGTGGGGGTGCGGCAGGGGTTTCTGCCTTTGGTTTTGGCTCATCGGCGGCTGGAGCAGCACTCTCCACTGCTGGCTCGGCTTCTGGTTTCGGCTCTGTTGGAACCTCTTCTACTGGAGCAGAGGCGACTTCCACTATGGTCTCTTTGATGGCCTCCACAGTCTTGGCACCGTCTTCGTCCACCGTCTCTGTGACTTTCTCCACCACCTCTGCCACCACCACAGTCTCGTCTCTTTTGGGCTCTTCTACGACTTCCGCTTTTGGCTCTTCAGCGGCAGCCACACAGGTGGAGGGTTCTTCGGTTTTGGGCTCCTCTGTTTTGGGTTCCTCTATTTTTGGCTCCTCCGTTTTTGGCTCCTCTGTTTTGGGCTCCTCTGTTTTCGGTTCCTCTGTTTTCGGTTCCTCTGTTTTGGGCTCCTCCTTCTTCTCCTCAGCCGCTACAGGCTTCTCCTCCTCCTTGGTCGGCGGCGGAGTGGGTGGAGCAGTGAACTCGTGCTTGTTAAGGGCCTCCTGGATGAGTTGCTTGAGCTCCTCAAGAGCCTTCTTCTGGGGCTCAGGAAGCTCACCAACGACATAGCTCTCTTCCTTGAAAGAAACAGACTGAGCGATGATTTTCTGATCCTCCTCAGCCTTGGCGGCCTTTTCATCAGCCACAACCGCCTCCTCAGCCACAGGCTTCTCAGGGGCCGCAACCTCGGGCTCTGGCACGGGAGCCAGAGGCGCTTCTTTGTCAGTCACGGCCTTCTCAGCCGGCGGTGCATCAGACACCACCACAACCTCCTCCGTGTAGGAAGATGCTGCCGCTGGCGTCGCAGCCTCAGGCTTCTGGTGCTCCTCAGCCATAAGATTTTTAAGGAAGTATTAAAATCTTGGCTAGATATAAATAGGAAATATACAAGTTTCTAGAGAGAGAGAGGAAGTGGAAGTTGAGGGGTGAGGCGTTGAGGGGGGGAGAGGGAGGGGGGGTTTGAAGAGAATGGAGAGGGAGAGATGGTTGTTGTTGATGTTGTTGTCTATGGGAAGAACCAGTCTGTCAGACCGGTTTGCCAGCTAGCACACCACTATGTTTTGACGGGGCCCCACACACCACTTCTTTCTTTCTTTCTCTCTCTCTCTGTTTCTTTTCTTCAATTAAATATTGCCAATTCTCTTCTCTTGTCAAATGAATATGATGATTATGATGATTCTTTGGATAGTACTTTGGCTGGCATCTCTCCTATCAACATATGAATAGGTCAATTTCTCAATGTCACTTTTCTTCTCCCAAATATCGCTATCTCACTGCCCTCCCCTTAATTTCTCCTTTAAAAATAAATACATTTTTTTAAGGATGATATGGGATAAATATGTGAGAAAACTGCATAAAATCTCATGCTAGGTCCTATTCAAATATAGTAACGATCCTCTTTCTAATAATTTGAAAAAATCGAATTTTACATTAATTATAATTATCGTTTTAAACATTACTATTAGTAGGAGACGTCCATGATCTATATCTAAACGTACAAGAACAATTCTTCAATTTTTTGCAATCACTTTTATTAAAAAATTAATGTAAAATTCAGAAACGCTAATAAGCATTTCGTATATCTACTTTTATTATTGCATCCATGTATAACAAATAGTTCGAGAGCACGTCTATAATATTTTAGTATAACTAAAATTTCTCAGCTCGCTGCCCTCCATTAAATTATCCTTTCCCTCTTTACTAGACTTAATTTAGTTATATCAAAATGACCTTTACAATAATTAAGGGATAAATAGTGGAGTCTGGAAAAAAACAAAAAGAGGGATAAATTGTGGAGAATGTAGGTATTATGGGATGGTGTCAATCGTCATAGCTTCAATCTTATCCAATAATTTGTTTACCAAATAAAACAAATTGAAAAATATCACTGGATTTTATGAAACACTCCTAATAGTAATAGGCCATCACTCAACCCAAAGCTGGATATTATTTTACAACCCATTTTTGCTCCTCGTATGATATCCCAATTTGCACCAAAAGCTACATCTCTAGGATCTCAGTAGATGATGGCTCCCAAAAATATATAAATATATCTAAATATTATTTTTTATAAGAAAATAAATCTTACATAAATAAAATATTAGTGGGAGATTTAAGCGTGAATTGAGTCGTACATATGAGATTACTTTCATATATTTGTATATTTGCTGTAATTAGAATTAATTGTGGTTCAAGAGCAAGAATAATTTACCGAATTATTTCCAAATACAACAGCTATCAGATTACTTTCTTAATTTATATAGTTGACTAATTCCAATTATATCTTTCTTGTTGCACACACAACGTAATTCTTCAAGAACAATATTTGACGAAAATCTTCCAAATACCATTATATGACAATATATTATAAATAGCGTGGTGCTACTATTGGCATTAAAAAGTCTTCAACTTGGTATTTGGTATTTAGTACTATGGATACAAGGATATTTCTTTACATATTAAGCGGGAGGTCTCAAATTCGACTATCGTAAAAGATAAAGTTGATATGAAAGTGCATAATATAATTCCTACTCTCTCTATATTATTGTATATATATAAAAAAAAGTCTTTAGTTTTGTGGGCAGACTGATTTATCCTCTTTTATCGGAAGAACTTGATTGTTAGGACATCACTCGCTTAGGTAGTGCGTATGAAATCTCAATAAATACGTATTTATGATTATCATGTCATTTACATTATATTATTTTGTGCTTGTCAATGTTAGTCATTAGAAGTTTCTAATCCAAGTTCATTTATAATATTATTTATTAAAAAAACTTATTTTACATTGCATAATTATAATATCCGATAATCAATGAAATATCGTATATACTTATATTAAATTATTAAAAAACCTAATATAATTCCTTCTTACATTCAAAGCATCTACTTTTACTTTAATTTTTTTTCATATAATAATATTGTATTTTAAAGAGACTTGAATTAAAGACGATGCACATCAAATCAATTCATTAAATATATTTAACACAAATATAAAACATATTGGCCATAAAATTATGAGCAAAATGTGAAATCAAAGTTTGATTATTAAAATTAGCAAGGATTGTGGTAAAAATGATCATGTAAGATGTGCTGTTTTGAGATTCTCCCTTTTTGGCAATGCACATGCAAATGGAAGGATGAAGGTCCCTAATCCTCCATTTCTGGAGAAAGTTGGAAGGTTGGTGACTTTTAATAATTAATAATACCCCAACCCAAAAATAAACAACAGATAAGAGCATTGGACCAATCGGCTGTCGCAATCGTTCATAACGTCAAATTCTATTTTCTTTATCTTTCAAACAAATTTAATGATTTCACAATTTAGGCCACAAAAATGCCGCCCTATTTTTCAAAACAATGGGCCGCACAACCCCATTAGGAGCCGCATGAAATTTCAGAAACCGCCAAGCACGTTTTATCCAAATTCTCAAAACTGCCCTTCTTGTGTCTGGTTCGATCCAGTCTGATCCCAACTTTTTTTTTTAAAGACTTAGTACGAGAATTTAAGCTAAGCGGGATAATAAATCAGCTATTTAGTATAAAATACTATACTTATTTTTTTTATTTATGAAAATCCAATTTGAAATTAAATTAGAGAAAATTATGATTAAATTGTAGTTGTATGGCAGTTCCGAACTTTTTTTTTTAAATACCTCTATATTAAGTAATATATTTAAATTAGATTTTTCGATTTCTACGAATGTCGAACACAAAACTTAAGATGTCATAGAGGTCTAACTTAGTTGTTAAGAATCTTGGCATACAAACTAACTAGCCTTCCTGTATTCGCTTCCGCGTGTGTAAATTTTTTTTAAATTTTTAAAAATTAGGAGAAATAAAATAAATCCAAAAGTATAAAAAATAAATAAAAAAGATTGTGGGAGGAGGAGTAACTACCCACTCCCTCCACATTTCTCTCCACCTCTTCCCCTCCACGCTTATTTTTTATTTCACTTTTATCTTTTATTTTTTTCTTTTTTATTTAATTTTAATTTCTTAATTATCTCTTCTGATCGATATATTACATTCTTTACCTTAAATTATATTTGTCTAATCTAAAATTACGGGATTATTTTTGTCACAAAAATTTGGTGAAACCTTTTGACCCTCATAGCTTTATAATAATAATAATAATTTCAAGTTCGAATTCCGACGGTATAGTGTGTAACGACCCGGATTGACGAGTTGTGTCTAGTTCGCACGAGGGCGATATTTTGGTTATTTTGTTTTACTTGCTGAGGAAGTCCTCATGGATAGTTTTGTGAACTGCTATTGCATCCTTCGTATGACAGGTAAAAGACAGGTTGATCGGTTGCCGGGGAAATTTTGCCGAATTTTCAGTAGAATTCTCATAAAGTCTTTCATGAATTGGTGAGGATATTTCAGGGATTATTGTGTTAGTTTAGGTTTTGTCAGACGGAAGCATGGTTTCTCACGGATTTCAAGAGAAAATTCAAAAGGGGTCTTGTCATAGTGTGTATGAAAAAATCCCCTTCCCTTAAAATGGAATAACATTGTATAAAAAGAAAAACACCAAATTTTAGACTTCTTACATTGCAGTGACCAAAACTTAAAACCTTTCATTGTTTAATAAGCGTAATAGTATATGAGGGCATCCTAATAACTTAAAAATTGGAAGAAAAAAAATGGAAAACATCCCTCTTCCTTCACTTGGAAAGATTTTATTCCTTGCAGAAAGTAACGATAATAAATGAACAATAAAAGAGTAACAGAGCTGTCAAAGAGGGAATGACACCGCGAAACCCTAAGCACTATTGAAGGACGCGTGGCGAGCGGTGAGTGGGCTTTGTGAGAACAGGCTGTCGTCGTATACGATGAACGAACAAGGGATTTTCCCTTGACAACATCGACGATCTTTGAGGCAAAGAACCGGCCGCAACCACCAGATATACATTGTAACGCCTGCTTGCTTTTGTTGCTCGGTCCAGAGGGGCCAATTTGTCTTTTTAGTGGCCTTGCGGGACCCACCTCCATCAGTTTTGCTTCTAAAAGCAACCCAAAGCTGTTGGCTGGTTGTTCTTTGCTGTCACCTTCTTTCCATTTGAATTTTAAAATCTCTACTTTATTTATTTATTTTATTTTAAAATCGTCCAAAAAATGTAGTGTTTAGGTTAAGGACAAAATTTTATACTTTGGATCCTAGTTCTTACTTAACAACTATATAACCCACCCTTGTACTCCAATGGTTACAACGGGTATGTATTGTTTCATAAGTTCGTTCATGAAAAAAAACAGGCATATAAGAAATAGTAAGGTAGAATTTGTGATCTTATTAAAATGTTGTTTAAAAGTTTTATTAGTCAAAAGAAAACAAAAACACAACCAGTGTGGTTCAGTCAACAAACTGCTATTTTCGGATAACAAAATTTTTAATACATAATTAGTAGCCGTAACCAAAGCATGAATTAGGTCCATTTTTCAAATGTGGAGAAAACTCAAGAGATTTATATAAAATAAAATAAAAACACACCATGAAAACACGTACTTATGTTGCAAAATGAGTTATCCTATTCCTCTACAGGAACAAAAGTAAGCAAATGTAGATTTAGGGGTGGGTTCAGGACCCGCGAATAAAGAGATGTTTTAATTGTATTTCTTTATAATTGTAAGTGAGATCAAAGATTTGTTTTCTATAAATAATGTTGAGATATCTATGTGGAATTTATATATCTAGTATAATTAGTATATTGTGCCACTGAATTCAACTCTTTTTTATTTTTTTAGTATTGTTGTATATAAAATACGATCAAACCTTCAGCTGAATTTTTACCAGCAAGGCAAAATATAATACAAATGAAAGCTATCCATATAAGAACAAAAGTAAAGCCAATATGACTCAAGATTTCTTTGATGAATAAAAAAAAAGCAGAGAGAAAGCCACCTCATTAGAACTCTGCTGGTTTTATCGGTGGAAATAAAGCTAGAGCTGTAATCTTTCTTCGTTAACGACAAAAAACAAGATTAACAACAATTTTTTTTAGCTTTTTAGTCGAAATGAACCAAAAATTATAATTTTAATCTCACTTTTTACTCAAAATACTCATTTGTCTCACTTACCACCAAAAAAGTACTCTTCATACAGAAATTTGCACAAATTCCGTTAATTTCATCAAATAGTCGTTAATATCAAGAGCAATTTTGTCTTCTCAAACTACGAGGTTATGAATGGGGCACTAAATAATAAATACACATGACGCGACAAATTAGGATGAGCATGAACAAATTGAGATGAGTTATGAATGGTTTCAAATGCCCATCTCAATTTGCCGCGTCATGTGTATTTACTATTTAGTGCCCCATTCATAACCTCGTGGTTTAAAATGACAAAATTACTCCTGATATTGACGACTATTGGATGAAGTTAATGAAATTGGTGCAAATTTTTATATGGAGGGTGGATTTTGGGTGGTAAGTGAGACAAATGAGTGTTTTTGGTGTAGAGTGAGATGAAAGTTTCAGTTTTGGGTGCATTTCGACCAAAAAACCTTTCTTTTTCAAAACGATGTTGATCAGTCATTATTTATGCATAATTTTGATGTCTTTATATGCCTCTCTTACATGTCTTTTCAATGATTTCGTGCCATCAATAGTAGAAAATGATCAATCTTGTGAGACTTGTGTAGATTTGGGAAAATAGGTAAATTCTGAGAAGAACGCAAAAAGAATGACTCAAATCGGAGTTCAGAAGAAGGAGATGTCCTCATTTCAATATTAGGTCATGAGTGCGCCAGTGCGCCTATTTTGAGTCATTGGCCAAGTACCTCAGATCATGCCATCCGGGTCCCAAACCTGTGTCTCATGACATCAAGTTCATGTCCTAGAAATGCCGAGGTCATGCTAGGACATGTCGAGTACATGTCCCAAGAACTTCCCATTCGAGCCCAGCCTCTGCGCCTAAACCCTAGTTCCTATTCCACCAACGGTGGATCAAAGTTCCTCATATGCACTAAGCCTGACAACCTGCACGCCTTACCTGAGAGAAGATGCGCTTCTACTATGCTCATGGTCTGCCCCAAAAGTGAAGTCCCAGACCCCTATGACGAAAACATTCCAAGGGCCAAGTTCTAAGTTCCAACGTCTGACCGCGGGAAGACCGTAGGCTGCCCGCGGCCAGCTTGTGTTCCCACTTGCCAGCTTGCATTCACACTCCCAACCATGTTCTGATTGGTTCTAATAGATTTTAGGGACTTTGTAATTACTTAGAAGTACAATAACTATTCTAGAACACTCTAGGCTAGGGTTTCTAATTCCAATCCTTGTAGGACATGGTATTCCCTTTGTCTATAAAATGGAGCCTTTGTTCAGTGTTTTAGATATATTTTTTACACACCATTTTTGGAGATTTACACGCCTTTTTGGAGATCTAGACACCCTAGCCTCAATTTACATTGTAATTCAGTTCAAAGAAAACAGTTTTTATTTTCTGTACTTTTTGGGCGTGGAGCTTGGAGAGGAAGGCTCTGCCGTGGCTCTGTTGTGCATGTTCTTCAACATTCTCTTCTGTAACCTTATTTTTATTATTGCAATTTAGTTATGAATTCAATTATTTCTGTTTCAATTTCTGTTATGAGTGAGTAGTTCCTTTTAGAATTAGGGCTGTTTGAAGCCCTAGCCATGTTAGCTCGTTAAGTAGATTTTTATTCTTGTTCTTGATTGCTATGCATGCTGAATAACTCTGATTACTGCTTTAACTACCATTCTTTATGTTTATGAGACTTGCTACCTTGTTTGCATAAATTATTGATGGAATTGCTTGAGTGACAGTCATATCATCATGTGATTCATTAGCATCAAGATGTTGAGGTTAAGAAACAATCTTGTAATCAGAATTCATGACAACCTAGGAATGCATCTCACTTTTCTAGGCTAGTGTGGTGTCACTAAATTCTCTTAGTACTTCATGCGTCATCTTAATTGGTGGGTGATAGACGTTCTAGGCATATGCCATATTTAGGACATGCTAAGTAAGAGATAATGACATATGTTTAGTGTATCAACGCCAGGACCTAGGTATGGGCACCTAATTCTGAATTGCATAGTAATTAGGTCAAGATAATCTGTTTAAGAGCTATAATTGGTTAGAGTGGATAGTAAACCTTAATTCGCCTTAGTTAACAAACAATCAACCTTTCATTATTGCATTGTTATTTTCTGCACTTTGATTTACTTGTCTTTAATTTTCAATTCTCAAATAATAAACCCCTCCTTGGCGTGTGTGTGTGTGTGTGTGTGTTTTTTTTTCTATAAGTTAACAAATATGAACTTAATTGGGTTAATCGTTGAACAAGTCCTCGAGGGATCGACATTTGCTTGTCATTATACTATTTCCATCGATTTTTTGCACTTGCAAAGTTATACTTAGTAGAAATAAAGTTCATAATTATTGTGTTCAGTATTTTTTCTATCAAGTTTTTGGCGTCGCTGCCGGGGACTTGTCCCTCAACGGTGCCCATTAATTCAGATTTAGTTAACTAAATTTTGTATAGTAGCTATTTATATTTCATTTAGATTGTTTACTAACTTATCTTGTCATATTTCTCATGTACATATGAACAACTCATACATGGATATGGGACCATGGAATTATCCATACATGGGGACGGGAGCTTGGAATGATCCATACCCAACTTCATTCAATCAGGGGTGGAGCAATCACGAAAACCCATAACCATATAACCCGGGGTGGAGCAATCACGAAAACTCATAACCATATAACCTGAGGTGGAGCAATCAGTCGGAATTCCATTATCCCGAAAACCCATAACCATACAGCCCAGGGTGGAGCAATCAGCCGGCATCCCATTATCAAGAACACCCGGAACCATACAACCCAGGATGGTGTAAACAGCCTAATTTCACATGGAACTCCCCTCAAATAGTTCCTCACTACGAACCAACTCCTGACCTCGAACCTTCGTGGAGGGCCTTGATACAATGCATGGAGGCTTGTACTCAATACATGGCAGCCGCTTCTATACAAATCCGAGAGGAAAACCAGCGCATGGAGGAGAGACTGGAAAAGAGCAAGAGGAGTTTGAGTTGACATGCGCCAAATCGAAGAAAGGGCATGTTCCCCACCAAGTGAGGTCGTGAATGATGATCATGATGAAGCTATCATTGAGCCAACACTTCGACAAGTGCTTGCCACGGAAGCCGCGAAGTCCACCCAACCTTCGCTGTGGACCAGGATACAAAGCATGGAGGCTTGTAATCATAACCATCACACGGATGAAGAGCATAATGAGGACACCATCAAGCTAACACTTCGACAAGTGCTTACCATGGATGCTATGAATTCCACCCAAGGCCATGCCGTGACAGTGTCTCCCGATTCTGCTCAGATTGAGCAGTGGGACGCACCCAATTCATACCCTCCAGTATACTCTTCCTTTTATAATGTTTCTGATTCTGATTTCACGACTAACTATACCTCTTTGCCTTCCACTCACAGATTGGGAAGCGAAATGAAAACAAACTGGGAGGAAGAGAATAGGACGGATGATAGTGACAAGGACATCCATGTCAAACCCATGCCCCTGCCCTATGTGCTCCCCAGCAACAATGCCCTGCCACAAACCCAGGATCCTGCTGAGTCCCAGGACTCGCCAAATGCCATGCCGCAGCCCCAGCCTGGCGCCACAGAACCTGGACACGTCCAGGGCACGCTTTCAACGCGCCAAGCTGCACCAACTGATTCACTGCAGGGCAAGTCCTTAGTCGTTGCACCAGAACCTTGCCAGCCCGCATATGAGACGCGCAGCATTGCGGCCACGCTTCAAGACACATCCACGGTAGAACCTAAGGACCAGCCCGTGCCTCCCAATCTGCTGCCAGCCGTGTCTCAGCCCATGCCCACGGACAAAGACCCAATTTTGAAAATCAATGCGCCTTCCCAACTCAATCCTGAAACACTTAACTTTCATTTTAGTAAGGCAAACTTGGATTTGAATTCTGATTTAGCTCCTAATGCTGATGAACTTTTCCCATGCAGGTTCCACCATAAAAACACCAAGAATATGCTAAAGGCCCTCAACTTGGTCCCCCTCTTCAAGTTCCGAAGGAAAAATCAATGGAAGGGACCAAGTATGAAGTCTAGAATGTACAAGGCACAACCAAAGTTGTTCCCCTACGAGCATTGTCCAAGGAAGACATTCCAAAATGGAAAAAAACTGCTCTCATTCAAATCACTCCTCAATCTCTTTCCCGATAAGTTACGTTCTCGTCGGTGGATTCCTTTATGTGTTTTTAACTTTTTTCTCCATGATGCAGCGCAGATTCTACAGCAAGAGGCTCATAATCGGTTCCATGTTGACGCTGAAATCCTGAGCACACCATCAAATGCCTAGCATGCCAGTCCCGTCTTGCCTAGACGTTAAATAAAGCGCTCCTAGGAGGCAGCTTAGCCTTGGTTTGTATTTCTCTCTTCCTTTGTTGTTTCTGCCCGTTATATCTCTCAAACCTTTCTACTGTTGTCATGCTTACTGCTGATCACATTGAGGACAATGTTCGGTTTAGGTTTGGGGGTGTGGATTTAAAATTTTTGCATATAGAAACAAGTAGGTTTTGGGATGATACACGACCAGGACTTTTGAATTTTCATCCTTAGTTTTTTTTTTGTGTTTAGTTAGTTACATAATTTTTTGCTTGTGAATAGTATGATAACTTGTTAATAGGGATGTATATGCTAAGTTAACTGTCTTAGCCTTACTAAGAGTCATGCCATGGTCAAGTAGTTCATAATCTGCACTTCACAATGCCATGTTTTAAGTGATTAAGTGAACGAAATAACTGAATTTGAGTGAACCTTAGAAAATTAGTGGAGACTACCCTGTGAGATCTTTGAGCCTAATTGCCATTCTTTCTTAGGGATATACTTGTTTCCACTCTTAAACACTCATCGATTTTGTTCTTAATTGTTGATCTCATTACATCATTTTGCATTGAATTTTAAAGAACTAACACCATTTAGATACTCTTGATTTAATGTGTGGTTTGCCATAAGAAGTGATGTAGGCTATGTGTGCTTTAACCTCTAAAGGCATTATCCTACCCAATTGCATGCTCCCTAAGCCAACTTTGAAGCCAAACACTTATCCTTTTCTTTCATCACCCAAAGTATAACCTAACCAAAATACTTAGCCATTCATCACAACCATACCCTATATAACCTCAGTTTGTGCTAAGGTTGCCGTAAATGAGATTCATGGTGAGAATGAGAGGTGAAAGAAGATGCTGCCCAATTCAAAGGACATTGGCGTCAATTCAAAGTTCAAAAGTAAAGAAAAGCTTTACATATAACAAGCTGCAAGAAAGTTTGAGGGAATCATTGCATGATCTTAGTTCAACTCAATTCAAAGAAAAAAAACGTTGAAAAGAAAAAGGAAGAAAAAGTGAAAAATAAAGTAAATTAAGCCGAGTGAGCCAAGAGCCTCAAAATAAACCATCAAGAAATCACAATGATGTGGCCCTTAAGCAAGGTTTCAGTTCAGAAACTCCAAGTTCAAGTCATGACTTCTCATGCCTTGGCACATCTCAGGTTCTTTGAATCCCATCCTTCCTTGCTAAACCCCTAAGCTTAGCCCCGTTACAACCTAAAAAAGAAGACCTAACTAATCTTATGGGCAATCATGCGGAGGATTAAGGTTCGTATCTATGTTCTTAAAGTTCAATTCCTTTCATAAGATCTTTATTTCCATAAAGTGCTATTCTTCATTGTTACTCATATGTGATTAAATTTGAATTTCATAACATAGACTCATCACATATGATTGAAAAGAGTGAAAGCCTAGGATTCTTGTGCTAATTGAGAGTTGCCTAGTGAGGATTAGAGTCGAGGCGAAATTTTTCTAGGGCACTTAGATGAAGTTGTTCTCAAACACGATCACTCAAAATACTGGGACTTATACACGTACACCTTCACATGACACTCACGGCTATGGAATTTCTTTTAGTTATGCAAAGCATGTCTACTTACGTTGATTCTTATTAGCTTGTTAAAAGTACTATCTCTAGCATCTTATTTGTCTAAGCAAAACGTTTGTGAGTATCATGCTGCTATAACCTTCAGGAGACAAAACTCTTCATACTAGGTGAACCTAGGGGTTTAAATGTTCTATCTTAACTAAGATCGAGTCATTTCATTTTGTTAAAGTTTGTTTTGCTCAGGGACTAGCAAAAGATAGGTTTGGGGGTATTTGATCAGTAATTATTTATGCATCATTTTGATGTTTTTATATGCCTCTCTTACATGTCTTTTGAATGATTTTGTGCCATCAATAGTAGAAAATGATTAATGTTGTGAGACTTGTTCATATTTGGAAAGATAGGTAAATTCTGAGAAGAACGCAAAAAAAAAAAGACTCAAATCGGAGTTTAGATGAAGGAGATGTCCTCATTTCAATATCAGATCCTGAACTGGGTCATGAGTGTGCCAGTGCGTCTATTTTGAGTCCTTGGCCAAGTACCTCAGATCATGCCATCCAGGTCCCAAACCTGTGTCTCATGACATCAAGTTCTTGTCCTAGAAATGCCAAGGTCATGCTAGGACATGTCGAGTACATGTCCCAAGAACTTCCCATCTGAGTCTAGCCTTTGCGCCTAAACCCTAGTTCATGTTCCGCCAGCGGTGGATCAAAGTTCCTCCTTTGTGTTAAGCCTGACAACCTGTACGCCTAGCCTGAGCGAAGATGCGCTTCTACTATGCTCATGGTGTGCCCCAAAAGCGCAGTCCCAGACCCCTATGACGAAGACATTCCAAGGGCCAAGTTCTAAGTTTCAGCGTCTGACCACGGGAAGACCGCGAGCTACCAGCGGCCAGCTTGTGTTCCCACTTGCCAGCTTGCATTCACACTCCCAACCATGTTCTGATTGGTTCTAATAGATTTTAGGGACTTTGTAATTACTTAGAAGTACAATAACTATTCTAGAACACTCTAGGCTAGGGTTTCTAATTTCAATCCTTGTAGGACAAAGTTTTCCCTTTGTCTATTAAAGAGAGCATTTGTTCAGTGTTTTAGATATATTTTTTACACACCATTTTTGGAGATTTACTCGTCATTTTGGAGATTTAGACACCCTAGCCTCAATTTACATTGTAATTCAGTTCAAAGAAAACAGTTTTTATTTTCTGCACTTTTTGGGCGTGGAGCTTGGAGAGGAAGGCTCTGTCGTGATTCTGTTGTGCATGTTCTTCAACAATCTCTTCTGTAACCTTATTATTTTTATTGCAATTTATTTATGAATTCAATTAGTTATGTTTCAATTTCAGTTATGAGTGAGTAGTTCATTTTAGAATTAGGCTGTTTGAAGCCCTAGTCATGTTAGCTCGTTAAGTAGATTTTTATTCTTGTTCTTGATTGCTATGCATGCTGAATAACTCTTATTACTGCTTTAACTACCATTCTTTTATGTTTATGAGACTTGCTACCTTGTTTGCATAAATTATTGATGGAATTGCTTGAGTGACCGTCATATCATCATGTGATTCATTAGCATCAAGATGTTGAGGTTACGAAACAATCTTGTAATCAGAATTCATGACAACCTAGGAATGCATCTCACTTTTCTAGGCTAGTGTGATGTCATTAAATTCTCTTAGTACTTCATGTGTCATCTTAATTCGTAGGTGATAGACGTTCTAGGCATATGGCCTGTTTAGGACATGTTAAGTAAGAGAGAATGACATATGTTTAGTGTACCAACGCCATGACCTAGGCATGGGCACCTAATTCAGAATTGCATAGTAATTAGGTCAAGATAATCTGATTAAGAGCTATAATTGGTTAGAGTGGATAGTAAGCCTTAATTCGTCTTAGTTAACAAACAATCAACCTTTCATTTTTGCATTGTTATTTTCTGCACTTTGATTTATTTGTCTTTAATTTTCAATTCTCAAATCATAAACCCGCCCCACCCCCCTTGGCGTGTGTGTATGTGTGTTTTTTTTCTATAAGTTAACAAATCTGAACTTAATTGAGTTAATCGTTAAACAAGTTCTCGATGAATCGACATTTTCTTGTCATTATACTATCTCCATCGATTTTGTGCATTTGCAAAGTTATACTTAGTAAAAATAAAGTTCATAATTATTGTGTTCAGTATTTCTTCTATCAGATACCATTTTTAGTTTTGATGATTGTTATATTTGTATCTTTCGTAAACATATGCTCGCCCAACAAAGTCCTATATATGTGTTTGGCTATAGTACGTTAACAAATGTAGTTTTCAATTTCATTAAATTTTTTAGTTGATGAGATTGAAACAAACTTCAATCAATTAGTTTTTGATGTAGTAATGAATATTTCCGAGCTGCATTTTACGATTTCATTATTGGTGATATTAGGAAAGAAGAATTGTCTACGATTATTATCGATATTATCGATACCACGTTAATTTTGAACAAAATATTTGAAAACTTGAAATTACGTCCGGCCTTCATATCTATGTTTTTTTGAAAATGGGCCTACCAAACATTTTTGTACTTTTTCTATGCAATAATATTGGGAAGAGAATTATATTAGTATGGTATTGATATTTCTCTTTGCGAATATCTATGTTATTTTGAAAATGGGCCTACCAAACATTTTTGTATTTTTTCTATACAATAATATTAGGAAGAGAATTATATTGGTATGGTATTGATATTTCTCTTTGCGAATTTTGAATTTGAAACTTAACTCCAGATCAGTAGTACTAATGCTAGTCTAAAAAGTGCATCTAACTCAAGAACTTTCTATATTCTCAAAGATTACATTCTTATGTATTGCAAATATGGAATTAAAAAATTCATGTACCCAAAGCCAATAATATTTATAAGAACTCAAAGATGCTCTACCATTCATCATAGGACTCCATTTGAGACCCATGGAATGAAGATTTACAATGATACAAATAACTTTTTCAGATGTACAATAACAACAAATTAAGGCAGTGATGGGTATAGCTTGCACTGCATTACAATCATAATGCTCCTCGGCATTTCGCTAAGAACTGCAACTGAAATTATTTACAAGGCGTGGGATTTATAAATGTAAGATCTTGCAAAATATATGTAGATTGCCAACTCTGCCACGCTGATTCCACCCAGTAGCCAATAGAAGTAATCAAGATGTGCCAGGTTCAGATTATTCGGAAACCAGCTAGTTTCTCCGGCCAAACTGGTTACTCCGTCAATGGCATAGATAAGAAAGCTGCTCAGAAAGCTTCCCACGCCAAAGATACTGAGGTAGAGGGCGAGTCCGACACTCCTTAACTCAGTTGGCACCTGATCATAGAAAAACTCTTGAAGACCGACCATCGTGAAAGCTTCAGATAGTCCGGCCAACAGGTACTGAGGAACCAACCACCAAACACTCATTGGAACTGTGGCACTTGGCAAATCAAGCAGATCGTAATCTTTAGCAGTTTGGAGTCTTTTGCTCTCGACGAGAGCTGCAACTACCATGGAAATAACGGATAGAAACATCCCAGTTCCAATTCTTTGCAGCATTGTAATTCCAGAGGGTTTCCTGGTGAAAGCTCTGGCTACTGGAACTAAAATGCGATCGTAAATGGGAATGAAAATGAGAATGGCAAGGGTGATGAAAGTCTGGAGCGAAGCAGCTGGTATCTGAAAGCCAGACATAACTGTTCTGTCCATGGTGGCACCTTGCTTGGTGAAGAAAGTTGAGGACTGGGCAAACACGACCGCATATGCCAAGCATGTAGCCCAAATAGGAAAAATCCGAAGAACAGCCTTTGCTTCTTCAACCTCGACGAAAGTACACACCTTCCTGCTTTCTTTCAAATCATCTGGTGCAAGCAAGGCTTTGTTGAGGAACCTGCCACCAAATCATATCATACTAGTTTCTCTACAGATCCATTCAATGGCAAAGTTCTATTAGAACCACAGTAAATATAACTAATGCAATGAAAGGCAATATGGATCCACAACAAACGAACAATAAAAATTGATCAGTGAGATTTTCATTTTAATTCCATTTACCTTAACTCAGCTAATTAAGGTAAACTATTAACATGAAATATGATGCACTTTTTTCTTATGCCATGTAAAATTGATGGAATATGTAGCCATGCAGGAGACTTTAACACTACATAAAACTATTGTATTGCATTAAATGAGGTATTCTGGGCTTTGATTTATATCAAACTTCTGTATCGCTTCATATATATCGAAGACAAGTATATCTCACATGACTTGCTGCTCCTTTTATATAAAGATATGCAAACAGTTAAATCTCTTACTTGAATTGCTGTGAACTTTCGTGAGGCAAGGTTCCGCGAGATTCCTCTTCAGAAGTTATTGCTGAAGGAGTGGTTCTCCAGTTCCTAAATGCAGCAACAAACACCTTTCCAATTCTTACAAATGGGCTTTCCTCATCCCCTTTGATGCTATACCGGTAATTTCTAGTTCCAAGCAAGAATATAATCAGTCCAAAGACCATCACAATACAAGGAATTCCAAAACCCAGACCCCAACTCAAGTTGTCCTGTATGTACATCAATACGGTAACTGTAACTGCGGTACCAGCACACATCCCAAAATACCACCAATTGAAGAATGAGCTTTTGGCCTTGCACTCTTCTGGATCTGTCACATCAAACTGATCAGCTCCGAATGCCTGGACACAAGGCTTGTGTCCACCTTGCCCAATAGCTACTAGATATAGAGAGAAAAAGAATAATACTATTTGGAGCTGAGAAGAACATGATGAGGATTGATTGGATGTTTCACAGTTCGACGAAGGAAGCAAGGCTGACAGAGTCAACAAGCCAAGTCCCTGTTCCAATTTAGATCAAGATCGATAGTAGTTAGACATAGCAAGATAAGAAAACAAAACCGAAAGTGTCATTTCTAATTATTTTTTAAGAACATATAAACATTTATTAGTTGCTCCATCCATCATGAGGAAAAGTGAAATATAAATCATATCTGAAGTGTTATTCAAAGTTTCTTTATGCCATGTTACAAAACCAGACCCCTGTAAACCAGAAAAAAATGACGAGAACTGGCAAGGTAACAAGCGTGGCTCAGCTCATGAGAACCATTTGGAAAAATATCAGTTAGTAACTTTTTGTTCTACAAGAATTAGTGACTTCTTCCGACTTCATTGCTTGAACTGGGTAGTCAGACAAATTTGAATGACCTTCCTTGTTCAGGTTTGAGAACCCTAGCAAGGACAAGAATGAATTGTAAAAGGATGTATAGAGGAAACATACTAGTTTCAATGTTTGAGAGCAAGGATTCTAGTACTCAAAATTTTGACTGCTAATTTTCTACCGCAACTAAAATATTTTACAGAAGAAGAAAATGCAAATGTAAGTCTCAAAGGGTAGTTTTCATTATTATACCAAAACCATAGTAGACTCTGATGCTGTTGTAACCCCTCTACTCACCATGCCTCACCTTGCTACCTTGCCACCCTACCAAAAAAAAAACATTCATTCACCTTACTCAACCCACCAACCCCGTAGAGCCTAATCTTACTTTCTTTCTCTAGATTTGAGTATCAACAGACAGATAGAAGCAAATAGTGTCGTAACACCCTTTCTCATTCTAATATGACGGCTCTGAGGTCGGTAGGAGGGCAGCATTTTTTGTTCTATTTTCTTAATCTTTTTCCTTTTAAGTGATTTGACAGGAAAAATTATTATTTACCTTTACCTGACGAATTTTTTATAAAGATTTATTATTAGGAGGGATTGGTTGAGTAAAGAGTGGAGGGACAACAGCGCCACTCTCATAATATTTTGTACTGTAAATCACATGTCAAGTTCTAAGGAAGGGGCCTAGCAATAAAATAAATAAGATAATGTTCATTTATCATCTCTTCTACTTACAAATTTCATATGGAGTTTTCAACTACGCATAGAAAGCCAGCCAAGAGCCCAGAAATCACCACAAAGAGAATGGTATGGTAAAGAAATCAATCCATTTTGAGCATGTATTCCATACAAAGAAGGGATAGCTTGAGGGCATGGTACCTCAAGCCATCCCCCAACACTTCCCCTAGAAAGTTGGCGTATGTTATCAAGTCTCAGCATTTTTATTCTACCCCAGAAAGGTAAGTGTCCAAGCAGTTTCGACCAATGAACTTGAATAAATTACAACCAAATGAGCTTCGTATATATTTTCCAAATAAGATAGTCCTACTATTGACAACTCGACCAATTCTCCAAGTCCTCAACCTCAACTTTTTCTATAATATTAACATTCATTTGCTATGCTGGTTGCATCAAGAGGAAATTTGAAGCTTTCATTACGCTAATAAAATCCTTATCTGTTGCAAGACAATTTCAGAATTTCCAACTACTAAACAGCTGCTTTCCAATCTGATATTTAAAAAAGAAAAAAAAAGAAAATGAGAAAGATAGCTCTCTGAAGTCCAAAGGTATAAATGAGCACAAAGAAGCTCATAAGCGAACTCTATCCCATAAGAAGTCCTATCGTTTTACGTGGATGAGATTCAGAATGTTCTTCAGCATCAAATTATGGCCTTATCAAATGGACAAGTATTATATATTAAAGTGGAGAATCTAATGCTGCTTGGTAATAACAGAAAGAACGCAGCTGAAATAAACCCAAATGCCAGCAAATTTAGCAATAGTGCATATAGAAGCTTAGTAGCTAAATCAATTGAGCATCTTTCCAAATGACACATCGCAGACACATTAGCTTCCTAGAGGCCATTGCTAGTAGATGCTGGTGAGCTTACCTAATCACAACTAACTGAAACAACTATCTGTAGCTGATTTCTAACAACTCTCATAGTACCATTTGTAACTGGTTTGAGGTTCTTAGACTTAGGTATAGGTATAAATTATTCTAGATAAAGTTTGAGCATTCAACCTAAACCCAATTGAAAATGGGAGAAGTAGCCTACATTTATACACTGTGATCCAAGGCTTCAAATACCCGATGTGAGATTTGGTGTTCTCAAAACAAACCTTACTTGAGGCTGGACTGAGTCAAACATACCTTCGGCTGAAGTGGCCTAACACGTGGACAAATTCCAGCTTCAAGCGTTATCCAACGTAAAACCAATTGGCAAAGGGTGGAGATGCCGAGAACATTGTAACTTGACATACCCAATGTGGAGTTTTTGTATTGTCAACAATTCTGGTAGCACCATTATTGTTTGGGCCTTGTGGTTTGACAAAGCTTTTTAGCTGCTCTTGGAAGAGTTGGGGTCCTTCCTCCTTCAGGACGTGTTATTAAATCAACATCATTTGTTTTCAGCCTTTCACTGCAGACCGTTGGCGTTGGTCATGTAAGATTATAGAATTGATATGCTTTGAAGCTTGCTTTTCATTGATATGAAATGGTGTTTATATACACAACATATACAGCCTATGACTTCAAGCTAAAGTCAAGGGATTGACAACTGATCAATCAATTAACTAAAACTCCCTAAAGTAGTGCAGCAAGGATTGCCAATTAGTGGCAATTACCTTGATATAGAAATCCTAGAAGATACAGGGAGATTATAACCAGATTGAGTAGAGATGATTGAGGGATCAGACAGATTGTCTAATAGGTCATTACCCCAGCCTCCTCACCACCTGGGTTACCCAAGGGATTAAGGGTGAGATGAATATGTTTTAAAAATAGGTGGGTGAGAGAATAGGAAAAACAACATTGGTTTCTCTTTGCCACTCTGAGCACAAATTTCTTTGAAATAATTTTATGGCTTAGTCGGTCCTACGATTTAGGAATGGCCAAAAATAACAATTTTTTTTTAAATACTTCTATGGCTTAATTCAGAGTCGGTCCAAATATTTCCATTTTTCTAGAAATCACTTTGACTCACCCTTGACCCTTAAAGCAAATTTATGAATCTCACTTAATCCCACCTCGTCAAGTCAATTTAGGCTATGTTTGGACGAGGGTCTTCAAACTTCAAAGTTCAAGGAACTTAGGCTAAATCAATTAAAAATAAGGAACTTAACATTAGAAGGAGTAATTTCAAATGAATAGATGCAATGAATTTGGAGGGATCTGTAAGTAACTAGTTGACAGTTATTACTTTGGAAATCCCTTGTTTAGTGGTTTTGTTATGCTCATGTGTTGTATGTGTTCCCTTGCTAGTTGCTCAGTAACTAAAAATTCCTCTATTAATTATTCGTCTTAGTAATATACTCTTAAACCCTTGGTATTTTGAAGTTCCTCATCCAAACATACCCTTAGGGATCTTAATTAATCCCATACCGTCAAGTCTGTCAAAAAATTGAGATATTATTTTTTCGTGTTTTGGTTACATCACCAGATTCGCCACATGGTATTATTGAATATTCATCCATAGGTTAAAAAAATTACTTTTTGAAAAGGCACATTGTGTTACCGATCCACCTGTTACAATATGCATATGGATTTGAAACAACGATATTGGTGGATGAGAATCACATTAGAGCATCCACATTAGACTCTTCAAATGTAGCTTTTGGATAAATTTGACCTAAATTTTGTCTAAAAGCAATAAAATAGTTCTCCAGTAGACTCTCTACATTTAACTTCAGATTTTTCCAAATGAACAGTAGCTGACTATATGTAACTAGCACTGTTCATTATGTTAAATTTAACATTAAATGTAGAGAGTCTGCTGAAGGGCTGTTTTGATGTTTTTGGATAAATTTTGAGTCAGACAAATTTGATGAGTCTGCTAGACAAATTTTAACTTCTCTTTTTGAGATATTGAGAGCAATGATTTTGGTAGCATTAAAAACTGACTAGCTATTAATAACTTTTCGGTCATTTCAAAAGTTAAATTTGACCAAAAATTTAGAGCGTCTGATGTGGATGTTCTTAGGTATTGACCTCGTACTTTACGGGAGTTGAGCCCGAGAACTAAACTCGAGTCGAACCCAAACCTCCCTAGTTTTCGAAACGACATATGGTGTTACCGATTCACATATTATACACATTGGGTATCGACCTCGTGCTTTATGAGAATCGAACCCGAGACCTAAGCCCGAGTCGAACCCAAAACCTCCCTAAGTTTTGAAACGACATATGGGGTTACCGATCCACGTATTATACACAATGAATATTGACCTCGCACTTCACGAGAGTCGAACTTGAGAACTAAACCCGAGTCGAGCGCGAGACTTCCCTAGATTTTGAAACACCAAAATATGGTGTTAACAATCCACGTATTATACACCAAGGGTATCGATCTCGTACTTTACAATAATTGAACCCGAGACCTCCCTAGCTTTTTAAACGACATAATATGGTGTTGCTAATCCACATGTTACAATATGGGGACCTCCCTGGTCATAGGGTGCGACCAATCCACATATTACATTATGGGTTTGGCAACGACGATATTGGGGGATAAAGATTCTACACATTAAACAGTAATTTTAGTGACATATTGCCTTAAATTTAAAGTTTATGATTTTAACTTGTTCATGTTTTATTTATTTATTTATTATTAACTTCTTCACGTTGAAAGGTCATCATTGAGATTTTATCCTCCACAAAGAGGATTTTTTTTTTCAACAACAAAGAGGATCCTTGAAAATTACCATTATTTCACTAGTAAGTTAGTAATTTTACCTTGAGATAAAAAATATAAAAAGGAGGTCAATAATGTAGTTCTGTCACGTGCATTTAGCTTTTAAGAAAAATAATAATATGTAGAAGGAGAGATAAGGACACATACCAAAATATAGAGCAGAGAAGCAAATAGAATAGTGCGGTAGCGTCCAAGAAATGAATCAGCTACAAACGCTCCTAATAATGGAAGCAACGACGCCGTACCGGACCATATGTTGACATTCTCAGCCGCAGTCGCCGTGGACTGCCCCAAAGGCCCAGTCAGAAACGTGATAAGGTTGCTGCTAATTCCGTAATACGCGAACCTCTCCGTAACCTCCACCGCTGAAAATCAAAATCAAACTTCACTTCCATTAATTTCTACAGAAATCCATTTCATTTGACTAGAAAAAATATAGAAAATTCAATATCTGATTCGATTCAGTGAGGGCTAACCTATTATAAACCATGCGGACCGCCAACCGCCTGACCTGGATCTATGGATGGGTTGGCCTTTGTAGTCAATGGAACCCTCTACGACGTCGTTTAGGAGTGGAGTTTGGACCTCCGGTGACTCGTAATGTGAAGTGGCCATAGGTGGCTTGAGTTTCAGTGGAATTTAGACTTCAAAATGAGAATGAGAAAGAAAGAAAGAGGACATACCAAATGAAGTAATAGTCTTGTCTTGGCTTGTCGCTTCTCATTAATTTGTTGTAAATAATGATAATTAAATTTATTAATAAATCATTTAAAAATTATATATATAAACAATTAATCAAATTATTTGTTGAGAAATTATCACTAATATCCATTTTCACAAAAAAAATTCCTAATAATCACTTGCTATTTATTCAACCATTTAAGATAATTAACTTTTCATATTTTCAATTTTGACCCAAGCAAATAATATAATCAAAACTATCTCAAACCCTCCTTAATCACTTCTTATTCACCTTCATCTCTCTCAAATCCTCTCCCTCAATCCAAACACACAGCAAAATTCCAAACACAGAAATCCTCTCCCTTCATCTTCATTTTCATCTCATTCACCTTCATCTCTCTCAAATCCTCTCCCTCAATCCAAACCCACCGCAAAATTCCAAACACAGAAATCCTCTCCCTTCATCTTCATTTTCATCTCATTCACCTTCATCTCTCTCAAATCCTCTCCCATAAATCATCTCCCATCCAAACCCAGAAATCTACTCCCTTCCAAACCCAGAATTCCAAACCCAGCAATCCGATGAAGACGATGAGGATGCCGATAAAGATGATGAAACGAAGCCGATGAAGATGAGACATTCACCCATGACTTTGTCATTTTGGTTTCAGATTTTTGGGTTTTTTCTGAATTTGGTTATTGGTTTTTGTAGAGGGGCCTTCATCTTTCGTCTCACTGGTAAAGACATTCGATTATGTGCTCTCTGCCTATGAAGGCTTCTGCAACTTAAAGCATGTTCACTTTCACAACAACTCCATTTTTCCTTTTCCTCCTACGTTTGGATGCTGAGAAAATTTTGTTTTTTTAATGAAACCAAGTTTATGGATTTTGGATATTGTGATTCTTCTTCAATTTCTTAATCTAGGTCTTGTTGATAGTTAATTCCTTGTGTTTGATGGATTTGGTTGTTTATTGAAGATCCGAACTAATTTATGGATTTGATGGATTGGGTTGTTTATTGATGGGTAGAATTAGTGATGGATTAGGTTGTTTATTGATGGGTTTGATGGCTTCAAGCTGTGATAGAACAGGGTAATTGCCCTTCTTGCTGGAAGTGGCCAGCAAGTCTGATTTTTGGCTGATCCAAGTTCCCACCTTCATCTAAAAAACTCATAAATAGTTAGGTAATTAAGTGGTTATTAAGGTGTGTAAGTGAAAATTAATAGGTAACTAACTGCGAAATTATGGAAATTCATAAACTAACTTCATCTTCCTCTTCATCTTAATCTAAAAAACCCAGAAATAGTTATATAACTAAGTGGTTACTAACTAGTATATATGTGTGAATTAATCGGTAACTAATTATGAAACTCAGAAACTTAGAAACTAACTTCATCTTCACCTTCACATTCACCTTCATCTTCATCTTCCTCTTCATTTTTATCTTCATCTGAGGATTATGTGCGATTGGGAATTATTGGGTAGAGGTAGAGATTTGGGTAGAGAATGATGATGGAGGTCAACGAGATGGAGAGTGATTTCTTCTGGGAAGGGTGGGTAATGAAATATAGATGGAGATTGAGTCAATTTCATAGAGATGGAAATGGAGTCAACTTCATATAGATGGATTGAAAGGGTTTTCTGCGAAGGGTGGGTTTAAGAGATGAAGGTGGGATGGGAGAGGATTTGGGAAAAAGAATGGGAAGTAACTAAGTGTGAGTTGAGATTGTTTTGTTTTGTTTATATATTTGGGTCAAAATTACAAATATCAAAAGTTAATTACCATAAATAGTTGAGTATATAGGAAGTGGTTATTAGATATTTTTTTTTTATGAGAAAGGGACATTAATGACAATTTCCCTCATTTGTTCATGTATATAAACGATGGATGAGTTTAGTAAATAAATTATTTTTACAAATTGTTTAATATTTATAAATGATTAATAATAAAATCAAGTATTCGTTTTTTTTTGTCTTTTGATTAAGAAAATAAGGATTCTCATCATTATATGAAAAAATGAATGGTGTACTTTTAGCTCGGGATGGAAGCCTCAATTATGATCGGTATGAGATTAGCTGATAGTTATGGTTGCTAAATAAGTCAATAAACAAATGAAAATGACTTAATAATTCATTTGTCGTTGGCATTATTTCATGTCTCTGTCGCTGCATAAATATGGGGATTTGTTAAATATCGCTGCACGAATATCGTTAGCCACTGCTAGTTAGGGTGTGCACGGTGCTGTTCGATACGGATATTAGTAATATTCAAATTCAAACCGTTAAAATCTTAACAGTTCGATAAAATTTGGATTTTCTAAAATTAGAAGTGAAACTGTTTCAAACCAAACCGTTACTAACAGTTTGGTTTGGATCAATATGGACGTTTAGGTATAATAAATTTTTTGTAGTATATAGACTATATGGACTCATATAGTCACATTCCCAACCAAAACATCTTAAGGTAAATTGAAAATCTAAAGAGTTGATATGCTCAGGGTTCTTTTTTGATAAGAAAATCTTCGGTAGGGCAGCTCGATCACGTGAAACCTCACTAATTTGATTTAATAAAGTAAAAAAAAATTTCATTAATTTCCATCATCTTACCTGATTACCACCAAGATGACTCAAAGCCAGAAACTTCCCAATTTTGCCAATTGGGATGAAAGGAATTGAAACCTTCAAAGGTGGTGGGGTTACAAGTTATCAACAAAATGACACAAAATTTGTACATGCTTCCTTGTTGTGTGAGTGAGTGAGAGAGTCTTGTGAGTGAGAGATTTGAGTGAGGGTAAATTGAGTAATGGATATTGAAAAATAATTAAAAAATTGGATAGTACTTATGTATGTAAGGGTATATGATAGATTTAAAAATTAATATATTCCTTAACGATCCGATTTGGATTTAACGAATTTCCAAAATGAAAATTCATAACCAAACCGTTACTAACGGAGCAGTTTGGATTATCAAACCATTTGATTTTTATTCAGTCAAAATTAAACCATTGGACAAATAATGGTTTGGACCGAATCGGTTATAAGTTTTAACGGATTTATCTCCACACATACTGCTAGCCTAGCCACCAACAAAAGCATATGATAAACCCACGGATGATGGACCCACACCATTCCATTTGTAAGTGACTTGGTCCATTGTTCATTTATTAGTGGGCTGCACTAATCTGTAAATATTTATGATGAGTTGATGGATTTGCACAGCATAATACCTACGTCCAAATCAAGAAGTTTTCATTTGTACTTGTGCTCGCCTGGACATACGTAAGGGTGGGCATACGAGTTGTGGACCCACAGGTCCTACTCGGCCCATTTAGTTCGGGATGGATTCTAAGCCGTTCTTCTATTTATACAATTGAAACGGGTTGGATATAGGATGAGTCTTTTAAATATACGGGTCGGGTCGATTCTAAGCTAAATAAAAATGTTAAATTCGAACCAGCCCGTTTGGTAAACATGTACGATTTATCATTTATCCTCTCACTTATCATTCACACTAGTCTTTTATCTTATCAATTCTACTTTGATTACTCAATAAGTTATTCCGCACACAAAACTATGTGCTTGTCTGTCGAGACACCGTACGAACCGACATTCTCAAGTCGGGCCATAAACAGCGAAAATAGTACACACAAAACTTAATACCACCAACAAATAATCAAGAATACTCCTCCTACTACATTCAACTTCATAAATCCCCTTTTCTGTATATGTAAGACTTTGAAAAACAAATGAACACAACCAATGCCACTGCGCTCATACCAGCAAGCATCCAATAAAAGTAATCAAGATGTGCCCGGTTCAGATTGTTAGCAAACCAGCTGTCCCGCTGCCCTACGCCGGTGGCCTTTTCAATCACCGACACCAGAAAGCTGCTCAGAAAGTTTCCGACGCCAAAGATACTCATACACAGGCTCACCCCGACACTTCTCAATTCCTTCGGGACTTGGTCGTAGAAAAACTCCTGCAAACCAACTACGGCGAAAACATCAGCTATACCGATCATTAAGTACGACGGAACCAACCACCACACGCTGATTGGAATCGTGGCCGTTGGATCGTCAAGTAGGCCATATTCCTCGGCGGTTTTCAGCCGTTTGATTTCGGCTAGAGCTGCAAACGCCAAGGAGATTATGGATATAAACATTCCAATTCCGATTCTCTGTAGCGTTGTGATGCCGGAGGGTATGCCGGTGAATGTTCTTGCGAGGGGTACGAAAACGTGGTCGTAGACAGGGATCAAGATGACAATGGCGAGGCTGATGAAGGACTGGAGAGAGGCGGCGGGGATGTCGAAGCCGGGGAAGATTGTTCTGTCCATGGTGGCTCCTTCCTTGGTGAAGAAAGTTGGGAATTGGGCAAGAACAACTGTGAATTCCAAACATGCGACCCAAATGGGAAAAAGGGCAAGAACAACCTTTGCTTGTTCTACTTCATAAACACTGCAAACCTTCCTTTCTTCCTCCAAATTATCTGATGTTGCCACCAATGCCTTGTTTAGGAACCTGGAGCAACAGCAAAAGATTCAATAAGTTGCTGATATTTGATTATCGATCAAACAGTAATTAATAAACAAAACTACCCTTAATTACTTGTATTAGATTGTTTTTAAATTTATAGAAATATATTAAAATAATATAATTTACTCATAGTTAATTACATATTTTATTAAGCGACCTATTATTGACACTCAAAATAGTCATCCTGTATTTTTTTTCCAAGGGAAAAGATATAAAAAATTGAAGTGAATATTGACTATTTTGAAGTACTGATACAAATTTTTGACAATAGAAATAATAAAAAAAGTTTATCATACGAACAGAACATTAATGTTATTATAAAAAATCATCTTACATTTCATTCGTAGGATTGCATCGACTAGTTTGCAATACTAAAAACAATTCCCTACCATATTAATACCCTCTCACTACTCTACATCTTATATTTGTCCAAATTCGATCTAATTAACCAATATTAGAAACTAAGAAACAAGATACAAAGAAATGGAGTGCACGTTGACTATTTTGAAACATTAATACTAATTTGCTACAATAAATATTAATAATCAGAAATATCCATCTTACATACACAGCGCTAGCTATTGTTAATTATTAGCACTCTAAAGAGTTTATTTTATTTTTCACCCAAGTGAAATGCGGACAATTATAGGGGCACTTTTCAACTATTTTGGGAGGAAAATGATAGAAAAACCACATTATTTGTAAACCATGTCCTAATATAGGGGTTATACTTGTGATGGTGAATTCTATTTGCTACAAATCATGTAGTCTCCTTAGTATTTGTCCATTCAGAAATGCTAAAAACAATTCCCTACATCATTACTCACTCTACATCTTATATTTGTCCAAATTTGATATAATTGATCTAATTATTAAACATTATAGAAACTAAGAAACAAGGTGGAAATATGGTTATTAGATTTAGAGGATAGAACTAGATCTGATACTAGGTTAGACAACCAGGTGCCTTGTATTTAATATATATATTTAATAAGTAGACATCAATGCAGATCAGATCCACAGCTAAGTCTCTTACTTGAACTTTTCAGAACTCTGAAGGTGTCCATCACCTTCTGCTCGAGCAGCTCGCCGGTTCCTAAATGCAGCAACAAACACCTTACCGATTCTCACAAACGGGTTTTGCCCAAGACCCACGACACTGTACCGATAAGTTTCCGACGCAATCAAGAAAATGAAGACACCAAAAACCATCACAAGACAAGGGATACCAAACCCGACAACCCAACTCAGATTGTCCTGAATATAACTCGATATCAATCGTGTGGCTAAGGTGCCGGAACATGTCCCAAAATACCACCAATTGAAGAATGAGCTTTTGGCTTTGCATTCCTCGGGATCATTTGAATCGAACTGATCGGCTCCCAATGCCTGAAAGCAAGGTCTGGCCCCACCTTGCCCAACTGCAACTAGGTATAGAGAAAAGAAGACGAAAACTACTTGGAGATCAGAATAACAAGATGAGGGTTGGTTGGGCTTGTTGCAGTCAGAAGCAGTCAGAGAAGGAAGCAGGGCTGAAAATGTCAAGCAGCCTAGTCCCTGTCATAAGTAATTAAAAATATTCTAACACTTTAGTGGAGAATAATTAATTAATTAACATTTCAACATTTGTTAAAGAACCAGATAAAATCAATAAATAAATTTTTGGTCACTCCTTCCCAGAAGGTATTTGAATATAAAACGCATCAAATCACAAACACTGATTTATACAGTACTGTTGGAATCTGATCTCTCAAAACCCTAGAAATTTTAAATCAAAATACACACAGCTAATTAGCTACTCACAAGTCACGAGCATGAAAATATAAAATTAAAAGTATATATATGAAAGCTAAAAGGTACTAGATTCATGGAGAGAAAGAATTAAACAAAAAAAAGGAAAAAAAAAGAATTAAGCAAACAAAAGGAAACACAAAAGATAAACAGTTTTCCAAATTAAAGGTACATTTGGATACCCATAAATTTGAATTTGAATTTGGATTTGAGCTCTTTAAATTTAAATTCTTATGTTTGGATGAATTTTTGGTTTAATAAGTAACTTGATAAGTTCAAATTTAAAAATTTAAAATAACTTTTAAAATTAGTTAGGTGAGTTTGATTTTTTAGTATCACAAAGAAATATTTTATTTTCATTTTTTTCTATCTTTTGTTTTCTAGCATCTTTTGACCAAAAATATATTTTTCTCATTTTTTTTTCATCAATTTTTGTCCTTCTATTTTTTTTTCTTGTCTTTTCATCATTCCTTTTTTTTTTTCCATCATCTTTGATCGTTTTTTTCCTTCATATTTCTTTATTTTTCATCATTCTTGTTCTCCTTCTCTCTTCCTCTATATCAACTTATATTTCTCTCTTTTCCACCTTTATCACCTACCACCCCTATTTTCTCCTCCTCATCTACCACCCATATATATATTTCTCTTTCCTCCTCCTCTACTCGCATATTGTCTCTCCATCAATCATAATGTAGGTTATAAACCTTCAAGTGATGTTCACAAACCATCATTTTCTTCAAAGTTTTTGATCATATTGTTCTAACGGACTAATAATTGAATTAGAACACGATTTTGGTGACCTTTAATTGAATAATAATTGAATTAACAAAAATTTTTGGTGCCCCTTAATTGCTCAAGAATCGTCCAAAAGGTTGCTTACCAAGATTGGTAACTTGCGATGCCAAGTTGTCAGGCGTCCCTAACAATTTCAGCACTGAGCTACTGATACTAAAACTGATGTAATGCACCCTAGAAAACTCAAAATCATGGGCCATAAATCCTTTTTTCTTATCTTTTTTTATTTTTAATTCTCCAGAAATTATACTTACAGAACTTTCCAAGCATATATGGCTCATTGTCTCGTTGCTTCTGAGCATATACAGTTCAATCCGTAAAATTGACACATTTGCATTAACAATTTTATTGACAATATTGAGTTATTGGTACTAAAACTAATGAAACTCCTTCTAGAAACTCGAAATTATGAGTCATACAATTCTAATACTATTTCGGGGCAATTTCTCACAAAAATTGCTCTCAACACGTTAAAACGACCAATTATGCTGAAAAAATTAGTGCAAAACATAGAAATAAGGTATGAAAAATAAACGAAAATATTATCAGATTTTAATTTCAATTTATATTATTATTTTTTATTATCTTATCTTGAAGAGAATTTCAGGGATTTAACCTTCATTTTAAATCAAATCCAAATCTTTGCTTCCAAACGGATCCTAATGGAATTTAGAGTTCAGAAATGTTGTGGACTCACCAAGATGTAGAGAAGAGAAGAAACAAGGATGGTGCGGTAGCGTCCGAGAAATGAATCGGCTACAATTGCTCCCAACAGAGGGATTAAAGCCGCTGTTCCGGACCACTTGTTCACATTCACCGCGGCGGCAGCCGTTGGCTCCCCCAGCGGCCCACTCAGAAATGTTATTAAGTTGGAGATCACCCCAAAGTACGCAAACCTCTCCGCCACCCCCACCCCTAAAAGTTATTAAACATTTTATTAGTACTAACTAATTATCAATCAAAATATAATGTAATAGCAATAGTTTAAAATTGCAACTCATAGTAAGTACACGTATGTACGGCGGGGCTTACCAATTATAAAGACGGCAGATCGCCAACCGCCTGAGGTGGATCGGAAGACGGGGCGGCCTTTGTAGTCAACGGCGCCCACAACAGAATTGTCTAGTAGCGGAGTACGGGTGTCCGGCGTAGGCTCCGATGCCGGAAGCGCCATGAAAATAAATCAATTATGTAAATATTTAGCTGGCGTCTGCTGTAACTGGGCTTGCTGTGTTGAAATAGTAATCATACATATATATATATATATATATATATATATATATTATAGCCAATATCAAATTCAGACAAAAAAGAAAATAGTCACGTGAATATTACAAAAAGTGCAGTAATTTTTATTTATTTTATAAGACGATATGGGGAGGAGAGACTGCAATTTTTATGAAAATTGAATTCGAAATTTATCACATAAAGCATAAAAAGAAATATCGTTATATCGTAATATTAAGTAATAAGTAATAAGTGTAATAATATTTCATTTGTACTGTATTGGTGTTTTATTGGCGTGCATGTACCATGCCCTCTACATTACATCATTTCGTGTTACGGCCGATTCAAAAAATTAGAAGTTTCTAATTAAATTCAGGGCAAATTATACTTTACTATCATGGTATACCTTGTAAAAAGTTCATATTTGAACTTTCAAATATTGCAAATATCCCCAGTACTCTTTAAAATGTGACAAGTTAGCCATTCCGTTAACTATTCCGTTAAAATTTCGTTAAGTGATGAATTGGACAAAATGGGACCCATCGTTTAATTTAAATTAATAACAAATATGTGCCACCACGTAACAAAGATAATAATAAACTAATTAAAATAATTAAAAACCAAAATAAAAAGGAAGATGAAGGGAGTCGGGGAGAGAAAATAAGAGTGTTTTTTGGTGGATAAAATGATTGGTGTGGGATTGGTGGGGATGTATTGGGTAATTAAATTTTGTTTTAAAAAGAATTTTAGTATAAAATTTAATAAAATATAGCAAATGTCTTAATTGCCTCTACAAATTTTGTAATATTATTGCCACATCAACACTTTTAACGACGTTAATAACAGAAACTGACTTATGGTGCAACGGAAGTAACAGAATGGGTGTTCTGGGTGTAAACTGAGGCAAATTTCAATTCTGGGTGCAATTTGAGAATCGCTGACTTGTTCTAGGTGCATTTGGAGTAATAAGTCTTAAATTATTATTAGCTTTGGCCGGGTTATTACAATGGCAGGTACGGTTGGATTTGGCGAGGGTTCCACCCATGTAATTGAATGGTACTCCAGTAAGTTGTAGGTATATATATGTTTGTATGGAGGGTCTTAACATAATTTGATTCACCACGAGGTGGGTTATCCGAATTACCCTTATTTTGTTTACTACTTTATCCTCACTTTTTTAGCGTGTGTACGCTTCCATATGGTTTATTGTCCACTCACATTTGTTTTGGTTTTGGTGCTCTCTAGGCCGTAGCGAAAAGAGGCGACAACACTAGGAGGAGGCATCATCTTTCGCTGCACTGCATCCACGTAGGACTTTCATTAGTTTATGTATTTAAAGGTTACCTAGTTGCTCTGATCCTATTTTGGATATTGTAAATTATTTGAGGGCTTGGTAGCTGAGTTTGGGTTTGTCATAGCTTGTGATTGTAACTAGACTGTTTGTTTTTATTTTTGTATTCTTCGTCTGATAGGTAAAAGACGAGTTGACCGGTTGCAGGGGAGATTCTGCCGAATTTTCGGTGGAATTCTCGTAAAGTCTTTGCTGAAATGGTGAGGGTATTTCAGGGATTGTTATGTTAGTTCAGGTGCTGTCAGACGGGAGTAGGGCTTCTCACAGATTTCGAGGGGAAATTCGGGAGGGGTCCTGTCACAATTGAGCATTCAAAGCCAACTACACTACTCTCTCTCAATCTCGTGAACAAACCCAAAACCCAAAGGCTACATCCATCTCTCTCGTTGCTCCCTCTCTCTATTGTGAAGTAGTAAATACCATCACCACAACCACGACCGTTAATCACACTTACTGCCTTCAATTTTCAACTTCTTCCTCATGGTCTTCGTCGAGATACCACCATACCCAATATTTCAAAGACTCGAACCTAGGCCTCCACCACCACCAACGAACTTGTCTGGGCTTCGCAAACACCGTGGATTGAACCTCGAGGCATGAAGCTCACCGGAGTTGAGCTGGAGGAGAAGATCGGCGTAGAGAACCGAGTCTTCCCGATGAGACCTTGAGCTAACCAGGTACGACGACGGAGGTAGTCACCGAAAAACACGGAGTCGCCCGAGCTCTTGAATTTCACGGTGAAATTTGGGACTTTAAGTTTCGCGGTGGAGGAGCTCGGGATTCTCACGACGATTCAAAATCTCGACGAGGAATTCTAGTTTACGAGGTTTCGAGTGGCGATCGATGGCGGATGAAGTCGTCTGATTTTGGAATTATTTAAAACCACACCGAGTTCACGACGCTTTTCCAATCACGTCGGGAGATCAACAGTTGGGAGGTTACGTTGACCCTACCACGTCGGGTGACTTTGTCCTTGACTACTTTTGAGTGGACCTCTTTCTTAAAATCTCATTTTTATCACTACCGTTAACTTGCACCTTTTACCATATTTATACTATTTGAAATCATAGTTAGCTTATGTCGTTGAGTCGTGACATTTAGAGATGGTGAAGTACTTGAATATTTTATTATTAGATTCTCGAGCATGCCTTGTTGATTATTTTATTATTAGATTCCCAAGCATGTCTTGTTGATTATTTGATTACTAGATTCCCAAGCATGCCTTGTTGATTATTTTATTATTAGAGTCTCGAGCATGCCTTATTGATTATTTTAGTATTAGATTCCCGAGCATGCCTTTTTGATTATTTTATTATTATATTCCCGAGCTTGCCTATTTGTCCATGATGGTTGTTTATTACTAGAAGTTTCGATCAGTTTTTGGGCCTTCGGTTCTTCGTTCACAGTTGTCCCCTCAGCTCAAGGTAGATATGGTTGTGCTCGTGGGGAAGAAATGAAGGTTATGGTGGCCTTGGATTGGGTCGAAATGACCAAGAAATTTGGAGATGGTGATGGCGTGTGTTTATGTATATTTTTCGCTTAAAGAAGAGAAGAATTGGGAGAGGGAAGAGAAAAGCATCCCGCAAAATATCTGATGGAGGTGAGATAAGGAGACAAGATACCTTTAACAAAAACCTTGGGTCAAATTTACAAAAATACCCTTGCACTTTCTAGACCCATAACTCATTCATACGGACTCTGTTTTTCGTGCCGCCCGTCTACGAACTTGTGAGTTCGAGACCTATGCAGTGGTCCAAGAAAAACTTTCAAAAGTATCCCCAAACCAAACGTGACTTCCGAACCCCTCCTAAACCCTAGGGTAAAATCGTCCTTTTCTTTTTAATTAACTTTCAAAATTAATTTATTTTTGGGTACATGTCGTTACAACTCACCTTATTAAAGAAATTTCGTCCTCGAAATTTTTACCCAACGAAACCAAAATCAAATAGAAACACCAAAATTAAGTCTAAACCGATACATACCAGGGATAATCTCTAGAGCAGCCCGTGCCTCTTGTTACGCCAAGGCAAATACTCGGGCATGAGTACCAAAAGATCGACTGCGTCCCCTCTGTCGGCCGCTAGCCTTGCTGGCCCCATTGGATGGGGTCTGACTGCCAGCAATGGTACCCCGAAGACTATGATGTCCTTTGTCCTTGTCCAGGTGACTCCTTGCCTAGGGAACTGCCACCCAAATGGTGTGGACAATCTCTCTTAAGGTGTCTAAACTCGCCACAGAAGAAACATCCAACATCTTTGAACCCCAGAGGGTTGGGACAATTATTTTTGACGTGTCCTGGCTCCCCACAGTAGAAACATACCTCATCATGAACTTGTTCGGACCCACTGCTCTAAGCACTTTATCGCCCATCCGACCGAACTGAACCTTGGCCTGAGTGAGCTAATGACTGCTGCCCCATAGCAACATCCTGGGACATACCAAGTCCTGACCCTTCGTCACTAAACCCAAATCTAAAATTGCCAGACCTGTTACCTCCCGATGAACCAATACTATAACTACCCCTCTTAGACGGTCCTTGACCCTCTGCTCCATAACTCAAGTGTTCATGACGTCATCTAAAACCACCAGATTGACTCTGTTCCACCCGGGTTTCCGCATCAGCTAACGCTCTCATCTAGGTGTGCTCCACCGATGGAACCACAATTCGAATCTTATCTCGCAAGCCAAGCTCAAACTGCTTGCATTTATCTGCCTCATTAGCCACCAAAGCTGGGGCAAACCGGGATAACTCTATAAACATCTGCTCGTATTCCAATACTATCATTATGCCATACCTCAACTGCAGAAACTCTGCTTGCAGAGCATCCATTTATGACCGGGGACATAACTGCTCAAAGAATCACTCCCGGAGTGCCTCCCAAGTGATAGTATGGATATCCTAACCCGTCAGCTCCAAGGCATGCCACCATCAATAAGAATGGCCATCCAGCAGGAAAGTAGCTAAACGAACGTTATCTCTAGGTGGGCATCCCATAACTTCAAACACTAGTTCTAATCGAGTGATCCAGTTGTCCGCCTCCGCAGAGTCAGTCTCACCTATAAAAACCATAGCCCCAAGTCTATGGGCCTTCTCAATATCCGATACCTCTGAAGATCCCCTACCCTGCAAAGCAGTCGACATAACCCTACCTAACTGATCTAGGGTCTGTCTTAAGTCAGGTTCCAACACCGGGTTATGTGCATCCTGCATATTTCTCTGCTTCCTCCTCCAAACTAGGCCGCGGACGAGGACGATGTCTAGGAGGCATCATGCTGAAAAGGAACAAGAGTTTGTCAGTAACACAAATAACATGCACACTAAGTGTGCGACCTGCAGGAATTTAAACCTAGAGCTCTAATACCAAGTTGATAGGACCTTTCCCGAATTTCCTTTTGAAACTTGTGAGAAGCCCTGCTCACGTCTCACGATACCTAAAATCTCAAAGTAATTCCTAAAATACCCTTACTACACCAAACAAAATTTTTACTAGAATTCTACCAAAAATTCAACAGAATCTTCCCTGTAACTGGGTCAAATCGTCTTCCACCTATCATACGAAGGATTTACTTACTAACCAAAAATCCAAACAGTTTAGATCACATCCAACCAACATAATAAAATATAAACGAGTCCAAATGGTTGATCAGAGCTAACTAGGTCTATAAATTAAGTTTACAAAACCCAAAAATCCTACACAGTAGTAGCACAGCAAAAAATGATGCCTCTTCCTAGTCTTGTCGCCTCGTCCCACTACGGCCTGGATGGCACAAAACTCAAAACAAATGTGAGTGGACAATATGACAATATCGAGGCGTGAACGCACTAATAAAATGAGGATAATAATGATAATAATCTTGGCAACCCACCTGGTGGAAAATCATAATTCTACGAAGACTCTCCATTGCATATATATATATATATATATATACTTACAACTTACCGGAGTACCAATACATAACCTAGGTGGGACCCTCGCCATATCCAATTATACCTGCCATTATGATAACCCGACCGAAGTCGATATCCTGGGCCATTGTCCCATATCCCGACCATAGCCGTCATCTTGAGCTGTAGCTCAATATCCCGGCCGTAGTCATCATCTTGAGACGTAGCCATCATCTATAGCCAAAGCTCAAAATCCCGGGCAAGCTTATGATGGAATCCTCCATACTATAGCTCATACCCTGCCTAGAGTATGATGGAATCCTCCATATATACCATACCTCATACCTAGCCGAGTGTATGATGGAATCCTTTATACAATAGCTCATATCATGCCGAGAGTCTGAGATGGAATCATCCATACCATAACTCAAACCTTTCCAAGCCTAAGATGGAATCCTCCATACTGTAGCTCACATCTTGCCGAGAATATGATGGAATCCTCCATACCATAGCTCATATCCTACCGAGATTATGATGGAATCCTCCATACCATAGTTCATACCATGTCGAGAGTATGATGGAATCCTCCATACCATACCTTATACATCTCCGAGCGTATGATGGAATCCTCCATACTATAGCTCATATCCTGTCGAGAGTATGATGGAATCCTCTATATCATACCTCATACATTTCCGAGTCTATGATGGAATCCTCCATACCATAGCTCATACCATGCTAAGCGTTAAGGGAATCCTCCTTATTATACCTCACCGAGAAACTCCCACCAATCCTCCCACCAAGGTCAAAGCCTAACCCACCATCTTGGGCTGAAACCCCAAAACCATCAAATACCTGGGCCTCAGTCCAAATACATAACCCGGGCCTAAGCCTAAAACTCATAAACTGGAATCCATAAAATCACCACCTCGGACCTAAGGCCAGGCCAATACCAAAATCGTTCCCCAAAACCGTTATTGAGATTTAAAATCAATAATAAATCTATATTCTTACAAATTACAATCCATAAAGCATTTTTTCCAGCAATCATAATTAGTTCCCGAGTCTTAAAAGATATTAAGATATTCGATGATAATTACCCTTAACTTCTGTAATTAATAATTGATGAGAAATGATAGAAACATATAAAAATGCATGCATCCCCGTTTAGAAAGCAAACGAGTCTGATTTCAATCTATTCGGTCCTTCGTGACCTTTGGAGCCACCACGCCTGTCAAAAACGTCACTTGGCATTACTAAATGACAATTATTAATCTAAAATCATAATCCCCCCCCCCCCCCCCCCCCCCCTAAACCCCGGGAGTACACGCGCATTCTAATGCGTATAAAGTAACTTTGAGTGTCCAAAATAGCCCATAAACAAACTCCGATTGACCCGAAACTTACGCCAAAAGATCCGGAACTTCGAAAAACCTTAAAATACAAGCTAACGGAAGCGAGGAAATTCCCCACCCGCCCCTACGCGCCGGTGGAGGAGCGGTGGCCCTTCCCCACGTGCGACTGCGGTTGTACTCTCCTTCAACCTCCAGCCGGGTCGACCCAAATCATCCATAACCACCCGATTTTCAAAGCTTGATATCTCACTCATTTCTCAACCAAATTAGATGTTCTAATAATGGAAATCTATCTACTCGAGCCAAGGAATCCAAATATGAAATAAATAAAAAAAAATGAGAAACCTCACCTTGGTTGGCCGAAAATTGAGCTAGAAGTTTTGGTCAGTTTTTGGGCCTTTGGTTCTTCGTCCACAACTGTCCCGACAACTCAATGAAGATATGGTTGTGCTCGTGGGGAAGAGATGAAGGTTATGGTGGCCTGGCCAAGAAATTTGGAGATGGTGGTGGTGTGCATTGATGTGTATTTTTGGCTTGGAGAAGAGAAGAATTGGGAGAGGGAAGAGAAAAGAATCCCCCAAAATATCTGATGGAAGTGAGATAAGGAGACAAGATACCTTTAAAAAAATCCTGGGTCATAATTACAAAAATACCCTTGCACTTGCTAGACCCATAACTCACTCATACGGACTTTGTTTTTCACGTGCCATCTGTCTACGAACTCGTTAGTTCGAGATCTTCGCATTGGTCTAAGAAAAACTTTCAAAAGTATTCCCAAACTAAAAGTGACTTCCGAACCCCTCCTAAATCCAATGGTAAAATCGTCATTTTCTTAATTAACTTTCAAAATTAATTTAATTTTGGGTATGGGTCGTTACACCCGAGCTTGTCTATTTGTCTATCATGGTTGTTTATTACTCTAAGAGTTATGTTATATGCGCGTTATACATGAGTAGTTTAGTACCCACTTGGGAGTCGCCAGTATCTTAGTACCCGTATGTTGGCCACAAACCAGCCTCTACGTGATCGATCACCCGTGCTCTCTCAAATATTAGTTAAATAGCGCTAACTTGTCCCCGAGCTCTAGAGGACATGAAGTGATGGTGCTTAACACCCATCCTTAACGTGTTGAGGTACATGAGCAGACCATAGATACCCAGCCTATCATGTGCACATGACTCGAGCGAATCAAGAGCATAATTAATGAGTTATACATTTACTTCACGATGATATTCTTGACTGTATATTATTTTGTTACTATTTCTCGTAAAACGTGCAGGTTTACTATTATGATGACTTGTTTTTGTAAAACTGAGGGGTTAAATGTTATTTTCAATTTATATTTTTTACACTGAAACAACTGTTAGGTCTACTCACCCTTTTGTTTTCTTACCTTTCAGGACCTAGTTCGCTTGAGACCATCATCAAGGAAGACACAACTAGTTGCGGTTCTAACACCTTTATATGGGGATGAAACCCCAGGATTACCTCGTAATTCGTGTATTTTTTTATTTAAGTTGGATCATCATGCACTATTCCTTTAAATTCGTACCTAGTTCTGCTTAACGTAATACTCACATTGATTGCCTTTCTCTTTAATCAGACTTATTGATTTTCATTATGTTTTGTTCACTGTTTATCCTATTTCATGGGCTTCGTGTTCATGTGTCGGCCAACACCCCTTGACTACGAAGTCCTTGTGGATTTTCGGGTCGGGGGTGTCATTTTGCTATCAGAGTGTAGTTTAGGAAGTTTTGTCTTGAGCGTTATTTTGTCTGCTTGATGATCTACTGATACTACTTTTTGTGTCAGACCCATGCATGCTCGTCGTGGTCTCCGTAACCAATCCCTGCAACCACAAGGTGATGAAAACCCCATACCTGACAGGGGTCAGCCTGGAACATTCAATTTAGCTCAATTGGGTCAAATTTTCGTTGATCTTTTTGCCGGTCAAAGGTCCGATCGTACTCCAATGGAAATTGCCCGTTCTAACGGTGTAAAGGAGTTCGATGGGACGAGGATAGTGATGAGGCGGAACTTTGGGTCAAAACAGTGGAGAAAGCCTTTGTGGTGATGGATCTATCGCCAGAAAAGTGGGTTGTCACTGCCACTTTCTTTCTTTGTGACTCAGCCAAAGATTGGGGGTCTACCGAACAATCCCTACTACCATATGAGAACTGCAATACCTGGAAGTGTTCAATTGGAGATTTAAAAACATGCTCGTTCCACATGAGTATATTAATCGTATGCGGGAGGAATTTCGACATTTGAAGCAAGGAGATTTAACCGTGGCACTGTATGAGAGGAAGTTTCGGAAGTTTGCTCGTTACTACCTGCTGGCTCGTGACAACTGATCAGTCGTTATTATGCATCATTTTGATGTCTTTATATGCCTCTCTTACATGTCTTTTGAATGATTTTGTGCCATCAATAGTAGAAAATGATCAATCTTGTGAGACTTGTGCAGAGTTAGAAAGATGGGTAAATCTGGAAAGAACGCAAAAAGAATGACTCAAATCGGAGTCCAGATGAAGGAGATGTCCTCATTTCAATATCAGGTCTTGAACGGGGTCCTGTGTGCACCAGTGCGCCAGTGCGCCTATTTTGGGACACTGGCCAAGTACCTCATATCAGGCCCTCCGGGTCTCAAACCTGTGTTTCATGACATCAAGGTCAGGTTCTAGAAGTGCCAAGGTCACGCCAAGGCAGGTCGAGGACATGTCCCAAGAACTCCCATCCGAGCCCAGATGTGCACCTAAACCCGGGGTCCCTGTTCCGCCAAGCGGTGGATCAGAGGTTCTCCCTCTGAGCTAAGGCTGACAACATTTGCGCCAAGCCTGAACGAAGATGCGCTTCTACTATACTCTTGATGTGCTTCAAAAGCGTAGTCCCAGATCCTGATTACGAAGACAGTCCAAAATCCAAGTTTGGCCAACTTGCGTTCCCACTTGCCAGCTTGCATTCACACTCCCAGTCGTGCCCTGATTGGTTCTAATAGATTTTAATGACTTTGTAATTAATTAAAAGTACAATAACTTTCCCTATCCTTATAGGACATGGTTTTACCAATCCTTATAGAATAAGGTTTTACCAATCCTTATAAAACAAGGTTTTCCCTTTGTCTATAAAAGGGAGCCTTTGTTCAGTGTTTTGGGGGAGAATTAGAGACCATATTTTGAGAGATAATAGTTTACACATAGATTATTGGACGTGGAGCTTGGAGAAGAAGGCTCTGTCGTGTCTTCTGCTGCACATGTTCTTAATAATCTCTTATGTACCCTTATTTTCATTATTGCAATTTACTTATGAATTCAATTATATTTGTTTCAATTTCAGTTATGTGTGAGTAGTCGTTAGGATTAGGGCTGCTTGATGCCCTAGCCATGTTAGCTTGTTGATTGGATTTCTGGCTCTTGATTATGATTGCTATGCATGCTGAATAAGTTGGATTACTATGCTTAATGACCTTAATTTATGCCTATAAGATTAGCTACCTTGTTTGCATATAATTATAGATGTAATTGCTTGAGTGACCGTCATCTCATCTTGTGATTTGGAGCATCGAAAGTATTCTTACTTGTAATCTTAACTCATAACGACCTAGGATTGCATGTCACTTTGCTAGGCTAATGTGGTGTCGTTAAATTCTCTTTGAACTGCATGCATCATCTTAAAAGGTAGGTGATAGACGTTCTAGGCATATGTCATGTTTAGAACATGCTAAGTAAGAGGGAATAAGATGTGTCTAGTGAACCAACGCCAGGTCCTAGGCACGGGCACCTAATTCAGAAAATGCATAGTAATTAGGTCAAGGAAATCTGATTAGTAACTATAATTGGTTAGAGTGGATAGTAAGCCTTAATTCGCCTTAGTTAATAATCAATCAACCGTTAATTCTTGCATTGTTATTTTCTGCATTTTATTTTACTTGTCTTTAAATTTCAGTTCTCACATCATAAACCCCCATGCGTGTGTGTGTGTGTGTGTGTGTTTTTCACTAAGTTAATAAATCTGAACTAAAGCGGTCATAACTTTGATACAAGTCCTCGAGGGATCGACTCTTGCTGTGCTACTATACTATTCTTATCGATTTGTGCACTTGCAAGGATTTTATAACTGTTAGAATTGAATTGCATATTTCTTGCTCTTTAATTCCACCAACAAGTTTTTGGCGCCGTTGTCGGGGACTTGTCCCTCAACGGGGCCCATTAATTCAGATTTAGTTAACTAAATTTTGTATAGTACCTATTTAGATTTCATTTAGATTGTTTACTAACTTTGTTTGTCATCCTTCTCATGTACATTTGAACAACTCATACATGGATATGGGACCATGGAATTATCCATACATGGAAACGGGAGCTTGGAACAATCCATACCCAACTTCATTCAATCAGGGGTGTAGCAATCACGAAAACCCAGAACCATACAACCCGGGTTGGAGCAATCACTAAAATCCAGAACCATACAACCCAGGATGGTGCCAGCAGCCTAATTTCACATGGAACTCCCCGCAAATAGTTCCTCACTCCGAACCCACTCCTGACCTCCTACCTTCACTGAGGGCCTTGGTGCAATACATGGAGGCTCGTAATCAATGCATGGCAACTTTTTGTGAAGAACAACGAGAGCAAAGCCAGCACTTGGAGGAGATACTGGAAAAGAGCAAGAGGGTGTTTGAGTTCATCGTATGCCAAACAGAAGAAAGGGCACGTCCCCCACGAAGTGAGGCTGTGAATGAAGAGCATAATAAGGACACCACCAAGCTAACACTTCGGACAAGTGCTTGCCATGGATGCCATGAATTCAGCCCAAGGCCATGCCGTGACAGTGTCTCCCAATTCTGTTCAGATTGAGCACTGGGACGCACCCAATTCATACCCTCCAGTATACTCTTCCGTTTATAATGTTTATGATTCTGATTTCATGTCTAACTATACCTTTTTTCCTTGAACTAACAGATTGGAAAGCGAAATGGAAGAAAATTGGGAGGAAGAGAATAGGACGGATGATGGTGACAAGGACATCCAGGTCAAACCCATGCCCCTGCCCTATGTGCTGCCCAGCAGCAACGCATTGCCCCAAGTCGTGTCCCAGAGCCATGACCATGTTCTGCCTACTGCCCTGCCGCAAACCCAGGATCCTGCTGAGTTCCAGGACTTGCTAAATGCCCTGCCGTAGCCACAACCCAGCGCCACAGAACCTGGACATGTCTAGGGAATGACTTCAACGCGCCAAGCTGCGCCAACTGATTCACTGCAAGGCAAGTCTTTAGCCGATGCACCAGAACCTTCCCAGCACGCATCTGAGATGCGCAGCGCTGTGGCGAAGCTTCAAGACACATCCACGGCAGAACCCAAGGACCAGCCCGTGCCTCCTAATCTGCTGACAGCCGTGTCTCAGCCCCTGCCCAAGGACAAGGACCCGATTTTGAAATTCAATACACCTTCTCAACTCAATCCTGAAACACTTAACTTTCATTTGAATAAGGCAAACTTGGATTTGAATTCTGATTTAGCTCCTAATACTGTTGAACTTTTCCCGTGCAGGTTCCACCATAAAAACACCAAGAATATGCTAAAGGCCCTCAACTTGGTCCCTCTCTTCAAGTTCCGAAGGAAAAATCAACGGAAGGGACCAAAGATGAAGTCTAGAACATACAAGGCACAACCAAAGGTGTTCCCTCGCGAGCATTACCGAAGGAAGATAGTCCAGATTGGACAGAAACTTCTCTCATTCAAATCACTCCTCAATCTCTTTCCCGATAAGTTGCGTTCTCGTCGGTGGATTCCATTACGTGTTTCTAACTTTTGTCTCCATGATGCAGCGGCGATTCTACAGCTAGAGGCTCATAATCGGTTCAATGTTGACGTTGAAATCTTAGGCACACCATCAAATGCCTAGCATGCCAGCCCCGTCTTTCCTAGACGTTAAATAAAGCGCTCCAAGGAGGCAGCCTAGCCCTGGTTTGTATTTCTCTTTTCCTTTGTTGTTTCTGCCCATTATATCTCTCAAACCTTTCTACTATTGTCATGTTTACTGCTTATCACATTGAGGACAATGTTCAGGTTAGGTTTGGGGGTGTGGATTTAAAATCTTGCATATAGAAACAAGTAGGTTTAGGGGTGATACAAGGCCAAGACATTTAAATTTCTGCTTGTGATGAGTATGATAACTTGTTAATAGGAATGTGTATGCTAAGTTAACTATCTTTTCTTTATTAAGAGTCATGCCATGGTCAAGTAGTTCATAATTTGCACTTCACAATGCCATGTTTTAAGTGATTATATTAACGAAATAACTGAATTGAGTGAACCTTAGAAAATTAGTGGAGACATCCCTGTGAGATCTTTGAGCCTAATTGCCATTCTTTATGAGGGATATACTTTTTCTACTCTTAAACACTCATCGATTTTGTCAGGACCCGTCCCGAATTTCCCCTCGAAACCTGGGAAGAACCCTGATCCCGTCTGACAACCTGAGGAAAGGTTCCCAAATACCCTTCAATCACTGCAAATGATAATAATAATAAATACTTTCACTTGTCAGACAAGGGATTTAAGCACTCAAAATTCCCGTAAGTAATTACCAAACAAATACAATATAATATCAGAGCGTCTAAGTAGGATCAAAGTACAATTGAGATATCCTACTCAAGTATAACTACACAGCGTAGCCGAAAGGGCTAATGCCTCTGCCTCAAGATAATGTCCGCGTCAACTCTACTGCCTGAAGGGGGTTTAAACACAAAAGTTGTGAGTGGACAAAAATAATCGTTTATAAATCGTTTTCCAAGGAATATTACCTTTTTCCCCCTCCATTTATAAAATCATGCATGCATCACATAAACAGTTCAAGATATAAAAACATCATCTTTAAATCACCGGCATTTCCATTTCTCTTTAAAACCACTCAGTAGGACTCACACAAAATCCATATAAGGAAAACACATTGTGGTCCACAATCTGGTTTGAAAATCATCCTCAAAGGAGTTCAAAATCATTTATTTCAACCTAGACACATAATATCTCAAATCCACTGTTCTCGACACATCCACTAGTCACCAGGGTATCCCTTGGGGTGTGCTAGTCCTGCATCACAACTCTCTGTACTATGCATAGACAGTCTCGCGACCCGACGAAGCCAAAACTCTACAATGCTAGAGTCGGAGCACTCAACAAACCAACAGAGCAAAACTCTCGACACTAGTCGGAGAATCAATCACCAATTATATTGGAGGTTCACCGGGTTCACCGCTAATAAAGGATCCTCGTCCCGGGTCCTGGCCTCCCTCAAATCAGAGTTTATCTTGGAGGTTCACCGGGTTCACCGCTAATAACGGATCCTCGTCCCGGGTCCTGGCCTCCCTCAAATCAATGTTTATCTTGGAGGTTCACCGGGTTCACCGCTAATAACGGATCCTAATCCCGGGTCCTAGCCTCCCTCAAATCAATATTTATCTTGGAGGTTCACCGGGTTCACCGCTAATAACGGATCCTAATCCCGGGTCCTAGCCTCCCTCAAATATGACCAAATCCGATAAACTCATACAACTGGGTCAAAACCCAAATCATTGACTCAATAATTTCCACGTCAAAACGATATCAAGACTCAGTCCAAAAACCATGATATTTCTCAAATCACACTTTAACCGAAATAGTGGAAAACATGTGTCTAGTAATCATTTCTAAAATTCAGAAATTCAATGCCACAATACATAACCGTATTTACACAAAGATATTTTGATGCTTGCATTTCAGTTCGTAAAACAAAGTCCACTCACAAACCTGTTCAAGCTAGCTCAATTCCGTCTTGTTCGTTCCTCTGAGGTTCCCGGAATAATATCGCCTGTCAAAAACAACAATCGGGATTACCGGCTAGTAATAAGACTCTTATATAACAACTTCCTAAACCTCGGGAAGTCTACCCATACTGTTTCTAGAAAACAAAGCAACTTCAAATACCTAAATCGACCTCTAAACGTCGTCCGATCAACCTGAAACCTGTACCAACAGATTCAGAACGTCGAAAACTAGTTACCACGCGTCGCCGTGACCTCAGACTCGGCCCCACGCGCCGCCACGAGCAGATGAAAGGTCGGCACACGCGCCCACGCGCCCTCAAGCGCCGGTCACACGCCTACTACAGTGTTCACGTGCTTGGACCGGTCCAACCTTGTCCGGCCCAATCTGACCGGTCCAACTCGACCCGACCAGTTCACTCAACCCGACCGGTTCAACTCGACCAGACCGGTTCACTCAACCCGACCGGTTCAACTCGACCCGACCGGTCACCGGTGACTCACCGAAGAAAACGACGGGACTGCCGTCGCCTTCGCCGGAGGCTGGCTGGAGAAGATGACCGGACCACCACCTCCGCCGCCGTCTGGTTCGCCGGTATCCCCCATTTCTGGCCGAAACTCCAAGCTTTACAACTTCCTCAAAACTCAAACATTTTTCACAAATTTTACGTCTAAATCTATCTACTCGAACCCAGGAATCCAAATATGACCTTAAAACATCAAACACGTACCTGTATAAGCCGAAAAATTGATCGGAAGATCCGAAACTTCTTATACTCGGTTCGGCTTCCACCGTGGTCCTCTTCTTCGATGGTTGGTACGGTTGTGATCGTGGGAAGGAGTAGAATACGATTAGTTGATTAAAATGGGAAGCTAAAGCCTTGAAATCAAAGTTGACTTTATGGTTTTTCTTAGGGTGTGTTTTCGCACAGTTTCGGAGATGAAGATGAAAATGAAATGAAGATGAGACAATGATTGGGTTAAAATATCTTCTCCCAAATCAAAATTACCAAAATGCCCTTGCACATATAGACCCATAACTTCCGTACACGAACTCCGTTTCCTGCGTGCCACCTGTCTACGAACTCGTGAGTTCGAGACCTACGCAACGGTACCCGAATCACCACCAAAAGTGTCTCGAAACAAAACTTGATTTCCAATCCCTTTACCGACCAAGGGTAAAATTGTCATTTTACAAAAATAATTTCGTAAACCCAATAATTAAAATTCCGGGTTGTTACAATCTACCCTCCTTAAGAAATTTCGTCCTCGAAATTCATTCCTAACCATGGAACAAATGAGGATATTGTGCCCGCATTAGTTCCTCGGTTTCCCACGTGGCTTCCTCCACGTTATGATTCCTCCACAACACTTTAACTAGAGGAATAGTCTTTCTGCAAAGTACCTTCTCTTTCCAATCCAGAATTTGCACCGGTTGCTCCTCAAACGTCAAATCGTCTTTCAGCTCAAGTGGTTCCTCTTCCAACACATGAGACTCATCAAACAGATATTTCCGGAGCAAAGATACATGAAAGACATCATGAACTCTGGATAATTCCGAGGGTAAAGAAATACGATATGCCATTAGTCCTATCCTCTCCAAAATCTCATACGGACCAATGTAGCGAGGACTCAGTTTTCCTCGTCTACCAAAACATACCACTCCCTTCCATGGAGATAGTTTCAAGAACACCTAGTCACCTACCTCAAACTCAAGGTCTCTAGTTCAACGGTCTGCATAGCTCTTCTGGCGATCCTGGGCTGTTTTCAACCTTTCTCTGATGATTCTAATCTTTTCCTCAGTCAAATCCACCAACTCGGGTGTTAACAGTCTTCTTTCACCTATTTCACTCCAACACAAAGGTGTTCTGCACTGCCTCCCATACAGTGCCTCGAAAGGAGATATCCCAATACTCGACTGGTAACTGTTATTATATGCAAATTCCATCAAAGACAAGTGTGAATCCCAGTTCCGTTTAAACTGTAGTACACAAGGCCTCATCATATCCTCCAAAACCTGGATTGTTCTCTCAGACTGACCATCCGTCTGAGGATGAAAGGTTGTACTGAAATGCAATGTAGTGCCAAAAACCTTCTGCAAACTCCACCAAAACCTGGAGGTAAACCTAGGATCCCTGTCTGAAACAATAGACTCTGGAGTCCCATGCAGCCGTATGATCTCATCCACGAATAATTTGGCATACCGACTCATCCGAAAATCTTCTCGCACTGGCAAGAAATGTGCAGACTTCATAAGTCTATCCACAATTACCCATATCCCATCATGTCCTTTCCGTGTCCTTGGAAGTTTATACACAAAATCCATCGTAATGTGATCCCACTTCCATTCTGGGATAGGTAATGGTTGCAGTGTCCCATAGGGTTTATGCCTCTCTGCTTTCACTTGCTGACATGTCAGACATCTACTCACAAACTCAGCAATTTCCCTTTTCATCCCAGTCCACCAATAGTGTTTCCTTAGGGTATGATACATCTTGGTACCTCCTGGATGCATAGCGTAAGCCGAACTATGAGCCTCATCAAGAATTTCCCTCTTTAGCTCCAGCTCATTCGGTACGCACAACCGTCCATCCTTAACCAATGATCCATCATCCCTAACCGCATAGTCCTGCCTGTTTCCAGCCTCTAACTCCATCCAGATAATGCACAATGTAGGATCCTGGAGTTGAGCCTCAATAATCCGATCAATCAAAACAGGCCTCACATGGAAACTAGCCAACAAAGCCCCCTGACTATCCATGTCCAGTACAATCTCTGCTCTACGGAACTCTACTAGCAACGGTAGGTAGACTGTATGCAAATGGGCCAAAGAACCCATAGACTTCCTGCTCAAGGGATCTGCCACAACATTGGCTTTTCCTGGGTGGTACTCAATAGTACAATCATAATCCTTTATCAGCTCAAGGCACCTTCTCTGCCTCAAATTCAGGTCCTTCTGGGTGAACAAGTACTTTAAACTCTGATGGTCGGTGAAGATTCGACACGTCTCTCCGTACAAATAATGTCTCCATATTTTCAGTGCATGCACCACTGCAGCCAACTCCAAATCATGTGTGGGGTAATTCATCTCATGGGGTTTAAGTTGTCTGGAAGCATACGCTATCACTTTCCCATGCTGCATCAGCACACAGCCTATACCCCGCAATGATGCATCACTATATACCTCAAATCTCCCGTTACCATCTGGAAGGGTTAATACTGGAGCAGAAGTCAACCTTCTCTTTAGCTCCTAAAAGCTCTGCTCACAATCAGCATCCCAGTCAAACTTGACTCCTTTCTTAGTCAACCGAGTCAATGGGCTTGCTATCGTAGAAAATCCTTCTACGAACTGCCGATAATATCCTGCCAAACCCAGAAAACTCCTCACTTCTGTCACTGTCCTCGGCTGCTCCCAGTTTGCCACTGCCTCCACTTTTTGGAGATCTACGCTGATACCCTCAGTCGAAATCACATGACCCAAGAATCCAACTTCGGTCAACCAAAACTGGCATTTACTGAACTTGGCAAACAAATGCTTTTTCCTAAGGATATTCAGCATCAACCTCAAGTGCTTCTCATGTGCCTTGACACTCCTCGAATACACCAAGATATCGTCGATGAACACAATTACAAATCGATCCAAATACTTTTGGAACACTCTGTTCATCAAATCCGTAAACGCTGCCGGGGCATTAGTCAACCCGAAGGGCATCACCAGGAACTCATAATGACCATATCGAGTCCTGAAAGCTGTTTTCTGAACATCCTCTTCCCGGATCCTCAACTGTTGGTACCCGGATCGAAGTCAATTTTCGAAAAATACTTTGCCCCCTTCAATTGATCAAATAAATCGTCAATCCTTGGCAGAGGATACTTAGTTCACACTGTCAATCTATTTAACTACCGGTAGTCGATACACAATCTCATACCACCATCCTTTTTCCTCACAAATAATACCGGCACACCTCATGGTGAAACACTTGGGCGAATAAATCCCATATTCACCAAGTCCTGCAACTGAGTCTTTAACTCTCGTAATTCTGCCGATGCCATCCTGTACGGTGCCTGTGAGATAGGTTGAGTACATGGCAAAAGCTCGATGGTAAACTCAATCTCACGGTTAGCTACCTTGTTTGCATATAATTATAGATATAATTGCTTGAGTGATCGTCATATCATCTTGTGATTTGGAGCATCGAAAGTATTCTTACTTGTAATTTTAACTCATAACGACCTAGGATTGCATGTCACTTTGCTAGGCTAATGTGGTGTCGTTAAATTCTCTTTGAACTTCATGCATCATCTTAAAAGGTAAGTGATAGACGTTCTATGCATATGCCCTGTTTAGAACATGCTAAGTAAGAGGGAATAAGATGTGTCTAGTGAACCAACGCCAGGTCCTAGGCACGGGCACCTAATTCAGAAAATGCATAGTAATTAGGTCAAGGAAATATGATTAGTAACTATTATTGGTTAGAGTGGATAGTAAGCCTTAATTCACCTTAGTTAATAATCAATCAACCGTTAATTCTTGCATTGTTATTTTCTGCATTTTATTTTACTTGTCTTTAAATTTCAGTTCTCACATCATAAAACCCCCTGCGTGTGTGTGTGTGTGTGTGTGTGTGTTTTCACTAAGTTAATAAATCTGAACTAAAGTGATCATAACGTTGATACAAGTCATCGAGGGATCGACTCTTGCTGTGCTACTATACTATTCTTATCGATTTGTGCACTTGCAAGGATTTTATAACTGTTAGAATTGAATTGCATATTTCTTGCTCTTTAATTCCACCAACAACAACCTTGAGGAAATGAATAGGTACTTTCACAAGGGTTTGACGAAGAATATTCGCTTGACAATGACGGCTCGAGCTTGTATTTGTTATCAGGAGGTCTTTGAGACAATCTTAGAGATAGAGGGTTCCGAAGATGCCGGTTCTGATGAGCAGACGGACCGAGGTCCGAACATAAGGAATAATCAGTAACTATCTCAACATCAACATCAGCCTCGTCGAGGAAGGAACTAGATATCTGTTGGTGGTATGAGAGTGAAACAATTTAAGAAGGGAACTTCTTCTGGTTCTTCCGACGGGGATTCTTGCTTCAACTCCACACGTTCTTCCGGAGGGTCTATAGGATCTTCACGTGTTCGTCCACAACATGGTCGCAGAGGATCTAACACTTCCAGGGAAACTTTTTGCCGAAAGTGTAATCAGAGGCACATTGGTTCATGCAAGATAAAGGAGTACGCAAATGATCAATGTTTCACTTGTGGACAGAGAAGACATCAGTACAGAGATTGCCCCGTAACTAGAGCCAGCTCCATGCCTTACTTGCAACCAATCAACAACCGACTTATTTCTCTCCACCTGCAAACTCGCCATCACAGTTCACTACCCCACCACCACAGTAGTTTGGCTATTCTGCTCAGCCGTACGGTATTACAGCACAATACTATGGCTATCCACCACATCAGTTCGACTTTGCACAACCATACCAGAAGTATAGCTCGCGGCAACCAGAATATACTATGCAGCCACACCGAAAATTTATGGGTCTGCCACTGTCTATTACGTAGAGTTTCACAAACGCATACGTCAAACATATAATTAAAAAATATATATATATAATAAAAAAAACATTATTATCATGATTATCATTATGAGCTAGCTCCTAAATATTAATTATTGGGTGATGTTAGTTTGTTTGCACATGAATGTTAATTTTGGTCTAAAAATTCAAATTGAAACAAAGGTCTTTTTGCAAAATTGGAAAGTTAGACAATATTACATGTGCCTTCTGCGTGGTGCTGGTTCTGGTTCTTGCCGATTTGATTCTTTGTCTGTACCGCGTGGTGCTGGTGCGGTCAGTTTGTACACCTGTCTTGTTTGGTAACTATGAATCAGCATAAACCAACCACGTGATTTTGTTCATTGTTTTTTTTATTTCATAAATAGCTGTGATCCGCCGTTGGATTAGATTCTTTCCATCCGGCGGTGGAGATTCATTTCAATGGCACTGTTAATGAACAGTATATGAACAGTACATTCCAATAATACCCTTTGGGCATGAAATTGACAGATTCAACCCTTCTTTTTTTGGCTTTTCTTTGATGTGAATAGTAGAATGGCCATTATGCCCTTTTTCATTTCTTACACGGCTTTGAGCCGACGAGAGTCTTCTTCTGGTTCTGCTCTGCTTCATCGCGACCCAACAAAAAATCTCTGCAGATAAAGTCTCTCTTTCTGCAGTTTGTCATTTCTTACACGGCTTAGAACTTTCGAGAGTTTTCATCGGGTTCTTCTCTGCAGTTTGTCATCTCTCTTCTCTGAGTTTTCACAATTTCTCATGGATTTCCAATCCAACAAAATTCCAGCTCTCAACAGACAAAGTTCTCTCTTTTTCTGCAGATAAACTACCAAGCCCCTCAAAAAGTTTCTCCCTCCCAGCGACTCATTTCCACTCAATATACCAAAACCCTAGGTTTAATTTAATTTATTCTCTTCTTTTTTAGCGCTTTTCCTCTGATTTTGTTATCAAGCGCAGAAAAATTTTCATATTCGCGCTTGGTTTCGGTAATTTGCGGTCACGATCTAGCGAGCCGGAGTTCTTCTTAGTCTCTCTTCGTCTAAGTTTTTAATGTTCATTTTTTTTTGGAAGGGATGAGGAAGAAATTCCGACGTTTTGGAGAAGTATTGAGGTTAAGTTTTGTTTTAAAATTTTTTTAAAATTTTTAGTTCATTGGGTTTTCTTATTCATATGGATTTTGCGGGCTCTTTGTAAATTTGGATGGTTGTTTTTCTGCCAGGATTGAAGAAGATATTGTTGGATTTTGGTTAAATTTTGAGGTAAACTTTTGTCTTTGAATTTATTTAAGATTGGGTCAATTTAAATAAGGGTTAGATTACTTAAGTGATTTTAATGTACTGTTTGTTCTTTGATGATTATTTACTCTTGATTATCCTTTTTGATGCACACCATGTGTTCGACGTTTTTACTGAAAGAAGTTACTGTTTACAAAAATTCGATGTTTTTGTTTTAAATTTTGTTTTCTTTTAATTGATTTATGTAAAGGAAAGCAATATTCTATGAAGTATGATTGATGATTGTGCTTCTCTCTTACTCAATTGAGATTTGGGATTTAGAAATTGAGATTTGAGTTCATCGATTTTTCTATCGGTTTTATGAATTGAGTATTGGGTTCATGAATTGTATGTACAATAAATAATGGAGCAAAGACGGCTTTTTATGTCAATTGAGGTAGCTTTTATTCTCTGAAATTAAATTTTTTGGTTTCAGTTTGTTTAATCCTCAGTTATCTTGCTAATCTGGTTGTTGTGTGCGTTGGTTTGGGTTCATGAATTTCTGTTTTTTACAGATTTGGAAAAAGAACAACCAAGGAAGAGCAACTCGACTCTTCCTCAGTTTAAGTGGTGAAATTTGTTCTTTTGGTTCTTTTGGTTCTTTTTTTTGATTCATGAATTAATTTAGTCCATATTTTTACACTGCTTTATATTATGATGGTGAAAATTGCTTTACTAACTGTCTTCTCAGACCTGGTAACGTTTCTCTTTTGATTGCATTGCAGCTCCACTTTTGTTTCTTCAACTAACTTACCTTGGAATAAAAACTCAAAACTTGGAGTTTTGATTGGATATGGTGGTTTCAAACAAGGTCATTTTCGATTCTCTTCTTTGTTATCAAGTCATTTCTGAAAAAAAATTGGAGCTTTTTTTGGAATGAGTGAAATGTCCCAATCAAACTGTGTGTTTGTGCTAATCGACGTTCTTCTCTTGGATTCTGTATGTTTTTCCTATTGGATGAAATGTGTAAATCAATTCTTTTCTATTTGATTTTTTTCGTTTCTAATCTTATTGATATTATATATTTGTCTGAATCAACTATGCATTCTTCTTTTTAGGTTGCTTTGGATTTCTTAAGGGCTTAGCCTCATTTCCTTCTATCGAGTTTTGAATGCTCTGTTTGGTTTTTCAGAAAGTAAATGTTTCCATATACGGGTTCGTTCTATAAATATTCCAATGCGAACAAATGAATGAGTGGACATAATTCTATTGTCACTTTTTGCATATTTATATTCATTGTTAACCTCGAAAAATGGAGTATATAGCAGGTTTTTTTGAAGTCCTTTTCTTGATTTAGAGATACCTCATGCCTAAATAATTTGATTTTTTACAAACACAGAGTGCATATTTAAATTTCAGTTTATACTCTTAGAGTCATTTTCAATTTAGCTTTTGAAAAATATGAATGTCCTACTATTATTAAGCTTGAGCTTATGATACAACTGTTGCTCCATTACTATGTTTTGTTCTGAATCTACTTCCGGTAAGAAATGAACATATGCAGCTCTGTTTTCCTTTTATTTGCAAACAAAGAAGTGCTGGATTTAGGGTTTAGGGTTTAGGCTTTATTCTCTACTGTAATTTCTGTCAAGTTTTTTTCATTAAATTACCACCTTATGCCTATGGGTTTCTAATAAAGCCCTACAATTTGTTACTGTTAGTATATTTGAACAAAATTGGGTTATGGATTTGCTTTCTCTAGGCAGAAATTCCTTTTCAGTGATTAGGAATATGTGTTTTCATTTTGACCTATATCTGTTTGGTTTACTGAGGTAGAGAAGCTTTAATTGATGGCTAAGTTTATTTTGTTGTTGTTTAGTGCTATCTTAGGATATTGTAAAGTGTTTCATTTATTGTAGCTTAACTTTGAATGGAATAATAGTAGTTATGATTACGAGACTTTTTTGTTGGGTTTTGAGTTGGTCATTGAGAAGTTTTGAAAATATTGAAATTGTAATGAATGATTATGACTATGAGGCTTTTTTCTGACTTTTGAGTTGATGATTCTAAGACTATGAAATTGTGGACCTCACCGAGACTATGATGCTTTACGAACTAACTCAGCAAGAAATTCAACTTCCATCGTAGTAATCGTAGTTGGGTTTTCAATATTCTTAAAATCTAATAAATTTAGTTAATAGTTGCATATGTAACTGTTTTTAATGTATTTTTTGTTTTTTGTTTTGGTTAACAGATCACACAAGTGTTTGAAAGTCTCCAATTTGAACAAGAGTATTTGAAGGTAGATTCTTTCTTTCATTCATTCTCTTTTCGTATTTCATCAATCTACTCTTAGCTTCTTTGTCTCTTAAATTCTTTTTGCCTAATTCCTTAACTCTTTTAGTTTGTTTATTTTATAAGTAATTCTTTTTGTTTTTCTATTCTTTCGCACCTTTCTTCCTTTCTGTAATTTATTTTTACTGTGATGGTTTGGTGATTAGTGATATCTATTTTTCCTACTTAATTATCTATTTCCTTTTTCAGTTTTCTGATTATAGACTTTACTACTAAATTTAGTAATGTTGTACTATATTTAGTACCATTTCTATACCCTGATGGAACTTATGATACTTATTTTGTAGGAACTGAATAATTTTTTGAGCTTCAACGCCTCCACATCTGTTATAATTTATTAGAGTAAGGATTGGGACTTCTTGCGCATCGAGTTTGATTTCAGGTAAGTTTCGATAGCTTTGCGTTGATATACTTGAAGTTATGAAGTTATAAGTTTTTTGTAGGTTGTGTACATATATGGAGTTATAATTTTCTATGATACAATTGTAGCTTTCTTGATTTAGAATGTCACTAAAAGAATGTCATTTGAGTTATTGAAATTTTGTTCAAAGATAGCCTTTTTAACCATTGTTTTCAATTTTAACTAACTTCAAACAGAGGTGGTACACATTCAGAATCAATGTGACAACTTACGGACATTATTGTTAATTTCCAAGTCATTTGATACTTCTTAGTACTATATATTAAGAGTGGCATTAATACCATATTTGAAGTGGGTGGACTTATGAAGAGTGGGCAAAGTGATTCCTGGGTTCCACATGGATGCTTTAGTAAGGTTCAAATGATTTCTTAGGTGCATTGCATGGAATTTGTAAGAAACACCTTACTCAGCTCGAAAGAGGAAAGTAGATGTGCAAGCATTAGGTTTTCAGCCTACACCCACTGTTACCCATAGAAAATTAGGCGGACTTCACCTTTCTATGCAATTTTTACACATTATCTATTATGTTATATGTAAGCAAGTTGTAAAGGTCAATTTTAAATTGTAAAGATTGTTAATTTGGATTTTTTATTTGTATTTGATTTGTGATTTAGTAAAGTGATTTTCATTAAGACACTTAATTTTATTATTTTGCTCCTTTGTATGTTTATTTTTGTATTGGTTCCCTGTGTCTTTGGATTCAAACTTATAATCCTCGTCTTAAAAATAAGTTTATTTTTGTATGTTTACAAACCTATGTTTACTTATAATCCTCTTGTCTTAAAAATAAGTTATCTTATCAAAAGTATGCTCCAAAAGAAGTTTTATGCTGCTAGAATATGCATTTACTAAACTTTGACAATCTAACAGATTTCAATTTGAAATTAAATCACTAAGATAACAATGCTTTTCAATTAGCTATATATATAAATTTGATTCTTACTAACAACTAAGAATTTACAATTTTTCACCGCAAAGAAAAAGAGGACTAAACAAACGAGGGAGATGGACTGGACATCAACACTTTTTCTTTTAATCATTTTTACTTTAATTCTATTTTGGAGTTGGTGCTTGATAGTTCATTTAATTTGCATGTATGTTGTCTCTGTTCAGATAAAAATACAGCAAATGAAATAGATAGCAAGTTTTGTTTTTATCATACTGCATTGTGGAAGCTTTTAGTAATTATTTCGTTTCAAACTGAAAATGTGGAATTGGTAATTGTTGAAACTTGAAACTCTTTTAAGATTGTTGGATCGGATAATGAACTTTTTTATTATTTTCTTTTACTTATTACTCATCAGAGAAAGCAAAATTCTGAATTTAGTAAACTATTTGGTTTGATTGTTATTTATATGTGAAAGCAGGTTTTTGATTGTATGGATTTTGTAGATGTATTGATTGTATGGATTGGAGGCATGTTAAGGTATGAATTTTAATCTCAGATTTTGTTGATTTTGTGCCATTGTATTTGGAGATGGGTTCTCATTACTAAGTCATTTTAATTACTCAAAGACATTTGACTAATGAATCAAAATTAGCTTAAAATAGTACGATTCTCTGAAAGTTGAGGACTGTTGTTTTCTTTAAGTTTCATTTTTTGAGGAATTTACTGGAACTTGTGACTTTTGTTATGCTCAATGTAACCAATCGATTTGTATGCAGTGGTGAGGTGTTTTAAAGTTTTTTAAACATTTATCTATGTTGCCTATTTATTTGAAAATGATATGTTGGTTGGAAATTTTAGAAACACCGCGGGTATATTGCTAGTCTTTTCTATAATATCAAATCAAATACATGCACAAAAGAAATTTGATTTACTAAACCCAATTCACAGACATACATCATACATGAATTAATATCAAGTATAAGTAATTGGGTGTTGATTTTGTTATTCTTTGTTTGTAGATATTTGGGGGAGCGGATCCGCTGTACTCATGTCCCACTTTGTATTCCATTTTTAAAAATCTGCTACGTGTCCAATACGGTCTCATTTTTAAAAATCTGTTACGTGTCCAATCACTTAATAGGATAATTAACGACAGTTATCTTTTATTTGGCATTAAAGAATAAAAATTAAAAACACTCAAAATTGGGTAAGTATCGCGAGAGGTAGTCTGCATCTCTCCGACTCCAGTTGCGCCAAATCATTATCGAGTGGGATTGCGAGCGTAATGACGTAGTCCTACTAGTGACCAATGAATCAAAATTAGTCTAAAATAGTACGAGGACTGTTGTTTTCTTTAAGTTTCATTTTTTGAGGAATTTACTGGAATTTGTGATTTTTGTTACGCTCAATGTAACCAATCGATTTGTATGCAGTGTTGAGGTTTTTTAAAGTTTTTAATGAATTATTATCGAGTGGGATTGCGAGCATAGTGACGTAGTCCTACTTGTGACCAATGAATCAAAATTAGTCTAAAATAGTACGAGGACTGTTGTTTTCTTTAAGTTTCATTTTTTGAGGAATTGACTGGAACTTGTGATTTTTGTTACGCTCAATGTAACCAATCGATTTGTATGCAGTGTTGAGGTTTTTTAAAGTTTTTAATGAATCATTATCGAGTGGGATTGCGAGCATAGTGACGTAGTCCTACTTGTGACCAATGAATCAAAATTAGTCTAAAATAGTACGAGGACTGTTGTTTTCTTTAAGTTTCATTTTTTGAGGAATTTACTGGAACTTGTGATTTTTGTTACGCTCAATGTAACCAATCGATTTGTATGCAGTGTTGAGGTGTTTTAAAGTTTTTTAAACATTTATCTATGTTGCCTATTTATTTGAAAATAATATGTTGGTTGGAAATTTTAGAAACACCGCGGGTATATTGCTAGTCTTTTCTATAATATCAAATCAAATACATGCACAAAAGAAATTTGATTTACTAAACCCAATTCACAGACATACATCATACATGAATTAATATCAAGTATAAGTAATTGGGTGTTCATTTTGTTATTCTTTGTTTGTAGATATTTGGGGGAGCGGATCCGCTGTACTCATGTCCCACTTTGTATTCCATTTTTTAAAATCTGCTACATGTCCAATACGGTCTCATTTTTAAAAATCTGTTACGTGTCCAATCACTTAATAGGAGAATTAACGACAGTTATCTTTTATTTGGTATTAAAGAATAAAAATTAAAAACACTTAAAACTGGGTAAGTATCGCGAGAGGTAGTCTGCATCTCTCCGACTCCAGTTGCGCCAAATCATTATCGAGTGGGATTGCGAGCGTAGTGACGTAGTCCTACTTGTGACCAATGAATCAAAATTAGTCTAAAATAGTAAGAGGACTGTTGTTTTCTTTAAGTTTCATTTTTTGAGAAATTGACTGGAACTTGTGATTTTTGTTACGCTCAATGTAACCAATCGATTTGTATGCAGTGTTGAGGTTTTTTAAAGTTTTTAATGAATCATTATCGAGTGGGATTGCGAGCATAGTGACGTAGTCCTACTTGTGACCAATGAATCAAAATTAGTCTAAAATAGTACGAGGACTGTTGTTTTCTTTAAGTTTCATTTTTTGAGGAATTGACTGGAACTTGTGATTTTTGTTACGCTCAATGTAACCAATCGATTTGTATGCAGTGTTGAGGTTTTTTAAAGTTTTTAATGAATCATTATCGAGTGGGATTGCGAGCATAGTGACGTAGTCCTACTTGTGACCAATGAATCAAAATTAGTCTAAAATAGTACGAGGACTGTTGTTTTCTTTAAGTTTCATTTTTTGAGGAATTTACTGGAACTTGTGATTTTTGTTACGCTCAATGTAACCAATCGATTTGTATGCAGTGTTGAGGTGTTTTAAAGTTTTTTAAACATTTATCTATGTTGCCTATTTATTTTAAAATAATATGTTGGTTGGAAATTTTAGAAACACCGCGGGTATATTGCTAGTCTTTTCTATAATATCAAATCAAATACATGCACAAAAGAAATTTGATTTACTAAACCCAATTCACAGACATACATCATACATGAATTAATATCAAGTATAAGTAATTGGGTGTTGATTTTGTTATTCTTTGTTTGTAGATATTTGGGGGAGCGGATCCGCTGTCCTCATGTCCTACTTTGTATTCCATTTTTTAAAATCTGCTACGTGTCCAATACTGTCCCATTTTTAAAAATCTGTTACATGTCCAATCATTTAATAGGAGAATTAACGACAGTTATCTTTTATTTGGCATTAAAGAATAAAAATTAAAAGCACTCAAAATTGGGTAAGTATCGCGAGAGGTAATCTGCATCTCTCCGACTCCAGTTGCGCCAAATCATTATCGAGTGGGATTGCGAGCGTAGTGACGTAGTCCTACTTGTGACCAATGAATCAAAATTAGTCTAAAATAGTACGAGGACTGTTGTTTTCTTTAAGTTTCATTTTTTGAGGAATTGACTGGAACTTGTGATTTTTGTTACGCTCAATGTAACCAATCGATTTGTATGCAGTGTAACGACCCGGACCAGAAATTAAACTATTCTGAGGATTGGACAATTTTACCCTCAGTTTTGGACGGGTTCGGGAGTCACTTTTTGACTGGCAAGACTTTTGGGAAATTTTCTAAAGTCGTTGCGTAGGTCTCGAACTCACGAGTTCGTAGACAGGCGGCACGCGGAAAATGGAGACCCGGTGAGTACGTTACGGGTCTAGAAGCTTCAGGGGCAGTTTGGTAATTTTGGAGAAGTTGGAACTATATTATAGATATTTTCTCTCTCCTCGGCAGATTGGTCAGTATGGTCCCTCTCTCTCCTACCCGAAAACCCCCCCCCCCCCCCGTGTGAACACAAAGCTTGATCTTCATCGGACGGATTTTGATCCGAGTTGAGTGAAACCAAGGTCGGGAGGATCATCCCCGGGACCCCACGAGCATTTTGGGGTAGATATTGGAGCGGGAGCACCGCCGTAGGCGACGGACGGAGGAGGGAGGTGAACTGAAACTTCTCGGCCGTTTTCCGGCCAAACCAGGTACGATCTCGGAACTTTGACCTCATATTTGGATTCCTGGTGAAGAGTAGATAAATTTCCATGTATAGATCGTGAAAAACGGTTAAGAAATGAAGAAGTTAGAAAACTGGTAGTTTCGGCCGGAAATGGGGGATTCCGGCGAACCAGACGGCGGCGGAGGTGGCGGTCCGGTCATCTTCTCCGGCCAGCCTCCGGCGACGGTGACGGCGTCCGGTCGTCTTCTCCGGTGAGTCACCGGTGACCGGTCGGGTCGAGTTGAACCGGTCGGGTTGAGTAAACCGGTCGGGTCGAGTTGAACCGGTCGGGTTGAGTAAACCGGTCGGGTCGAGTTGGACCGGGTCAGGTTGAGTCGGACCGGGTTGGACCGGTCCAGGCGCGTGAACACTGTAGTAACGCGTGACCGGCGCGTGAACGCGCGTGAGTGCGTGAGCTGACCTTCCGGCGGAGCGTGGCGGCGCGTGGGGCCGAGACTGAGGTCACGGCGGCGCGTGGGAACTAGTTTTCGACGTTCCGAATCTGTTGGTACAGGTTTGAGGTTGATCAGACGTCGTTTAGAGGTGGTTTTGGGCAATCCCAGCGGTAATAGTTGACCGTATTAGCGGGTTTTGAGCTCGGGAAGTCCAGGTAGTTGGGACATTATTGTGCATGTGTTGCTTGGGCTAGAGCGTCCTTGAATTAAGGGTTGGTTGATGTATATTAGTGGACTATTGTTTATAAACTGTAATGCATGCATCAATGTATCTTTGTTTACATATTGTTATGTATTGTTGCAATGATTTCCCGGAATTTAGAAATGATTACTGGATATATGTTTTCCACTATTTCGATTAAAGTGTGTTTTGGTCATATTGAGGGAGGCCAGGACTCGGGACGAGGATCCGTTATTAGCGGTGAACCGGTGAACCTCCAATATCTGATATGATATGATAGTCGAGATATGCCGACTGATATGATATGATAGTCGAGATATGCCGACTGATATGATAGTCGAGATATGCCGACTGATATGATATGATAGTCGAGATATGCCGACTGATATGATATGATAGTCGAGATATGCCGACTGATATGATATGATAGTCGAGATATGCCGACTGATATGATATGATAGTCGAGATATGCCGACTGATATGATATGATAGTCGAGATATGCCGACTGATATGATATGATAGTCGAGATATGCCGACTGATATGATATGATAGTCGAGATATGCCGACTGATATGATATGATAGTCGAGATATGCCGACTGATATGATATGATAGTCGAGATATGCCGACTGATATGATATGATAGTCGAGATATGCCGACTGATATGATATGATAGTCGAGATATGCCGACTGATATGATATGATAGTCGAGATATGCCGACTGATATGATAGTCGAGATATGCCGACTGATATGATATGATAGTCGAGATATGCCGACTGATATGATATGATAGTCGAGATATGCCGACTGATATGATATGATAGTCGAGATATGCCGACTGATATGATATGATAGTCGAGATATGCCGACTGATATGATATGATAGTCGAGATATGCCGACTGATATGATATGATAGTCGAGATATGCCGACTGATATGATAGTCGAGATATGCCGACTGATATGATATGATAGTCGAGATATGCCGACTGATATGATATGATAGTCGAGGTATGCCGACTGATATGATATGATAGTCGAGATATGCCGACTGATATGATATGATAGTCGAGATATGCCGACTGATATGATATGATAGTCGAGATATGCCGACTGATATGATATGATAGTCGAGATATGCCGACTGATATGATATGATAGTCGAGATATGCCGACTGATATGATATGATAGTCGAGATATATGCCGACTGATATGATATGATAGTCGAGATATGCCGACTGATATGATATGATAGTCGAGATATGCCGACTGATATGATATGATAGTCGAGATATGCCGACTGATATGATATGATAGTCGAGATATATGCCGACTGATATGATATGATACATGACTAGCACACCCCAAGGGATACCCTGGTGGCTAGGGACAGGATAGTCGAGAGATATGCCGACTGATATGTTATGGTAGCCGAAGGTTATACCGGCTGATGATACGATATGATAACCGAGGATATATCCGGCTCTAATATGAAACAGACGACAATGGTCATGGGCTTAATCAACCTATGAAAATACTTCGTCAGCCGGGTCAGTGGGTAGGTGTGGGCGGTGACCCAGAGGGACGAATTATGGTTGGTTTACAAGTATTTGACTAGTCTGTTGTCTTGTGGTATTCCAGTAGAGAAGTCAGCAGTGTCTGACCTACTGACGTTTGGTGACATAGGGTATTCCTATTTGGACCACCACTACTCCGAGGTTTTGGTTTTGACTAGTATACTATCCTGCGTCTGACAGGTATAAGTGGTTAGTAAGTACAGAGGTTCTGTCGGGAACCCTGTAAGGCTTAATAAAAATTATTCCAGAACAAAGGGTATTTCTGGTGTTTAAATTTTGAAGTAAAGAGCTGTCAGATGGGATAAGGGTTCTTTCCGGGTTTCGAGGGAAAATTCGGGAAGGGTCCTTACATGCAGTGTTGAGGTGTTTTAAAGTTTTTTAAACATTTATCTATGTTGCCTATTTATTTGAAAATAATATGTTGGTTGGAAATTTTAGAAACACCGCGGGTATATTGCTAGTCTTTTCTATAATATCAAATCAAATACATGCACAAAAGAAATTTGATTTACTAAACCCAATTCACAGACATACATCATACATGAATTAATATCAAGTATAAGTAATTGGGTGTTGATTTTGTTATTCTTTGTTTGTAGATATTTGGGGGAGCGGATCCGTTGTCCTCATGTCCCACTTTGTATTCCATTTTTTAAAATCCGCTACGTGTCCAATACGGTCCCATTTTTAAAAATCTGTTACGTGTCCAATCACTTAATAGGAGAATTAACGACAGTTATCTTTTATTTGGCATTAAAGAATAAAAATTAAAAGCACTCAAAACTGGGTAAGTATCGCGAGAGGTAGTCTGCATCTCTCCGACTCCAGTTGCGCCAAATCATTATCGAGTGGGATTGCGAGAGTAGTGACGTAGTCCTACTTGTGACCAATGAATCAAAATTAGTCTAAAATAGTACGAGGACTGTTGTTTTCTTTAAGTTTCATTTTTTGAGGAATTGACTGGAACTTGTGATTTTTGTTATGCTCAATGTAACCAATCGATTTGTATGCAGTGTTGAGGTTTTTTAAAGTTTTTAATGAATCATTATCGAGTGGGATTGCGAGCATAGTGACGTAGTCCAACTTGTGACCAATGAATCAAAATTAGTCTAAAATAGTACGAGGACTGTTGTTTTCTTTAAGTTTCTTTTTTGAGGAATTTACTGGAACTTGTGATTTTTGTTACGCTCAATGTAACCAATCGATTTGTATGCAGTGTTGAGGTTTTTTAAAGTTTTTAATGAATCATTATCGAGTGGGATTGCGAGCATAGTGACGTAGTCCTACTTGTGACCAATGAATCAAAATTAGTCTAAAATAGTACGAGGACTGTTGTTTTCTTTAAGTTTAATTTTTTGAGGAATTTACTGGAACTTGTGATTTTTGTTACGCTCAATGTAACCAATCGATTTGTATGCAGTGTTGAGGTGTTTTAAAGTTTTTTAAACATTTATCTATGTTGCCTATTTATTTGAAAATAATATGTTGGTTGGAAATTTTAGAAACACCGCGGGTATATTGCTAGTCTTTTCTATAATATCAAATCAAATACATGCACAAAAGAAATTTGATTTACTAAACCCAATTCACAGACATACATCATACATGAATTAATATCAAGTATAAGTAATTGGGTGTTCATTTTGTTATTCTTTGTTTGTAGATATTTGGGGGAGCGGATCCGCTGTCCTCATGTCCCACTTTGTATTCCATTTTTTAAAATCTGCTACGTGTCCAATACGGTCCCATTTTTAAAAATCTGTTACGTGTCCAATCACTTAATAGGAGAATTAACGACAGTTATCTTTTATTTGGCATTAAAGAATAAAAATTAAAAGCACTCAAAACTGGGTAAGTATCGCGAGAGGTAGTCTGCATCTCTCCGACTCCAGTTGCGCCAAATCATTATCGAGTGGGATTGCGAGCGTAGTGACGTAGTCCTACTTGTGACCAATGAATCAAAATTAGTCTAAAATAGTACGAGGACTGTTGTTTTCTTTAAGTTTCATTTTTTGAGGAATTGACTGGAACTTGTGATTTTTGTTACGCTCAATGTAACCAATCGATTTGTAAGCAGTGTTGAGGTGTTTTAAAGTTTTTTAAACATTTATCTATGTTGCCTATTTATTTGAAAATAATATGTTGGTTGGAAATTTTAGAAACACCTCGGGTATATTGCTAGTCTTTTCTATAATATCAAATCAAATACATGCACAAAAGAAATTTGATTTACTAAACCCAATTCACAGACATACATCATACATGAATTAATATCAAGTATAAGTAATTGGGTGTTCATTTTGTTATTCTTTGTTTGTAGATATTTGGGGGAGCGGATCCGCTGTCCTCATGTCCCACTTTGTATTCCATTTTTTAAAATCTGCTACGTGTCCAATACGGTCCCATTTTTAAAAATCTGTTACGTGTCCAATCACTTAATAGGAGAATTAACGATAGTTATCTTTTATTTGGCATTAAAGAATAAAAATTAAAAGCACTCAAAACTGGGTAAGTATCGCGAGAGGTAGTCTGCATCTCTCCGATTCCAGTTGCGCCAAATCATTATCGAGCGGGATTGCGAGCGTAGTGACGTAGTCCTACTTGTGACCAATGAATCAAAATTAGTCTAAAATAGTACGAGGACTGTTGTTTTCTTTAAGTTTCATTTTTTGAGGAATTGACTGGAACTTGTGATTTTTGTTACGCTCAATATAACCAATCGATTTGTATGCAGTGTTGAGGTGTTTTAAAGTTTTTTAAACATTTATCTATGTTGCCTATTTATTTGAAAATAATATGTTGGTTGGAAATTTTAGAAACACCGCGGGTATATTGCTAGTCTTTTCTATAATATCAAATCAAATACATGCACAAAAGAAATTTGATTTACTAAACCCAATTCACAGACATACATCATACATGAATTAATATCAAGTATAAGTAATTGGGTGTTGATTTTGTTATTCTTTGTTTGTAGATATTTGGGGGAGCGGATCCGCTGTCCTCATGTCCCACTTTGTATTCCATTTTTAAAAATCTGCTACGTGTCCAATACGGTCCCATTTTTAAAAATCTGTTACGTGTCCAATCACTTAATAGGAGAATTAACGATAGTTATCTTTTATTTGGCATTAAAGAATAAAAATTAAAAGCACTCAAAACTGGGTAAGTATCGCGAGAGGTAGTCTGCATCTCTCCGATTCCAGTTGCGCCAAATCATTATCGAGCGGGATTGCGAGCGTAGTGACGTAGTCCTACTTGTGACCAATGAATCAAAATTAGTCTAAAATAGTACGAGGACTGTTGTTTTCTTTAAGTTTCATTTTTTGAGGAATTGACTGGAACTTGTGATTTTTGTTACGCTCAATATAACCAATCGATTTGTATGCAGTGTTGAGGTGTTTTAAAGTTTTTTAAACATTTATCTATGTTGCCTATTTATTTGAAAATAATATGTTGGTTGGAAATTTTAGAAACACCGCGGGTATATTGCTAGTCTTTTCTATAATATCAAATCAAATACATGCACAAAAGAAATTTGATTTACTAAACCCAATTCACAGACATACATCATACATGAATTAATATCAAGTATAAGTAATTGGGTGTTGATTTTGTTATTCTTTGTTTGTAGATATTTGGGGGAGCGGATCCGCTGTCCTCATGTCCCACTTTGTATTCCATTTTTAAAAATCTGCTACGTGTCCAATACGGTCCCATTTTTAAAAATCTGTTACGTGTCCAATCACTTAATAGGAGAATTAACGATAGTTATCTTTTATTTGGCATTAAAGAATAAAAATTAAAAGCACTCAAAACTGGGTAAGTATCGCGAGAGGTAGTCTGCATCTCTCCGATTCCAGTTGCGCCAAATCATTATCGAGCGGGATTGCGAGCGTAGTGACGTAGTCCTACTTGTGACCAATGAATCAAAATTAGTCTAAAATAGTACGAGGACTGTTGTTTTCTTTAAGTTTCATTTTTTGAGGAATTGACTGGAACTTGTGATTTTTGTTACGCTCAATATAACCAATCGATTTGTATGCAGTGTTGAGGTGTTTTAAAGTTTTTTAAACATTTATCTATGTTGCCTATTTATTTGAAAATAATATGTTGGTTGGAAATTTTAGAAACACCGCGGGTATATTGCTAGTCTTTTCTATAATATCAAATCAAATACATGCACAAAAGAAATTTGATTTACTAAACCCAATTCACAGACATACATCATACATGAATTAATATCAAGTATAAGTAATTGGGTGTTGATTTTGTTATTCTTTGTTTGTAGATATTTGGGGGAGCGGATCCGCTGTCCTCGTGTCCCACTTTGTATTCCATTTTTAAAAATCTGCTACGTGTCCAATACGGTCCCATTTTTAAAAATCTGTTACTTGTCCAATAACTTAATAGGAGAATTAACGACAGATATCTTTTATTTGGCATTAAAGAATAAAAATTAAAAGCACTCAAAATTGGGTAAGTATCGCGAGAGGGAGTCTGCATCTCTCCGACTCCAGTTGCGCCAAATCATTATCGAGTGGGATTGCGAGCGTAGTGACGTAGTCCTACTCGTTGGATCCTTGAATGGTATGAGGAAACTTGATTCTTGATGAAAACTTTCATACCCCACAATTTCATTATCCAAATATAATGATAAATGATATGTAGCAGAGCAGCCAAAACCCACTTGATTCTTGATGAAGTTGCTGTAAATTGTGTTCATTGGGCGAGTTTTATAGACCGTAAGTGTACCAATCACCACAAGATTCATCGTCTACAAAACCCACAAACCCAAACCATCAAAACTAACCAAATTCAAACTATCAAAATCAATCGTCTACAAAACCAAAAATTAATCAAAACCAAACCCACTGAGAAACATTCAAACTAAGTGAAGAACCGTGGAGAAAAGAAGAATTTGGAAAATCAGTTGAGCCATATCTGTCATCTATTCAGGCCTTCAAGGCTAGAATTCTGCTCGATGATGAGTCAGGTGGAAGAGGAATTGGAGAGAAACAGGATTGAACTGTGTCTCCATCCTTTCCTGAATCCTGATTTTGGATTTTATTTTTATTTTTTAATTCCAAATAAAAGATAATTGCGATTAGCAGGCTGGGGATTTAAGTAATAATACATGTGGCGGATTATTAGAGTTGGGATACCGAATGGGGACAGTGGATCCACTCCACTCCCCATATTTGGAAAGAGAAGCCAACATTTCTCCAAATTGAAGGGGCCAAGTTGCAAAAATTTGTTGAATGCCTTGTATAATTTGAACAATCGAAGAAACATAAAAATAAAAAATAAAAAATAAAAAATAAAAAATGAAAAATTGAATGGGTCAAGGCTGGCCTAGGTCCCTTCTATGCTTCACTCCTAAGTCCTGACTCTTATCATCTCATGGACCACCCCGCTACCATCATAGCCATCACGGACCCACCCGCAACCCATCATTTTCATCATCGCCACTTATGTATAGATTATTTTAAATAAAATAAAATATTAAATTTCACGGTTAAAATTTCAATTTTCAAGTTGAAGTTAAACCCACGAAAATACTATCTACTGAGAGGGCTGGATATCAACAGTATTTTCACACTTTTCGGCCTTATTTTTTCCTTTTTCTTCGGTATGAACAGTGAAGTTATGATTTTGCCCTTACTAGACACTTGTTGCTTCAATTCTTACTAGAACCAGGCCCGTCAATAAATTGTTAATTTAGAGAGTACATATGGAACACATGCAACAACAGTTTGACAATCGTGAGAGGCATAAACAGTGAAAAGAGGCTACGCGGCGCACACACAAGAATGAGCGAGAGAGGGTAGTGAAAGGTGGCCATAAAGATTCAATCATGGCTAGCTCCCTTCCATCTGTATATTGACAATTCACTCCCTCATGAGATATATGTTCGCATATTCATTCATCGTACGGGATCATCGCCGGCCCTCTCTTGACGGGAGACAACTCATATACCGTCATCACCCATGGCTCTCTGTTGATATATATATATATAGACCATCGATGTGGATCGACATCATCGATTGATTGGTCTGTATTGGTGGGTTTGAGCCACATTTTATTATTTTATTACCCATCTATGAAATGAAAGAGATGCGCGCAATAGCCACAAGATTCACGACTCCCCTTATTGAGTCCACGTTGTCATATAACCTAACAATAGTATTATATTATGTCCCACATGCACAAACACATGCATGTTTTGCAAATTAAATGGACCAACTTCATCCATCCATCCACTACACACCTAATTACCTAGCTATTTCATTACCTGCAACGAACTATAAATTTTAATTTCATGTACCTATCGAAAAAAGATTAGAGCCAACTATAAATTTTAATTTCAACATAAATATATGTAGCCAACTATAATTAATTCATTATGATCGATATGATCCACTGGGATTTTGTAAGATCTAGGGTTGGCACTTGACAAGAACACCCACAGCACGCTGGTGTTCAACTACCCTAGATTTAATTTTTGATAGTGATTACTTATATATATCCTTACATATGCTAGGGTGGCTCTCACCGGCCATAGTTACTAGGGTTTTAGGAGGTGCCGTCATTCGGTCCACCTCAGCTCATTATCTTCTTCACTTACCTTTAGATTAAATATATAAGTCATCCTAGCTCTTAGGTTCTCATTTTGAAGTCCTCAAGAGTATCTCCAAGTGAAGGGGCAAATTAAGCTTGTTTTGATGACAACTCCAGATGCAAATATTATACTAAATTAATTAAATACTTACGAAACACAATTATAGATTATAGCCAGGCAAGATATATATACTTTTTTTTACCTTCAACATAAATACACTGTGTAAAAAAAAAAACACTTCAACTGAACAACCAATCCCCTTCATTTGGCCAAAAATAAAAAAAGTAAATAGAAAAAACCGTCCCTTCAAACCGACATTCTCAAGGTCGTGCACTTACGTACAGATACTCAACTTAATACTATAAAAATAAACGCAACCGCAGACCAAAAGAAAAAAAAAATCAACTCAACCTAATTATTACGATATAAATGAAGAACGAATGTACTGGTGAAAACAAAAATTACATTCAACTTCATCAATCCCCTTTTCTGTACATGTAAGACCTTGAAAAATAAATGAAGACCGCCAATGTTACTGCACTCATACCAGCCAGCACCCAATAAAAGTAATCAAGATGTGCCCGGTTCAGATTATTCGCAAACCAGCTCTCCCGCCCTCCGCCGCTGGTCGCCTCCTCGATCACCGACACCAGAAAGCTGCTCATGAAGTTTCCGACGCCGAAGATACTCATATACAGGCTCACTCCCACACTTCTTAGTTCCTTCGGGACTTGATCGTAAAAAAACTCCTGCAAACCAACTACGGTGAAGACATCAGCTACGCCGATGATCAAGTACGATGGGACCAACCACCACACGCTCATCGGAATCCTGGCGGTCGGATCATCAAGTAGGCCATATTTCTCGGCGGTTTTCAGCCTTTTCATTTCAGCTAGGGCGGCGACAGCCAGGGAGATTATGGCTAGAAAAATTCCTGTTCCAATTCTCTGCAGCGTTGTGATGCCGGAGGGCTTGCCGGTGAAAGTTGCTGCCAGTGGTACGAAAACGCGGTCGTAGACCGGGATCAAGAGGACGATTGTGAGACTAATGAAGGACTGGAGAGAGGCGGCGGGTATGTCGAAGCCGGGGAAGATTGTTCTGTCCATGGTGGCTCCTTCCTTGGTGAAGAAAGTTGGGAATTGGGCAAGAACAACTGTGAATCCCAAACATGTGACCCAAATAGGAACAAGGCCAAGAACGACCTTTGCTTGTTCTACTTCATAAACACTACAAATCTTCCTTTCTTCCTCCATATTATCTGATGTTGCCACCAATGCCTTGTCTAGGAACCTGCGCGTGATAATATCAAACGATATGAGTAAAGTTGATGACATATAAGTTTTTGATAATTTTATTTCTTTACGAGATAAGAGTACAAGTAAAATAAGGAACGAAGAAATTGAAAAAATGGATATGTACTTCCAACAAATAGGATTACAGAGCTCTGAAACTATGTCGGACAACCATTGGACATCAAAAGTATAGATGTCTGATAGCTGTACATATTCAACATCATGGACTAGTTTAGTAGATAAGATTAAATTGGATCGAAAATGCAGAAGTACATAGTTTTCATTTTTTGGATAAGGTCGACATGAAAGAAAACTTGGATTCTAATCCTCCCAATTTAATCCACTCTAAATGTTTGGATTATAAATGTAAATTTTTACTTGTCCAATCCTTGAATCCCAAAAATAAAAGTATTTCACTACTATTTTCAAAATAACTTTAATTGTATGATTCTCTAATACACACCAAACGAGTCCTGATTGCATATATCATGAAATTTATATGTTTTTAGCTCTCTAGGCTCGTCTAGGAATTGAGTTAGATAAGTTTTATTTATTTATAATCTCCTTTAGTTCATCAAGAATCAATATTATTCACTTTTAATTTTAAATAATTTAAATTTACAATTTTTCTAATTCAATTCAATTTTCTCCACCGAACGAACGAGCTAACAATGATATATACGTATACCACCAAGAAATCGCGTTAAATATTCACAGATGGACAGCTAATAAGTTTCTCTTACTTGAACTGCTGAGAAGTTTGATGAGGCTGCAGGTGTCCATCACCGTCTGCTGGAGCAGCTCGCCGGTTCCTAAATGCCGCAACAAAGACCTTACCGATTCTCACAAACGGGTTTTGCCCACGACCCACGATACTATACCGATAAGTTTTCGACGCAATCAAGAAAATAAAGACACCGAAAAGCATCACAAGACAAGGGATACCAAACCCGACAACCCAACTTAGATTGTCCTGAATATAACTCGATATCAATCGTGTGGCTAAGGTGCCGGAACATGTCCCAAAATACCACCAATTGAAGAATGAGCTTTTGGCTTTGCATTCCTCGGGATCATTTGAATCGAACTGATCGGCTCCCAATGCCTGAAAGCAAGGTCTGGCCCCACCTTGCCCGACTGCTACTAGGTACAGAGAGAAGAAGACGAAAATTACTTGGAGCTGAGAGTAACATGATGAAGATGAGCTTTGAGTCTTCGCCTTTTCGCAGTCCGCTGCAGTGATTGAAGGAAGCATTGCTGAAAATGTCAAGCAGCCTAGGCCCTGTGACGAGACATTAAAAATAATATTTTAGACATAATGCTAATAATGGGTCGTACCGTGGTCCATGTAGGAAGCTCACGGTCACTCACACACGCCTGTATGTGGACTACTTCACGTCCAGATATATAAAACTTCCAAAGCTAAAAGGTAGTGGATTCAAGTTGGTTTTTGGTGTACGTGTAAATAATTACACAGCTGACTAGCAAGGACTAAGGCTTCAATCTAAAAGAAAAAAAACAGTTCTTTTATATATAATTAATTACAAACGTACCAAGATGTAGAGGAGAGATGAAATAAGGATGGTACGGTAGCGTCCGAGAAATGAATCGGCGACAATGGCTGCCAACAGAGGAAGTACAGCGGCTGTTCCCGACCATGTGTTGACATCCACCGCCGCGGTCGCCGTCGGCTCCCCCAGCGGCCCACTCAGAAAAGTTATAAGGTTGGAGATCACCCCGAAGTACGCAAACCTCTCCGCAACCCCCACGCCTAAAAGTTATGAAACACCTTATTATTAATATTAACTAACAAATAAATAATAAAAATATTATATATTATGGAAATAATTAAGTAGGGAGTACGTTGTGTGTGGTAAAACACGTACGTATGGGTGGGCTTACCAATTACAAAAACGGCGGATCGCCAACCACCGGAGGTGGATCGGCGGACGGGGCGGCCTCTGTAGTCAACGGCACCGTCAACAGTATCATCTAGCAATGGAATTTGGGCGTCCGGCCGGGGGGAGTGGCAGTCATCAGAATGAATTAGTGCCATATTGACGAGCAGCAGCTGGCCAGCTAGTTGCTAGTAATGAAATAGGTAGCCGCTGCTGTGTTTGTGTTTTGTGTGTTGAATAATTGGCCTGCCAATTATAGTGTATATATAGGCACTTCCCTTTGCCCGCATCGACTGCCCACCGTAATTATACTATCCACGTGGCTTTCTCGCAGATATATGAGAACCGGGAGCTCGAGAAAAAAAAAATGATACCGGCCACCTAGACAAAAGTTTGTAAAATCACTAGAATCAATTGGCTTCTTTTTCCCCTAGAAAGTCAAATTATAGAAAGAAAATGGAATAATTTTTTGATTAAATTGTAACATATCAACTTGATTGTATATATTATAGCATTATCAACCACACTTGATATTTTTACATTAAATTTTAATTAAAAACACTATAAAATTATTTTAGAAGGTCTCTAATTTTTTTCTACCCCAAAAATATTATATATTAAGAGTCATATATGCTATATTTGGAAAATTACAAGTACTAATAATATTTAAGTAATAATAAAAATATAATAAAAGTTGAAATAAAAATAAAATAATAATATTAATGTTAAAACAATTGGAGTAGTAAATATTTTAGAAATTCTCTCTTACCATAGATTTAGGAGCTCTTAGTGATTTTTCTATTCTCGAAGGGAATAATTAGTGTGATTGGAGTTGAATTTTGGAATATTCTTTCTAAAATTTTGCTAAGCAGGTCATTTAGCTAATATGAAAATGCTCTAATTTTTTCATATTTTTTGAAATGATTATATCTTATAAATGGCACATATAAGCTCTAACTAATTGTTGGTGTTTGAAAATTTCATTAGTGCCCTTCATTTCAGAAAGTTTGGCATGCATTAGCTCCACGATACACGTCCTTTTTGTTTCTTAATATTAAATTCCAATATTTTATATTTCTGCCAAAACTGCCCTTTCAAATGAGGTTGAAACACAGCTGTAAACCCCGAAGCTGTAATATATTAGAGGACCATAGCCAAACTTGATTAATCGCCAACACACGTGAAATATATGTCACATAAAATAACCTAAACCTTGCATTGATCGACAACACACAAAATGATGTCACTTACAACTTCATGTGCCAAGTGCCAACACATATAATATGAACACATCAATATAGGCAGCCTAAACTCTTATATTAAAACACATAATAATATATACGTCACGTATGAATTAATATGAACCCACAAAAAACAAAAAAAATAATAGGGTTGCGTTAAAATGAAGATAAAAGTTTAGGGTTGGAGAAATGACATTTGCCGAATTGAAGATAAAGTTTAACAATTGTGCTTTCTTCTGTTGCTCTTAGTATATTGACACTCGTGGGTGGCATGTTTGGAATTTTATAAATCATTATCATTAGTGATGCTTGTTTTATATATAATCAATGTGAAAAGAGATGCAAACGCTGTGGCACACCAACTGGCAAGGATTGGACTCCACATGGAAGCTAATCAGCATTAGATTAATGAAGTTCCTAATTGTATTTCTAATGTAATTTTTCTTAAATCGTTTAAGTTTTTGATGAATTCGCCTTTATTAACCCTTCCTATACTGTAATCCCTTTTCAGTATAAAAACATATATCTATTCTAAAAAAAAAAAAAAACAAATAAAAACTTTTCATGTACTCGCACGGAGCACCTATCACGTGCTTTTTTAATTTTACTTTTTATTCAAACAAATGGATATTATATAATTGATATCTGGAATTTTTAAAATAACGGTGCACATATCACGTGGCTATTTTTTTTTGGTTAGAAATCATGTGGCTTTTTAATTTTACATTTTTTTCATATAAATTAGGTTAATATCAAGAATTTCTAAACAATTTTTTTTAGTATTAATGAATACAGTTTCATTGATTTTATAATATTTCATGTTTTAAATATACTTAAAAATGAGAAAAATATTTGAATTCACTCTAAAGTTGGATGTGTTCATTCTATGACTTATTAATGTATTTTTAGTATGCATTGTAATAATCGAAATTATTAATTTTTTCTTCTTCAGAATAACGATATTTGAACACATTCAACTAATAATATTAACTGACGTACTTCATGTGAGCTAAAGTGAGATGTCATGTCAATAAACTAAAAGAGCTTAATTGGATTTCATTTTTATATGTCTCCTTTGTTTCTTTGAAAAAATGAAATTCTACTTTAGTGGCCACATTAAGTGCGTCAGAGGTCGGGCAATTAAATATGTTCAAATAACAATATCTTTTTATAAAATATCATGCGAATATCGTATTAGGAAAAAATCACTCAAATTGAAAATATTTGAACAATCTCAATATATCAAAGCAGTTGATAATTTTAGAAACGTTTGAGAAAGAGCGATTCGGGGTGTGAGATGAGTTGGAGGACGGTGATTTACGTTGCATACAACTATCAGCGAAGATTCCTTTTTATAACTTTCGAAAAAAAAAGATTAATAAATTATGTCCTGTTGAGTTGGCATGGAAATTTAAAGGTATTTACTTTTGATGGTCCAAATGAACGTGATCTTTGCGATTGGGACTCTTTGGTAAGGGCCCACCTTTGACGATATGAAATTTCTCCTTACAAAAAATTGCGTCGGCTTTTTTTTTTTTTGTCGGTCAGTGGTCTGCGGTTCCTTTGGTAGCTTAATATGGACACCAACGAAAGCCGTGAAGAATAAAGATGGATGCAAGCTCGTTATAAATGTAACTCCAACTGACATCATTGAGTGTACCAATTTACCAGATGCGATCATAAGTGAATTCAAGTCGGACCGTCATCATCCGCATTCCCAATCAATAATACTGCGATTTTCTCACATGTTCTACAGCTAGCACTACTGTCCCACATGACCCTACGTTATCCACGGGTCGAGGCTATTGGTCCCCAAATCTCGACGGGTCCGGGCCGTATAAAAGGAAATATACACGTTATCAGGTACATTAAAAAATTACTCAAACAATACAGCTTCTGAGTAGACTAGGAGCATCTCCAAGAGAAGAGAAGCATATTGTTTTGTTGTTTTAACCCAAGAATATTAACATTGTTACTCAAAGAGGCTACCAAATTCTAAAATCTATGGTGGGTTGTGTGTTGGGTGTTGCCCCCTTCTGGGTGGGTTGTGTTTGTGTTTCTGCAGCTTTGGTCTTTGTTCTCTGTTTTCTGTTCTCTGTTCTCTGTGGGGGTTTTTCCCTTTTAATATATTTGCAGTTATCAACAAAAAAAATTTCTAAAATCTATGTCAAACTAAACAAGTTTTCATGAATACTGCCTAATTAATTCAGTCCATATAAGAGAGGATTTAATAAAATGTAAATCTCAAGATCAACTTTCATCCACAAATTACTTGAATGATGTACTTTCTTTAAGTTCAAAAAAAAAAAAAATCATGAATAATGCATTGTAAATCTTCGAGATGATTCACTGCATATTCGTCGCATATTTCAAGTCCGGGTCCTACTTTTTTTACCTTTTTTTAAAGCATATTTCAGTCCAATGCTTACCGGTGAGCCCATAATTCAACTTAAAATTGATACATGTGGTCCATCTTTGAAATGACGCAGGATCACCTAATTGTGTTTGTCAGCTTTAATTTATATATGTCCAAAAGAGTAGGTTTGTGAAAAGAAATGATAAAATAGATCTCTCAACAACGCCAAAATTTTGTTGACTTTTGTGCTTATTTACATTTTCCATCCAATGTTTTGAAAGGCGAGGTGTAGAGGAGGAGCATTTTTGTGCCCGTAAGGCGAATTGTAAGCCTCGAAGCGTTGATACGTAGGTTTTTTATGTCAAAAATTATTGTAATAAAAAAATTAGGGAAATTATCGCTAATGCCACAAAATTTATCCATAGTTACTCCCTTTCTATTTTTTATCCATAAACAAGAATTAGAAATAGGATACTTGCACTTTTGGCCCAAATATTAATAGAAAAGAGGATAAGCTTAAATCCCACTTAGCTACTTCTCTTCTCCCTCTATTCTCTCCTCCCCCCGATTGCAGCCGAGACGCACCAAAACAGAAAGTCATTCGCCACTGAAGAGCAGAGAAGAGGAGATAGGGAGGCGGTAGACTCCCATCTCTCTCAAACCCACCCTTCTCCTCCAGTCATTTTCTTCACGCGAAGAAGACCTAGACCAGTCGACACTACTCTCATCTCTCTCAAACCCACCATTCTCCTCCAGTCGTCTTCTTCACGCGAAGAAGACCCAGACCAGTCGACACCACTCTTATATCTCTCAAACCCACCATTCTCCTCCAGTCGTCTTCTTCAAGCGAAGAAGACCCAGACCAGTCGACACCACTCTCATCTCTCTCAAACACACCATTCTCCTCTAGTCTTCTTCTTCACGCGAAGAAGACCCAGACCAGTCGACACCAGGCAGAGGCACTAGTCGACACCACGACCGGTGTACTTCCACCGCTCCACCCAAGACCATTAACCCACTCGAGCTTTTATCTTCTCTGAATTGCGCCCTAGATCTCCTCACGCAGCTTTTCTCGCTGCATTTTCCTCATGTTATTCTCTATTACTTCTCCTATTTTTCCTCTTTTCTTTGATTTTTTGGCTTATAGATCCATTTATTACTTCTCCTTCCTGTTTTCTAACCGAAAAATCCATCAACTGCAGCTGCAAGCCTGGGTTGAACTGGAGCTGAAGGCTTCGTTCCAGTGTAGCTTCAAGGTAAATTCCTAATTAAATTGTCCAAAATAATGAATAAATTGAGTGAAAAATAACTGTCCTTAGTTGGAAGGGAGATTGGAGAAGTAGGAACATGAATTAGTTTTGCAAGGAAAATCAAAGTTTGATTCAATTTTTTTGGATTGGGTGAAAAAATTTTGGTTTGTTAGGAACCGATTGAGGTTTGGATTTTTCGTTTTGACAAGCATGCCTATATGAGAAGGAAAAAATTAGATAAGTATGACATAAACGGAAGATAAGTATGACATAAACGGTAGATAAGTATGACATTAACGGTAGATAAGTATGACATAAACGGTAGATAAGTATGACATAAGCTGGTTCTAAGTTGTAAATAAGGACCTATAAATGGTAGATAAGTATGACATAAAAATGTACTAATCCGAAAGTGCCTTTGGTTCTTGAAGTAGTAGTCTGGGGTTGTGGTAACTTGGTTAGTATAGTAATTTTTGAAACAGAACCCCAAAATTAAGAGAATGGATCTGGAAATGTAAGTAAGGCTGTTATAAGTTGTAACCAAGGATTAATAAATGGTAGTTCAGTGGTAGAATCCGACATATGTTGAAACAGAAAAATTGTTTGATTATGTGCAGGTATGGATGAAGCATTGAGAGTTCTGATTTGCTACAATGGGAAATGGGTGAATAAAGGAATGAATTCTAGATACGAAGGTGGAGAAGCAAAAGGGATTCTAGTTTCGGCCTGTATTAGTTATGAGGAGCTTGTTGAGCGAGTTTGTTGTATTGCTCATGTAGATGCCAGCAAAGAAAGAATTGGTTTGAATTATGCAGTATCCATTTTTAGGGGAGGGCAGAAGGTTGTGCTAATTGAAGATGGGGATAACCTCCAATTTTATTTCAATCACAAGAAGCAATTAACATCATCAACCGTGGTTCCTTTAGTTGTGGTTCGGAAAATAATTGCAGAAGATGGTGTGGCAGGATCCAATGACAACAACTTGGGGCATATGAATGGGAATTTGCATGTACAAGGTAGCAACAATGGATTGCAAAGTGAGGGAGATGGAAATCCAGATGGCTGTCGGTTTTGGACTTGGATGGTGGAGATGATATGAACACGGTTTGGAATGCAGATGAAATGATGGATGCGGACAGTTTGGGGTCTCAGTTTAATACAAGGGCACTCGGTGGGAGTACTGAAGGTGGTGTTGGAATGAATCTGAATGAAATAAATACGGGAGAAGAGGATGTTACAGATAGCTCATTAGGTGTGGTTGGTGTCGTTAATTCAATGCCTAATATACAAGGCAGTGATGGGTTGAGAGGTGGACGTGGATGAGGAAGGGGAAAAGGAAACAATGCTTCGGGTGCACTAAATTCTCATTTGCCAATGTCAAATTATCGTCGCGGCCTAGACAGTGTTAACTGGAAGCCAAAATTGGTGGAGGGGCAGGTATTTTGTACGAAGACAGCCATATTTAGGGTTATAAAATTAGCTGTTGTTAGAGGTCACTTTCAAATAACAACAACAAGGTCAGATTCTAGCAGATTCGATGTGAAATGAAAGGATTTGGAATGCTGTTGGGGTGTAAGGGCTCAGAAATTTGGTGATAATCAGTTTCGAGTGGTGTTGTACCAAGGCACACATACATGTGATATGAGATCCATCAGCAGTCCCCAACTGAGGTACGTAAGTGGTTTGGTATCAGACTCAATGGAACATAGGTTGAAGGATGCACAAACTTTATTTACACCGGGGGATGTTATAAACGATGTGAAGCACCATTTTGGGATGAATATAAGTTATGCAACGACATGGAGAAGCAGGGAGCAAGCTTTAAAAACACTTCGAGGGAAGCTGGAGGATTCTTATGTATTACTGCCTTCATATTGTCATGAATTAGAGCGCACTAATCCGGGTACGTTGACTTTCATACATACGGAAGAAGGAAATTATTTTAAATATTTGTTTGTTGCTCTTGGGGCATCTGTTGAAGGATTTAAGAGTTGTATGCAACCGGTGCTTGCAATTGATGTGACATACTTGAAGTCAAAATACAAGGGTGTTCTATTTGTTGCAACTGCATTTAACGGTAATAGGAATATTTACCCGATGGCATTTGAAATAGGGGATTTGGAATGTGATGATTCATGGGGTTGGTTTTTCAGTAAGTTGAGGTTGGCAATTGGGGAGTGTCCCAATCTTGTGGTAATTTCGGATAGGAATGACAGCATTCCTAAAGTTATAAACAAAGTATTTCCTGATGCAATTCACGGGGTATGTTTTATCATCTCAAGGGTAACATGAAGAGCAAGTGTTGGTTGAAGAAAAATAGCAAGATCATATACCAATTTGAGATGGCAGTGAAGTCCTATAGGTTTGCTGAGTTTGACATAGAATTTGGTAAGATAAGGAATCAAAAGGTTGTTGACTACTTGAATGAGATTGGGCTGTGAATATGGTCTAGAGCTGATTGTGATGGAAAGAGATACAACGTAATGACAACAAACACTGCCGAGTCTATCAATTCAATTTTGAGGTTTGCAAGGCTCCTTCCGGTTGTGCAACTTATTGATGAGATACATAGTATGATGCAAAGACGGCTTACAACGAGAAAAGAGAAAGCGTCGAGGTGCACTTCAATATTGTGTCCTGATTTCGGTGAGAAGAAATTGGCAAGCCGGGTACTAGATGCGGGGAGGATGAACGTTGTCAAGATCAATGAAATGGAGTTCAATGTATTAGACGGTGATTTAGATGGTTTGGTGCATTTGGGGAATAAAACTTGTTAATGTCGAAATTTTGAACTTGAACAACTTCCATGTAAGCATGCTATAGCGGTATGTATGCACATCAACCTTCCTGTGTACGAGTTGGCTTCATCTAATTACACAAGAGCGACTTGGGAGAGGGCGTATTCAGCTTTAATTTACCCTGTACCCCCGAGAAGAGGACGGGATATTCCCGAAAGTGTGATGAATATTGTTGTTCTACCCCCCAAGGAAAGGTGATGCTCGGTCGTCTAAAGAGGCAAGGTATTCCCACACAGGGAAAGGAAAGAAGGCTCATTGTATGCTCAAGGTGTGGTGGCAATGGCCATTACCGACCAACTTGCAAAGAAACGATCCCACTTTCAAATAGCGCAGGCTAGGACATGGGTGTGGAAATGGTGGCTGCACTTTAATGTGGTCAATACCAGATGAAATTTGCCAAAGTAATTCTTCAAGCTTCACTTGTCGATGAGTTGTCTTTACTTGATGAAGGATTTTTGTCAACTTATCTTGTATTATGTGGTGTTATGTAAATTTATCAACATTGCCTTAGTAGTAGGCTTGATGGACTAGTTGTAATTTAATGACTAACTCGATACCATTCCCTAATCTATATTGGAGCTTGTTTTGTTATTGGTATTTATGAATGTTAGTTTACTATGAATCTGAAACTAATATGTTGAATGTTGTTATGGTTGCCAAACTGATGAGGTTGACTGGTTGGTTGTGGAAAAAGTTAGGCAGAGACTAGTTGGTAGGGTAATTAGTTAGGTAGAAAGCTGAGGGAATGTGATATCGGCAGAAGGTAGGGCATCAGGGACCACAGACTAACTGTGGTATCAGTGTGCTCTAACTTGTAACTAACTGTGACCTATGAGTTCGAACCTGATGAGGGTGGTTTGGTTAATTTAGGAAATGTAACTTTTTATGTGCACAAAAAGAAGGTATATTATGCACTTCCATAGAAGGTAAGCAAATGTGAAATAAATTCACAGTATATGAGGCAAAATGTCTAGGATTATAGAGAAATTAAGTTTGGGGTGTGGTGTGCTCGATCAATTTGTGGGTGGGGGAATTCCACTCAATGCAAGCATCGAGATTGTAGATGAGAGCAGTTCTGGAAAGACACAGCTCTGCATGCAGATTTGTTTAGTAGTCCAACTCCTTCTTGCATTAGGCGGGTCATCTATATACATTGCCACCGATTACAACCTTCTGTTCAGATGCCTCTAGGTGATGGCCACAATGTGGACGACCAAACACCCTTGTATAAGTAGGTGGAACCCCTGTGATAACATATATATGAGGGAAGTTGGCGATGCACACCACCTGCTTGATATAATGCCTCAACTGGAGAGTTTTATTTCAGGTTGCCAAAGTAGTATGCCAGTTAAAGTTCTTGTTATTGATTCCATAACTACCCTTTCCAGTTTTGGATTTGATACCTCACCGGGGTCATTACGTCGCCGATCCCAAATGATGGGGAATGTCATATCCCACCTTAAAGATTTGTCAAACAGGTTTGGCTTCGCAATGGTTTTCACCAACCAAGTATGTGACTTTATTCCACACAACGACGGTCTTAGTTCAATAAGACTTGCTGGTTCCAACCCACTTTGGACATCGGGGAGGAGGGTTGTTCCTGCATTAGGTTATGTGTGGGCAAATCATTTGGATAAGCGTTTGTTTTTGTCAAGGGAGGATCGGGTTTTGGATGAAGTTAGTGGGGACGGTGGCATGGGTTTTGTGTCAACGTTTAACGGTACACACTGATGATTGCAAGTAATTCTAGGGCCCAATTCCTACAACGATGTGTGTGATTTTGTAATAGTTCAGGGTGGTGTGTTTGTCTTGGTTCATCCTCCACACGAAGGGCGTTAATCGTGTCCACTACTTCTCCAGGTGATAGAAACCAGGTTAGATATTTTAATCTTTATTAATTTTTTTTTATATTATGATACCTTTAGGAATGTAATGCTAAAAAGTCTTAATTTGAACACAACACACCAAATTGTAGTAGAATGTGATGAATCTGCCTTTATTTGACCAAATGATTGTACCTCAACGCAGTGTTGTTGCTGTGAAGATGTGCTGTAGTATCCATAATTTGTTTTCACTACTGATATATAAATGGGTGATAAGTGGTGGATAAATGACCCCTACTTGTATTGGCTGGAATATAAAATGTACAATATTGATAAACCAAAACAAAGGTACTTATAAAAAGTGTGCAGTTCCATTAACTTCGGTCTTTCCAGTACATTGCAACACCAAAACACAAATATTAAACATATGGATTGTCTCGCAAAAACATGTATCCATCTAAGGATCTCAATGAAACAGAAATGGGGGTTGCCTACGTCCCGATGTGAGGAAATTCATTGCTTGCTGGGAGGATATGTCTGGCATTTTGAAGTCAGTGTCAATGAAAGAGGTAAACGTTTTGAAACAAGCAAAACCTACTTCGAATGCTGCCATTTTTTTTTCTTCCATTTCAGTTGACTGCTTGAACTCCCACACAACCGTCTACTGGGCTACTTGAAGCTTCTTTTTCACTTGAAGCTTCTTTTTCATTCCCTCAATAGCCCTGAGATTGAGGAGTGTGTGATGCCTCTTTTGTATACCCTTGTTTCTCACTTCCCGCAACGTGGCTTAGTCAGCTCTTATGTGCTCAACAATTTTCTCATGTATATCCTTCATAACCAAAGTGTTTTTTTTGCAAGATTCAGGGCCCATGGCATTTATGGCACATTCAATGCCACTTGAGATGGCAGGGTGAACACCCCGGGTGGAACCCCAAATGACAACTTCTTAAATTCAGTTGGTACCTGTGGATTATTTGGAGTTAATGGGGTTGAAGTGGTTGTTGGAGGCATTGATATGGGAGATATGGTGCGTTGAGATGAAAGTGGTTTCATGGTTTTTCCATTTTTGGAGTTGCAAAAGGGTGAGATTACGTGAACTGGTGGCTAGGTTGGTTGGTGTTGGCACTTAATGGTTGTCCCTCCTTTACAGAACATGCAATTGTGTGAGTTAGTTTGGAGGGAAATCAGAGTTTCCTTCCGCCAACTTCCTCTTAATTGTGGGTCAATTCCCTCCTAAATAATAGGCACACGTTCCCCATGTACAAATTGTATTATATTAGCCTACCTAAATATATGTTTTGTCTTCTTTGGTGTCCACTTGGAGATTGAAAGACCAAAATTAAAAGTGCCTCCAATTGAGACAAGGTTGCACACACCTCAATAATAGTGACCGGCAAAACATTGGTTCCAACGTGGCTTAGTTATCTAATATAAACATTCGTTCGAGTACAAACAAGTTGAATACATTTATTTACAGTTTCCAATATGCACCATTTCGTAATGGACCATTACACATCAGGACCAAACCTAATTACCTAACAAGGCAAAACTCATATAATGTATCAAAACTACAAAAGTTTCCAACCATAATCCATCATAATACAAAAGTTGTCAGCAAAAAACCAATGCACTTAACATTCCACATGTTCAAAACTGTCATAATTTTCAAAGTGTCTAAGGGCAATTATTAGGATGTAACAAACCTGACTAACAATATGCCGCCTTTCGCATTACTTCAACAACCAATTTTAACCGTATTTGGGGTATATCATCCTATGAACAACACCCTTGAATGCTATGTTTTGAAACCAAGAAGTCCAAAAACCAAAGGGCAAAATCCAAGATCCAAGAATTAAGAGCATCTCCAGCAGAGTCCCTAAATTTAAGTTCAATTCTAGCTAAAATAGTTGAAAAGCTATTTTAGCAAACTACTTTAAAAAATTTTACTCCAGTCCTTTTCTTATTTTGGTAAATCTCAATTGTGAGGAGATAAGAATCCCTGCTTTTTCTCTCATATTTGTTAAATTTAGGGAACCAAAACCGCCAAAATAGATAAATTCTAAAGTAGGGGTGGGATAGACTCTACTGGAGCCATTTGTTTTTTGAAAATCCCTAAATTAACTAAAAAAATGTGTTTTAGGGACTCTGTTGGAGATGTTCTAAACCCTAAACCCTAAGTCATAAGCTCTTCCACCACTAACCCTACCTAAACACCCCCCACCCCCTCCCTAAAACTTTCTATACCCTAACATTAAACTCCAGATAACACAGATTTCATTCTTGGTTTCAAAGAAAAAAGAAATCAATTGTAATATATAAGTTTAATTATAAAAGTGTTTTAAGTTTAATTATAAAATAGGGGTTAGAATCCTAATCATGCATTGTACAAGAAGATGATAATAAACATGCATGTCTAAAAAATAGGGGAGGGACCTAATTAAGACTTAAAATTTGTCATAATCCAACTTTTAAGTAAAATATAATCTTATCAAGGATTAGTTAGTAATTTATCCATTATTAAATTCGAAGAGTAATTTGTTTTGAGATGTTCCAACATTAACAGAAGTATCCTAGTGCTCTGATACCAAGTTGACAGGACCCTTCTTGAATTTCCCCTCGAAACTCGGGAAGAACCTTGCTCCCGTATGACAACCTAAAGAAATTCCTAGAACACCCCTAGGTCCTTGCAAAATAAATATGTGAATTATCCCAAAAATCCGACAGAATCTCCCCTTAAGGACTGGTTAATCGTCTTCCACCTATCAGACTTAGGATCAGATAACATTCCAAATTCCAATAAGGTCAACCATCCAACGATGTAACCAAAATTTACAAACAGTCCAAAGACATATCAGAGCATCTAGGTAGGATAAATAAATACATAAATAACTATCCTACTCGATAGTCTAGGTCAACGCCCAGCTGAATAATTTAATGCCTCCGCCTCTGGATATGCCCACGTCAACTCAACAGTCTGGAGGAGATTTAAAACACGAAAGTTGTGAGTGGACAAAATAATCATTTAAAAATAATTTTCGAGGAAAACATACCTTTCCCCCCCTCCACGAGTAAAACCATGCATACATAACATAAAAACCCTTTGTATATAAATATAATATATAGATAATACGAAAACCCATTGGAAAAATCCATTTTTTGTTAAAACACTGTGGGACCCATTCCCGAATAATGAAAAGATTCTGTGGTCCACAACCTTGCTTTGAAAACCTTTTTCAAAGGAGTTTAAAATCATGTAAACTGACTTGGACACAAAATATACATCAAAACATATCCCACTACTTCTCCAAAAAAATTCCGAGCTGTAGCTTGATACCCTCCACATACCCGATATACCTCGATTTGTGCAGAAACATGTACTACGCGTAGACAGCCTCAACGACATGGTGGATAAAATACCCCTTGACACCAGTGTCGGAGAAGCCTCAACGACCTGGTGGAGAAAATACCCCTCGACACCAGCGTCAGAAAACCCTCAAAGATCTAACGGAGAAAGACCCTCGACGCCAGTCGGAGAAAACCTTGACCCTTGTGGACAATGATTGAGTGAAAACCAAAATCCATGTTTTGAAATTCTTGTTTCTTGGCCTAAGCCAAATTCTTTGAAAAACCGGGTTTATGGCCAAATCCACTTAAATCACAAATACGGGCCGAAACCCAAAATGATGGACCCAAAATTTATCACGTCAAAACGACATAAAAACGAAGACCAAAAATCCAAGCCACATCCGAAAACATCAGTTTCACTGTAACATTGAAAACCCGTGTCCAGTAACAATTTCTCAATTCCGAAAATTTGCCAAAAGCAATACATAACAGAATTTAAATCAAATATACCTTTATGCAAGCATTATAATTTATAAACCAATGTTCACTCACCACACGTCCAAATCAGCTTAATCCCGAGTCGTATGCTCCTCCAAAGTTCCCGGAGCAGTATCGCTTGTCAAAAGTAACAATCGAGATTACCAACGGTAATTAAAAACCCTACATTCAGATTCCCTAAGCTCCGGGAGATCCGCTCGCTTCACAGTAAAAATGCAGCCACTTCGGACGCCTAAAACTACCTCTAAACGATGTCCGATTGACCCGAAACATGCGCCAACAGGTCCAGAAAGTCGAGAGCTTCGAAATTCATGTGCGACTGCAAGGCGTACTCGCCTTCAACCTCACACCCGAGTATTGTTCATTGTGCAAAAATCCTCCATAACCAACCGAACTTCAAAGCCTAATATCTCCCTTAATTCTCAACCAAATCTAACGTTCTAATAATGAAAATTCATCTAGTCGAGCCAAGGAATCTAAATCTCAATTCCAAATTGAGAACCCATACCTGTGGTGGTCGAAACTGGCCGAGAAGTTTTGGTCAACGTTTAGAGCTTTGCTCCGTCGTCCACGGTGATCCGCTCGGCTCCTGGAGGGTATGGTTGTGCTCGTGGGGAGAAGAGGAAGCTGATGATGTCTTTGCTTTGGTCTACAACATCCAAATTTTTTTGCATTTCTCCCTTAGCCTTCACACGAGTTCACGGGAGAGAAAGAGATAGCACGGGGAGAGAGAGGACAAAATGAGAAAAAAATCTGAAAAATGTCTGATTTAAAATATCTACCCAGGGAAAATTACCAAAATGCCCCTGAATATTCTAGTCACGCATCTCTCGCATACAAACTCCGTTTTCCGCGTACCACCTATCTACAAACTCTTGAGTTCGAGACCTACGGAACGGTCCTAGAAACACAACCAAAAGTATCTCGAAATAAAATTTGACTTTCAAGTCACTTACCAACCAAAGGTAATTTCTTCCTTCTGCAAAAATAATTTACGAAAATTCACAAATTAAATTTCCGAGTCGTTACAATTCACCCCCCTTAAAGAAATGTCGCCCTCGAAATTCATACATGTCACTGGAACAAATGTGGATGCTGCGCCCGAATCAATGCTTCGGTTTCCCACGTGGCCTCCTCCACGTTATGATTCCTCCGCAGAACTTTAACCAGAGGAATAGTCTTTATGCGCAGTACTTTTTCCTTCCAATCTAGAAGTTGCACTAGTCGCTCCTCAAAAGTCAAATCATCTCTCAACTCAATTGGTTACGCCTCCAATACATGATTTTCATCTAATAGATACTTCCGGAGCATGGATACATGGAATACATCGTGAACCTTTGACAGTTCCAGGGGTAAAGCAAGTCGGTAAGCCACTGGCCCTGTCCTTTCAACAATCTCATAAGGCCCAATGTAGCGAGGACTCATCTTTCCTCGTCTACCAAAACGTACAACTCCCTTCCAGGGGGATAATTTCAAGAAAACCCAATCTCCGACCTAAAACTCAAGATCTCTGATCCGTCGGTCCGCATAGCTTTTCTGGCGGTCCTGAGCTACCTTCAACCTTTCCCAATTGATTCTAATATTGTCCTCTGTCATTACCACTATCTCCGGTGTCAACAGTCTCTTCTCATCTACCTCAGTCCAGAATATTGGTGTCCTACACTGTCTCCCATTTAGTGCCTCGAAAGGAGACATCCTAATACTAGACTGATAGTTGTTGTTGTATGCAAACTCCATAACTCCCAGGTGTGAATCCCTGTTTCCTTTAAATTGCAGTACACAAGCTCTCATCATATCCTCCAAAATCTGAATTGTCCTATCAGATTGACCGTCCGTCTGAGGATGAAAAGTTGTACTGAAATGCAATGTAGTGCGAAAGGAATTCTGCAAACTCCTCAAAAATCTCGAAGTAACCGTATGATCTCATCCACAAACAATTTGGCGTACTGACCCATCCGGTAATCTTCTCGTACTGGCAATAAATATACTGACTTTGTGAGTCTATCAACAATTACCCATATTCCATCTTGTCCTTTTTGAGTCCTTGGAAGTTTATACACAAAATTTGTCGTAATGTGATCCCACTTCCATTCTGGAATAGGTAATGGTTGTAGTGCCCCATATGGTTTTTGCCTCTCTGCTTTTACTTGTTGACACGTCAGACATCTACTCACAAACTCTGTATTTCCCTTTTTTTTATCTCAATCCACCAATAGTGTTCCTTAAGAGTATGATACATCTTGGTACCTCCTAGATGCATAGCATAAGCAGAACTATGAGCTTCCTCAAGAATTTCTCTTTTCAACTCTAGATCATTAGGTACGCACAACCGGCCATCCTTAACCAAGGCTCCATCATCCTTAATCAAATAATCCTGCCTATTCCCAGCCTTAAACTCCATCCGAATAACACAGAAAATAGGATCCTGGAGCTGTGCTTCAATGATTCGATCAATTAACCCAGGTCTCACATGGAAACTAGCCAGCAAAGCCCCCTGGCTATCCATGTCAAGTATAATTCTCGCTCTCCGGAATGCCACCAACAACGGTAGGTAAACAGTATGCAAATGAGCCAAGGAACCCATGGACTTCCTGCTCAAGGCATTCGCCACTACATTGGCTTTTCCTGGGTGGTATTCTATAGTACAGTCATAATCCTTTATCAGCTCAAGCCACCTTCTCTATCTCAAATTCAGATCTTTCTGGGTGAAGAAGTATTTCAAACTCTGATGGTCAGTAAAGATTTGACACGTTTCCTCATACAAATAATGTCTACAAATCTTCAGTGCGTGCACCGCTGTGGCTAACTCCAAATCATGTGTGGGGTAATTCAACTCATGAGGTTTAAGTTGCCTTGAAACATAAGCTATTACCTTCCCATGCTGCATGTTGATGCACTGTACACCTCAAATCCTCCGTTACCATTTGGAAGGGTTAACATTGGGGCAGAAGTCAACCTCATCTTTAGCTCCTGAAAGCTCTCTTCACACCCAGCATCCCAATCAAACTTGACTGCTTACCTTGTCAACCGAGTTAACTGGGCAGCTATCGTAGAGAATCCTTCTACGAATCGCCGATAATATCCCACTAAATCCAAAAAACTTCTCACGTCTGTCACTGTCTTTGTTTGTTCCCAATTTGCCACTATCTCAACTTTTTGGGGATCCACGCTGATACCCTCAGCAGAAATCACATGACCTAAGCATACCACATTGGTAAACCAAAACTGACATTTACTGAACGTGGCGAACAATTTCCTTTTCCTCAGCATATTCAGCACCAACCTCAAGTGCTTCTCATGTGCCTTAGCACTTTTGGAATATACCAGGATATCATCAATGAACACAATCACAAACCGATCCAAATACTTTCGGAACACCCTGTTCATCAAATCCATAAGTGCTACCGGGGTATTAGTTAACCTGAAGGGCATCACCAGGAACTCATAGTGCCCACAACGTGTCCTAAACGCCGTTTTGGGAACATCCCCTTCCATAATCCTTAATTGATGGTACCCGGATCGAAGGTCAATTTTTGAGAAATACCTTGCCCCTTTTAATTGATTGAACAAATCATCAATTGGTGGCAAATGATACTTATTCCGCACCGTAACCTTTTCAATCTCCCGATGAGGTGGCAATCCCGGAAGATCCTCTGGAAATACATCGGGAAACTCATTCACCACAGGAATATCCTCTACTCTCACCGGAGTATCCCGAAAATCAATCACATGAGCTAAATAGCTCTCACAACCTTTTGTCGAATCAATCACATGAGCTAAATAGCCCTCAAAATGTAAGTTCCGGCAAGCCTGGACTCCGGAAAATCACTCAATTGTCAAAACAATCTATGGAGGCATGGTGCATGGTGAACTAATCCATCCCCATAATTACATCAAAAACATAAATGTCCAAGGGGATTAAATCTGCCTATAACTCATGACCTCCCACTACTAGCGGACAACTATGTATCACGAGATTTGCCACTAACATATCTCTAGTAGGAGTGCTAGTACCCATGTCCCAACCAATCGGGGACAATTCTCTATCAGCATAAAGTGTAAAACCCCGAGAAATAAAAGAATGTGTAACCCCGGGATCTATCAAAATATGAGCATCATGATTAAAAATAGACAACGTACTAGTAATCACCTCTAGTGCTACTCGAGCTTCCTGATGAGTCATAGCAAAAACTAGGCCTGTGTACCAGAAGACCGACCACGACCCCCCTGTCTTCCTCTGGCCCTGCTAGCCCCACTGGCACTGTTGGCCCCACTGGCACTACGCTGCTCTCTGACCCGGTTCAGCAGCATCTCGGCCCAAGGAACTACTACCCGGACGACGATGTGGACAGTCCCTCTTAACATGACCAGTGTCCCCACAGATGTTGCAACCGGTGTCACCTCCAGATCTAGATCTTGTAACCCAAAAGTTCCAGAACTGAAACTACCTGTCTTAGATGGTCCTTGACTAGAGGTTCCGAAACTCTGGCGATCCTGTCGTTGCCTGTAACCACTAAACTGGTGTTGACCTGGCAAACTCAACTCTACTATGGTAACAACGTCTGACAAAGCCCTCAACGAAGTATGAGCCAAAACAGTTACTACTACCAGAACTTGATTCCTTAGTCCATACTCAAATAGTCGGCATTTATCCATCTCAGTTGCCACCAGAGCCGGTACAAAGCGTGACAACTCAAGATATTTCTGTACATAGTCTGCCACCGTCATCTCCCCCTGCTGTAGCTGCAAGAACTCAGCCTCTCTACCATCACGATATGATCGAGGATAAAACTACTAGAGGAAGTGCTCCTGGAAAGTTTCCCAAGTAAAAGTACGGGCATCCCAGCCTATCAGCTGCAAGGCATGCCTCCAACGGTGCGCATAGCCACCCAGAAGAAATGTGGCTAGTCGCACCCTATCCTCCGGAGGGCAACTCATACCAAAAAACACTCATTCCAAACGAGTAATCCACTCATCCGTCTCATTTGGGCCTAACTCGCCCATAAACACTATCGCCCGCAACATCTGGGCTCGCTCAATGTCTGAAATTTCAGATGTAGCCCTACCCTGAAGTACTATAGTCAAAGTTCGACCCAATTGATCCAGGGTCTGCCTCAAATAAGGCTCTACTACGGGTTCATGTGTGTCCTCACCCTTTCCAGACCGCTGATGGGGCTCGGAGGCATTACGCTGAAAAGAACCATAAATTATCAATACCACAATCAGTTGTACACTAGGTGTACAGACTACATGAATTTAACCTATTGCCTGGATACCAAGTTGACAGGACCCTTCCCGAATTTCCCCTCGAAACCCGGGAAGAACCCTGCTCCCGTCTGACAACCTAAATAAATTCCCAGAATACCCCTAGGTCTTTGCAAAATAAATATGAGAATTCTGCCAAAAATTCGACATAATCTCCCCTTAAGGACTGGTTAACTGTCTTCCACCTGTCAGACTAAGGATCAAATAACACTCCAAATTCCAATAAGGTTAACCATCCAACGATGTAATCATAATTTACAAACAATCCAAAGACATATTAGAGCATCTAGGTAGGATAAATAAATACATAAATTAATATCCTACTCGATAGTCTAGGTAAACGCGCAGCTGAAAATTTAATACCTCCGCCTCTGGATGTGCCCAAGTCAACTCAATAACCTAGAGGGGATTTAAAACGCGAAAGTTGTGAGTGGACAAAATAATCATTCAAAAATCATTTACGAGGAAAACATACCTTTCCCCTCTCCACGAGTAAAACCATGCATGCATAACATAAAATCCCTTTGTATAAAAATATAATATATTGATAATCCAAAATCCCACCGGAAAAATCCATTTTTGGTTAAAACACTTGGTGGGACCCACAAAATGTTAGGACCCTTCCCGAATTTTTCCTCGAAACCCGGAAAGAACCCTTATCCCGTCTGACAGCTCTTTTACCTCAACATTTAATTACCAGAAATACCCTTTATTCTTAAATAATTTTTATTAAACTTTACATGGTTCCCAACATAATCTCTGTACTTACTGATCACTCCAACTGTCAGACGCAGGATAAAATACCGGTCAAAACCAAAACCTCGGAATAGTGGTGGTTCAAATAGAAATACTCTATGATACCAAATGTCAGTAGTCAGACATTGCTGACATCTCTATTGGAAAACCACAAGACAACAAACTAGTGAACCAATAATAATTCGTCCATCTGGGTCACCGCCCACACCAACCCACTGACCCGGATGATGACGTATTTTCATATGTTGATTAGGCCCATAACAATTGTCGTCTGGTTCATATTATAGCCAAAAATATCCTCGGCTATCCTATCGTATCATAACTCTCTGTACCATGATATCTCATCAGTCGGCATATCTCTCGGCTATCATATTCCTAGCCACCAGGGTATCCCTTGGGGTGTGCTAGAATATGTACTACTTGGACTCAACCACAATCTCTGCAAAATCACCTTTTATATTGGGGTTCACCGGGAGTCCACCAACACGGAACCAAGGCCCGGCTTCTAGGCCCCATCAAATCGCTTTTATATTAGGGGTTCACCGGGAGTCCGCCAACACGGAACCAAGGCCCGGGTTCTAGGCCCCATCAAATCGCTTTTATATTAGGGGTTCACCGGGAGTCCGCCAACACGGAACCAAGGCCCGGGTTCTAGGCCCCATCAAATCGGTTTTGTTTATATTAGGGGTTCACCGGGAGTCCGCCAACACGGAACCAAGGCCCGGGTTCTAGGCCCCATCAAATCGGTTTTGTTTATATTAGGGGTTCACCGAGGGTCCGCCAACACGGAACCAAGGCCCGGGTTCTAGGCCCCATCAAATCGGTTTTGTTTATATTAGGGGTTCACCGGGAGTCCGCCAACACGGAACCAAGGCCCGGGTTCTAGGCCCCATCAAATCGGTTTTGTTTATATTAGGGGTTCACCGGGAGTTCGCCAACACGGAACCAAGGCCCGGGTTCTAGGCCCCATCAAATCAGTTTTGTTTATATTAGGGGTTCACCGGGAGTCCGCCAACACGGAACTAAGGCCCGGGTTCTAGGCCCCATCAAATCGGTTTTGTTTATATTAGGGGTTCACCGGGAGTCCGCCAACACGGAACCAAGGCCCGGCTCCTAGGCCCCTTCAAAACGGTTTTGTATCCAAAATCAAGTATATATTTTGTTTATCATTTATCACACATACGGTTTCAACTCAAAATCATGTACCCAAATCATTACCACGTCCAAACACTATCAAAACCGAATCCAACAACCATATCGTTTCTCACAACACACTTCCACTGAAATATTGGAACAACAATTATCCAGCAATCATTGCACCCATACACAACAGTATTTAAATCGAGGATATTAATACATGCGTTACAATTTATAAATACCACCATACACAACAGTAATTAAATCGAGGATATTAATACATGCATCACAATTTATAGATACAACCATACACAACAGTAATTAAATCGAAGATATTTATACATACATTACAATTTATAAATCAAAGTCCGCTTACCAACACCATCCAACCCAAAATTCATGTACGCTCTAGCCTCAGAACACCTACACCATAATGACCCAACTACCTTGACTTTCCAAACTCAAAACCCTCTCCACGGTCAATCCTTACCGCTGGGATTGCCCAACCGAGCTCTAAATGAACTCCTATGGCCTCGAAACCAACAAAATCTGATCCGGAACGTCCCAAAACCTTAGTCACGCGCCGCCGTGACTTCGGGAACAGTCCCACGCGCCGCCACGCGCCACCGGAAGGTCAGAACACACGCCCACGCGCTGCCACGCGCCGGTCACGCGCCTGCTACAGTGTTCACGCGCCTGGACCGGTCCAACTCGGTCCGGCTCGACCTGACCCGGTCCAACTCGACCGGTTCACTCGACTCGACCGGTTCACTCGACTCGACCGGTTACCGGCGACTCGCCGGAGAAGACGACCGGACGGCCCTCGCCGTCGCCGGAGGCTGGTCGGAGAAGATGACCGGACCGCCACCTCCGCCGCTGTCTGGTTCGCCGGAATCCCCCATTTCCGGCCGAACTTCAAGGTTTTCTAATTTCTTCATTTCTTAACCGTTTTTCACGATCTACACATGTAAATTCATCTACTTTTCACCAGGAATCCAAATATGAGGTCAAAGTTCCGAGATCGTACCTGGTTTGGCCGGAAAATGGCCGAGAAGGTTCGGTTCACCTCCCTCCTCCGTCCGTCGCCCACGGAGGTGCTCCCACTCCGATGATTACACCAAAAGACTCGTGGGGTCGCGGGGAAGATCCTCCCGACCTTGGTTTTGTTCGAATCGGATCGAAACCCATCCGATGAAAATGGGTCTTCGATGTTCACACGGGGAGGTCTTCGGGTGAAGTGAGATTGCACGGACCAATCTCTCGAGGAGAGAGAAAAATATCATCTATATAATTCCAACTTTTCCAAAATTACCAAATTGCCCCTGAAGCTTCTAGACCCGTAACGAACTCATCGGGTCTCCGTTTTCCGCGTGCCGCCTGTCTACGAACTCGTGAGTTCGAGACCTACGCAACAACCCAAGAAAAATTCCCAAAAGTACTGCCAGTCAAAAAGTGACTCCCGAACCCATCCAAAACTGAGGGTAAAATTGTCCAATTCTCAAAATAATTTAATTTCTGGTCCGGGTCGTTACACAAAAACTCGAATAATGAAAAACTTCCTGGTCCACAACCTTGCTTTGAAAACCCTCCTCAAAGGAGTTTAAAATCATGTAAACCGATATGGACACAAAATATAAATCAAAACATATCCCACTACTTCCTGAATAAAATCTCGAGCCGTCGCTCGATACCCTCCACACACCCGATATACCACGAGTTGTGCAGAAACCTATACTACGCGTAGATAGCCTCAACGACCTGGTGGAGAAAATACCCCTCGACACCAGCGTCGGAGAAGCCTCAACGACCTGTTGGAGAAAATTTTCCTCAACACCAGCGTGAGAGAACCCTCAAATCTGATGGAGAAAGACCCTCGACGCCAGTCAGAGAAAACCTTGACCATCGGGGACAATAATTGAGTGAAAACTAAAATCCATGTTTTGAAATTCTTGTTTCTTGGCCTAAGCCAAATTCATTGAAAAACTGGGGTTATGGCCAAATCCACTGAAATGACAAATACGGGCCGAAACCCAAAATGATGGACCCAAAATTTATCATGTCAAAACGACATAAAAACGGAGACCAAAAATCCAAGCCACATCCCAAAACATCAGTTTCACTGTAACATTGAAAACCTGTGTCCAGTAACAATTTCGCAATTCCGGAAATTTGCCAAAAGCAATACATAACAGAATTTAAATCAAATATACCATTATGCATGCATTATAATTTATAAACCAAAGTCCACTCACCACATGTCCAAACCAGCTTAATCCCGAGTCGTATGCTCCTCCGAAGTTCCCGGAGCATTATCGCCTGTCAAAAGTAACAATCGGGACTACCAACGGTAATTAAAAACCCTACATTCAGACTCCCTAAACACCAGGAGGTCTGCTCGCTTCACAGTAAAAATGCAGCCACTTCGGACGCCCAAATTTACCCTTAAACGATGTTTAATTGACCCGAAACCTGCGCCAACAAGTCTGGAACGTCGAGAGCTTCGAAACTAATGTTCATCGGAGCTCGAGGAGGAGCTCCAAGCGCCGCCACACGATGGTGGACGGCTGGGAACCCTACCCCACGCGCGACTGCAAGGCTTACTCGCCTTCAACCTCACACCCGAGTATTGTTCACTATGCAGAAATCCTCCATAACCAACCGAACTTCAAAGCCAAAAAGCTCCCTCATTTCTCAACCAAATCCAACGTTCTAATATTGAAAATTCATCTACTCGAGCCAAGGAATCCAAATCTCAAGTCCAAATTGAGAACTCATTCCTGTGTTGGCCGGAAACTGGTCGAGAAGTTCCAGTCAACGTTTAGAGCTTTGCTCCATCGTCCACGGTGATCCCCTCGGCTCCCGGAGGGTATGGTTGTGCTTGTGGTGGAAAGAGGAAGCTGAGGATGTCCTTTGTTTGGTCTAAAACATAAAAAAAAATGTTGGGTTTCTCCCTTAGCCTTCACACGAGTTCACGGGAGAGAGAGGACAAAATGAGAAAAAAAATCTGAAAAAGGTCTTATTTAAAATATCTACCTAGGGAAAATTACCAAAATGCCCCTGAACATTCTAGACCCGCATCTCTTGCATACGAACTCTGTTTTCCGCGTGCCGCCTGTCTACGAACTCGTGAGTTCGAGACCTATGCAACGGTCCCCAAAACATAGCAAAAGTGTCTCGAAGCAAAAATTGACTTTCAAGCCCCTTAAGAACCAAGGGTAATTTCGTCCTTTTGGAAAAAGAATTTACGAAAATTCGGAAATTAAATTTCCAGGTCGTTACACTCCGAAACGTTTCTAAGTGGGACCTTGTTAGTTTCTCCTTTATGTCCTTCACTATTCTGCTTGGTTGTGAGGCAGCTTGAGCTTTTGCTGAACATACATCATCCTCCGCTACGATTAGCTTGTAATTGTGTCCCATTTCCTGTAACCAATACAATGTTATATCAAATACAAATTTAACATTCTATATCTTCTCAATTAACTATAATATTCACCCGTTATTCAAACACCCACATTTCTCTCCACATACCAAAAGTCTTACTTATCATCATCATCTTATTAATGGACACTGAACTAATTCTATCAACCTATTCACATTCTTTTTTTTTATTGAATTCAATATCTTCACTCTCCCCCTCTAACCTATCTACAATAACAAAACACTAAACTTCATTTTTCAAAACAAAGGCAGATTTAGGAGTGACATATCCTTCCTAGTTACTCCTACGTCAATGACAATGTCTTGTTCTTTCCTGTAGCTACCACTTATATGTCAAATATATACCGATTATCTACAAATTAGTTACGTATATAAAATCTACCTCATATGTTCCAACAACCATACGTTGTTAACACAATCAATTTCTAGCTCATATCTAACAACATTTCTTCAATTTAACAATTTGAAACCCAAATTACTTTCTCCTATCAATTAATTAACACTTTCATTTATTAAGGAAGAAAAAATTGCTACCTAAACAACCGATAATCACTCAAGAATCAATTTGGAATTAATTCACCTTTGAATATTACAGCCCTAGGTCTTCCGATTCAATACCCAACCCACCATACAATTAGCTACCTAAACAACCGATAATCACTCAAGAATCAATTTCGGAATGAATTCTCCTTTGAATTTTACAACCCTAGGTGTTCTGATTCAATAACCAACCCACCGTACAATAGCTTAGGTTTCGAATTTAACATACCTTTCAATATACCTCGTCGCTTTCCATCTTCTATCTTCTCTGACCAACAACTGCCGCCACAGTCCGTCGTCTTTCGCAGCTCCACTAAACGAATCCTCCCGTCCTACTCCTTTCGAAACTCGAAACCCCGCCACCTCTCTCTCTCCTCCTTCTTAACTTCTGACCTATTTTGGTGCATAAATCGAGGGTGGCCGTGAATCAAGGGTCGTGGTGGTTTCGACTGGTGCCTCTGCCTGGTGTCGACTGGTCTGGGTCTTCTTCGCGTGAAGAAGACGAATGGAGGAGAAGAGTGGGTTTGAGAGAGATGAGAGTGGTGTCGACCAGTCTGGGTCTTATTCGTGTGAAGAAGAAGACTGGAGGAGAAATGTGGGTTTGAGAGAGATGAGAGTCTGCCGCCACCCTCTCTCCTCTTCTCTGCTTTTCGGTGGTGAAGGGCTTTTTGTTTTGGTTTGTCTCGGCTGCAATCGAGGGGGAGGAGAGAATAGAGGGAGAAGAGAAGTAGCTAAGTGGGATTTAAGCTTCTCCTTTTTCTATTTATACTTGGGCCAAAACTGCAAATACCCTATTTCTAATTCTTGTTGATGCATTAAAAATGGAAAGGGGATAACGATCGATAAATTTTGCGGTTTTGGGGCATTAGCGAGAATTCCCCAAAAAATTAAATATTATCCTTGTACATTTTTTTTCAATGGTCACACTCCCAAACCCATAAAAACTCTCTCTTCTCTCTCCTAACCCAGGCAAAAACTTTCCACCAAACCCTAGCCGTCGGCCCCTTGTGGGGTCGGTTGTAGCCCTCTCTTCCCCTTTTTTCTCTCCTCCCCTCTTCTTCTCCGTTTCTCCTCTTCCCTTGTTATCCTCTTCTCATTCTTCTTTGGTTCCTCCATCTTCTCCCTTCACTCTGGTTTGCTGCTCCGCCCACTGTGGTGTTTCTCGGCTCCATCCTCTGTGGTGTCTTTTGCTTCACCTCTTTTGGTGACTCCTAGTGCTTCTCTATATCTGAGCCCTCACTTCTCAACTCTCTCCTCACCAAATGTCATCATATGCGACTTGCCTTGGACTCTCAGCCACCAGGCTCCACCCCACGACCCTTCCATCATCGATCTTCTTCGGTAGCCAGTGGTGGTTTTGGTTTGCTTCTAAAGTGCATGATGCACTCGTCGAATGGATTATGGGAGCGCCTTGTGCTCGAGTTGCTGGCTCACCTATATTTTCCGGTCGGTTCTTCGGTTTCACCTCTTGTTTTCTCCCCGTTAGTGGCTGTGACTTTGTGATGTTGTGGTGGCTATGGTGGCTTGGTGGGATGGCTGCAAGTGATGTGGGGTTATCCCTAATTTCAGATCTAGGGTTTCCATTTGGATTTTTAAATTTTATTTTTTTAGGTTTATTTTATGTTTGTGGGCCGTTCTTGTTCTTGGGCTTTCATTTTCTTGTAATTGTTTGCTCCTAGTAGTGAATATGCTTTTCTGATTAAAAAAAATTAAATATTTAGTACAATCCAATTAAATTGAACTAATCATTTATCATAATAATAAATTTATACAATTATATAGAAACACTAACTATCATTCAAACATAATCATCAATCTTAGAACTTTTTTTCCTAAAAAAATTATAATCATTAAAAAAACTAAATCTTATATAAAGGATTGCACCAAATCTTATCATGAATTTTACCCGATTGAATTAAAAAAAAAAAGTATCACACACCAATCCCAAAACCTAAAATACTTAATTAACCATACAACATCACGATCAAAACGAAAAATTAATTTTTTATTATAAGACTATATATAATAATTAAAAATTGAAAAAATATATTAACATAAATACGAAACACATTAAAAAATGGAAATTATTAAAAAAGTTATTAATAAAGATTGGACATGTTTCCATTGGCTTTTGTCCTTGTTCAATTAGGCTTAATAACCTTCTGGAAAAAAAAATTAGGCTCAATAACCTTAAAATATAGAAAATTAAAAAACAATTCAACAAAGTAGAAAATGGCACACTCAGAATTTGAAGGGACCCAAAAATTAGAAAGAAAAAAGACGCGGGGAATTGTCACAAAGTCCTCCTTTCTCCGAAAAATATCCATCAATCCCTCCTTTCCATATTTCAATCACAAACAAGAAATGAAAAAGGTGTATTTACATTTATGGCCTAACCTATATATACCCTCTAAGGACTTGATTGTAATTTCTAATTTCTCTCTCTATCTCTCCTCTCTTCTCTATGTCTTCTCTCTTCTTTTTTTCTACAAAGAAGGAAGACATTTGATGAAGATGATGAAGATGAAGATAATGAAGATGAAGATGAAGATGATCAAGATGAAGATGAAGATGATCAAGATGAAGATGAAGAACTCCAGATGAAGATGATGAGGAAGGTTGCGTCTTTTTCCTTCGCCTCTGCATCCTCTTTTTTTTCTTCTCTCTTCATGTTCATGTTCATGTTCATGGGTTTCTGGTTATGTAACTAAGTGGTAGATAACTGGTATATAAGTGGGAAATATTGGTAACTAATGGGAAACCCAGAAACCCAGATGAAGATGAAGATGAAGATCTCCATATGTAGATGAAGGGGGAGGTTGCATCCTCTTCCTCTTCGACTTCTTCATCTGCCTCTACATCCTCTTTTTTCTCTTTTCTCTTCATCTTCATCTTTATGTTCATGTTCATGGGTTTCTAGGTTTCTAGTTATATACCTAAGTGGGAAATAATCGGTAACTACTGAGAAACCCAGATGAAGATGAAGATAAAGATCTCCAAATGTAGATGAAGGGGGAGGTTGCATCCTCTTCCTCTTCGACTTCTTCCTCTGCATCCTCTTTCTCTTCTCTCTTCATCTTCATCTTCATGTTCATGGGTTTCTGGTTATATACCTAAGTGGTAGCTAACTGGTATATAAGTGGGAAATAATCGGTAACTACTGGGAAACCCAGAAACCCAAATGAATATGAAGATGAAGATGAAGATGAATATCTCCAGATGAAGAAGAAGATAAAGATGAAGAGAGAAGAGAAAAAATAGAATGCAGAGGAAGAAGTCGAAGAGGAAGAGGATGCAACCTCCCCCTTCATCTACATATGGAGAACTTCATCATCATCGGGATTTCTGGGTTTCTCAGTAGTTACCGATTATTGCCCACTTATATACCAATTATCTACCACTTAGTTACATAACCAGAAACCCAAAAACCCATGAACATGAAGATGAAGATGAAGAGAGAAGAGGAAAAAGAGGATGCAGAGGCAAAAGAAGAAGACGCAACCTTCCCCATCATCTTCATCTGGAGTTCTTCATCTTCATTAGATCTTCATCATCTTCATCACATGTCTTCCTTCTTTGTAGAAAAAAAGAAGACAGAAGACAGAGAGAAGAGATGAGAGAAGAGAGGAGAGATAGAGAGAGAAATGAGAAATTCCAATCAAGTCCTTAGAGGGTATGTATATGTTGGGCCAAAAATGCAAATACTCCTTTTTTTCATTTCTTGTTTTTGGTTGAAATATGGAAAGGAGGGATTGATAGATTTTTTTGGGGAAATGAGGGATTTGTGACAATTCCCCAACCTAACAACACAACATCTTTTTTCTCCCTCGCACACACAAAAAAAGCAGAGTCGCACTGCTAGACCAGAAGTTCCGCCTCGATGCCTTGCTCTGCCTTGCCAGCAGCACGTACACTAAACGGCAAACTCGCGAAACTCTGGTACATCTGAGGCATTTGATGAACACCTCAACTAGAGGCGCGCCTCTCGAAAACACTTATGAAAGTTTACATCATAATTTATATATGTTTTTTCGTAATTTTTTATATTTTTTAAATGACACAAACATCCTTTCAAGTTCAAGAAAATATACTCACTCTTAAGTTGAAAAAGTGTTACACATAACTCCATAAATATGAAACACCACTAATTGGTTGAAATGAAAGCAGTGTAAATACTAAAATACCGTTTATGATTAGGGCTGTAAATTGATTCAATAAATTGACTCGAATTCAATTTTGATTTGGTTCGTCTAAGCTTGATTTGGAATATAATCAATTCAAACCCTATCAAAAAATTTCCTATCGAAATGTATTCAGGAATATAAGTCCGCACTGGTATTCTAAATTTACTACGTACATTTCATAATCTCTAATGTCCTTAAATAAAAGAGAGAGCGTTGAAAATTTAAAAATGCTCTTAGAATATTTGCATTTGGAAATGTCTCTCTATCTTCTGGCACCTACTAATGCTTCATCCAAGACAACACGAGAAGATGCATTAGGGCAAACTGAAGCAGCATGAATATGTAGAAAGTTTTTGCTTCGATAGTTGTGATCAGTTGAAGTTTTTGGAGGAGGACTGCTCGATATTGGGACATGTTTTCCACGATATCGCCCTAGGCAATTTTATATCATATTGTTCTGCCCAAAAATACGAGGGAGGGTCCGGAGTTGCCTTCGATCGATCTCAGTCGAAATCAGCGTGAGAGATGCGGGCTCCTATTCTCTTTTGTGTGTAGCGATGCATGTGGTGTATGACTGTTTGGAGATTGGGTTTCGGTTAAAGGTTGTAGGCATGGAGGCTTTCTGATACCACGATCCTTCTTTGATGGGCTAACCAGAAAGTATGCAAGCAAGCCTTAGTTGCATTTAAAGTAGGAGTGCCACTAATAGAAGCTGCTAGTAGACAGTTTTTAGAATCTGTTCCGTTGCGACCCAAGAACCTGTCCTTAATCAATTGATTATGAGGCGAATGGGCAAATTTCTCACGTTTTTCTTTTCAATGCCTTCTTCTTAATGTATCCATGGACTTTAATAAATTTTCTTCCAGTCTAGTCCAAGTTCAGTTCAAATTAGGTCCGACTTGTTCATGTTAGCAGTTTGTTATTGGTTAAAAGTAGTTAGGTGCACGGGGTTCCTTTAGTCGAGAAGATAGTATTGGACCAAAGCACATGAGCGATCTTACAACTTGAAGCAGCCGCAAAAAGCAAATGGTTGGTGTATTCCAGAATACTCGTAACTCCTCTTAAGGAAATCTGTTAAAATATAAAGGAATGAAATACAAGTGCTGAAGAGTAAATGCGTAGTAATTTAAATGCAATAACAAAGTACAAGTGCTGAAAGTAAATATTTCTTTGGAAATCAAGCCTAATTTGAGGGGCAAGATCTTCTAGAAATCTTCAACAGAAACCAATGTTCATAATGGTGAGTTGGGCGGCGCCTAGGTGCTAGGCGGAGGAGAAAAGCCCCGAGTATGGGCTGGGCGTTTTGATTAGGCAGAAAGACATGGGCTGGGCGGTCGAGGATTGTTGGGCGGCCAAGGACGGATAATTTAATAGTCAACCAAAACTCAAAATTTAAATTTCACATATACATTATTTTATGCTTTTGATATTATTATTATATACAATGCATATTGATTAGTGGTTGTATATATTTTTTGTCTTGTTGTAACCATTAGATTATTAATTTTTTTCATAATTAGAAAAAATCGCCTATGCGTCTGCTTAAGCCCCGCCTAACCGCCTAGGCGCTAGGCCCCTTCATAATTTAAAAGGCAGTAAGATGCCAAGGTTTGGGTGCCTCATTGACTGAGATGAGCAGCAGTCGGGGTGAGGAAAGTGTTTTGAGCTCCAAGTCGGGAACTGAGAGAGAGGTTGAGGAAAAGAACTGATTCTCGATTTATGTTCAAAGAAACAGGTTGTGTGCTTTCAGACGAGCCTTTGAACAAAGAAGTTTGAAATTGATTGGTTTGATCAATTTTTTGTTTGATTGATTGATTGGTTGTCTTTTGAGAAGAAGACTTCTTCTTTTATAGGCGGTTTGGGAGCTGATTTGGCAAGTGGACTCCTCCACAGGACCCACTGCTGCAGTTGCTATCCTTCGAACATCCCCTTTGCCTTTTTTTAGACCTCTTCATAATCGACTCCTTTCTCCTTTCCACGTCTTCAATTGGTCTTTTGGGTTGGGCTTCGCTAGTTGGGTCTTTAATTCTTCAATGTTTCCCTTTAGCTCAAGTGGTATTTTTTCGGGTGTAAACATTGCCGCATGAATTTATACTGTTTGAAATTAAAACATTTCAAATTCACTCTACTTTGCCCACTTTCTCATTTTTTACGACTCTGTCGGATCCACTTTCTGCAATCCTTCGACTTGCGCATTGGCGGTCAAATTCATTATTGCTTTTGCTTTTGTCACCTCCTACCTTCCTTTGGTCAAACGTGATTCCTTCTTTCTGACAATTTCTCATTTCTCCTTCGCAAACTATATTTACTCTTCAGTGTAGATGATGTGCCTTACCAAAAGTGATCTAGATTGCATGTGGAGAGAATATGTTGATGTAAACCATAATCATGTAACTTTAAATCTCCATTCGTGATGTGGTTTGGCAAACATTTTAGACATATTAATTTTGACGCATTATGGCCAATTCCAATAAGTCTTTTGGTTCCCGACCTAATAGCTCCTAGCATTTTACAACCTCTTCATACAACCAAGTCGCTGAGTTTCGCTGGTTGGTGAGGCATCGTGGCCTGGAGATTTAGTACCTCCAATATCAGGTTTATACCTGCCAAATTGACAATCCAAAACCTCCCATGGGTGTTCTATCCTTCCTTGGCGTTCGACCAACAAGTACAATTACTTGAAATTATTTACCAAAGAGTGTTTGAAGCTACAGTGGGTCAATGATGATCTTACTATTAGCAAAGCTAGGATTTCAGACTTTCTGGGTATGGTTAAGTCCCGTGATCATGTCATCGAAATCATATCTCGTAAATATTTCAAGGAAGGCTATAGTGATGGTTACATAGCACATGCTTCTGGCCAACCTTATCCTTAGGGTTGCTCTGAGAGGAAACTAGCTACGGAGATTTCGACCCGTCTTCATTCACCATAGCTGCTAGCTCTGAATTCTACTAACATTTTGCCTTTGTAAATGATCTTGTAGTTTTTTTTCGCCATTAGATGGCTTTCCAAACGTAGGTTGGGAGTATTGGAGCATATTTCCTTGTTATCCTGCTTATGAATTGCTGCTTGTATTCTACCCTCTATTCTTACTTAATGAAATCTTATTTTCTTTTAGTCAGCATTGAGGTGGGTCCAACAACTATCCCGATGAGCAAACCCGGGATCTCATCTGGCTGATACATATACTTATCCTATACTACCTCTTTAGGCCGGTTCGTCACGATAACGTGCCATCATAATTCTTTCTCACCAAGTCCTGTCCCCATAGGGTGTAATGATATGCTTTATTCCTAACGCTCATGTCCTCGTTAGATGGATATTTTAGGTACTTGATGAAGGGTGTTCTCCAGTCATTCGGCTCAGCTTCGTTGTCCATTACCTCCAATTCGAAATCCCTTTCTAAGATAGAGGGTAAGGAACTTTTCTTTACTCTTATCCACTTCTCCGATTGTCCCTCTTGGAGCAAAACTCCAGATCCGACCTGGGCCATCTCGTTGTCTATTAGGTTTTCGTCACACGGGATATGTTCGATAATCGGGATAATGAATTTATATGCTAGAGATGTGACTGCGGCATAATAGCTATCTAGGAAAAGGTTCATGCATGTGTACGTGCATGTGACCTGATTGACTACCAATTCGGAATCTCCATAAATCTCTACTTGTCGAACTCCCATCTCGATCAAAATTTCCAAACCGATAATCAATGCCTCATATTCTGCTTGATTGTTGGTCACCTTTTCCCAATCCATTTTGAATGAAAACTGGTGGTGGATCCTGTAAGAATATTTGGTCTTGGACCCATCAAAGTAGAGCTTCCATGGTAAAATGGTCAGCATGCTTGTTCTTGGAACCACTTCTTCTTTAATGTCCAAACCGGGGTATTATGTCAAGATGTCAGTGATAGCCTGCCCTTTTACGGCTTTCTGGGGCACATGCTGGAAATTGAACTCTGATAGAGCTAGTGTCCATTTGCCTATCCGACCCCTTAAAATGGGTCGGGATAACATGTATTTTAACAAATATGTCTGAGCAATGATCCGAATGGTCAAGGGTAGCATGTAATGCCTTAGCTTGATGGCTATGAAATACAATGTGAGGCATAACTTTTCCACTGTGGTGTACCTTTCCTCTACTTCTATTAACAACCTGCTTAGATAGTATATTACTTGTTCTTTTCCTACTTCATTATCCTGTGCTAACAGGCTTCTAATGTTGGTGAAGGATGTTGATATGTACAGCTTCAAAGGCCTTCCCCTTTTGGGCAACATTAAAACTGGTGGTTTAGATAGGTAGTTTTTGAGCTTTTCAAAAGCTTCTTGATGCTTTTCTTCCCATCTGAATTCTTCTGTATCCTTGAGTTTGACCAATGAAGAGAAAGGTTGAATCTTTCTTGATACATTAGCTATGAATCTTCTGAGAAAATTCACTTTCCTGAGCAAACTCTGAAGCTATTTCTTGTTTTTGGGAGGGGTAACTTCTATGATGTCTTTTGCTTTGTTCTTGTCCATTTCGATTCCTCTATGGTGAACCAAGACTCCTAGGAAATTTCGCGCCTGAACCCCAAACACACATTTTTTAGGATTCATTTTTAATTTGTTGTTTCATCTTCAGGAAAGCTTGCTTGGGATCTTCTACGTGTTTCTCTTTATCTTGAGACTTCACTACTACATCATCATTGTATACTTCCAAGTTCTTGCATATCATTTCATGGAAGACTGCATTCATTTCACGTTGATATGTAGCTCCTGCGTTCTTTAATCAGAATGGTATGACAAAGTATTCAAATTCCCCCAAGTGTCTAGGGCACCTGAATGCTATTTTGTGAATGTCTTCCTCTGCTACCAGGATTTGGTTGTATCCTGCATTGCCATCCATAAATGACAAAACTTGATTCTTATAGGCTCCATCGATTAACATGTCAGCCATCGACATTGGGTACTCGTCTTTCGGGGTAGCTTCGTTCAGGTTGTGGTAATAAACACATATCTTGACTGGCCCTATTTTCACTTTGATAACAGGCACTGTATTGGCCACCCATTCTACGCATTTGGCCGTACGAATGAAACCGGCCTTGAGAAGTTTTTCGATTTCTTCCTTGACTTTGAGTTCAGTTTCTACATACATTCTCCTTCTGGCTTGACAGACAGGCCTGTATCCTTCTTTGATAGGTAATCTATGTTCCACAAGTTTTATGCCCAGTCCTGGCATCTCTGTGTAATGCCATGCGAAGCAATCCTTGATTTCCTCTAAAAGTGCCACCATCTTTCTTTTCAGTGACTCTTCCAGCATCACTCTGATAAAGGTTGGTCGGGGATCTTCCTTGGAACCCAAGTTAATTTTCTGTAGTGGATCATGAGCTTCTGGGGGAGGTTTGTCTACCTATGATAACCAAAATCTGATGAACTCTAGTGGGATTTCATCATCCTTATAACGACCCGTAAATTTAATTGGTGAATTTTTCGTAAATTAGTTTGGGAAATGATAAATTTACCCTTGGTTTTATAACGGGCTCGAAAGTTAATTTTTTATTAGAGATACATTTGGAAGTTTTTCTTGGACCTTTGCATAGGTCTCGAACTCACGAATTCGTAGACAGGCGGCACGCGAAAAACGGAGTTCGTATGAGAGAGTTGTAGGTCTAGAATGTTTAGGGGCAATTTGGTAATTTTCACTTGGTAGATATGTTAAAACAGACTCTCTCCAGATTTTCTTCATTTTTCCTCTCTCTCTTCGCAATTTCCTCATCCAAACCGTGAAACCAATAAACCCTCAAAATCTGACTTTTTGATTTAGGCCAAACCACCACAAACCATTCACATCATCATCTTCATTCTGAGCTCAACCATTTCCACCATCAAGCTTGGAAGTGTTAGGAGAAGGAGATTTAAAGGTGAATAGTATCTTCCACCTTCCCGGCCATTTTCCGGCCACCACAGGTAATGAATCTCAATTCTAACTTCATATTTGGATTCCTTGGTTCGAGTAGATAGATTTCCATTATTAGAACACTAAATTTGGTTGAGAAATGAGGAAGTTATTGAGATTTGAAAGTAGGTTGGTTATGGAGTTTTCTGCATAGTGAACAGTAATTCGAATTCAGAGGTTGAAGGCGAGTAAGGGGTGCAGTCGCGCCTGCTGGCGGGTGGGAGAGGGAGTCCCGGTCTTCCATCGGCGCGTGGAGCTCCTCCTCGAGCTCCGGCGAACACGAGATTTAAACTCTTGATAAGTTTTTCATGTGGTTTACATGTTGGTCCTCTGGTCTTATGCCTATACTTCTTGTCATTTTTTGTCAAACAAGTCATCCATATCCATGACCTCCTCAAGGTCTTTCTCGAATTATTTTAGCTCTTCTTCGGTCATATTTTGACTGTTATCTTCCTGGATGATTTTCTTGGGATCTTCTTTGGATTTTGAAGTTCCAGCGCCTTCGGATAACTTTTTAGGTGAGTCTTTTCTTGTGAAACTCCCGAAGATGATCCATCTTTCGAACATGGTGGCTATTTCGGACAACGTTGTTGTTGGAAGAGATGTAGTCTTTTTGTCGTTGATAATAACCTTTTTCCCTCTCCAACACTTCTTATGGCTCTCCGGGGTAGTCGTCGTGGGTTTCAAAGAGGTTGCCCCAAAGCTCTTTTGGGCGCGCATGTAGGCTCCATAATGCCTTTGGATCCTCATTTTCGCCGAATTTCCTGACTCCTTGCTAGGCTTCCCATCCTTTCCCGCCATGTACCACTTTCCACTTCGGATTACTACTTTCTAGTGTGTTTCCTTTGCTGGTTCCTCATTCTGCCAGATGGCTTTCCGGCTGCTCGAGACATAAATGTTGGTTTATTCCCTTTCCTTGTGGATAATCCTTCCTGACCTTTCTTGTCTTTCTCGTATATACCCTAGCCTTCGGAAAAATGAATTGCGAGGTAGTTTCTCCTTCGGGCTATGTGGCCCAAATCTAGTTTCAGGAATTTTTCATCTTTTTTTCCCTTGATCTTGCTAACTCCAGGTCTATCTTAGCACCTGGGGTAGGAATTTCTAGAACGCATTCGGCCCTGCACTTGCTGCACATTACTACTCCAGCAGCAATCGTGGATTGATCCCTTTTGGGTTTCTGGTTTTCCCTGCGAGATCTCGGTTGATTTTCTTCGTTCAACCTTTCTCCTTTCTAGGGTTGAGTCCAGTGCAAGTTGACCATGTTGACTGTTGCCATGGGGAAAGGATACGTGTCCACCACCATCGGTATTTTTGGGATAGGAGACAAAGAGATATGTCCCATGTTAATCAAACTTTGGATGGTATCCCTGAATTGGACACAATTTGATGTAGCATGATGTAGCGATACATGCCATTTGCAAAATTGTTTACCCTTCATTTCCTCTGGTCGGGGCATCTTTTGCTTGGGATCAGGTTTGATCACCTTAGCTTTGACTAGCTCGTCATAGATTTCTTCGGCTTTTGTAAGACCTAATGAATAAGACATGAAAATTGGGGCCATATTCGGGAATATCCTCCAGCTGTGTTGGATGTCTTTTGCTCCCGAGTAGGTTTATTGAAGACTTGATGGTCACTAGCCATTTCCCAGTTGTTTGGATTTCATCTGATGATACCTCTAGCTCTTTCCCTTCATCTTCAAACAAGGGTTCTTCCTCTGTCTCTTTTAAGTCTATCTGATGAATGTGAATGTTTGCTTTGTAGAAGGGTGGGACTTTGGAGTTTTGTTTTTGCTTCTGTTTCTCCTCCAACAACCTCTCAAATTTGGTTGCCAAGACTACTATCTCTTATAGGTCAGAGAAAGTAATGTCATCGAACTTCTTTCTAAGAGAGAACCTCAAAGCTCTTTGAGGAATGACCACCATATGAGCATTGTTCATGGTGAATTTACACTTCATCTTTAGCCTTTTGAACCTGGTGATGAAATTCTCAGTTATTTCATGCTCTCTTTGCCTGATGGCAGTCAGGTCGCAGATCATGATTTCTGGTTCAATTCTGTAGAATTCTTCATGGAACTTGGCCTCCATTTGCGACCAAGTGTGTATTGAGGCCTCAGGTAGGGAAGTATACCATGAGAAGGCATCTCCAGATAGAGAACTGCTAAACAGTCGGAGTTTTAGATATGAGTTATCTTCCACGACTACACACTGTGCCGAAAACCTTCCAATATGTTCCAAGGATGAGGTGCTACCCTATCCACTGAAGAGGGAAAATGATGGTGGTTTAAATTTGCTTAGGAAAGGAATACCCGAATCTACATAAGCCGGGTAAGGCTTTTGGTAGATCGGAACATTGGCTTTCCTTGGGGCCATAGCCTGGCCTTGCTGCATCATGCGTCGTATTTTAGCCATTTCATTTAAGATGTCTTGATGTTCATGGTTGCGAGGTGTCCTTTGTTTAAGTACCAACTCTTCTTCTGACCCAGTGTCGTTTGGATCCATTTTCCTCCAATTCTCAAGTCGCCTTTCTCTCCGTTCTGAACGATCTTGGCTAACTTTAACTGGGATTCTTTTCGAGTGACCATGGGTGGTCGGTATTTGGAAGACATCTCGACTTACTCTTTTGACATCCCATCGCAGTTCTTACTTGTCTCTTGGGTCTCATTCCCGGACCCTTTGGGTATGAGAATAGAGGTTCCAAGGTCAACATTGTTGACCCCGTAGTTTTGTTGCCTTTGTCAAGGCTCGAAAATGCCAGGGACGAGATGCTTGTTTCTTTTTCATCAGTTTTCCCCTGTTTGGTGAGTTCTTGGACCTGAAGGTTCAGGGCCTCTATTTGTGTGATGATGGGGGATATAATGTCCTTGATGAACTACATAAAGTCTTCCTTGGAAGCAGATGTTTCTTTGTTGGTGATGCCTTCAACAACTTCTTCTCGGGGAGTCTCCATGTCAGTTTCTAGTAGTGATAGGTCGAACACCGTTTCTCGGGAAGTATTTCTGAAAATTCTTCGTTTAGCATCTCAGTGTCTTACAGAATACTTGAACTTGGACATGCACTAAAAGAGCCCCACTGGGCGTGCCAGATTATGTACTGCCTAAAAATGAGAGGGAAGGCCCGGAGTCGCCTTCGGTCGTTCTCAGCCAAAATCAGCGAGAAAGATACAGGCTCCTGTTCTCTTTTGTATGTAACGATGCATTTGGTGTATGACTATTTGGAGATTGGGTTTGGGTTAAAGGTTGTGGGCTTGGAGGCCTTGTGATACTGTGGTCCTTCCTTTGAGGGGTTGACCAGAAAGTATGCAAGCAGGCCTTAGCTGCCTTTAAAGTAGGCGTCCCACTAGTAGAAGCTGCTACTAGACAGTTTTTAGAATGGGTTCTGTTGTGGCCCAAGACCCTGTCCTTAATCAATTGATTGTGAGGCGAGGGGAAAATTGCTCACGCTATTCTTTTCAATGCCTTCTTATTAATGTATCCAATGATTTTAATAAATTTTCTTTCAGTCTAGTCCATGTTCAATTCAAGTTAGGTCCGACATGTTCATGTTAGCAGTTTTTTATTGGTTAGAAGTAGTTAGGTGCGCGGTTCCTTAAGTCGGGATGATAGTATTTGACTAACGCACATGAGTGATTTTACGACTTGAAGCAGCCTCAAAATGCAAATGGTTGGTGTATTCCAGAATACTAGTAACTTATCTTAAGGAAATCCGTTAAAATATAAAGGAATGAAATACAAGTGCTTAAGAGTAAACACGTAGGTATTTAAATGCAATAAAAAAGTACAATTGCTTAAAGTAAATCTTTCTTTGGAAATCAAGCCTAATTTGAGGGGCAACATCTTCTAGGAATCTTCAACTGAATAAACGTCAGGCAAAATCATACCAATAGGTGGCAGAGAATTTAAAAGACAGTAAGATGCCAAGGTTTGGGTGTTTGGGTGCCTCAAGGATTGAGATGAGCAGCAGTCGGGGTGAGGAAAGTGTTTTGAGCTCCAAGTCTGGAACTGAGAGAGAGGTTGAGGAAAAGAACTGATTCTCGATTTATGGTCGGAGAAACAGGTTGTGTCTTTTCAGACTAGCCTTTGAACAAATTAGCTTTTGAGAGTTTGCTTTGCTTGAAATTGATTGGTTTGATCAATTGTTTGTTTGATTGATTGATTGGTTGTCTTTTGAGAAGAGGGCTTCTTCTCCTTTTATAGGCGATTTAGGAGCTGATTTGGCAAGTGGACTCCTCCACGGGACCCACTACTGCAATTGCTATCCTTTGAACATCTCTTTTGCCTTCTGTCAGAGGTCTTCAGGGCCGACTCCTTTCTCCTTTCCATGTCTTCAAGTGGTATGTTGGGTGGGCTTCGCGAGTTGGGCTTTTAATTCTTCAATCTTTTCCCTTTAGCCTAAGTGGGATTTTTTCGGGTGTAAACACGTATATGATAGGTTAAATTCTCTCATCAGTTGGCTTGATTAGTCTGAGTCTGCCTAGTGAAATCTGTTGATTTGAAGAACTGTTTGAGGCTTTGACTTTTTTTTCTTCTTCAGATTTGTTGTTAAAAGAGAGTAATTTTGTGTGTTTCAATTCCGAAAAAAGATTCAGAAATTCCGCAAAAAGATTTTATTGAAGCCACATTATGGACAGTTTCATCATTGATTGTATTAAAAGTCTTTTAAATAGGGAGTTTTTAAAAACAAAGGATGGAAGAATATTTCTCAACGTATTGTTGAATATACAATTAGATACAAACATATGCTAGGCATCCCAAATTTTTACACCAAATTGAGTCCCAAAATGATGTGGAATATTCCTTGTCACCAAACTCTAATTATTTTATTCCAAGATGGATTATAAATTACTTTTAATTTCTTTCAAAAAAAAATAAATAAAAAGTTTAAAGTTAATTAATTACATTGGCTTGCGTCTATGTTGCTACTGGTACTTGTGGAACTAGAAGATATTGTTCATCATTAGGAGTTAGGAAAGTGGATGTCACCAAATCATGCAATGGGGTCATTAGTCCCTACTTCGCCTTAGGATCCCAGTCGAGCATGATCTTCACCAAATCGCACAACGCTGAAGTAACCATCCTCGTTAAGCCAGACGACGAAAACTCTATCAGCTACAAAATTTCGCTTCTTGCTCATCTTGTTCTCCATGTTAATATGGGAAGTCTATGGAGATTAGAGAAGACTGATAGTTGCCACTTAGTGCTATGAGCTATTGGTATTCCTCTCCACATGTTATATGGGAGGCCCGGATTCAACTATCGTCGGACGAGGTTGATATCCAATGTATATATAATGTAATATCCCTCTCCCAATATCCTTGTATAAAAATAAAAATAATAAAGAGAAGACGTATAGCTACGGCGCTTTCGGCGTTTGTTTGCACAAAGCCCTAATTGGTTCGAAAGGGTTAGAAGGATTTTGAAATCCTAATTGGTTCGACTGGGTTAGAAGGATTTTGAATTAATTGCATTTTAAATTTTGTAATATTCTGTTTTTGAAAGAAATTAAAATAATTTATATTTTAAATTAGAATTGGTTAATTAGAGTTGAATGACATAGCAGATGCCACATCATTTTGAGACTCAATTTAGTGTAAAAATTTGGGATACCTAGCATTAGAAGAAGTTATAAGGAAGTAAACAAAACTTAACCTATATATACCATACAACGATTTCTTAGTCTCCAACATAGGTAATTTCTTAGTCTCCGATCGCACAATGAAAGGAAAAAATAATAACGATATTAGTGAATACGGTTGATGTTTATTGTGGTTTGGATTTTGATGATTACTCTCTTAATTGGTGAGGAGGATGATAGGAATATATTAATTAATTCATTAGCAAAAATATTTCTCAAAAGTCAAAAACTAAACTATATGGGCTCCTTTGATGAGCGGGATTTGATTGAATTGGACAATTAAATAAATTTAATATATTTTAAATGTAAAAATGATTATGTGTTCATTCTAATGGGATTAAACAGAGTTGAAATAAAAGAAAACTTAATCAATCCAATTCACTTAAAATAGAAGGATTAGAAAATGTAGGTTTCCTTCTATGTCTAATCCTATCTAATCATCCTACAATGAAATCGCATCCTTTTTTCACATTCAAAATACATGGAATTTAAAGTGTTATCCAATTCAATCTTGCTCACTAAGCGTAGCCTATGAGTTTTGTGAAATCTTCTAAAATGTTATTGAGTAAATGATTTTGGTCTTGTGTGAAAGATCTTTGTAACATCAAAATTATATTTGTTTAAATTTCTATTTAAATTAATTAATTTTGTTGAATTGCCATTTGTAACGAACCGGACCCTAAATTTAAGTAATTTCGGAACATTTGTGGAGAAAGGACGACTTTGCCCTCGAGTTTAGTAGGGGTTCGAGATTCATTTTTAGTTTGTGAATATTTTTGGAAGTTTTTCTTGAACCGTTGCGTAGGTCACTCACTAGTTCGTAGACAGACGACACGTGGAAATCGGAGCCCGTTTGAGTGATATATGGGTCTAGAAAGTGTAAGGGCATTTGGGTATATTGGGAGTTAGATATTTCAAAGGCATCCTCTCTCTCTGTTTTTTCAGAATTTTCGGACCACTCCCTCTCTTCTCTAGATTTTCTTTCTTTTTCCCATGAGAGACCACGAAGAACACACACACACAGATAAAACTTTTTTTGGCACTTTCGATCCAAACTAAAGACACCAAAACCTTCTACTCATCTCCACAAACTCAACCATACCATCCTTGAAGCTTGAGGACAGCCGTGGACGTCACAGTGAAACCCGGAGGTTTGGCTGAAACTTGTTGTCAAGTTTCCGACTGCCACAGGTATGGGATTTCAGTTCTGAGTGAGTTAGGAAGCTTTGAATTTAGGGTGGTTATGGAGGATTCCGGCCAGCTAGTGAACAGTGACCGGCGACGGAGGTTGAAGGCGACTGAAACGTGCAGTCGCACGTGGGGAAAGGCCACCGCCCATCCACTGGCGCGTGGGGCATTTCCTCGGGTCCCGGCGAACTCGTGTCAACGTGCTTTTGATATTCCGGACCTTTAGCGTAGGTTTCGGGTCTATCGGAGTTTGTTTAGGAGCTGTTTTGGGTGTTTAAAGTTACTTGGTATGCGTTTAGGGCGCATGTGAACTCCCGGGGTTTAGGGGGTCAGATTTTAGGTTAATAATTACCGTTTAATAATGCCAAGTAATGTTTTTGACAGACGCGGTGGCTTTGAGGGTCACGGGGGACCGAATAGCTTGGAGTTGAATTCGAACGGACATTGTGGTGAGTGAATTTTGGTCTCTAAAGCGTATTGCAGGCATTATGATATATTTTAAATATTTTATTAGTAATTATGAATTTCAGTAATTGAGGAGAATTATTCCCAAAGGCTTTAGTATAATTATAAAATTTGGGAACTAAGTATAAATGGGTTATTTGGTTTATTATTGACTAAGAGTAATGAATATAGATATTGGGCTTTGACCCGAGGTTATGGATATTGGGCTTTGAGCCGAGGTTATGGATGTTGGGCTTAGGCCCGGGTTTTGGTGATTTTGGCTTCGACTAAGCATTATGGAAGCTCTGCCACATGTCTTTGAGGTTTTGTAGGACATGTGAGGCGGCAAATTTCTCCGATACATGACGTCGAGATATTTTTTATCATGTGCTTGTTGAGGGTTATAGGATTTCTCCGACCGCATGACTTCGAGGTATTTTCGGTCATGCATGTTCGTCTCCAATACATGACTTCGAGGTATTTTCGGTCATGTATTCGTTGAGGTATTTCTAACACATGACTTTGAGGTATTTTTGGTCATGTGACCACATGACTTCGAGGTAATTTCGGTCATGTTGTTCGTCTCTGATACATGAGTTCGAGATATTTTCAGTCATGTATTCATTGAGGTATTTCTAACACATGACTTTGAGGTATTTTCGATCATGTGACAGCATGACTTCGAGGTATTTTCGGTGATGCATGTTCGTCTCCGATACATGACTTTGAGGTATTTTCAGTCATGTATTCGTTGAGGTATTTCTAACACATGACTTTGAGGTATTTTCGGTCATGTGATCGCCTGACTTCGAGGTATTGTCGGTCATGCGTGTTCGTCTCTGATACATGACTTCGAGGTATTTTCGGTCATGTATTCGTTGAGGTATTTCTAACACACGACTTTGAGGTATTTTTGGTCATTTGATCGGATGACTTCGAAGTATTTTCGGTCATGCGTGTTTATCTTTGACACGTGACTTTGAGGTATTTTCGGTCACGTGCTCGCCGAGGGTACCTACGCGCATAGTACATGTTTTCTTCCGCATATCTTTGAGGTATTTTCGGATATGTGGAGAGTAGGTCCTCGGGTTGGACCTCTCCTTTGCTAGCCATTGCTTTAAGCTATTTTCGACAATGGTTAGGAGGGCATGTCCCCGGGTTGGACTACCCCGAATCTTGGGCTACTGCTCGGGATGATAGCTACGGCCGGAATATTGAGTTACGGCTCGGGATGAGCTGGGATATTGAGTTATGACTCGGGATGGGACATTGAGCTACGGCTCGAGGATGACGGCTAAGATCGGGATGTGGGGCTACGACCCGTGATATCGGCTTCAACCGGGTTATTACGATGGCAGGTACAGATGAATATGGCGAGGGTTCCACCTATGTAATTGAATGGTACTCCGGTAAGTTGTAGGTATATATATATATATGGAAGGTCTTAATATAATTTGATGTACCACGAGGTGGGTTTTTCTGATTACCCTTATTTTTATTATTATTATCGTCACTTTATTAGCGTGTGTACGCTTCGATATGGTTTATTGTCCACTCTCAGTTACATTGGTTTTGTGCCCTCCAGGTCGTAGCGGGACGAGGTGACAAGACTGGGAGGAGACTTCATCTTTCTCTACGCTACCATCACGTAGGACTTTCTTTAGTTTCTGTTGACTTATGGTTAACCTAGTTTGCTCTTATCCACAGCTGGGTATTGTAATTAATTTTGGGACTTGGATTTGGTTGGATGTGATTTAATCTGAACTGTTAGGTTTATAGTTTAGTATTCGAATCCTTAGTCTGATAGTTGGAAGACAGTTTGACCCAATTACTTGGGAGATTCTGCCGAATTTTCGGTAGAATTCTCATAGAGTCTTTGTTGAAATGGTGAGGGTATTTCAGAGATTATTTTGAGATTTCAGGTGTTGTTAGATGGGAGTAGGGCTTCTCACGGATTTCAAGGGGAAATTTGAGAGGGGTCCTATCACCATTTTATTGTTTAACCATTGTGATTGAATCACAATTACAACTCCTTGGTGGCATATAATTGTTTCTATTGTATATGAAGATCAGTTGCGGGTGCATTCTTCTTAGAGTTTCAAGTATGGATTGAAGAAGATTCTTCTTGGTTATGTACTTTATTAAATTCCGATGATTCTAGAGAAAGTACATGAATTTAGGAATGCTCAGTATCTTATATTGTGAGTTGCAGCCTTTTTACTTTGTCTAGACTTGTATCCCATTAGATTTTTCTGGAAAGGTTTTCTAACGAGGTTTTGATCCCATTGAGTTTTTCCTGAAAATATTTTTTAACTAGGCATCATCATGTGCATTCCACTATTTACACTCAGTCGTTGATTGCATTGTTGTCGTTTCTTTCCATTTATACTCGGTCATTGATTGTATTATTGTCGTTTCCTTGTAATTACTTCGTTGTGGGAACACAATTGTAATTTTTTTATTTTTCCCCGATTATTTCTTTATTTTTCTCCAAATTCCCCATGAACATATTGTCCACGATATTCACTATTTAGTTTTGGCTTCTTACTCAAGATGCCCCCTAAACATCAACTTTAGTCTCAAAATGGTCCCTAAACTCGATTTTGTCCCAGGATGCTCCTTGAACCCCCCTTTTCGTCTCAAGTTGGTCATTTTCCATCTATTTTCATAACTCTCTATCAAATTGAGGGGCAAACTTGTCACTTTGGACAAGTAAGCTACTGGGTGGCCCCCTGGAGATGAGTTAGCACCACTTGAACCCAAGTCAGCTGATGAGTTGGCGACACAACCATATAAGGACCAAGGTGTGCTTGGTCGTCCTCCAATCGATTGAAGAAGAAAACAAGCAGAGTTGATGAGAAAGGCCTCCAAACGTCCGTTGCATGAAGGCAACCACATCGATGACATCGGTTTCTATCTGCTGCAACTTCGATCTCCTTCCTCTGCCCCAATTTCGTTCCCTCAATTTGGCCCAATTTTCTTCCCTCAATCTACCCCAATTTGCCCTAATTTCCTTCGATCTCCTTCCTCAATTTCCTCTGCCCCAATTTCCTTCCCTGCGACTTCTATCTGGGCTTGGTTCATTTTGGACCAATTTCAGGAAATATTCATCTCTTCGTCCCTCTAAAAAGCTGAAAAATGGAGAAAGCACGGTTGAATCAGCCAAATTGTTGCTACTGTCGGAAGACCAGCAAAATTCTCACATCATGGACTGAAAAAAAATCTAGGGAGGAGGTTCCAATTGTATGCAATTCCAAGGGTGAGAATTTTGTTTTTGTAGTTTAGTTTGGGTAAAATATCTGTTTGGATAAAAGTTGGGTGAGAATTTGGGTAGTCTAATTTGAATTTTGTTTCAATTCAATATCTATGTTGTCTAATTTGGGTAAAATATTTGTTGGGAAAAATGTCTTGGGCATAAATTGTGAGATTTTTGGGTATTGAATTGAACAAGAGTCCTTTATATTGTATCATCCATTAATTTTTCTGAATGGAACTTCCTTGCTTTGTATATTGCTCTTGTGATCTTCAAAACTGTATTGATTTTAGTTTCTTAGTGCTCTTGTGATATTGCTCTAGAGTGCTACAACATACATAATATAGGCAGACCTTAGCTAGAACTGCTTTTTTCTCCAAGATCTTGAGTTTGATGTTGAATTAGTCTTAAAGGATAGATAGGTGATGCCATCTGATCAATATCTATCTGAACTCAAAAAAATGTAATTTCTTTTCATGTTCTGCTTTTTGCATGGCATTGGAATATTTGATTGGTTATGATCTTTTAGACATTAAGCTAGCATCTAAAGTTGATGGGATTCAATTAAGGCATGCATGCAATTAGGAAGGCTACATTATTAATTGATTATTAATGTGATTTTTATGTTGTGGGGAAGTGCTTTTTGAAAAAGCTATATGGCAGATTTTGAGAATGTGTTGATTTCATTTGGGTGCTTCTGTTTTTCAGCCTCCCTTTGTTTTAAAGAGTTTTTGGAGTTGATGGTTTTCAATTTTCCTCTTCTGAGTTAAGAAACATACACATTTTCAATTTGCATAAGCAATGACCATTATATATAGAAAGTATGTATTACTTTTTAATACTGACCATTATATATAGAAAGTATATATTACTTTAGTTGCATGATCTCATGGAGTAAAATTTTCTAGTAAGTTTCTCTTTCGGATGAAAGTATGGTGTTCTCTATAGGTTGTGATCTTGAAATATGAATGTACTATTCAGTAGCATCAGCAATTAGAAAAGAGAAACTTTTGCCTCATATTCCTATGCAATTAATTGTTGATTAGGCTTGAATATTTTCCATTGCATGATTTGAAATATGAATGTTACTGTTTTGGTATAATTAGCTTAATTCCTATTTTGGGCATGGTAACTATGTTTTGTAGGGTGGTTGTGGGTTTCGGCAATGGCTGGATTCTGAGATGTGTCCTAGAACTCACACTATAATACCTGGATTACTGAGGAAGATTGATAGGTTGGAAACGGATGTGGAAAAAAGTCAAGCATTGGGTAGGAAGCTGTGGATTGGATTGTTGGTTTCTTGGGCATTGCTTATTGCCTTGATGTTTAAAAATTGAAGGGTATTTTTCATGTTGTAATGCCTAAGTATGTTATGTCTTTATGATCAGTTTATGTAATGTAGGATGGTTATGGATTAAGTTTAGTTTGTAATGGCCTAAGAATGTAAAGTTGTAAAGGTATGAGGTATGAATGGATGTTTAGTTATGAATTTAAATTTCTTTGAGCAATTGTGGTAATGGATGAAATGGAATGAGTTGCATTAATTTCCCTTGCAAAACATTGAAGCATCCACTAACCATATATGTAAGTCAAAAGCTTTCTAACAAAAAATGAAGGCTCCTACCCAGCTAAAGCATTCACGTAACATGTCAAATTCAAGCCTCCACTATCCAAGATGTCAAATTCACAAACCATTCAAGTGTCACTATATATACATATATATTTGCAAAAACCATAATCAAGCAGCCAATCACTTCTTCTGCTTGGTTGTTTTCATTGAAACCCTTCTCTTTGCTGGGGATTTAAATCTCAACCATTTTGAAGGAGATGCACCATGTGCGAAACCTTGTAGTGGTGGCTGAGACTGAGTATGTTGGCTACCACCATATTGTGACATGTCTTGTATAGGTGGATTTGGTTGTGAAATGGGGTGTTCAGATACACTTGGCTATGAAGCCGTTTCTTCAGAAACTGCTTGCCCAGGAATATTTTTCTGCTTTGATTTTGTTCTTGTCATTATGGTGTCATCAGATACTTGTTCCTTCGCTTCCTTGCGTTTGCGACGTGCTTCTTGCCTTTTGGTGGCTTGTGCAGGTGCTTTTGCTGTTATTGGTTCTTGGAAGTTGACAAATCAAACTCAAATTCAGCACTTCAAAACATGAAAAATAGCTCTTCAATACTCAAATTCAGCAAGAACATGAGTCAAAACATTCAAAACAACACTTCAATACAGCACTTCAATACTCAAATTCAGCAACAACATGAGTCAAAACATTCAAAACAACACTTCAATACTCTGCAAGAACATGAGTCAAAAACATTCAAAATAGCACTTCAATACTCAAATTCAGCAAGATCATGACTCAAAACATTCAAAACAGCACTTCAATACTCAAATTCAGCATAACATGACTCAAAATATGAAAAATAGCACTTCAATACTGAAATCTAGCAGTTCAAACTCCAATTCAGCACTTCAAACTCCAATTCAGCACTTCAAAACATTCAAAACAGCACTTCGATACTGAAATCCAGCTGTTCAAACTCCAATTCAGCACTTCATAACATTCAAAACAACACATCAAAACTCAAATTCAGCAAGAACATGACTCCAATTCAGCAGTTCAAACTCAAATTCAGCACTTCATAACATGAAAAACATCACTTCAATACTCAAATTCAGCAAGAACATGACTCCAATTCAGCACTTCAAAACATTCAAAACAGCACTCCAAACCTTCAAAAAAGCACTTCAAAACATTCAAAACAGCACTTCAAATACTATAGTTGCTACATTTCAACTAAATCACACCTAAATCACAGCAGTTCACCTAAATCACAGAAACTATCAAGTTTTCTATAACTTAAACCTATAAGTATTTAGTAAGGGACAATACCTTGCACAATGTCCAATTGAACCACAGTTGTTGCATTTCATCTCTGTGTGATATCTTGGCAGTTTAGTACTTGGGGTCTTCTTGGGCTCATCAGGTGTTTTTTTTTCTGCTTTTCCTTGGCCTGCCAGGTTGCTTGTGGTACTTGGATGGCTTCAAAGGATTCCTTCCAGTTTATTTCCATTGGTCTTCACTTGTCATTGGCATGATGATTCCTGAGTAACACCTCTTATAGGACTCCAAGCTATAACATTCATCCACATATTCCGCTGCATTACGACTTAATCTGCTTATGGCAGAGCATGCATGTGGGCAGGGAATTCCATTAAGATCCCACCTTCGACAAGAACATGACTTCACCCTCAAAATCGACCCTAAACTGCCTTCCAGTATCACAACTTATTTCAAAAATATAATTCCCTGCATGCCTTGACATAAACTTTTGTCCTTGTTTCTTGTTTTCTTCCAACAACTGTCTAATTCTTGGCCTAATTTGATGTCCATGCCAATGATCGGGGGTCAACCTACATAGCAACATAGAGTGAACATTCAGGGTCCATAATACTATAATACTTCTTGAATACTTACTATCTCATACTAATACATACTAACCTTCTTGATGAGTGCAGCATCATGACATAAATCCTAATTTTCTCCAACATGGTTAGTATAGGCTTGTCTCTTGCTAGTATGATTGCCTTGTTGAAAGCCTAATTGAGATTGTTGGTTAAGATGTCAAATTTGAAGGCAGGGTTGAAATGTGCACGACACCATTGCTTAGCATCTCGCTAACTTAGCCAGTAATGTGCAGGCTCACTGAGTTCAAGCAACTTCTTCATTTCAGCTTGAAACCATGCCAAATTAGTGGCCCGGGATATTTTTTCAAATTGTTCCTTCAAAGCTAGGCCTTTGTGATCTTTGTTGAAGTTGTCATATAGGTGCTTAATGCACTGTCTATGCTCTGCATGTGGGAATAACTCACCAACAGCTTCAAGAAGTCCTTTTCTGCTTATCAGTCATAAACAAGTACCCATGACTATTCAGTATCTTCAAATCATCACCTAAAATGTCCAGAAGCCATTTCCAGGTACTGTAATTCTCAACCTCCACTATGGCCCATGCTATTGGATACATACCATTGTTTGCATCCACTCCCACAGCAGCCAAAATCTATCCAGGATGTAGGCCTTTAACATGAGTCCCATCTAAGCCAATAAAAGGCATGCAACCTTCAAGACATCCGTCTTTATAAGGACCTAATTCAATGTAGACCCTCTGTAATCTAGGCAACCCATCACCCTCAAGTTCAGACTTAATCACCACGGCGCTTTGACCATCCACTCTCTTCAACTCCTCACCGTCCACTTTCTTCACTATCTCTTGGATTGTTTTCCCCCTTCTTCTTGCATAACTTTTTTCTTTTCCCTTACTTTTCTTTCTAACATCTACATCTTCTTCCCCCCTCTCAGCTACAACTTCTTCAGCTGCTTCAACAACTTCTTCCACAGCTGCAATTTCTTCAACTTCTTCAACAACTTGTTCCACATTGACTGAATCCAGCTCTCGGGGTAGCTTAATCCCATCACCACCACCACGTCTTAAGTAGATAGGGATTATCAAGTCCTTTGACTGAATATATCCCTTACAAAGCAGGTACAACTGTCCATCACCACTAAACTTAACCAAGTTCTCACTGTTCCACTCTTTTGAATAGATGGACACATAACTAGTATCATAACCCAACTCCTTAGCCACACTTTTCATCTCTAACATTGATATATAAGGAATCAATACAAAGTCATATCATTTAACCTTTCCCCCCTTGTACGACATTGTCAACCCATATGTCCCCCCTTCCACCACCATACCATGATGATGCACCTCTAAACTGAATATATTAACATCATCTACAAAGCACATCAATACTGTAAGGACCCTTCCCGAATTTTCCCTCGAAACCCGGAAAGGACCCTTATCCCGTCTGACAACTCTTTTATCTCAAATTTTAAATATCAGAAATACCCTTTATCCTTAAATAATTTTTTTTTTCTTTTTTTCGTAAACCTTTCAGGGTTCCCGACCGAACCTCTGTACTTACTGACCATTCCTACATGTCAGACGCAGGATATTATACAGGTCAAAGCCAAGACCTCAGAATAGTGGTGGTCCAAATAGGAACACTCGCTGACACCAATTTTCAGTAGGTCAGACACTACTGACATCTCTACTGGAATACCACAAGACAACCGACTAGTCAGATACTTGTGAACCCACAATAATTCGTCACTCTGGGTCACCGTCCACACCAACCCACTGACTCGGATGACGAAGTATTTTCGTAGGCTGATTAAGCTCATGACAATCGTCGTCAAATCATATTAGAGCTAGAAATATCCTCGGCTATCATATCACATCAGACGGCATATCCCTCGATTGGCATATCCCTAGCCACCAGGGTATCCCTTGGGGTGTGCTAGTCCTGTATCACAACTCTCTGTACTATGATATCACATCAGTCGGCAAGTATCCTCGACTATCATATCATATCATAATACGGTATAACCTTCGGCTATCATATCATATCAGTCGGTATATCTCTCAAACTGTCATATCATATCATCAGCCGGTATAACCTTCGGCTATCATATCACATCAGTCGGCAAGTATCCTCGACTATCATATCATATCATCAGCCGGTATAACCTTCGGCTATCATATCATATCAGTCGGCATATCTCTCGACTGTCATATCAAATCATCAGCCGGTATAACCTTCGGCTATCATATCATATCAGTCGGCATATCTCTCGACTGTCATATCATATCATCAGCCGGTATAACCTTCGGCTATCATATCATATCAGTCGGCAAGTATCCTCGACTATCATATCATATCATCAGCCGGTATAACCTTCGGCTATCATATCACATCAGTCGGCAAGTATCCTCGACTATCATATCATATCATCAGCCGGTATAACCTTCGGCTATCATATCATATCAGTCGGCATATCTCTCGACTGTCATATCATATCATCAGCCGGTATAACCTTCGGCTATCATATCATATCAGTCGGCATATCTCTCGATTGTCATATCATATCATCAGCCGGTATAACCTTCGGCTATCATATCACATCAGTCGGCAAGTATCCTCGACTATCATATCATATCATCAGCCGGTATAACCTTCGGCTATCATATCATATCATATTATATTGGAGGTTCACCGGGTTCACCGCTAATAACGGATCCTAGTCCCGGGTTCTGGTCTCCCTCAAATATATGGCCAATTCCGATAAACTCATACATCCGGGTCAAAACCCAAATCGTGGACTCCATAATTTCCACGTCAAAATGATATCAAAACCGAGTCCAAAACCCATGATATTTCTCAAATCACACTTTAACTGATATAATGGAAAACATATGTCTAGTAATCATTTCTAAAATCCAGAAATTCAATGCCACAATATATAACAGTATTTAAACAAAGATATTCTGATGCATGCATTTCAGTTTATAAAACAAAAGTCCACTCACATACATCATCCAACCCTTAATTCATGGACGCTCTAGCCCAAGGAACACATGCACAATAATGACCCAACTACCTTGACTTTCCAAGCTCAAAACCCGCTAATACGGTCAACTATTACCGCTGGGATTGCCCAAAATGACCACTAAACGACGTCCGATCAACCTAAAACCTGTACCAACAGATTCGAAACGTCGAAAACTAGTTACCACGCGCCGCCGTGACCTCAGACTCGGCCCCACGCGTCGCCGAAAGGTCGGCACACGCCCCAACGTGCCCTCACGCGCCGGTCACGCGCCTGCTACAGTGTTCACGCGCCTGGACCGGTCCAACTCGGTCCGACTCGACCTGACCCGGTCCAACTCGACCCGACCGGTTCACTCAACCCGACCGGTTCAACTCGACCCGACCGGTCATCGGTGACTCACCGAAGAAGACGACCGGACTGCCGTCGCCGTCGCCGTCGCTGGAGGCTGGCCGGAGAAGATGACTGGTCCACCACCTCCGCCGCCGTCTGGTTCGCCGGAATCCCCCATTTTCGGCCGAAACTCCAAGCTTTACAACTTCCTCAAAACTCAACCATTTTACACAAATTTTACATCTAAATCTATCTACTCAAACCCAGGAATCCAAATATGACCTTAAAACATCAAACACATACATGTGTAAGCCGAAAAATCGATCGGAAGATCCGAAACTTCGTATACTCGGTTCGGCTTCCACCGTGGTCCTCTCCTTCGATGGTTGGTACGGTTGTGATCGTGGGAAGGAGTAGAATACGATTAGTTGATCAAAACTGGAAGTTGGAGCCTTGAATCCAAAGTTGACTTTATGGTTTTTCTTCGGGTGTTTTCGCACGGTTTCGGGTTCGATGTGGGTGTTTTTGTTTTTCAGAGAGAGAGATGAGTGATAATCCCATGAAGATGAAAAATGATTGGGTTAAAATATCTTCTCCCAAATGAAAATTACCAAACTACCCTTGCACATCTTGACCCATAACTTCCGTACACGAACTCCGTTTTCCGCATGCCGCCTGTCTACGAACTCGTGAGTTCGAGACCTACGCAACGATACCCGAAACACAGCCTAATAAGTCCCGAAATAAAACTTGATTTCTATGCCCTTTACCGACCAAGGATAAAATCGTCATTTTACCAAAAATAATTGCGTAAACCCAATAATTAATATTCCGGATTGTTACAATCTACCCCCGTTAAGAAATTTAGTCCTCGAAATTCATTTATAACCATGAAACAAATGAGGATATTGTGCCCGCATTAGTTCCTCGATTTCCCACGTGGCCTCCCCCACGTTATGATTCCTTCACAACACTTTAACTAGAGGAATAGTCTTTCTGCGAAGTACCTTTTCCTTCCAATCCAGAATTTGCACCGGTTGCTCCTCAAACGTCAATGCCTCCACTTTTTGGAGATCTACACTGATATCCTCAGCCGAAATCACATGACCCAAGAATCCAACTTCGGTCAACCAAAACTGGCATTTACTAAACTTGGCAAACAAATGCTTTTTCCTAAGCATATTTAGCACCAACCTCAAGTGCTTCTCATGTGCCTTGGCACTCCTCGAATACACCAAGATATCATCGATGAACACAATCACAAACCGATCCAAATACTTTTGGAACACCCTGTTCATCAAATCCATAAACGCTGCCGGGGCATTAGTCAACCCGAAAGGCATCACCAGGAACTCATAATGACCATACCGAGTCCTGAAAGCTGTTTTCTGAACATCCTCTTCCCGGATCCTCAACTGATGGTACCCGGATCGAAGGTCAATTTTCGAAAAATACTTTGCCCCCTTCAGTTGATCAAATAAATCATCAATCCTTGGCAGAGGATACTTATTTCGCACCGTCACTTTATTTAACTGCCGGTAGTCGATACACAATCTCAGACCACCATCCCTTTTCCTCACAATTAATACCGGCGCGCCCCATGGTGAAACACTTGGGCGAATGAATCCCATATTCACCAAGTCCTGCAACTGAGTCTTTAACTCTCGCAATTCTGCCGGTGCCATCCTATACGGTGCCTGTGAGATAGGTTGAGTACCTGGCAAAAGCTCGATGGTGAACTCAATCTCACGGTGAGGTGGTAATCCTGGAAGATCATCTGGAAACACATCAGAGAACTCACTCACCACTGGAATATCCTCCACTCTCATCGGAGTATCCCATGAATCAAACACATGAGCCGAATACCCCTCACAACCTTTCCTCAACAATCTCTCAGCGGTCAACGCTAATATCACTCCAAAGGGTAGTACCCTACGATCTCTCCGAAATGTAAATTCCGGTAATCCTCGACTCCAGAAAACCACTGTCTTATCATAATAGTCTATGGAGGCATGGTGAATGGACAACCAATCCATCCCCAGAATCCCATCAAACTCAAAAATATCTAAGGGGATTAAATCTACCTCCAAACTATGGCCTTCAACCATCACCGGACAACTGCGAATCACGAGGTTTGCCACCAAAGTCGGTGCAAAACGACTCAGCGCTATGAATCCCTGTTCATACTGGGCCACAGTCATGTCTCCTTGCTGTAAATGCAAGAACTCGGCCTCCTTAACATTCCAGTGTGAGCGAGGGTAAAATTGCTCCAAGAAGCGTTCCCGGAAAGTCTGCCAAGTAAGTGTATGGACATTCCAGCCTGACACCTCCAATGAGTGCCACCAGTGGTAAGCAGAACCACCTAGCAAAAATGTGGCCAACTGAACTCTCTCCTCTAGAGGACATCTCATAATCAAAAACACCCGCTCCATGCGAGTAATCCACTCCTCAGCCTCATCTGGCTAGACTCGCCCTTAAATATCGTCGCCCCCAGTCTCTGGGCTCTCTTAATATCAGAGACTTCATGAGAAGCCCTATCCTGGAGTACAGAAGCTAAAGTCTGACCCAGCTGTTCCAGTGTCTGCCTTAAATCAGGCCCCACTGCAGATTCAAGGTCATCTCCACCATTCCCCGACCGTTGACGGAACTCACGTCTCGGAGGCAATATACGATGTGTAAGCCATAAATCATTAATACCAAAATTTCACATGTACACTAGATGTACGGTCTACAGGAATTTAACCTAGTGCTCTGATACCACTTGTAAGGACCCTTCCCGAATTTTCCCTCGAAACCCAGAAAGAACCCTTATCCCGTCTGACAGCTCTTTTATCTCAAATTTTAAATATCAGAAATACCCTTTATCCTTAAATAAATTTTTTTTTTCTTTTTTTTGTAAACTTACAGGGTTCCCGACCGAACCTCTGTACTTACTGACCATTCCTACCTGTCAGACGCAAGATAGTATACAGGTCAAAGCCAAGACCTCTGAATAGTGGTGGTCCAAATAGGAACACTCTCTGACACCAATTTTCAGTAGGTCAGACACTGCTGACATCTCTACTGGAATACCACAAGACAACCGACTAGCAGATACTTGTGAACCAACAATAATTCGTCACTCTGGGTCACCGCCCACACCAACCCACTGACCCGGATGACGAAGTATTTTCGTAGGCTGATTAAGCCCATAGGCTGATTAAGCCCATGACAATCGTCGTCAAATCATATTAGAGCCGAAAATATCCTCGGCTATCATATCACATCAGTCGGCATATCCCTCAACTGGCATATCCCTAGCCACCAGGGTATCCCTTGGGGTGTGCTAGTCCTGTATTACAACTCTCTGTACTATGATATCACATCAGTCGGCAAATATCCTCGACTATCATATCATATCATCAGCCGGTATAACCTTCAGCTATCATATCATATCAGTCGGTATATCTCTCAACTGTCATATCATATCATCAGCCGGTATAACCTTCGGCTATCATATCACATCAGTCGGCAAGTATCCTCGACTATCATATCATATCATCAGCCGGTATAACCTTCGGCTATCATATCATATCAGTCGGCATATCTCTCGACTGTCATATCATATCATCAGCCGGTATAACCTTCGGCTATCATATCACATCAGTCGGCAAGTATCCTCGACTATCATATCATATCATCAGCCGGTATAACCTTCGGCTATCATATCATATCATATTATATTGGAGGTTCACCGGGTTCACCGCTAATAACGGATCCTAGTCCCGGGTTCTGGTCTCCCTCAAATATATGGCCAATTCCGATAAACTCATACATCCGGGTCAAAACCCAAATCGTGGACTCAATAATTTTCACGTCAAAATGATATCAAAACCGAGTCCAAAACCCATGATATTTCTCAAATCACACTTTAACTGATATAGTGGAAAACATATGTCTAGTAATCATTTCTAAAATCCAGAAATTCAATACCACAATATATAACAGTATTTAAACAAAGATATTCTGATGCATGCATTTCAGTTTATAAAACAAAAGTCCACTCACATACATCATCCAACCTTTAATTCATGGACGCTCTAGCCCAAGGAACACATGCACAATAATGACCCAACTACCTTGACTTTCCGAGCTCAAAACCCGCTAATACGGTCAACTATTACCGCTGGGATTCCCCAAAATGACCTCTAAACGACGTCCGATCAACCTGAAACCTGTACCAACAGATTCGGAACATCGAAAACTAGTTACCACGTGTCGCCGTGACCTCAGACTCGGCCCCACGCGCCGCCAGAAGGTCGGCACACGTGCCCACGCCCCCTCACGCGCCGGTCACGCGCCTACTACAGTGTTCACGCGCCTGGACCGGTCCAACCCGGTCTGTCTCGACCTGACCCGGTCCAACTCGACCCGACCGGTTCACTCAACCCGACCGGTTCACTCAACCCGACCGGTTCAACTCGACCCGACCAGTCATCGGTGACTCGCCGGAGAAGACGACCGGACTGCCGTCACGGTCGCCGGAGGCTGGCCGGAGAAGATGACCGGACCACCACCTCCGTCGCCGTCTGGTTCGCCGGAATCCCCCATTTTCGGCTGAAACTCCAAGCTTTACAACTTCCTCAAAACTCAACCATTTTACACAAATTTTACATCTAAATCTATCTACTCAAACCCAGGAATCCAAATATGACCTTAAAACATCAAACACATACCTGTGTAAGCCGGAAAATCGATCGGAAGATCTGAAACTTCCTATACTCGGTTCGACTTCCACCGTGGTCCTTTCCTTCGATGGTTGGTACGGTTGTGATCGTGGGAAGGAGTAGAATACGATTAGTTGATCAAAACTGGAAGTTGGAGCCTTGAATCCAAAGTTGACTTTATGGTTTTTCTTCAGGTGTTTTCGCACGGTTTCGGGTTCGATGTGGGTGTTTTTATTTTTCAGAGAGAGAGATGAGTGATAATCCCATGAAGATGAAAAATGATTGGGTTAAAATATCTTCTCCCAAATCAAAATTACCAAACTACCCTTGCACATCTAGACCCATAACTTCCGTACACGAACTCCGTTTTCCGCGTGCCGCCTGTCTACGAACTCGTGAGTTCGAGACCTACGCAACGGTACCCGAAACACAGCCTAATAAGTCCCGAAATAAAACTTGATTTCCATGCCCTTTACCGACCAAGGGTAAAATCGTCATTTTACCAAAAATAATTGCGTAAACCCAATAATTAAAATTCCGGGTTGTTACAAGTACACTCTATTTAGTACATTCCACAAACTAATTCACACAGAGAATATATAAGGAAATAGCACAAGTAATCATATAAAAGGATAATGTAGAACATGATCAGAAGTAACATATGTCAATCCCCATATCCATATCTTTATTTGCATTAATAGACATATCATGTATATACGTACATACACATGCATATTATTTTCACTCAAAAGTAAATAATAAATTCATCAAAATGCCATAATTAGGATTAAAAAAAACATCAGCTCATTCATATTCATACAAAGGAATTGAAGGACAGACAAATGTGAAAATTTGGTGACCATGTTGATTAAGTCAAATGACCAGGAGCAGAAAATCAAGAAAGGAGAATATACATAACCTAAAGAAATACATGTAAATTATAGGGTCAAATTCTCCAAGAAATTTGAAGTCATAAACAACTTGAGCCTATAACTTATATGATTGGCTTGATTGATGTGATCCTATTCAAACCCAACCAACATGCCATTGCTAAAGGTGAGGGTAAGGGAAGAATGCCAAAGTGCTCTTAGATTACAAGATTCTCTATTTATTGAATCTATGATATTTGGGAAATGTTAACCTAACTTGGTTCCATTCCTTACCTCCTCATCGGCTCACTCTATGTACCTTGGCCAGAAAAGCTCAAGCTTTCCTTCATTTAAAGTGGCTTTCACTGCCCTATTCCCTTGGTACTCCAATTGCAGCCAAGTGCTTCTTTTAAGGTGGCATTCAGTCACTTACCAGTATTCAATGACAATAATATGCTCATTTAGAGTACGCATTTGCATTTCAGTCCAATCTACTGGTCACCCCTACAATGTACTCTAGCTCAGTTGTGTGTGGGACAACCCTAAACCATATATCATGACACACTAGAACTTTCCCATTCAATTCTAGTTGGCAAGAAAATTTGGAAGATGATAAAAGTGGTCCATACTTGAAAGTGAACAAAAATAAAAACCAAATATTTCCTTTTAAGGTAACAAGAAATTTTATATGATACATCATATTATCCTTCAGTTCACCAACCAACTGATAATTTCAAAAAAAAAAATGAACCTGAGACCACAACTTCGAAGAAGCACCTCATCAAAGAGTTACAGACACTAGCATTGCCTTAAGAGGAAAAAACTAGAAATCTAAATTCTAGCTATCACTAAGAGAAACACAACCACGAAATTGAAGAAAGGCAAATCTCACATGACCCACACTAACCAACATCTTTGTTTCATCTATGTTTTTCTAGTCTTGAACCACCAAACCAATTACCTTGTACATATCTTTGTTTCCTCTCTGTTTTGTTTCATCTCACAAGACTAACAACATTACATACTAACATGAAAAATACCCTATTTCAACTTTGTATAACGAAACCAAACAGAAAAATAGAAAGAAAACCATTCTTCAACAATCGACACAAACCCGAAAGTGAAAAATAGAGAAAACCCCAAAATATTACCAATCAGACAAAACCCATATTGAAAACTCTTGAAAAAACTCATTTTACTCACCTTATTTTGGTTGTTCGACTCCGGGTTTGCGAGGAATCATCTTCTTCGCTGTTTCCACCACTGAAATTCAATGCCAAGGAAGAGGAAGTTGAACGGTTTCTGGGTTTATTTCCACCAGCGAAATTCGACTCCAAGGAAGGCGAAGTTGAACGCTTTCAGGGTACAAAGCTACTGGTTCTCGCTAGTAGCCGCAACCTTCAAGAACACTACCCACTAAACCCTAACTTTCTATGTGCTTCTCGCTGGTTCCATTGAGACTACTGGTTCGACTGATGAACCAGAGTATGTCGCTCCCATTCGAACTTAGCCGCGTTTTTTCAGCAGGGTCCACAATTGCTGACTTGTCCAAAATGACAAGTTTACCCCTCAATTTGACAAAGAGTTGTGAAAATAGACAAAAAAAATGTCTAATTTGAGACGAAAATGGGAATTCAGGAAGCATCCTGGAACAAAATCGAATTTATAGATCATTTTGAGATTAAAGTTAATGTTCATGACGCATCGAGTAAAAAAACCTTTAGTTTTTAATGGCTTAGCGTCTATATCAATATTATCCCAAGCATAAGGTGTTCAAAAAAAATATCCTTTAAAATCCAAGTCTTCTCTAAAAAATAAATTCAGTAAACTGTAATTGGGAAAACAACAATCTCAATGTCGAACTCATATTCACAATTCCAAGAAGAATTCTCATAAACTTCACAAACAAACTTCACCAAAAATGAAAGAAAAAAAAAAGTATGGTATACAAAATTACAAACTACAAAAGAAGAAAAAAAGAAAAAAAAAAGAGAGCATCCATCCATCCAATGATCCAATGAAAGAAGCAATCAAGCCAAGAGAGGGGTAATGTTGGAATCATAATCATGGTCCTCAATCTCATGATACAAATCCTCGTCATCACCATCATCGTCCCCACAATCATACACAGATCCAACCAGTAACAGCTGATCCTCCAAGTACCTCTGCAGCAGCCCCAACTCCTCTCTTTCGTCTTCTTTCGAGGCGCCTCCACATCCACTGCCGCGTCCTTCTTCGCATCGCCGCAGCCGCTCCTCTTCCTGCGCACCACCGCCGGTTCCGCGGGCCGTCTTTCTACGGCGCCGCCTACATAACCGCAAGAAAAGCTCGGCGGCGCAGAGCAGAGGGAAAGTGGCGCAGAGCAAGGGGATGAGAATCGGAGAGCAGAGGAGGACAATGAGGTAGCGGCTCCGGTGAGCTCGGAGCCATGTGGATGAGTAGGATGCGGCGGCTAGCATGATCATCGGCGCAGGGAGGGTTGGGAAAGGGGAGGGAGAGATCGGGGCCGTTGAGTCGCGGGGACTGAGATTGACTTCATGGCGTGTTGTTTTGGTAAACGGGTGTGGCCTGTGGGGTGCTTTCGGTTTCAGAGTTCGTGAGGGAATTGGGGATCACAGGGATCACATGAGTGGCTGGGCACCATGTGATGCTCCCTGACTACATGACTTTCCTTTTGGAATTTTTTGCTCTATCACCTATCACAATCACAAGTGGATATAAATGCGTTGAAATCGAAAATTGATTCGATTTAAATTGTTATTAATATTTTATTAAAATAAAGGAAATTTAAATTTGTGAAATTTGTGACAAACTAAGAAATAATATAATAACGAAATCTAATTCAAATTTGTGAAATTTCCTATTTAAATAATATGAAAGTACAATGAATTTCAACGTGAAATTTAATTAATGTTTTAATCTATTTTTTAATAGTCTTTATATCTATTTACCAAGATCAAATTTTAGAAATAATCAATTTATTATCAAAGTGGAGCTTAAGATCACTTGTTTGACAATGAAAAGAATAACATCAAAACAGAGTACTAGTAGCAATAAGTGTGTATCAACTTTGTTTCCAATTTAGAACTTCTCAAGCAGAGTCCCTAAAACACATTTTTTAGTTAATTTAGGATTTTCAAAGAAAAAAGGGTTTCAGCAGAGTCCATATATCACTCCCTATTTTAGAATTTTGTTATTTTTGAGGTTTTTGATCCCTAAATTTAACCAATAGGAGAGAGAAAATAGGGATTCATATATCCTCACAATTGGATGAATTTCATAAATAATAAAATAATAAATTGAAGATATTCAAATGTTTAGCTTGAAACAAATAATAAAATATTTGAGATTTGACAAAATAGGAAACACGGTTGGAGTAAACTTTTTAAAAGTAGTTTGCTAAAATAACTTTCCAAATATTTTAGCTAGAATTTAGCTTAAATTTAAGGACTATGTTGGAGATGCTCTAAACCAAGTTGATTCTTTTGTCTGTACATCTATTTATATATAAAGCTAGAAGGGCTTTTTAGTTAAACTTCCATAATCCCAATAATACCCTTCCAAAACTAATTTATTCACAAATAGATAATTTAATAAGTGAGGACAAAATAGTAAAAATAGATTAAATTTTTCATAATCCCGAAAATATCCTTACTTAACAAATTTATTCAAAAATAAATAAGAATTAATTATAAATTAATCCAGTTTTGAGGTATAACATATAAGTTAGTTCATTTACTGATTTACCAGATTCCATTTAAGTATTTGACTTTTTTTATTTTACTTAATTGTTTTTTTTAGTTTCCTAATACCACTTATACCCTTTTAACCGACTACTTACCTACTGCATCTATTTGTAGGAGTCTGTTTATCAGATATGGATAAGAAATTTTTAAATTTTAAATATTTTATATTTAATTTTTAATATTTATTTTGCTAAGATAATTTTTGTAAATAAATTTCCTACGGATTTCTTTTAAGAATTAACTATAAATTAACGAGTCATTTTAATCGTTTGAATTTCTTGGATATTAACTGATACTTTTGCAGGATTACAATCATTGGTATTTTATCTATCTTATAATTTTTTTTGGCTTTATTCCTTCTGATTATAGTCATACTTGTAGAAATAAAAGTATAATAGGTAAATTAATAATTATCTACCTATTACTTCCACCATTTAGACATTAGAAGATTTTATTTCCAGAATGTTTACATTTTCAAATTTATTTGATCTACCAAAAATACAAATGCTTATAAACAATTAAATTCCAAAAGTTAGATTACAACTGAATGTGAGAAAGGTACATTGGGTAGAATATACCCGTACCAACATCTACATGGAAACCCATCCATACTCTCTGAAACATACTCTTTAACATTCCTAAACAACCACCCTAATTCACTAAAAGAATTAAAAATAAATGAATAAAAAATAATTGAAAACAAAATTAAAAGTAAAAACCTATTCCCGGTTTGTTGTCTTTGTCACAAAGTCGCTGCCTTCTGTGAACCTTTTTACATATCCTCACCACCTGGAAGGGGAGAAGGGGTGGCGGAGGAGATTGGGAAGAGAGGAGGGTGGCAAAGGATGGAGGGGAGAGGAGGGAGACGGATCAAGGAGTGAGGGAACGGGACGGCGACGGCGAGAGATGAACAATCAATGAATGATTAATATGTGGTCCAACCTCCGTTAACAAAAACACCACCTGGAAGGCCTAAACTCAAGCGTATCCAATCTTGTGTTAAGGAGACAAGGCCAATCAAGTGTAGTAGGTGTGGCGATGCTAAGCGCCATAACAGACGAGCTTGCACTACACAAATATAACATTGTGCAGAATCGTTGTCATACGTGATGTTTTTCTTTAATATACCCTTTCAGTTTGAATACCTATGATTTTGAACTTTTGATCTACTCTTTCGAGCAGTACATTGGATAAAGAAGATTACTATTGGGTGACTGCATATTCACATGTACGATTATCTACTTAATGCTTGATGTGAAGAACACGTTGTTGATGGTGCAGATTTTCCCTTTATAAATTGTCATTCATTCGCTACTGTATCAATGGTTGCTGAAAATTATTGGTTCATTTATTTTCAATAGTAGGTGGTTGGTTTTCCAATGAAATAGACGCCTACCATCGTCGCATTTTCTAATATTTCAAAAAATCTCCAGACAATATGGACATCGTGATTCAAAGCATTGAACTGATAATGAGTTTTTGGTTTCCACCACACTTAAATGCTACCTTATATCCCTAAAAAATTACTCAGCAACCAAGTGACAAGCCTGCATTGCTCTTGGAAGATGTGAGGTACCATTGTGATAATGCGTTTAGCTTGTTTGATTTGAATGTATTTCTGAATATCATTAACTAGAAATTTGCATTGCGCTTCAATATACTCTGTACAGTTTGTTCTAATGTGTTAATCTGTAGAAATTGTAAAGGAAGAAAATCAACTACAGTTAGATTTCCTTGAAAGACCAGAGACACATAATGATTCGAAGACAGCTGACCAGACCAGAGACAGCTCATAAGGGGATCAGCAGAAGAACACAATGACTAGTTCTCATATTCCATACTAACCTAACAACAGCAGCATGGGATCCATGCGGTGCATTAAGATCATGTCCAGAATGAAATCTCAGCAAAATCCATAGTAAATTAACATAGGATCCAAATTCAAAACAATCAAGTACGCTCCAATCTACCCTGTAGCTAGACCTATCTCAGATATGTCTTCTGCTGTTACAGTACCTTTTATCCCACCAAAATCAAATTCCCTGACTAGCATTATCATACCACTAGAGTATCGACACAATATCTGCATCAGATTTTCTACAGGAAACTTCAATAACCATGTTATCATGGTATGTTTTGAACAAACCCCAGAATGGTGTTTTACGCATCATTTGCATTTGAGAATCGGTGATATTAGTCTTTATCTTGTCCATCACACGACGAAACTTCAACAAATCAGACTGATACTCCGGGCACGTAGTTCTTCTATTTAACATAAATTCCATATTCGCCTAAAAACCAAAAACATAGAGAGAAATTATAACTCTTATTTGATACAATTATCTGGATAAAGCACATCAGACCATCACCAATTCAACCAAAATCCACCAATCCTAATGTACATATACATAATTATTCACTCCAACCTGCCATAGGTACACTAAGATTCCAGATCAAAACAACAAATGATTCTGCTATAAGCAATCTGACTATACCTAATAATCTACACTACTATACCTATTAATCTACACTACTATAACATTACAATTGCCGAGAAAAAATTCAGTACAAAACAAAAATCTGCCAAAGGAACATCAAGCCGACCTACCCATTAAACTACCATACATTAGAACGTCTAACAACAATTAAACTCCCATATATTAGTCAATTGGACAAAAACAACATATTTGACAAAGGTTCATTACATTACCTCAATATACCTAGGATCCGAAAAAATTCGTATAAACCTATCGAGTATCAAATTATCAGAGACCTATTATAACATACAAATTTTACAAAAAAAAAAAGGTAACATATAAACAAAAATTAAAGGATAAACTACATAAAAGTACCCAAACTATAGGAGTCATTTCAAGTTTGTACCCCAACTATGAAATTTGCATATAGTACCCAAACTATATATTGCCACTAACAGAAGAGTACATCCGTTACATTTTCCATCCATTAAGCCGTTAAAAAGACATGTGGCAAATAAATGGTCCAGTCAGCTCGTGAGGTGGCCAAAATTAGAAGGGCATTTTTATCAAAAAAAAAATTCATCGAGTTCGTCTACTCCACTCCTTATCCGTCGTCTTCCTCTTCTCGATTCTGCATTTTCTCATGTGTTAATCAAATCCAATCGCTGTTTTCATTCTAATTTATGAGTTCCAATCCAATTCCTTCTTTCTAATGTTCATCTCGAAAGAAATTACTATATCTGCAACCCACACCCACCCCCGTCTTCACAAACTGGAATTGGCTTGAACCACAGCAATCGAGTAGTCGTCGGAGGCGTGGGGCTTCAAGTCCATGTGCTAGAGCCCATCTCCAGCACCGCATCTCAATTTGAAGCAGCGCACAGAAATTTCAAAGTTGATCTAGAGAGAAAATCCAAAGATGATCCAGAGAGAAAATCCAGAGGAGACAAAAAAAACCCAAATAAATTTCAGAAGGCGACTCAATCTCGACCACTGGGTCAACTCGCCCATTCAACGACGATGGTTACCTGGGCTACGACCCCCGACTCCTCTCCCAGCGATTCGACTCTTTCGTCGCCACTAACTTTGCCGACTCCTAGTCACTCAAGGACTCGGCTGTTAACTTTCCGATTTTCCATGGCTCCAGGCTCGACTACGTGTTCGCTACCATCGGATCTTGTTGAGAAGAAGATCAATGAAGCTAGCGGCACATCACCAGAGCACGACCGGCTCCTGCCTCCCTTCCCCTGAACCCCAACCCACGAGCCCAATTGAACCAAGCCAGAAACTTTCACCAAATCTGTTGAATTGGGACCCGACCCCCACCCCCCTTGGCAAAATCCAACTGCATCGAGGTTGTTGACAAAATGAAGATGGAGATGTGGATTCCTAAAAAAAATGAAGATATGAAAAAAATTTGTTGACGAAAGTGCCCTTCTAATTTTGGCCACCTCACGAGCTAACTGGACCATTTATTTGCCACTTGTCTTTTTAACGGCTTAATGGATGGAAAATGTAACGGATGTACTCTTCTGTTGGTGGCAATATAGTTTGGGTACTTACATGCAAATTTTCATAGTTGGGTACGAATTTGAAATGACCCATATAGTTTGGGTACTTTTATGTAGTTTTTCCAAAATTAAAATACCTATGCCCTGTTTGCTGTCTTTGTCACTGCCCCTATAAGTACACTTCCCGAATTTCCCCTCGAAATCCGTGAAAAGTTTTGCTCCCGTCTGACAACCCCTGACAACTCAAATTAAATCCTAAAATACCCTTACTACTCGTAATTACTCTACGAGAATTCTACCGAAAATTCGGCAGAATCTCCCCTGTAATTTGGTCTAACCGTCTTGTACCTGTCAGACAAATGATTCAACTAACAAACTAGCAACCAAACAGTCTAAATCAAATCACCATCAACCAACCAACTCCGAATCTAGACAATCAATCATCGGAGATAATTTACAAACAACCCCAAAAGGTTAATCAGAGCAACTAGGTTGGCAAATAAAGTTTACAAGTTTAACAAACCCTACACGGAGCTAGTAAGGTAAAAGCGCAGTCGGAAGTGATGCCTCCGCCTCAGAAAGTGACCTCGTTGTCTACAACGGCCTAGAGGGGACGCAAAACAAGGAAAAGTGTGAGTGGATAAAAAATAATATTAATAATTAAACCACTAATTTCAAGGAAATATAACATTTCCTCCTCCATAAGTAAAACCATGCATGCATAATGTAAAACCCTTTTTAAGTAGCCAACTAAGTAAAAACAATTACAAAAGAACTTACCATAATCCAGTTTTTAATTTAAACCCTGCGGGACCCACTAAAAATGCACATAATATAAAACACCTCGTGGTCCACAACCATGCTTTGAAAACCCTCATCGAAGGAGCTTAAAATCATAAGATCCCTGGATAGTTTAAACCATGAAAACATTCCACCAGCCTCTAAAGTAATCTCGAGCCGAAACTCAATATCCGGGGCAGTCCAACCCGGGGACATGCCCTCCTAACCACTGTCGAAAATACCTCAAAGCAATGGCTAGAACCCGAGAGGTCCAACCCGGGTACCTACTCTCCACATATCCGAAAATGCCTCAAAGATAGGTGGCGAAAATCATGCACTATACGCGTAGATAAACTTAATGAGCACATGACCGAAAATACCTCAAAGTCATGCGGTCACATTATCGAAAATATCTCGAGGTCATGTGTCATAAATACCTCAACGAATACATGACCGAAAATACCTCAAATTCATGTATCGGGAACGAACACGCATGACCAAAAATATCTCAAAGTCATGCGGTCGGAAAAATGGCGTGGAAAACCGTAATGTAAATCCGACATCCAATTTGAAAACCTTTTTTCTTGGCCTAAGACAAAATCATATGAAATCCCAGGCCTGGGCCCAAAATTCAATAAGAACTGAAATCCCGAGCCTGAGCCCAAAATCATAAGCTTGGCTGAAACCAAAATTCATAAATCCAAAATCCAATAAAACCGAAGTCCATAAAGCCGGGCCATAACCCAAAACTTCATTTTCAAATTCGTTATTGAAAATTCATATCCAATAATAATTCACTAGAATAATTATTCTAAATTCCCGAAATTCATCAAAGTTAATAAATCATTTTAGAATAATTATTCTAATTTATTAAAATTCATATTTAATAAGAATTTATTTAAAATATACGTTTATGCATGTATTATAATTTACAAAACCAAAATCCACTCACCGAAGATCCGAATAAGCTCAACCTTGAGCTGTACGCTCCTCTGCTGTCCCTGGAGCGGTATCGCCTGTCAAAAGTAACAATCGGGGTTACTAAATAACAATTAAAAACCTACAATTCGATCCCCTAAGCCCCAGCGACTTCGGAAGTCCAAAACAGCCCCTAAACGACTCTCGATTGACCCGAAACGTGCACCAACGGGTCTAGAACGTCGAATACTTGAGAATGCAAGTTACTGGAGCCCGAGTAGAGGCCGCACATGCCCCCACGCGCCGCCCCTGTTTCTGGCCATATTACATGGTGCGACTGTGTAGTTCAGTTGCACCCTACCTCCCCTCGCAGGCGCTGCTTGCTAGCCGGCCGGAAACTCCATAACCACCCGGTTTATCAAAGCTTCCTAACTCACTCATTTCTCAACCAAATTCTATGTTCTAATAATAGAAATCTATCTAATCAAGCCAAGGAATTCAAATATGAAGTCCAAGAAACTTCTAGACTCGTAGCTCTCTCATACGGACTCCGATTTTTACGTCCCACCTATTTACGAACTCGTGAGTTCGAGACCTACGCAACGGTCCAAGAAAAACTTCCAAAAGTATCTCCAAACAAAAAGTGGCCTCCAAGCCTCTATTAAATTCAAGATTAAAATCGTAATTTTTAAAAATAAATTACGAAAATCGCATAATTAAATAAACAGGTCGTTACATCTCCGCATCCTTCTGGGAACCAATTTACAAATCCTCACCATCCATCGTTATCAATTGAACATCGTCATCATTATTTTCTCTCACTCACTCCCTCACTTGGTCTCACCTCACCCACCCACCCTTCTTTCTTACACAAACTGCTAGAACACCAAAACCCATTGAGGGAAGAGGAAGTGACGGAGGAGGGAGAGAATGGGAATATGAGTGGGCGGCTGGAGGGGAGAGGGGGTGGCGGAGGAGATTGGGAAGTGATGGTGGAGAACGATGGAGGGAAGAGGAGGGCGACGGAGTGGAGCGAGTGAAGGGGACGGCGATGGAGGAAAGAAGGGAATATAATAGAACCGCTAATTTACCTAGAACTAATTCAGTCTAAAAGTTTGCTTTATAACAACAACGCATGTAAATTAAACTATGTATTAGTAGTATTTGAATCCAACATTCTCTACTTAACCCCTCCACCCATATGATATACCTTTATGTATTAGACTATCGCTGGTAAATTAAAACATAATATACCTATATGATTAAACCCTAACAATTACCGTAGGTAAATTAAAAGGGAATTCCATGCTTATGAACATTTGACTACTACATCGGGTACTCAACGATAGGTAAATTGGAATCTAAAGATGCAATCAATTAAAAAACATTCATATAGATATTCAAGTGACCACAATCACACAATTCAAATTTCTTAAAAAATAAAAAATTGAAGGTGCTACCTTCTTCGGAACAAAAACGCCTCAACAACTCTGAAGGGAAAAAAATCGAAATTCAAATTTTGCACCTCAATAACCTATTTCCACATAAACTCCACTACAACAGGTACTTTATATATATAGGCTAACCTCAAATATGAAACTCAGAGTCTGATTCCCTCCATCACCTTCATCTCTGATCGAGGATATGATCAAATTCAAATTTGAAAATTTTAACAATCAAATAGAGAACTCTTGAAAATTCAAAAGTGATGAAATGTGTGTTTGTAAAACCCTAAAATGATGGGATTTTGTATGCTCACAATATACAGGACTTAAATAGCATGCTTGTAATTTTTTTTTAAAAACAATGGACTAAAACTAATGATACGGATTGAACAACAGTCAAAATATTACGTGGTTTAATAGTTATTGTTCCTATTTATTGTAGTGGACTAATTTATATATTGGACTCTAATAAAAGAACCTATATATAATTACCCCAATAAATAATCTAATAAGTGAAGTCAAAATAGTCAAAATTAAAATATATTAATTAAAGAGTAAAAATCTATATATATAAAGCCAAAAATTGATTTTGGTTAAATTTCAATCAACACAAAAATGTCATTTGTTGAAGAAACTATTAAAGAAAAGACAATCTAATACATTAAGGGTAAAAGGACAAATGGGTATAAAATAAAAAAAATATAAATATTTAATTGTTGTAACATTTTTGGACTAAGTTATCAATATTATCTAATTCTTTATTTTTAGTCATAATAAGGAGGGGTGGGCACAGTTTGAATAGACGCTAATATCATCCAATTCCAAATCCAAGCCATTACAGTTCGATACGATTTTGAATTTTCAAAAAATAAAATTGAATTCGTTCCAATCCAAACCATTATTAACTGTTTGATTTGAATCGGTTTGGACAGTTTAGACATAAAATTTTCATGTAATTTTTTCACAAAAAAGACTCCTTCAGATTTCATTTATTCGCATGAATATTTCATTCATACGAATTAACAAATTAAAATTTTCAACATTTTAAACTTCGAAATATGGCGAGTTACGTTTAAATATAATTTAAATTTGAAAGTAGCACAAAATGGTTAAGGATTAAGTTAATTATGGTATATGATGAACACTTACATTAACATATTATAGAATAAAAAACATTAACTAACAAATATAAATAAATAAGAACCTTAACTGTTCGGTTTCGAATTCAACGATTTTGAAAATGAAAATCCAAAACCAAACTGCTACTAATGGAATGGTATGGATTTTCAAATCGTTTGACTTTTATCTGGTCAAATCCAAATTGAAGTGCTAATAACGGTTTGAATCGAATCGATTTCTGATTTCAACGGATTTATGCCCACCCCTAATCGTAAGGGCATTCTTTAGTCGTATTTTCTTCCACATACCCGCATTCACTTTTTTTTTTCCAGTTACCAAAGTAAATCAAACTCTACGAACATTGAACTACCAGCATCCATTAGGATTGAATTTGTTTTTTTCATTTGTTTTTAAAAATTAAAATTAAAAATTGTAATCACATTTTATATATTAAAAAAATAAAAATTGGCACACGTATACAATAAATTTAAGTGAATTTAAAGTGGAAATATAAAAATATCTCACGCACGTATATACAAATTTATTATTCAGTTGTGAAATCGCACATAGTATACCGAAATGCGCCTGCAACCGCACTTGCAATGAGGCTAGTTTTATATTAACAAAATTTTTTTTGCAGTCAATACCAACATGTATAATCCCTAGATCAATATCGTATATGTGATTTAGAGTTAGGTATGAACTTAATGTGTTCATAAACCAAATATTCATCAGTTTGGATGGGGAAACCATACTAAAATTTTGGACAAAAGTCGGCAATTTGTAAATTTGGATGTAACAATTCCCTTATTTGAATTTATAAAGTTACAAATTAGAAATTCCATGGAATATAGATGCCATAAATTCCATATAAAAAGTGATTTTTCTATCATGGTTGGTAAATATCATTTATGTTCCATAAGTAGTCATAAGAAAAGAATAAACATTAAAGCAAGCAAGACAGCAAGAAGAGAAATTGGATGATAGTGATGATGACAATTAAAAGTCTTTAAAACAAGAATCAATAAATGGTAAACATGTGAAAAGAAAAAGAAAGTTCCAAATCTAATGTTTCCTCACTGTACAAAAGGGGGAGAAAATCTTACTCAAAACACTGGATTACATCTTCTGCCTTGTTCATTGATTAGAAGTGTACTCGAAGGGCTGAGGAGGCTGAGGTTCCTCATCAACTGCCATGGTTGCCGCAGAACCCGGCTGTCCCGTTGCTGCTTCACCAGCTGGGGATTGTGTAGAAGTGGGGGTGTCCGTAAGTGAAAGCACCTCGGGTTCAGTAGGTCGCAGGTCTTTCAGGAGAACAAACCCTGAAGATGCTAATTTAATGGGCACATATCGACTTTCTTCAAGAAATTTTATATGTTTTTCTTGAGAAGGAACCACCCTAGCTGGGTTCGTTAAAATCTCAAAAGAAGGTTCAGGCTCGGATTTCTTTTCTGCTGGGCCATCGACCTGCCAAAAGGAAGGGAGGATTAAGAACAATGATAATGCCATACACTAGAGAATAAGTACAGGGATCCATTCAGTCCTGTTTTCTACTCTTATAATCTAAACAATTTTCACTTTCCGGAAAATCACTACCAAGTGTGCTAGTTTTTATACTGAAACTCTCGCTTTTACTATTATTAGGCTTTCACCACAAATGTTAATTAACTTGATGATGAATATGGAATAATTAGAACTTTAAACCACTGGTATGTCATAAAACTAATAGCAACTATAGAAAGAAAAAGACATCGGCAACATTGGACTTAAAAATCCAAAATCTTGAGTAAGGGGAACGATGGGACAAGACTTACCTGCATTGAATCCCCATCTTTCTCACTAGATGATTTTCCTTTCCCAGTAATTGCACTAGAAGATGAAGCCTCCACCCCAGACAACTTTTCAGCATTTGCCTTCTGATCTGCTTCTTTCTTGGCCCTAGCTTTGGTGGCCTTTGCAGATGTTGACAATACAGCAGTGGGGAGTTTTACAGCCGATATAGTGGTTGGTGCAGTAGTCGGTTTGGGATATTCGAATAGAGAAGGTTTTGCATGTGACAGGAACTCAAACTTTGGAACTTTCAGGTCATAGTTCAGTCCTATCAAAGCTGTTGGTGAGAATGCCAAGCTTATGAAATAAATAAGGGGATACCAATACCAATACTGGCTGAAAACAGCAAGGCCGACAACTGCTGTGACCTTATCATGTTTTGTCTTAGAAAGCAATCTTACGGTCACATTCCTTCCACCAGCATCAAGAATTCCAGAGGCCAAGATTGCTCCCATTTTGCTCATGGTATCCTCATGCTTATCAAGAATAATTTTCTCCAATTGCCGCCTATATTCAAAAAACAAGAGAAACCATTATATAATTAAGTAAAAATTTCAAACATAACTGAAAAATAAACGGACAACTGTATCTTTCTCTATGTATGACTCTACATAGTAGGTCACACCCAGAAACATATAGTCCACTATACCGAACCGTCAATTTTCTAGGTCTCCATTAGAAGACCCTTCTTTTCTATTGAAACAAAATTTGGACTTTCAGTCACAAAAGCAAAACTTTTGAACAAACTGGAAATGGTAACTACCAATTCATGAATGATTCTTGAATATGAGTATAAATTGTGCTTCCTTAATGATATAAGAAAATCAAAATGGATACAGAACTAAGCAGCACTCATGTTTTTAATTGAAAAATAATAATCCTTCTCACTTTCAATTATAGCAGCAAATCTGGGTATAATAAGATATGATGCCCATAAGTAATTTTCCGGAAATTATAATACTTAAATTTTTACAATTACCCAGGATAAAAATTCTGATAGAGCATGACAATGTTCAGTCCTGAATAGCCTTTATAGAGGGGAAGGGGCATATGTATATATAAGATCGCTATAGTTAGATTTAGAACTGCACATATTATTAATCAAAACCAGCTTTCTTATACCCTTCGATCATATTCTACAAATTCGACTAAAATTCATCCTCAAAAGAAGTCAGCCAAATCAAAATTGTTAAGCAATTTGGTTATAATTATAATGATTCCAATGTTTATCACAAAAATTCTATATACGTCTACTATTTGATCAGAGTTAGAATACTGAATGATCAGCTGGGTTTTTGTAAAGATGTTCCTTGAATGGGATCCTAAAAAGTAAATGGTTCTAATCACTGGACCACATTGTGGGTTCCTACAAAGCTTATCTCTCAGAATAGCTCATAGATCTATCAAATGAAGCTATCCCAATGTACATATACATACTTATACACATACATATACACATACATTCACACACACACATATAGACGAACAGACTTTTCCAAGAAGAATTTGAAGGTGACAATCTAATGGTTGAATGATTTCCAAGGATCTAATAAAAGGTACTCCCATGCCTTTCCCGCTTTGGAAGCACCATGTGTGTGTGTGCATACACACAGTACAGAGGGATAATATTGTTGAAGCCACCTCACATAGTGGTCCAGTGATCTGAAACATACCTCATTTAAAAATATACCTAGAGCTGAAAATTACAGAAAAACGGGAAACCATGTGACCATTTGATTATCATTATGAACATTTAACTAAACAATTTTCAATTTGGTTGATTTTTTTATGGTTAATCCTTGAATATGATTCAGATGAACCAACCATATAGACAATTAAGATCATTGGATTGCAATGAGGGGTTTGGCCCATATGCATCCCTTTTGACACTCATAATGGATCTGTACAGTTAAGGCCCCTCTGTGTGTGTTCTTATACAGAGAGAGAGAGAGAGAGAGAAAGAGAGAGAGATGAGAAATTTTACAAATTACAGTGACAATACCTGAAAGCTCCTACACGAGAATCACTGGCTTCACTAGTCTGGACCATGACCATAGCCATTGCAATGAGAGCACCTTGGCGCACAAAATCTACAACATCTGAAGTCAGAGGCTCTAACAAAGATATGGCCTCACTCAAGCCAGTACCAGCACAGGAAATGCCTACTGCAAGTGCAGCACCATAGCGAACATGCGGGTTGTAAGACTCAGAAAGCAGGGAAACAATTCTAGGCGTCTGCAGTTTTCCAGTACAATTTTGGAGATACAAACGAAGTATAAGAGAACAGAAAAATAAAATAGGCAGCAACCAACACCAAATTAATTTGTGAAACAGAAAGTGGAGTACAGAGAGCCCAATGGAAAATTAAGAAACTACCGACCTGCTCGGGCTCAGAGTACAAGACGAACCCAAGTGCTAGAACAGCAGTCCTCCTCACATCATCACTCACATCTGACACAGCAAAATGAAGCAGTTGGTGAATGGCCTTGTTGTTTGCTGTCCCACTGTAGGCCAATGCCAACGCATACATACCACCATAGCGTAGTATAGGATCTTGATCCCTTGTCATCTGTTCAATTAGGGTGTCTGCTTCTTCTTCTCTTCCGTATACTGTCAGGGAAATCCCCAATGCTAACCCCCTGTAACATGCTTTGCAGTCAGCAAAGATCCTAGATAAAAAGTATCATTCCTATCACAGATCACAAAATGAACTTGCTTTTCTCGATAAGTACTCTATTTATCACTTACTGTCAAGGGGCCACAACCCAAACATGAAAATAGATTAAGTAATTCTTGATACCTGATGATCTTTTCATGCTGTGTCTCATGTGCATAAACAAGCATCTCACTAGCCTTCTCACTTGCAGTTCCAACCATAAGCAAACCCATACTGATCCCAGCAGCTTCACCCGCAACAGCACTGTCAGTATAGAGCACACTTTTAATGTCATCGTAGATCTCTTCGTCAGCAGTTCCTAAAGCTGCTAAGCCAAGTCCTAAGCATGCACCATGTTGAATAACCTGCGTTAATAGATACTGTTAGAATAATTTGGGGATAAAATAATGAGCACAAAAAGATGTGATCACTGGTTTACAAAGTACTAACCTCAACATTAGTACTACGTAGGCTATCACGAAGGAATTGTTTGATGCCCTCACCATGGTTGGCATGAATGAGACCCAAAGCATACAGAGCACCACCTTCTGAGTACGGACTGCCACCACCACCCTGAGGCAGGTAAGGTGCCATCAATGATCTTCCTTGCTGCAAGTGGCCTCTGTGAATAACACCTAGCCCTGCAGTAGCACTGAATTTTGCCCAATTTGTGGCTCTGCTTAACCAATCCTGACAATTTAAACAGAGGTCATCAATATTCATAAAAACTAAATATATGCCAATGTAGAAGGTGGTCAAACGAATAATTAAGATATTCTACTTTACCAGATTCTCCCTAAGAAATGTGTCCACAGTTGTTCCAGCATGCATAATTGCATTAGCATATATGGTTGCACTATGGCATACACTATTTCTCATCTCAACAGACTGTTTTATTGTCTTTAGAATAAGAAGATCAGACCTATACAAATTACAGAATACAGTCACAAAACTACTCAGCCACTCATTTCCAGCAAAATCAAAAGTTTCTTATGAATTAACAAAATAACAGTATAGGAAGAAAATAGCAGCCTCACTTGTTATGACTGTACAAAAACTGTAGAATCAACTGTATTGAAGTCTCTCCAGACAAAATTCCTTCAATTTTTGTCAGCCTCTCAGAATACATCACTTCATGTGGATCTTCGACCACACTCACATTAGAAGTAGAACCTCCATCTGTCATTTGAACATCCTCTGGAGCAGAAGTTTCATTTCGGGCAGCTTCACTGGATTCTGGCTGCACAGATTCTGAAGGCTGAGGCTTGGGAGGTGAAAGGCGATTTCTCACGCTTAAGAGAAAAGCTTGGTGTTCATTCTCTATGAGATCAAAGGCTACTTGAAATGCCAAGAGTGCCTCATCCCTGTTTTCAGAGCGCAGAAGCTTTTCCAATATTTTTGCAACACCTTCAGGTTCATCTAAGAACATGAGACACTGACAAATACTCAAGTAATCTGGAGAAGGAAGCTTTTGATACATTTTGACTAGAAGATGAAGTACCTGTACAAAGAACCAAACAAGGAATTCAATAATGAATATTTGCCCAATGCACGACTTGATTCAACAAATCGACATAGCACAAAGTATTAAATAAAATGTGAGAAACTATCAAAAATGATGTACATAGAAGTACAAGATAGAAAAGAGACAAAAGGGGGACGAAAGAAAGAGATAGAAAGTCACATATATTCATCGTATCAAAAGAATCACATGTATCTAATTACAAGCCAATTATGTGTTATCTGCTAATGAGTAAAGCCTTACCTCACGTCTATATTCTCTAAGATTGACAAAGGAATTAGATACATTTATGCAATATGCAAGAGTTCCTTGAACATTATCACTTTTTGTGATTGCTTCCTCAAGTATATCCAATCTTCGGCATTCAATTGCAATCCCCATAGCTTGGTGGTATTTTCCATCCATGATACACCTAAAGAGAAAAACCGGTAAGAAAGCCAAGCGTAATGACGTATTGCATTAAAAAAATTAGAGGCCTACGTACTTATTCAGCATTCTCTCTACAATTGCCTCCAATCTAGGATCCATGTTTGCTGCTTCAGCACTTGATTCTGCTGCCTTAGACTTAAGACTGGCATACTCATCTATAGCTTTAGCTGAGGAGATGAGAAAGCAACCCAATATGTCATGTAAATAAAGTGTGGTTATGTGTCCTCAGCACTCTAATCCACTTCTAACAATACTAAATCAGAGATGATTTTCTACTTGGTCATACAAAAAGTTAATTATCCAGTTAGAGAAATCTTAAACCTACTTGCATCGTTCTTTCATAGTTTTCTAACTCTCCAAGTGCTTCTAGATCCCACTTATCACAGTCATTGCTTACAAACTGAATTTGTAATTTAGATGCCTAAAAAAATTATACTTTAACAAAAAAATCCTTACCTAGAAGAGTATGGATATAATCAGAATCCTCTGACACATCAAATAATGAACCAGCTCCAAGGGCATAGGAAAGCGAGTCATTAAGTTCACCCAAATAATAGAAAACCTGGGATGAAGTAAGAGATCATGTTAACAAACAATCAAAGTAGTACAAGTTACAAGATCCAGAAGAAAATAGAATATTTGATGACAAAAAGAGAGACAAAGACTTCAAATACTTTGTTTTACAAGTGCAAGGATGGTTTAATAATTTCTGGGCTGTTAAAAGACAAATGTGTAAACTTAGAAAGTTCAGCTAACAGGATCCCAAGTGCTCAACAGATTTTGCCCATCATTAATATTTGCAGCCAATTTGATCAATCAAAAAACCATTTTGGAACTGACACACTAATTCAAATAGAAAGGCAGAGCAGTCAATTATTACCTTCGACACAAGCAATGCAGCCAGTTGTCTTTGATGCTGATCAAACTCATCATCTTCATACAAACTTTCTCTGAGAAACAATATGATATCATTATAAATATTCAGAAAAGAATAAATAAATACCAAAGTTAAAACAACAAAAGTGCTATTTTATCTATCTATCCAAAATATCATATTTTTGGAGTACACATAACAAAGGTTCAAAATAAATCTACACCATTTCCGCCATAACATAAAAATAAAAATCCACCAGCTTATTCCCAATTTGAAGGAACCAGTTCCGGGTCACCCATCCATAAGATTCGGACAAAAAATCATGTATTTACTATTTAGTACACATCAGACTTTTTTTTTATCAGTCTAATCACATAACATTGATCATCTTCTAGTAATCCTATTAGGTGAGAACATATCCTACATCCAAACCATACATGACCTAAACTATAGTGACCAGGATAGAAGTACAGTCCAATTTTTCCCTCCATCAAAACCTCTTTAATTCTAAACTATTTCATATTTTCAACTTTCAACTTTCAACCCATAAAAATAATAGATCAACATTCCTCAGAGTCCATGGACTTCACTAGTCTAAATAGATCTCCTAAAATCACCAGCACAACCAAAAACCAGAAACTAGCATCTTCAAAATTCATTCGATAATGGCTCTTCTTAGTTATTACTTTTCTCTTTCACAAAGTCGTCTCTCCATATGTGTACACAGCACCACATTAAATTATAGATCAGATCAGATGAAAAACCTAAGTTGTACAGAATGAAAATACCATCATAGAGAATCCTTTCTGTTATTTATCCCTTTGAGGTCTAGATTCATAAGGAGATCACTCAAGGGTTCAAAAACAAATAACTTGAGACAAATCCACTGCAGTATTTGGAAGGACCATACATTACTATTCATGGATCTTATGCAACTAGTCTGATTATAGCACGCATATTATCGCAATAGCCAAAACATTTTTCAAGAGACCTTCACTGATCAGTAGAAAGGAAATCCCTTCCAGGTGTACTGGGCACTGACACCCTGAACCCAGTAGTATCCTCAATTCTAAAGCAGCTTCCCTATAAAAGCTTTGAGTAATTATAGCCAGTCAATCGCATATGCTTCCACTTAAACCTTGAATTTGGAAAATAAAGCAGACAATTTTAACTTAGTCGCATTTCTACCATATGTTGAATCCATAGTCTTCTTTCTCAACAGTTTACAAAATAAAATTTAACTACCCAATGCATAATTGAAAGTAGCATCAATCCACATTCTTCTTTCAACGGTCTACAAAATACATTTAACTACCAAATGCAGAATTGAAAAATTCACGGAAGTCATTATCTGCTTTGTTATATAGCTTTTATATACTATAATCAACTTCTTCCCACGGTCAATTACTACAACCTACACCACCCAACTTCACCTACCACACAGGAAACAATTGCAACTCTCCAAAAGCATGAATCCAACCTCGTTCTTATTTAAAAAAAATTGTGTTTCTAAACTGGAAATATGATTCCAAACCCTGTTCAAAATAGAACTAAAAATATCCAAGTCCACACATTACTTACCTACTCAATACTCCAGAATATACAAAAACAAAACTCCAAACAAATCTTCTAAACACAACAAGAACACGAACCCTAATTCCCAGCATTCAGCACAAAAAAAAACAAAAAAGAGAGTGTGAAAGAGAGTACATGATGGGTACGCTGGTGGAGATCTCGGGCCAAAAGTTGTCGACCAAGTTGTTGAGGTTGGACAAAGCGTGGAGCTTGAGCAAGGGATGGGGCTCGTTCAGCATGGCTAGTAGGCCACTGGCCGAGCTCACCATAGTCGCCATAGCTGCAACAACACACACCGATGAACCGAGTTGTACGCTTCGAATGGGGTTGGTCTACGATTTGGATTTCTGAGACTTCGATTCGAACAAGAGAAGAAAAATAGAAGACTGAAAGCAGGTTGAGTTATTTTATTTCAGCCTTCGTCTTTTACCTTTTCCTTCTGGGACTAGCTTCTTTGCCTTTTTTCTTCTCTGCCTGCTTTTAATCGTGATCGTTCAAAAAAGCCAATGGCTCAAAATTATGCCACGTATTAATGAGGCCAATTATTTTACTATTTAATTCAATCAAGTCTTCGCCGGACAATTTGGTCACATATTGCGTTTCATAAAGATACCGATGCGAATTCAAAACTTGATACTCGTAGCATCAAAAGACGAAATCTCAACACATTTTGGGGGATGAACCTCAGGTTATAAATATATAAAAACAGGAGATGATTAAGTAGATGAAATCTCAACACATTTTGGGGGATGAACCTCAGGTTATAAATATATAAAAATAGGAGATGATTAAGTGTAACGACTCGTTTATTTAATTATGCGATTTTCGTAATTTATTTCAGAAAATGACGATTTTACTCTCGGTTTTAGTACGGGCTCGGAAGTTACTTTTTGTTTTAAAAAACTTTTGGAAGTTTTTCTTGGGTTATCACGTAGATCTCGAACTCTTCGTTATCAGGCGGCACGCTAAAATCGAAGCCCGTTTAAGTGAGTTATGGGTCTAGGAAGTGTAAGAGCAAATTGGTAATTTTTGGAGGGCAAATATTTTGGGAAGATTTTTTCTCCCTTTTCTCTAGATTTTTTCCTTGCTTTTTCCTCTCTCCTCTAGCGATTTCTCCTTCATTTTCCCGGTGAGAAACCATTAAACCCCAAAATTTGTGATTTTAATTTTGGCATTTTCAACCTAAACTAAACACACAAACACCTTCCTCTCTTCCCCACGAGCATAATCATACCCTCCTTGAGCTTAGGGGACAACTGTGGACAGAGGAACGAAGGCCCAAAAAATGACCGAAACTTCTAGCTCAATTTTCGGCCAACCAAGGCGATTGCTCCGGGGACAACAGAGGAGCATACAGCTCAAAGTTGAGCTTAATCAAGCTTTCGGTGAGTGAATTTTGATTTTCAAATCATAATGCATGCATAATATGTGTTTTTAAATAAATTCCTATTAAATATGAATTTTGGTAAATTAGAATAATTATTCTGAAATGATTGATTATCTTTATGAATTTTTGAGATTTAGAATAACTATTCTATTAACTTATTATTGAATATGAATTTTTAATAACGAATTCGAAAAATAACTTTGAACTTTAAGCTTGGTTATGTGATTTTGGGCTATGGCTGGTTTTGAGGATTTCAGTTTTACAAATTATGGTTCTATGGATTTTGGATTCATGAATTTTGGCTTCATCCGAGCTTATGACTTTGGGCTTAGGCCCAAGATTTCGGTTGATTGGATTTTTGGCTTTAGGCCCGGGTTTTATATGATTTTGACTTAGACTAGGAAAAGGGATTTCGAATTTACATTACGATTTTCATTATGTTTACCATCCTCGGTTATTATGGCATTTCTCCGACCGCATGACTTTGAGGTATTTTCGATCATGCGTGTTCGTTTCCAATACATGACTTTGAGGTATTTTCGATCATGTGCTCGCTAAGTTTATCTACGTGCATAGTGCATGATTTTCGCCACATATCTTTGAGGTATTTTCGGATATGTGGAGAGTAGGTCCCCATGTTGGACCTCTCGGTTTCTAGCCATTGCTTTGAGGTATTTTCGGCAGTGGTTAGGAGGGCATGTCCCCCAGGTTGGACTGCCCCGGATATTGAGCTCCGGCTCGAGATTACTTTGGAGGATGGTGGAATATTTTCATGATTTAAACATCCAGGTTTTCTCATGATTTTAAGATCCTTCGATGAGGGTTTTCAAACCATGGTTGTGGACCATGGGTTGTTTTACATTGCACGGATTTACATGGGTCCCGCGGGGTTTTAAATTTATAAATGGATTTCCGGTAAGTTCTTTTGTGATTATTCTCATTAGTTAACTATTTAAAAAAAAAATTACATTATGCATGCATGGTTTTACTGATGGAGGGGAAGGTTATGCATTCCTCGGAAACTATAGTTTTAAAATTATTATTTTTATCCACTCACACTTTTCTTTAATTTACGTCCCCTCCAGGCCGTTGAGTACGACGAAGGCACATCTCGAGGCGAAGGCATCACTTTCCAGCTACGCTACTACGTACTATCTTCGAGTAGGATTTGTTAGGCTTGTACATTTAACTTTACAACCTAGTTGCTCTGATTAACCATTCAGAAATTCTTGTAAATTACTTCCAGTGGAACCATAAATCACCCGAAAATTGTGGAGCTGCCACGTGGTCCATAATTCTCGTAATGTCGATATTACCCATGGAATAGACGACAACGGCATATCGCGATCTCCGCATTAATTTAATATATTTACAAGTTTAATATATTAAACAATCATATCAATGCAATAATAAATAATCTCCCCGCGAGTTATTTATTATTATTTATATAGTTAATAATAAGTGATTTCTCCCAGTAGAATCACCTATTAAACACTATCTCCTTCAACCAATCAGACGCTCCGGTGACTATCAAGATTTTACTATAAATAGAGAGTCTCACCTCACTTCTAAAGGTAATTCAAAAACTCATACAAAAACTCTGCCAGTTTATTCTATTGATTAAACTAACTTAGACATCAGAGCGTTCTTGGTTGAACCACCCCTTCCGGGATTTAACTTTAACCCCGTTTATCTCTTTTTACTGTGTGTAGGGATCGAAAAGAAATTCTACAGGTCTGGACGATTTCTGCATCAACACTTCCGTAGACTGGTTGTTTTGGACTTGGAGTTGGTTGGTTGTGATTTGATATGGACTGTTTGGTTATTATTTTATTAGTTGAATCCTTCGTCTGACATGTGAAATACGGTTTGACCAAATTACAGGGGAGATTCGGCAGAATTCTCATAAAATTCTTATTGGTCTAATGAGGGTATTTCGGAAATTAATTTGAATCTTTAGGTGTTGTTAGACGGAAAGATGGCTTCTTACAGATTTCGAGGGAAAATTCGAGAGGAATCATGCCATTAAGTCTCGAGTATTGCCTATATGGTTGCCCCAACACGCAACCCCTCTAGCATAGCCTCTAACTCCTCTCATATGCTCGCGACTCATTTCCTCTCTAGTCTTTACTCTCTGACACCCCTCCCAAAATATCATCATCAATATTCTTTCTCGCTCGTCCTAACTATAACTTCACCATCACTGGTTCAATTGAATTTGAACTGCTAATTTATTTCTCACTCATAACACTCTCCTATGCTCCAATCTACTAATGAGTATTTCAATTTTTATGAATATTTTAATTATATTTTTAATTGACATATTTAAACCGTTTCGTATCCTAAACTTTAAAACTTTTTGAATCACCATATCTTGTATTCGTTTCTGTATTTCATAGTTTCTTAGTCCCCCATTGTCAAACCCCTCCCTGTTGTTCCCTCACCAACTTTGCTCTGTCAAATCCGAATTGTCTACCTTAGGGAGTGTTTATTTTTTATTTTTGTTTTTCTTCTTCTACTTTCCTTCACGTTGAGGTTAATTTCTATTTGTATTTATAATACTGTCGGCATATTGTTTTTGGGCTGCTGCGGTTACTGTGTTGTCAGCAGATCCTTTTGGGGTTGCTGCGGTTGCTTGCTTGCACAGGTGAGCAGTTGCCCCTGCGGAATTGTGCAGTAAAGAAATAGTAAGAAATCAAAGACTAGTTATTGCTATCATATATAACTCTAATGAAAAATGAGAAACTATAATGATATAACTCTAGCAGGCGGGGAACTCAGAGAGTGATGATATAACAATTGAACTTTGTTATTAGTTTACCCATAGTTCATATTGAGGTTAATTGCTATCACATTATCTTCCTCTTCATAATAGTTTCACCCATAGCAATTGTTATTAGTTTACCCATTGCAATTGGAGTGGGTTTCAAATATCTAAAGATTTAGCAGTACGGAAGAAATTATCATTTCTTCTTCTTTTGGTTCACTGTATTCTTAAGTTATGAATGAGATCCAACTCGGTCATTAATTCGGTCCATAACCTCATCTCAAATATATCTTTATGCATGTAAAAAGAAAGAAGAACAATTTATTTATTTTTTAATAAATGGAATCTTTTAGAAAATGAAAAATGAACACTTTATTTATTTTTTAATGAATCGAATCTTTCAGCAAATGAGTTTTGAGATGGTGATCAGACAAAAGAACAAGAGTTTGAGAAAACTGGAAAAAAGAAAGGGCATTTTAGTAATCAATTAATTTTCATTCTGATTGATAATGATTAGTAAACAATAACAATGAAAATCATTCTCATTAATGTTCTGATTATTTTTTGTTAGTAAACACCTCAATGGGAATGATTACCCACTATTCTGATTACTCACTTCTCCGATTGCCTACTTATCTCATTACCCACTATTCCCATTCTTGGAAAGTAAACGTGTCCTTAGTTCCTTATTTTCTCCTTATGTATTTCTTTACTTTTTTTCTAACCGTAAAATTTAATAAATCAATAAACAAATTCAACGAATGAGTATATAAGAAATAAAAAACAAGTGTAAAAATAACTTCCTTCAAATTTGAATCACTTCACATGTGTCCAAGGCCCATTCATTTCACACCCAAAAACGAAACAATATTCAATTGAGATTTTTCATAAAGTTTAAATGTATCTAAAAGTTTATATGTATTCAATTATAACTTTTAAAGAGTTGGTAAAAGTTTGGGGGTATTCAATCTATATTTTTATGGAGATTTATAAAGTCATTAAAAATTGAAGTATATTGAATCATGACATTTCATAACTCTATAAAAGTTTAGGTGTATTCAAAATATCAATGAATATTGTAGACTTCATTAAATGGAACAGTTTTATGGAGTTTGACAAACATTTTAATGTAAATTATGCTCTAGCAAAGTTTATAATTTGTTTAGCTTTCCCCTTCGCATTTCTATAGATTTTATACATGGCTTAAAATATAATTTGTGATTTTTATATTTTTTGATAGACTCAATAAAATTCAAGTATCCTACCGATATCTATTATCATATACTATTCTCTATAGGAATTATAAGCAATTAAATCATACAAATTTTATATGAATTTATTTACTGTTTGGAGAAAAAAATTAAACAAAAAAATAAAATATTAATAAAATTAATAAAAAAAAGTTTCAAAAGCATGCATGAGTAACGCCCCTAGCCTCTTAATCTCATTTATCGTTAGAAGTTTTATATTTTTGTAATTATTTTTGTAGTATTAGAAATATTATTTTATTTTAATTTAGTTAGAGAATTTCTAGTAAAAAAATAATTATGATTTGCTTATAAAATTCTTCAAAAAAGTATATATCAAATCATATAACTCATTATCATTTTCTGCAAAACTCAATCACAATATATAAAACTCAGTATGACTCTGCAAAACTCTGTCACGTAACTCTATAATTTAGTTAAATTTTTTTTTTTATCAAAATTGATATCATTGTATATCATAAATAAATGGTACAACCATACCATCAAAATCAAGTTATGACAACAAGACCCACAAGCCAATATGACAATACCAACGCGGACAAAATCGCACTAACAGCTAACAAACCCAAATCACTAAAATGATGCAAAATTATAAATTAAGCCCACAAAGCCCAAAACAACCAAAACCTTAATTGTCAGGACCCGTCCCGAATTTCCCCTCGAAACTCGGGAAAAACCCTGATCCCGTCTGACAACCTAAGGAAAGGTTCCCTGGTTTGGGAAGCAAAGAACCAGGTCCCGAGTTCGAGACTCGTTATCCGCTGCAGCGGGAGTATAGAATGGGACTGGTTGTATAATACCTTGAGAGTGGAATGTGATGCCACTGTTAAATGTGGGTCACCTCTAAACTTAAAAGGCGCATTTTATGTAACAACCCACCCCCGCTCGTAAGCCTTACGGGATATTGTTATGGCCGTCGGGAATCCTCCCAAAGCGAAGCCCAAGGTTCATCACCTTTAACAGTGGAATCTTACCTTCACAAAGGTATTGTTAGCGAAGTCCCCATTCAAATCCCCTAGCTGCAGCCTTTGAGGATTGAACCCTGGACCAAGCCTTTTTATTCCACTCAAGGTGGACACCTTTCACCAATTGAGTTGCACTAAAAGAAACAATCACCGTCGTAAAACCAATCACATATGGTATTGAAGAACTTGAAGAGCATGGCGGATCTGAGGAATGCTTGAATTCCTGCTATCCAATTGCGCATAAAAGTGAATAAATGACAAAAAATCCTAATTTAACTACTGTGACCAAAATCAATGGGAGATATTGCGGCAAACTCCCCCAACAACAAGGTAGAACAAGATTTAGAGAAAGAAGAAATTTTAAAGGAAGATTTTGGATAAGAGGATGGATTGAAATAATAGCAAAATAACATGATGGGAGCATGGCTCAGACCATACAGTAACCACAAAAGGACTCTTATTACTAACCACAAAAGGACTCTTATTACTAACCCAAAAGAAAAAGAGGAAAAACGGTTAAGGGGAGGAGGGACCCTTAGTTTGCTTTTTATTTGGGACTATGAGGAGAGAAAACGGAGGCTAGGGTTTCGAAAAGAGAAAGATTAATTTATAATTCCAGTATTAACTCTGTAAAAGTTTATGAAAATCAATAAATCTGTAAATGTTGATCACTTCAAAAAAACTCTGAAATTATCTATATAAATCTGAATTCAATATTACCCATTTATGAAGGAGTTTTTTGTTCATTTTCCTTCTAAAACTAGAGATGAAATTAGCAATTGCATCTCCCGTTAACCTGAGGGCCCAATAAATATAACATAAACAAACACTTCTTCTTTTGTTTTTGACAGGACCCCTCCCGAATTTTCCCCACGAAACCCGAGAAAGGCCCTGCTCCCGTCTGACAACCTCTGACACCTCAGTTTAGTACCAGAACTACCCTTATCGCCTCTTGAAAGTTGTACAAAATTTTACTGAAAACCCGGTAGAAACTCCCCCGTACCTAGTTGACCATATCCTCCTATCAGATGAAGGATACAATAGTAGTTCACAAAACTACCCCTGAGGACTTCCTCAGCAAGCAATACAAAATAACCGAAATGTCGCCCTCGTATGAACCAGCCACAACTCGTCAATCTTGGTCACCGCCCATACCACCCATTGACCTCGATGACGATAGTATCCTCGCCATATATCTCAAGTAATCATCGTAACCTATAAGTCTGTAAGTTCTTCGGCTATTATATCGTCAATTTAGCTATCACATCATAGCTATTCCCTGAATATGATAATCTGGTCAGGCTTCTGTTTCCTTGAACTTGAATAGAAGTCCATACATGCCTCAATGATTTGATTTAATTCAATGTTCAAGACTTGGTTGAATTGAGACTTGCTGGCTTTATCCCGAGCTATAAACCCGATATCCCGACTCAATTTGAGCCGTAGCTCGATGTCCCGCTCATCCCAAGCTCTAACTCATGATAATCTCCGTCAACTTATCTCAGCCGACATAACCCTTGGCTAATACGTCTCATCAACCCATCTATTATACCTTATCAGCTGGCACCATCATCGGCATATCAAATACAAATCGGCATGTGCTACGACTATCCTACTTACAACGTCCTACCATCCCCCAAGTATAATCCCGAGCCTCGGCTCGGTATCCTGGTATCCAACGTGGGAACAAGCCCTCCTAACCACTGCTAATACTACCTCAAGCAATGGCTAGAGCATGAGAGGTCCAACCCGAGGACCTACTCCCTACCCATCCGATATTACCTTAAGATGTACAGATCCCTGTACTATGCGTAGACAACCTCAACGATCTGACGGAGAACACCTCGATGCAAACTTCATAGAAACCCCTCCACATATCCGAATATACCTCAAGATATGCGGATCCATGTACTACGCGTAGACAGCCTCAACGATCTGGCGGAGAACACCTCGACGCCAATATCGGAGAAACCTCAACGATCCCATGACGGAGAACACCTCGTTCCCATGACGGAGAACACCTCAACGTCATGTGTCGGAGAAATACCATGTCACTCGGCGATGGTATACCTAGTAAAAACCCTGGTGTAAGTCCAAAACTCATTCACAGTACATCCAAGTATCAATCAAGGAAGCATGAGTACGAAGAAACCCTTAAATACCCAACTAACCCGGCTCCCTTGACCCTTGAATCAAATCTCTCCCCGTAACAACGCAATACAAATTGAACCTACCCAACTGGGTCTCTAAATAGATTCAAATAGCCTCGAAACCACCAAAAAAAAATCTTATACGTTGAAAGCATGTCACCACACGCTGCCGTGGGCCGAGGGTCGGCCCTACGCACCGCCACTCACCTGCGGAAGATCGGTAGCCACCCCACGCGCCGCCCACTCGCCCCCACGGGGGTCTCATGCGCCCGCACAGTACCGACGAAATATTCTGTCATTCTGACCTAATCGGAATATTCCTTCTACTCTGATAGAATATTCTGACGAAATCGGAATATTCCTTCCACAATAATGGCGTTAGGGTTCCGTTATAACGCCATTAGCTTTTCACGGAATATGTTGACAGCGTCAACATATTCCGTCAAATATCAACGACATCAGTTGACTTAAAGGTTGACTAACCGCTGACTATGCTACCACGTGGCTGCTAGGTGGCCCCACGTCAACACACCAGTGACTGCCACGTGGATGCCTCATGGCATTATGTGGATGCTAGGTGACATGCCACATCAGCACCCAGTCCAACCAGTCCGTTAGGACTCGCTGGAGAAGATGACCGGAAACTCCATCTCCGGCAAGCTCATATCTCCTCGAATTCTCAGCCTTTTTTCACACTTTTTACACCAAAACTCATCTACACAATCCTAGGAGTTCGAATACGTACCTTTGAAGACTTGGAAGCCACTGAAACGCCTCCAAATCGACGAAGAATCTCCTAGCTTTCAGTTTTCCAACCAAAACACCTCCACAGTCGAACCTCCACCAAAATACTCGAAAATTAGCTCGACACGATCCTAACAAACTCACCAAGACCTTATCAAACTCATTGGCCTTCGATTTTACCTGGATCGAATTAGAATCGAGCGTAAAGCTCCGAACCCGCCAAACTTTCGCCCTTTGATTCTCCACGCACAACGGTCAACGACAGTGATGAAGGCCATGGTTTTGTTCAGTGCAGCGAGAGGAATAAGATGATGGTGCTCTCATAGCCAGCCACGCCGTCTAATGACAGAGATGAAAAGGGTGGGGTTTTGGTGTTCTTCGCGAGGACGAGAGAGAGAATCACATAGAGGAGAAAGCGAAAATGATCCTAGAGAATTCTATAGAAATAAGAGAGAGATACTGACCTTTAAAATATCTGACCCACTAAATGACCAATCTACCCCTGAACCTTCTAGACCCGTAACTTCCTCACATGAACTCCAATTCCCGCGTGCCGCTTGTCTATGAACTCGTAAGTTTAAGACCTACGCAACGGTACAAGAAAAACTTCCAAAAGTCTTTCCAAACAAAAAGTAACTTTTGAACCCCTTCTAAACCAAAATTGTCATTTTCTCCACTAATTTTTCTAAATTGACATAAATTTAAGGTCCAAGTCGTTACAGTTTATGTTTTTCCTTTTTTGGTTAATGAGTAATCATTCATGGCTTTACCTATATTGATTGAAAATGGTGGGGGTGGTGTGGTGGTTAGAAACACATTACAAACCCTTGGATGTGACTCCACCCAAGGTGGGTCCCCCCAATATAACGGTCCCCATCATGGATTTTATTTCAACAATATTCAGAATGTGATTTGATTCGAAATTACATCTATTTGAGTTGAATTTGAGAACTTTTATTTATAACTTGTAAGTGAACTTATGAATAATAATACTATTAGACTGCTTGGAAATTTGAGTTTTTTTTTTATCCATTCTTAGATAGTTAGAAGTAGCCGAACTTGAGTCTGTGTGCTCCACAAGTCATAAGTTTTGGTTCCCATGAGATCATACCAAGATTTTACTTAAGGTCTTCCACAGTGGGTTGAAAATTTTGAGTTTGATTCTTATTTATAAAAATCAACCTCACAAATTTTGCTAGGAAAATTTGAAAGTAATATGATTCGTGCCTATTTGTGGTGACCTACATTATTAAATAGAGGAAGAAATAAATAAAAACAATCAATAAGAAAATGATGACAAATAAAATAAGTTGGACCCTAAAAACTCACATATTGGACATTAATCCTTCCACAGTATGCCGAAAATTTTGATTTTAATTCCTATTTATAAGAATGAAACTTCCATACTTGGCCGGAAAATTTGAGTATAATAGGGTTGATTCTTATTTTTGAGACCAATATATTTCTCTCATAAGTTTGATTACTATTGTGGTGTGCCACATAATTTATTGAAGAGAGAAAGAAATAAAAATAAACAATAAAATTGTATTGACCTATAAAATTGTATTGACCAATAAAAGCAAATTGGATCCCACCATTAATACATTAAACTCACCTATTTTACACTTACTGGTATGGAATTAATGTATAGTAATCAAACTCTGGTGGCATGATTCTTATATATAGGAATCAAAATTACCTGACGATTGTGGAAGGCCTTACTAATGTAGAAATAGTCTTATTGAAATCAAACTCAAGTGACATGATTCTTATATATATGAATCAAATTCGTCTCAATCACCGTGAAAGGCTTGATATGTATGAGTCCAGTGGGACTAGTAGACATTGACTTAACCAACCACTACCTCACGATTGAAGTTCGTTTGTTAAAAGGACAAATTACACTTTACTACCTTGTGATTTATACCTTATAACACGTCTATACCTGACTTTTAAAACTTGACAAACAACTCCATGTACTTTCTAAAACATGACAATCAGGCACGACAGTTAAAATTTTCGCCCAAACTTCTGTTAAATGCTGACGTGGCGTATGTGAATCCCATTTTCCATTTATTACCAGACTCAATTTGTCTATTTTGGAGCCCAATTTGGATTTTTTTTCCCTATTTTCTTTCCCTCGTCTGAGTTTTGGGCGTCAAAAGAGACAAATTGACAGAAATGTCATTTTAATGAGACTGATAATAGTTAGAAATGAGATCCACAGATACCACGTCAGCATTTTAACAGAAATTTTAACGATCGGACCATGTTGTTATATTTTAGAAAATATAAAGGGTGTTTGTTAAGATTTAAAAGTTAAATTTGAACGTATTATAAACTGTAAATCACATGATGATAAAATGTAATTTGCCAATAAAAAATATACTACAACGAAATGCTATTGACAAAAATCCCCCAGCATTCTTACTTGTAGGATAAGTAGTGAAACTACTAAAAAACAACATTCTCATTTCTGAGCGTGTGCATTTTGTAAATGGGTTCCACTGCTGTCTCCCCTTCTTAAATTTTCTAGAAAAAGCAAAAACCAAGTTCATGCTTTAAAAATCTACCAATCATAAATAAACGATTTTTTCGTCCACGCGCCAATGCCAATCCCAACCATAACCTCCATTCTCATCCATATGTGTACCTCACGCGCTAAACCTCGTCTGCGGCTTGCCACCTTCCTCACATTGAAGGTACTGTTCAGTCCACAAAACCGATGACGTCGAAGCACTCCAGCCTTACAAGCACCGTGTCTCTCCGACCTTTCATGTTACGCTTCACTTAACGTTTACGTCAGAGTAACTCCATCATCGTTGACTTAATCAATCATAAAGTTTTCCAACCATTCGACGGTCCAGATTGAATGGACATCCACAACTTGAAAACAGGCAATCATTCACTCATTTGCATTCTTCATTTGGCGCAACATAGCTCAGACAAAAGAACAAAAATTAAGCAAAATAATAATAATTTAAGAGTAAGTTAAATTTATCTGATTCTGATTCTGATTTTTATTTGGCTCTCAAAGTAGTGTCTCCATCTTTTCTCGTCTTTCTCCAAATTTTGAATCCCCAAAGAAGAAGAACAAATTAAAAAGGAAATTAATTAAGAGGGATTTTTCAACACACGTACACGGTATACCCAGCACAATTTGCAGTACTATAATAATTATTGAAGGCTTAGTGGTGAGTGTGAGTGAGAAGCTATCCAAAGCAGATGCAACGGGCAGCTGGCGGAAGCAGCAGCGGCGGTGAAGTGAGTCGAGTTGGCGGACTCGGCCGGTTCTGCTCGGCGCCGGCCACATGGTTAGAAGCACTGCTTGAAGACGAAGAAGAGGACCCCCTGAAGCCGACCCAGTGCTTGACTGAGCTGCTTGCCGATAACCCGGCCGCGCCCGGTTTGAGAGTTAGCGCGTCAGTCGGGTTTTGCTCTACGACGGTAGATCCAGTGTCCTATGATGATGCAGCAGGGTTTCTTAGTCGGCAGAATAGCTCTCCAGCTGAGTTTCTTGGGAATTCGAATGACGGCTCTGAAGGCTATTTCCCGGGATTTGAGATTCCGGCCAATCTCGATTTTGTGTCGTTATCCCCAAATAGCTCTTCTTCTTCTGCTAAGAAAAGGGTTCGGGAAGTGGTGAGTTTTGTCTAAAGCTTGAGCCTTTTTATTTAGTTACAGTAATTTCGTGACTTATTTTGCTGATTTAGTTTAATTTATTATATTTTTGGGTGTTTAATTTCTACTTTATAATTTGTTGGTAGAAATTGGAGGAAGGTGGATTGGATGATGCAGTGCCTTGCAGAGTTAGGGCCAAGCGTGGTTGCGCTACACATCCTAGGAGCATTGCTGAAAGGGTTTGATTCGTAACTTAATTTTCTTTTGTATTTAGAAAATAAAAAGGGTGAATGTCTTGTCTTGATTTTTCTACATTTTGATTTCGTGGGTTCATTATTATAGGTCCGGAGAACTCGAATCAGTGACCGAATAAGGAAACTTCAAGAACTTGTGCCCAACATGGATAAGGTGCAACCCCTCTTGCTCCATTCTTCTAGATTTTTTATTTTTGATATTTTCCTTTTATTTTAAAATTTCCTTGTAGGCTGGCGAATTTCTATACTTTTCTTTTTGTTAGATATACATTTTAATTTGGAACAACTAAGAGCATCCACATTAGACCCTCTAAATTTTTGGTCAAATTTAACTTGAAATGACCCAAAAGTTATTAATAGTTAGACAATTTTTAATGCTACCAAAAACCAATGCTCTCTTTATTTCAAAAAGAGAAGTTAAAATTTGTCTGAAAGCTCCCAAAGCAGATCCAGTAGACTTTTGACTCAAAATTTGTCCAAAAACATGAAAACAACCCAACAACAGATTCTCTACTTTTAATCTTAAATTTAACATAATGAACCGTGCTAGCTACATATAGCATGCTACTGTTAATTTGGATAAATTTGAAGTTAAATGTAGAGAGTCTGCTGCACTTCTATTTTAATGCTTTTGGACAAATTTTAGGTCAAATTTGTCCAAAAGCTACACTTAAAGAGTCTAATGTGGATGATCTAAGGATGATTATGAACAACTATGGTCATGAAATATTGAGAAAGATAACTAGACAATTAATTAGGGCTTCTAAGATTTTATACAAACGGTTCCGATTAGGATATAAGTATAGTGAAAAGTCGTTTAAATTATAAGGGTGGAATGAGGAGGTTCCCTCGTGGGTGGAATGCAAGTATTAACAGTATATGGTTGTTTAATTCATTAAAAGCAATAAATAGAAACACTACAATCGATTTACAATGGATTATTATTTTTTTAACAGAATAATACTAGACCATAATGCTATTGGCAATTTACGAGGTATTTTTAGAATCACCACATCTAAGTTTTCTTAAATCCGTGTATGGTTGATTTAGGTAGATCAATTAATGGATGAAATGGGGAGCTGGTGCCTTTGAAATATGTGTGTTTTCTTTAATTGTTTACGTTCGTATTTTGTAACTTATTTCTTAAATTTCCTTTTGAAATTCCAAGTTAGTGAGACATGCAAGAAAACTATATTCGTGCGTTATTCTTCATAATTATCAATCAATCTTCCTACTCTAGAATTTTAATCAAGTGCATAATAGTGAGATACATGTGGAGCCGTGCTATATATGATATAAATATTTGATATGCTCAACAAGATCGTATACATTGTGCTTTGGATAATGGCATACTTAGGAATCGGGAAGAATAATTCACAATTAACCCTTAAAAAACTTTAATGATTCGAAAAGGTTGAAAAGCTTTGGTGCGCTAGAAAATGAGAGATTAGCTTTAAGTGTTCAGTAGTAGGAAAAGATATTATAATTCATTCAGCCCCTTTCAACCCTTGTAGGCCCTCCAAATATATAAGTAAATTATACTCTATACCATCAAGCTTAACCCATATGTAACAAGTTACAACTTAATTTTAAAAATACTAAATCTCCTTAAAATAAAAACAAAATTTCCAGATAAAGATTGAGAACTCCTTGGCTTGGGAGCTAATGAAATAGAGTTTTGTTATGTACAATAGCCATTGCTATAATTTTGATGTGATAGCAATGGTTGTCTTGCTTCAAACCCAGAAGTAATCACTTGAATCTCATATTGAAGAACTCGAGTCAATATCCTTAAGAGCAACATTTGAGCTTTTCAGTATATGGAATAAATTATATTTGTTTTTGTAAGTTACATTGATGAAGCCTACATGTGGGGACAGTAGGATAGTGAGGTTATCGACAAGAATATTTATAATAATGAACGTATAGTTCATTGTTCAGAATAACTCGATTATACCATTTCTTTGGAAAGGAGGAATTTAAGAACGGAAAATGTGGAGATGAGGTGTCCTTTTGTGGGAAACAGTGTGTTGATTGGCATAGAGAAATACCTGCCTTTCTTGATCCATGCAGATTGGGCTGTTGCTTTTATTTATTGAGATTGCTGCTTTTATGTTTTGTATTTTCTATGTTAGGTAAACACTTTAGTAGAACAAGCAGAATACTACTTATCTGGTGCTACTATACTTGTTTCTGTTTCATGTTAATGAAATTGTTACTTTCATATTGAAGAACATTTGAACGTAGAAATTTTGATGGTTAGAAGTTTTGCACAAAGCACAGAAGCTAGCAGATTTTGTTTATACCTTCAAAATGTTTCAATTTTTGTAAATGAATTTGATTAAAACTTAGATGCATTTGTAAGAATTACTCAGGCAATAGCTTACAATTTTTTGTTCTGGTGCTTCTATTAATCTGCTTTGCAGCAAACTAATACAGCCGACATGTTAGATGAGGCAGTGGAGTATGTGAAGTTTCTTCAGAAGCAGATTCAGGTATTGTGCATTGACCTTGTTCAAGGAACTTTCTCAACATGTTATCTTCGTGTGGAGACTCGGATGAAAGATTTGAAATTTAAACTATGACATCCAATTTCGAACTTAAGTTTACATTTGCATCTCTTTTCTTGCTCCCTATTTCGGAAAAGTACTAGGCACTAAGATGTAGAATTTGAGGAGTCATATTCAAATTTAAATCTGATGTAATGACTGTCTGCGGTGCAATAGAAGGAAAGTTATTTACATGCTATAAAATTTGGAACATTGCAGGAACTTTCAGAGAATCAGCGCAGGTGCAAATGCATAGCTAAAGAATGATCAGAAGGTACCCAGAATACCCCCCTACTGGTTAGTGTAATTACTAGATTTATATTAGTTTCAGCCAAGGTTCATCATGGTGATGGTATGCTGGTAATGGTTTCTAAGAGAATGATATTGCAATTTTTAGATATACCATCTGTTATGTTGCATTCTTCCGCAATATATAGATGTAAGAGTGCCGAGACCTAGATTCCATGATTGTGCACTAGCTGCTTCCACTTGGAAAGTTCAGTCAGTAGGATTGTGGTAACTTCAATGGAAACATTTTATTGTTGTAGTTGTAAAATAGTATGACACGATTTTTATTATTTTATTTTTAGCATGCTTTCATTCAGGTTCCCCATTTATTAATTTGTCATGTTTCACTATCATGTATCTGAAAATTTGTATTCTTAAGTTTTCGTTTGTGGAATTCTCAGAGCTGTCATTTATTTCAGTTACCTTCTGGCATAGTGGTATTGAGTTTTGATGTTGTCTTGGAAATAGTGGATTTCTGGCGAGAGATTATTGACTTGCATACTGTCGATTATTGCTTTGTATTGAAACACAAAACGGTTTTCTGGTTTCCTCAATTATGCACCAGGTTATATGTAATAAATGTTGGAGGTTAGGAAATCATAGCTGAAAGTTCTATGTTCAAATCCTTGCATTTGCAGGGTGGTACTATAGTAGAAGGTAAGCTCTTTTTTTCTACTTTGTAATTGCATTATTTTCGGGGAACGTGGTAAACTAAAAAAATTTAACAAGTAATAAATATTTCCATTATCTTGTTTCAATGAATTTGTTTCCATATAAGTTGTGAAAAGTATAAAACCTGTCGCAGTTTGATACTGAAATTGTGTAACTATCTTGTGTTGTGCCCTTCTGTTAAACAAATATGCATGAATTGCTTTTTGTCTACAAGTACAAGCTTAAGATTTTAAAGAACACAAGATTAAAATCTAACACGGTATCGGAGTAAATTATTGGCTTCATATCCTACACCACACACATAATTATGGAAACCAAGTATTAGACTAGTTATAAATATATATATTTGAGCTTGCATGTTCGTTGTGCAAATTCAATGCCACTTGATTGAGAGTTTCTACATTTTCCGAACTTCTTTTCTCAAGTCTTGGCATATGATTTCTGTTCTCTTGCTGCATTATTCCATTCGATTATTCAGCTGAATTCATATATCAATGTGAGAGAGCCCTTCTTTGTTTGCAATTTTATACATTTTCAAAATATTATATGTATGAAAGCTTTGTTAAGTGAAGTTAATTTGAAGTAGATAAAATGGATATTTTTATTATATGCATGATGTACAATATGAAGTCATATTGAGTTTGAGTTGCATTTCAATGTTCACCAATGCATACTCAGAACTGATGCTTAAGTTTGAGTTGCATAATTTGCATTGGCTTTAAATTATTTTGTGAAGATATATTTTGGGAGCATGAGGCACCAAGCTTGCACTAGCTATTCACCCCAAGGGAACATAAATTTGTTATTAGTCTTGGATGCATCATGAAATTTCAGTAGTATTGTAATTTTTGTTGAATTTTAACAGCAATATTAAAATTTTAGAAAATGGCTGAATTTTTCAACCCATTTTTTAAGGAAATTTGTCAGATAGTATGGTGTTGTATGGTGACTCGTATTGAGGTTGGAATGTATAACTTATTGGATTCAATGTATTTTAAAAGTGAAATAGACATGGAAGAAAACTTTCCTATTTTAATCTGACAATTTTGAGGTGATTGTATTGAATAAGTTTCCCTCTTTGTCAAATCCCCTTACAATGAAAATATATTCACTTTTACATTCAAAGTACATTTAATTTGATAATTTGTCCAATCCAATACAATATGACGAGCCACACGTGGCCTTCATAACATAGTCTTAACTCTTTGATATTTTACCAAGTTCCTCATCCAATCACACTCTAAAATTCACTGATTCTCGAACAACTCTACAATATTCAATTGATGTACAAAAAGAAGTTGATAATAAGTAATGACGCTTTTAATTTCCACAAAGAAGTTTTTCCGCATGGCTTCCACTTTGGTTCATCTGATTTCCCATCTAAATTTTGGTTTGATCTGAGGGAAAACGAATCCATAGATGGGGATGCAAGTCCGTCCTAAGCAGTAGGCTATCCAAGGTGGGTGGTATGTTGTGTAGAGTTTTCACCTTCACCACTCTCACTTCCATCGATGTGGTACAAAACAAATTTCAGAAATAAAACCAAATATTTACATATCATTCTATTGCACGTTTACGTACTACATCTGCATACAATACAAGATTAAAGACTAATGCTTACACTTGGGAGATTTGGGACGAAAAATGTAGCGCATAAAAGTAATTTTCAAGCAAAATCTTGGTGAACAAATTGAAATCCGTAACAGTAAAACACAATTTAGTCCCTTGTCCCCAAATCCAAATGCAAATCCAGAACTTATGTAATGCTATTAACAAAGTTAACCAAGTTTCTGGTAGAGGAACCAGACTCACCCCAAGCAGCCATAGCCATCTCTCCAATTGTCCTGCTCTTTTCTCTAAGCTCTCTCCCTTTTTCAGACTCCATCATCTCCCTAACTCTTTTCTCCAATTCCTCCCCAAACACAAACCCATCTTCCTCCACCGCAATCGCCATTTCCATGTCGTTCACCAAAAGATCCCTATTCAAATGCTGTTCTGCATACAGCGGCCAAGCAATCATTGCTACGCCGAAAATCACTGCCTCAAGCACCGAGTTCCACCCGCAGTGAGTCACGAACCCTCCCACCGATTCCTTCTTCAGCACTGCCACCTGCGGTGCCCATGACTTCACCACAAAGCCCCTATCTTTGGTCCTCTCCAAGAACCCTTCTGGCAAAAGACTTTTCATGTCAAAGTCATCAACTCCATGGACTTGCTTTGTTTTCTCATCAATGGGCGGCTTCTTCACCACCCACAAGAACCTCTGCCCGCTTCTCTCCAACCCATTTGCTATCTCCTTCACCTGATTCTCTGAGAATGATCCCCTGCTTCCGAAACAGAGAAACACCACGCTTCGACTTGGCTGCTTATCAAGCCATGACAAACAATCCTCAGCCCCTTTAGCCTCACCTGATTCTTTTTCTTCATCAATCAATGGTCCAATGTAGTAGACAGGAGGAGTAGGAGAATCAGGAACACACACCCCATCAGCAATAGCTTTTAGGATCGCAGATGGTTCAAGCTCTTCAAAGGTATTGGCTATGATTCCATTTGATTTTGGAAGTTGCGAGCAGAAGTAGACCATGTCCCAATAAGCAGGGTCATCTCTGTCAAGCATTGGTTCAGGCATGTGGTGGGCATACAGAGGCTTCTTCAATCCCGGGAATTCGAAAGCAGTCTCGGTTAAATCCTTGAAACTCTTGGTGGTTTGCTGGTTGATTTTGGGGAAATACAAAAAGACGGCAAGAGCTCCGGCGCCCGAGGTGTAGAAATAGTAGGTGGGAATGGAGAATTCGTTTGCAATAGGAAGCGCGGAGCTGCAGAAGAGGTCGATGATGAAGGCTTGAATAGAGGATGATCGGGATATTTCTTGGAGGACAAGGCGGAGGTGGGGGTCATTGTGACGAATGAAATCGAACATGATGGCGGCTCCGCTGCGAGTCTGGGTGTTTATGACGGTGACGCGGGGGAATTGGCGGAAGGATATGGAAGGGTGGGATTGGGAGATGCGGTGGATGTAGGCGGGGATGCTAGGAGTGTCGACGAAGCTGCCGCAAGTGTAGAGAATGGTGATGGAGAATTTGTGGCGGTACCGGTGGAGGAGGAGCTTGCCCAGCTCCACCATGGAGATGATGTGGCCCATTCCAGGGGCTGCGTAGAGGATTATTGTGGCGGCGTCCATGGCGTTAATTTGTGTGTGGTGGTTGATGGTGCTTTGTGTTTTCAGCTGAAGATGTTTTAGGGAAGTGGTTATGGAGTGAGTGCTCTTTACTCAAAGTGGAAGGTAAGGTGAACACAAAATAAGGTTGGGTAACACGTGTGCTTTAGTAGTTGACTAGTTGTGTCGTTGAAGTTGAAGCCAATCAAAAGGACAATGGGACAGCCGAGTTAGAGTATATCTAGTGGTAAAGGCAAAGCAAGGGCAAGGAGTAAGAGTTAAGGTTTATGCAATTTGTCCAATGTCATTTATTGTTATTCTAATGGAGAGGGACAACAAAGGGTAAAAATTTAATTTTTTTTTTAAAATTATTTTCATAAAGATAATAATATAGAAATCTTATATCATATTTCCGAAATACTATTTAAGAATAATTAGTCAAAGCAAAATGTAAAAAGTATAAGTATAAAGAATTTGGGTTTGAATTGGAGAGGATAAAATGTGTGATAAATTATTTAAGGGATGAGTATTTATAGGAGTAAAAAAAGGTTTAAAAATAAAAAAATTTCCAACGACTATTTCTGAAACAAATATATATAACGATTAGTTTTTTGAATGTCGTGCCACATGGCATCATTCTATTGGCCACCAATTGTAGTCGTTGGATTCAAAGAAGGCTGCAAGTGGGCTGTTGATTGTGCAAGAGAGTGGGCCATGAGCCCAGCCCGAGTTTGCAAATAGGCAAGGCTAGCCTCAAGGCTTGCCTTTGCCTTGTCCAATTGTGATGGGTTAGAAATGGAAACCCATGGGATGTCGGCTAAATGATGTGACAAGACCTCTTCCGAATTTCCCCCTTTAAATCCATGAGAAGTCATGCTCCTATCGACAATCCCTGAAACCTCAAAACCCTTCTAGGATTACCCTTACACTAGCAACCAAGACTTTAAGAGAATTCTACTGAAAATTCGGCAGAACATCCCTAGTGAAAGTGTCAAACCAAACTTTCACTTATCAGACGAGTGATCAATTAACCAAACCAACCTGAACCAACAATTTCAAATAACCCAAAACCAACCAAACCACATAAATAACTTACAAACAAACCCAAAAAGGTTAATCAGAGCAAGCTAGGTTTAAAATTAATTTACAAATCCAACAAAAGGTCTTACGTAGTGGTTATGTAGCAAAATATGATGCCTCAGCCTAGGGATGTATCCTCGTCACTCTCTACGGCCTGGAGGGGCGTAAAAACAAGAGAAAGTTATAAGTGGACAAAAAGAACGATTTTAAAACATAATTTCCGAGGAAAATATAATATCCCCTCCTTAATTAAAAACCATGCATGCAAAATTAAAATCCATTTTAATGAGCTAAATAAATAAATATATATACATAAAAACTTACCGGAGAAAGCTTTTGTAACAAAAACCCAATGGGACCCAAAATTCCTTGCAAATAAGCACCCCGTGGTCCACAACCATGCTTTGAAAATCCTCCTCGAAGGAACTTAAAACACAAGAAAACACGCACTCAAACTACTCATAATAAAGTATCCCTCCATCCCCAAATGCACCGGGAAAGGCAATCCAACACGGGGACGTGCCCTCCTAAACATCGCTGAAAATACCTCAAATCAATAGCTAGGGAATCAAGAGATCCAACACGGGGATCTACTCATCTAACCACCTCTGAAATTAACTCATATCAATGGCTAGAGAATCAAGTGGTCCAACACGGGAACCCTAACCCAGTCACACATATATGAAAATACCTCAAAGATATGAAGCTGAAATCCAGTACTACGCGCATAGACAACCTCAATGAATGTATGACGGAAAATACCTCAACATCATACATCGGAGAAATAATTCAACCCTCAACGAGCACAAGACGGAAAATACCTCAACATCATGTGTCGGAAACATAATCCAACTCTCAACGAGCACATGATGGAAAATATCTCAACATTGTGTGTCGGAGACATAACCATAATAACTTGGTATGGTAAAAATAGTGAAAGTTAGTGGTGTGAACCTGAAATCTCAAAACTGAAAATCATTTACCTGGCTTAAGCCAAGATCATCAAAACCCGGGCCGAAGCCGAAAACCACATAACCGAGTGCAAGCCCAACATCACATAACCGGGCCTAGGCCCCAAAACATTTTCAAACTATTATTGAAATCCACCATTAACAATAAATTGTTTTAAAACATTAAATATGCATGCATACGCTTTATAAAAACAAAAGTCCATTCACTGGAAGCTCAAGCAAGCTCAACATTGAGCTGTGTGATCCTCTGTAGTCCCCAGAGCAGTATCGCTTGTCCAAAAGTGACAACCAGAATCAATGATTAACATTTCCAATCCTTAAACCCGGGCCATATCTTCCGTAGTTTCTCACATGCTCTCAACGGTCCTAAACTAGCTTAAATTATTGTAAATCGAAACTAAATCCAAAATGACAAGCCGAAAGTCAACTTGCCGATTTAGGTTACAATAATAACGAACTATATTAATAACTCAACTGTGATCCAAAAATAGAAGAGTTGACTAAAAGTCAACATTCATTCAACTTGGCTCGATTTCGGATCAAACCCCTAGAAATTCAATTCAGAGTTTATGGACCTCCGATTTCCAATCCCAAAGTTCTGGCAGGTCAATAATAATTCCACAAACATACTACTGAAATTTGAAAGGAATCCAACGATCGGATTTTCATTAATCGAGAAAAACACTCGTTGGTCAACACGGATTAATACACTCAATTTTCAACTATCATGAAAATCAAAACCAATTATACCAATATGTAGGGCTTAATGAGTAGATGAACTTTCATATCTGGGCCGAAGGTCAAAAGTGATCCGAAGTGATAGAAAAATATGAAAAACGGTCCGAAATCTCGAAACTTCTCGGGTTAAAACTTGTCGCCTGAGGTGGGCGTAGTTGGCCGGAATCGATGGGTGGGTGGCGCGGCGGTCGTGCGGGTCTGTTTTAATTTTTCTCTTCTTTGTTGGTTCCAACTTCAATTCCATAATGGAATTGATTATTAAAACCATTAATACAAAGGAAAACAAGGCGGTGCGAAACCTTGTCAAAAGGTGGGATCCCTGATCAATGACACTTGTCAACGATCACAATTAAATTTTTTTTCCTTCAAAAATTACCAATATGCCCTTTAACTATTCAGATTTGTAACTTCCTTATACGAACTCCAATTTTTTCATGTTGCTTATCAATGAAGTCGTGAGGTCGAGATGTTCTAGAAATTGACTTCCAAAAGTATTTAAAAATAAAAAGTGACTTCCAGACCCTCTACCTCACAAGAGCAAAATCATAATTTTTCTAAAAATTTACGAAATTAATTAAATTTTAGGTACAAGTCATTACATGATGCCTTGCCTAGTCCATTTGTCTCCCATTAGACATGCTCTTATCATACATATTGAGTATCGATTTTGCTAAATTTGAGACTTTTTAAATCTTCAAAACCTAAGAATATTGAAGATGAGGAATACCTCGTTTGGTTGATTGGAATTTTAATTTGGGAATAAGAATTATATTATTTTCCATTATTATTCTTGAATGGAATTGGTCTTTTAATTCATTTATTAGCGTTTGGAACAATTTATGGATTTGGAAGAGGAAATAAATTACATTCCTATTATGTCCAGAGTCTTAAAAAAAAAATTGAATAAAAACAAAAATTCTTTGATTTTGTATTATTAATGCTTGATTAGATTCATCGTTGCCATTTTAAGAAATTGAAAATTCATTAATTTGGGATTGTTATTGCTTGATTAGATTTAAATAGTCAAAGGGCATTTTTTGTAATTTTACATTCCATATGACGTATGAAATTGAAATACCAACATGAAGCCTTAATTATAATCCCCCTCTTAGGTAGAATTTATTCCAGTAAACACCTCCCTCTTTTCCTTTCCATAGCTCGCTAAATATAAAAACTTGATAAAATGAGAAATAAATTACCATTCCATCTATGAATTCCATCAAAACAAATGAGACATAAGTATCAATCTTGTCATGTAGGAGAATCGAACAGAATACTTACTACCCTGCACGGGAGTGTTCGTATACATCATACATACACCCAATTTTTTTTTTAATGGAAGAGGAATAGATTATAAAACTCCATACGGACAACCAAAAAACCCAATTTAAAACACTAATGCCAACCACCCCAGGTAAAGGCTGACCAGAGGTGGACCAATATGATTCAAAATGATGTGAAAATTGATTATTTATGTAAACACTCCTTAGAGGTTTTATGGTGTTCTCACAAAATCCCTCCAGTTTGCTTCCAACTTCTTACTTCTTGCTGTCTCTATGAGACACTTAACACCAGTTGAGGTTTTAAATTGATTTTACATAATCCCTTTATAATTACATCATAGTATCGTTAAATAATTGTTGAGCCTCCATTCCAAACTCCCTTAATTACATCATAGTATCCTTACATAATCCTTTTATAATTGTTGAGCGTCCTTTTCAACTCCATTGGTTTTCCTGGGCCTCTCGTCACTCACACTGAGCCCAATAATTCTCATCCCATGTTGCCGCAAACCACGCCAACTCCGCAGCGGTGTTCTCAGCTTTGCCATCCAAACTATTCTCTGGATAATGTTGCCTACACAAAACTGGTACAGCACTCTACTAAAACTGGGTCTTTAATCTATGGCAAGCTTGCTCACGCCCACATGCTCAAAACCTCGTTTAAGCCCTGTCTGTTTTTGCTCAACAATCTTCTCAGTATGTACTGCAAACGCGGAGAATTGGACACTGCACGCCAGTTGTTTGATGAAATGCCTAAGAGAAATGTAATTTCGTACAACTCCTTGATTTCAGGATACTCCCAGGTTGGTTTGTTTGATAAAGCAATTGGTGTGTTTAATGAAGCAAGAATGGCTGGTCTAAAGCTTGATAAGTTTACTTATTCGGGTGCTTTGAGTGTATGCAGTCATGTTGGTGACATTGAGCTGGGGAAGCTGGTTCATGGCATGATAGTCCTGAGTGGGTCGGCATCAGATGTTGTTTTGATCAATTCCCTTATTGATATGTACTCCAAGAGTGGCCTGGTTGATCATGCGAGGATTTTGTTTCGCAATTCTGGTAACTTGGATGATGTCTCATGGAATTCCTTGATTGCTTGTTATGCTCGAACTGGTGCTATCGAGGAAACATTAAGAGTTGTGGTGAAAATGCATAAATGTGGTTTAAGCTTGAATACCTATACACTGGGAAGCGCCCTTAAGGCATGTTGCAAAACTTTTGATCATTCAAAACTACTTGGGAAAATACTTCATGGATACACAGTCAAACTGGGGTTGGACTTGGATGTTGTTGTCGGCACAGCATTGCTTGCTATGTATGCAAAGACCGGTGATTTAGGTGATGCAATACGAATATTCAAAATCACACCTTACCCTAATGTTGTAATGTATAATGCAATGATTTCTGGGTTCCTCCAAACAGAGACATTTTCTTATGAACATGCAAACGAAGTGTTCAACCTTCTAGCTGAGATGCAAAGTCTAGGAATCAAGCCTTCAACATTTACTTTTTCAATCATACTGAGAGCTTGTAAATCATTTGAAGCATTTGAGTACGGGAAGCAAGTTCACACTCAAATCTGCAAGTACGACCTACAGGGAGATGAATTCATTGGATGTGGACTTATTGATTTCTACTCTTCATTGGGTTTATTTGAGGATGCCTTGCAATGCTTTAACTTATCTCCCAAGCTTGATATTGTCTCATGGACATCAATGATTGCAGGTTATATTCAAAATGGGAAAATTGAAAGTGCATTTGCATTATTTTATAAATTTATGGCATTCGGAAAGCAGCCTGATGAGTTCTTAATATCAAGCATGCTGAGTGCATGTGCTAATATGGCTGCAGCAAGATCTGGAGAGCAGATCCAAGGATATGCTGTAAAAGCTGGCGTTGGGAAGTTCACTATTGTTCAAAATTCACAGATATGCATGTATGCAAAGTCTGGAGACATTGATTCTGCAAATTTGACCTTTGCAGAGACAAAAAACCCCGACGTGGTGTCCTGGTCTGTGATGATCTGTAGCAAAGCACAACACGGATGTGCAATGGAAGCATTGAAGCTTTTTGAATTGATGAAAGATGGTCGAATTGCACCCAACCACATCACATTCCTTGGAGTTCTGACTGCATGCAGTCACGGAGGGCTTGTAGAAGATGGTTTACGGTAGGGTATAACAACTGAAAGCTTATATTTCCTTTGCTTCCTCTTGTTTGGTTTGGAATAAGAATGGAAAAGATAAAATCGAGATAAAGTAACTTCAATTTCCTCCTCTAACTTTCTGCACAAAATAGGTGAACTTTGATACGAAATACGGATATTTTAAACTTTCCACCTATTCTCCGTTAGTAACCAAATATATGAACATATTACAACTTTCCTTTTCACTCTTGCAAGGTGAGTTATTTTCTGACTTCTACCTTTTGTAGTTTGACAGGGATATATCTCGTCTAATTGTGTGGTTTAACTAGTCTTGTTAATGCAGATATTTTGAGAGCATGAAGAAACATTATGCCATGGCGGCCAATGTAGAGCACTGGGCCTGCATGGTTGATCTCCTTGGTCGTGCTGGAAGGCTAGTGGAGGCTGAAAATTTCATTCTCAACTCAGGTTTCAAGGAGAATCCAGTTATGTGGCGAGCCTTGTTGAGTGCTTGCAGGGTATATATGGACACTGTTGCTGCAAAACGTGTTGCAGAGAAATTAATTGATCTTGAACCAGAGGCTGCTGCTTCTTATGTTCTTCTGTACAACATTTACAATGATGCGGGCATAGAGTTATCAGCCAAAAAAATTAGGGAATTGATGACAGATCGAGGAGTAAAGAAGGAACCTGGTCTAAGTTGGATAGAGGTTGGAAACAAAGTTCATTCTTTTGTTAGTGGTGATCAATCTCACCAAATGGTCCAAACCATTTATGCCCGGTTGGAAGAAATGTTGGGTAAGATAAAGAAAATAGATTGTATTGATGGCAAGCTGATTACTTATGAACCCGAGCTCAAGGACAGCAAAGTGGTAAATTACCATAGTGAAAAGTTAGCTGTAACTTTTGGAATTATCAGCTTGCCACCATCAGCTCCAGTGAGGGTGATGAAGAACTTGAGAGTCTGCTCTGATTGCCATACTACAATGAAGCTCTTCTCCGAGGTGGAAAAAAGAGAAATAGTTCTAAGAGATCCGATTCGTTTTCATCATTTCAAAGATGGTTCTTGTTCTTGTGGGGATTACTGGTAGTCACGTCGAGCATGTATTGAGAGTTGCATAATTGGATAAATGGTCTCTTGTGGTCATCCTGATTCCGGAGACAACCTTTTTCCTAAATAAACAATAGGCAGTACAAGAGTTGTCAAAAGAATTAGAATAGATGGATCCTGTTTGGAAGAAGGTACATGAGATCTCATTAAATAGGAACCTAAAAACAGACTGGGAACATCTTACGGGAAACAGTTTGGACTTATCTGAACACCGAAGTCCGGATGATCAAGTATGCCAACGGAGGCGGGTAAATTTAGGTATAATTCATTAATCTCAGTGAGTTAGTGTTTGCATTAACTAAATGGAAAAGAAACGCCTTTGCCTAGGCTCAGTTTGTTTCGATAGAATTGGTTCCTCTGAAAAGTTTCCTGCCTTGACTTCACTTTTAATGGTCATTTGAACCTAAATCTGATTTTGTCATGAAAATTTTGCATCATAAAATACAACAATGTTTGTATGCATTGCATTGAATTGAAATCATTACTATAACACAACATGCACACTAGAAGCCTTTCTCTTAAAATGAAAATTGTGCACGCAATTAAAACTTTTCCATGAAAACACTGAAAGTTTGTTTAGTTTTCCAAAAGAAAGTCTTTTCCTTTAAAACCTTAGAGAATCAGTGTTTCAGCTTCACTTTAAAGCCTCTGATCCTGTTACCTCCTCCAGCTCGCTCATTTATAATCGGCAGTGCTTGGTAGAGAAGCAATGACAGAAGAAGCCATTGGTGTTGGATCATCTATTTCAGGTAAGTTTTACTAATCGTATTAATTTTTTTTTTCCCTTTCTCATTGGATAACACATTTTGACTCAAAATTCCTAACTGGAAAATGGTATTTGCTTAAGGTACCATCACAGTTGCAGCATCTTCTTTTAGATTAAGATGGTTAAGAGGAGGCCCCAGGCTCTATATAACAAGAATTGGACAGATTCGAAGTATTTGTTCCTTGAAATAGTTAGAGAGTTAACGTTGAGGCTGCTAGCTTCATCAGCTAAAGTCCCCTGATCTTGTTACCTCCCTTCAACTCAGCACATATTTTGGAGACGCTTGTTGGAGATTGATCCTCAAACCAAGCAATTGACCTTTCTTATCTGTACTTCAGGTAACTTTTATTGGATTTGTTTGTTTGTGATTACAGTGTCTGTCTGCTTTGTACTTTTAGCTGGTTCTGTTCTGGTGAACTTTGACGGGAACAAATTAAAGTAAATTGCTGTAGCCAAGTGGTGGAAATATTTTATTTATTTCTTCATTTGATAATCTAGAGATTATTATCTTTACTATAAAAGAGAATTCACTTTGTCAACCGGAAAAAATTAGAAAACAAATATAACCCTTCACTTAACCACATTTAAAAGAAACTTAAAAACTGAGTTAATGTACTAATAATAGGCCATTATCTACACACCCTTTCTCTATCTGGAAAACTTCTTGTTCTCTTTCTATTGCATTTTCCACGTAGTGACTTTCAGTATATCGCCCTAACTTGCATCCATCATATTGTACATACATTGTAAGTAAGTGGTGCTTCTAGTTATCATGCTTATTGTTATTACTACTATTATTATTATAAATGCAAGAGGACTAATTATTTCTATTTTATCTAGTTTAGATTTCCTTTTTTGGTCAAGTTTCTAGTTTAGATTAGAACCAGAATACAGGGTTAACAATTGGGATTTTCTCTCAGAACTAAGCTTTGTATCACGATGGGGAGGGTAATTCTGGAATCGAAAGCTCTTGGTCTTGTGTTTCATGGAAGCTTTCGTGAACTGCTACTAGACACTTTCATGTGTCAGTACCATTCCGACTTCGTAGTGTCTCAACCTCACTTTCTACCCCACACTAGTTCAACTTTTCATACAAATGTTAGTACCATCAAGTCATTGATAATCTTCTAACCGTTCTAAGGTAGAATACAAACGTTATTGTCCAAAAGAATTCGTTGGACAAATTAAACTTTGAAAACCTACTTGATTAATCCTATTTAATTATATACCATACTTTTTTTTCTAACCAATTATAGGTTATACCTATATCCATGAAGATGCTAAAATGAAGAGCCGTATTGCGGTTGCTTTCTTGCAGTTGCAGCCCTTAGATTACTTCCCTTTATATCCTTCTTGAATGCAGCTTCAGAAAGGGTGCCTGTTCTTTGTATCTCAACCATGGGAAAAAAAATTAAGCATGAATTTATTGCTCATGAACCAAGCAGGAGAGTAAGCTTCCAAAGGAGAAAGGAAAATCTGTTGAAGAAGCTGAATGAGATTACAACTTTGTGTGGGGTTATTGCCTGTGCCGTTATCTATGGTAGTTCTGATAACAAGTGGACTGTGGATGTCTGGCCTTCTCCAGAAGAAGCAGTTATGTACTTGAAATATTTAATGATTTACCTGAATTCAAACGAGGTAATTTCATGATGGATCATGAAGGCTTTCTTATGAAAAATATTTCCAGATTGAAGGGACAATTGAAAAGAGCCAGATCTAGAAATCAAGAGCTTGATGGGAAGCTACTTTTGATTGAATATCTGGAAGGTAAGAATTTACATGATCCTATTCATCGCTACTTTTGATTGAATATCTGGAAGGTAAGAATTTACAAGATCCTGTTCATCGCCTTAAAAGTTTTATCTCATTACTAAAAGGATTGAGTTCTTGGAGAGATCTCACTTCTCAGCCTACTGAAGTTGATGTAGAAATTGATTCTGATGAGATCGACGGCGGATCATGGCATTAATAGGGGCTGTCGTTGACGACAACCAAGGCCAGTTTAGTTTCTGTTGGAGAAGTGATACAGGTATTCTTGTTTTACCTGTATTGTCCCAGATGTACGTTTTTCCTGAATAAAAGGAAGTCTTTTTCTTCTCAATAATGGTCATAGCTTGACTCTTCTCTTCTCTAAATATAGATTCTTCGCGGAAAAACAGCTATAACTGATCTTGGTTGGCCTGAAAAGAGAACCCGCGGAAAACCAGCTATATCTGATCTTGGTTGGCCGGGAAAAGAGAACCCGCGAGTGCTGTTCAGTTAGGATGTGCCCCCCTGAAATTGTTCTTTGCTATCTTGAGTTGTATCATGCATTCATCACAAACAAACCTACTTTTGTCTTGGTAGCAAATAGATTTGTCTCTAAGACAAATTTTTGTATACAACTAGGTATCAAGTTTAGATTTTGCAACATTTTTGGAATTCTGGTCCGGTCCAATTCGGGATCATTGAAAGGAAGCACACAATCTACTACTTTACAAGGATCATACACAAAAATGAAATTCTTAGTACAATACAAGGAGAGTGTAGCATTATCATCACGTAATATACAAGTATCCGAATGATCCATATGCGTCACGTTGCAGTAGCTAATAGTAGAAATTTAATTTACAAACCAAAAGGAATTCAGGTAAACATCCATCATCAAAACAAAAGTTGATCCTCAACAAGCAAAGAAGAAGGTCAAAACAAAAGTTGATCCTCACCAAGCAAAGAAGAAGGTCAAAACAAAAGTTGATCCTCAACAAGCAAAGAAGAAGGTTATCAGCAGCACGAAGTGTGCAGGCGCTGGGCAAGGTATACAAGATGCCAACTGAGAGCCATTAGCGACATGACATTAAGGAGTGATGAATATGAATTTAGCTTCTTGAGCCTGTTGCGCATCTCGTTGAGCCGATCGATATCAGATTGAACTACCTCTTGCACCCTTGTTTCTACGACTTGTGGGGTATGCATGGTTGACGGTTCCCCTTGGGTGGTGGTTCGGTGCTGCTCAGATTGGGTGGTGGTTGTGACACCATGTACTCTCTCTCTTTCTCTTCCTTCTTCCTTCCCCACCTTCATCCTCTCAAACATCACCTGCATACATTCTTTGCAATGAGAGGAAGGAAACAAAGACGACGCACTTGAATTCCTCTCTCTTTTTTTTGGTGCTAAATGAAAGTCAATACAAACCCTAAAATAGAGGGTAAAGCAAAACGAAAACGCAACGGAAAGCCGCAAATAGAGCAGCCAAGGCACCAAGTAACAAGCAAGCCTTTCAGCTATAACTCCACTATTTTTCAAGTTAAAAGAAGAAATAGTTGTTGTGTGCACATCTAAACCGCTTTCAATTTCCAAGCTACATCAAAACCTTAATACCTATTGAGAAGAAATTAGCAACATTTTTCATGGGAAAATGTAGCGAACTAGACACCAGAGTGTACCATCATGAATGCATTGGCTTACGATGCCATCATGTAGTGATCCTTGGACTCAAATGAAACTATGGAGTTGGAAAATTTTAGTGATTACTTGGTCTATCTGTTTTCTTCTGTGAACTACGGTGGCAAACACAAACTCCCACTTTTCCCACAATGCCCCTAAACTATTACCAAAACCAATTTTCCCACAATGCACGCGCATTCCAAACAACCTATTTCGTAATCAGGTGCAAATTGCAAAGATAAAATAACATAATTTCTGTATGTATAAATATGTAAGTTTACTTTAGTGGATTGAGGCTCCAAGTATAACATGTTGACTAAAGTCATCGACAACGCAGCCAACAGATTATAATTCTGCAACATATCAACAGCCTTCCCTGTGAACATCTTGTTTCTAAGTCTCCACAAATGCCCCAACAATGCCATCCCAACATTGTAACCCATGGCCCTAAAATACGCCTTATAAATCTTGCTCTGTACCATCCCAAACTGCTGTGGCGCCAAATTCCCCGACAACACGTGGCTCGAAACCAAGGTGATCCACATGGACATCCCATATGCCGTAGCCAACCCGAACAAATGAGCCACCGACATCAAACCATCTACCGCACCCGTGGACCTCAAAGCACCGTACCAAATCTCCCTCCCTTTGTGGCCCCACCAATTAAATCTTTCCCGGGTCCCACTCTTGAGCTCCTCCGCCGTCTCTTTCGCTTTTTCCGCCAAGTACTCCTTCTGATTCGATATGTTTCTTTGTATATCACCCTTCATCGTCATTCCCATTTCCTTCGCCGTCTTCGCGGCGTCCTTCGCCGTTTCCTCCACCTCATGTGCCTTATCCGCCACCATCTCTTTTGCCTTTTCGTACACATTACCCACCGCCTCCCCCGCCTTCTCGTATGCATTCTCCACCGCCTCCCCTGCCTTTTCATACACATTCTCCACCGTCTCCCCCGCCTTATGAGCTTCCTCTTTCGCGCCGTGCGCAGTCCCCTTAATTATTTCCTTTTTCATCTCGATGGCATTCGCAATCTTGTGCTTGCATTTACTATAGGCGTCGCAAATGAGCTCTTTCGGGCTGTGGCCCTCGCCGTGGCCGGGATTCGGGAGAACAGATCCCGCTTCTTTGATGTTCTCCATGGCGTTGTTTAAAGATCTCGCCACCTTTGACGGCGACGACACGTCATTGTTGGAAATTGAGGACTCTCCGTGAGAGGGAAGGTCCTGTTCCGACAAAATCGAAACCTTGGTGTTTGTTTGGCCATGTTCATCGTACTCCACAACGACAACTCTGTGTCCATTCTTGATAATGACTTCTCTGTGATGCTGCTTCTGGTTCTGATTATTTGGTGGGCTTGGGTTTGGAGACCACACTCCAGCGCTGACCAGTGAGCTCACAACAAGAAAGATGGCCACAAAATTCATCATTTTTTCCTCGGTATTGATTGTATTTTCTTAATTTTCTGATTTTGGGTCGTCAGTGAAGATCAACACAGTTGCAGAGGTTTTGTGTGTGCACAAAATTTGGAGTTTTGGACATGATACTAGCAATACGGTGCACAGGGGGTTGACACGTAATGCGTAGGGGCTTGAGATGGAAGACACGTGTCCAGTTTGATGCCACGTAGAATTGTGCGTGTCAATCGGACAATGTACGCAATTGGGCATGTGGCCTATCTTTGTTTATGATCGGTGCATTCTTCTGCTTATATCTCAATATCTCATCTCCAGTTTTTACACGTGTTTGTGCGCCAATTTCCTCTGGAGACAGAAATCTCTATCGTCAGTAAAATGAATTAATGCTGATATGCTGGTATTGACACCCATTACTTAAGACATGTAGATATTTAAATTTGAGACTGATGATTACAATCTCGTGAATAAGAATATTATTAAATTAATTTTAATACTTAAATATGTGAAACGAAAAAAGAATACCACTTTAATTGCATCTAGGGAATTTTGAAATTTGATACAGTGAAACTCTCCAGTTTCCACCAACATACCCTAAAATGTAATTGGCCATGTTTATAACTGCTTAATTTGCACCTCAACTCATAAAGTTTATGATCTTTGACTGGACATTTGAGAAGAGATGCTAGAGATTAATTATTAGATGTTATAATTTTCCTAAAGAAGCAACTACTAATTATGTCCTACATTTAATCTAATTTCTAATTTGTCTTCTTTTTTTCTGGTGACAAAGGAAATAACAGACGCAAACAGCCACACTAAATAGGAGTCACGCAGCCGCTGGGGACACCCAGAACATCATTGTCCAACAAACAGACCACTCTCACAGGAGGATCGTCCAGAATCGTCGTACCAAGATCCAAATCATGCCCAAAATTAGCTAAACCGTCTGCCATTGAGCTGCATTCTCTGAACATAGATGATCGATAAAGGTGTTGCAGACACCCACCCGTTGGCCTCTCTGGTGGTGGGAATCCGATCGTTGTTGGGGCGTATGAAATCAAAAAAAACTAGTGTCATGTTGGTTTCTGTCATGATGTGCCAGTTGCGTATCAAATTTTGGTGTTTGTAAGAAATCGATTTTAAACTATACTGAATTAGTCATAACAGTTTTGATTTATACGTTTTAAAAATCATGCCAAACGATACCGAATAGAAATAATTTAATATATATATATATATATTTAATATTAAATATAAATCCAGCTCATTCCTAATTCCTACAGCTCAACTCAAATAAGTGAATAACCTAAGTCCCCAGTCCCCTATTTCTAATATGATTAGTAGGTTTTTTACTCAAAATGCTCCCTGTAATTAATATTATATCCCACTTTCTCTCATAATTCGATTTTTGTTGGACTAAGCCCCTTGAAATCTCTAATTCGTTCCACTTTATCCCATTTCCGTCTATTCCATCAATTCTCCGTTAAAAATAACACGTAACGATGACGTGGCCCAACATATTAGCACATGGCACGGGCATTTTAGTAAAATCATATGACGTGGCTGCTTACTGATAAAAAAGTGGACCCCACCCATAATTTAAACCAGTGGGAACGGGCTAGAGCGGGCAACGCGAATTTGAAACACCATTTGGGGGTTTCTCTGCTCTGCTAGGGTTTTTCGATGTTGGGTTGAATTCATAGACTAAATTGGGGGTTTGTGGAGAGGATTACGTACGGTAAGATCGCAACAACCAGTGCAGAGGAGTGGCGTGGGAAGTTGAAGATGATTCCTCAGGAGGCTGCATGGGGACAACTAGTTTACGGAAGATCGTTTTAGAGTCTTTGACCGTGTAAATACTGATGATGGACAATGATCAAATTCGAACCCAACTGTTTAAACCCACTAATGCAGCGACATCTTGATTTCTTCAGCGAGAATTCGCATGAAGGCATGTTAATGGCCGTGATTCTCTACCACCAGAAAATCTAGCCGTCTCCAGTCTTCCCAGAAGTCTAAATTCACCCTCTGTCTCTCTTCTTATAACACTTTCTTTTGATTCTTGGCAAATTTCCGAGGTTGAGGAACTCTCAAAATTACTGTGTTTAAGCTGAGTTGAGAACCTGAGATGGCATAATCTATTTCTCCTTCTTTTAGCTCACTTTATTATAGATCTTTCTTTTTGCGGACATTGGATGCATATGAAGGTGGATGCAAACGATTGGGGCTGCTTCACCTTTCCTCGCGATCTCCTTTATTGAACAACAGGCTGTGGTGGTGATTTACTAAAATGCTCATACAATGTGGTGCCATGCCATCGCCACGCGTAACAGAGAACGGATGGATCAGACGGAAATGGGATAAAATAGAACGAGTTATAAGTTTCAGGGCTTAATCTAACAGAAATCGAATTCGGGGATTTTAATAAGAAGTCATTCCTTCCGTTACCACATCATCCGCTTTTGTCCTTTAGTCATATGTATCGTTCCTTACATACCCATAACACCTTTACTACAGAGTTAAGGCAAAAAAAAATAAAAATAAAAAGAAGATGATTTTCACACTTTACAAATTATTTACTGCATTCTATTTTTTTATTTTAATATTTTTCTATTTTTTCATTAATCAAACTTCCAAATTTATCTTTTACCTTAATTTATTTTATTTTATAAAATTTTTATAAACACCTTTAACTTAATTTACTTTATTTTATAAATTTTTTAAAAACCACCCTAACTAAATGGGGGGACCACTTTTTTGCCCACCTCACAACACGACTAATATACCGCCATGTTTATTAAATATTAAAAAAATCAAACTAAATCTAAACAAAAATAAAAGAAAAATCCTAGAAAATCCGGGCTAAAGCCGAAAATCCAAAGACCTCGATCGAAGCCAAAATCCATGAATCCAAAATCCATACAACCATAGCCCATAAAACTGAAATCCATAAACCGGACCATAGCCCAAAATCTCATAGCCGAGCTTAATGCTCAAAATCATTTTCAAAGTCGGTAACGAAAACTCATCATCCATAATAGGCCATTTGAATAATTATTCTAAATTTCTGAAAATTCATAAAAGATAATAAAAACATTTTAGAATAACTATTCTAATTTACCAAAATTACTATTTACTAGGAATTCATTTGACACTCACACTAATGCATGCATTGGGATTTGAAACCAAAATCAACTCACCGAAAGCTCGATTAAGCTCAATCTTGAGCTGTACGTTCCTCCACTGTCCTCGAAGTAGTATCACCTGTCAAACATAGTAATCGGAGTTACTAAACGATAATTAAAAACTTAAAATCCAACCCCCTAAACACCGTGAGTACAAGCGCGCTCTAAACGCGTTTAACGTGACTTTGAACGTCTAAAACAAGCCCTAAATAGACTTTGATTGACCCAAAACCTGTGCCAAAAGATCTGGAACGTCAAAAACATGAAAATACGAGTCACCGGAGCTCGGGGAAGTACCCCACGCGCCGCCATGCTCCGATGGCTTAGTGGGTGGCTTCCTCCACGCACCTAGCATTGTTCACGGGAATATTCCGTCGTCGACAGAATATTCTGTCACCGGACCTCCATAACCACCCCAACTTCAACCTTCATAGCTCCCTCATTTCTCAATCAAATTCAATGTTCTAATAATGGAAATCTATCTACTCGAGCAAATGAATCCAAATATGAAGTCCAAATCAAAAATCCTTATCGGTGGTGGCCGGAAATTGAGAGAGAAGCTCCGATCAATTTTTAGGCCTTTGTTTCTCCATCCACAAGCGTCCTCACGCTTTAAGAATGATATGGTTGAGCTTGTGGGGAGGAAAGGAAGCTTTTTATGTCCATGGTTTGGGTTGAAACATCCAAGAAATTGGGTGATGACTGTGGTGTGTTTTAGTGTGTTCTGTAGGCTAAGAAGAAGAAAAATCAAGAGAGAAAGGAGAAGAAAATATCTTAATGAGGAGAGAGAAATGAGAAGAAAATACCTTAATGAGGAGAGAGAAAAGGATAAGGAACTTAAATAAAAATCTTGGGTCAAAATTACCAAAGAATCCCTTGTACTTCCTAGACCCGTAACTTTAATCAAACGAGCTTTGATTTTCGCATGCCGCTTTTCTACGAACTCGTGAGTTCGAGACACATGCAATGGTTTGAGAAAAAACTCCCAAAAGTGTCTCCGAACAAAAAAGTGACTTTCGAGCTCCTATTAAACCCAAGGGTAAAATTGACCTTCTCCAAATTAATTTAATAAAATTCACTAATTAAAATACGGGTCTTTACAGTCTGGAGTTGTCGGGTCGGACCCACTCGTCAACAGTTGGCACCGTCTGTGGGAAGGATATGACTGGCTACCGCACTTCCTTAAAGTAAAACCCAGCAAAGCTATTAACACACCATGTGCCCCCTTGGCCTAGAAGCCCTGGCACCCACAATGCAGAAAGAAGCAAGAAGAAGCGCCAAAGTGAGAGAACTCGAATAGGAGACCTGGAAGGAAGGATGTCCGAGCTTCTTAGCGGAATGGAGAATATCCAAACCATCAGCAGCGCGCTCCACACTCAGAACATGACCTTCCAGGCCCATCATAATCATCTGACAGACCAAATCATGCAAACCCGGGAACGCCTTGACTAGAGCTCTACACGCATTCAAAGAGTCGAAGATCACCTCTTCGGACCTAATGGAACTTCTGGCCTACCTGGTGCCCCAGTTCAGAGAGACCCGGGAGCATAAACTAGCCAACTAGTAGGGACAGTCACCGCTGAGCCAGCTACCCAACTAGGCAAGAATGACGGTCAACCCACTTTGGACCAAAGGAAAGAGCAGGCGGCCAGGAAGGCCAAGGCCCTAGTAGTAGACCTAGAGGATCCTAATTCTAATTGCTTGACAATGAGACTCAGAGAACTTATGAACGGAGAGCTGAGAAATGTGTGGGACCGCCTTGGTAGAGTGGAGGCGGGGCGATCATCGGGCACCTGCTTGGCAGAATACTATGAAGAAAAAATCATGCCCTCCACCCAAGACCTCATAACAGCTGAAACTATTGGTGATCCCACACCACTGAAAATTTCTTCCAATGATGGCTCCATTGACCCCTTCGACCATCTCGATAGCTTTAGGTACGCGATAGAGGGCAGGGGTACCAACGAGGCTAGCTGCTGCCGCATGTTCCCTACCACCCTCAGAGGACCTGCCAGCAATTGGTTCATGCACTTCGCCCCTGAATCAATATCCTGCTTCGTTGACCTAAGGAAAGTCTTCTTGGAGAGGTACATGATCATCTCCAACCGCCTGTACGCAGCCACCGACCTTAGCACTGTACGACAAGGACCAATCGAACCACTCAGGGAGTACATCACTCATTTCAGTAAAAAATATGTGAAATGCATAGGTGTCGATGATGCAACGGTTCAAAATGCCTTGGTGGGAGGACCCAGAGCGGGTGACTTCTTCTTCTCGTTGATCAAAACCCCACCCCCCCTAGAGACCTACAAACACCTCCTCCGCGAGGTGACCAACTATAGTCGAACTGAGCAACTTAACGATGCGAGGAGGGCCACTGCTCAGCCAACACCACCGTATAAGGCAAATCATGGGTGGGACCATAGTTAGGTTATCAAAAATTAGTATGGACAGTCGGGGCGAAGGAAGCGTTATGACCAAGAGTTCACCAACCGAAGAAACGACCATCACCATGGCAGGCCTCAGGGCTACTCCAGCTACACCGCCCTCACCACTACTAGCATTGAAGTCTTCAATATTATTGAGAGGGAGCTACCTACCCCACGACCCTTGAACCAACCATTCCAGGGTACCATACCAACAATTGCAAGCAATTGAAGGACGAAATTGTGGCCTTAATACGAGGATGCCACCTGGCCGAGTTTGTGGCAAGGCGGGTACCTGTTCATCTGGCAGAAGAACCATCTTCAGCCTTTACTGTGCCCCCATAGGAGCTTCATAGCTACTATCTCGGGAGGAGCCGCCGTCTCGGGATCCTCCAGCTGCAACTCCAAGAGTTATGCAAGGGTAGCAATACAGGAAAGCAAACACACCCTATCTGTGGAATACTCGTACAGGCTAGAGAAGAGGAGCAGGACCGAGTCATGACCCATCACCTTTCCAGAAAGTGAGGGTAGAGAGACCCGCCAAGCACATGATGAGCCACTGGTAATTACGGCCCAGATAGCCAATTGTGAGGTAACCAGGATACTGGTCGATGGTGGCAGCTCAGCCAACATACTTTTCCTTCCCGCGTTTGAAAATATCAGTCTAAGCACCTCCGCCCTGAACATCGCCACACCAGCTCTAGTTGCATTTGGAGGGGCCGGTATAACCCCTAGGTCACCTATACCTAACGCTGACGGTGGGAACGTTTCCTGCACAAGCAAGCATCAATACAAATTTCGTCATAAAGCAAGCATCAATACCAATTCCGAATTAACCAATTGTGCTTCAGCCTAGAACATGATCATAGGCAGACCCGCATTGGTAGGGCTGGACGCAATGGTGAGCTATTGCATGTCGATCATGAAGTTCCCCACGGTAGAAGGAGTTGGGATGGTCAGAGGTGACCAGCCATTCGCACGCAATTGCTATGCGTCCACCATGTGAATGCGAACACAAGAAACCATGGTAATTATCAGCACCAAAAAAGGAGAACCCAGCACACCTACTCCCCGGGTACCTGACCTTGACCTACGAGAATGACTTCTGACCCTCAACCCTCGCCCTATGGAAGAGATTGAATAGGCACCCATTTTAGACGAGATGCCTGAGCGAGTGGTGAAGATTGGAACCAACCTACCCCAGGTACACGAGCTGACCTGATCCAATTCTTACGAGCCAACGCAACCACCTTTGCATGGTCCTTCTCAGACATGTCCGGCATAAACCCTGAAGTCATGACCCACCACCTCAGTGTTAATCCCCAGAGCAGGCCCATTAGCCAGAAAAGACAATCATATGATGTCGAATGCTATAACGCTATGCTAGAGAAAGTTGAAAAGCTCAGGTCCATAGGGTTCATTTGCGAATCCACATACCCAACTTGGGTATCTAACGTCGTAATGGTAAAGAAGTCCAAGGAAAATTGGAGGATATTTGTCGACTTCGCACACCTCAATAAGGCATACCCTAAAGACAGCTTTCCCCTGCCTCGGATTGATCAATTGGTGGACGCCACTGATGGCCACGAGCTGCTCAGTTTCATGGACGCATATTCCAGCTACAACCAAATCTGCATGCTCCCTCATGACAAGGAGAAGACTGCCTTCATTACTGAAAAAGGCCTATACTGTTATAATGTCACGCCCTTAGGCCTAAAAAAACCACCTATCATCGACTTGTCAATCGGATGTTTGCAGATCACTTGGGAAAAACAGATGAAGTATACGTCGACGACATGCTGGTAAAGAGCATCAAGGCAACCCAACACGTTGGAGACTTGGCAACCACCTTCACTATCTTAAACCGGTACCACATGAAGCTTAAGCCTGCCAAGTACTTTTTTGGCGTCGGATCGGGGAATTTTTAGTCCATTACCTTACAGCAAGGGTAGCCGCCCTCAACCGATTCATATCTTGTTCCACCGACCGCTGCCTCCTATTCTTCAAAGCATTCAAGGGTTCACGAAGAATCATTACCTGGAACGGCGAATGCTTTGCAACATTCGAAAGCCTCAAGAAACATCTAGGAGAGCCACCAATCCTCTCAAAACCATTGGAAGGGGAGGCCCTATCCCTTTTCCTAGTTGTGTCCTCCTCCGTAGTTAGCTCTGTCATCTCTCGCACTTACGGTTCTGAACAGCGCCCAGTCTATTATGTTTCCAAGGCATTGGTCGGAGCCGAGACCAGGTACCCAAGTATCGAAAAGCTAGCACTATCCCTAGTCACGTCAGCCAGGAAGCTTCGTCCATATTTCCAAGCCCACACAATTGAAGTCTTGACAGATGCACCAATGCGCCAGGTGCTACAGGAACCTGAAACTTCAGGGCGCCACATCAAGTGGTCCATCGAGCTTGGTAAATTTGATATTCAATACAAGAGCATATCTGCCCTCAAGGCCCAGGTTATCGCTGACTTGATCGCTGAATTCACCCCCCACGAGCTAGAACACCTACCCTCAGACCAAGCCGGCCTACCAAATCCACCTCCCCCTACAAAATGTCCACCTTGGAAGCTATATGTGGATAGCGCATCCAACAAGGGAGGATGTAGGGTCGGATTAGTCCTCATCACCCTAGAGGGCCACACTTTAGAATATGCCTTGCGATTCACATTCTTCGCTTCCAACAATGAAGCAGAATATGAGGCCCTACTAGCTGGTCTATGGATACCCCATGACCTGAGCGCCCAAGCCCTCCATATCAGCAGTGATTCACAACTGGTGGTAGGCCAGATTACTGACGATTTCCAAACTAGAGACCCCAACATGAGCGTTTACATGGCCGTGACAAAGAAACTCCTCAGCTGGTTCAGCTCCTACTTGGTCCTCCAGATACCTAGAGCTTATAATGACAGAGTCAACGCGCTAGCACGCTTGACCGACCGCTGCAGCCAAATCCCACGGAACCCACCTCCCGGATCCGGGTTCCTCTCTCGAGACACCACCTCGGACTTCTGCAACAAGTCATCCCAAGGCGACCAAGCAAACGGATCGCCCTCTTCCTTCGCCACCACTAGTGGACGGACGTCCAGCGCTTCGGAAGAAGTTCGATCTACCTTATCCCAATCTATGTTGTTGCTCTCATCAGAACAATGGAATGGGTCCAATGGCAGTGAATGCCGCCCCTCCAACTCGGACATCCACTCCTCTGAACCCCAAAGATAAAATAAAAGCAAAGCAAAAAGGAAGGAGAGTGTATGGAATTGCAGACTCGACAACGGAAATGAGAAGGTAAAGGAAGAGGCACTCACTAGTGTTTGCAGCACCACCCACGACCTTTGAAACTACCAACCCACAATCTCTCCACCACGCCCTTACTCAACCCTCAACGGTAGAGAAACAAAACAACAGTGAAGAAAAATGAAGAAGTAAAAAAGTATTACTTAGACAAACAAGGGCATATTTATAGCCTCCCCCAACACAATAAATCCAAAAATCACCATGCATAACCTCCAAAGGACATATCCTCTCATCATTACTACTTTTCCACATGGCCCACCACAACTCTTTCTCTTTCTTGTTTGCACAGCCAACTCTTCCACATGCCTCAACTTCCACATAAATGATGTCATAATACCACCAATTCCCATAAAACGCATGACCCACCCAACTAAAATGGTGGAGACAACAAGCCAACCGGACAAATTTGAAAATCGAACTCGGCAGGGCAATTGAGGGGACTCGGGGACTTCCCCGCCTCTACAGTAGACCCGGGCTGGGTACCCGGTTCAAGTGCACTGACCAGGTACCCGGATCAGGCACGCTAACATGTACCCAGGTCCACTAGATTCGACTCACAAGCTGGTAGAAGATTCAACTCCCCACCCGAGGTTCAACCCTCGACTAAGGAGTTGGGGGACTCCTGTTGATAGCCATCATAAGCCGAGCTGAATCTGGTAAACAGTACTTGAAAAGACTTGGTCGGGACTCACTAAAGACAAACCCTAAGGGTCCACCAAATGACTCACCTCCAGCCCAAGCTCACAAAGTCCACCCCAGGCCCAGGTCTAAGAAGGCTAAAAGCGGTGCCCAACGAGCTTGGGTAGCACACGGTCGCCTACTAGGGTAACGCTTGGGCGCCTACTCGAGGGGCGCCTAGCCTACGGAGTCCAGGCTATTACAAACAACACTTGACACATTTTCATCTACAGTTGTAAAGTAGGAACACTTGTCATATTTTCCATGGTGGAGAAGGTTCTACCTCGAGAATGCCCCTCACGCTATCTCAAGGAGCTTTGGGCAGAGATACTCCAACTTACAAGACCCTAGGTGTCAGCCTAGGGTGGTAGATGTCACTCATCAGGTGGAGTCCCCCAAAGTGAAAGTCTGGTATGAGGTCCCTGGCAGACTGGTGCCTAGTTCCACGACGGGTACCACGTCCCAAGCATAGGAGGTAGCAACTCTTATCCCTTTTCCTAGAAATACTCCTCTAATTTTACATCACAACTTAACTTCAAGTAAACAAACAAACTCTGCCTAAATACTTTCGCTTAGTAGAAACACATTTTCTCTACCTTCTCTCTAAACACATACTTACTTAGGCATCGGAGACCAAGTGGCCGGAGCTACACCGGACTCCCAAGGTTGATTTTCCTTGTCTTCTTCCTTTTCTTTCTCTTCCTTTTATTTCCTCTTAGGTACTTCAATATGGAGTGAAGAGGGACCCACTCACACGGAAGAGCTCGAAGACTTGCGGCCCAAGCTATCTTCATTCATCGTGGAAAGGGATCCGACCACCTCGTTCACGGAACCTAGGAGTTGTTCCATCCTCCGAAGGACTCCGCAGTTATCGGGTCTGACCCACTCGTCAACAACTCTCTCTCTATCTGCAGCAACAGCAAGTGGTCAGTGAGGCGCACACCATGTTTGTCCCTACGGCATATTCTGTCCCAAACTTCTAGATTGATTTGTGGATGGTTGAGGAATCATATATATCATGCATATTCAACAATGCCTCAATTCTCAAAGGATATTGCAATGTTTCCACAACAATCTCACCATGATTCACATGTTAGGATCATCTTTTACTTTTTTTACATACACCTGATAATTCTTAATTTCTCTTCCCTTAAATTCGCCAATTACACCAACTTAAATGTACCCTACAAATTGCCCCCAAGTGGAAATTTTATAAACTTTTTCGGGTGGGTTTAGTTTGACCCATCACAGTCATGGTAAAGGAAAGCATCAAAAAGACTTTTTTTTTTCTTTTGAAAAGTAAAAGAAGTTCTTTAGCAATGGATCCTCAAGCCATACAAATCAAATTAAAGAATTGTCCAAACTGAAACACCAAAATTATTAAACCAAATAGAAGAGTGATTGTAATAATATTCTAAGTTAGTGAAGATGCCAAGTATCAAGCAAGACAGATCTAATAATCCAAGGAGCTTATTATATATATACAGTGTGCCAGCACGTACTGTAGCTAATAGCTATCCATGGATTAATGGTGTGTACTGTGTACGTGGTGATACTGATACCAAATGGGCAAGGCAAAGTAGGCAACCTTGAAAATGTTGGTGTACTTTTTGGCAAATCTTCCAAACATGTCTCCAAAGTTTAAAGTGATGTGGATGAAAAAAGATCCGAATGAAGTAAAAAGAAAGCGAGCAAGCCCTTGTCCAACTTGTGGTTTTCCCCTCCTCATGCAATTTTCCCTTTCGGCCCATATTTACTTACTTTGCTGTTAAGCAAATAGCCCAACAATCTTGAAGTAAAATATTTTTTAAGGTAAATACCAGCTCCCACATCTAAAAGATTAGCTTCTTTTCCTCCACTTGTGATTAATATTGAAATTAATTTGTCAATGCATTAATTTTTTTGTTTCAGAAAAAAAAAGGGTCTCTCTTTAAGTTTATTCTTTTTTCAGAAAAAAGAAAAAGAAAACTGAGAATGACTTGTTTTCCAGAGACATGTAACATGTGTGTTTTTTTTCTTCTTTATACCATGATCTGCTACCTACCCATCTGCAGAAATAGAGTTATTGAAAAAGTTCAATTTAAAGAAGCAAGAAAAAAAGAAAATTTCTGCGTATGTTCATGGAATCATAATGCACATGATCTATCTTTCTTTTGTATTTTTAACTTAGAAAAAAAAATTATGCATCTAGTGGTATTTTTATTCACACATTATATGAGAAATCTCGAATTCAATTTTCGTGAACGAGATCTATACACATTATATATCTATATATATATAATAATCTTCGTCTTCCAATACCATTATCAAACAAAAAAAAAACACAATAAAACACACATAATGCGTAAGCCCACTTAGCACAAATAGTATTAGTAAATAATACTTAAATTAATTTTCTTTTTCATCATCTGAATATATAATTATGTGATTATTTCTTTTACAGCAATAATATGTACTTTATAGATAAGACACATTTGTCTAGTTGTATAGAACCGACTGGTTTTAATTATATATATCTCGTTATGTTTATCCTTGTCTTTATGGCAAGCAGATATTAAATGGTTGCTGCCTACCGGCGGACCACCAGATGCATCATTTTCTCTAACAGCCTCATATTACTTGTTCTATACTCCTATCTTGTAAGTTTTTCTGAAAAACAAAAAAAAAAAATCATTTAAGTTTTTCTGACAGTGAAAAGTGGCACATAGAAGCTGGTTTTTTATGGGTCGTATAATTCAAAGATTTGGGCTTGCTGACTCCATCTCTGCCAACATATGCAGTAAAGCAACGCAATTCGGCTGAGTCGGCAGGTTTTCTTTAGTTTTCTCCTATCTATTTTTATACTAGTGATTGATATATAACTTTTAATATGAATTTAAAATACATGAAAGGAAGATTAAGAAACTCAAATGCAAATGTATAGGTGTCAGTCAAATTTACCACTGTTAATGGGATCTGTTTGTTTGCTTAATTATCTTTTTGGGTCAATTAAAAAATAAAAATGTTTGGAAGGTGTGTCTCTACTTTTTCGTAGGCAAAAGGAGAATTATGGGGATTGCTGACCTTTTTAGCCATGGGGGAGCCTGTGGCTGGCTAGGGTAAAAGACTTGACAGCATCCAGAGCTGAGAGTAATGCATTATGCATCTGCCTAATTCCTTGACAGTGAGAGATCCTATTAAAAAGGGAACATTGCTTTTGGACTAAAGTGTTGTGTATCCGTCATTTTCATCGATGAAGTGATCACTTTCCCTTCTTCGCTCTTAACTCTTAACAATTCTTTTACTAAAATACACCTAAACATTATCTCCACTAGTATCACTTCATCTCTCTCACACATAAAAGTAGTGGGATCATCTACATCGGATGGGACCCATTCAATGACAAAATCAGATTTACCTCAGAGGTCAGAGTGTAAAACTTTGAAAATCACCGTCCCTACATAATATATAATCAAAATACTTGTGTTATTAGTTCAGCTTGCTTGAAATTAAATTTACCACTGTTGAAAGTGTGTCCACACACACATCATTATTTGGAATGAGAGAAGAAAAGATTACTTTTGCATCAATATACAGCAATTTTAGGCTTATAATTGAAGAGATGAGGACGCCATTATAATATCTCTTCTTCCCTACTGTTTGTGTCACAAAGCACAAATGTGTGCCCACCAGAATCTTTCTCCATCAAACGCCATATGATCCAAGGGGCCACCTCACACCACCACCAAACGCAATGACCCCTCCTCCTTTCATTCTATGCTAACATTTGTTTCTGTCTTCTTACTCCAAAATGAATACCTCATCTCTGTCTTCTCTTCTTCGCTCTCACTCTTTCACTACCCACCTCCCAATTTCCCTTCCATTTTAGCCCATAACATTTTCTCAGCTTCCAGTCACATAATTAGCTACCTGCCATGGTCAAACTAGTGGTTGAAGTTCACGATGCTAGCGACCTCATGCCCAAAGGCGACGGCTTTTCAAGCCCATTTGTGGAGGTGGACTTCGACGAGCAGAGGCAGAGGACTCAGACCAAGCCCAGAGACCTCAATCCTTGTTGGAATGAGAAGCTTGTCTTCAACGTTGACAACCCAAGAGAGCTTCCGAATAAGACCATCGATGTGGTGGTGTATAATGACAGAAAGAGCGGCCACCACAAGAACTTCCTCGGCAGAGTCAGAATTTCCGGCGTCTCCGTCCCATTCTCCGACACTGAAGCCCAAACCCAACGCTACCCACTTGACAAACGCGGCCTCTTCTCCAATGTCAAGGGCGATATAGCTCTCAGAATATATGCTGTTCAAGATTACAATTTTGCCCCTCCATTGAAGGAGCAAGATGGTAAGGGTGACAATGGCAATGTTGAGTTTGCTGGTACTGGTAATACAGAGACTCCTATTCAAGATTACAGTTATGCCCCTCCGCTGCAGGAGATTAACACGAACAGGATTGATGAGGAGATTAGTCATGAGCAATTTGGGGTTTTTGAAAAGATGATGAAGAAGAAGAAGGAAAAGGAAGTGAGAACCTTTCACGCCATTGGAACAGGGGGTGGTGGCGGTGGCGGTGGCGGAGGCGGAGGCGGTGGTGGAGGCGGCGGCGGAGGCGGTGGTGGAGGCGGCGGTCCTCCTCCTTCAATGTCTTATCCACCTCCAATGTCTTCTGGGTTCGGATTTGAAACCCACCAGATGAAGGAAAAGGCACCCACAGTTGAAACAAGGACAGATTTTGCGCGGGCAGGTCCTGCGACGGTGATGAATATGCAGCAGGTGCCGAGGCAGAACCCGGAGTTCGCGCTGGTGGAGACTAGTCCACCACTGGCGGGCCGCCTCCGATACAGAGGCATCGGAGGGGACAAGACCTCCACCACATATGATCTGGTTGAGCAGATGCATTACTTGTATGTTAGTGTGGTCAAAGCCAGAGATCTTCCAACCATGGATGTCACCGGCAGCCTTGACCCCTACGTGGAGGTCAAGCTCGGGAACTACAAAGGTGTCACCAAGCATTTGGATAAGAATCAAAACCCTGTATGGATGCAAATTTTCGCCTTTTCGAAAGAGAGGTTGCAATCCAATTTGCTTGAAGTTACTGTCAAGGATAAGGATTTTGCGAAGGATGATTTTGTGGGGAGGGTTTTCTTTGATCTGTTAGAAGTCCCTCTCCGCGTGCCGCCGGACAGCCCTCTGGCTCCTCAGTGGTACAGATTGGAGGACAAGCAGGGGATGAAAGTAAGAGGAGAACTTATGCTTGCAGTTTGGATGGGGACTCAAGCCGATGAGTCTTTCCCTGACGCTTGGCATTCGGATGCCCATGACATCAGCCATGTCAATCTAGCAAGCACAAGATCAAAGGTTTACTTCTCCCCTAAGTTATATTACCTTCGAGTTCAAGTTCTTGAAGCTCAGGATCTTGTCCCTTCAGACAGAAGCCGACCATTGGACACCTATGTTAAGGTACAGCTTGGCAATCAGCTGAGGGCCACTAGGCCTTCGCAAGTGCGTAATATTAATCCGGTTTGGAACGATGAGCTCATGTTTGTGGCGTCTGAGCCTTTTGAAGATTTCTTAATTATATCAGTTGATGAGAAAGTTGGGCCTGGAAAAGATGACATATTGGGAAGAATCATTCTTTCAGTTAGGGACCTTCCACAAAGAGTTGAAACCACTCATACTCATAAGCTCCCGGAGGCTCGTTGGTTCAATCTCCAGAGGCCTTCTCATGCTGCCGAGGAAGAATCTGAGAAGAAGAAAGAGAAGTTTTCGAGTAAGATTCATCTTCGTCTCTGTTTGGACGCGGGATATCATGTTCTTGATGAGTCTACACATTTTAGCAGCGATCTTCAGCCGTCTTCAAAGCACCTGAGGAAATCAGGCATTGGGATTCTTGAGCTTGGGATTTTAAGCGCCAAAAATTTGCTGCCTATGAAGGGGAAAGAAGGTAGGACTACTGATGCATACTGTGTGGCGAAGTATGGGAACAAATGGGTTCGAACAAGAACACTTCTTGACATTTTGAATCCTCGGTGGAATGAGCAGTATACTTGGGAGGTTTACGATCCATACACTGTGGTCACCATTGGTGTTTTCGACAACTGCCATATCAATGGAACCAAAGAAGACGCGAGAGATCAGAGAATCGGGAAGGTCAGAATCCGGCTTTCAACCTTAGAAACTGATCGGATATATACACATTACTATCCTTTACTGATCTTGACACCCTCTGGTTTAAAAAAACATGGGGAGCTTCAATTGGCATTGAGGTTCACTTGCACAGCTTGGGTTAACATGGTCGCGCAATATGGGAGGCCTCTGCTTCCAAAGATGCATTATGTCCAGCCTATACCTGTCAGGTACATTGACTGGCTCCGCCACCAGGCAATGCAGATTGTGGCGGCCAGGCTGGGAAGGTCGGAGCCGCCACTCAGGCGGGAGACAGTGGAGTACATGTTAGATGTTGATTACCATATGTTTAGTCTCAGGAGAAGCAAAGCCAACTTCCAGCGCATAATGTCGGTGCTCAGCGGTCTGACAACTGTGTGCAGATGGTTCGATGACATCTGCACCTGGAGAAACCCGATCACGACATGTCTTGTACATGTCTTGTTTGTGATCCTAGTTTGCTATCCAGAGCTGATCTTGCCCACAATTTTTCTCTACTTGTTTGTGATTGGTATGTGGAACTATAGGTTCAGGCCGAGGCACCCACCTCACATGGATGCTCGGATTTCTCAGGCGGAGTTCACGCACCCTGATGAGTTGGATGAGGAATTTGACAGCTTCCCTACAAGCAGGCCATCTGACATTGTGAGGATGAGGTACGACAGGCTGCGCAGCGTTGCCGGGAGAGTGCAGACGGTGGTCGGAGATTTGGCAACCCAAGGGGAGAGAGCTCAGGCATTACTGAGCTGGAGGGATCCCAGGGCTACAGCAATCTTCATCATCTTCTCGTTGATCTGGGCTGTGTTCATATACATTACTCCATTTCAGATTGTGGCTGTGCTGGTTGGGCTCTTCTTGCTTCGGCATCCGCGTTTTCGGAGCAAGATGCCTTCTGCACCTGTTAATTTCTTCAAGAGATTGCCATCCAAGTCAGATATGATGCTATGAGATTGAAGCTGTAACTTGCAGCTCAATTTATCTTCATTATTATTATTTTTTGTGAGGACAGCTTATATTACTTATTTACCTCATTCATGTGAAGAAAAAGGTTATTCAGTAAATAAACCCACCAAAATAACAGCCTTGGTATATTTTTGTTCACTTTTCTTGAATATGTACATCCAGTTTGTCAAACCCAAGTGAAAAAGATTGATCCAATTTCTAAATCGTTTATAGAATATCAAGCCAACTTAATCAAAGTGGTCTTTGCAAGAACAAAAGCATTCGAAAGAATAGCATGAAGACTCTTTTCAAGTTTCAATAACTTACATGCAACCACACTTTATCCAAAGTTCCTGTCACACCTAAGGTGTTCTATTCTTAAAGATAAAAAAAGCTGAAATGGTATTTTTCAACCAAAAGTCGTTGACAAAAATGGATTAGCACAACAAAAATTCTCTATTTAGAAGACAGTCCTAAATCCAAGATGTACCAGTAGAGTTACAATTGTCAGCAAGCTCAAAAGCATCCCGCCTAGAAGAGCTCTATCGACAACACCCCATTCACCCGAACTTTGTTCAGTCTGTTCTTGCTTGTTCTGAGATCCCAAACCAATTTCATTCTCCACACGTTTCTGAACATGGTTCTTTCGCTTTCTCAGTAACCATCCAACCAGATTTCTGCTGTTCCGGTCTTGCACCTGAACGGCACTCTTTGTTACTGCACATTTTTCCATGGTAGACTGTCCTCCACAGATTTCTGGTCCACAGGCACAAGCTTCTGACTCTGTTGAACACACGAGAGTCTCATCATGGCTCGAACCAGAGAAACATTTTTCCTGACTAGGCATTTCTTTTCTTGATTCTGGTTTATCATTTATATGAGGAATGGTCTCAATGACTTCTCCAAAAACTGACCACCTTCCAACCGATGTTATCTTCACAATAGCTGAAGTCCCCAGCATACTTTCTGGGCCAGCTACAAGCACCTGCACGTATCCCTTGGTATGGCCAACCTTGGGCAAAGAAAGAACATAAAATTGTTTAACTTTGATTGCATACATTCTAAAACCTATAGAACCTATGACTAAAAAGGTATCTGGGTTTAATTTTACCAATAGATCACTGGCTAAGAAAACGAAATAGCAAGCACTAAATCAAAACATTATATTACGAGTTTTATTATGATCGACCAAAATCAATTCATGCACTTCTGTGATCAAATTTAGCCAGAAACATAATTTGTAACTCATAATCACCCTTGCATTTCATTATTATCAATTTTTTAGTAGAAAATATAATTAAAAATATTTCACAACTCAATTGTTGTGAAATGTCGATCCAGAGATCAATATCCTCATTATTAACATCAAACTTAAATTAAGTCTGCTCAATTATGCTCGCAATTAAGTCATGAAGTGAGTTGATCTAATCCATTGAACCAAAAAAAAGGGTTATATAATTCAAAACAAAAAAGTATCATGACTCCAGATTCCTGCTTAATTATCATGGTCTGTTCCATAAATAATACAAAAGAAGCAAGCCCTTAATCCTCAGCACAAAAATAACTGACATGGACGATATAGGAATATTCTAGGAAGAGACAGCTTGTACAAACACAGAGCACATAAACTTACCAAATGAGTTCTGTCAGTCGCAACATCAGTTATCCATATTCTTTCAACCCTGCCCTCCATCCCAGCATATGGTGTGAAAGCTTCAAAAACAGAAGTCAATTCACGACTCCTCCTCTTCACTACTGTACTGTGGACCTTTTTCATCCTTGCAGCAGGTGTTCCTGAATATAGAAATAAGACAGCACAAAATCTGGTTACAAATTTAAGTAATTACTAACTAATTTCTATACTAAAATGACAAGTCTTGTACTGAAAAAAAAATCATTAAGATGCTGAGTTTGAATGGTATACTAATCACTTGTACATTGCAAATGAACCCAAATTTAAATGTTTTGACAATTTGTCTCACTAATAACGAAGGTACTGGTCATGCTTGAAATGCATGCTGCGAGCGTACATTCAAGATGTCAGGATGTGAATTGTCCCACAGACTTGTAAAATTAATGTTTTCCCATGAATTTTAATTGTGTATGCTTACACAAACATTAACCTAACCTTTTTTTTTCCCAGAGAATAGTTCCAACTTATTGTTCTATTGTGCATTCGGCACATGAATGCCCCCACCTTCCCTTCCCTCTTTCATTCAGTGTGGCTAGGACTCAAAATATATAAGGATTCTAGGCCATAGAAATTCACACACAACATGAGTTAGAGGACTGTATTTGTGGGCGGTTAAGAGACTGGCCCTGTTTTGCACATCATTTACTTGGGTGTGTCCACGTCCTGGGGAAGCCATCTATATACAGGCTGTAGGGTTTAGGTTTGGCATATTGTTTGGCAATAAAGAAATAGATTTTCCCAAATGTTCCCTCCCTTTGTTCTCTGTATCTCATCTCTTCTCCCTATTTCTCTATTTCTGGTAGAGCAATTTTTTGTCCTGCCATTGTGACTAATTGCCTAAAAAAATGATAATCACTCTAAACTTTCCCATGATACGACACATATTTTTCAAAATAGTTGTACAGTAAGTTTCTTCAAACAAAATCATGAATACATTTTCTTGCCTATCAAATGGAGCAGGTAATGTGTAATGAATGTTCTTTGGTCTCAGTTTCAAACTAATAAACTTAATCTCAGAATAATATTCATATTGACCTATCATATATGGACAATAAAATGTAAATGATATGATTAGACCAGAGTATATGCATATACACTCTTTATGGCATGCAAATTTGCGCAAGCAAATCTGCAAATTAAAAATAAAAATGGGCAGACCATGGCTGCATCCTATTAACAGGAGATAAAGTTTTATTATATGAGTTATTATCATACCTGGTCGAGGATAGAACTGTGAAATATGTACTTGAGGGAGCTTGTAATCCTTAATAAGGCTAAGAGTTCGTGTAAAATCTTCATCCGTTTCACCTGAGAAGCCAGGAAATACGTGTGAGCTAGATTCTCTGGAATGCTCAATGCAGAGAATAAAGAAATCAAATTGCCCAAGTTACCCAACCATCCCACTGCAACTAATATGATACTACAGAACTTGTTATAAATATATGTTAATGCTCCAGTTTCACCAGCCTAACTATAAGTTACTCGGTCAATAAAGAAATTAGCAACCAAAAACTTTACAATAAAAAAAATTATAAAGTTCACCTTGTTATATGATGTTAAACCACCTTAATTTCCTTTGAAGAATACAGTGAGGAAAATGCGCAGCAATCCCTCCATAAGGAAAATTACTAACCAAGCAGGCGAAACTTTGAAGATTTTACATTTGCAATAAGATGGTGCTATTTACTTGAACAATGAAAATCAATTAAGCCCCCAAACATATCCTAGACACATTTGTAGTTTATCCCGAACATCCAGGAACTCTTTAAACTAAAAAACAGTGTCCATAAGGTGACAAATCTATATACGATACCATGTTTTTCTTTTTTTGGTTGGAATATACAATACCATGTGTAGGAAGTTGTAGTGTCGAGGCATCTTAGTATCTAATTGTTCAAAACATTCGGAACTCCTTTGTTTACCTCCAGGATTACTTGTACCCATTTCATGCTAAGTTTACCTAACATTTCCAATTTAATCTTCAGTGCTTTAAGTTGCTTTCGGTAGTGTCACAATCTTAAACTCAAACCTTATACCATGTTTCCAAATTTTAAATTTATTGCATGAGAAGTTTACCATGGGTACAACAAACAACATTTCATGGTAAGTTTGACTCCAGGAATCACTGGTACACCACCACCCCACCCCCCACCCCACCCCCCCGTTTCATGCTAAGTTTATCCCTTAAGATTTCCAACTTAATCTCAGCACTTTGACATGCTTTGGAGTGCCATAGTACCACAATCTTAAATTGAAACCTCTTGCCAGGTCAGCCCAATTTTAGAGACATCTAACCTCAGATATTAATCAAAAGAGAATCCTGACATATAAAATTCGATAGATGTGAAAAACTAAACAAACAATAGACATGATATCAGAATCAAGCTACACACTGACCAGGAAATCCACATATTATATCAGTTGCAATCTGCATTCCTGGTACAAGCTCAGTTAGGGTATCCACCACAGTCTTGAACTCACTCACAGTATATTCCCGATTCATTGCCTGAAACAATCAGCATAGTTATTTGAATAACGCAACCACAATGTCATTGGAATTCTAGGCATGTACAATTGACGACTACATTTATAATTGAATCCCATAAAAAGAATAAACAGGATTAAATCAATATCAGCTATAAGAAGTTGTGCCAGCTATAAGAAAGAAACATGAAAAAATAATTTGACTTACGGTCAAGACAGCATCACTTCCAGATTGGACTGGTACATGTAGAAATGAGTATACACATGGATGACGCAAAACCTCTGCTATTTCTTTCAAGTGCTCCAGAATGAAAGGAGGATTCGTCATCCCTATTCGAAGCATTGTGCTTGCATCAGGAGGGAGTTCTGCAACAATTGCATTCAATAAAATTGGTAGATTGACCCCAATGTCACGACCTGCAAACATCAGGCCACCCACTATTATTCAACTGAACATTGGGATAAGCAGCTTTTAACGTTTTATCTTTAGTATTACATTATGTGCTGTGTCCTGTCAGAAACTTGTAACATCCAACAATAATACTAAAAATGGGGAAGATTTCAGGACACGGGAACATGGTATAAATATGATTTAGTATTTTTTTTTATATTCAAAAATACTTTACAGGTTTAACATAGATCTCAACCAACTAGGACCCACTTAACCATTTTGTGCAATAACGCCTGTGTTTTATCATTCACTCATTGATTATTTGAAAATTATCCTACTGATGTAATTGCTAATCAGAACCAAAATGTTTAAAAGAAAAAAAAAACTATGGTTTACATAATTCGGTCATTCTATAACACGATTGCAAAGACACTTGACGTAGATGTCTAAATTGCTAGTACCTTCAAAAAGGACTTTACACTACAGTGACAAAATTTCTCCAGATAAACAAGTATTTTCACATTCACTAATTAATCAAGACAACTCTGAATTTTAACAATAAATTACCATAAGCTCCTGTATCTTCACTGCTCAACCATATTTCTTTAACTCCATCAGCTACCACAGACTTAACACGCCCCACCTGTAGTGCTAAAATTCTAATTAAATCGGAATCTGATATAAGTAAATAAGAACGACCAATGTCACACCACTTACAAGGCTATCAACGGTATAACTCCCTAAATGACCACGAGCATGCTTCGTCTTGCAATAAGTGCAAGCACCCAAACAACCAACATTGATGGGTAGAATCTCAACGAACTTGTTTTTCCTCACCTGCAGAAAAATTCAATCAAACATCCAGAAAAATTCAATCAAACATCCCATCTCTGGACTAGTTGAAAAGATAAAGTGGAAACAGAAACAGCAGGATTGAAGAAAGCTAAAAAAGGTGCTAGAATGGGTAACAATAAAAGAAAACTAAATCTTAAAAGGAAATAAATACAAAAACCATGGTACAAATCTACAAGACGCACCTTAGGGAGGTCAAGCGCTGGCAATGTCTTACGGCTCAATAGGCGCACCTCATGACCTTTCAAAGTCTCTTCAACAATTTCAACCACACGGTCAATTTGCTGGACTCCAACAATACTGACACCTTCTAGCTCCTTTAGATCTCGACTTCCTTGCGGTACACACCCAGCCACCACCAGGGGCTTTCTTGCGCCTTTACCTTTTTCTATCAGAGTGTCCATGGCAGACTGGCTTGGAGACTTGACCGTACATCTACACCAAGTAATAAATCAATTCATTGAGGTTCAGAGACAAAAAAGTCATCATTCATAAGCATGTGCATTAAAGAGATCTGACAAAAAAATGGACAAATTACAAAGAGATATAATAAGGGGTCAATTTCAAAGAGAAAACTTGAGCACCTCAACATTTACAATTTTACATTAGTGAAAATAAAAGAGCACACACAATGTCAGAGAGAGAGATGGGGAAAATGTTGCAATAGCATCAAGCAAAGTAGTTGGTTAACAAAAATCTTTTTAGTTGGAGAGAGTCTAGGATGAATTTTTTAGAGTGCCAATAGCAGCACCCTTTTCTTCTAATCTTTGCAGGTGCTTAAGTACATTTGACTACCTTACCAGTAACAAGCGCAAAACTGGACTTTTTGAGAAGAAGGTGCTTGTTGCCGCTTTATTAGTAAGTAATCATCAGAAACGAGAAAGAGATTCGGAAGAATAAAAAGAATAGGTAACTTAAATACAGGAAAAGAATTTGAACAGGTCTGCAAAAGTTAAAAAAAATATATTTGCTACAATACAACATATAAACTCTAACAAGTGCAAATTGATATCCCAATGACTGAAGCAACACCAAATTACTCAACTTCTACTTTAAAATATAATTAAGAAATTTGTTTCCCTGTAAGAGATGACAACATCCAGTAAAAGAATGAGACAAATAAAAGGATCCTCACGTATTTATGAGCCACAGGTCAGCCTCGTCAGGATTGTCACTTAATGGATAACCGAAAGCTGAAAGTTGACCAGCCATATATTCACTGTCACTCTGAAAGAAGACAGTGCAAGGGGAAAAGAAAACAAAATTTAGAAACTTATTGCATTCAATCTCGGAAGCTTAAAAAAAAAGTCGGTGATATAACCAGATCTCATGCTAATATAACATTAAGGTCTGGCAAGATAAAAATGCAAACTTAGTGCTGGAGTTGACACTAAGTTTAAATCCACTGACAGCCTCCTAAAATTTGGAAGTTCCCAGCATGATCTTTTTTTAGATGGGAATTGAAAAATGGAAATATACAGTAAGCAGCCCATCCTTACCACTCCAAGTAGTACCATCATAAAAAATGCAAAATCCAATTAGAAAACAGGGCACTGCTGCTTCGACCCCCCATTAAAAAAAGGCTTTTACTACCAAAATGACAACCTTTCCATGACCAGTTGGGTTTTGTTCCGAAAATAAGGCTTAAAATCAACCACAATTACAACCTTAAAATTTGATATCAAGAGATCCATGGAGATCTACAAAAGAAATGCAGCTGCTGCCAGATATCTATTTAACCCCTGACAACACCCTATATAAGGAATGGAATGAATCATCTATTAAAAGAACTTACTCTGTACTTAAATTTCAACTCGTTTACTAGCTTCTTATCCATTCAAAGTCTTCCGAGCCACTGTTAATGATCACACATCACTAATTTTTCTCTCAACTTTTGTTTCCCAACCTATGTGTCACCTGATGTGCACACTACACCATTGCATTGAAAAACCAACCATGTTACAGAACCCAGTGGAACAATGCCATGTTGACTGGGTAAAAAAAGTTGGGAAGTGCAGAATTGCCATAAACATATAGCAGACTTCTCTTTCCATTTGGCTTGAATAGCAGGAGGACAGGATAAACAATTAAGACTATTTTTCTTAACAAGGAACCAATTTTAAGTATTATTTGTTCTTCTCTTTCCGTCATTGTTCCCGAGCACAACATAAACCTTTCAATTTGGTTCTGAAGAGATATGATTGAATTAACCACCTTAACAATATTATTAAATTGTAGAGAAAACCTGAAGCTTTGCCTGGGAAAGTATTAAACTTTGGCACATCTAAACCCCAAAAGTGCAAAAACTGGTAAGGCATCAAATTACTGGATAATGGGTTGTGTTAACTAGAGCAAAATAATAATACAAGAGATCCTCAAAACGTACCTGGTTGTGGGAGCATCCAAAGGTCTTTATATATATAGTCTGCCGAGAAAAAAGAGAGGAAAAAAAAAAGGTTAGTAAAAGAAAAATAAAATCATCATCTTTGGGGAGAGAGAGAGAGAGGGACCTGAGTGCCAGGGATTTTGGGAGAGAGGGGAGCAAGTGGGTCTTGGATTTGAGATATCTTATTGCTATTGCCACTGGGTATTGGTGGTTTGTTCTTCTTCTTGTTCTTCTTTGGGCTCAATCCGACGGTTGTTATTGGCAAGCGAAAACCAGGAGGAGCTCCATCTCCGCTCCCAACTAGCAAATCCTCTATGTCCTCCATTTCCTTCACTGACCTAAACACACTGCAATCAACCACTCTCGGCTCTCCGATAGCTGGAGGCTTGGAGCTTCCAGTTAAACCCAGAGGATTTGCTAATATTTACACTTACTTTAGTTTTTCGACCATTATAAATTTAAAATTCTAAATATGGCATACTTTTTAAAAATATTGTACATAAATGTGCATAGTAGAAGAGTAATGCTATTTAGATTAAGGGTGACAATTTTTGACATGACTTGAAACTCGCACGAAATTTATCCCGGTCAATCCACACGATTAAAATTTAGGATCATTTTTAAGTCAACCCGTTATAACACGTTTATTAAACAAGTGGATTTTGGGTCAACATGTTAACCCGTATAATGACATATTAACCCGTTTAATAAAATAGTAGATTTCGGGTCAACTTGTTAACATGTGTAATGATTTATATATTAATCCGTTTAATAAACGTGTCAATCACTAACATATATATCTACTCATTTACCTACTTATATACCTATTAAATCTTATAATTTAAATAGGTTAAACATGTTAAACAGGTTAAACGGGTTAAACATGTCATAGATTAATTGGGTTTTCGAACACGACTTGTTTATTAAATGGGTTACACAAGTTACCTAGTTCATTAACAGGTCGAGTTCCGGTTGGACATTCTTAGCATGATTATTAAACGGTTTGAGTTCGGATTTGGCATATTTGGGTAAAACAGAGTTCATGACACGACACGAACCTTGAAAAAAATAAAATTAAAATCAGGAAATTCTGAAGTCTTGAAAAAATATGAATATCTTACTCATTTTTTGTAACTAAAAGTTAAGAACACCTTTAGTGACGAATTTATTGATGAACAGTGTCACAAAAAGAGGTACTCTTCAGCTTTTGCGACGCTATTCATCATAAATTTCGTCATTAAATGTGTTCTTACCTTTAGTGACGAAACATTCATTAACATTCATACCTTTTCCCAGAAATTCCAGATATTTTTTATTTTTAATTTGGATTAAAAACTAAGAAACAAATTTACCATTTAATAATTTTTTCAATAATTTTACAGATAACCCAAATACCCAACGCATCCCTTCCACGGCTACTCCGTCGCCCCCCAATTTCATCCTCCCACATATCTCCTTGTTGTTAGTTTTCCTCAGCAAAATCCATTTATATGGACATACATATCACAAACCTGAAGGAGTTGGTGGCTTCCCCACCTTCAATTAACCCATTATCTCAAATTCTCAAATCCTTGATAGAATTGGATGCTTGAATTTGCATTTCAAATTAGGACGATTTACTTTTTAATTTTAGAGAATGGATTAGTTTAAAAGTATGGGTTCAATTAATTTGAAAGAAAGGGAGGGAGTCATTGGGTGTAGTGGGTCGGGCAGCAGCGTTAGATGGGCTCTGGTGGTTCATGGTACGAATTTTACGGAGATGGAGGTGTGGTGAGTGTAGAATTGTTTGATATGTTGTGTGTGGTTGGAATTGAAGCTATGGTTGGGAATGAATTAGAAGGGAGTATGATGATGAAGAAGAGATGCGCACACCTTGCTGTGATTGCTAATCCACTGTCGTGCATAAGTTCAGAACCCTTGAATTCCTCCACATATTCATCTGAGTTGGGTGGGAAGGGATGGGTTTGCTGTGTTCGTTGGCGGCTGCATTTTTTTGCTTTTATTTTATCCTTAGTTTAGAATTTGAGTTTGTTTAAAATACCTCTTTATTTATTTTTTTTTTCATCCACATGGCAAAATATAATTTTAAAACGTAGGTCCCATATGTGACACATCAGCTCTTCATAGATTTTTTAACGAAATAATTAACAGTGAAGCCTAATTGTCTTGTTTTGAAGAGTTCAGAGTACTAAAATGCAAAATTTGAAACGTTAGATATAACTCTGAAATTAAGTGTAAAACAGAGGGTACTAAAGTGTAATTTACTCAAAAATAAATACAAAGTGATTTAATTTATTGAAATAACACCAATCATTGATTACCACATCAATGTAGTCATTAAATGTGGTCAATTTAGTGTGTCTAAATAGCATTACTCATAGTTAGAAAGACACGGTAGAATAAAATTTCGTTAAAAGAAAATAGAACAATCAAACTTACTATAAATTATTAAAGAAAACACAACTCAAATCTCACTTCATCTTTTACTAGCTTCTTAACATTTTTTATTTATAAAAGATATGTTTTATTCAAACACTTTACGAAATACAAAGATATTTTTGACAATTTATTTGACACACAATCGGAGAAATTAAGCGGTGGTCTCAATTTCTGAAAATTTTACACATTTTATAATGATGTTTTTTTTATGATTATATATATATATATATTGGTTTAAATATTGATTTTTCTTATAAATTCTTAGTTCATCTTAAAATGCTCCGTAAGTTATACCGTGTCTCAATTCACCCATACATTCTATAATTGTGTCTCAATTTATCTTTTTCGCTAACTTAAAATGTAGAATCATTAGAATTGTTTAATTTGAATGGGCAATTTGGTCATTTGAAGCCCAAATCTATTCATCTTCTCTTTTTTTTTTATATGAACTTTAATAAGATGAAAATTTTCACTCACTTTTCGTTGACTTGAGTGGAGAAATGGAATTCAATATATTCCCCAAAAAATGTCCATTTGAATATTACTTGTAAAATCAACGCAACCCCAACACCATCTCCCATAATCTGAAATTGTTTTTTTTTAGTTTTGTTTATTATAAGAGATGTTTATTGATAAAAAATTCATGATTGAAGAGGTCCATAAAATTGTTTTTTTTTTTTATTATAAGAGATGTTTATTCAAAACATCTTACGAAAATATAAAGGATAGACACTAAGTTTTTATATTGTCTTTAAAAGTAGAGTTGTTTAACTCTGATCCTTACATTGCAAAAAAAAAAAAAAAACTTTGATCCTTACATTTGCTTAATATATAGACAAAAGTTAAACAAAAATTGTCAATCGACTTCGTATAACATGAAATTTTCTAAGAACAACCAAAAAAAAAATTATCTCATAGATTGCCTAGTAACCTAGTTTCTTCTCACGGGCCATGAGTTGCATTTAGATTTGGAGCATTTACAAACATTTCAGTACATCTCAACCATTTAAATCATCTAACGATGCAAAATATGACACATTAAACTTTTACTTAACATCGTTAATTCGCATATAAAAAAATATTTTTAAAGTCTAAATAAAATTGAAAATAAACAATTCTAAAAAATCAAAACCTATCAGCCATAAACAACCCAACTCTGACGGACGGCCATCCTTTCTCTCTTCACTATCAGCCAACATTCTCTATTTCTCTTCCTCTCTTCTTTGTTATGCTCAATTGATTTGCCGAAGAAAACACCATTTTAATTCTAACTTAGAAACAGATATGAGGATTACGAATTGACAGTCTTCGTCCGTGCCCCACAAAACCAAAAGGGATACATACATACATCTAAACCCAGCAATAAAGCATCAACCTCTCAAAACCAAATTTCAATCCTTTTCAATTTCAAAACTTTAAATTTTCTTTCTCCTTGAAATCCCTATAAAATCAATAAATAGTGAACAGAGAAATTAACTTTGAGAACATGCCTTCCTATTAGCAGGTAGCATGCGATTTACCTAGGATTTTTTTAATTCTAATAATCCAATAATTTGTGGGTGCGAGTAGAGAGAGCTTCGGTGAAGGGAGAGATTTCTGGTTGTGGGGTCGAGGGTTGATGACGATAAGCCTGCAATTAGGGGCCGGTGAGTCAAGGGTGGTTGTCGGGTTTGGGTAAGTAATTGGCAGAAAGGTTTTTTTATTTTTCTTTATTATTATTTATTTTTGTAATTTATAATTGCATTTTGTTAACAGCGTTAAAAGGGGGTGTTATGTAGGAATGAATCATTAGATTAAAATGATAGGTTGAAATTTAGTGAAATGCATGCAAATGCACCATATTTAAATGCAGAAACTCGCAGTTCCCTTCTCACATACCCATACCAATAGCTTCAAAGTAAGATAATAATAATATAAGATATAACTAAATCAATAAAATAATAAAACCCGCATTCTAATAATCTAATTGCAATCATTATAGCTTCAAAGTAAGATAATAATAATATAAGATATAACTAAATCAAGAAAATAATAAAACCAGCATTCTAATAATCGAATTGCAATCGTTATCCCTCTTGTTTGTGAATACTTTGGACCATCATCATTATCATATAATCGTCAATGGAAATCAGACTTTCATGATATACAATCATAGGAGAGAAAGGTTTGGTACCATATATTGACCACTGCAAGCCACAACCTTGTCATCAATCCCATCTTCTTGTTTAATCACATCAAGACTTACAAACTCATGGCGCCGAACGATGTTTCGTTTTGTGCTCGCACATTTTGCAACAACTCTATCACTTCCTGCGCAGTAAACGAGAACAAAACCGTAAATGTAAATGTCATTGCTGGGCAGACCCCAGCCAGGCACATTTTCAACCTTAAACTTAAACAATTTAGTCCAAGATTCAAACACGCCATATTCTTTCATCACCCAAATTTCAGCCTCAATTGGCATAATGGAATTGACACAAATTCCAGATAGGCATCCTCCTAAAATAACCTCTACACCTCCGAACTCCTCAAACTCCTCCTTCTCCAAATCAAAAGATATTATAGATGATTCATTGTGAACACCATGGTGGTAGTGGAGCCAATGGAGTGCTTCATTCGAAAGAATCCCATTTACCCGGCGGTAGGTACATGGAGGAGCTTTAACCCTCTTCCAAGACTTGTCTCTCAATGAGAAAATTTCAGCGTATTTATCTTCGCTTGTTTAGGAAAAATTCCATTGAAAAATTTTATAGTCATCGGAAAAAGATGCATATCCAAAACCATGAATTGAACGGTTTAACCCTTCCGGGGCAAGGCCATGATCAGCTAATTGCTTCAAAAATCCGGTGGACGGATTCCAGATATAAAAGATTTTGCGGTATTGAGAATTTACCAAAGTACGAGTTGCAAGAATACCAAACCATTGCAGGAGCCCACTGGGATCATATCATCCCAATGCTTGACTTGCACGTGAAGCTTTCTTACATGAGAATTGTCTCCGAACGACGGCGTATCCAACTCTAGTGATTCGAATTGAGAGAGGCCGGTGAAGACGAGGAGTCTGTGATTTGGGGTTTTTTTGTTAGACGCTAGTTTAGCGTGGGATTTGGAGAATTTTGGGTCGCAGATGAAAGAACGCCACCGTCTTGAAACCCAGATGAATCGAATCAATGATTCTAATGGTAAATTGGAGAGTATTTGAACTATGATATCTTCGGGTATTTGGATCTGCTTCTCCATTGGCATATAGTTTGAGTTTTTGCCGCCGTTGGTTATGCGGAGCCCTAATTATTTTAGGGTTTCAGATTTTTCAGAGGGGTGTGGCCTGGGTCGGTGAATATATAGTGGCACGTATTAGAGTTATACAGAGACATATATATATATATATATATATATATATATATATATATATATATATATATATATATATATACGAGATCTATAAACCCTTACTAATTGTCAATTTTCAATAGAGTTCCATGTTTATATATAAGACTTTTATTAGTTAAGTTTTTGTTTGTTAAAAACTATTTTTATCTAAATAAAATTAATATGTTATTCAAATTAATTACTAATTTTCTCTTCTCACATGTTTGATAAATATTAAAGAAAACGATGACCATGACGATTTTGGGATTCCTTATTACTATAGGATTCTCAAATATTTAGGTTTGTTTTCTATTCCAAATAAGTCCCTACTATGTAGGGAGACTTGTTCTACTGTTTTAACTCTTTCCTTATGCACGTTACCACGTTTCTGTTAGTGTGAATCGTGGGCTGTATTTCAGCTGTTTGTTAGTTCATGTAAGGCTATATAATAGCCAAAGGTTGTTGTTCAATATAAGTCATTCAATCCAATTCTTGTGTTTGAGTTCTTTGCTTTCTTGTTCTCATTCTCAACAAATTGGTATCAGAGCTCCCACTGGGCCAGAGAAAAAGAAGCTGCAGCTTTTGAGTGATTTCCAAACAGAGAGAGAGAGAGAGAGAGAGAGAGAGAGAGAGAGAGAGAGAGAGAGAGAGAGAGAGAGAGAGAGAGAGAGAGAGAGAGAGAGAGAGAGAGAGAAGAAGAAGATGACCACCTAAGGAAATTTTGTGCAACCATCCATTCCACGCTTTGATGGTCACTATGATCATTGGAGCATGCTTATGGAAAATTTTCTTCGAAGCAAAGAGTATTGGAGTCTGATTGAAACCGGTTATGAAGAATCGGCGACAGGAGCACAACCTCTATCAGAAGGGCCGCAGAAAGAGTTAGAAGCATTGAAGCTCAAGGACCTCAAGGCCAAGAACTATCTTTTCCAAGCGATAGATAGAACTATTCTGGAGACGATCTTGGAGAAGGATACATCAAAGAAGATCTGGGAGTCCATGAAAAAGAAATATGAAGGCAATGCTAGAGTGAAGTGCTCAACTCTTCAAGCCTTAAGAAGAGACTTTGAGACTTTCGAAATGAAGGTTGGTGAAACGATTACTGATTATTTTGCTAGAGTCATGTCAGTAGCAAACAAGATGAGAGTGTATGGGGAGGCTATGACTGATGTTACGATTTGTGAGAAGATTCTTAGATCTCTCACCGACATTTAATTATATAGTTTGTTCGATTGAGGAGTCTAGGAACATGGATGCACTCACCATCGATGAGCTTCAAAGCTCGCCCATTGTGCATGAGCAAAAGTTTCACAGGAGCAGTGGCGTTGAGCAAGCTCTGAAGGTGACAACTGATGAAAGAGTTGGAGGCAGAGGTCGTGGAAGAAACAATTACAGAGGAAGAGGTCGTGGAAGAGGAGGTCAGGCGTTCAACAGAGCTGCAGTGGAATGCTTCAAGTGTCACAATCTTGGACATTTCCAGTATGAGTGTCCAAAGTGGGATAAGGAGGGAAATTACACATAAGTGAATGAAGAAGATGAGATGCTTTTGATGTCATATGTTGAATCACATGAGGTGAAACAGAATGATGCATGGTTCCTTGACTCGGGGTGTTCCAATCATATGTGTGGAAATTGAGGTATGTTCACCAATCTAGATGAGAGCTTTCTACATTCAGTTAAATTGGGAAACAATAGTAGGATGAATGTGGTTGGAAAGGGAAATGTGAAGCTGCTATTGAATGGAGTTAACCATGTTGTACATGAAGTGTATTATGTTCCAGAGCTCAAAAATAATCTCTTGAGCATAGGAAAACTTCAAGAAAGAGGCTTGGCGATATTGATTAAAGGGGGAGTCTGCAAAGTCTATCATCCGACGAAGGGCTTGATTATTCAGACTGTGATGAGTGTAAATAGAATGTTTATACTGCTAGCTTAGACTCCAGCCCCTACAAAGGCTTAGCCAGAAAGATGTCTTCATACAAGCTCTCAAGATCTCTACATACAAGCTCTCAAGATCTCTATTACCTTTGGCATCGACGATATGGCCACTTGAGTTACAAAGGTTTGAGAACCTTGCAATATAAGAAGATGATTCATGGACTTCCTCAGTTTCAAGCTTCAAACACAACATGCACGGATTGCATTAATGGAAAATAGCACCGAGATGACATACCAAAGAGAAGTATGTGGAGATCAAGTCATCCATTGGAGGTCATTCATGCAGACATTTGCGGACCTATTTCCCCTATATCCAATAGTGGCAAGAGGTACACATTATGTTTTATTGATGAATATAGTCGTAAATCATGGGTCTATCTGTTGATAGCAAAATGTGAGGCACTGAATTGCTTCAAGCTTTTTAAAAATATGGTGGAGAAAGAGAACGGGTTGTTTGTCAAGTGTTTGCGGACATATAGAGGGGGTGAATTCACTTCAAATGACTTCAATGATTTTTGCAAATGAAGTGGAATCAAGAGACAATTAACCACTGCATATACACCACAACAAAACGGCGTAGCTGAGAGGAAAAATCGAACCATGATGAATATGGTCCGTTCCATGCTGTCTAATAAGAAGATTCCGAAAACATTTTGGGCGAAGGCTCTGAATTGGACTTTCTATGTTCTGAATAGGTGCCCGACATTGGCAGTGAAGAATGTCACACCACAAGAGGTGTGGAGTGGAGTAAAGCCCTCAGTTGAGCATTTTCGTGTCTTTGGATGCCTAGCTCATGTTCACATTCCAGATGCAAGAAGAGGTAAATTAGATAATAAAAGTTTTCCTTATGTTTTACTGGGAGTTAGTGAGGAGTCCAAGGGGTATAGATTGTTTGATCCTATAGCTAGAAGAATTGTTGTGAGTAGAGATGTTATTTTTGAGGAAGAAAAGCAGTGGGATTGGGGAGTGAATTTTGAGGCGCAAATCTTGTTAGACTTGGAGTGGGGAGAGAATAAAGAAAACAATGAGGGTGAAGAGAGGGTGAGTGAGAATGGAGATGAAGATGGCAATGGTGATAAAGGGGAAAGAAGTGAGAGTGAGGGCAGTGAAGAAGCACGGGGTAGAGAAGTAGGAAATCCTAATGAGCCTGGTGAGAATGAAGGGAGAGTGAATGAAGGGAGAGTTGGTGAGAATGAAGGGAGAGTGAATGAAGGGAGAGTGAGACGTCCTCCTCCTTAAACCCAAAGAGTTAAATCTAAACACGACGGCGGTAATGTTAGCGGACTTAGTATTTAAGCCTTAGAATTTGCACGGAGCTAGGGATGGCTGCCCTTGTCGAGAATTTTCTTCTGTATCTAATCCTCTCTAATTATTTTATCATAGAAAAATATTTAATTCTACCTTCAAAATACCTTAAATTTGATTAGTTTTTTTAAACCAAAACTCCAACCCACCAAACATGGAGAGACTTGTTTTTTTCTTTGAAATGTGTCATGCCTTATTCTTACTCGTACTTATACTATTTCACGTGCATGGTTTTTATTACCTCCATGATCGATATCTTCCTTAACACCATCTACCAGATTCTGAAAGATAAACTTAGGTAAAAAATTTGTGATTGATGAGGTCCACCAAATCGTCTTTGAAAGTAGTATTGTTTGAGTTTGATCTTTTAATTTGCTTCCCCATATGATATTGAGTTGATAACGGTTTACGTAATTAATTAAAAGTAAATAATTTTTGCTTCATATATAGACCACCGTTATTCAAGACTTCGACTTCATATAACGTGAAAATTTCTTATAATAACCAAAATTCATCTCCTCAAAATTCATCTCCTAGACGGCCTACTTTATTCCAATAGCATCAAAGTAACATAATAACAATGAGATATAACTAAATCAACCAAAAAAAAAAATCAACAAATCCTCTAGTAGGAGTAACAAACCAGCATTGGAATTGCAATCATGATCCCTCTTGTTTTCCAGTACTTTCAACCCCATCATCATTATCATAATCGCCAACCGAAGTTAGAGTGTCATGATATACAATCATAAGAGAGTAGAATTTGGTACTAAATCGACCACTGTAAGCCAAAACCTTGTCATCAACCCCATCTTCTTGTTTAATCAGATCGGAACTTACCAACTCACGGCGGCGAAATTTCATGTCCGTGTCTGGTTTTGTGCTCCCACACTCTGTAACAATTTCGTGTCCGTGTCTGGTTTCATGTACGTAGACAGATCATCCACAATCTTAAACTTAATCAATTTAGTCCAAGATTTAAAAAACGCCATATTCTTTCATCACCCAAATTTCAATGTCTTCTAGTTGGCAAAAAGGATCGACACAAATTCCTGATAGGCATCCTCCTAAAACAACTCCTACACTTTTGTGTAGGCAACAAAAGTTTCCTAAACTCCTCCTTTTCCAAATCAAAAGCTGTGATAGATGATTCAATGTGAATACCACCGTCGTCGTGGAGCCAATGGAGTGCTTCATTCGAGAGAACCCCATCTAAGCGGGCGTGGTGGGTGAATGCAGGGGCTTTGATCTTTTTCCAAGAGTTGCTTTTCAATGAGAAAATTTCAGCACATTTATCTTCGTTTGGTTCAGAAAAATTGCAATTAAAAATTTTGTAATCATCGGAAAAAGAAGAATATCCAAAAACCATAATTTGAATCCCCAAACCGGCCAGACCCTTGGTCAGCTAATTGCTTCAAAAATGCTGTTGACGGATTCCAGATATAAAATCTTTTGCCGAATTTATAAGTTGCAAGACATACCAAACCATTGCATGAGCCCACTGGCATGATGCAATCCCAATGCTTGATTTGCAAGGGGAGCTTTCTGAGTTGAGAATTGTTTCCGAACGACGGCGTATCCAAGTCTAGTGATTCAACTTGGGAGAGGTCGGTGAAGACGAGGAGTTTGAGACTCGGTGTTTTTGGATCGACAGACGCTTGTTTCAAGTGAGATCTAGCGAATTGTGGATCAGAGATGATAGAAAGCCACCGTTTTGAAGCGCCGATAAATCGGATCAATGATTTGACTGGTAACTTGGAGAGTATTTGAACTATGATATCTTGGGGTATGTGGATCTGCTTCAACCTTTTCTTTTTCTCCATTGGCATTAAGTTTGATGTTTGTCTATGGTGAATTGAGAAGTACAATTTGGTTAAATTTTCAATAAATTCAAATTTATCCTCTGATAAAGACTATTAACCGATTAGATAAATAATCTCGATTTAGTTATACGGTTATTTTAAAAACATCCGTTCTCTTTGAATTTTGCAACGAGGGGGGTGGTGTGTGGGAGGATTTCATCTAGGGCATAAAAATTCTAATGGTAATCAAGTAAATGCAATAATATGTTCTTTATGTTTAGTAGCCCTTTTTTGGAGAGGCATTAAGTCTGACGGCGTACAATCTGTTTTCCTTTATGTTTTTTTTTTCCTGGCTAAACAACAGATATATGTAGCCTTTGATTTACAACTAAGATTTTTGTCTTGGTCTGATTTATTCATTTAAGTGAGATGGGGGTAGACCTGGATATGAACGTTACAAGGGGCTATGGTTATCCAATGGAGCTGAAATTTTGATAATGTTATACAAATTGAGTAGATGAACAAATTTGATGAAGAAAGTTAATACTTTCGAGCAACACAAAGTATGGTTTTTGAGCTCATAACAGAACTGGCGAATTCAAAGGTTTTTAGAGTATTTTTATTTTGGATAAACTACATAAAAGTAGACAAACTATATGAGTCATTTTAAGTTCATACCTCAACTATGAAAATTTTCATCTAGATACCCAAACTATCAAAATACAACATCTAGATACCCAAACTATCAAAACACAACATCTAGGTACCCACCGTTAGTAATCTGTTAAAACAACCAGTTAAGTGCCCAAGTGGCATTTGTGGGGCCCTTTATTATGCTGACATGGATGTCATGTAGACAAAAAAAATAATAAAATTTGATTATTATTAAAATTAATTAATAAAATCTTAAAATAAATAAACAAAAAAATTAAAAAAAAACAAAAACAAATACAAAACACAACAAAAAATATAAACAAAATTAAATTTAAAACTAAAAGAAAAAAATAGTCTTGCAACCTCTGTCATCCATCTCCTTCAGGTGAAGGGTATCACAACCCCTCCATCAATCCAACTGTAACGACTAGGAAAATGTATTTATCAATTTTTGTAATTATTTTGTAAAAATACGATTTTACCCTTGTCGGGTAAGGGCGTGGAAATCAAATTTTGTTTCGAAACATATTAGGTGGTGTTTTAAGTACCGTTGTGTAGGTCTCGAACTCACGAGTTCGTAGACAGGCGACACGAGGGAAACAGAGTTCGTGTACGAAAGTTACGGGTCTATATGTTCAAGGGCATTTTGGTAATTTTGGTTTGGGAGTAGATATTTTTAACCCCCAAAACCTTTACTTCACCTTCGTTTCATCAATTCATTATCATCATTCTCATTTTTCTCTCTGAACCACACAAACCCACCCCGAACCCGTGGAAGACAAACACCCAAAAACTCCCAAAACCCACAAATTCCAAGTTTGATTCAAGGCCTAAACTTCCAATTTTGTTCCACTAATCGGATTCAACTCCTTCCCTCGAGCACAACCGTACAAACCATCGAAGGAGAGGACTACATGAGGCGTCGGGCCGAGTATAGGAAGAACCAAACCTTCCGATCGATTTTTCGGCTAGCACATGTACATGTTTGATGTTTTAAGGTCAAATTTGGATTCATGGGTTCGAGTAGATAGATTTGGATGTTAAATTTGTGAAAAATGGTTGAGTTTTGAAGAAGTTAGAAAAGCTTGAAAGTTGGTCGGAAATGGGGGATTCGGGCGAACTAGACGGCGGCGGCGACAATGGTCCGGTCGTCTTCTCCGACAAGTTACCGGTGATCGAGTTGGGTTGAGTCAGATCGGGTCGAGTTGAGTCAGACCGGGTCGGGTCGAGAGGACCGGGTCGGATCGAGTGAACCGGTCAGGTCGAGTTGAACCGGTCTGGTTGAATGAACCGGTCGTGTTAAGTTGGACCGAGTCAGGCCGAGTTGGGCCGGGTTGGACCGGTCCAGGTGCGTGGGAACTGTAGCAGGCGCGTAACGGCGCGTGGCGGTGCGTGGGCGCGTGTTTCGACCTTCCGCCGACGTGTGGTAGTGCGTAGGGCCGATTCTGAGGTCACGGCGACACGTGTTGACTAGTTTTCGATGTTCTGGATCTGTTGGAGCAGGTTTCGGGTTGACCGGATGTCATTTAGAGGTCATTTTGGGCATCCGAAGTTGCTGTATTTTCTAGGGCAGCGTAGGTGGATATCCCGGGGTTTAGGGAGTTGTTATATAAGAGTCTTATTACTAGCCGGTAATCCCGATTGTTGTTATTGACAGACGATACTGCTCCGGGAACCTCGGAGGGACAAACCAGTTGGGATTGAGCTTGCTTGGACAAGTAGTGAGTGGACTTTTGGTTTATAAACTATAATGCATGCATCAATGTATCTTTGTTTAAATACTGTTATGTATTGTTGCATTGAATTTCCAGAATTGAAAAATTATTGTTGGACACATGTTTTCTAATATTTCAGTGAAAGTGTGTTTTGAGAAATGACCTGGTTTTTGGACTCGGTTTTGATATCGTTTTGACGTGGTAATTATTGAGTCCATGATTTTGGGCTGAACTGTTTTGAGGAGGGCCAGGATCCGCTGTTAGCGGTGAACCCGGTGAACCTCCAATATAAACAATACCAATTTGAGGGGGTCAGGATCCGCTGTATGCGGTGAACCTCCAATATAATTGGTGATTTTTCAAAGATTTGGTTTTCACTGGTTTTCTGTCCCGATGGTTACTGTTTCTCAGACTCTGGCGTCGAGAGTGTTGCTCCGCCTGGTTGCGAGGCTGTCTACGCGTAGTACATGGCTAGCATACCCCAAGGGATACCCTGGTAGCTAGTGGATATGTCGGGAATAGTGGATTTGATATATTATGTGTCCAGATTGAAATAAATGATTTTAAACTCTTTTGAGGATGATTTTCAAACCAAACTGTGGACCACGATATGTTTTCATTATACAGATTTTGTGTGGGTCCAACTAAGTGGTTTTAAAGAGAAATGGAATTCCGTTGATTTGCAGATGATGTTTATATCATGAACTGTTTTATTTGATGCATGCATGGTTTTATAAAGTGGAGGGGGAAAAGGTAAGATTTCCTCGGAAAACGATTTCTAAATGATTATTTTTGTCCACTCACAACTTTTGTGTTTAAAATCCCTACAGGCTATTGCGTTGACGCGGGCACTTCTTACGAGGCGGATGCATTAGTATTTCAGCTGCACAGTGTATTTAAACTTCGAGTAGGATATCTAAATTATACTATTTATCCTACCTAGACGCTCTGATATTATATTTTAATTGGATGGTCGTTATTGGTTGGAATTGTTGAGTGCTTTGAATCCATTGTCTGACAGGTGAAGTTGGTCATATTATATTTGTAAGAATTGAAGGGTATTTTGGGAACCTTTCCTTAGGTTATCAGACGGGATCAGGGTCCTTCTCGGGTTTCGAGGGGAAATTCAGGACGGGTCCTGACAATTGATATCAGAGCACTAGGTTAAATTCCTATAGACTGTACACCTAGTGTACAAGTAAATTTTTGGTATTGATGAGTTACAGTTTCATTTCAGCGTAATGCCTCCGAGACGCGAGCCCGTCAGCAGTCTGGGAACGGTAGAGAAACCCATGAACCCGCAGTGGAGCCTGATTTGAGGCAGACACTAGAACAGCTGGGTCAGACATTAGCTTTAGTATTTCAAGATAGGACTAATGAGGTTTCAGATATTGAGAGCGCCTAGAGATTAGGGGCGACGATATTTACGGGCAAGTCTAGCCCAGATGATGCTGAGGATTGGATTATTCACTTGGAGCGAGTGTTCTTAGTCATGAGATGTCCTCCAGGGGACAGGGTGCTGTTGGCCACATTTTTGTGAAGTGGTTCTGCTTACCACTAGTGGCACTCATTGGAGGTGTCAGGCTGGAGTGTCCATACACTTTCTTGGAAAGCTTTCCGGGAGCGCTTCCTTGAGCAATTTTACCCTCACCCGTACTGGGAGGCCAAGGAGGTCGAGTTCTTGCATTTACAGCAAGGAGACATGACTGTGACCTAGTACGAGCAGAGATTTATAGCGCTGAGTCGCTTTGCACCGGCTTTGGTGGTGACCGAGAGGGACAAGTGTCGTAGATTTGAAAGAGGACTGAGGGGTGAGATTCGATCAGCAGTTACGGCTATGGCTCACACTTCCTTGAGAACTTTGTCTGATGCTGCAGCCCGAGTAGAGTTGAGTTTGGTTTTGCCAGTCCATCAACAATACAGTGGTTCCAAGCGACGTCGGGAGCGCTGGAATGTCGGAACCTCTAGTCAGGGACCATCCAAAAGAGGCAGTCATAGTTCTGGATCTTCGGGGAGTGCGAGATCCGGGTCAGGCAGTGGTGGAGCTGGCCAGGCACGACAATCATATGCTCAGTCTAGCGGTGCCTCAGTGCAGTCAACCGGAAGACAGGGTGGCAGATCTAGTGGCTTCAGTTGTTTCATCTGTGGGGAGACTGGTCACATCAAGAGATTATATCCACATCATCGTTCGGGCAGTAATTCCTTGGGTCGTGATGCTACTGAGCCGAGTTAGAGGGCCGGACAGATGTCTGGTACTGCAGTTGGGGGCCAGTCCCAATTCAGTGGGGCCGGTAGAGCTAGTGGGACCAGCATGGCCAGAGGTAGATATGGGGATCGTGGTCTATCTTCAGGGACACATGCCCGAGTTTTTAATATGACGCAACAGGAGGCCCGAGCAGCACCAGAGGTGGTCACGGGTATGTTATCTATTTTTAACCGTGATGCTTATATTTTGATAGTTCCCAGGGCGACTCATTCTTTTATTTCTCGGGGTTTTACACTGTTTGCTGATAGAGAATTGTCCCTGATTGGTTGGGACATGGGTATTAGTACTCCTACCAGAGATATATTAGTGGCGAACCTCGTGATTCGCAGTTATCCGGTGATGGTTGAAGGCCATGGGTTGGAGGCAGATTTAATCCCCTTAGATATTTTTGAGTTTGATGCGATTCTGGGGATGGATTGGTTGACTATACATCATGCCTCCATAGACTGTTATGACAAGATAGTGATTTTCCGGAGTCCAGGTTTGCCGGAACTTACGTTTCGGGGAGATCGTAGGGTACTACACTCCGGAGTGATATCGGCGTTGACCGCTGAGAAATTATTGAGGAAAGGTTGTGAGGGTTACTTGGCTCATGTGTTTGATACTCGGGATACTCCGATGAGAGTGAAGGATATTCCTGTGGTGAGTGAATTCTCTGATGTGTTTCCAGAGGATTTTCCAGGATTACCACCTCATCGAGAGATTGAGTTCACCATATAGCTTCTACCAGGTACTCAACCTATCTCGCAGGCACCGTACATAATGGCACCGACAAAATTAAAAGAGTTGAAGGCTCAGTTGCAGGATTTGGTGAATATGGGATTTATTCGACCAAGTGTTTCACCATGGGGTGCGCCGGTATTATTTGTGAGGAAAAAGGATAGTGGTCTGAGATTGTGCATCGACTACCAGCAATTAAACCGGGTTAAGGTGCGGAATAAGTATCATCTGCCAAGGATTGATGATTTGTTTGATCAACTGAAGGGGGCAAAGTATTTTTCAAAAATTGACCTTCGATTCGGGTACCATCAGTTGAGGATCAGGGAAGGGGATGTTCAGAAAATAGCTTTGAGGACACATTATGGTCATTATAAGTTCCTGGTGATGCCCTTCGGTTTGACTAATGCCCCGGCAGCATTTATGGACTTGATGAACAGGGTGTTCCGAAAGTATTTGGATTGATTTGTACTTGTGTTCATCGACGATATCTTGGTGTATTCAAGGAGTGCTAAAGCACATGAGAAACACTTAAGGTTGGTGCTAAATATGCTTAGGACAAAGCAATTGTTTGCCAAGTTCAGTAAATGCCAGTTTTAGTTGACCGTGGTAAAATTCTTGGGTCATGTGATTTCGGCTGAGGGTATCAGCGTGGATCCCCAAAAGGTTGAGGCAGTGGCAAACTCGGAGCAACCGAGGACAGTGACAAAGGTGAGGAGCTTCCTGGGTTTAGCGGGATATTATAGACGGTTCGTAGAAGGATTTTCTACGATAGCTGCCATATTGACTCGGTTGACTAGGAAAGGAGTCAAGTTTGACTGGGGTGCTGATTGTGAACAGAGCTTTCAGGAGCTAAAGAGAAGGTTGACTTCTGCTCGAGTATTAACCCTTCCAGATGGTAACGGGGGATTCGAGGTGTGTAGTGATGCATCGTTGCGGGGTATAGACTGTGTGTTGATGCAACATGGGAAGGTAATAATGTATGCTTCTAGACAACTTAAACCACATGAGATGAATTACCCTACTCATGATTTGGAGTTAGCTGCAGTGGTGCATGCACTGAAAATCTAGCGACATTATTTATACGGGGAGAAGTGTCGGATCTTTACCGACCATCAAAGTTTGAAATACTTGTTCACCCAGAAGGACCTGAATCTGAGGCAGAGAAGGTGGCTCGAGCTGATAAAAGATTATGATTGTACTATAGAGTACCATCCAGGGAAAGCCAATGTTGTGGCAGATGCCTTGAGCAGGAAGTCCATGGGTTCTTTGGCCCATTTGCATACAGTCTACCTACCGTTGCTGGTAGAGTTCCATAGAGCGGGAATTGTACTTGACATGGATAGCCAGGGGGCTTTGTTGGCTAGTTTCCATGTGAGGTCTGTTCTGATTGATCGGATTATTGAGGCTTAACTCCAGGATCCTACATTGTGCGTTATCAGGATGAAGTTGGAGACTGGAAACAGGCAGGATTATGCGCTTAGGGATGATGGAGCCTTGGTTAAGGATGGACGGTTGTGCGTACCGAATGAGCTGGACCTTAAGAGGGAAATTCTTGATGAGGCTCATAGTTCGGCTTACGCTATGCATCCAGGAGGTACCAAGATGTATCATACCCTAAGGGAACACTATTGGTGGACTGGGATGAAAAGGGAAATTGCTGAGTTTGTGAATAGATGCCTGACATGTCAGCAAGTGAAAGTAGAGAGGCAGAAACCATATGGGTCACTTCAACCATTACCTATCCCGGAATGGAAGTGGGATCACATTACGATGGACTTTGTGTATAAACTTCCAAGGACACATAAGGGATATGATGGAATATGGGTAATTGTTGATAGATTCACGAAGTCGGCACATTTCTTGCCAGTGCGGGAAGATTTCCGGATGAACAGGTACGCCAAATTATTCGTTGATGAGATCATACGGCTACATGGGACTCCAAAGTCAATTGTTTCAGATAGAGATCCTAGATTTACCTCCAGGTTTTGGCGGAGTTTGCAGAAGGCTTTTGGCACTATATTGCATTTCAGTATAGCTTTTCATCCTCAGACGGATGGTCAGTCTGAGAGGACAATCCATGTTTTGGAGGATATGATGAGAGCTTGTGTACAGCAGTTTAAAGGGAACTGGGATTCACACCTGGCTCTGATGGAATTTGCTTGCAATAACAGTTATCAGTCAAGTATTGGGATGTCTCCTTTCGAGGCACTGTATGGGAGGCAGTGCAGGACACCGTTGTGTTGGACTGAAGTAGGTGAAAGGAGACTGTTAACACCAGAGTTGGTGGATACGACTGAGGAAAAGATAAGAATCATTAGAGAAAGGTTGAAGATAGCCCAGGATCGCCAGAAGAGCTATGCAGACCACCGAACCAGAGATCTTAAATTTGTGGTTGGAGACTGGGTGTTCTTGAAATTATCTCCTTGGAAGGGAGTGGTACATTTTGGTAGACGAAGGAAACTGAGTCCTCGCTACATTGGGCCGTATGAGATTGTGGAGAGGATAGGACATGTAGCATACATACTTGCTTTACCCCCGGAACTGTCAAGAGTTCATGACGTCTTCCATGTATCTTTGCTCCGGAAATATTTATTTGATGAGTCTCATGTGTTGGAAGAGCAACCACTTGAGCTGAAGGACGATTTGACCTTTGAGGAGCAACTAATGCAAATTCTGGATTGGAAGGAAAAGGTACTGCGCAGAAAGATTATTCCTCTAGTTAAAGTGATGTGGAGGAATCATAATGTGGATGAGGCCATGTGGGAAATCGAGGAACTAATGCGAGCGCAGTATCCTCATTTGTTCCAATGGTAGTGTTGAATTTCGAGGACGAAATTTCTTAAGAGGGGTGGATTGTAACGACCCGAAAAAATGTAATTATCAATTTTTGTAATTATTTTGTAAAAAGACGATTTTACCCTTAGTCGGGTAAGGGCGTGGAAATCAAGTTTTGTTTCGAAACATATTAGGCGGTGTTTCGGGTACCGTTGCGCAGGTCTCGAACTCACGAGTTCGTAGATAGGCGGCACGTGGGAAACAGAGTTCGTGTACGAAAGTTACGGGTCTAGATGTTCAAGGGCATTTTGGTAATTTTGGTTTGGGAGTAGATATTTTTAACCCCTAAAAACTTTACTTCATCTTCATTTCATCAATTCATTATCATCATTCTCATTTTTCTCTCTGAACCACACAAACCCACCCCGAACCCGTGTAAGACAAACACCCAAAAACACCCAAAACCCACAAATTCCAAGTTTGCTTCAAGGCCTAAACTTCCAATTTTGTTCTACTAATTGGATTCTACTCCTTCCCACGAGCACAACCGTACAAACCATCGAATGAGAGGACTACGGGAGGCGTCAGACCGAGTATAGGAAGAACCGAACCTTCCGATCGATTTTTCGGCTAGCACTGGTACGGGTTTGATATTTTAAGGTATATTTGGATTCCTGGTTTCGAGTAGATAGATTTAGACGTTAAATTTGTGAAAAATGGTTGAGTTTTGAAGAAGTTAGAAAAGCTTGAAAGTTAGCCGGAAATGGGGGTTCCGGCGAACTAGACGGCGGCGGCGACGGTGGTCCGATCATCTTCTCCGGCGAGTCACCGGTGACCGGGTCGGGTTGAGTCAGACCGGGTGAGGTCGAGAGGATTGGGTCAGACCGAGTGAACCGATTGGGTCGAGTTGAATTGGTCGGGTTGAGTGAACCAGTCGGGTTGAGTTGGATCGGGTCAGGCCGGGTTGGACCGGTCCAGGCGCGTGGGTACTGTACAAGCGCGTGACGCTGGGTGGCGGTGCGTGGGCGCTTGTTCCAGCCTTCCGCTAGCGCGTGGGGCGGATTCTAAGGTCACGGCAACGCGTGTTGACTAGTTTTCGATGTTCCAAATTTGTTGGAGCAGGTTTCGAGTTGATCGGACGTCGTTTAGACGTTATTTTGGGCGTCCGAAGTTGCTGCGTTTTCTAGGGCAGCGTAGGTAGATATCCCGGGGTTTAGGGAATTGTTATATAAGAGTCTTATTACTAGCCGGTAATCCCGATTGTTGTTATTGACAGGCGATACTGCTCCGGGAACCTCGGAGGGACAAACCAGTCAGGATTGAGCTTGCTTGGATAGGTGGTGAGTGAACTTTTGGTTTATAAACTATAATGCATGTATCAATGTATATTTATTTAAATACTGTTATGTATTGTTGCATTGAATTTCCGGAATTAAAAAATGATTGCTGGACACATGTTTTCCAATATTTTAGTAAAAGTGTGTTTTGAGAAATGGCCTGGTTTTTGGACTCGGTTTTGATATCGTTTTGACGTGGTAATTATTGAGTCCATGATTTTGGGTTGAACTGTTTTGAGGAGGGCCAGGATCCGGGGCCATGATCCGTTGTTAGCGGTGAACCCGGTGAACCTCCAATATAATTGGTAATTTTTCAAAGATTTGGTGTTCACTGATTTTCTGTCCCGAAGGTTACTGTTTCTCAAACTCTGGCGTCGAGAGTTTTGCTCCGCCTGGTCGCGAGGCTGTCTACGCGTAGTACAGGGCTAGCACACCCCAAGGGATACCCTGGTGGCTAGTGGATATGTCGGGAATAGTGGATTTGATATATTATGTGTCCATGTTGAAATAAATGATTTTAAACTCTTTTGAAGATGATTTTCAAACCAAACTGTGGACCACGATATGTTTTCATTATACAGATTTTGTGTGGGTCCAACTAAGTGGTTTTAAAGAGAAATGAAATTCCGGTGATTTGTAGATGATGCTTTATATCATGAACTGTTTTATTTGTTGCATGCATGGTTTTATAAAGTGGAGGGGGAAATTGTAAGATTTCCTCGGAAAACGATTTCTAAATGATTATTTTTGTCCACTCACAACTTTTGTGTTTAAAATCCCTCCAGGCTGTTAAGTTGACGCAGACACTTCTTACGAGACGGATGCATTAGTATTTTAGCTGCACAGTGTATTTAAACTTCGAGTAAGATATCTAAATTGTACTATTTATCCTACCTAGACGCTCTGATATTATATTTTAACTGGATGATCGTTATTGGTTAAAATTGTTGAGTGCTTTGAATCCCTTGTCTGATAGGTGAAGTTTGTCATATTATATTTGTAATGATTGAAGAGTATTTTGAGAACCTTTTCTTAGGTTGTCAGACGGGATCAGGCTTATTCTCGAATTTCTAGGGAAAATTCGGGACGGGTCCTGACACTAACGCCACCATTGTATCACACCAATCTTCTCACCACGGTACCACACCAATCCTCTCATGTGCGTAAGATGGATCTCAATTAAATAACCACCAATTTTTTCTAGAAAAATATCAAATTAAAACCAGAAACATATATATGATATCCAAATCTGAAACACACTGATAAACTGTCAAATTGAAACCGATAAACACAATAAGCAAATTTGAAACCCACTAGGGTTGGATGGCTAGGATACAGTCGTTGGGAAGGATTGGTTGCAGACTTTGGGATGGGAAATATTGGGTCGGAGTCGTTGAGATTGGATTCTCAATTGCAATCACTGAAATTGGGTAGGTCTGAAACTTAGAGCCAAGAAAGAAAGAGCGGGAGAGAGAGAAGATTGAGAAAGTTCGCGATGAGCGGTGGGTTGGAGCCGCTGGGGTCGGGTGGTGGTCGGTTTCCGCTTAAGTGCATAGGGTAGTTGCCTCATACTCATCTTCATTTTACTCAGAGTTTACCCAAAACCATCCTCCATCGTCGACGGCCACTTCGATCGCGTCCCGAACTCCCTTATGCTCTTGGTCTTCAACAAGATCGGTGACGAAGGCCCTAGGCCGCTGCAAGGTCGTTCTCATAAAAAACGTGGTTGTTCACGTCGATTGCATCATCTCCGATATCTTTCCTCTTCCGCTCCTTCCTTCTCCTCTTCATCCTCCTCCAACAAGTCCCGCACCGACGATCTCCAAATGGGTCTCACTCCGCCCTCTCCGTCGACAATCTTTATTCCCCCGCCGACAACAACAGCCTCAACCAATCCCCAAATAGGCTTTAGGCTACGACATTAACGCCTAAAGGATACGAGATTTTTCTTATTTCTTTTTTATGGTTTTCTTTTTAATTTTAAACTTTTTGTTTTTTTATTATTTTTTTAATTTTATAAGCATTTATTATTATTATTTTTTCTAATCTATTTTGTCACTTAACTATTTAACGGTTTGATTAATAGATTGATTAACCGAATGTACTGATTTGATATGTTTTGATAATTTGAGTACCTAGATGAAAATTTTCATAATTGAAATATGAACTTAAAATAATCCCTATAATTTATATAATTTTATGTAATTTATCCTTTTATTTTTGGGTAATGAGAGTTACAAGGCTATTCGCATGTGTATGAGGGTTGAGTAAGCTTTTCTCTGCTGTGCTTAGATAATGAAGCAGAGCATGAATTTATAGGAGGAAGAAGAGGTTGTATTGCATCAGAGAGATGGAATCTCATATTCACATCCAATTGGAACGAATTGGAACTTGACAACAGAGGGGATGTGCTGGAGCTTAATCTCCGTAGTAATCATTAGGAAGATATGAGATGATTAAAGAAGATAATAGGGAATATATGAAGATGATTGAGGAAGATTTGAAGAAAATTTTTAGAAGAGGTTTATATGGAAGAAGACAAAGCAAGAAGAACCGAAAGAAAAAGAAGAAAGGAGAGGAACTGGAGAAGGAAAGCGGAGAGAGGGAGAGAGCTTCTGGGAATCAAATCAGTCAAAATTATCCGATGGATGCCACAAGTCACTTTTTTAAATTACCAAATTACCCTTATGTTTCAAAAGTCGATAGCTAGCTCATTCTGAATCGAAATTCAACACCTTTCGTGCATGTGGCTTCTTTAAATCGAGCTCTACCTATCTAGTTCAAAACTAAACCCTTGTCATTTCTTTGATTGGTATTCTATCAAACCATCTAGACCTAGATCTCATCTTTTTCGCTCCAAATCCCCTTTTTGCATCCTCCTCAGAGTGCTCGTAACAAATGCGGTCTTGACAGCTAGATAGAATACCAACAAAGAAAGAAATGGTCCCTAACAAATTCGTGCTATGGGTGCATGAAAAATTTACAGATGGATGGGAAAATGAGGATAAAGACGAAAATACCTCAAGGAGTTCGGTTGTTATCTTCAGACTCGGTAGTTGGGTCTTCTCCGCAGGCGACGGGCGATTGGATATTCTCTTTCTTTCCTTCTTCTTCTTTGTCCTCTTCTTTGTCCCTATCTTTCTCAGTTCTTCTTCTTCTCGCTTTTGTAGGGTTTCGTCATCGCAATCTTCCACTACATGTAGGTGATCACAAGCGGAGCCACTGGAGAGAAAGGGAGGTTTTTGAATTGAAGCTTTGATTATAGGGTTTTTGGTGGATCACCCACATGCGGTGGAAGACTGTGAAGAAACTATTGAAGAACATGAGCAATAATAGGAAGGAGAAGAACGGTGAAGAAAATCCTAGAGACGAAGAGAAGGAAGGAGCAACAGAAGGAGAAGAAGACAAGGAGGAGGAAGTTCCACGGGGGCGTTTGGATGAGGAACTTTAAAGTTATATGGAATTTGGATAAAATTAGTTAAAAAATAGTAACTTAAAAGTACTATGAAATTTACAAATGATACAATGACATATATGGAATTTGGATAAAATTAGTTAAAAAATAATAACTTAAAAGTACTATGAAATTTACAAATGATACAATGACATATATGGAATTTGGATAAAATCAGTTAAAAAATAGTAACATAAAAGTACTATGAAATTTAAAAATGATACATTGACATATAAATGAGATTTATAAGTTACACCTATGGAGTTGTTATTTTGAAAAGTTCCTTATTTAGTGGTTTGTTATGCTTATAATGTCCAGATTTTTATTTTTTAGTACTTATATACCTACTTAAAATACTCATAATTTTTATTTTTTAGTGCATATCTTAGTAATATAGTATAAGTTACATGAAACTTTGAAGTTCCCCGTCCAAACACACAGCAAGCGTCCTCATTTTATAAGTTTGATTTAGGTTTTTTTTAAGAATAATTTGTCTGTTGCCCCCTCAATTTTCTGCCTGCTTACCAATTTTTCTTTTAAAGTTTTGTTTATGTCAATATCTCCCCTAAGTTATTATTAATTGCTAATTTTCTCATATATTCAAATTTTATTTCATTTTTTTAAAATGACATAACAATGATTAAATAAATAAATATGAAAAGGTTATTTTCTTTCTTGAAACGTGGTCATTTTAGAAAATTCACCATTAATAACAATATATGAAAGACTTTGACCATCGATATTTTATTCAAAACAATTTCTTTTTTTTCATTGAATAAAAAGAAAATATTCCTTTCTAATTTCAGTATAACTTGAATTTTTTTGTCGACTTAAATTTGATTAATGTTATCTAATTCAACGACCAACCAAATATGTTCATATCTATTTTTTTTTTGAATATGTCAAACCTAATTCATGCTCTTACTTTTGTTCTTTCACGTTCATACTTTTGAATACTCTGTTGAAACAGAAATCAAACACGCTAGAAAAGTCTCCACGATCCCTATAAACAGCAAACAAAAATCAATCGAGGTCAAGGTTGAAGCCCCGGGGAGTTGTTCAACCAATAACGTTTTGATACTTAAATCAGCTTTGAGAATGAAATCAGAAGAGTTTTAGAAGTGAGGAATGACTTACCTTAGAAGTGAGGTGAGAACCTCTATTTATAATGAAATCTTGAGAGTCACGGAGCATTCTGATTGGTTAATAGGTTTTGTAATTAATAAATATTCTTGTAATAAAAAATGTTATTTATTAATTAAATTTTAATAATAATTAATTCTTAAGGAGAATATTATTATTATTGAGGCTTTAATTCGATTAAATAATATATTTACTTGGTAAATATATTATTTAATTTATGGGTATTTGGGAGCCGTTAATGTCATTATTAAGATAATTTTGGACATTATATGAATTATGGGTCACATGACAGCTCCATAATTTTCGGGTGATTTTGGGTTTCACAAATGCCCCACATTGCTTAGGAATTCAGGGAATCCTAAGCAATGTAGGTTTTTTTGGTAATCACAATAAACCATTTTGAAATAGGACTCCTTATCTTTTATAGTTCTTGTGTCGAAAATATTTCGTTGGGCTCGGAACGTAACGTTAAACTGATACAAGTAGGCATTGTACTTGAGTTTGTGTGATTGGATTTAGCTTGGCCCTTCTGTAATTAATCTCCTATTGATGATTGGAGGTTTTTATTTTGAAATTTATTCCCTGATTGATGATCGGAGGTTTCAATTTCTTTATTAAAAGAAAGAACTTTTAACCTTCCCTCTTCAAGTAAAAAATAAACCGAAATTTTGTTCTCTGCCGCTTGAGAAAGAAAAGGAAAGGAGGAAATCATCTGCCAAGTTTCGTCCTTGCTGTGAGGTAAGAGAAAATAATTTTCATCTCCCTTTGTTCTGATGTTATAAATTATTTTTCTTCTTTCTCTGTCAATACAGGTGGCCATTTATGAGTGATGAGTTGATGATACACAGAGCCATTCTTGTCAAAATCAGACTCTGTAAGAAGAAAGTGTTGACCAGTGGTTTGCGACTTGGCTGAGGCGAGTGCAGCGTAAGCTAGGTGAGGGGGGCTTCCTCACGGCTTTGCATCTCAGCTGGAGTGGCGCGTCAGGTTGGGCAGGGAGCGGCAGACTTGGCGAGGTGGGTTGGCACAGAGCATCTGGCTTGGAGCAGCTTGGTGCTGAGGAAAGGAGGCAGGCGCTGCTGATGCTTCTTCTTTCTTCGCGGCTGGCGGCTAGTGAGAAGAAATTGAGGTGATTGCTTTTGCGTCTCTGACTTCTCTTTTCCTTTTTTTTTTATTAATTGTTTTTGCTTTCTTTGCTGAACACTGACCGTTCTCTTTATATAAGTATATATATATACATATTATTTATTTCATTTTTTTAGAAACTAATAATTAATTCCTTTATGCAGTTTCATTTTTTTTTTTACGATGTCGGGAGATCTGGAAGTCTGTTCGTCATGATTCAAGCAGTGTTGTGCTCTAATTTCTTTACTGGAGCTAAAGTTGTTGCCTCCATTGTTTCGGGGAAAAGAACTCGAAAATTTGAAATTCGAGCCGTATTTGTCGTTGTATGCCCCCAAACTTCGCATCAAATTGATGACTATGCTCCTTCAAAAAGTGCCAAAACTTGAAGACTCCGTGGGAGATTTGAGGCAGAAGTTTCTTGTGGAAAACTGCAATGAATAAGAAAGTGACATCTCCTGCTTTGAAATCTTGTGGCCAGCTTGTTCCTTCCAAATTTTGTAATCCTTGAGATTTTTTTCTAAGTGTAGGAGCTTTGGTTTTACCCATGTTTCTTTTTGAAGAAAGGGACTTCTTGGTTATTCAAATGCCCCGGTGTAGTGCCATGAGCATCCACCGATAGCATTTTGATTCTAGTTGCCTCTCGAATGAGGGTTTCGCTTTGCCTTCTAGAGAAGGGCTTTGCATTGCCTTCAAGGAAAGGCTTTTGGTTTTTTCAAATGCCCCCATTGTAGCCTTGGGCGTTCGATGTTGGGGCTTTGATTCAACTTGCCTCTCAGAGGAGGGCTTTACTTTGCCTTTAAGGAAGAGATTTTGCTTCTTGAAAGAAGGCTTGGAGCGCTTCCTGGGGAGAAGGCTTGGAGCGCTTCCTGGGGGGAAAGCTTGGATGCTTTGCGGGGCGAAGGCTTGGATGCTTTGCGGGGTAAAGGCTTGGATGCTTCGATGGACGAAGGCTTGGATGCTTCGTAGGGCGAAGGCCTAGATGCTTTGTAGGGTGAAGGCTTAGATGCTTCGTAGTGCGAAGGCTTAGATACTTCATAGGGTGAAGGCTTAGATGCTTCGCAGGGTGAAGGTTTAGATGCTTCGCATGACGAAGGCTTAGAAGTTTCCCGAATTAATGCTTAGTTGCTTCCCAGAGGAAGCCTTGGTTGCTTCCCAGAGGAAGCCTTGGTTGCTTCCCAGAGGAAAACTTGGTTGCTTCCCAGAGGAAGGCTTGAATTACTTTCGAGAGAAAGGTTTGGAGTGCTTCCCAGAGGAAGGCTTGGTTACTTCCTGGAAGAAGGCTTGGTTGCTTCCCGAAGGAAGGCTTTGGGGTTTCCATAGCTATGTAAAATTTCAAGTTTCTTGATAATTTTATTGAAGAAAATAATACAATGGATACATAAATTGGCACGGAGCCTTATTCATTTTTAATAGAATTGATGTGGATCACCTTCGAATCAGGATACTTGAGGTCTTCGTCACTGAGACGTTTTCCAGCTTTGTCAGTGATGTATTTGGTGCAATGCCCTTCCTTGACGAGGTTCTGCAGATGCCTATCGAAGGTGTTGCACGTGCTAATGGTGTGACCATAGCAGTTTTGATAGTGGCACCACCTTGTCTTGTCGTCCTTTTCTTGATCGCCTTTGACAGGTGCTGGATCCTTGAACCAAGGCTCATCCTTGATTTCGTTGTAAATTCGATAGACGGGCACCGAAAACTGCACGTTGGAAGTTGAGACGCTTTGCATTTGCTGGACTTGCTTGGCGTAGTTTTGGAATTAGTGTCAATGCTGGGTGGCGCCGACATCTTAGATGTTTCCTCGTTTGGTCCAGTGCTCTCCTTGGCTTGTATGGCGTTTTTCTCATCCTCCCAGCATGCATGTCGCTCTACTAGAGAAAGCATCTTGGTGAGACTACGAGCATTGCTCATGACCATGTCGCCATAAAGTTGGATGTCCTGGATGAGTCCTTGTTTGAATGCCATCGCTGCAACGTGGTCACTAAAACCAACAATGCGAGACTTTTCCTTGCAGTATCTCCGAATGTACTGTCAGATGCTTTCCTTTGATCTCTTTCTGATGGTAAAGAGATGATCGTCCTTTACTTCAGTAGTGCGAAGCTGGGAGAACTCCTTCACGAAAGTGAAAGCCAGCTCTTCGAAATAGGAAATGGATCTACGGGGAAGATGATTGAACCACGTCATCGCATGGCCTTGCAAAAATGCCTGGAATACCCAGCACATGAGTGCATCATTGTGCTTATGAGGTACCCTGACTGCACGATAATAGTCTACATGCTTTATCGGGTCAGAGGTCCCCTTGAACTGGTTGAAGTTTGGAGTTGCAAACCATTGAGGGAATGGTTCTTCCTCGATGTCCCTCACAAAAGGTGAAGTTGAGGATGACTAGATCTGACGACGTAGATCATCTTCCAAGTCGCCATCACGTTGGACGCCTCGGAGGCGGCGATCCAACATTCTCTAGACATCTTCAGTCTGCAGTGCACCTTGGTGAGGTGGGGAGTCATTACGAGCTAAGTGTCGTCGACCTCCTCGAATCTAAGTTTCCAAGTTATGAGAGCGTGTCGGCGAGTATGTCTCGTCCTCCTTGTTGTGATAGCCAGCACGCCCTAAGCTGATGTGCGTGTCTTGGGAAGCTACATGTCGCCTCCTGTCTCCATGCATTTATTCAATACGCGACAATGCTCCAATGCGCCCCCCCAAGCCGCTCATGTGCCGACGACCTTGGGCGTTGTTGGCTCCTTGTCCTGCGAATGCGACTTTCTTTGCCAGGATCACTTAGTGACATATCACTAGACATTGTCCGGTATCGGATGACATCTTTACCATGGCGCCTTGGAATGTCTTCCTTCCCACCCCGAGATGTGGCACGCCCCTCAACAGCCTGAGTTGCTTCTCTTTCTACCAGAAGTTGTTGTAGAAGCTCTTACTGAACCTACACTTGGTTGCTTAGTAATTCGACCTGTTGTGGAAAATTTTCTTGAGGGGATGTGGGCCGAGGTGTTTGCGTATGACGTGTTTCACGTCGGTTTCTACGCCTCAAGTTCCTTTGTTGCCCATCCATGTTATGCTTCTTTTGTGTTTGAATTTGACTTGGTGTGTCACAAATACCGTCTAAGAATCTTCAAAGATCATCATTGGCAGGAGGTTGATTGTGAATATGCCTGGACGTTTCTCCCACGAATTGCCCATATGTTTGGTGGAAGGTAGCTGTTATCGCTCCCGATACAGGCGGTGAGGGTGCATGAGTTGATGGAATAAGAAAGGTTCCGAAACCTATAGCGGGAATCGGTCCCTGTATCCCGATGGGTGCCATTATCGTCATGTGGGGTGAATGGCTTAGATGTTCATCCGGATTCACTGTGTGCGCTCCGCCCCTAGTCTAAGCTGTAGAGGCAGAAGCAGCAGCTTCAGATGAAAGAATGGATCGTCGTGTTCTTGCCATGATGATCATCATTGATGATTGATTAACAAGATTTGATGAACAATGAATGAAGTTCAAGAATGATGAACGAAGTTCAAGAACGACGAATGAAGTTTAAGAACGACGAACAAATTTTGAAGTTGTTGAGAAAGAATTAGATAGCACTCTTTGAGTATTTCTCAATTCGACTCTCAATGAAATCACCAATTGTTGAAGCAGAAATCAAACATGCTAAAAAAGTCTCCACGATCCTTACAAACAACAAACAAAAATCAATCGAGGCCAAGGTTGAAGCCCTGGGGGGTTGTTCAACAAAAAACGCTCTAATGCTTAAGTCAGTTTTGAGAGTGAAATCAGAAGTGCTTTAGAAGCGAGGAATGACTTACCTTAGAAGTGAGGTAAGGACCTCTATTTTTAGTGAAGTCTTGAGAGTCACGGATGTTAGAAGCTTATCTCTCTCCTGAAGACCAGGTCCATATGGTTCCAGGTTGTTGTGGTCTTCTCTGATGTTGCGGGATGTATATTGCACAGTTGTTTGAAATATTCTTGTTATTGTTTCTGATTTGAATTAGTCTTCTTATCCTTGTATCATTTCAAAAATAGATCAGGTTGTTGTATTTTGGTTCCTCAATTCTAGGAACTTCAGTTGTATTCACTTTTTATAAAAACACACCTATGGTGAACGTGAATGATAAGCTTTCAGCACACCTCTTCTTGTTTACATGGTATCAAGAACACATTAATATTTTTTTTTCTCCAAAACCTCCATGGTCGATCAAACCAACCCTCAACATGGCAACCTTCGAGCCAATGACACCACCCTCATCACAATAAATGTAACGGCCCAAACTCCACTCAAGCTCAACAACTCCAATTACTTGTCCTAGAAGCTTCAATTTCAGACACTCTTCATCGGGTACGATCTGCAGGGTTATGTGGATGGAACAAAACCCTGCCTACCAGCCACCATCACCAGAGGAGACACCACGACACCAAATCCACTACATTAGCTATGGATTCGCCAGGATCAGTTGATCCTCAACGTCCTCATTGGGTCGATTTCCCCAACAATTATTCCTTTTATTGCTCGGGCCAAAACATCCCGGGAAGATTGGACTATTCTGGCCACAACCTATGCCCAACCTTCTAGAGGAAGAATCAAGCAGGTAAAGGCTCAATTCAAGACACTCACCAAAGGGACTCTCGGCATTACTGACTTCTTGCAGTCAGTAAAAGCTCGTGCTGACGAGCTTGCAGTTCTAGGAGCACCAGTGGACGTGGAAGATCTCACCGACAAAATCTTGGAGGAACTTGGTGACGAATACAAAGAACTTGTACTAGCGGTTCAAGCTCGTGACACCCCAATTAGCTTTGATGAACTTCATGAAAAACTCCTGAGTTTTGAAGCTGCTCTCCATACTTCCGCCAAACACTCCAACATTTTCCCAACTACTGCTAATCCCACAACTCGTTCAAACACAAAATCCCAAAACTTCAACTACTCACGCATTCCACCAAACAATACCCAATATCAGAATCGGTCACAGCCCACCCATAACAATCGTCCACCTCCGAGGCCATACCTTGGACACTGTCAAATTTGTGGAATCCAAGGTCACACAACAAAATGTTGCCCATCCTACAAGTTCATTCCTCTTGGCTTTTCCAATCAACCGCCTGGTGTCAGTCCCACTCACTGGCAACCTAGAGCAAACTATGTTGCACCCACTCCCTCAAATGATTCCTCCTGGCTTCTAGACAGCGGGGCGTCTCACCACATAACGGCTTATCTCAATAATCTCTCTCTCCATTCTCCATATAATGGAATTGATGATGTGATGATTGGTGATGGTACTAGTCTCAAAATTACGCATACAGGCTCTGCGTATCTCAAAACTCCTTCTCATACTTTTACTCTTAAAAACGTCCTATGTGTCCCCGAAATCAAAAAACAATTGTTCTCTATTTATCAGTTTTGTGTCCAAAATAATGTCTCTATTGAATTCTTACCCTGGTGTTTTCTTGTGAAGGACCTTCTCACGGGGGAGATACAAGCAAAGGGTGAGCCTAAAGACGGTGTGTACGAGTGGTCGGGCTTCTCACCATTCACCATCAGTCCAAATGTTTTTTCAAGCGTCAAAATTTCACCAATAAATTGGCATCGTAGATTAGGTCATCCTGCACTTCCTATTTTAAACACTGTTCTTTCCAAGTACAATTTAATGTCATCTAGGTCAGTCTCTAAAGAGTTTGTTTGCAATGTATGTCAGTGTAACAAAAGTCACAAACAACCTTTCTCTATTTCATCAATAAAATCTGAGCATCATCTTCAAGTTATTTTTTCAGATGTATGGACCTCCCCAGTTTATTCACTCGATGGATTTAAATACTATGTCATCTTCGTTGATCATTTCACAAGATGCATATGGTTTTATCCACTTAAAAGAAAATCAGATGTTAAACCAACATTTCACAGGTTCAAACCCATTGTAGAAAATCATTTTAAACAAAAAATCATCACTTTTTATTCTGGAAATGGGGGGGAATTTATTTCTCTCAAAGATTATCTCCTTGAACATGGAATTTCTCATATAACAACTCCACCTCACACTCCAGAACACAATGGGCTCTCTGAAAGAAAACACAGGCATATAGTAGAAACAGGACTCTCACTCCTCACACATGCCTCACTCCCACACAAGTTTTGGTCATATGCTTTTTCCACGGTAGTTTATCTAATCAATAGAATGCCCACACCTACACTTATTTTTTCCTCACCGTACGAAAAAAAATTTCAAGCTTCCCCGAATTATGCAAAACTTCGAACATTTGGATGTTTATGCTATCCCTGGCTCCGGCCTTATGCTAGCCATAAACTTGATCAACATTCAAAGCCTTGCATATTTTTGGGATACTCATTGTCACAAAGTGGATATATTTGTTTTGATCAGGACACTTCCAAAACGATTGTGTCTAGGCATGTATCTTTTATGGAGTCCACGTTTCCTTATGCTTCTTCAAATCAGGTTACACAGTCTACATCCACTCAAACACTTGTTCAGTCGTGGGTCCCTCCTATAGTAGTCTTGCACTACCCAAATACATCACAACCCGTACACACCCCTGTAGAGCCCATTCCAGCTGCACCCGTGATTGGTTCTTCCACGTCAGCATCAATCCAGCTTCCTTCTTTTACCGACAACGCACATGTACCTTCCTCTCATTTCTTACCGCAACAGTCAACTTCTCCTCTCTAAAATCTTCCCACTTCCAGCACCACAGAACCGATACCCACCACAGAACCGTTACCCCATTCTTCTCCCTCACAAAATGCTCCAGTCCTTCCAACTCATCCTATGACTACTCGCTCCAAGAACAATATCCACAAACCTGTTCAATGCCTCACTTTCAATGCACATCTTCATCAAGCCATACCCACCGAACCCGCCTGTATTACTCAGGCTCTCAAAGACCCGAATTGGAGGAAAGCAATGTCAGAAGAGTATGATGCTCTTACTCGCAATGGTACTTGGAATCTGGTACCCTCTCACTATGCTCCAAATGTGGTGGGGTGTAAATGGATTTTTCGGATCAAGCGGAACTCCGACGGGTCTGTTGCTCGTTACAAGGCCAGGCTTGTGGCAAAGGGGTTTCATCAACGGCCTGGCCTGGATTATTCGGAGACTTTCGGTCCAGTTGTAAAATCGACTACCATCCATGTGGTTCTGAGTCTAGCGATGAGCAGAGGCTGGTCCCTATGTCAACTAGACGTAAATATTGCTTTTTTTGCAAGGAACTTTGACAGAGGATGTTTACATGAACCAACCTCCGGGTTTCATTGATCCTGATAATCCTGGGAGTGTGTGTAAGCTTCGGAAAGCCATTTATGGGCTCAAGCAAGCTTCTCGTGCTTGGTACTAGGAGCTTCGGAAATTCCTTCTTTCTTCAGGCTTTCACAACTCTCTCACATACACCTATCTGTTTATTTTCAAAAGTGGATCTCATCTCATTTATCTTTTGGTTTATGTTGATGATATCATTGTCACAGGTGATGATTCTAATGTTGTAAACCAATTTGTGACATGCCTTGCACAACGTTTTTCTCTGAAGGATTTGGGCCCTCTATCCTATTTTCTTGGAGTTGAAGTGTTGTCCACAACTCGTGGTTTGTTCTTCTCCTAGAGGCGTTACATACTGGACCTCCTGGAGCGAACATATATGGCAGGCACCAAGCCGACAACAACTCCCCTTCCACCTGGACGCATTCCATCTTTAACCGAAGGTCAACCACTTCCTGAATCAACGGAATACAGAGCCACAGTTGGCAGCTTACAATATCTTGCCTTCACTCGCCCTGATGTATCCTACGCCGTCAATAAATTGTCTCAGTTTATGCACCGGCCTACAGATCTCCATTGGCAGTTAGTTAAACGCTTGTTGCGCTATCTATGTGGCACCATTCATGCATGGCTCTTTTTCTTTCGTGACTCTCCTCTTGACTTTCATGCCTACTGCTGATTGGGGGGGGGGGGGGGGGGGGGGGGGGGGGGGGGGGGTGGGTGGGGGCAGAAGGATGACCTATCTTCCACGAGTGCCTATGTGTTGTTTCTTGGCAAGAATCCGGTCTCTTGGTCTTCTCGGAAGCAACGAACGATTGCTCGTTCCTCCTGGGCAGAATACAAGTCTGTTGCTGACACTACTGCTGAACTTTCCTGGGTTTGTTCACTTCTCACTGAGTTACATGTTCCTCTTCCTCATGTTCCGGTAGTATATTGTGACAATGTTGGTGCTACTCAGTTATGCTCTAATCCGGTGTTTCATTCTCGAATGAAACATGTCGCCATCGATTTTCACTTCATTCATGAGAAAGTCCAAACCGGTGTTTTGCGTGTCGCTCATGTCTCCTCCCATGATCAACTCGCAGATGCCTTGACTAAACCGTTGTCTCGTCCGCGGTTAAATTTTTTGAAACCCAAGATTGGCCTTCTCGACCGATGTCCATCTTGAGGAGGCATGTTAGAAGCTTATCTCTCTCTTGAAGACCAAGTCCACGTGGTTCCAGGTTGTTGTGGTCTTCTCTGATGTTGCGGGATGTATATTGCACAACTGTTTGAAATATTCTTGTTATTGTTTCTGATTTGAATTAGTCTTCTTATCCTTGTATCATTTCAAATATAGATCAGGTTGTTGTATTTTGGTTCCTCGATTCTAGGAACTTCAGTTGTATTCACTTTGTATAAAAACACACTTCTGGTGAACGTGAATGATAAACTTTCAGCACACCTCTTCTTGTTTACAATGGAGCATTTTGATTGGTTGGTAGGGTTTGTAATTAATAAATATTCTTTAATAAAAAATATTATTTATTAATTGAATTTTAATAATAATTAATTCTCAAGGAGAACATTATTATTATTTAGGCTTTAATCCGATTAAATAATAAATTTAGGCCTCGTTTGGTACGCCGTATTGTACTGACTATTTCAATCGGATAGACTAATATATCCACATGATAGACTGACTATTTAGTTGAGCGTTTGATGCTCTACCAGATTAAAATGCCGACTATATTATACTGGCCGAATTATATTATACTAGTTGATAAAAAAAAATCTATATCATGGATATTAATTATGTATATTATTATTATTTATTTTTATTTTATTTTATTTAATTATTGATATTATTATTATTATTACTATTTATTTAATTATTTATTATTATTATTCTATTTTTATTATTATTACTATTTATTAGTATTATTATTATTATTACACTTTTCAAGATTGCTAGTCATCCGACTATTTAATACGGACAATTTGATGATATTATTTTAGCTGGTGTGGACCGTATAAAAGCACTCAACTGTATTAACTTATTCGGTGACTTATTAATACGAGTGGTACCAAACATTGGTTTCGTACTATATTATCTTATCTGGTTCCTTACACGACGTACCAAATATAACCTTGGCTGATAAATATATTATTTAATGTGTGGGTATCTGTGAGTCATTAATGTCATTACCAGGGCAATTTAGACATTATATAAATTATGAACCACGTGATAGCTCCATAATTTTCGGATGATTTTGGATTCCACATTTTCATGTTTCATACTTGTACCGTTTCACTACCTTTGAATACTCGCTTATCAATATCTCCCCCACCTAAAAGTGTCAACTTGAATTTAATTATTTTCAAATTCAACATTACGACTCATCCAACAGGACCAAAGAACAGATTTTTCTTTTAAATATATCAATTCATACTCATATTTATATTGATTCAGATACATGTTTTTGAATACTCCCCAAATTCATACTCTTACATATGCGGTTACATTTGCATACCTCGATCCATATCCCGGAAGGTAAATCACATATGCCTTAGACAGAAGACTTTAAACAACAAACATTCTTTGTTAACTTAGCCTTGTAGCATGAAAATTTCTGAATAATTAGAGGATAAATAATTGGTAAAAATTTCTGAGATCAAATGATCAATTATTTCCATTAGTAATTACCTACCTTGCTTATGGGCTCCTCTCACATAACAACTCTACCACTTTCTGTGTGGTAGATCAGAGACAAACTATATCTAGCCTTGCTGGCAGACCCAACGCAGACAAATCCGCAACCCTAAACTTGAACGACTTTGTCCAAGATTCAATCACGCCATATTCTTTCATCAACCCACTCTTCAGTATCTTTTGGTAAGTAATATGAATTCTCAAACTTTACAGATAGATATCCTCCCAAAAGAACGGAGGCTAAATAGTTGCCAACATTCCTGAATTTTACCTAAATTTTACCAATCAAAAACATTAATAGAGTCTACCACTCAAATGTGCACGAACGGTCATTCCATCAAATTTGTTAACTTTTTCTGTTAAAAAACATCATATAACAAGCACATATGCTAGATATTAAGGGTAAAAATAACATTTTTGCCTTGAATCTTGTAATAAGCCTTTATTCAATATAATTGTAAAACTCTGTATAAAAAATTGGATATCAAGATGACTTCTTTTTTTTGCTACTCAATTAAAACATTTACTGCAGCCAAATTCTCTATTTTCATTTCTCAATATTCTTTCACTTGCAAACAAGACGTGATCCCTTCCAATCATCACAGTAAATACCAGAAACAAAAATAATGTAAGATTTGACCAGTCATCACCTTGTTACGGCTATTGTGTTACCTACAAAAACAGGATTCATCCTTTTGCCGATACAGAATACTTGTGGCTGCTGGTGATGATCTGAATCCAAATATGTCTCATTTTCCTTGAACCTCTGACAACGAGCATCTACGGAGGTTGGCAGGGCCGGGCATGGCTCTCGAGTAACCAACGATCCTAAGCATATTTTGTTTGAACAACGAGGATGAGATTACACGTTAGTGCGCTTTAAGTAGACCACCACCCCAATGCCAGTCAAAGCAACAGCACTTGCCAAAACTCCAGTGTGGAGAAACGTCCATCCCGTTTTCTGGGTTAAGGTTCTATCCGACTGTTGTATGGTTTGGTGGCCGGAGTCGGAGAAGTCCAAATGCAACCTTAGAACCTGAGAGAAAAAGAGAAGCAGGCATAAGAAAACAAATCATACAGCTGAAAAAACAAACCTTCATCCATGGGATTGCTACATAAATCCAGCTTTTAGTGTCATATCCTGCATCGAATTTTCACCAATTTTTTTATATACTTGTAAGCATCAAGGAGACATGAACGCAATACTCATCTTTATTGCATTTTTTCCCTTTACCTTACAATTATCCATACACAAGTTTTCTGAATGTGTATATTGTAATCCCCCTCCCCCAATATTATTGTAACAAAAAAGAAAAAAATTTTGAACAAAACTAAAGAATGCACTATTGGCAGTAGGGTTGTTCACTAAACCAGATCATCAGCAGAAATGGAATCAACCCGAGTTTGACCAAACTAGTTTTTTCCAGGCCTCTATGTTATCGTACAAGAATCCAACTAAGTATTAGATCAAGAAGGATCCTTTGCTTGGTGAAACAATGCTACAAAAAACTTTTATTTGATCTTGGAACATTGTCAAAACATATCTATTTCAACCTTTATGCCCTTAGGCACGGTCATACATAACATAGACTCACACTTGGAAAGGATGGACAATTAGCTAGAGCATCAGGTGCTGTAGCAAAACTGACTGCAAAAGATGGCAAAACAGCGGCATTCAATTGCTTTATAAAAATGCCACTAGTACTACGATCTGGTGGTGTTATTCCTCCCCACTATGTATTGGGTGATAATGAGTTTGACTCTCAAAATGGGCGAGGTCGATACCCAATGTGTATAATCACCCCAATATCCTTGTATAAAAAAAATAAAAAAAACCTGTAGAAAACAAACCTGCCATAATTTGGTTTTAAACACATTTTTCTAGTCTAAATAGGTTTCCAGCAATCACTGTAGAGTATCTTTTACACTTCGACAAGTAAAATTAAAATGTCAAGCAAAGCTTCACCAAACAGAGGATTTAGATTCCTTGTACTTTGGCATTTCAACAAGAACCCTGGCCCACCCAACATCTTTTATAAGACAAACAAAGTATTAAAGTTGCTAATCTGAAGCTTCAAACATGGAACAGAAACTAAGCTAGCTTAATCTATTGACCACCAAGACAACAGGGCTTAGATGTTGAAACTTTAGGTTAAATTTTGGTCTATGGTGCAAGAGATATAATCCAATCTAGAATCTCACGTCAGGATATGTTCAATCACCATACATATCCCGTAAGAACACGCTTCGAAACTTCAAACAAGTTCTCTTACAGGCTAGCCATGCAAGGGCAGGCTATCTGGGCTTGCCTATTCTACCTCATAAGGACTACTATTTTGAATTTGTTTTGGATCCAATGATGCAAACCAATCCAATCAGATCGTTACTGGATTACGGGTTGGATTGATTTTGTTTCATTGTTCTGGGCAGATTGGTTTCAATTGCATAGTTATGACCCGCTGATCTGGTCAGTTGGAATTATATCCCAAAACCAATTCAAAAAGTGACACTTATATGAAGCCAGTTTTGCTTAAAATCCATTTAAATATAAGAAAGATACAACAGATTGGTTAACCACCTACGCTATTCAAGCAGGTCATTAAACTAAATGATTCATTTAACCGCTTCAACAGTTGCTTTAGGTTATTAGATTACCAATGTACTCATAAGTTTCAATCAAATGTAAATATAAACCAAATAAATTGGAAAAAAAAAACACACACACTAAGGCCCATTTGATAACCATTGCATTTTAGTTTTTGGTTTTCACTTTTTGAGCTTGGATATAGGGAGAAAGGACGGATGAAGAAGAGTGGAGGAAAGATGGTAAGAGAGATGTCAACGAAATATATCAGGAAATGTACACAAAAATAAAACTAAAAATAAAAAAACAATAGTACGTTGTTTTCATTTTCTAGATTTTGTTTTCGTTCTTTCTTTCCTTATTTCTTCTCCTCCCTACCACCACTCCACTTCATTTCTCATCTCCCTCATCTACTTTCCCTCATCAAACTGGCCCTAAGAGATTAAATTTTAGTACAATCCGTCTATGATGTATGTCCATAAGTTATAACATCAGAGCAAGGGGAGGGATCATGAGTTTAAAAGATAATAATTGTACCCAATTCTACAACAGAGAAAAAAAAGGAACAAAGCATAGAAACAACATTACCTTCATTCCCACTCCACGAGCATGACTGACAGCACTAACAAGATCGTCGTCAGTTGCAATTAGAACTTTATCACCTTCGTCATCTTCAAACTGAGGGAGGAATAACTAAAGTAAACACAATATGAAGTTTTAAAGCACGATAATATCAGATAACACAGAATTTGATCAAAATTTTAACCAATATGTGAGGACGATCATGATCATTAGCAGCACCAATCCTTTGCATGACAGCAGATACCAGCTCATCTAAGTTTTCAATGCCTGAAGAGAACAAACAAAACAAATTAATGTTTAAATGCCTGAAGACAACAAAAAGAAACAAATTAAGGTCCTCACAGGTTATTCTCTATAATTAATTAAAACATTTGGGCTTGTAAGCAGAAAAATTTGATCTGTGTTTATCATCACTGTCAAACAGCTCTCACCAGTCACCAAACGGTCTGATGATCTTGCCCCAGAGTAAAAACACTAAAGCCGATCTACCAATCACCACCAGTAGGCAGTAGCTATGGAAAATTCTATGACCAAATCACAGAAACCAATGTGTCACTACACAGCACATTCTATGCCACAACTAATACCATCATCACCAAGTCCACTGCTACCTACAACTGCTGCCATCAATTTCCCTATCTCCCCATTTCCCCAAAATTCAATGAGCTATAGGTCTAGAGGTATGGTGAGAATTTGATAACCTGGTTTTGAGCCTGTAAAATAGTAGGAGGCGTGGAGTTTGAGAGGATAAGGCTACTCCCTATCTGTAGCTTATACCTACTTATCAATCAACTATCAATATAAATATATATATATATAATTATATTCTCCCTATAAAATATAAATAAATAAAACTGTAATAAGGGATGGCTCGCATGTATAAAATATCCCATGGGTACCCTTACCCATGCCCTCAGTAAAACGAAGCAAGAAAGATGAAAAGCTGCATGAGTAATAATTGTAAACGAACCTCTTCTCAAGGTTTCATCCCACCCTCCCACTTATGCTCAATAAGCAATAACTCCACAAAATGTTCACAGCTAAGAATGATATACAGGTAATCCAGGAAAGAGATATCCAAGTATTCCTGCAATGATTTTTGCATTCGACCACTACTTACCACAATTGATTCGATGCACTCGACCCCTAAGATCTACAAACTTGAACGCAAACGAATTTCCAAGACCAAGAGAAGGATATGAAAACTTTCCATCTGTCCCATCGGATGCCATCATTGCAGACAATTCACTGCAAACAAAATCCCCTAGGTAACTCAGCTAACAAGGTTATCAGGAAACTTAATTATCGAAAAAGAAACATGCAATATGCAATTGTGTAAAAAGTTGGTGTAGGTGAACAAAATTTAAGTGACGTTAATGAAAATATTTGCATACCTCTGAGTATCACAATCATCAGGTGGCTCCAATGCAAGTGCTGAATCCCAGAATTTTTGCATCATTGTGTTTGCCATATCATTAACACTTCCTGAGCTATTTTCAACCTAGCAAAGGAATAAACAAACTTGCAATCAATTCCTTGTCGGAGGTTTATAAAGGTAATAAGTGAGAATAACACAAATCCAACAGTACTTTAATAGCATGGCCAGAGAAGAAAACAGAATACTAATCTATAGATGTAGACACCATGAAAATAAGCATGAAATGGAGGAAAGCCATCCTGAATCATGCAGTTGACAAAAATAAAATGATGGTAAATCGAAGCTTCACAACTCAGGAACAAGTGAATGCATTTTGAACTGAGATTATACTGAATCATCGGCAATGTAGTACTAAACACTAACAAAGAAAGATTGACAAAAAAAACACTATCAAACAAAGGAAGCCATCCTTAGTCATACAATTAGCTAATTCAATTTCCATGAACAAAACCAACTCATGAAAACCCTTGAGTCTAGTGAGTTATCCAATCTAATCCTTTCTTAAACTTACCAACACCTTGTACATGGAAATCTTCAACTCCTAAATAAAATTCTTGCCTCCCACTTATTTTGAAAGTGTTTGCAAAAACTGATCCCAATATCTTCAGAAGTTTACAACAATAATCCTCAAATATGCTAATAAGGTACTGAGATTTCATTTATGTATATCATCTTATCCTTTTCTCCAAGTTATAAATAATACTAATAACAAATAAGTAATTGTATTAAATAATAATCCCTAAACCCTATAAACTAATTAAAATCAAACACAATAGACCAACTTTTAGTAATAGACAATTAGACTGCAGCATTGTACCAAAAGGCAAGCCAAAATTTAATTAGGGGTTGCCGAAGAACCAATTATTTAAAAATTCTAACCCTTCCAACAAGTGAAGCATTAAAATGGCTTTGTCAAAGTTGGCCGTTTTTAGGGTAGACCTGAGACCATTTCAGGCTCATTTAATGGCTTTTTTATGCTCAAGTCCAACATAGGCAGCAATGATATCAAACTAAGGTCAGTGCCTCTTAGAAATTCGGCTATTGGTAACACTGCAAATATAGTTTCCTTCTTTCTTTTGAGAAAATCAATCTAAGGTAAGATCCCACTCCAATTATTTAAAAGTCTAACCTTCCGACAATAGGGAAGCATTCAAACGGCTTTGTCAAAGTTGGCTGGTTTTAGGGTAGTCCTGAGACCATTTCAGGCTAATAAAATGGCTTTTTTATCTTGAAGTCCAACATAGGAAGCACAGATAAAATTATGGTTGGTGCCCCTTGGAAATCAGCTGTCGGTAACACTGCAAATATGGTTCCCTACTTTTGTGTGGGTAAATAAAGGTACGATTCCGCTCCATGCTGGGCGGATAGAAATTGAGGATCTCCATATTTGTTTTGGTCTAAGGAAGTCTTTGAGCCAATTGGAAAAGGGTTTGGAGGTATAATAGGAGTGGACAAAAGTGCAAAAACATGTCAAACCTGTTTGAGGTAAGAATAAACATAGAAAAAACTAAAATTCAGGTCCCTTTTAAGGAAATAGAGATTTTTTGTTATTTGAGAAAGAAACAATTGTGTAGCAATCAAACAACAAAATACAGTCCAAGTCAGAGTAACCAAGCAGATCACTTCCAAGAGCACCAGAAGCAGAATCTAAGAAGGAAAATTCAGAATGAGAGAACTAAAACCCACACCCACAAACAAGGCTAACTTACAGCCACTTTCCACTCAAGCCAAATGAGAGAGAAAGAGCATGCCTAAACTCAGAAGAAACACAGAGAGCCGACCACCTAAACCCCCACACCATGAAACTCATAAATTTCCTTTTGTTTATCTCCATTTAGACTACCCATAACACAGCCGTAACCATACAAACCCACGTCAATTTAGCTTTCTTGCTCTTCCAAGGTAACAAATGAGATTGCTCGTTACATCAAGGTTTACTAATCAGGCAGGTATCTCATAGTCCTGAACAACCAGAGCAATTAAGAAGATGATGCAAAATGGGCTAGGACTTAAATGGAAATTAAGGAGGAAAGAAGCATGAAAATTTCCTAACCATCCGAAGGGTGAAAACAGAAATAGAAATCATGACGCATCCATGAGAAACACACTTCTCTTGTTTACAACACATTCTAGACCAGATTCTATTATATTTATAGAAGATAAAAAAAATGTAAAGCAATAGAATTCAATAAATTAATCATATATTGGACAATCTCATCTCTTAAAGTTTAATATCTACAATTAAATGGAAGATAAATAGCTACCATATGAAAAGGAAAGAATTAAAACTCTAAAATTCTTTACTTTAATTAAACAAGGTATACATGTACACCGTAACCAGGAAATATCGAAATGGGATGACTTTACCATAGAAATTGCAGCATGAGTTATCTGCAGAACATCCACACAAGCAGTAACAGATCCATCTGGAGAATAGATGTCAATACACTATAATATGTATATTAAAATCTGTAGCTAAAGAAGTACTGCTTACCTCTGTCTAAGACAGGAAGATGCAAGAACTTCCCTTCATGCATAATATGCAGTGCATCAAGGATCGTTGTCTCTAACGTGGCACACTCAGGGTTTGGTGTCATTACCTTAGGAAATGATTGATAACAGAAGTTTGTTTAAGGAATCTTATTAACGAAGTGAGTGAAAACTCTGCCTTACTACTAAATATAGAACAATCAAACTTAAACTGGTTTATAAAAAACCTTTTCCACCAGAGTCAACTCAGGTGAGAGATTTTGCGCCACAACTCGCATAAGGATATCCTTTGAACTGCAGTCAGTCAGAAGCATGTATATGTGAAATTAATAGTTTATTGAGAAAAATCCATATAAGAAACATCCCAGGACAACATATAACTGGAAAATGTTTATAAATAATATATATATATATATATATATATATATATATATACTACGGAAAGAACAATACGTTAGTATCCCCTGAATCTTGTTCCCCGTAACAATTATAACTGAATTCACCCGCAAATCCCGCATCCTCTTTGCTGCAACATAGACAGGATCTGATGGAGAAACAATTGCAACCCTGAAAACATAGAGCTATGAGCTTGGTGATAGAAAACAAAAAATAAACAAAACAAAAAATAAAAATCAAGCTAAAAGTAAAAATTGCACCGTACAACAAAGAGGGCAAAATGGCAAGTCAAGCTAAAGAACTGTACTTTGTATTTTCACTAATGATGGTTGACAAGGAAGGCTTGAACATTCGATCCCTGAGAGTTTCTAGAAAAGCATATGGAGCTGCAATGCGGGATTAAAATAAAGTTATATTCTAGAATATGTATTGTATCTATGTAACCCAATTAACAGAAAAGACTGCCTGCTAATATAGAGCATGTTCCCTATGAAACAGAGTTGTGTAAAAAAGAAAATAATGTAGCAAGAAACTTCCATTCATACTCAACTACTCAAGTAACTCAGTAAGATTTCCAAATATTAATACGGACCAGAAAAATTAGCCCCCCACTGGCGCTCAACTCCTTCAACTGCAGCAGCAATTGCACTCCCCTGCTCAGCTGCCTTCTCCATTCGTGATATAGCATCATAGAGACATTTTGTGATATCTAACAAGGCAATAACTTCACCACTCTCTACAACAGGGAGATGCCTGAATTTACCTGTTAACAAAAGTAAAAGAAATCAACCAAGATACATTTTTATGCCGCAAATCAACCATTAAAAATCTCATATTTTGATGCAAATTCTTAAACAACCCACATAAGAAAAGAAAAGAAAAAAGGGGATCTTCCTAGATAAATTGCTAACCTTGGATCATCTTCTGAAGAGCTTCAAGGGCTGATGAATCAGAATTAACAAATATAGGATTCCGTGTCATGATCTTTGACACAATTGTCTGCTCTGGTCTCAAGCCCTCGGCAATGACTCTTGCGGAAATGTCCTGAAAGAAAATACCATAAACAAAAGTTAATTATTTAAAAAATTCATAAAAACGGCCAAACTATCAGTTACAATTCGAACCTTGTCTGTCACGATTCCTGAAAGCAATGCATTAGCATCAGTTAAGAGCACAGCATCCACCCGGCGAGCCGCCATCCTCCTACATGCATCGGATACTGTGGTACCCTCCGGGATTGTTAGGGCTTTTGACAACCTTAGCTTCTTCACCGTCCTCTCCCCACCACCAGACCTTTTCAAATATTTAAATTAGGAAATCATTTCCAGCATAATATTATGGGCAAATTTTGAAGAAACCATTTCTCAGGTAACTAATAAACAAGGAAATCATGTAAATAAGTAAACTAACAAAAAGACCCAAACTTTAAATCATATATACAAAGGAAACTCATCCAGGAATCATTTTCCCAGGTAACAAACAAAGCGCGAACGAGAAAAGGAGAGAAAACTTACGAAAGGGCATCAGGAGGAGACGAGGGTTTGCTGGCGGTGCCATTAGAGGTTCCATTCTCGGCAGGGGCCGATTTCTTAATCGTAGCCGATGGACCGCGTTTTTGGCTCAGACTGGTCCTTCTCACACCCACTTGGCTGCTCATCTCTATTCTGCTCACTAATTAGGGTTCCTGAGAATCTCTCTGTCTCTTTATCTGGAGTAAGGAAACCCTAATTTCGCTCGTCGTTTCAGTGATAGAGAGAGAGAGAGAGCGAGAGAAGGTTAGAGTTTTGGGTGGCTCCAACCCTCTCGCCCTTTCTTCCTTTGCAATTAAAATTGGAGCGAGACACAGACAGAGAGCGAGTTATTGTACTTGCCAATTCCCACCGAATTCAAATTAAACATTGAATTTAAAAGACATTTATACAATCTCAGATTCTCGACTCAGAAACTCAACCACCCAATAAATCTTTTGGGAAATTCTATTTACTACCCCATAAATTTGTTTTATCTGAATGGGACCCAATGCAATGAGACTGGTTTGAAATGAAAATTGCCACTTTACCCCCATGATAATCATCATTATCAGCAAAAGCAACTTTGTAACTTTGACTAGAATTGGCATTTCAAAGTTTCAGCATAAAAGTTCAAAGCCTCCTTTAAAATTATTCCCACCAAACAAATTCTTTTTTAAAAAAAGCCAAAGTTATTAGGTTCGAAATTCCTTTTTCAAAATCACTTTTAGAAGAAGCACCTGCGACCAAAGGTCTGGTATTCGCCAGCATTTCACTTTTACCTACTGTATGATAGTATTTTTTTCTCCTTATATATACCAAGTTACAATAGTTTTAAACGACTTTAATAAAAAATGATGTCGAAATTTAAAGCGTATATATTCTTTTCAAATCCTTTTAAAAAAACAACTTCCTACTTTAGTCCCTTAATATTAGGGATGGTCTTACATTAGTGGAACAACTTGATCCAAAAGATTATTGATCCAAGCCAACCTGCCAAGAAAAAAACAACCCATCATTGAAATTATTTATCTTTAAAATATATTCCCGAACACTATTATATTATATAATGTAATACATAATTCAATTTATCAATTTCATTGTCCACCTGCAAACTACATCGTACAAAAAGAGTTGATTTTGCATACATATTCTCTTTGAGGGAGAGAGAGGACCCAGGCAATTAATTCCAGACTCTCATTTTACACAATTCTTCTCACTTGGAAGCTCTGCATACTAACATTAATGGCTACCAGCAGAAACCAAGAAGCCCTGTCTTCCAAGCGATGGATGTACGACGTGTTCTTGAGCTTCAGAGGCGAAGACACACGCAACAACTTCACAGGCCACCTCTACATGGCACTTAAAGAGGCCGGAATCAATGTCTTCATCGACGACAATGAGCTGAGGAGAGGGGAAGACATAACGGCAGAACTTGTTCGGGCAATCCAAGGGTCGAGAATCTCTGTCGTGGTCTTCTCGAGGCGGTATGCGGGGTCCACTTGGTGTCTTGAGGAGCTGGTGAAGATCATGGACTGTAGAAGAACACTGAGGCAAATGGTTTTGCCAATATTCTATGATGTCAACCCTTCGGATGTGAGAAAACAGAGTGGTTGTTTTGCAGAGGAATTTCAGAAACATGAAGAACGGTTCGTGTTGGATATTGATAAGGTGTTGAGGTGGAGATCTGCTCTCATTGAAGCTGCCAATTTGTCTGGATGGGATCTGAGGAACACTGCAGATGGGTAAAATTTTTAATTGAGTAATGCCCTCATTTTATTATTAATTTCCTTAGATTTTTTATTTCATTTCTATTTAACAGTGAGACAAATAGCAAACTGGAAAATTATTCAATTTGGACTTGTTTGGTGTGTAGGACTGGATTAAATTAAATGACTCATAAATTCAAAGTCTCTTCAACCTAGAAGTTAATGATTTTTCATTTGGCGGGGATTAGATTGATTAGGGGTAGAATCCTAACATCTTCTAATCTTACCATTTTGAGGGGATTCTAGAAAACTTACGTCTTCTAATCCACCATTTTGAAGGGATTGGGTTGATTAGAGAATAGAAACTTACGTTTTCTAATCCAACCATTGTAAGGGAATTGGATTGCCCGGATAGTTTTCTTTATCTATAATCTCCTCAAAATGAAAAGTATTCACATATACTTTCAAAATATATATCTTGCATTTTATGAGCTATCCAATTATTCAATTTTAGACACGAAACCAGCCCTTTGTTTTCTCAGATGAAGAAAATGCTTTGTTTTTTTTTGGGGTCTGGCGAAGAATGATTAGACTGGGAGCACATTATGAGTTAAAGCTTTATTCAGGACTTGTGATCTTTGCTAATTCACTAAAACTGATTCTAGCATGTAAATTTAGTTAAATCTAGCATTCTACATGGTTACAGATCAATAGTTTCCAAAGCATGTCACTTTTATCGAATCTGTTTTCATGATGAATAAGAAGTTGATTCAATTTCATCTTTGTAATGTCATAACAATGAGACTTGTCATTCTTCTGAGCTTAATTGACAGGCATGAAGCAAGGTTTATTAGGAAGATTATCGCCGAGATTACTATACAGTTGAACAGCGCATACTTATTCATTGCTGTCTACCCAGTTGGAATAAAATCTCGTGTGGAAGAAATGAGTCATTACTTAGGTGTTGGATCCAATGATGTTCGTATGGTTGGAATTTGGGGGATGGGAGGATTGGGAAAAACTGCGATTGCCAAAGCCATATACAACCAGTTCTATGACAGCTTCGAAGGTAAAAGTTTTCTTGCAAATGTTAGGGAAACTACAAAGCAACCCAGTGGGCAGGTTCGTTTGCAAGAACAGCTTTTATCTGATATTTTGAAACCAAAGAAGATAAAGGTTGGCTCTGTCGACAAAGGGATCGAAATCATAACTGAAAGGCTTGGATGTAGAAGGGTGCTTGTCATCATTGACGATGTGGATCATGTGGACCAGCTGAGGCTAATCGCGGGTCAGCGTGACTGGTTTGGTTCAGGATCTCGGATTATCATAACAACAAGAGATCAGCATTTGCTGAAGCAGCTTGAAGTGGACACAATATATCAGGCTCAAGAAATGAGTGAGGAAGAAGCTCTTGAGCTCTTTAGTTGGCATGCATTTAGAAATAGTTACCCTAATGAAGAATATGTTAAGCTCTCAAGAAATGTAGTTTCTTACTGTGGAGGTCTTCCTCTGGCAATCGAAGTTTTGGGGTCGTTTCTCTTTGGAAGGAGTGTCACAGAGTGGAGGAGCTCATTGGAGAAGCTGAAAAGAATCCCGAATGACCAGATTCAAAAGAAGCTCAGGATAAGCTTTGATGGGCTAAGTGATGATCAACAGAGGGATATATTTCTTGACATATCTTGTTTCTTTATCGGGAAGGATAAGAACTATGTGAAGAAAATATTAGATGGTTGTGGTTTTTTTTCGGAAATAGACATCAATGTTCTCCTTCAACGATGCCTTGTGACTGTTAGTGAAAGAAACAAGTTGATGATGCATGATTTGCTTCGAGACATGGGAAGAGAAGTTGTCCGCGAAAAGTCCCCCAAGGAGCCTGGAAAATGTAGCAGATTGTGGCATCATGAAGACATACAAGATGTCTTAGTAAAACACTCAGTAAGAACTTTCCCTTTCAAATCAAATGCTTTGTCAGTGAAATTTCCTCCTTTTATTTCCTGTCATTTTTCTTAACAGGGAAGTGACGAAATTGAAGGAGTGACTTTGAATTTGCAAGGGTCTGATAATGTGAGTTTCAGTGCAAATGCATTTACAAATATGAAGAGGCTGAGATTGCTGCAACTCAATTACGCGCAAATCCATGGAAGCTACGAATATCTTTCTAAGGAGTTAAGATGGCTTTGTTGGCATGGTCTCTCTCTGAAGTTCATACCAAACAGCTTCAATCAACAGAAACTAGTTGCTATGGATCTGCGTCATAGCAACCTCACGCGCGTTTGGAAGGAACCCGGGGTATGTACGGTACATACTGCGACATCATGCTTTGTTTTTCTCCTTCCCTTGAATTCTGATATCTGTCTTCCTTTTTGTTGAACAGTTGCTTGAAAATTTGAAGATTCTTAATCTTAGTCATTGTCACTACCTAGCAAGATCACCAGACTTTTCGAAGCTCCCAAATCTTGAGGAACTCTTGCTCAAAGACTGTAGTAGTTTGTGTGAGTTGCACCAGTCCATTGGACAACTCGAAAGACTTGTCTTGGTAAATCTGAAAGACTGCAAAATGCTTAAGGATCTTCCAAAGTGTTTCTACGACCTGAAATCTATTGAGAGGCTTGTTCTTTCTGGGTGTTCCAACTTTGCAAACTTGGATGAGGACTTGGGGAAGATGGTTTCCTTGACAACTCTTCTGGCAGACAACACAGCCATAAGAAAAGTGCCATATACAATCGTAAGACTAACAAATCTCAGATGTTTATCTTTATGTGGATTGAAAGGATCACCATCTAACAACTCGTTGCCTTCTCTTCTCTGGTCTTGGGTTTTGCCGCGAAAAGTTCCTAAACCAACTTTTCTACTGCCTCCTTCATTACGAGGTTTAGACTCTTTACGAAAACTATCCCTCAAGGACTGCAATCTATCTGATGATGCAATTCCTAAGGACATTGGGAGTTTGTTTTCTTTAGAAGAATTAAATCTTGAAAGCAACAATTTTCGTAGCCTACCTTCCAGCCTCAGTGGCCTTTCAAAGCTTCAAAGGTTGGTGTTGGATTTTTGTGAAAGTCTTCATGCAATCCCAGATTTGCCAACCAATTTAAGATCTCTGGACGCCAGATTCTGCACTGCACTAGAAAATGTTCCAAATTTATCAGAAATCTCAAATATGGATACTTTGCATCTTACAAATTGCCACAAAGTGATTGACATTCCAGGGTTGGCTAACTTGTTGAAGTCCTTGAGAACAATTCGAATGGAAGGCTGCAGCAATATCTCTGATACTCTTAAAGAGAGCATCTTACAGGTTTGTTCTCTCTCATAGACACTTAACCCCACACTCAAAGGCATGCATTAGGGTGGTTGCTGTCAATCCCATTATAATTGATTATCGAATTATTGATATGCAACTGTGAGACTTAGAACGGCTGATTTTCTTAAAACATCATGTAAAGATCATTCTTGCAAAAAATTAATTAAATTGGAGATCGTTTGATAGTCCATGTGTGTCATAACAAACGACGTATTTTGGGAACAGTTAGTCATGAACTGTCAATTTAATTGATACATATGGATAACTAAACCATTTGTTTGATGTTTTGCAGAGATGAATTTTACAAAATATTTTAATAAATTAGCAGTTTCAGTTATTATATTTAGAAGGGAACATTCGGTAATCAATTACCAAAGGATTAAGCACAATCACCCTAGAGTAGATGCAAATATTGCTCTTACCATCTCGTATATAAATCTTACTCTGCTTGTGCAGGGATGGATTACCAGTGGATTTGGTGGCGTTTATGTCCCGGGAAATAAGATTCCGGAGTGGTTCACCTACGTTAATGAAGGTCCCTCGGTCTTTTTTGAAGTACCAAAAATTGCTGGTTCCATTTTGAAGGAGATGACTGTGTGTGTGGTTTATTGTTCCAGTCTCAACGACATGGAATCTTACGAGCTCACTAGCACTACAGTTTTAAATTACACCACGGGCACTGTTCGTACGCTGAGGCCGGTTGTATTGGATCTAGTACCATCTCATGAAGATCAAATTTGGCAGGGAAGATTGCTAACCAACATGTTCAACTTCGAGGGCGGTGATGAAATTGAGGTTATTGTGGATTTTGGACAACATTTCAACATGAAGAAAATAGGGGTCAGTCTACTTTGGGACAAGTTTTTCATTGACAATATGATACAATATGATTGTGTCTCAAATGAGGATCTGAATGTTGTTGGAGAGCACAATGTTGAGGCAGAGATGAAGTCGAAGAGAGGGATCGATGATGATGATGATGATGAGGCAGGACCAAGCCATGGTTTGACTGATAAGGACCGACCTTCGAAGAGGTTGAGGTCCGATCCCAGTAGTCAAATCAGCGTAGACGAAGATACAGAGAAAGAAAGCTGAAAGACAGCTGCTGGGAAAGAAACTGATGCCATCAAAGCGCAGCACAAACAAGTACAAGAAACATGTGAAACAACTGAGATTGCTCTACATTCTGTGGAAGCTGGATGAGGCAGTCAGTATCATATTTAAGCTAATAAGCATAATATCGAGCCGAAGAATGTTAGTAGTTGACTGATGTCGCCTTAAAGGGAGGAAAATGCTACTGCGGGGCCGTGTAAACAGAGACGTAGCTAAAATTTTAATTGTGGGGATGGCCTTTCACAAAATATTTATAAAAAAAAAATTTAACTTTATATGTAATTTAACTCATAAATTAATTCAAATGGTTAAAATCAACTTAATAATATCAATTTAAATAAAAATCTAAAAAAATCATTTTATATTTTTACTGGCTCATTACATAAAAATAAGAAATCATAAACACAAAATTCACATGTGCAATAATTAATAAATTGATTTACTTAATAAAAACAAAATTATAATTAAATTAAAAATACTTTCTTAAAAGGAAAATTCTATGGTACCCTTTATTAAAAAAGGGTATCCATATCCTTAGTGTTTATTTAAATAATGAATTAATTTAAACCATTGATTAAATTGAACTGATTTTTTTAACCATTGAATATATTTGAATAATCAAGACCGTTGAATATATTTTATGTTTAATCTTATTCGTCGAATTCTTGTATTTGTTTAGCACACACAAAAACAATAGTTGCCGCACAATATCTTCCCGCAAAAACTTGCTGCACAGTACATTGGCTAACATCGTTCTTGAAAAAAAAAGTTGTCTTTTACAAGTCTCTCTTCTCCATCAAATTTTGTGAAGTCCCATTAGCTAAGTGAGTATGGATTACGAAGAAGAGTTCAACAATGATAACAATATGGATTCCAACAATTATGAAGGTAAGTATGGTAATCATGATGATGAATTTGTTTTTTTTTTTTTTTCAATTGAATAATTTTTTTAGTTATTGGGTATATGGAATTGAATCGTTTCACGTTGATTACAATTATGAATGCCAATATTGTTTTGGTTCATTGGTTTGAAAGATTTATAGTAATCATTATCACTTTGATTATTATTTTATTTGATCAATTTAGACATGAGAATATTAGGGTTTGGGTGTTCAAGGGTGCTTTATTTTTTTTTTGTGAAAGTGAACCCGTTTGTTTGATCAACTTAGTAATAAGAAATTAGGGTTTGTTCTCTTGTAGGTTTTTTTTTTCTGTCAACATAACCTCGTTATAACATGTGATTTATTTGTTATAACACATGTATTAAGATATAACAACATATGTAAATGTTATAACAAAGAAGTCTATATTGTTGATAATAATGTTATTCGATTAATAGGCGTTATATATGCATGTTATAACGAATAATGTACATGTTTGATAGAAATGCTATAGCTAACAGCATGCGTTATAACGTACATTTTGTAGTTGAACCTTGAACGAGTATCATTATATTCTTGTTCGTATGATGTAACATTTAATTACAGTGTTATAACAACACACTTGTTATAACATATATTATAATGTTGTAACTTATATATATATATATATATAATATATCTCACCAATAGTTCCAGTCTCGTGCTACTACAGTATTCCGACAAAGTACTATTCATGAACAGTGTTGTCGCGTGTGCTGCATCGTCCTCTTTTGACAAATTGGCCTTCTGCCACAATAAACGACAAATTTACTTTCGGTCACAGTAAATTACAATCATTCATGTCATGGTGCCTCTGCCTATATAAAGAGAGCCCATTCTTCATCTCCGAGGACTAGTATATATATATATATATATATATATATAGGCAGAGGCGGAGGCACCATGGCAGAGGCACCATGACATGAATGAAGAATGGGCTCTCTTTATATAAGTTACAACATTATATGTAAAATGTTATAACGAAACAACTACGTTATAGCAATATTGTTACAATTAATCTAATTGTTTATACAGGTACATGGGATGACGGGTCAAACTTGTTCTTGGGCCAGTCAGGGTTGTTTGAAATTGAGAATTGGTCTGAGCCTAATAATGTTATAAGGATGATGTTTAAACAATATATGAAGCAAAAAGGTTCTATAACAAATATGCACGACATATGAGTTTTAGCATTAGAAGAGATGATAGGAAGGTAGAGGACGATGGTACTATAAGCATGAGGTAGTGGGTTTGTTGTAAGGAAGGTATAAGATTCTCAAAGAACAATGTAGAAGACAATGTTCGTCAAGAAAGAGCCGTAACACGAGATAATTTTCATGCTTCATTTCGGGTGAGGTTGTGTTGGAAAACGAGTGTATTTGTTATGTCATCATTTTACCATGAACATTCACATGAATTAGCAAGGGCTCATGAAATACATTATCATCGCTCTCATGATATTGATATAGTTGCTGCCATGCGTTCTGACGGTGTAATTATATGTTATAATGTTACAAATGTTTTATAACATATTAATATTCACCAATTTAAATATCCAAATGATTGAAAATTGGGCCATGATGATAATAATATATAAGGATTAATGTCACAATAATATATCCTAAAATCAAGGCATTCTCCTAGAAAAGTAAAAAGTTATTGAATAAAGGTTATAGTTTGAAGGAGAGGCAAAGATGAGGTTGAAAGTAATACCGTTAAGGTAGATTTACACAATTATGGTTACAGATTACGCTTCAACGTAGCGGAATTACAAGAACATGGTTAGAGGTTATAACATTAAGGCAGATTTACACAATCAATGCAGCAGATTACACTTCGACGTAACCAATTTACAACCTCAATGTTAACCACAACCTTAAAGAGAAAGTCTATGTTACGGAATAAGGTTGGAATTACGCGCTCAAGGTTGAAAGTTATATTGTTAAGGTAGATTTACACAATCAAGGTTACAGATTACGCTTCAACGTAGCGGAATTACAATATCATGGTTAGAGGTTACAACATTAAGGTATATTTACACAACCAAGGTAGCAGATTACACTTCAACGTCATCAATTTGCAACCTCAACGTTAACTACAATCTCAAAGAGAAAGTTCATGTTACAGTAAGGTTGGAATTACACGCTTATGGTTGAAAGTTACATCGTTAAGTTAGATTTACACAATCAAGGTTACAGATTACGCTTTAACGTAGTGGAATTACAATATCACGGTTAGAGGTTACAACATAAAGGTAGATTTACACAACCAAGGTAATAGATTACAGTTCAATGTCACCAATTTACAACCTCAAGGTTAAGTACAATTTCAAAGAGAAAGTTCATGTTACAGAGTAAGGTTGGAATTACACGCTCAAGGTTGAAAGTTATATCGTTAAAGTAGATTTATACAATCAAGGTTACAGATTACGCTTCAACGTAGTGAAATTACAATATCATGGTTAGATGTTATAACATTAAGATAGATTTACACAACCAAGGTAGCAGATTACACTTCAATATCACCAATTTACAACCTCAATGTTAACCAAAATCTCAAAGAGAAAGTTCATGTTATGGAGTAAGGTTGGAATTACGCGCTCAATGTTGAAAGTTACATCGTCAAGGTATATTTACACAATCAAGGTTACAGATTACGCTTCAACGTAGCGTAATTACAAGAACATGGTTAGAGGTTACAACATTAAGATAGATTTACACAACCAAGGTAACAGATTACACTTCAATATCACCAATTTACAACCTCAATGTTAACCACAATCTCAAAGAGAAAGTTCATGTTATGGAGTAAGGTTGGAATTACGCGCTCAATGTTGAAAGTTACATCGTCAAGGTATATTTACACAATCAAGGTTACAGATTACGCTTCAACGTAGCGAAATTACAATATCATGGTTAGATGTTACAACATTAAGGTAGATTTACACAACCAAGGTAGCAGATTACACTTCAAAGTCATCAATTTATAACCTCAACGTTAACTACAATCTCAAAGAGAAAGTCATGTTACGGAGTAAGGTTAGAATTACACGCTTGTGGTTGAAAGTTACATCATTAAGGTAGATTTACACAATCAAAGTTACAGATTACGCTTTTACGTAACGGAATTACACGATCATAGTTCAAAGTTACAACATTAAGGTAGATTTACACGACCAAGGTAGCAAATTACACTTGAACGTAACCAAATTATAATATTGTTCAAGAACATATAAACGCTATAGCCATGTCTGGTGTTGTTATAACAATAATGTCACGTTACTTAATTAGACTTCTATAACGATAATCATGTTATAACGCCATGATTATATGAAATCAATAGTTTCCTAGTTCTAATTAAAATCAAAGGTTAAGATTGTTTTTAATTAAATAAAAACAAAATTATGGGTATCGTCAATTGCAGCATTGAGGAAAATGTAAGATTTTACATGCAAATATATGGGTATCCTCTGATCAAGAATCCAAGAAAAATGTAAGATTTTACATGCAAATATGTGGGTATCGTCTGTTTGGTTGGAGAGAAATTTGAGGAAAAGAAAGTTTAAGTTTTGATTCGGATGCTTTCTGTTTGGTTGTTGATTAGAATATCAATTTTGAATGCTTTCTATTTATTAATGAATGATTTAGATGCTAATTTGACTGGAATTTTTTAAAGCAAGTCGGAAACAATGAAAGATTAAGATTCTTGAAGTCCAATTCCAATTTTACTGCAAAGCATATATGCTTTTCTGCTGCTAGATGCCACACAATTAACAAGAAAACAAATTAAAATCTAATTAAATAAAAATAAAGGGTATGGATGCCCTTTCTTAATAAAGGGTATGGAAGACTAACCCAAAAAAATAAATTAATTTAATACTTATCTAAATAAAATATATTATAATCCTAATGCATCTTTTCGCATTTCTCTTTTTGAATTATTGAAAATGATCGCTGACCATGTGTGAGGGATTTTTCTAAAGGAATTGTCCTTTCGCGTCCTCTAGGCAGACCCTCTAGCAATCCTATTTTTATAGACCCGGTTGCTCTTCATTTGGTCCATAATTGGAGGTTCGAACTACTTATCATGGAAGCCCCATGTAAAAAGGGGCCTCTCCCATTCTTCATGGATTAAGAATCCTGGCTCCAGTAGTTTGTTGGCTGTTACCTCAGTAGGGTGGCCATTTCCATCTTCTCCAATTAGCTTGATGCTTCCTAACGTGGGATCATAGAAGCTGGCTTCAGCAACTGTAGGATTAGCTACAAAAGGCCTTGAGTCTACCTGAATGGTTTCCCAAGAGCTTCCTTCAAAGGAAACTACATTGGGATTCCAGATAATGATCTGTTGGTGTAACGTGGATGGCACACACATACTTTTGTGGATCCAATCGCTGCATAGCAACATGTTGTAGCTAGTAGTGCTATCTACCACAAAGAATGCTAACATCAATTTCTTGGATCCAACCGTAATCTCCAAGGGTAAAACCCCGTGAGTCTTGGTGATAGTTCCACTGAAATTAGACATTATGGCCGTAGTCGGAAAACAGTCATGAAGGGTTCTATTTAGCTTTATCAGCATCTTGGATGGTAGAACATTGATGGAAGCTCTTCCATCAATCATCATTTTATCAATCGGGATCCCTTCCAGATGGGACGTGATGAAGATAGGTCGTAGGTGATCCGTCATTTTCTTGGTCGGATTAGAAAACATCATCCTCTCCCTGTGGAGAGTAGATTCCAAGGTGATGTCCTGATCCTCTTTATGACCGTCTGGTATTTCGATCAGTGCTCAGGATGGCTCATAAGTAATGACATCGCCCTTCATTTGGTTATCCTGGTGGTAAATTGTCGCCAGATGTTCTGGCAATACGACCAACAAGTCAACTTCAGTTTGAGCTTCTTGTTGCTTTTTATCAAACAAGTCATCCATTTCCATGACTTCCAAGAGGCCTCTCTCGAACTCTTCTAATACCTTCTTGGTCATCCCTTGATCGTCATCTTCTTGGATGTCTTGTTCAGATCCCCCTTTTGATGTCGGGATATCTACATTCTTGGGTTGCTTGTTTGGAAAGTCTTCTTGCGTAAAGCTGCCGAATGCAATCTGCCTCCTAATCTTAGTAGAGGTCTATGAGATGGAGTCTGGAAGAGATATAGCTCTTAGCTTGTTGACTAGGACCTCTCTCTTCTTCTAGTCCCTTTTAGGAGGACTCGTCAATTCCTTTTTGGTTGCGGGAAGGGTCTTTTGCTCTTTTTCCTCCTCGGGAAGAACTGCCCCAAAGTTCTTCTAGGTGCACATGTAGGCTCCGTATTGTCTTTGGATCCTTCGTTTTGCGGATCTTCCCAATTCTCTAACTGGCTTTCCATCTTTGCCAGTTGTATACCATTTCCCTTCTCGGATTATTGCTTTTTGGGGTTTTGCTTTTGAGGTCTTCTGTTCTGGAAGGGTAGGTCTTTTGCCGCTGAAATTCTGCTGGGTAGCTTGCCCCATAGTCTCTTGACTAGCTATCCATTCATGTTTTCTTTTAATGTTTCCCAACCTTTGGAAAATAGAGCTACGAGGTAGATCTCATTTGGGACTATGCGGGCCATAGTTTGTCTCCGGGATTTTGAGGAAATCCTTATCTTGACCACCCTTTGGATTTCCAAATTCCAGGTCTATTTTAGCACATGAGGTCGGAATCTCTAGGATACACTCTACCCTACACTTGCTGAACATTACTATTCTAACCACAAATGTAGCAGACAACTTCTCAGGTTGCTGAGTTTCTTCTCGAGATTTTGGCTGGTCCTCGTATATTGTTTTGGCCTTCTTTCCAGATTGAGGCCATTGAAGGATTGGGAGCTAATGTGATGTGCCCCTGGTTAATCAAACTTTGAATTGTGTCCCTGAATTGGACACAGTTGGCTATGGCATGATGTGGTGAGACATGCCATTTACATAATTGTTTTCCTTTAACGTCCTCTGGTTTGGGCATTTCTTTTTTGGGATCAGGTTTGATCACTTTCGCCTTCACCAACTCATCGTAGATCTCTCCAGCTTTGGTGAGGTCAAACGAGTAAGAGTTAAAAACCGGTACCTTGTTCGTGAAGTAACCCCCAGTCGGATTGAATGGTTTCTGCTCCCGAACGGGTTTAACCAACGATTTAAGGGTTACCGGTCCCTTTCCAGTAGTTTGGATCTCGGCTGCTACAACCTCTAGTTCATGTTCCTCTTCCTTGGTTGAAGATTCCTCCTCGATCTCCTTGTGCTCCACTTGATGCACATGGATCTTGTTTTTGTAGAAAATGGGTACTTTAGAGTTGTGCTTCTGTCTTTGTTCCTCCTCCAGCAACCTTTCAAACTTGGTTGCTGATACTACTATCTCTTGCAGATATGAGAAGATAGTATCATCAAACTTCTTTCTAAGGGAATACCTTAGAGCTCTTTGTGCGATAGCCACCATCTGGGCATTGTTCATGGGGAACCTGCACTTCATCTTGAGTATTTTGAACCTGGCTATGAAACTTTCAGTTGTTTCATGCTCACCCTGCTTGATAGCAGTTAAATCACTGATCGTGATCTCTGGTTCAATCCTATAGAATTCCTCGTGGAACTTAGCTTCCATTTGCCCCCAAGTGTGTATGGACGCTTCTGGTAATGAAGTGTACCAAGAGAAAGCATCCCCAAAGAGTGAACTACTGATTAATCGGAGTTTGAGGTAAGATGTATCCTCCACAGCAACACATTGTGCTGAGAGCCTTCCGATGTGCTCTAAAGACGAAGTGCTGCCATCTCTATTGAAGAGTGTAAATTTTGGTGGTTTGAAATTTCTTGGAAATGGGTTGTCCTGGTCTACATAAGTTGGCTAACGCTTTCTATAGATCGGGACATTTGCTCTTCTCAGAGGTGCTGCTTGTCCTTGCATCATTCGTCTTATTTCTGCCATTTTGTTCATGATGGCTTGATGCTCTAGATTAAGGGGTGGCCTCTGGTTAGGTCCAAATTCCTCTTCTGATCCTATGTTGTTTGGATCAAATTTCCTCCAGTTCTCCAACTCTCTTTTTCTTCTGGTCGGAATATTTTTAGGCATTTTAAACCTTGATTCTTTCTTACTGACCATGGGTGGTCGATATTTGGAAGACATCTTGAATTCATCATTTGGCATTCCATCGTGATTCCTGCTTGTCTATGGGGTTTCATTTCCGGATCCGTTTGAGAAGATCGGTTCTGAGATCAAAGGTTCAACGGTTGACACCCCATATCCCGTAGTTTGCTTGCCTTTATCTGGGTTCGAAACTCTCGAGGGCGGGATGTTTGCTTCTTTTTCTTCAGCTTTCCCCTACTTGGAAAGCTCTTGGACTTGACGATTCAGGGCCTCTATCAATGTATAGATGAAGATAGGCAGTCTTTGATGAACTTCATCAATTCTTGTTTGGCTATCTCCTGGTTGGTGATGTCTTCAACCTCTCCTTCGCGGGAAGCTTCCATTCCAGCTTCTGATAGTGATAACTCAGGCACCATTTCTCGTGGAGTGTTTTTCACAAATCTTCCTTTATCATCTCGGCGTCGCTCAGAGTATTTGAATTTGGACATGCACTTGAAAGAGTCCTACTGGGCGTGCCAGATTATGTTCTACCCAAAGAGTTGAGACAGCGGGCCCGGGGTCTCCTTTGGTGGATCTCCGCCAATATCCGAACTGTTTGAGAATGAGCGAGCTCGTGTGGGTTCTCTTAGTGATGAGTTGTGGATTATTTGGATGAGTTGGGTTGAAATTTGTGGGCAAAGGGGCCTTCGAGCCAATGTCCTTCCCTAGATGGGCTGACTAGGAAGCAAATAGGCCTTAGCTGCCTTCAAAGTAGGCGTGTCACTAGTAGAGACTGCTAGTAGACAGTTTGAAGATTTGCGGCCCAATAACCTTTCTTTTAATAAAGTGATTGTGAGGCAAGCGGACAAATAGCTTGCGTTGTTCTTTTCTATGCCTTCTTCTTAATGTATCCAAGGACTTTAATAAATTTTCTTTCCAATCTAGTCCAAGTTCATGTGATCTCCAAAGTGTTCATGTTAGCAGCTTGTTATTTAGTTAGCAATTAGATACGCGGGCTTCCTTAAGTCGGGATTATAGTTTTGGACCAAAACACATAGATGGTTTTATGACTTAAGAACAGCCATAAAACGCACGGGTTGGTATGTCCCGAATACTTAACTCTCCTTAAGGAAATCCGTTATATTGTAAATGGGAGTAAAATACAAATACTAAAAAAGTAAATGTGTTAGTATTAAAGTGCAGAAGGTAAATTACAAGTGCTGTAAGTAAATTATTTTTTTCGCAATCAAGCCTTAGGGAGGCACGATCTTGTAGAAATTATCAACTGAATGAACATCAGTCGGAATCATGCCATAGGTTGGCAGAGTATTCGAGAGACGCTGAGATGTCGAAGGTTGAGTGTCTGGATGCTTCAAAGACTGAATTGAGTAGCAGTCGGGATGAGGTAAGTGTTTAGGGATCTTCAAGACTAACTTGGAAAGTAAGTCGGGATGAAGGAAAGCTTTGTGCTCTTGATTTAAGAGCTGAGAGAGAGGTTGAAGAGAGAACTGAATCTTGATCCTAGATCGAAAGAAACAGGTTGTGCCTAAAGAGGCGAGCCTTTGAACAATGAAACTTTTGAAGCTTGCAGTTGTTTTGAAATTGATTAAGTTTGATCAATTTGTTTGTTTGTTTGTTTGTTTGTTTGTTTGTTTGTTTGATTGATTGGTTGTTCCTTGAGAAGAGAGTTTCTTCTCCATTTATTGGCGGCGAGGGGCTGATCTGGATTGCCATGTAGACCTCTGCGAGACCCATGTTGCAGTTTGGTTTGTTGAAAATATCCCTTTTGCCTTTTTATCCTTTGCGCGCGTCAGAACCAACTTCCCCTTCTCCAAGTTTCCTTGTCTGCACGCCCCTAGTAAGACCTATTCGGCCGGGCCTTGCGACTTGGGCATTTAATTTAGCTGGCCATTAGCTTTGGCCGGAGCAGGATTTTTTTCAGGTGTAAACATTCACGTCCTTTTATTTTCAAAGTATAATTGATATTGATGAGAGTTATACAATAAAATCTAATCTTAATTATTTTATTAATTGATTAATTATCAATCATCCTTGGTATGGTTTACATATATATATATATATATATATAGGGTGGATGGGTGCACAATGCAGTGTATGGTAGTGTACTCCCAAGAAAAAACATTCATGACTGGTTCACCTTCACCGCTGATGGTCCCTCCCTCAATTTGAAAGTGCCTCAGGCTCAGAGGGCTGGTAATAGTTTTATCGGATTGACAGTTTGCGTGATTTATTCTTTTCGTCCTGGCATGCACGAGTATGAGATTTCAGTGAGAAATAGTACCAAAGGTACTAGCTACTCCTGGACAACTATACTTCACCTCGAACATATCAGATTGGGTGAGAATTCTCTTGTATTGTATATATATATATATATATATATATATATATATATATATATATATATGCAGATACTAGGAATGTTACTATAGGCCTAATTAGTGGACTGAATTTAATTAGGAATATACAGCTCTCATTGACACTCCCCCTCAAGTTGGAGCATGTATGTCGTCAATGCCCAACTTACTACGTAAGTTGTGGAATACTTTGCTGGTGACTGCTTTAGTGAGGACATCTGCAAGTTGATCTTCAGATTTAACAAATGATACATCAATGATCTTTGCCTCGAGTTTCTCCTTGATGAAATGTATGTCAACTTCAACATGCTTCGTTCTATCATGTTGCACTGGATTATGTGCGATGTCTATTGCTGCTTTGTTGTCACAATTCAGTTGCATGGCATGATTGAGTTTTAACCCCAATTCCCCCAACAAATTCCTTATCCAGAGTAGCTCACATACCCCTTGTGCCATACCTTGATATTCTGCTTCAACACTTGATCTTGACACTACGTTCTATTTTTTACTTCACCAAGTCACTAGATTGTCTCCCACAAAGGTAAAGTATCCAGATGTTGATCACCTGTCAGTAACAGAACCCGCCCAGTCTGCAACAGTGTGACCCTCAACATCTAGATGACCATGTCGTGAGAACATCAATCCTCTTCCAGGAGCTGACTTCAAGTATCTCAGAATTCGGTTTACCGCATCCATGTGGGCTTCACTTGGTGCATGCATGAACTGACTCACCACACTTACGGCATATGCGATATCAGGTCTAGTGTGTCTTAGATAGATTAACTTACCCACCAGGCGTTGATATCTCTCTTTTTTGGTGGAGACCTGATCCGAATATTCACCAAGCTGATGATTCAACCCCATTGGCGTATCTGCTGGTTTGTTGGCTAGCATTCTAGTGTCAGTTAAAATGTCAAGGATATATTTCCGTTGTGATAGAAATATTCCTTGGTCTGAACGAGCCACTTCTATGCCTACGAAGTATTTCATAGCACCAAGATCTTTCATTTCAAACTCACTTGCCAAGGGGTGCTGCAACACTGCCTTTTCCTCTGGGTCATTCCCGGTAACTACCATGTCATCGACATATACAATAAGGGCAGTGACTTTACGTTTCTTATGTTTCAAGAAAAGAGTATGATCTGAGTTACTTTGTTTGTATCCGAAGTCCTTCATTGATTGGCTGAACTTTCCAAACCATGCTCTGGGTGATTGCTTCAATCCATAAAGGGACTTCCTCAGTTTACAAACCATGTTGCCCTTATTGGGCCCCATCTTGCATCCTGGAGGTGAATCCATATAGACTTCTTCTTCTAAGTCGCCATGCAGAAAGGTATTTTTGACATCAAATTGGTGTAATGGCCAGTCTAGGTTGGCTGCTAGAGAAATAAGCACCCGAATTGTGTTGATCTTGGCTACAGGGGCAAAGGTCTCCCCATAGTCAATCCCATTAGTCTGAGTGTAACCTTTCGCCACCAATCTTTCTTTGTATCATTCAATGGTGCCATCTGCCTTGAACTTTACTGTATAAAGCCATCTACAACCCACTGTTCTCTTCCCTGGCGGAAGGGTAGTCATCTCCCAAGTGGAATTCTTCTGGAGAGCCTCCATTTCATCATTCATCGCTTGTGTACACTTGGGATCTTTCAGACCGTCCTGCACATTACTTGGAATAGATACAGTGGATAATTGAAACACAAATTATGCACATGATGGAGACAACCTATGTAGGGACACATGATTACCAATAGGGTATTTAACTTTTGCTTTAGGGTCAGGGTCATAATGTTGTCTAGGAATCCCTTGTGTGGGGGTAACTGATAACCAGTATAATTTGACGTAGGTAAGGTGCTTGAAATATAGTTTGAATGTTCAGTTACTTGTGGGGAATCTTCAGGACCTGATTGGATGAGTGGTGATGGTACTGTAGTAGAAGTTGTAGAGAGGGAATTATCTGAACCAGTATCAGGAGTGTCATCAAGAGTGTTGAGGGACTCTTGAGCTTGTTGCACCTCAAACATTGATGGCTCGGATGAATGGTGTTGAATTTGGACGTCAATCTGAGTATCTTCGGCTGCAAAGATATTGTTCTCCCCCTACATAGGATGCTCAGTGACTCCCCCTGAGTAATAGAACTCATTCTCGTTAAAGGTCACATCGGCGGTTACGTGCATGGTCTGAGTGGGAGGATGGAAATACTATATAGCCCTTCTGAGTGGCAGAATAACCCACAAAGACACAACGTTGTGCACACGGATCAAGCTTGCCACACTGATGTGGATATACCTGAACATACTCAACACAACCAAAGAGACGTGGTTCGAGATTTGGTGTTGATGGCATGTTGAGGAGAGTAGTCAATGTCTGAAATGGAGTTTGATACTGAAGAGTGCTGGAAGGTGTTCAATTGATGAGGTAAGCCGTAGAACAAAGAGCCTCCCCCCAAAAATGATGCGGCATGTGGGCCTCAAATAAAGAGGCATGAACAACCTCCAAGAGATGCCGATTCTTGCGCTCTACGACACCATTCTGTTGTGGTGTATAGGCGCATGTGGTTTGATGAACAATACCATGGTGGACGAAAAACTAATGTAGGTCATGGTTGATGTACTCACCTCCATTTTCAGATCGAAGGGTCATGATTTTCTTGTCAAACTGAGTAGCAACATATTGATAAAAGAGCTTGAATTTGGCAGTGACGTCACTTTTCTGGTGTAGGGGAAAGACCCAGGTCATCCGGGTGCAGTCATCAATAAACGTCACAAACCACTTAAAACCACTAATCGTGGGAACTCGTGATGGTCCCCAAACATCAGAATGGACAATCATGAAGGGCATGGAGCTTTTATGCAATCTTAATGGGTACGAATGACGATCGCTTTTCGCCAAAATGCAAGTTTCACAATGAAAGTCTGATTCATGAAACTGGGAAAACAAATCTGGAAATATAAGTTTCAGATAACCAAAAGAAGCATGCCCTAACCGTCGATGCCATAGCCAAATTTTCTTCATCCAAATGAACTCATCGCCTTTCACATGATGTACGTGACTCAATCGCTTACTGATGTCGGCTGTCCAGTCCAGATAATACAACTTTCCCCTCCTAGTACCACATCCAATCACGGCCCTGGTGAGAAGATCCTGAAAGAGACAATACGATGTTAAAAAACACACGGTACAATTAAGGGAATCAATGATTTGCGGAACAGATAACAAGTCATAGTCGAGAGAAGGGACAACTAAGACATGATCAAGACGTAATGATGGTGTAAGAGATAAGGACCCCTCTCCCATGACATGGGAGGTGGTTCCGTTGGCACTGGTAATATATGTTTGGCTTGAGGGTTTGGTAGAGTGCAACCCAGTGAAACTAGATGTCATGTGATCAGTAACGCCAGTGTCAATAATCCATGATCTATTACAAGTAAGGGAAGATGTGCAAGAGGTACATGAGGTGGCCAAGGCCGGGGAGCCAGATGTGGTCTCCTGGTATGACTGAGCGGATGCAAATGAGGCTTTGTTCGAATCCTTCTTGCGTCCTTTGTGGACCCATCCTGCCAGGTAGCCAATGATCTCATAACAGCTCTTAATCGTGTAGTTATCTAAACCACATTTGGTACAATTCATTGGATGAGTTTTTTATTTATTTGTTATTTATTTATTTATTTTTAAACGAAACCAGAATTGATGAATAATATTAAAGCCTAATAGCAGCGGTTGGAGGCCGTAACCTTTTCTTGGCTTAAATGCAGGACCCGAGTTGATGATGATCGACTTCCAAGACAAACCACAGGTGTTGATGAGTCTCAGACGAACCTAAACGCACCCGAACTCGAAGGTGAGAAACCCGACTGCAAACGAACTCAAAGATGAGGTCGGGTCGGCGTGGTGGGTCGGTGAGTTTGTTGCAGAAGACTAGTTTGGTAGGTAGTGAGGGCGACCAGTCGTTGGGTTTGTGCGGAAGGGACGGTCACAGTGCGAGGAACCGCACTAGGCTGCTAAGAACAAAGGGTCGAATGATGGTCAAAGGGCGAGGAACCCGAACGTGAACCCGAACGGAAGGGTTTTTTCTGCGCAGTGGATGACTAATCCGAACGGAAGGTCCAGTCGCAGTGGATGACGAACGGTGAGGGTGTGGTCTGGGACAGAATGGTAGGGTTCGGTGAAATCGGTTGCGTCTGTGGGTTTGGGTCTCAGCTCGGTCGGGAAGATGGTGATCGGTGGTGCTGTTATGTGGTGTTTTGGCTCGGTGATGGTGAGGTGGGAACGGTGCTGTTAGTGGTGCTGTTATGCGGGAAGGTTTATGCGGCGGTAAGGTTTATGCGGGAAGGTTTATGCGGCGGAGGGTAGTGGTGCGGTTAGGTCACTGTGATGATTTCTAGGGTTAGTGCAAGAGACAGTCATGATCGACTGCTCTGATACCATATCAGATTGGGTGAAATTCTCTTATATTTTATTTCAATAGGAAATGTATATATATATATATATATATATATATAGATACTAGGAATGTTACTATGGGCCTAATTAGTAGACTGAGTTTACTTTGGGACGATCATCTTTGGCTCGGATTTTTGCCAAGAGAATTCTACTGTTTGAAGGCTGGCGACCAAGTTGAACTTTTTGTTAATTTTGGATCACACATCGTCAAGAAAATAGGAGCCGTTATGGTACCGATCAACCTGTGTTTTTTTCTTCCCTTTTGTTCCTAAAATTTCCATTCATTTAATTACCAATTAACTGTATGTTTGTTTGGAATGAATCTGGATAGAAAGAAGAGATGGAAAAGGAAAAAGTTGACCGACCCATGCTGTACTGGAAGAGAGAACGTTGTGATAATTCAGAAGAGTCCGAATAGCGGAGACGGTGTTGGCAAAAAGAAAAGAATTACCGGAGACGGCAGACAAGATTGTAAGTAGATATAGCTATGCCATCTAGCTCATATATTATTATTTTGGCTGAATTAAGTTTGAAATTTAAATATAGTAAGTATTAATGATTTCATAAAAAATAAAAAAAATAAATTAGCAAGCATGGAAAGAGTATTTGAAGGAGCTCGGATGATGCGTTCTATAAGAATAAAAAGAAGGGGGAAAACGTACTTGGAAAAAAGGATGAATGAAATGGAAAAAGCGGCTCAAGACACGAATTTGGAGAAATTATATATTTCTAAGCAGGCGGTGAAAGAGTATAAGCATGCACACTTACATACACTACGAAAAGGGGCAGAACTGGATCTCGGTCGGTGCTAAAAATGACACTGCAAACCTAAATATATAGGCTTGTTTTTAAAAAAATAAAATAAAATACAATAAATACTTCCGTACGTATATATAGATATCGATATCGATATATGCACTCATTAGTCTTTTAAACTTTATGTGTTGGTATTCATCGGTACATTGAATTTAGTGTTTAATTCTTGGTTCAAGTAGCTGAAAAACTGGTGGTTAGGATTATGGACGATGGTTATGTTCTTGAATTGAATGGTGAATTCTAAACTATCATTGCACACCAAGTGTTTGATAAAATTTCTTAAACTTAGAGACAATTTCTGAATTGTTGATTGATTGATTATTGAATTCAATTCACTCTATGCATATGAGCATTGCACATAGAATTCGGTTTGAGGTGTGATGACAATGTGATGTCGTCACCCCCAATTACAATCCTCCACCGCACACTTGAGACACTTGAGCCTGGCCTGCTTACGAAGCCAACACACACTTAGCTTCTATTTTATGCAACGTTGAAGAGAAAAAACAGGGAAGACGAGGTTGCTTTTGTGAAACCGTCAAGCACGCCAGCAGGTATGGGCAATTCAAACCTAAAAACACAAGTTCTAGTTACCCGGCTTCTGGAAGAGTCACCCGACACTTATTTTGTGGTGCTTCGCAATTCTGGGTACGTAATCAAGTCTATTATATATATACAAAGCTTGTTGGCTATAAACCTGATCATACTTATTATCGATGAATGTTATGTACGTAGCTACTCCTGGCCATTGACTATCATCAGTGAAGAGCATCAGAATTGCCTCATCGCGGACCCTTCTCAATTGTACGTGGGAGAGGAAGAATGGAAGGCCGTTGTAAACAAGTAATAATGGAATTGGAGATTCGAAGTGTATATATATATCATGTTTTACAAAATTCAGTTGTTATAATTATAATTATATATATATAGCTAACTCTACATCTTTGGTGCATGTATTGTGAAGTGCAATAAGGCAGTATAATGCTGAGAGGGGTAAGGCAGTCCAAAATGTACCTACATGGACAAGACTTGAGGTACAATAAGTGGTATTGTGGATCATGCATACATATATATATACTTTTTTTGTTCCCTTTATATATATCTACAGACAGAGGTATATTAGAAACAAAATAACTCAGATTGTTATTGCTTGGATGGACTAGGATTTACCACAACTAGCTACCAACAAACGTGGAATACATACAAATTTAATTATGTGAAAATTAATTATCTTTGCTATTGAATTTCTGGTGCGTTTAATTTGATGAACAAAAGAAACGTGGATTTAATCCTGTCATCCATTCTTACAGAGTTTTGGACTAAAACAAGTTTAATCCTGTCATCAACGTCTAACACTTCATTAAACATTGCTGCTGATGATGAAGTCAGTTTAATTAGCTTTACATATACATACAGCCATTGTGTATGTGTGTGTGTGCATTTTAAACATAAATTCCTTATTTCTTTGACTTGTATTGTGTGATCTAACAATTCATTGTTTTATATAGCAAAATGAGGTTTTGAATAATATTATACCAGAACAATTATCAGAAGAAGAAGAAGAGAAATTCCATTCCAACCTTGTGGCTCTATCCAGAATGAAATCGTGCCTCTTATTCCTTCATCACCTCCCCAATTAGTAAGCCTCCAGCGTTTCTTATTTCTCATTCAAATGCCAATGGTTAAAAGATTCCTGACACTCAATTCCCATCTCGATCTCCCACAACTCAGGGCGCATATGATCAAAGGAAAGACCCTGGTGATGATGTGGAGACTCAAATTAGATCACATGAACAGATTCAAAAACAACCTGTGAGCCCCTCCATTATAATCTTTTTCTTTCAACTGATGGGCAAATATTAATGATGCATGTTTCCTTTCTCCGCCGGCCAGATGATCTCCTCTGACGTTCCAGCCCTCAAGTCCTTCAGTGAATCAGAACAACCACACCCCTATCTCACAGATGTAGCTAAAGCTCAACTCACTGTCAAAACATGGCTCGCCAAGAGCTTAGATGACTTAAAGCTAAAGAAAATATGTCAGAGCTTCATGAGGCCTACTATTTGCACACAAGCAAATCACAGAAGAGCTTTATGTCCTGCTCACCGACCTATTAAAAGAGCTAAGGGGTGAACTCAATGATTTCTTCACCAACAAGTGCTTGATTGAACAAGGACACAGAGAAAATGAAGCATACAAGAAAGCTACACAAGAACTTCAAAGTCATTGCGTTGTTTGTGATGACATAACTTCTCAAATTGAGGCTGAAAAGAAGAAGATTGATGACTTAAAAGATCGTCTAAAGGCGGCTGAGCCTAAGTTGAGCAGTCTTGAAGCTGATCTGAAAATCAAAAATGAAAAAAGAGAGCCTTTGCACAAACAAGTAGAAGACTTAAAGGCTCATCTCTCAGAATTCCAAGTTGCCAATTTTAAACAAAGAGCTACCGAGAGAAAAATTAGGGGCCAATGGGACGGTTTTAAGGACGTATTGAGTGATCTGAATTTGTAAGTTGACAATTCTGTATGCAATAACTCTGATTCATGATCGAGATGAAGTCCATTCATCATTACCAAATTACCAACCACCAGCATTATATGAAAAATTACAAATAAGGTGGGAAATTAAGGAGGCGGCCTGTTTGGTTTTTTTATTTTTTGTTTCACTATTAATTTTTTAGGATAAACTATATAAAAATACCTAAACTATAGGGGTCATTTCAAGTTCATACCCCAACTATGAAAATTTTCATCTAGGTACCCAAACTATCAAAACACTATATCTAGATACCCTCCGTTAGTCAATCTGTTAGTCAAACCGTTAATTGTTGAGTTGTCATTTTTTGGTCAACTGTTTGTGCTGAGTTGGAGTCCATGTGGATAAAAAAATTAATTAAAAATTAAATATATTATTAAAAATAATTAAAAATTAAATCTATTATTAAAAATAATTAATAAAATTTTAAAATAAATTATAAAATAAAATTAAAAAAAACAATATCTTAAATGCCTGGACCCGGATCCGCCTTCACGATACCTGGTTGCTTTGATTATTTTCTTGAACACAAGGCGTTGGGTTGCTCCGAGAGGAAGAGCTGGCTTGATAGTCTGGCGGAGGAATGGGAAACAAGTCCTCTGCTGACGGAAACGCCGAGCTTCCATCGATTTCGCCAAATCCCATCTCACTCATTTTGTTAAGCATTGCGTAAGCGATGGTATTCAAGCTCCAGATCCTCAAGGATTCAACTTCAACCCGAGACGCAATTGAAGCCGTCATATTCTCCAGGTACCTTTCTGCTTGGGCCTCCATCCCTGCTTTGACAAGACATGAACATACAGAATGGATTAAAAACTGCTTGTTTTCGGTCCAAATCGATAGCGCGTCGTCGTTCATGAAAATGGAATCGGGAAAGGGATATGTGAAAGTGGGATTATAGCTGGTAGAGGCGGCTTCCGGCGAAAAGTAGCCGGAAAAGCACCCTACAAGTCTCGCAACCATTTCATCTCTCTTTGCTATAATCAGTTTTGGGGTCAAATTGAGTTCTTTAAAGAGAGTATCGGCCACGGCGGCAGCAAGCCAGGCACATACCGGCATCCACGACTTCTCTGTTAATTTTTAGGTTTTAGATTTCTGAGAAAGGTAGATTATTATTTGGTTTTAGAAAAAAAAATTTAGTTTAGGAAGAGAGACGAAAAGCAAAACGCAATGGAGAGTGTTCGTTGGGGACTCGCTACTTGTAGAACTAATTGGAGGAGGTCAGATCCAAGTGTGATGGCGTAGTCGATGTTCGCGGTGATCTTGGTGCGAGGGAGGAAGACGGCGACGTGCTGGAGGTCGAACATCTCGCCGCGAAGAGGACGACGAGTTGGAGAGGAAGGCGGCGACGTGCTATGAGGAAGCGTTTAATATTTTGTTTTTTTAATAATTTTATTTTATAATTTATTTTAAAATTTTATTAATTATTTTTAATAATATATTTAATTTTTAATTATTTTTTTATCCACATGGACTCCAACTCAGCACAAATAGTTGACCAAAAAATGACAACTCAGCAATTAACGGTTTGACTAATAGATTGACTAACGGAGGGAAACTAGATGTAGTGTTTTGATAGTTTGGGTATCTAGATGAAAATTTTCATAGTTAGGGTATGAACTTGAAATGACCCCTATAATTTGGGTATTTTTATGTAGTTTTATCCAATTTTTTATACTTAGAGATATTGAAAATGAGAGACATAGAAAAGTGAAAGAAGGATGTGGTGGAAGAAATAGAGAATAAAGGGGGGGTGTATTCAATTGAGATTGTCAGAGTTTAAATATTTCTGAAAGTTCAGATGTATTCAATTAAGACTTTTAAAGAGTTGGTAAAAATTTGGAGTATTCAATCTTTACTTTTATAAATATTTATATAGTCATTTAAAGTTGAGGTGTATTCAATCATGACATTTCATATCTCTATAAAAGCTAGGTGTATTGAAAATATTAATAAATATTGTAGACTCCATTAAATGGTAGAGTTTTATGGAGTTTGACATACATTTTAGTGTAAATTATACTTTAGCAAGTTTTTTATTTCTCTAGTCTCACCCCTTCGGATTTCTACAGATTTTATACAAGGCTTAGAAAATTTTATTTGTAGTTTTTATATTTTTCAATAGACTCAATAAAATTCAAGTCTCCTACCGATATTTATTATCATATATTACTCTCTATTGGAATTATAAGTAATTAAATAATTTTATATGAATTTATTGTTTGAAGAAAAAAAAATAAAACTTAATAAAATGAAAAAAAAAAATCAAAGGCATGCATGATGCCTCTCAATTTTATTAATCGTTAAAAATTTTATATTTTTTTAATTATGCTTGTAGTATTATATTATTTTAGCCAGAATTTTTAGTAAAAATATTTATGGTTTGATTATAAAATTCTTTAAATAAATATCTATCAAATTATATAATTCAATATCATTTTCTACAAAACTCAATCACATTATATAAAACTCAGTATGACTCTCTAAAACTATGTCATGTAACTCTATATAATTCCGTTATTAACTCTAAAAATTCATGAAAATCAATAAATCTATAAAACTTAATTATTTCAAAAAATTCTGCAATTATCTGTATAAGTCTGAATTCAATACACCCCCTAAGTGTAGAACGAAAAGTATACAAAATGAAAACCATATTTTTTATGGTTTCACTTCTGGATTATGTTTTCTTTCATTGCTTTTATTTTTTCCTTTGCATTCTACTACTAGATTAATATATAGTCTCACTAAATACCCGGATGCGCCTCCTATATATAAAGTACAAAACAAAATATGAGAGCCAACAGACCGCAAGTTGCAGCACTCATAGTCTTAGAAGTGGCGGGGAGATGGTGAAGGTAATTCGTGGGGTCAGATTCTAAAAGCTTTAATCGAGAATATTGAAAAGCAGTGTGCTTATGATATGCTAAATAGGTAGGGTCTCCCTCCAAGTGCGAGGACCTGAAAACTTCCTAGAAGGAGAAAAAAAGAAACAAATTCTAGAACAAGAAAGGCACTGATACACAAGCATACACAACTCTAAATATATTCATCCATACAAGGACACGACTTTTTCCGTCTCTAGGAGACTAGGAATGTTAACAAAACTGTAACTAACCAAACACAACGCAGAAAACGGAGGTTGAACTAAACAGAGACGATTCGATGGATGCATCCATCCAATGGAATCACCATTTGTTGGTTGACATCGCAACCTGAAATCCAACAACGAGAAAATCAACCATCAGATGGTGATTTCATTGGATGGATGCACCCATGGAATCATTACCCTGAACCAGATTTCAATAAATAGTATTTACATGTATATCGTACAGCTCAACATTGTGTGACACCACTACACTAGTGATATGTATATACAAGCATGATTCGCTCAAAAACCGTTTGCCTCTTACACTTACAGTTGAGAGTTCATAAACACAACATAATATTTCTTCAAATCCTTTGCACTTTCTCTTCCCCAATGATCCACCTCGTCAACCAGCTAGGATCTTCAGCTACGGATTTACAAGCTGTAGGAATGCTCCCAAGATCACTGCCAATTTGATCGTATTCCTTGAGAGCGGCTTCCATCTCTGTCTCAACAGAAGAATCGTCTACAATATTAATTGTTCCCATATGAAGAGCATCAGCATAGTGATTCTCCCTCTCAAGGTCATCTTTGAAAGGCTCAATGGCAGGGCCCTGCATGTTTATCATGTCACAAAGAATATTAAGGAAATACAGGCGTACCACATAGGAATACAAAGTGGGACAAACAACTGCCTTCAACAATCAGTAACAATTACCATCTTATTTACTTGCACAGGATTTACTTTGCCATAGAAATCACAACACCAAGAGAATTGTGGTTCTACAATAATTGCTTAAACAACAACTTAATTTGAGCGAAAGGAAAAGACTCTTTCTTTTTGTGCAGTTGTTGTCTTAACTTAAACTTTATGCAGGAAAAATAAGTAAACCTACTCTCAATGGTACAGCAGCGTCAAACTTCCAACAGAGTATAAACCTATATATATGAAATATGAACAAGGATCGATTTCACTTCCGCAATGAATCTTTTGTCAAACAAGAAAGTTGGTCGTAATAAAAAGTAAAAAGAAAATAAAGAAAAGATAAGATTTTCAATTGGTTTCGAATAGAAAAATCATTTATTGGTCTGTTACCCGACCTAGTTAAATCCATGAACTCAATTCGGTTATCCCCTCCTATTCTTAATAACAGTCTGAACCATTAAGGGGACCATTCAAGAAAGTGAAACTTAACCAACATAGGTGAACCACTCAGGACTCTTTAGCGAAGTGCTTTGTTTGAATGAGGCAATATTTGGGTTACAGGTTACTTAAAACCGGATTTTAAAATCTCAAATGTTTGTGACATAAGATGATAAGTGTGCTTTTCCAGAAGAATTTTGAGATAGAAAACCTCATCTAAACAACACTAAGTAACTCAGGAAGAGGAAGGTAAACAGTTAAGTTTTGTCATACTTTCTTTTGTTTCCTATTTCAGGTAAATATTATTGAACAAATTCCGAGGAGGCATACTCAAATGCACAGTATATAACAAATTCCTTGGTTAATTAAAATGTTAAGTTGTTAAGATAGAAGAAAACTATAATTATGTTTCTTCTGATTTGCTATACACTCACAATAGGAGCATTCAAAGATTATATGCAAACGCAGAGGCGTGGAAAAATTGGAAAGGTCAAACAGTATATTTGCAGATGATCAGAAAGAAGACACTTTGTCACAGAAAGAACATGAAGAAGAATAGAAGGAAGCATTTTCATTATTTGCATAAACTTATTAAAAGTAGACTCGTCCATTATTGGAAAATTGAAAGTAATCTACCTGACATAACTCAGCATAGTGCTTATAGATCTCGCTGCCCTCATCTTGATCGCCTAGCAAGGTCCCACCATACCACCCATTGGCTTCATCCACTGATGTCATCGAGAGATACCTTCAAATTTCATGAGAGAAAGAAATTATAAACCATGCACTCAATAGGTAGACCAGACAATTTTTTAAACCAAAAACAAGAAAATGGAGTAAAGAAATGAAAAACTAAATTTCAAATTTATTTTATTTTATTTTAATTTTTTGGAAATAGCTGATGACTAGAAGGAAGTAACATAGAAGTCCAGACAAACTTAATTACCCCAAATAGTATATAAAACCCCGTTATCAAGGGTTCCCATTTATCATTCCCCATAAGGGATCATGGATGGGTCCAGCCACCAATATGAACCCATGATCCAGACGGTTCAACATGAAGGAACTGTTCGAGGACATATTTACAAAAAATCACAAATTGAAATCATATAGTCATCTAACAATTCAATAACAAATGACAGACCCAGTGCTTCTCCAAAACCAATGAAATGTTGATGACAATATCAAATGATCAATTTGGATCTTGCTAAAAATTAGACAGTTCAATTACCGAACAGCATTGCAGAGGGCCCCCAAGAGCGGTATCCCTCTGTAGATTAACCTTGAAAAAAATTATACAAATCGAAGACCATTAAGACATCTTTTTGTAATGCAAGAAAAATACAAGCAAGGTTTATTCAAGAAACACAAAAATGGCTACCTTCTATTATATAGTTATATGCTTTCCAATTTTGGAGATTTGTTGCATATGATCGATGAATTAAGACTTTAAAATTCGACGTTGAAATTCAATGCAGAGTGGCTCCACATGGCATCCCTCAAATACGCTTATTAGAGGGATCCCTCAATAGGAGGGGAAAATATATTATATTTATATACAGCTTTTATACTAAACATCCAACTTACTTTAGAGCTTGCTTTATAAAGCCAACATACAGCCCTCCACATAGAGATGCATAACACCTTCATAATTCTGCAGATATTCTAAGCTAACAAACAACAAAAGTTTTTTTTTTTGGTACTAAATGTCCAAACAAGCATCTGACCTCAAGACACATATTGGTTTTGACATGCCACTTAAAATTCGAAAAATACTAGATTTGTTAGTCTTATGAGTCCAGAATAACAAAGAATTTTATTAAATTTATCAACTACAAGATCAAAATTACTCCCACTTTTAGAAAACATTTCATGTTGTATGTTTCATTCAAGCAACACACACTGCAGTCTAACCTATACCAATATATTATAATTGAATTGCATCCCAAGCTGGCTTGCAAGGCATACTTTCCAAATAAATATATGTTGGTCAAAAGCTAGGCCCAGAGGGTACACAAATGACATCATTAGCTCACAGTAAACAAAGCAGCTGAAATTCTCTGATTGTGAAAATTTGGCAGTTTGGTAAGTTAAAGAACCAGACAAATGGAAGGAAGTTCTTCTCCTATGCCAACATAAAAGCATTACCATATAGCATACCTCAGAAAGATATCCTCCTCATTGTCATTGCCATCAGAAGAAAGCCAATTTAAGTCGCAAAACCCATCAAGCCCTGTCTCATTACGGGATCCTCCATTACTGAGTACATGTGAAGTAACTTTTGCAGGGCCACTTTCTTCATACTTTCTCTGGCCAAAAAGCCAATTGGGGCTTTTCAACTGTATTTCACTGAAAATAAATGAAAGAATAAATCAAACATTCAGCAACAATTAATGGTATTTTCCTTCGGTTCCCAATTGTACAGGATAACCAAAGAGAAAGACAGAGAGATGAAAATAAAAATTCTGTATAGGAAGCTATATATGGGTAAGAATTGCTTCGGTTGAGATATGATTACGCTGCATCCGGCGCTACACTAGAATTTGCAGTACCGCCTCCTGGTCGTTGATCGGGTTCACTGCAAAGGCGAACATTCTTTATTGAACTACAGGTCCTTTCAATCAATTTATCAAAAGATGTCAACTTCATCCTCAAAAAGTCTTCACTACATGCTGGAATAGGAGCAAGGGTGTTTCCCAGTCCTCCAGAGTGCACATCATTTGCTTGTGTACTGTAAAGTTGAAATTAAGGTATCTTATAAAGGGCGTTTAATTTGAAACATTAACTTCAAAGAAGGAGAAATTGGAAAAGTAATTGTAAATGTAAAAGGTGCATGTCTACGTTTATACATAGACATGTGACGAAAATTCAAATAAAGAGGCTTACAGATTTTACCACATATCAAGGTCATCAATCCCACAGACATGAAGATAGTAATCAGAATCCAGCTCCCAGAGAGCAGTTTTCCCTTCCTGAGGTTTGAAGTAACCCAAAAATCTAGAAAACAACCATAGGGACGAAAGTTTTAGAAGATATTTATAGAAAGGCAAAAGACGGAATAAAGAGTTCCTACTTCCTAGATACAATCAAAACAAAACATAAGATTGATAGGAATTATATTCTGACATCAGCAACATAAAGAGTTCCTACTGCTAGATAATTCAAAACAATACAACATAAGATTGATTACAAATTATATTCTGATATCAGCAACACAAATAGTTTCAATAAATCCAAAGATGTAGCTATTTGTTAGTGCAGAAGAAGACATCGAGTAATAAGCTTTATCTGAAGTATCAGGGATGGATGGATATCAAATCCGACCCATTGTGACTACTGACAATTTTTAAAACAAAAAACTAAAAGATCAAAAGAATTACTGGAAACTACAAGAGATAGGAACAAGTACAAATTTATGGCATCTTGCTTTTCACCATCAGTGTAAGCATTGCTGTAATATCTCTTGATAGACTTCAGAAACTCTCTTGATTGGGTTGTGGCCTTCCACTTTCCTTGCCTCTCAGGAAATACCTGGCATCCATGATTAAGAAAAAAAAAAGTTTCAGACAAAGTTAATTTTGGTAATTGGGAAAACTAACACCGCCTTGGTTACCAAAGTAAATAAATACAAATGAACTTTAATCTAGTTAGGAAAGAACATACAGTGTTGTGAGCTGCAGACCCACCATACTGCTGTGCAAGGGCATCCCCCATGCTCTGGTACATATCCATGAGAGCTGCAGCAATACTACTATCAGGATCCACTTTGGGCAAGTTCGTCAAACCCATTACATGTAGTTGGCGGCCTAAAGCTGCAAGGCCGTAAGCATACTGGGCAACATTTGTACGATCCAAGCAATCAATGCAGTTCGTGCGCAATACGCCACTTTGAAAATGTGGAATTTCACTGCCAGAATTATCATTTTTCTTCTGTTGACTAGCATCAGACTCCCTATCCCGGTTAACAGCAGAATTAAGAGTTTCATTACTGCTCCCAAATCTTGGAACGTCCCCAGAGTTTCCTCTGAGATCTCTAAGAGAGGCTTCCCTGCAAGTAAGGAAATCTGATTAAAGAAATGGTGATTTAACAGCCTAATACCACAGTAACTTAGTAGAAAGCAAAACTAGTTGAATCATTTCAAAATAATCCTTCCATGTGTTTAAAAATCAATGCTAGGTGCCTTGCGTGGAGATACCAGAGTATCATCATTATCGGGTTTCTTCAAAAAAAAAAAAACAAGAATAAAAAGTTCAGATAACTGTCTGTGAAATCACTTATCAAGTATCAAAGATATTCATATTTCTTCATGGATAACATTGCGGATTTCTTCAAACAATTATGAATGCAAATGTCAAGAAACCAAGTTTTGATAAATGGCTGTTTTACAATGATGGGGGTGCTTCTTATAGTGTTTGCTTTAAATATACAAACGTACATGTTTGAATTGAGATAAGAATTTCTTGTAGATGAAGAACCAGATAGGTTTTCTCTTTTCCCCAAAAATGACATGTGATCCATATTCATGACCACTCCAGTAAAATTTCCAAAAACTAACATAATAATTCTATACCTTCCAGTGCTTGTTCGACTTATTTGATTGAGCCTACGTTTCACAATGCTAGGTTTGCCACTGTAGTAAAAACCAGTCAAATCAAGTGCTTCACTTGCCACAGCACCCAAAACTGCTAAAACGTTGGCGGACTTGCTTTGGAAGGAAGAGATAGAGAACAGTTAGACCGAAGAAAACAAATATAGACACAAACTGACAGAACATGTGTAATTGAAGCATAGTGTACAGATATTCATTTATAAATAAGTAGATTTATTGCAAGATAAAAAAGTGGGAAATGATACACGTGTGTCTATGAAGAAGGATAGTTCAATTTTTGTACATGTGGAGTATTGGATACCGATACAGCCCGATATATATTCAATACTCCAAGCAACAGTTGAATTTTTATAAATAGACTTTCGATACGCAAATATGAGCTGTATACATATTCAAGATCAGACAAGGGTCACATTGCAATTTAATAGAAACAGGGGGCCACCTCTTTTTCTTACTGGTGTGTCACAAATCAAAGATGGGCTACAGTTTCCAGATGTTTCAGATTGGAAAAATAGAGAGAAGGAAGAAGGAAACACAAAACTAGCCTGCACATCACCAAATACAGATGCTGTTTACCCTACGAGTGTAAATATATGATACAACATTATATTTTTATTGCCTTATCCTTAACTTCTTTTTTTTGGAAATTTTCTGTCATGTATCCTTTCTCTGTGCCTGCGCAACATAGGTGTGTATTTGTGTGTCTTGCATGTGTCTGCTCCACTTTACCAGAAAAAGAAGGAATAGGAATATGAAAACTGAAGTGACTACCTTTTCGCAAACTTGTGAAAATCCCAGTGGATAAACTTAAGATGGTTTTCTTCAGGAAGAATTTGATTCAAATATCCAACCGCATTTGCGAATTCCCGCCTCAGCATCATTTCTCGAGGCCTTTTCTCAACAGTCTATAGAAATGAAAATATCAAGAAAAAGCAAAAAAAAAAAAAAAATAGTATTACAAGATAGGTAACTGCAAGTATATACTTCGCAAGTAGGTTATTAAAATGCTAGAAAAAAAATTCAACCGAGAAAGGTATTCCAATTAACACACACAGTAAAAACAAAAGAAAGTATCAACTTAAATTGAGCATCAGACAGATGTTATGAACAAGAGATACATTTAATTTTAATATAAGCCCCGAGAGAAAGTTTCAACTTATATTGGGTATCAGACAGATGTTATGAACAAGAGATGCATTTAATTTTAATATAAGCCTCGAATCGGCATTGGGATTTGAGGATACAACTTTACAACCCCACTAACCAGCCCAAATACGTAACATACATAGCACTGACATGGTATTAATAGTCATACATGGTAAATCCACCAATTTATCAAATATGGCTTATCTTGTGAGTATAAGGTGATAGCTATCATAGAGACAATCATCCCCTGTAGATTAGATGCACATTAATTGACATCAGTTTAAATTATCCAACCAGAAACTTCAGCATCAATGTGAAAATTTCTATTTTTACCTTCTTTCTCTTCAGAGTCATTTTACAATAAGCAAATGGTTTCATGTCCAGAATATATTGATAGGTTGTTTACTCCAGTTCCTAGAAGCTATTCTCACAAAATATCAACATTCCTACAACTATTAATAAATGTTCCTATAGTACGTATCCAACAGCCAACAAGCACTTGTTCTAGTGCTATATCTCTTCTGAATATTGGAAGAAGTCCCTAGTTTGAGTCTCCCCTCCCTCACTAATCGGGAAAAGAAAAGAGAATATTTGCACCATCACATACAGCAATAGAGACTAACAAAGTTGAGATTATGATATTTTATTTCCAGTAGCTGTTAAGAAGGTGAACCTTGATCAAATTAAGCACAATGATTGGGTTTCCATATCTCCTTGCCAGGTCTTCAAAATGTAATTTGGTAGCCTGATATGTGGGGTCGTATCTCTGTACTAAAGTCAAAAGTGATACATGTGAGAATTAGCTCAAATGAAGCCAAGTAGAAAAGTGTAAGTGAGATTCAGTAACAAAGAAATCAAAAATGCATCACATGTGTTCTTACAGATTATATCAGGTTTAGGACTAAATCTTGAAGCTTCTTGTGACCAGAAAAGGGGAATTGAGCCACGCATCTGGACAACAGAACTCATTTTTCCCTTGCATGATCCAGCTTCGTCATCGAGGATAATCTGCTCTGTCTCAACATCATTTGCAACCCTTCCCCTATCATTTACTCCCCTTTTCAAGTAACTGCAACTCGATTAAAAATACCATTAGAATATTGGCGTGCTAGGAGTTTCTAGTTAAAAACTTTACAATTCAGTAAAACAATAAGAATTTTCTCTCAAACCAATATTAAAATTGATACAAGTGAAATTTAACCTTAATCCAGCAAGAATGAAAAAAAAAATAGACAAGAATAGAACTAAAAAGTTTCATCCTCCGAGCAGCTGCTACCTACACAATAGTATAGCCCATATACGGTAAACCCAGACAGCTACTCTAAAAAATTACCAGAAAACTGATCTACCTAACACACATCATATTGACATATATATTAAACCCCATGCATGACAAAAGCACTGAGGATCGAATACTGAAAATATTTCCCTTGCTCCCCCTCCTAATACTGCGAGCCAAAAATTAATGTTAGTAGGAGGGATAGAGTGAGAGAGAAAGCCGACAACGACCCTCTATTCAACAGAATAACACACCAAAATATAAATAATTTTCCTTCTAGATAGGATAGATGAATTTCGGTATCTTAGGATTTTTGAGTTGGCTGCATCCACGGCGGATAGAAGAAATAAAGAGATTCTTCTTGCTGATAATTCTCCAGACAATTAATTGGAGGTACTGGTATTAGCTTGGGTTGTTGCAAACATGTTTGTGGCATGGTCAAAAGGAGGAGACCTGATTGGTGTCTTTTCAGTGTCTGATGTGCAGAACAGACACAGAATGCTCGAAACATTTACTGCCTCATATCCAACTGCATATCACCTTATAGAAAAGGCTGATTAGAGAGGACAGTTAAAGTAGGAAAATTCCAGCCTCTTGTGATACTCATTTAAGTGAAAAGTTAAAAGTTTTTGTGTAGAGCATAAGGTGCTTGGTGCTAGGGGAGAGTGCTGAGTTGGCAATTATTTAACTTGTTTGGATCAGACGAATAGAAGGAATGTTGACAGAATAATGAGGCGGAGGTGGATAATTTGTGGGACAGACTTTGTTTATCGGCTTTGGTCTCCTCTAAGTTTTACCATCGTTTTATTATTTATGTCATCTTCTTATTGGAAAGCTGTTGTCCAGTGGTACAGGTTTGTAGTCTGTAATGTTTGTTGATTTTCTGACAATAGATGTAAATCATATTTTTGTCCTTTCAGGGTATACCTTATCCCATGTGTTATATGCTTCTATCTATCATGTAATAAGAGCTAAGTCTCTCAATAAAAGACATAACTTTCATTCTTCACAGAAAATAGAAACTGTAAACTTGAGGTCTTTGTGTCTCTGTGTGTGCTATATTATATCATCATATGTGTACATATACATACATGAGAGAGAGAGAGAGAGAGAGAAGAAATCTACATAACCATGAAAAAGGAGGAGAGAAAAAGAAAATAGATAGCTGGACCACTCTAAGAGGAAAACATGAGAATGGGAGAGGGTCTCTAATGTTTTACGGGAAGGAAAGAGAAAAAAAAAATCATCTCCTGTATTCTGTCACAAAGGAATGCATTGAAAAGAAATCCAATCCAATGTGGCAAAAGAGAAGCTGACCTTTTTTGTTGCTCCTCTTCCTTCACTTCTCCCCCGAGCACACCACAGGGGATGTTAATAATTTCCATTGGGGAAGAAGACATATTTACTGTTTAATGTTTATGCGATCTATCGTTTAAAACAAAACATAACATAAGGAGGAAGCAATGTTCAGGCAGTCACAGCGCAAGTGAGGAAGGACAAAACTGAATAGATGCTTGACATGGAGGATTTGCCCACATAAAACTACAACTAACCTTTCATTGACTAAATTTTCTAAAACATGGATGCAGCTTTCGAAAGAGATACTGAACCATTTTTCTCCGAGCAAAGAGTACGCAAAACATACCTAACCAAATCATAAGTACTCAACCACCCATGAGCTATAATCCAAGCAGACCCCTATACCAAGCCTGAGAGGGTCCATGAGCAAGAGGAGTTGTTGGATAATGTTTTTTGAGAGAACACTCCCCAAGACTCCAACATCAACAATTTTCTAACTGGCCTAAATAGAACCAAGAAAACAGTAACACAGCCCATAACTGTGTTAGCTTGCCACCTCCTGATCATTTAAGTTTCTACAAGAAACCAAAGCCCAACTCAAAGGGGAAGTAGAATAATCTGGTAAAATAAAACCTTGCAATAGGATAATTACATCCTCTACCATGGATGTGACGAGCTCACTGGGATCTTAGGGTTTTATTCTCTAATTTTTCTTCTTGATCTTTTATTCTTCCTTTGGGTCTTCAGTGCTGAATTGCATCTCTTTACAAAAATAGGGCTCTTTTCCTTCTATTTCTAGGGTTGAGATGGAATAATATTCAGTTAGTTTCAGCAATAGTTTTAATTTAATCAAAACTTCCCCATTTTCCTCGGGTTTTTCCTATTTGAACCCTCTATCACTTATCTCAACATATTTTGCCAATATATGGAATCTGAAATTGATCCAGTGCCAGGGGAAGAAGTAGGTTTATTTTTCTTCTCTTTCTAGCCTTGTACATGGGATAATATTCGGTTATTTACGGCAATAGTTTCAATTTATTCCAAATTTCTCAATTTTTCCAATCTCTGCCCAGTATAAGTTCTCACAACATATCGCCCATATATGAGATGGGTATTTAGATATTCTGATCACTCCATGGAGGTAAATCTTGACCAATCGCTGAATTTCACATGAAAGACTTCTTGAGGTTCTCATACTTAAAAATAAGTAATCCATTTCTTTAAAAGGAAAAACAAAAGCTAAAGTATATTACCGAGCAACTTCTGCATGTTTCACTAAAGAAAATTAACAGTTTTAATCAATTCCATACAAGTGAAGATCAAAGAAATCAAAAGAATCCTTCCAGACAGATATTCAAATTATAAGAAGTGTTGATTTATTAAACCAAAGAAGAAAAGCTAAATAACTCTTTTAACGCAGATCCACTAGCATAATCCTATTAAAACCCCATACAGAAAGACTATAAACTAAGAACATAAAATTTTCAAGATGAAAGAAAAAAAAAATCATTCAATAGTGTTTTTCCATGCCATATGGACTCATTTGTGAATAATTAGGAGCAACGAAAATGGTGTGAATATGATATAAAATAGAACATACCGTGTCCCTGCAAAATGACGAGAGCGCCTAGAGATCAAAGAAACACTGAAGTCCCTCCCAAAGATTGATAACCTGATCTGCCATTATCAAGTAATTAACTATATTCAAATATTTAACAAATCTTCTAGTTAACTAGATTTTTTCCCCTAACAAACACAATTTATATCAAGAAAAAGCAAAAGGATATACAAGAACATAGGTCAAAATTAAAACTTCAGTCAATTCACCAATACCAGAAATCCCTCAATACAAGTTGTATATATATGTAACATGAGAAGCAAATACATAAGGTATAGCCAAATTAGATCAATAGAACATGTAGAGTATGTCTACAAATGTAGCCTTTTCAGGCTGCTAAAACTGTGTATATATCCCCTTGAACCATACAGACCCATAGTTAGTGTGTGTGTGTGTGGGGGGTGGGGTGGGGTGGGGGTTTGGGGTGGATTGAGAGAGAGAGAGACTTGCATACCTGCTTAAAATGTCCATGCACTAATGCGATTGTCCAGATTGTGTTATTGCACCTTGATCGAATAGCTTGTGTTAGATAGGCATTCCAAACAAATATATTATCATACGGCATCCTTGCTTCACCCATGGATAACACATTTTTTTGCAAACTTTGCATTATAGGATACGTATAACTATAGAAAAAATCTTTGGTCAAATCAACACTGGATAGAAGCTTCTTGTACCTGCAATTAAGAGATAAAAATATAAGTAATATCCTATAGAAATTAAATTAGCCAGCAGGATCCCTTTTACAGACTCCCATTACAATATACTTGCCTACCAAAAATTAAACCACCTAGTAGTAGAAAATGGAGGTTACACTCATTTAAGCCCATCAACAAGAATGATATGAAGTAAAACAGAATTATATACCTCTTCCAATGACCTTAGATTAACTGCAGACTTCTTACAGTAAATGTATCCATAGGATATGGCATTTTCTTAAGCAATCACTTTATGACATCTAAAAATATATGCATTACATTCAAGCCATTCGCTATTTAAGATATTCGAGGTCACTTAACCCCTTCCCCAGTCCCATCAAGGTAGTCTAGGGAAATCATAAATGGAATCAACATCAGGTTGATTGTGAACACTATATTTGTGCAACCATCACTTGCTTCCTCCAGCTAACCAAAAAAGGTAAACCCCAAAGCAAACTCTTTCCTTTAACTGGACAAGAGTAAATATAACTCAAGATTTCTTCGTGTCCTGTGCTGAGGAACACTGGTGTCACTTGGGTAACTATCTCAGTGTACCAAGGGTATGTGACTTAAGTGTTTCCATGAAATTTTGAGGCAACATCTAACACTGTTGAAACCCCTTGGCGGTTAACCTCACCCATGTGTCCCTGAGCTAAAAGCCTTAACCTTTGAAAGCTTCGATTTTCTATCTTCTTTTCTTTTCAAGCCTCTTATTTGTCTACCAGGCTGATGTACGAAGAAATGTTGAGAACATTTTGATCGTACCATTAAATCACTAGGTGACTGTAAATCTAAGAAATCTGGTAAAAACTTGATATACCTCTGGGACGTTTATGCTATCATTTAAAATCCACAGAACAGAGAAACATGAAATAAAGAAGAAATTACCGCAGCTCAGTCTTAGAATGAGCGACATCAGTTTGAATCGAGACATGGGGGATAGTAATCAACTGGCTCTCATCTATGCTATATATCGCATGACCACATATACTTCCTATTTGCCGACGCTTGGTGACCAAAATCAAGTAATACGATTCCAGAAACTTAATGCAGCCTATGAAACACCAAAAGCCCGTGTAAATACAAAACACAAGTACGTCAATTGGTAGTTCTAAAACAGTCAAACAACGCTAACAAGCAGATGGAAATGAGTAAAAGATACTGACCGGCGATCCCATAAACCTTGGCGACGAAAGTAAGGCCTCCAGTGGCACGATTACCCTCAGAGATTCGCTGAAGCAGACTCTTGATCTCCTGCGGCGAGTAGACGACAGGATCCTCGCTGATGTTCAAATCGTCGGGCTCCGATCGGTCGATCTTTAACACCCGGAAGAACCTCTTGTTCCGATCGCTCCCAATCAAGTAAAACCGCTGATACAGGTTCCAATCCGTCAGATTGAGACGAATGGAGAATTGGAAACCCTAGAATTTGTGACAAATTTCGTGGTTACCTGTCTGGTTTCATAGAGCTTGAATTTTTCGAGGGAATAGGAGTTGGGATCGGCGTCGAAGTTGTTGGAGGGGTGAACTTTGGCGGAGGACCGAACGTACTGGGGGATATTGGGCTTAGAATTCTCAGGTTTCGCCATTTCTGCAGTGTGGATGGAGCTCCTTGTTGTGGAGTTTGACAGTAAAATTCGAAGGAAATGAAATTGTGGATTATATATAGTGTTCGATTGACGTACTTCAACCTGAACCCGCTCCATTATGATATTTTGTTCGAATTTTCGTTCTCTTTGTTAAGCGGGGCCAAGATCCCCAAAAAAACTAATATATGGGCCCGCTTGGTGGGCCGGATTACAACTTGGGATTTTGTTGTTGGTATGATACAAAACAAGTTTCATCACAAGCTCACTAATCTCAAACATGGTCTCTGTCTCTCAGCCTATGGAGAAGGTCTTGTGTTGGACCGCCTCACTATTCCAATGGTCCGGCTATCTAATCATAAGCTGCCAATTGAAACTCAATAAGTAAAAAAAAAAAAAAAAATTTGAACCACAACTTTTCCACATGTGAGACATGGGATGGCGGCAAGATGGGATTATAAATAGACCTCAAGAGGAAGAATTATTCATCAACTCTCCTCATCAACTCTTCTCCTCAACTCCTCCCTTCCACATAGCCACTCTTCCTCTTCCTCTTCTGAGACTCAGACAGACACCAACTTCAAGTCAGATAAAACACTCTGTCTTCCTTCATCTATCACTACTACTTGTAAATTATTTTCTTTATTTAGTATCCTTAGGAGCTCATGTGTTGAAAAACTTGTAAAATATAATAGTAAGAAAGTTCGTTTATAAGATCAAGGTCCTGGTTGTAAGTGGTATCAAAGCTAGAATAACTAACTTGTACTTGTGTATCAAGAGTTTGAAGAAACAAGTCTCCACTGTAGGTTCTTATGTTTCTATGAAGTATGTTTAATCTATGCCTTATTATAGATCTCATTTTAAACTGTCTCGTCTAGATTATATAGATGATATTGTTTATTATAAAGAAAAAATCAAAAAATGAAAAAAAAAATTAAGAGATATTAATAACATACTAAAAATTTGCAAGTATATCAATCATGATACAAAGCAGTTAGAAGATATAAAAGAAGATGGTGAAGGTAGTATAGAAGCTGCTAAGGATAATATTCAACTTAGACAAAAATATTTAGATATTCTCTCTTGTGCTTAATTAAAGTAGTTTACTTTCTATTTTATTTGTGTACTTCTTTTGTTGGGAAAGAAAACTCATAGCTATCCAGATTTCAAAGCCCATAAGTGTCCCTTTAAGCCTCATACCCACAGTGGTGTGGAGGTAGTGTGGGAACAATTGGTTTTAGACACCGGAAATCTTGGTAGATGGTCTTAGGTACCGCTGAACTGACAAATGAATGAAACACATAGTAAGATAGAATGTGTAGCTAATCATTAGGCAAGAGTGAGGATATTTATAATCATAAATTACATATTGATAAAAAAATCTGAAAATAGTTTAAGTGAATAAGTGGGAGTATTAATTCTATAATAGATATGCTAGAAAAAAGACAAATTATTCATGAGAATTACATTGAGAAAAAAATCGAAAGTATGGGATTTAGTTTTGAACATCTTACTGAACAAGTAACCAAACTTGGAAAAATTAATAACTTAGATCCAACACAAGATTCTAAGGACCAATTAACAATTTTGATTCAAAAAATTAAGAACCTAGAGGTACAAAAATATGGAGGATGTATCCGTTTTTTCTAACAGATGGATCCCTAAACCAACAACTTTTCGACCAATCATGAACATGGGGTTGTAGCTGGATGCTAAGGTCTCTGATTTGATTACTATGTCTAGGGCCTGGGATATTCCGAAGCTAGAAAGTTGTTTTTGTAAGGAGGATGTGGAAGCAATATGCCGTATTCCCTTGGGTTCGCTATTAAGGTTCTCTGATGGTAGGTACTGGTTTTACACCAAGAATGGGCACTACATTGTGAAGTCAGGTTAGCACATTGCCTTATCTCAAGTTGATGTTGCGTTGCATGATGGAAGGGGTGGATCCTCAACGGAGAAAGCTGAGCAGTTTTGGAAGAAATTATGGGGGCTTCGAGTCCCGAATAAACTGAAAATATTTACTTGGAAGGCAAGCTTAGAAATTCTTCCCACCTCTCTAAATTTGCTGCAAAAAAGGATCATTGATTCTGGAATGCGTGTTAAATGTGGACAACAACCGCACTACAAGAAATATGGCAATAGCATACCTCCCATAGACAACATTAAATATAAAACTGATGTAGAAAGTAGTTTAGATATCAATTTTAAATTACTATTGTCTAATGTATGATAAAACATCAATAAATTTATACTATTGTTGTCTATTGGTACCTTTTAGCATATTGGTTGATACTTATTAGAATCAGTAAATATATCATCATGATGCAGCTTGAATTTTTTATTTTTTCTACCTAAATACCGTTGTCTATACTTCCTATGGAGTACTACGTCCTTAGTTCAAATACAGAATCTTACAATTAAACATCATAAATGCACAACATCAAAACTAGCAGAGGCGCGCTGCCCCCAAAAAAATTTCAGATGTTCCCGACCCCCAAAATTTTCATCTCCCCTGCTCTCTCGTTCTTCTCTGTGTCTCCAATCTCCCACTTCATCTATGCAACTCCAAATCTTCCACTCCATCACAATCACAATCAAAACCTAATTTCTAAAGGCGCAAGGGCGAGCGCCCCCAAAAGCTTTCAGATCCTCCCACTCCATCTTTATCTTCTCTGCGATATCCGACGTCCATCTCTACATCTATATGCGTAAAACTCCTTCTCGCACTGAGGCGCATCCTTGGAGTATTTCAGAAATTCTTTCGCTTAAAACTTCACTTTCTTCATCGCCATACCTTTTTGTTTGTGACGCTGAGTTTGGATTCATCACCACCCACCCTTTCTAGGTTTGACGCTCAGTTAGGCTTCATCTCTGCTCTTTCTTCACCCTCTCTGCTTTCTGAAATGCCCAGAACAAAGAAGTCCAAAACCCAAACCCAGACCGCTCTTTCTTCGCCCTCTCCGCCCTTTCAGATCGACCGATTCCGATAACCAAAACGAACATCTCCATCGTTTTTGTCCAAATTAAAGGTTAAGGTAATAGTTCTAGAGTTAGGGTTTTATTTTGAATGCATCATGAATGTTCAATTTGGTGTTAACTTGGCTGGGTTTGGATTATTTTGTTTCAGATTTAGGTCAAAAGAGTGTTTCTTAGAATCCAATCCTTATTTCTAACACGATATTAAATACCAGAAGTTGAGCGCCGAGCAGAGCTGGACATTGGAGCTCACACCGCCTCATCTGTGGAAAGCGCCTCTGCCTTCTCGCAAGGTTGCTTCTGATAAAAATTTGTATAATGGGTAATTTATTTTTTTATTGCTGATAATTGTGACATATATGAATTGACAAAGATGAAGAATTTTTGTAATCTCAACAAGGTTTGTGTCAATAGGATTCAAGGGTTTAAGATACTAAGAAACAAAGATGTAATCTATTGATGCCGATTTTATTTGGTGGAGATAAGAGAAGATAAAAAATGGAAGCTCGATATCCTGTTAGTTAGGTGTTGTGTCTTATAGATTTAGATACATATATAAATGTGAAAGAGTTATCCATATTTACGTTTTCACTTCTTTAGACTTCACAGTTGGATGGTTCAAGTGAGATTGTGGAAGCTGACAAGCTATGGAAGCCTCTTATGCATCTTTATGTTTTCACTCCTTTAGACTTGACAGTTGGATGGTTCACGTGAGATTGTGGAAGCTGACAAACTATGGAAGCCTCCACCAAATCGCGATTTAGTGCCATGTGTAGAGCCAAGTGCCAATTATACTGGTAAGGTTACTGATTCAGTACTATGTTGTAGCTATGGCATATTTTTTGAAAAATTTGTTTCTATATCTTTCTTGTATGCAGAATTGAAAAATTTTGTCCTTAGTTTTCAGGTATAAAACATCTACGTGTTCACATAAAGGAAGCTGATCTACTCACAACACTAGCTGATGAGGTATCTTTCTCAAAATTAATGTTATAGTTAAATACAAGATTGTTGTTTTGAGGTATTCTATGCTACTCTGGTGGTATATTAATTTTCCTTCCATTAGTATTCTTGTCCCTCGTTCCTATCATTTGTTAAGGAAGAGATGAAGAGTAATCGAATTCATAAAAGGGTTTATGAATTGCTCTGTAAGGCAGCTACGACTAGGCCTTCACACCCCAGTTCAAATCCACGTGAATTGCACTTTGTTTTCTTTCGGAAACCAGGTAAGTTTCTAGAATCTGATGAAGGATGTGGCCATGTTTCTGGTGTCAGACTCGAGAAGACAAAACTCATAGGTAATTTACCTTCCCTAAACATTTTTTGTATAAAAGTTTTTATATATTTTGCAACGGACGAGGCCATGCCGCATGTAAACACATCATGAGTCACTGTTCCATAGGTTCATCAACAAATGACAAAACTGATAATGGCTAAATTGATTTTTAACTTCAACTTCTAGGTGGTAGCCCTGGAGAACAAGTGGCTATAGGAACTAGGCAGTTTGAAGATCTTTGATGCGGGCACTCTCTTCTAAAATTCATGATATTTCCAATTTCAAACTAGAGGCATATGTATGCAATGTTGCATGTGATAAAAGTTAGGGTGCGTGAGAGAGAGAGTGATAAGGTTATGATAATAATGGCTATGTGTTTTCTTTTTGTTCCAGGATTGTGCTAAAGAGCATTGGTTACAAATCAGTCCCAGTTGGCTTACCCTTCGATCATCGGAATGGTATGTAGCTCATATGAAGTAAAGCATATCATTCTCTGGCTAAGTTTCCTTCTGAACTCTATGTTTAAGCCTCAAAGTTGATGATATCATACAGCATATGAGGAATATTATTCCACTCAGATGCGCTAACATAAACTTCATAGTGATTTGGAATTTTAGTTTCTTGTGTTTAGATGGTCTCATTCAAATATCATTAGAAGTTTCGAATTGCTCATGTGATTATGATAGCGATGGTCTAATGGCCTTTTTTGCAGGTGTGGTTCTAAATGTTAGTGGACGAGTTTTGAGTGATACATCCGGAGACCATACCCTACTTGAGAAGGGTTTGTAAGTACGTGGATGGTTGAAGAGAGGACCAACTGGGATCATTGCTACAAACCTCTATTGTGCAAAAGAAACTGTAAGTGGCATAACGGCTGTCAGACGGGAGCATGATTTTTTGCGGATTTCGAGTCGGAATTCGGGAAGGGTCATGTCAATTTGGTATCAGAGCTCTAGGTTTAATTTTCTGCAGACCGCACACTTGTGTGCAAATTATTTTAATGGTTCATGTCAGCGAGATGCCTACGAGACGTATGGCTCTTCAATGACCTAGAACTGAGGAAGACGGAGAGTGCATAGTGGATTTGAGCTAATTTGGGCAGACCCTGGAGCTGTTAGGTCGGGCAATGATAGGCACGGGCGAGGTAGGCGCCACCGTTGCAGGTGAGTGGACTTTGATTTTGTAAATTATAATGCATGCATAAAGGCATATTTGAAATAAATTCTGGTTACGTATTGTTTTTGGCATATTTCTGGAAATTTGAAAATTATTTTATTAAATTATTACTGGATACGGGTTCTCTTGGAAATGATGTTTTGGGTTGTGGCCTGGGTTTTGGACTCTGCTTTTATGACTATAGATTTTGGGTTTTCGGTTGAGTCCATGATTTTTTGGATTTAGACCTGAATTTGTGATTTTATTGGATTTTGGGCATAAACCCGTTTTTTCAATGAATTTGGCTTAGGCCAAGAAACAAGGATTTCAAAACATAGATTTTGGTTTTCACCTAATTGCTGTCCTCGAGGGTCATGGTTTTTCTCCGGCACATGATGAGGGGTATTTCCCATCACGTGTTCGTCGAGGTTTCTCCGACTGGCGTTGAAGGGTATTTCTTCGCCAGATCATTGAGGGGTTCTCCGATATTGATATTGCAGGGTATTTCTCTGCCACATCGTTGAGGTTTTCTCCGACTGGTGTCGAAGGGTATTTCTCCGTCAAATCGTTGAGGGGTTCTCCGATGTTGGCATTGCAGGGTATTTCTCCGCCACATCGTTGAGGTTTTCTCCGACTGGCGTCAAAGAGTATTTCTCCGCCAGATCATTGAGGGGTTCTCCGATGTTGGCATTGCAGGGTATTTCTCTGCCACATCATTGAGGCTGTCTATGCATCGTACAAGGACCCGCATATATTGAGATGCTCAAATATGTAGAGGGATTTCTTTGAGACAGGCGTGGTAGGGCATTTTCACCGCCAGATCATCGATGTTTTCTGATGCTGGCATGGCAGGGTATTTTCTCCGTCAGATCGTTGAAGCTGACCACACGGAGTACGGGGATCTGCATGACTTTGCGATATATTCGGATGCACGTGTACCTATTTGACCCCTGATTTCGAGGTATATTCGGTCATGTGACGTCCTGACTTGAGGTAGTTGTAGTTGTGTTGGGAGTAGGCCTCGCAGTGGACCTCTCGGGTTCAGAGCCTTGCTTTGAGGTAATTTCTGGGTTGAATGGATTGTGTTGTCGAAACGGGAACAAAGACATGTGCAGGGTGCACAGGTTCCATTGGGAATCGCAGCAGAGGTTCAGTTGACCTTAGTTAAGGGAATTTCGGGGACAAAATTCCTTTAGGAGGGGGGGGGGGGGGGGGGGGTGGAATTGTAACGATCCGGACCAGAAATTAAAGTAATTTGAGAATTTAATTAAGGAAATTAAGATTTTACCCTCGGTTTCGGGAAGGGTACGGGAGTCACTTTTTGTCTGGCAATACTTTTGGAAGTTTTTCTTAGGTCGTTGCGTAGATCTCGAACTTACTAGTTTGTAGACAGGCGGCACGTGGAAAACGGATTCGTATGTGAGAGATATGGGTCTAAAAGCCTAGGGGTATTTTGGTAATCTAGGTAGGTGGACAATGTGATAAGCCCCATTTTTCCCAGATTTTTCCTCTATCTGGCCACTCTCTCTCTCTTCTCCCTCGAACTCTCTCTCTCTCTCTCCCCGTGCCAGCATCGCTCATCTCCACCATCATCAACCTAAACGAAGGCCAGGGATGGAATCCCCTCGACCTCGCGAGTGGTTTGGTGCCAGTTCGAGCCTTGATCACCACTAGAGATGGAAGTTCGTTAGTCGGAGATGAAGCTGAAACTTTCCATGGATTTTCGATCGAGGTATGTTTTCTCAAATATAAGCTTGGATTGGGACTTTCGAGAAGGAGTAGATGAATTTGCAAGGGTGGATTGTGAAAAATGGTGGAGTTTGGAGGAATATGGGGAGCTTGGAGTCTCTGTCGTTAATGGCAGATTTCGACCACCGTCGATGGCGGCATTGACGGTGGTCCGATCCCCTTTTCTGGTAAGAATTCCCATATTTCGGCCACCTGAGACGGTGGTGACGGCGGCGGTCTGGTCGTCGTCCCCGACGAACTCCGATGACTGATTCGAACTGCGGTTGTTGACGTGGCATGCCACCTAGCAGCCACATGGCGAACAATCAGTAGCTGACTCAACTGCCATGTAGAGCCACATGGCAACACAGTCAGCATCCAATCAGCAGTCAGTTGACCGTTGGGTCAACTAACGCCGTCAGGGTTTGACGGAATATGCCGACGACGTTAGCATATTCTGTCAAAAGGTAACGGTGTTATGACGAAACCCTAACACCGTTAGTTTGGAAAGAAGATTTCAATTCTGTCGGAATATTCTGTTTGGTTTGATGAAATATTATGTCGTGAACAGTACATAAGCGCATGAAGCATGTGGTGCATGGTCCGTACTTCTACCGGCGCGTGGGGCTGTTTCCCAGCCCACGACGGCGCGTGTATAAGGTTTTGGAACATTCCAGATCGAATTTTGGCAGTTTTGAGGACGTTGGAGTCTATTTAGAGCCCCGTTTGAATAATCCCAACTATATGGACGACCACGAAGCGGGTTTTAGCTCGGGGGGTCAGGGAGCTGGGTTATTCTTTGGGGATTGGGTTTCCTTGAGTTGGTACTTTGGATGTACTGTGAACGGACTGGGTTTCCGGGATTACGTGCGTATTTTGTTATGCCACGAATTGTGAGTTACCCTGATGAATAATCTGAGGTATGTTATGGAAGATTCCATCATGCTCTCGGGATATTAAGCTACGGCTCGAGTTGAGTCAGGATATCTGGTACGGCTCGAGAAGAGCCGGGTTAGTGAGCTACGGCTCACGATGAACTGGGATATTGAGTTACAGCTTGAGTTGAGCTAGGATATTGAGCTACGACTCGAGTTGAGCCGGGATATCTGGTACGGCTAGGGATGAGCTGGGTTAGTGAGCTACGACTCAGGATGAGCTGGGATATTGAGCTATGGCTCGAGTTGAGCCGGGATATCTAGTACGACTCGGGATAAGCCGGGTTAGTGAGCTACTACGCATGATGAGCTGGGATATCGAGTAACGACTCGGGGTAAGTCAGAAAGACTCAATTCAACGAAGTTTGGTACCTTCGTCATTAGGTTCAGTGGGTGGTATGGGCCATGACCCCGATTGACCAGTTGTTGATAGTTCACCCGAGGGTGACACGTAAGTTGTCTTGTGTGATTGCGGAGATGGTTCCCCAGGGTAGTTTGTGAACTACTGATATGTCCTTCATCTGACAGGTAAGTAATGGTCAATCAAGTCCAGGAAAGGTTCTGTTGGAGTCCCTGTAAATTTCATTTGATGTTTCCAAAGAATTAAGGGTATTTCAGGTATTAATTTATGTGGTCAACGGCTGTCAGACGGGAGTAGGGCTTTTTAAGGATTTCGAGTCGGAATTCGAGAAGGGTCATGTCAAAGAGGGTTATATATGACTTAAGAATTTATCTACAATAAAAAGAAGATAATTACAAGAATAATTATAAAGATAAAAGAAAATAATTATAAAAAAGCTTTGTAATCGTTGAATTGTGTCGCACCTTTACTTAGTTCCGGGATTTCGAAATTGTCTAATTTTTGGCGTAGGTGATCTATGAGTACGTGAAATAAATGTGGACGGTTAGATCGGTCAATTGATTTCGAAAAGTATTTAAAATCGTAAAATCATCTTATTCGTCAAATACTTTCAGATATTTCAATACTTTTCGAAGTTTTGGTTCCACCAATATTCAAATGATCGAATTTTCAAGATCGGGACTGTTCACTTTGTGGTTTTACATGCCTAGACTTTGCCCGTCGAAAATCTCTAGATTTTGAGGAGTTAAAGCCGTCCGATCGTCAAAAAATGTTTTGTAACCGTCGAATCGTGTCGCACCTTTACTTAGTCTCAGAATTTTGAAATTGGCTAATTTTTTTCCTAGGCGATATATGAATATGTGCAATAAATGTGGACGGTTAGATCGATCGATTGATTTCGAAAATTATTTAAAATCGTAAAATCATCTTATTGATAAAATACTTTTAGTATATTTCAATACTTTTCGAAGTTTTGGTTCAACCGATATTCAGATGATCGAATTTTCAAGATCGGGACCGTTCACTTTGTGGTTTTACATGCCTAGAACTTGCCAGTCGAAAATCTCCAGATTTTGAGGAGTTAAAGCCATCTGATCGTCAAAAAATATTTTGTAACCGTCGAATTGTGTCGCACCTTTACTTAGTATTGGGATTTCGAAATTGGCTAATTTTTGTTGAAGGAGATCTATGAGTACATACAATAAATGTGGACGGTTAGATCGGTCGATTGCTTTCGAAAAGTATTTAAAATCGAAAAATCATCTTATTCATCAAACACGTTAAACACTAAAGTATATTTTTATACCTTTTTTGAAATTTTGGTTCAACCGATATTCAGACGATCAGTACCGTTCACTTTGTGGTTTTACATGCTTAGACCTTGCCGAGCCTCCCTACACAACCCCATCAACACCAACTCACTCGTTCCACCGGGATTCCTCATTAATATGTGGGCCTTAAATACATGAAACCCAATTGCCTCCAATTCCAAAGCCCAAGATTTTAAAATAATCCTTAATTTTTTCACTTTCATTTTGTGGGTCTCAATGAATGTTGGACCAACCGACATTATCCTTTTTTTTATACAAACCTTATCACGATGTCACAATCTTAAAGCCCAAAAGATTAAACATGATTTAAAAAATTCATACCAACCGACCAACCCAGAAAAATAATTCATGTGCTAAACATCGATCATGCCTTCTAACCTGGCTTCAAAGGGTAATTTCTTCAACATGGCCCATAACAGTTTATAAATCCTACATCAAACAAGGAGGTAAACAAACTCGATATTATAAGTATCCAAACATAAACAAAATTATGTCACGAAAACGAAAAGTTGTAATATTGAACTTACATATTACACTTAAATATTGCATGATACTATCTATGTAAAAACAAAGCGATACATTGTTAGGTTTCAAACATTACATATAATGAGGTTTGTACATATAATACCAACAAAACCGTAGAGTCATCCAACGCCCCGTCTTCATTAACCACGGTAACATCACCGACAGCCTCTATCTTCATAACCGGTCATCAAAATTGGGATTCCTACGAAAATAAACACTTACTTCAAACCACTGCATTGATAACATCACGTATTTTTACTTATTGCCTGCATAGTGACCTTATAATGCTGTAATTAATGGAAGGCTAAACTACCGAAATATGCACACTATTTTGACTACATGGATGTACCCATTTTGAAATAATCCTTGAATGGGGAAACCCAATAATCAAAGTCTATTATCATGATTCAATTAACTGGCATCTAGAATCATATATTTAAGTGACTACACTTACCTAGAGTTATCAGTTGAAATTTTATTTAAAATAAGACACATTAAATCACCATCCTCAATCCAACAAAAACAACTTAGCATAGCTCAATGTCAAATACATGAGCACTTATACATTACTTTGAGGTTTAACCCAAGCATTCATAAAAAAATAACGTGCAATACCATATTAATTTAATTATGGATTAACGTGAATAATAATAAAATCCAAACAGACAAAATAGCACAATACTTGGACGGTCAAACTGAACATATTTTAATTTTGAAGCCAAAATTAATTAAAAGAGCACATCAGTATAGATTTCTCACAACAACATTAATGAACACATTTTATCAAATTGGAATAAAAATGTAAATAACATTCAATTTTATGACAAACATCATTAATAAGCGTATATTCAATGTGTTACTTAACAATGATATTGGTTACCATATAGTCAATATATCTCAATGTGTTACTTAAGAAAGATATTGCTGATACTGGTTACCATAGAAAACTCATAAGCTTAAACCAAAATCAGTATTTTGTCATAAATAGACCAATATCATTAGGATTTCTTGTTATTAAGAAAGCAAGAACCAAAATTAGTCCACTAAGATCCAGAAATTAAATGAGAATCGATATAGCAATCAGATAAAACCAATTCAATTAGCTCACTTGTATTAGCAAGATGAGAAATCTTTATAATTGAATCTAAAGTGAATTGCAACTTAATATTGATATTCATTACAAAGGCCATACATACTAAAAAGTTGGTGTCTTTCTTATCCATCCTTATTGACCTGACATGCCCACTCAAACTACCATTCACCCAATTCATAACCCAACAATACATACACCAATTGATGAACCAAGAAATATATGAATCCCCAACAACAATTGAAAAAAGGGAGCAACTTTGATTTGATCCTTGCTAATAATCAAGAAGTGGACGAAGAAGTCTGCAATTAGATTAACAATCAACAAGTAAGAAAATAACAAAAATAGAAAGAGAGGCCTACGAGGGCGTGGCGTTCACCGGCTTGGAAGGAGAGTTTTTGGTGATTCATGGCCTGAGTGTAGAGCTGAGAGAGGGAGGTCAGATCAAATTGACTGTATTTCGACAGTGAGAACTTTAAAAGAGTTTCAGAGAATTATACTAAGTGGTCCAAACCTGAAACATGTTAGCAGCAAAAACACAATAGTAATTATCCACATTGCCACTAAAATACATTCGTTCATCATGCACAGAGCTAATGAACACACAACATTCGTTTGAACAAAAGGAATTTCTACAAAGTCAATGAAAAGATCCAAAAAAATCTAAATAAAAATTATCTGCTCTATAAACGATAAGAGCAATTACTTAATGCCGATATAATTTCAGAGTTTCACTCTCTTCATCTCAAAAAATTCACGCCTCAAGCCTCAGACTTACTCTCACTTCGATAACCCCTTCAAAGTCCAAGCAACAAGTCATGGCCACATTAACCTACCCCGCCGCCGCAACCACCATCAAAACCACCAAATCCATCACAACATCATCTCTCACGAAACCCATCTCCTTCAAACCGACAAGTCATACTCCTTCATCTCCTCACTCAAAACCCTAATCCTCACCCACTAAATCCACCCCTACCTCAATCATCAAATCAACCGCCTCTTACGACCATTCCTCCACCGCTACGACAACCATTACAGCCACCACCACTTCTATCTCCCCTTCCTCTTATAGCTGCAACTTTCTAGTATGAAAATAGTTGACCTTGAAGCTAGAGTGAGTAGAATCTGATCATTATAGCTGCAACTTTCTAGTATGAAAATAGTTGACCTTGCCTTGAAGATAACAAATAGTTAAAAGAACTAAAAGTTTTGGTCTTTATATATAGAAGGTTGGAATTGGGGCCGTCTGATTTCTTGCCATTTCTCTTCTGATGCTATCCTTTAACTAAGACTTCCATTCAGTAGATTTTCTTCCTGGATTTCACTCATTTAATTTTATTTGATAAAGGGCAGTGTGGTCAATTATGTGTTTTTTGTCAACTCGTATGAAACTAAACTGAATATTGAATTTGATTACTGGTTATTGGCTATTTCATGTGTATATAGGTCATAAAAGATATTTTGTGGAGCAGCTAGAAGACTTTGTGTTGGCACCGGTTTCCTCTTATTGTATCAAACTTTACAGGAGCATATAGAATATATTTTGTGTTGGCACCGGTTCCCTCTTATTGTATCAGACTTAAGAGGAGCAGTTAGAAGATATTTTTGTGATAGACATATTGTATTTTGAGTAGATATTGGTTATCTAATACTCATCATGATATGTACGTTGGAGTTTGGGTCATTAATGCATTTTGTACATTTTCCAAAAATATTGGTTTACATTTCATGGTGTTCTAAGCTTCTTGTAGCTTTGAGATAATTGTTAATGTTCATATTGAATGTTTAGGTTATTGGGTTAATGTTCAGCTCAAATATGGCGTGTTTGACATGCCTTAATTAACTTAAAATCTAGTATTTGCGGCTTGCAATGTGTGTCATAAAATAGGGAGTTATTCAGGGCGCACAAGCATGCCGTGAAAAGTCTATTAAGGCGTGCTTTTTTTTATTTACGACACGCATAAGCAAGCCGTAATTGAAATATACTTTTTACGGCAGGAGCTTTTATGGCACACAGTTGTGCGCCGTAATGAATTATGATGGCATGCATTGTGCGCCATAAATGGCCAATTCTGGTGTAGTGTGATTGACACAGGGGCAACAACATGCTCATGTCAACCTAATGTCATTCCGGCAGAAAAATGGATTCCAATGAAAAATTCAATTCAGGTTACTGGAATTTATGAAAACAGTTCATTAATTCAATATAAAGCTAAAAAAGTAGCAATTTGGTTAAATGATACAAAATTCATTATACCAAAAATATTATGTTTCCCAAATATGCATGGAGATTTTATTCTTGGAAATAATTTTCTCTCTACATACTTCCCAATGATTGTTAATCATAGTTATGTTTCATAGAATGTCTATATGAAGAAATCAATGGAATATGGAAAACCCATATCCAAAGAGGAAAATAAAGATTTTAGAAAACATAAGACTCAATTGTCATTCAAAATAGTTGAAAAAACAACTACTTTAGAAAATGTCATAAAAGAAAAAGAAAAAGAAATTTCTTTGGTAAAACAAGAAAATGTTTTGCTCAAAAATCTTTATTTTCAAATCATAAAACAAATGAATTGGGATGAAGATTTTAATTTTGAAAAGATAAACAATTTTCTTCGAATGACGGATATTCTCAAAAATGATTATTTAGATTCAGTCTTTGAAAAAATTAAAAGGATTTGTCTTTTCGAAAAAGCAAACAAAGTTTTGCCACCTGATATGTTTAATAACATTCGAGAAAAAGTTTTAGATCATCAGGAGAAAATAAATATCTGATTTTCTCCATATTTAGCACATTCGGATGGAGAGAAAGAGAAAGATTATTTCAGCCGTATCAAATTTGGTTATTAACTGAAACAAATGATAGGGATGTTTTGGATGAAACCCTTCCATGAACTAAACAACTTGCATTATGCATCAATCCCATAACACAATGGGTTGATAGTTTAATTCATATCAGATGTTGCAAAATAATTTGTGGACTCCATCAATTTTGTTAAAGCAACCGATGGACGGAGAATATTCTTGATAAACCTACCTATCAGCATAATTTTTTCTGAAACACAGAAAAATGAAGCAATGGAGTTGGTGGAAAAATTAGCCAACAGAAGCAGTACGTTGGATTTTCCAATGGACTTAGAACTTGCAACAGATGAAAGAGAAGCCCACATAAACATAAATTGCAGCATGTTATCAATAAGTTCAGATGATGAAGATGAAATAAAATTTGCAAATCTGCACAACATGATGGAAGCATAGTGGACCAAAAACTACAATTCCATTTGAACACGCAAATGGTAATAAAAAAAATTAGGATAAAACAAAAACAGAAAGCTGATGTTGAAAGGTGATAAAAAAGTCACAAAGCAAAAGCTGACGTTGAAAGATGATAGAAAAGTTTGTGGTATGAAGAAAAAAGAAAAAAGAAAAAGTTGATAAGAAGAAAGAAAGAAAAGTTTTTTGATGACTTGGAGGGATGATATGGCAACCAGGTTGAGCTGGTGCAGTACCCAAGACCAACCCCTGCCTACGAAGCATGAATATTTCAATTTTAAACTAGGAAAGTATCTTATATGTAGAGTGAAATACATAGATATAATATCGAATACATTATGTGGAGTATTCTTTTAGATATGGCTCAGATACGTTTGATATAGTAAGAAATAAGGATGTGTTGACTTTGATACGTAAGGTGATAATATTGCTATGCTTAGTGTGTGTGATTTGTTTTTTGGTTTGGGATTAAAAATAAGTGGATGGCTCTGTAGTATGAATGGATAATGAATAAATAGAATCGCATTAAGTAGGAAATTTTGCACAACTATGGGATTTTTCCACGTTGAACGCACAGAGAAATCCGTTGAGACTCTCACCCAGACGATAATTACATGTACGCTTCTCTCCCTCGCTGGCTCTTTCTCCTGTTATACTTTATGCACATTGCGATTCTTTGTTCAATTAAAAATGTTTTTCCGTCTTCTCCTTGTTGTCTGAATGGCAATCCAAGCGTCTTTGTATGTTAGTCTAGAGGTTCTCAGCGATTGTGTCTTAAGCATCTGCTTTGTTGTCTAGAACCTGTCGGAAATTAGATGGAAACTAGAACAAATTTCCCTAGTTTGAACAAGGATTTTCTCTATTGCTAAATACGTTTAATACTTTTATAATCCCATCTTTTTCCAAGGATAGCGTATGTTGACATCCCAATCCCTAAATTTGGGGAGGGAATATTTCTCTCTATCCTACTTCAACCGTGAAGTCGATAATTGCTGAGGCACTAAAGCGTGTGGCCTCGAGAGAATTAGCGCTGCCCTTAATTTGTTCCTTCATACTGGTGCCGATGCCCATTTTATCGCTACATGAATGCTTTTATATTATTCATTGAATTTTATCTAATTAATATTCAATTAGCCTAATTAATTGGTGCTGAAGGCATCTTATTAACTCTTCTGGAAGTTTCTTCTACGATGTGTTTGCCCTATTTCTGCCTTTGGCACGATCCATGTTCCTCTCACCCTTTCAGATCGTGCCTCCCTTATGTCTCCCCTTATTCACTTGGCAGTTAGGCTGCGGAACGTGGTTTCTAACAGTTGAGACTCACTAACCTATTTTAATGTCTCATTTCTCTCGGAATAATGCTATTAATGGCATAGTTGATGAGAGTGGGATATTGCACACGGATCCAGAGGAAATTGGCCAACTATTTTGTACTTATTTCTCAAATCTGTTTACCCAAACAGGTGGGTTGTCAATGGAGCGTATTCTTATTCTGGTTGACCCGTGTGTGAGTTGCGCAATTCATGAATGCTATTTTACTCAGACCTTTTACTAGACTTCATCTGGAAGATGCACTATCTCAGATGCTTGCAACTAAATCACCAGGTTTCGATGGAATGGCAGCTCTTTTTTATCAACGGTATTGGCATATTGTGGGAGATAAAGTCAATGAAGTTTGCCTCCAAATCTTAAATGGTGAGCAAGTGTTCTTCCTTACAATTACACTTTAATTTCCTTGATTCCTAAAAGTAAGACTCCAACCAAGGTTCAGGATTTTCGACCTATAAGCTTATGTTCGGTTCTCTAGAAGCTCATAGCAAAAACTTTTGCTAATCGTATGAACCTAATTCTACCATCAGTCATACACCCCACCCAAAGTGCTTTTGTTCCAAATCGTAACATTCTAGATAATGTGATGGTCGGTTTTGAAACAATGCATTATGTTAAACACAAGACGAGGGGCGAGAGGAAGAGAATGGCAATTAAATTGGATATGGCCAAGGCTTGTGATCGGGTTGAATGGTGTTTCTTAGAAGCAATGATGTTGCGCCTGGGCTTTGATTCTCAATGGGTAGCCCGCATCATGGATTGCCTAGACTCTGTTTCTTTTTCAGTTCTGTGGAACGGGAATCCATTTGGTTTCATCACCATTCAACGGGCATTGAGGCAAGGCTGCCCGCTTTCCCCTTATCTGTTTATAATCTGCTCTGAAGGTCTTTCAGGGTTGCTCTGTCAAGCTGAAAGAGATGGTCGGCTACTCGGTGTTTGCTCAGGGAACTCAGGTCCTCGCATTTCGCATCTTTTGTTTGCTAATGATAGTCTTCTCTTCTTGGAAGTAATGGAGGATGTCTGTGCAGTACTGAGTACTATTTTTCGCATCTATGAGGAGGTCTCAGGTCAGAAAATTAATCTTTCCAAATCAGCCATATCATTCAGCCCTAATACCTCTCAGGATATTCAAGAACTTATAGCTAGTGAATTGAACATACCACTAGTTGACTGTCATGAAAAGTACTTAGGTCTCCCAACGTTGGTAGGCAGGAAGCCAAGGAAGATTTTCTCTTCCATCCGAGACCGAGTATAGAGTAAACTCAATGGCTGGAAAGAAAATTTTCTCTCAACTTCAGGTAAAGAGGTTCTACTAAAGGCAGTGATACATGCTATTCCATTATACTCCTTGAGTGTATTCTGTTTGCCCAAGAGTATCTGTAGCGAGTTAACTTCTCTCTGTGCCGACTTTTGGTGGGGAAAGCATTCCAATTGGCGAGGATTTCACTGGCTCCAATGGGAGGCTCTCTGCCATCATAAAGTTGACGAGGGTTTGGGTTTTCGTGAATTCACAGACTTCAATCAAGCACTTTTGGCAAAGCGATGTTGGCGCATATTTTGCAACCATAATTCCCTCATCAGTAAAGTTTATCAAGCACACTACTTTCCATCTGGCTCTTTTTTGACAGCACCAAAGGGACGATCTTCTTCCTTCATCTGGAGTTCACTGTTATGGGGAAGGGAACTCCTTCTCCATGGTCTCCGCTGGAGATACATTTCGATGCCTGGTTACCTTCCAACAATAGTTTTTACATTCATTCCCTAGTGATTTGTCCACATAATACCATTGTCCGACATCTCATCCGTGACGATGGAAATTGGAATTTTGACCTCATCCCTCATAGTTTTTGGGATTCAGAGATAGCCTCTATATTATCCATTCCATTGCCTGATCTTTCCATTCCGGACAAGTTAATTTTGCATTTCCAAAAGAATGGCAAGTACAGTGTTAAGAGTGGTTATAGAGTAGCCCAAGCTGTCTGATTCCGCTCAGAAGGAGGCGTCGGGTCTTCCACCTCTCATATGGACAGCTTACAGTCCTCAGTCTGGTCTCTTCCCATTCCTAACAAAATCAAACTTTTCCTGTGGAAACCTCTTCGAGGTATTTTGCCTTGCTTGGCAAATCTTTTTTTGCGTCATATTGTATCCTCTCCCCTCTGTTTCCGCTGTCAAAGACACTCAGAGACAGTAAATCATGCCTTATGGAGTTGCCCGTTTGGCAAACAGGTCTGGTCCCTTTCTCCCCTTTCATCCCTAATTGGTGAATGGACCTCTACTAATTTCCCAGACTTTTGTCAATATGCAATTACTGTTATAAAACCAGACGAGTTGGGTAGTGTCGTTTACCTATGTTGGCGTATTTGGTATAGTCGTAATGAAAGTCTGAACTCTGGTAAAGTTATTTCAGCCTCTGCCCTTGTCACCCGAAGTTTTGAATTGTTACATGAGTTTAGAAAAGATTCAGATATGGATCGAAGAGGGACCTCCCTGGCTTTCCACTTCTTTATCTTCAGATGACTCCAGATAAACTTGCTGCTTGTCCACACGTTCTGGTAAGTTAGTTGATTTAGAATGCTTTCTATTTCATACCCACAACACACTCCATATTCATGTCGTCTATATGCATATCCTGGTATTTGCTGCAAGCCCTATTAGACAGCACTATCTTGGACTTGGACTTGCACTTGCAGGAGGTAATGTGCCTTTCATTATATTAAATAAGGGAACTAGCTTTCCTGCCGTTCTATTATAAAAATATCTTTCCTTAAGCACTATTCTATCCATTGATCATCTTATCTCAGGATGTATTCTCTCACAGGGTTCCGGTTTTCCAGTAAGTATTAACTATTACGGGTTTATATATAGTGAGCTTCATGTTTTGCTCTCACTGAATTTGCAGCAAAAATCAGGACATGAATGTGACCTGCATGAGTTCACACACGTTTTCCTTTCAGGTGTTAGCAACTTCTAGTCTGTCATTCTATAGCACATATCTTATTCCTTCTCACAGAAATATTGCGGTGTTATGGTGTCTTGACTGATCTCCTTTTATTAGTACTGTTTCTTTTATTCCTCTAAAATAACTTTTTTTGCGACAAAGCTAAGGTGCAGTTTTTAGTTCCACATATACATTTCCTAGATCTCAGCGGTAGAATCATCTCCATATATCCCTTGCCACTTCATTGCTGAACGCTGCACTCTTTTTCCTTCGATTAGGTTTTTATCCCAAGAGGTTTTTTCTAGCAAGTTTTTTAATGAGGCATTACCTCAAGCTTTATACTTATTCTCGCTTGAGGAAATATGCAATGCTAGTATAGCACCAAGCTAGTAGATTGCATAAATATTGTATTTTCGTCCCTTGTAAACATATTCAGGTCGCAAATCTTTTTAGATTTTGCTATTGTTCCGATTTTTCACGTTTGGATTCATGATAGGCTAAATCCTTATCCATTGTACTATCTTTAGATGTTTCAATAAAACATCTCTTAAAAAAAAAAATAGAATCGCATTTTATGAATATAAAAATTCAGTGATATTATGATACATTTTTTTTAATCCTATTATTTCAACAATTGAAATATTTTTTTCTTTTTTTGCATAAAATGAAAAAGGTTAAGGAAAAATCAATTTAATTTAGAGATTGTAAAACAATAAAAATATACCGATCGATAAATTGAGGGATGATAAAAAGATAGAAAAAGGAGATAAAAATCCAAAATTGAGCTTAGAGTTTGCGATGTATTTTTGGTGATCATATCTAGTCGATTTCATGTACAAGTGATGAAGTAGTTTACTAATTCGTAGGTACAATTAATATAAAGATGGTCGGGGTCGGCCAAAATTAAGTTGATCCAACTATCTTTATCTTTCTCCTCTTTGTTCCGGTGTTAGTCCTTCTTGGCCACAGCTGGGGCAGCCCTTTAGCCCGAATCCTTGGCAATCAAAACACCTTAATCCACGGGCATTATAACTTGTTTTAGATAGCAAAAATCACACCATCCATATGTAAAATTAAATTGAATTATATGCGATTGAATTGATTATGCATATAATTAAGTTGTTTAGTTACGACGTTAGTACAACTTACTAGTTCATGTGAATACAACTACAACAACAGCTCTGTTAACATATATTATTTCTTATAATTCCCACGTACACCTTGTAATTGTATCTAATGATTTTTCTTTCCGATCTAATTCTAAACACCAAATATATATATATATAGCTCATTGTAGGAAAACTAAGCAAGAAATAACTTACTTCCAGCGCTCAAAAATATTCCCATTCTTCTTATTCCTTCCCGATCCCTGAAAAAATATTAAGGATCCAGGCTATGAGTTTGGTGATTAATTATGCGCGTTAAAACCCTAATCCTTCATAATAATTTAATTATTGAAAAATAGTACTAGAGATTAATTAAGACGACATTGTTAAACCACATTATAATTATAAAGCGCGCAGATCCTCCCATAGAGATGAAATTATGATGATATAGATTATTAGCACCTTGCATCCCTGGCATTCAATTGCACCTTTGCCTCCACAGTTTTCACACTTCTTCAAAAACTACAAGAGTAACCAGAGTACAACAATTATCAACTTTGATCTTTATAAATATCTAATTCGAGACCTAAAACTTCCTACTACATTAATTACTACATTGTAAGTAAGAAATATATCAATAAATTAACCGTACTAGTTGCCGTTAAATTTTAAACTTTGCTTTACCACTACTTTCGTTTTCTAAGTACAAATTTATCGGCCGACCGATGGAGAACGTGCAAACAAAACCATTTTAGTCAATATATGTATGTATATATATACGAAGCAAGACCTAAGAAAGGCATGTAAATACCGAGTTGAGTGAAAATAATCCTCCAGATTTGGAAGCAAAAAGTGGAGCTGGTCTCCTCTTCTGATGTATGGCAGCTGATTTGGTGATGAGCATGGTTGAAGTAATAAGCTGATGATGATCAGGGCTCAAACTGTTGCTGCATGATATGGAGAGTTTATTATTGGTCGTCATCATCATCGCCATCTGCTCATTCCTGATCATATATTTAACCGATATACGAATAATATATAGCCTCAGGAATATTGTTTGAGCTGGAATGAGTGAACTAGAAAGAACCTCACCACACCCACAAGTTTTAATTTGATGGGTCGACTGCCACCTGGCATTTGATGGATAACTTTCTTTTTAAATTTTTTTTTTTTATGGATAACCTTTTCCTTTACCAGACAAACAAATAGCTGGATTCAAATAAAAGAATTTCAAAAAGAACAATAGCTTGCATTTCACTCTGGTGATAGTCCCTCATACCATCCTAATGGTAGCCCCTCATACCATCATGGTGGTAGCTTCTCATATCACCATTTTGATTTATCTAATTTTCTTGAAACATATATCATAATCGGAACCATTCATTCTCTAAATTATCATGTCAAGATCATCTCCATTAAAAATCAATAAGATTGGAGATCGTTTAGTCATCATATGTATCAAATAAATCAATGATTTTATAAGAATTAAGATACTCATGGTGAACCGTTTATTTAGTTGATATATATGAGTGACTAAATGATCTCCAATTTGTTAAATTTTTGCTTAAATCATCTTTACATGATAATTTAAGAGTTGAACGGTTTCGATCATGATATATGTATAATGAAAATTAGATAAACTGAAAAGATGGTATGAGGAGATACCACTAGAGTAAGATACAAGTATTTTCGTTTTAAAAAATTACAACAATTCACGATTCCTATAACTTCTAAATATCCCTCTGGTCCATTTCTCATACTCAACTATTTCTAACTTTTATTTTAAAAACCATTTTACCAATTTATTTTTGAATAATACTTGCATCACATTCTGGTGATATCTTCTCGTACAACTTTTTTTATTTATTGAACAATCCTTATACATATATCATAATCAGAACCGTTCATTCTCTAAATCATCATTTCAAGATCATCTCCGAAAAAATTCAACAAGATTGGAGGTTGTTTTTCATTCATATGTATCAAATAACGCAATGGTTTTGGTAACAATTAAGATCCTCATGGCGAATCGTCCATTTAGTTGATACATATGTAGGAGTAAATGATCTCCAATTTTTTTGATTTTTTGCGTAAATAATTTTGAAATGATGATTTAGGAATTGAACTGTTTCGATTATGATATATGTATAGCGACAATTAGATAAATTAAAAAGGTGATACAATGAGGTACCACCCAAATCGAATGCAAGTATTATCCTTTATTTATTGTTTCAACTTTGCATCATGAATGTGTATCTGAAAGTCATATATATATATATATATATATATATATATATTTGTTGCTTCAAAGTCCAACTAATTAATTAACATATATATCAACTTAGCTATATTTGCGCCTCTTAGATTGGAAGACTTTTAACTACGAATGTTGAACGGAATATTTTATGGCGAGGGTCTACTCTACTATATCTATATACGTGATGTGCACTAATATTTAGTGGCAAATTTGAACTGGTGGAGGTTATTGTGTAGTGACCAATACTGGTAGTGAAAGAAGGGTGATCAATGACTACTAGACGGTCTACCAATTAACACGGCAATATATACGTCCATATATGTCATAATAATATCTGCAATGCCGGCGCGCCGGTGTTCAAAGGCTCTTACTTCAAAATTTTACTCAAATCGAAATATCGTTTAGTACTTATTCATTTGCATATTATTGTAAACATTCATTGGAAAAATATTGTGTTCGTTTATTATATGTTTACCGTGTTAAATAATAAAATAATTCCAAATTTTGGTAAGTTTTTGCAAGTATAGATGGTGTTGGAACAAAGACCTGAAAAATGAACAGTTTCGAAGGAGGGATTGCAAATAACAAGATGCAAATAGTGTTATATATCTTGAAAATTCTTTATTTAGTTGTTGGTTTTGTCGTAAATTTCTTAATAATATATAGTTTATACCTCTTAAATTTTAAAGTTTTTCCATCAAACCATAGCCTTAAGGAATTTGAAAACCCAACCACAATCAATCCATACATTGTGGATAAAATAATACAGAGTTGACCACAACAAAATGATTGAGTATACATGCATTTTTTTTCTCATGTGAGAAGTTTCAGTCTTGACTGATCACATGAACTTGTGGATAAAAAATATGGAGTTGACCACTTTGTCATGGTTTAGTATGTACGTGTATTCATTCTCATGTGAGAGTCTTTTGGACTTATATGAATAAGACGAATAATTTATATTTGTATTAATTTAAGGATAATATTTACATTTTACATATGGGGTTATCTTGCCTCCACATACCATCATTTCAATTTATCGAATAATTATTTTACATATATCATAATCAGAACCGTTCAAAAAATTAACAACATATAAATAACTACATCACCTCTAATTTGGTAGTTTTTTTATATATAAACGATCTGGTAATTTAGAAAATGAATGCTTCGGATTATATAATAAATGTATAAAGATTATTCGATAAAATATATGAAAAAAAGGTTGTATGAGGAATGCAAGTATTATCCTAAATTTAATGTCTAATTATGACTGACTTATTAACTCAAACTCATTACGAAGGGAAGAGAAAGTTACAGTTATTACCAATCCATCTGTTTCTCGAGAAAATGGAGGTGGAAGCAGCTTAAGACACCGCAAATGGTGGAAGCAAATATATAAAGCTCAGACATCGATCAAAGTCTGCTTATTATTTATTAACATTATATAATTATAATTGCAAGTATTTTACACCATTAAATTTTACAGGGAAACCACACACACAAGTAATTATTTTATTTTATGATACAAGGCAGCAGACATGCATGCCAAATTCCCAATTCCCAGCCATGCATATATATATATATATTGATCATGTAGAAGTACAGATTTTAGTTCCATCGGAGTTGTAAAGGGAGCAGGCCGGCGACGGAGCTAAGCAACAATTGCAGACTGGCGAAAGTTGAGTGTTGCCGGAAGATGGGCAAGTCATATAAGCAGCTCCATAACATATTTGAGGGCAAACTTTGCCTTCACTTGGATTTATTCCCAATAAGATTGAACCTGGTTAACGTTACATGCAATATTAATATATCAAAATCAAAGTCAACCAATTAACAAGATAAACATATATAATTGGATCTTTTTAAATTTGAAATTATTATTTTATGATCTTTTTATGAATAACTAAATGATTTCTAATTTCGTTAATTTTTGCAAAAAATTTAAATGATAATTTAAAAGTTGAATGGTTCCAATTCGGGTGTACGTATAAGAACAATTTGATAAATAAAGAAAATAAAACGAGAAAGTCCCTCAAATGAACTACAAGTATTATCCAAATTTATTATTTGACTGATACAAAGAATCATCAAATTGAAAAGTGAGAATTCGATCACAAGTTAATAAAGAAAATAAACGAGAAAGTACGTTCCTCAAAATGAACTGTATGTATTATCCAAATTTATTTGAGTGATACAAAGAATCATCAAATTGAAAATAAAGTGAGAATTCACAAGTAAATCATAAGTCTAATTAATTAAAGAGGAGCAACATGATCGAATTGAGGAAGGGTACTGTGGGAATTGGGATCGCATACCGCAGACAAGGAGAAGAACCATGGCACCAATATTATTGTTGTCTCTAATAGCCATAATGCTTAATTTTGTGCAACTTCTACTTGGTTTTGGAGGTCTACTTATACTAATTATTAACATTAAAAAAATAAATCCTAACCTTGAATGTATTTTGTGGTGTGAATACACAAATCCGCAATCTGCATATACTTTACAAGTTTGATTACTTGGAGGACGGTATAGGATCGATGATATGATGAATAAATAAAATCACCAAGTCTAAGTCAACAATGGAGGGAAATGATTATCCACACAATAAAAAGTCTTCGAGAATTTTAATTTTGATCTTGTTTTATATATATAACAATATTGGGATATATATATATATCGAGACTAAAGTCTACGAGATTCCGTAATTTCTGAATTATTTTTCAGTCATTTAATTTTATTTGAATTTGTTTTTTCAAATTCGTATTTGTTGTTACTGAAGAATTGATATTGACTGTTGTTTTTTCTTCAAGTATTAATGTTTCATTTTGATGACACGAAGGATGATGTGCCAATTTGGATTTAGAATTCCGAAAAAGTTAGCCATATGCGCATCGTAACTTCCTCTACAGATTTAGAATCACGAACCGTAAAATGCTATAGAAATCTAACTTCCATATCCTTCCAACTGTACTGTAAGGAGTGGGAGCTGCTTCACTGGGAGGAAGCATAGTTAAATCCACGAAGTTAACTTTAGGGAAACATTTGTGTTTTTGCAGAAAATGGTGTTTCTCGATGGCATCCTACAAGAAAATGTCTTATAATTAATAGCATTGTATTATAGCACTTTTACAATAGTGCTATGAAATGTGATATATAAAAAAAATAAATAAAAAACTCTAAAAGCTATTGAAAGCGCTGCAAAGACGTGCGGAAGAGGGAAAAAAAAAAGCGCCGCAGAAACCATTAACTCCTTTTGTAACATTGCTTCCAAAAATCCTACAAAATACGAAAACAAACTAAGTATTAAGAAAACATAGGAAACATGCTAAGAAAAGCATAAGAAAACAAGATAAAACGTTGCATAAATATGCACCTATCAGATATATTCGGTCATGTGATGTCATGACTTGAGGTATTTTCTGTCCTATGGGGAGTAGGCCCCGAGTTGGACCTCTCGGGTTCTGATCATTGCTTTGAGGTATCTTCAACAGAGGTTAAAATGGATAGATTTCTGGGTTGAACTACCCTGGGTATTGAGCATTCGGGTGCCTTTAAGATGTCTCTTGGATGTTATTCTCGCCTACGGACTGCTGTTGAGAAGGAAGCAAAGTAATGTGCAGGGTGCACAGGATTTAAGGTTTTGATATATTGTATCATTTCGGGTCAACTTCCATTGAGTTGTAAAGGTTCAATTGGGAATCGCAGCAGCGGTTCAGTTCGTGTTGGTAGAGACGCGAGAGGACTCGAAAGGATGCATGAAGTTGGTTCTTTGACCTGAGTTAAGGGAATTTCGAGGTCGAAATTTCTTTAGGGGTGGGGGGGGGGGTGGGGGGTGGGGGGAAGTTGTAACGACCCGGACCAGAAAATAAAGTAATTTGGCAATTTAATTAGGCAAAGTACGATTTTACTCTGGGGGATCGAAAGTCACTTCTTTCAACAATCTCTCGTAATGGAGCTCAGAGTATTTGGGTTGCAACCTTGTCGCATCATCTTCCATATCATCTAATGTGGAAGGAAAAGCATCGTTTAATAACTCAACGACTTGATCATTATCACATCGCCGATCCAAACCATTTTCGTCCCGAAGGGTCCCGGGAATCGAAATTTCGACACAGAAAATATTTCTTCACTGTGATAGATCCAATTAGTGTAGTTGTGTACGATCCCATTCCATTCCAGATGAGTTTGGACCTCATTTAACGGCATCCAAATGCAATTGTTACATTTACGGCATGGACACCTGATACGTCGTGTATCACTGCAATGACTACGTCCAAAGAAAATGAAGCTGTCGATCCCATCCAAATACTGATCAGATGATCTATCAAACATTTGCATCCATCCTCTGTCCATTGTGCTTGCTTTCACAACATAGAGTCAACGTAAGTAATTGAGTTAAAATTGTCCCGTAACTAGAACAAGTTAAAATCAAATTCAACTCTTTTCCTTATGCCTCCGGTGATTTGGCCTTATTCCATTCGAGAGTGCACGTTCTGTACTGTGTAGTTTGCGACCTACGAGGCTAAGTTTCAATAGAAGGAATTTCGGCAGCATCTCCCTATAGTTCCCCAAATGCACGATGTAGATATTATAAAAAAATATCTAGTATGCATTCGGAGAACATTGAGGGGATACAAACCGAATTTCCCACAATCGAAACCTAACCTCGTAGACCGCCAACTACACAACACATAGTTGCGCACCCCTAAACTGTCCAAATAAATGGACAATTCAAGAGTCAGTCAATCAACCCGATTCACTGACTCTCAAACGGGTATAAGGTTTTTCATTGAATTTCATTATACGAAGTTAATCAACTCGATTAACTTCGCATAAACTGTTATGAAATATGAACGTATTTCACTCCGTCGGAACTAAATAAAGCATTTTACAAAAAATATCACAACAGATTCACAAATACTAACATATATTAATTATGTATAAAACAAAGTTTACAATTTTATAATTGTACCTATTTTCTATTTCCCTATTTTCCGTACATATTTTCGAATTTCCTAACATATTTTCTAATTTCAATAATTTCATTAAATATTTTTTATTTTCCTATATTCATAAAATATTTTCTAATTTCCTAATTTCCTAACATATTTTCTATTTCCCTATTTTCCTAACATATTTTCTAATTTCCTAACATAATTTCTAATTTCAATACTTTCATTACATATTTGTTATTTTCCTATTTTCCTAAATTGTTTTTCTAATTTCCTAATTTCCTAACATATTTTATGTTTCACGATTGTCCTAACATATTTTCTCATTTCAATAATTTCATTACATATTTTTAATTTTCCTATTTTCCAACAAAAGTTTCTAATTTCCTAACATATTTTTCTACTTTCCAAACATATTTTCTAATTTCAATAATTTCATTATATATTTTTAATTTTCATATTTTCCAACAAAATTTTCTAATTTCCTAACATATTTTCTATTTTCCTAATTTCATAACATATTTTCTATTTTTATATTTTCCTAACAAATTTTCTAATTTTCACAAATTCTAAACAATTTCTACACATTTTCCACAAATAATAATAAATTTCCTAACATAATTATATCCAAAATTCTTACCAAAATTAAATTGAGAGGCAAACACACATACCTTTTTATAAGTATTCCTCCAAATCAATCACAAAATTCCTACAACACAAAGCTTAATTAGTTTCTTATAAAAAAATCGAACTTTCTAAACAAAAAAAAAAAATCTCAAACCTTAAAATTTGATATTTGGTGATTGATAGAGGAAAATGATTTGGTTGATAGTGAAAATGGTGATGAGATGATGATTTTAGCTAGAGAAAGAGAGAGAGGGCAGGAAGTTTAGGGAAGCAGAGAGGAGGAAGAAGAAGAAGAAGAAGAAGAAGAAGAAGAAGAATAGAGAGTCTCGGGTATTTAGTCTGTTTAGACTTTTGTCCGACGAATACCATTCACAGAGCAATATTAAATGATTCGTCGGGCACAGTAGAGTCAACACCCATTGTTACCTGACAACGATTAGTCGTCGTTATATATAATCACTACAAGAAATTAGAAGTTGCCCGGCGAAAACAGTCCGTCGAGCCACGTAAATCATCCGTCGAGTAACATATACAACGGCGAATATCTGTCGGGCAATAGGCGTCGGGCTACCGCTGTCGGGCTTTTAGTTTACTCGACGAGCACAGTGACCTCGTCGAGCAATTAAATAATGCCCGGCGGTAAATTTCGTCGCTGACATCTTCGTCGAGCAACATAAAGTCAACATCATAAGACCGTCGGGTAAGGTCTTCCTTATCCGTCGGGTAATCTATTAAATATACGTCGGGGAGGTTTATATGCCGTTGGGTAAAGTCATATATACCCGTCGGGTAACGGTAAGAAACACTGTCGGGTAAGGTTAAATATAGTCGTCGGGCACTGTTATATACACGCGTTGGGTAACATGATAAACAACCGTCGGGTAACGTTTTACACATCCGTCGGGTAATATTCACTCAATCGTCGGGTATAGTTTGAATATCTGTCGGGTAACATTGAACTCATTCGTCGGTAATAGTTTTATATGTCGTCGGGTAACATGTCCCCATTCGTCGCGTGTATTGTTAGAATTCGTCGGGTAACATGTACAGAATTCGTGGGGCAACCTCCTCTTTATATTGAAAATAAAATATTAAATTAAATAATAAACAATAAAAAATTTAATTAAAAATTAATAAAAAGAATAAATATTAAATTAAATTAATATTAAAAAAATAATGTAATTTTTGGACATCATTAAGAGTATAAAAATACTTTATATATACTCTAAGAATTAGTAGAGTTGTCAAAATAGCCGAGATCCTGAGGGGGCGGTTGGTTAGGCGGTGAGAAAATATCATCCAATCCACGATCACCCAAACGTTGAAGGATGTTGTCAAGGGCGCTCTTGATATGTTGGTTTTGGGCTTGAATCTCCGCGTATTGGGCTTTGATCATAGCATTTTCGGCCTCGAGATTTCTCATACGATCCGACGTCTCCTGGGAGCCTACCCGAGATGAAGACGACGATTGAGTCGAGACATCCCGCACAATCCCGTCGCCCGCTCCACGAACGACCCTCCCTGGGCGCCTCCCTGTTCGTCGCTCCAGAATAGCGATCGACATGTTGACATTAGGGAGCTGTTGATGCAAAGGCACATCTGGAAGCTGTTGGGTGAGCTCAGCTTGTGTCTGTTGGACGTCTTGCACCATCGCATCCTACAAATTCGAATAAATATTAATTAGATAAATAATTATGAAATTAAGAAAAAATGTTTAATTAGAAGGAAATAAACTTACGTGAATTCGATCAGCCTCTTCATCCCCCCGTCTAGCATACACATGCCCCCAGGCATCCACCTCTGGGAACATCGACCCGGCGATGCGCCGATCCTCCTGCCGGGCCGATAAGGATCGCGACCCCCCGTGGTGGTTGAATTTCTTTGCCCCCCGGTTCGAGGTGTTGGCAATCGATTTTCGCTGTTCATTCGTAAAACCAAAAATTAGATTTGAAAATGGAAAATAACATAAAATTAAATAATTTAATTAATTAGATAGATAATACGTACCAGATAAGTGGGTGACATGAAATGGTCGCACAACCACAACCATCCTGGCAGTTTCGGCCCGTCTAACTCCTCCGGAGGATTTGCCCGAGCTTCCTCCGGACAAGGCCAAGTCAAGAAGTACTTGTGGAGCTCGTACTTCCAGTTGGCGTACCGTAACTGCCAGTGTTGGGATAGGTACCTACTGAGCTCGAAGTTCTCCAAGTCGAACTCAAAATTGATCTGCAATCAATTATTAAAGTTATAAAAATAATTAAAAAATATGAAATTAATGTTAAAAATGGAAAAAAAACATACCGATAACTCTCCCCAACAACGCGAGATCTCCTATGGGGTTTGGGTTCGGAAAGTCTCCCCCATCATTAGTGACTTGGTGCGAAGAATCGCACCAATGTCATGAACTAGGAGGCTGTGAATTTTGACCGGCGCGGACCGGAGGCGTGGCACGTATACCACCAGTATCTTTGCATTTGTTGTCCTACAAATATGCTGGGATGTCAAACCTCGGTTGATCCCGCGCACATTCACTGACCTACCTGCAAATTCGATGAACATTGATAAATAAAATGAGTAGCAAATAAAAACGATTGGTTAAATAAACAAAATAATAAACTTACCCTTAGGGAGTGCTCCGATATTAGGCCCCATTTCGTCTCCTCCGACGTCGTCCTGTGAGGGCCGGGGATCGGTACGGGGTTCCCCCTGTTTCTTGCTATGCTGTCTACGAGCCGATCGAGCACCCGGTCGCTGATAGACTGAAAGGGGTGCATGAACCGACGCCGCTGTTGAGGCAATTGAGTCAGGGGCTGCCTCCTCCGGCTCATGACCATCAACAGGATCCGGGCAAGGGCGAGTCCTGGATGTGATTAAGGTGCGATGCGACATCTACAATAACACATATAAATTAATTAATTTAAAATTAAAGAACATACTTTTAATTAAATAAAAAAGAAAGCAAACATTTTAAATATTAAATATTAAATATTAATTTCAAAAAATAAAAACAAAATAACATTTAAAATTAACCAACATTTTATAAATCCAATAAACATAAATAAATAAAGCATCAATTTTTTTTAGTAATAATTAGTAAATTGGTATCTAAAAACTAAAACCATCAAATTTTAATTTTTTAAAATAAATCCAACACAAACGAAAATTAAACTTAAACAACTAATTAATTAATTCAAGCGTACTAAACTCAAAATTCACAACATTATACCTAAATTCCTAAATCCAAATTTCGGGACCAAAATCAAACTTACATATTAATCAAAACATATACTAATAATATCCAAATCCAAAAATTCACAAATTGAAAATTTATAAAACACATAATTCCAAAATCCACTTATACTACACCTTATCAAAATTTCCCATAATTTTTTTTAAAATTAAAATACCCAAAATTCATACATTTCACATAAATACCATATAAAAAATCATACCATTATATCAATTTCAACATTATATCAAACATCAAAATTTCAACAAATCTTCAACTATTATATATACCTTAACAAATATATATATCCAAACATAAATATATACATAATCATTAACAATAACAATAACCAATTTCATAAATTCATTTTTCAAATCAAATTAACAATAAAACAATATATCAATAAACACCAAATAAACCAATAACAATAAACCAATAACCAATAAGCAATAAACGCAATAAACCAATAACCAATAACACCAATATAATAACCCAAATAAACAAAACAAAACAATAAACCAATATATCAAATTAAAAATAAACAATATATTAAAATTAACATTAACATTAACAAGGAGAGCGGCGGCGACGGCAAACCTCGGTGAGGGGAGCGGTGGTGACGGCAAACCTCCGTGGACAAAAACAGTGTCCTTGACTGTTTGGGAAAGCGCAGCCGATAGGAAATGCAAGTGGAGGATGCAAGGCGTCCTTGACTGCTTGAGGGAGAGGAAGATGCAAGCGGCCCTTCAAGCAAAAATTAAGAAAAACCAAAGCAGAAAGAAATCCAGAAAATGAAGAGCAGAAAGAAATCCAGAAAATGAAGAACAAGGAAGAAGAAGAAGCCTCGGTCTGATTTATGTATCTGATTGGTATTGCCCGACGGATACATTCGTCGGTTAACACTTTAATGACCCGTCGGGCTTAAGCAAAAAGGTTCATGCGTCGGGTAACGTTTCACAACCCGTCGGGTAACAATTAAATCAACACGTCGGGTAACGTTTAACACCCCGTCGGGCAATACCATCATCGAAATAAGAAATATTAGGTTTGCCGTCCGTCGGGTAACAGCAATTACACCCGTCGAGTAACGATGACTGTCGAATATCCCTCGGGTTATACCTTTATACTCCCTCGGGCAACAAAACGCGGGACTCTTGAGAATCCGAGAAAATTAAGTCGGTCGGGCCCGTCGGGCAACTGTATCTCATTCGTTGGGGAAAACAAGGCGGCAAATTTGAGATTTTGCGGAAAATTAGGCGGAAAATTGAAATTTTCAAAAAACTGGACGATATCTTGAGGTTACTCGACGGAAATGTTAATTATGCGTCGGGTAACACCAAGAGGCAAATTTGAGATTTCGCGAACAATTAGGCGGAAAATTGAAATTTTCAAACACTGGACGATTAATTGACGTTACCTGACGGAAATGTTGAAATGTTCGTCGGGCATGACCTTCCTGATGCCGTTTTTGGAATTAATCCGAAAACCAAGTCCGGCGAAAATATATGCAACATCAGGACCGTTTAAAGTTTGGTTTTATATGCCTAAAACCCCATCTATCATTATTGTGATGTTTTGGGGATTTCAAAACGTCTGATCGTGAAGAAACGTTGTGTAACCGTTGAATCGTCGCACACCGTTACCTAATCCCGGGATTTTCAATTGGGGAAATTTTTCTCGCAGATGATCTATGGGTACCGACCATAAATGTGGACGGTTAGATCGGTCAGTTTCAATTTTTAAGTTTTTGAAAATCGGAAAACAAGCATATCGCCCAAGGAGGTTAAACTCTTGAAGGAAACTTCAATACATTGTTTGAATTTTTGGTTCTATTGATATTCAAACGAATGAATTTGAGCGATCTAACCGTTCAATATGTGGTTTTACGTGGCTAGATGTCGCTCGTAAAAAATCTTGAGGTTTTGAGGATTTCAAGCCTTCCGATCGTGATGAAACGTTCTGTAACCGTTGAATCGTCGCGCACTGTTACCTGATCCCGGGATTTCCAATTGGGAAAATTTTTCTCGCAGATGATCTATGGGTACCGACCATAAATGTGGACGGTTAGATCGGTCAGTTTCAATTTTTAAGTTTTTGAAAATCGGAAAACAAGCATATCGCCCAAGGAGGTTAAACTCTTAAAGGAAACTTTAATACATTGTTTGAATTTTTGGTTCTATTGAATTCAAATGAATGACTTTGAGCGATCTAACCGTTCACTATGTGGTTTTACGTGGCTAGATGTCGCCCGTCAAAAATCTTGAGGTTTTGAGGATTTCAAGCCCTCTGATCGTGGTGAAACGTTCTGTAACCGTTGAATCGTCGCACACCGTTACCTAATATCGGGATTTCCAATTGGGGAAATTTTTCTCACAAATGATCTATGGGTACCGACCCTAAATGTGGACGGTTAGATCGGTCAGTTTCAATTTTTAAGTATTTGAAAATTTTTGTAAAAAAAAAATGTTAAGTTTTTAATATGGTAAATAGATGTGTAATAAAAATTATAAATTTAATCAACTAAATCTGACCCGACGGTATTTCATATATCTCCGTCGGGTATGTATACGGACTTGGTCGTTGGGTAACACATACACTATCCGTCGGGTAACAGGTACAATAAAATTGTAAATTTAATTCTCTAAATCCAACCCGACGAATGTGAAAATATCTCCATCGGGTATTTATACGTAGCTTGCCGTCGGGTAACCCATACATTATCCGTCGGGTAACCCATACATTATCCGTCGGGTAACAGATTAAAAATTTAATCAATTAAATCCGACCCGACGAATCTTCTTACATATCCGTCGGGTAACTTTACGAGTCTGGCGTCGGGTAAACCAGACATATTCCGTCGGGTAATTGGTATTATAAAATTGTAAATTTAATTAACTAAATTAGACCCGACGACCGTTCATACGTATCCGTCGGGTTATGTTAAGGACTTGGTCGTCGGGCAACCGATAAATTATCCGTCGGGTAACATCTGTAATAAAAATGGTAAATATAATTTGCTAAGTCAGACCCTACGAATCTTCATATATATATTCGTCGGGTTATTTTAGGCTGAGGCGGGTACACCTTCTATTCCCCGTCTGGTAACATTTTACAAATAGTCGTCGGGTTATATTTACGAATCTGTTGGGTAACATTTGTGGCGATCTGTCGCGTAAATTTTATATAAAAAATTGTTGTATTTTATTAGGTTAATATGAAAGTTTGGTTCAATTTTTTTGACATTGAATTAAAGAGTAAAAATTGACTTATCATCAAAATATTGTACTAAATCTGTCACCTTCATTTAGTTTGAAGTTGCGTATTTTGTGGAGGGCATGTATGGTTTCCTCACTTTAAGAAAGTAAAAAAACTATTTTTTTCAATGAAATCATACAACATACATAAAAATAAAATTTATTGATTTGAAGATGGATATTTCATATATGAATGAAAATTTGAAATTACAACGCTTCATTCAGATTCGCTTTCCCCCTCCCAATCACGCTCGTCATCCGACATGTGTACAGTACTTGATTCCTCCGAATCACTTTCAATTTGTTCTAATTCCCCCAGATCAATAAAAATGTCATCAATCGCAATTGGTGTTATGATGTCATTGGTCCGAACTCCATCCACGTTTTGGGTGGATGCCGATGAATCTACCTGATAAATGATTTGGTCATCGTTTATTTCCCCATCTTCTTCATGGTATCGATCATCCAAGTCCCAAATGTTTCTGTGATTCACCATCTCGGCTACTCTCCATCCACCACCAGCTTTTGGATCATCCACATAGAATACTTGTTTCGCCGTACTAGCGAGGATGTAGGGATCACTCTGAAACCATCGGGTGTTTGTGTTTATAGAAGTATATAACTGATCTTTGATGACACTTCCTGGGATACTTGGGTTCGTATTAAACCAATGACACTTGAACAAGATGACTTCCTTGCGATCGGCGTATAACACCTTAACCACAGTTAACAATTTACTGTAGAAACCCGTCTCAGCATTTTTCCCATCCCCCGGCACGAAGACCCCGCTATTTTATGTAGAAAACTTGTCGTCTCGTTCTGTGCACACGAACTTTACTCCGTTAACGTGACAACCAGCGTACGTTTCTCCTCGAAATGGGCCAATGGCAAGGTGCATTAATTCTTTATTGAAATTTGGCGAGTTGACATCTTTCAGTTGTGCCATCTGGTAAGATACACACAAGAAACGAAATAGGTAAGCTTAAAATAATTTAAGAACTTTGGGAATAAAATATTTGACTTATATGCTGGGAAAACCAACGTGGAAATAGTTGTATGTCCATTTCTTCCCAATTAGAAGGAAATTGGGCCTTCATCAATGACTTGTGATGCTCGTGGAAGGGCCAGACTTCATCACAGTTGTTGAGAATGAACCAATGAGCCACCTCCATATCAGAATTGATGAACGGCTCCGAGATTGGACCAGTGCCGAATGGTCGTGCAGGTTGGGCAAATACGGATAGGGTCTCCGGACGTTGACCACCATCGTCGTTGCGAGACGCCCTATTGAAGGCAGTTTCAACATTTCGAAGGTACATTGCACAAAATGTGAGTGCCTCCTTTGCAATGTACGCCTCGGCTATGGAGCCTTCGGGACGTGTCTTGTTCCGCACGTACCGCTTATACATACCTAACATTCTGCAAGGAAATTTACATTAAGACTCACATATTATACATGATAGTAAGGAAATATTATCAAATAGCAGGGATAATTTATACCTCTCGATGGGGTACATCCAACGATAATGCACCGGGTCAGCTAGCTTTGCCTCATCCGGCAGATGTATTAGTAGGTGCACCATTACATCAAAGAATGCATGTGGATATATTTTCTCAAGCCGACACATGATGTACACAATATCCTCGTTAATTGCTTTAAGGTCCGCCTTAATCAATGACCTGGCACATAATATCTGGAAGAATTGAGACAAATAAACTATCGTCTCAACAACACCAGCCTCCAATAAGGGTCGAATACCAATCGGAATGAGTCGTTGTAGCAAAACATGATAGTCATGGCTCTTCATACCAGAAATGGTCCCACCGTCCGTGCTAACACTCCGGGATATGTTGCCGGCGTACCCGTCGGGAAATTTCACACCCTGCAACCACTTTAGGAATTTTTTCTTATTGTCCGGTGTAAATGTATAACTTGGATGAGCCATGATGTATTTGCCATTGACGACTTTTGGCCACAAATTAGGCCAAATCCCCATTTCTTTCATGCCCATACGAGTTTTTTTTGTGTCCTTTGACTTTCCTTCAATGGGTAAAGTCGTTCCTAGAACACTCTCAGCAACATTCTTCTCGATGTGCATAGGATCGGCGATGTGTCTGATTTTCAATTTCGACCAATATGGCAACCGGAAGAATATGCTTTTTTTCGTCCAATTTTCCTGTTCGACTGGTTTCGATCCTCTTGTCACGAACTCATGTATACTGTTGAGTTTGGATAATATCACATCACCGCACCTCTCCCTTGGTCTACCTCTTAACTCTGATTTACCATCAAATGAGTCAGATTGCATTCGCCATCGGTGATCCCAGGGCAGAAACCTTCTCGCACCCAAGTAGCATACCTTAGATGCGTGCCAAAAGGACGTTGTGTCTGGTCCACATGTCGGGCAAGCAAGATAGCCCTTGGTGCTCCATCCCGATAACATACCATAAGCAGGAAAATCATTAATTGTGCACATTACGGCCGCTCGTAGGGTGAACATTTCGCCACTGCACTTGTCGTATGTTCGGACACCATTTTCCCACAAATCCACGAGCTCATCAATCATTGGCCGCAAATACACATCGATGGAATTACTCGGCGATTTAGGCCCCGGTATAAATGTACTGAGGATTGTGAATTCTTTCTTCATCCATCTCCAAGGAGGCAAGTTATACGGAACCATAACAACCGGCCAAGTGTTATAGGGCTTTGCAAAACTCCCAAACGGATTAAACCCGTCAGTAGCGAGCCCTAATCTGACATTTCTTGGCTCTGCAGCAAACTCGGGATACATATTATCAAATTCCTTCCAAGCCTCTCCATCCGCCGGATGCCTCAGTACATCATCATCAATGCGTTTATCCTTGTGCCACCTCATATCACGGGCTGTGTGAGACGACATGTAGAATCTTTGTAACCTTGGCTTCAGTGGAAAATAACGTAACACCTTGTTAGGAATCTTGTTCTTTTGAAACCTAGGCTCATTGCACACGGGACATTTGTCAAGCTGCTCGAATTTACCGTAAAACAAAACACAGTTGTTCTTGCATGCATGGATCTTGATATACCCTAAACCAAGCCCCTTCAACAACTTCTTCGAGCTATAATGATCTTTTGGCAGACAATTGTCTTCAGGGAGCATTCAGATGATAATGTCCAACATGTGATCAAAATGCTTGTTCGTTTGATTATACTCAACTTTCATGTGCATCAACTCCACAACTGCCTCTAGAACCGAAAATGACTTACAACCGGGGTACAATTCGTGCTGAGCTTCTTTCAACAATCTCTCATAATGGAGATCAGAGTCTTCCGGTTGCAACCTTGGTGCATCATCTTCCATATCATCCGATGGCGGAGGAAAAACATCGGTTAATAACTCAACAACTGGATCATTATCACATCGCCCATCCAAACCACTTTCGTCCCTACTGGTCCCGGGAACCGAAGATGTCGATGCAGAAAATATTTCTTCACCGTGATAGATCCAATTAGTGTAGTTGTGTACGATCCCATTCCATTCCAGATGAGTTTGGACCTCATTCAACGACATCCAAACACAATTATTACATATACGGCACGGACACCTGACACGTCTTGTATCACTGCAATGACTACGTGCAAATGCAATGAAGTTGTCGATCTCATCCAAATATTGATCAGAAGATCTATCAAACATTTGCATCCACCCTCTGTCCATTGTGCCTGCTTTCACAACATAGAGTCAACATAAGTAATTCAGTTAACATTGCCCAGTAAATAGAACAAGTTAAAATCAAAATCAACTATTCTCCTTATGCCTCCGGTTATTTGGCCCTATCCCATTCGAGAGTGCACGTTTTGTGCTGTGTAGTTTGCGACCTACGAGGCTAAGTTCAGATCGAGGGAAATTTCGGCAGCATCTCCCTACAATTCCCCAAATGCACGACGTAAATATTATAAACAAATATCTAGTATGCATTTGAAGAACATTGAGGGGATACAAACCGAATTTCCCACAATCGAAACCTAACCACGTAGACCGCCAACTACACAACACATAGTTGCGCACCCTCAAACTGTCCGAATATATGGACAATTCAAGAGTCAGTCAATCAATCGGATTTACTGACTCTCAAACGGGTCTAAGGTTTTTCATTGAATTTCATTATACGAAGTTAATCAACTCGATTAACTTCGCATAAACGGTTATGAAATATGAATGTATTTCACTCCGTCGGAACTAAATAAAGCGTTTTAAAAAAAATATCACTATAAATTCAAAAATACAAACATATATAAATTATGCATAAAACACAGTTTTAAATTTTATAATTTATGTACATATTTTCTATTTCCCTATTTTCCTAACATATTTTCTAATTTCCAAACATAATATCGAATTTTAATAATTTCATTACATATTTTATTTCCTATTTTCCTAAAATGTTTTCTAATTTTCTAATTTCCTAACATATTTTCTATTTCCTTATTTTCCTAACATATTTTATATTTCCCTAATTTCCTAACATTTTTCTTAATTTCCAAATATATTTTCTAATTTCAATCATTTCATTACATATTTTTAATTTTCCTATTTTACAACAAAATTTCCTAATTTCCTAACATATTTTCTTTTTTCCTAATTTAATAACATATTTTCTATTTTCCTAATTTCATAACATATTTTCTATTTTCATATTTTCCTAACAAATTTTCTAATTTCTAATTTCCAAAAATTCTCAAAAATTTCTACACATTTTCCACAATAAATACAAAATTTCCTAACATAATTATATCCAACATTCTTAACAAAATTAATTTGAGAGGTAAACACACATACCTTTTCACAAGTATTCCTTCAAATTAACGACAAAATTTCTACAACACAACACATAATTAATTCCTATTCAAAAATAAAAATTTCAAAAAAATAAAAATTTCATACCTTAATATTTGATATTTGATGATTGATAGAGAAAAAGGATTTGTTGGTAATGAAAATGGTGATGAGATGATAATGATAGGTATATAAAGAGAGTGAATGAGTGAGAGGAAGAGATAGAGAGCAGAGAGAAGGATGAGAAGCAGAGAGGAGGAAGAAGAAGAAAGAAGAAAAAAAACAGACTCTGTTATTTAGAGTGTTTAGACAGTTGCCCGACGAACAGTATTCGCAGGGTAATATTAAATGATTCGTCGGGCAATAAAGAGTCAACGTCTAATATTACCCGACGGCGATTGGTCGTCGTTGTTTACCATGTTACCCGACGGGTAGTCCACATCGTCGGGTAACAATGTCCAATTTTGCGCGCCAAAGGTTTTTTCTTCCCGCCAACTTGTTATCCGGCGACTGTAAATGTCCGTCGGGCAATATGACCTTACCTCGCGAGATATTGTCCGTCGGGCAAAATATAGTCGGGCTACTGGAATTTTCTTGTAGTGAATGTTACTCGATTGGGTGGTACAAATCGTCGGGTAACACCTTCCAATTTTACGTGCCAACGGCATGCTGTTCCCGCTAACAGATTACCCGAGTATGCTTATCCGTCGGGCAACATTTGATTAGAAGTTTTCTCTCGCTCGATCTCTATATAATATATAAGAGATAAATTACCTTGATTAGCTAGAAGAATCACCTACGTACAGTTCTCTCTGTGGTGGGCAAGCTTGTGCGGGATCAGGTATGCTTTTCTCTTTTAACAACTGCTTTTGGGTTTTGATCATTATTCTACACTTCGTACAATTGTCCTTTTTTCTCCCTATAAACATATATAATTGTTAGGGTTTAGGGTTACTCTACACAAATATATAATTATATGCATTCACAAGACATTAATAATCTTGGTTATTGTGTGCATGTCGATCGGTTCCTACTTTAGTTTCAAATAGGATTTTTTAATTTTGATTTTTTTTCAACCAGCGGAATTAGAAGTTAGAATTTAGGGTTCAAGATAACCCAAACCCAACTATACATTCACAAGACATTAATAATTTTGGTTTGTGTTTCGATCAGTTCCTATTCTAGTTTCAAATAGTATTTTATTTGTAGTATTGGTAATTAATTTTGAATTTTTTTTCAACCAGCGGAATTAGAAGTTAGAATTTAGGGTTTAGTGTTCAGATGATGGCAATGAGGAACAAGAATATTGGGAATGTTGGCAGACAACAGAGATTAGGTAGGAGTGGGAAGGAGGAATGTGTAAATAGTAAGGAGAGCAACAGCAGCTGCAGAAGCAAGTGGGAGTCGAAAGAAATCCCACAAGATATAATGGAATCGATTCTACAACGGGTACCTATAAAAGATTATCTTCGGTGTAAGGCAGTTTGTTGTTCTTGGCGGGAAGCTGTTGATTCTGTAATTTCCACCAAACAGTGTCGTCCTGCCCTGCAACGTCCATGGTTTCTTGCTGCTAGCCTTGGCCCTCGGAGATTTTTAAGAGATTCGGAGTTCAACTTTAACTTTATAAATTTGCCCGATGGCGATGACCCAAATGATATATTTGTTGGGTGCATTGAAGGGTGGTTGATCAAGGCTGATCAGAGTGGATCAATATTTACATTATTGAATCCGGTTTCAGGTGGGCGATTGGTGCTCCCCGCTCGACATCGTCAAGATCCAGCTACCCCCTTCATTCGCAAAGTAGTAGCCTCTTCAGTACCATTCACAACCCCACCCTATCAATGTATTGTGGTTTGCCTTTGTTCAGATATTCCAAACACATTTTCACAAGGGGTGTTATGGATGGAGCGGGTTCAGCGGGTGGAGCTTGAAGCAATTAAAGTTGGAGAACAGTCATCGCTGGCAATATGTAGGTCCACTCATAAAAAATGGACCCCGATTCATCATCAACAATTACAATTCAGCAGACATTTTGAAGATATCCAGTTCATTGATGGGAAATTATATGCTGCAACCAAGAACCCTTCCCAGTTTTTGATAGTGTTTCACTTTGATGATGACGTTGATGAAAATCATGATGATGATATTGTCCGGTATAGGATTGAGAAATTGGTTACAGTTGAGGCCGGGCCGGAAAATGGGAGGTTTGAAGAAATGTTTAGGGTAAAAAGACGGGGTCTTTTCCTGGAAAAAGATTTTTGTACAGGGAAGGAGTTGTATATGATTACTTTTGCAGACGATTTTCTATACCAGCTGATGTATCGATATAATATCGAAAGAGGTGAAATTAATTATGGCGGAGTATTGCAAGTGTTCAAGCTAGAATTAGATGAATCAAGAAGAAGATCAAGATGGGTAGAGGTTGTGAATATTCGTGATCATTTTTTGTTGCTATGTCAGAAGTTGGCTCCATTCGTACACCTGAATCGATGCAATCACATTTATAGTATAGTACAGAATATGACTATGAAGCTGTCAGGCAGGCTTTAGCAGTAATAAGAAGGCGATCCATCTGTCTCACACCAAATCCATGGTAGCTGCTTAATTACCTAGTATGTATACGCACTACAAAATAATGTTGGATTTACATATTGTGTATGCTATACTCATCGAGTTGGCCACACAATTGGGGACTATATTTTTTCTTTTTATCAATTGGGGACTCTATATATATATATATATATATATATGCCTATTTATTATGAACACTTTTGCAACTTAATTTCCAATTTCCAATTTCCATAACCACTTAATTAGTTTGTATGTATATGTCATTTGTTTAAGTATTAGTATAAACTAGCAATCTAACTCGAGCGATGATGCGATATAGATAAATGTTTAAAAAAATTTAAAAGCAGTGCACTAATTAGTTAATCCTAAGCTATTACAATGATTAGAGATTTTATAATGATTCCAATCTCTAATGTATACATTAATCATTCACTATCAATCATCATTAATCAAAAAATTTGAAACAAAAAAGACTCATAACTTTCAAAACTGATTGTGAGATGGAAGATATCATACATATAATTAATTAACATTTTTTGTGTTGAAATCTCTCTAAACCATTGTGTTTTTCATTGTCTTGGTTTTTCATTGTATAAACTAGCAATCTAACTCGAGCGATGATGCGATATAGATAAATGTTTAAAAAAATTTAAAAGCAGTGTACTAATTAGTTAATCCTAAGCTATTACAATGATTAGAGATTTTATAATGATTCCAATCTCTAATGTATACATTAATCATTCACTATCAATCATCATTAATCAAAAAATTTGAAACAAAAAAGACTCATAACTTTCAAAACTGATTGTGAGATGGAAGATATCATACATATAATTAACTGATCTTTTTTTTATGTTAACATTTTTTGTGTTGAAATCTCTCTAAACCATTTTGTTTTTCATTATCTTGGTTTTTTAATCGCAGTAATGGCTAATGAGCACTGTTACCCTAATATACAGGGTTTATAGAAAACAAATGACGCACCCCGACCCGAAATATTCACTTGGACACCAAAATTGAGGAATGTTGGGCGGCACTTGAATGCTGAGTCCCGATGACGAAAGGTAAATTTAAACGTTGCGTTTTAAGAAGTCGAGTGAAAGGTAAATCATAAAAATTTATTTTACCTTTTCACCGCGATAGCGGTAAACCCCAGAGCATGCTTAGTTACATTTGATGATAATAAATAAAGCATTAAAGCTAAAAACTAATTATAACCTTGCTACACACCAGCGGTGTAGTGTTAGAGTTGCCACTATAGGATTCCCTCCTCAAATCCACCAAACTCTCCCCTGATATCTAATGGGCGTAAAATAGAAAGGTGATTGGATTTTAATAGTATTTCAATGTAAAACAGTTTATAAAACATGTAATAACCTCTCAGTTTATAAAATATTCAAAATTATACAATAACTACTAGAATTGCACGCAAAATGAGGTATAGTAATAAAATAATAATATAATAGTATAATACCCCAGCATGCCTATACACGAACACCTACACACCTCATCGTGCGAACTTATTTCTTCTCGTTCAAATCTCATCCATCGAGTGTTGTAAATCTCTCGACAAGTATTGATTACAAGATCAGAGATTGCAGTCTTCATAATATTGAATTATTTCGATAAAAAATGTACCTCTACCTAAATAGTCTGGTCATCCGCACCTTGACAATCGATACTAGCTAGTCACCTTGGAACGACATGAACTTGAATTATACGTAATTTTGTTAATTATTTGGAAAAAGGATGGATTTGCCCTTGAGAGTTAGGGGGTCCGAGGTTCACATTTAAAAAACAAAATACATTTGGAAGTTTTTTTTGGATCGTTGCGTAGGTTTGGAACTCACGAGTTCGTATACAGACGCCACACAAAAATTGGAATTCGAATAAGACACGAAAATTTAGGTGGCAAGGGCATTTTAGTAATTTGACAAAATAGCTTTGAATTCTTTCAGATTGTAACACTTGTCACAAATACAAACACAAACATAAACACAAACTCCAATTGGAGTCTGGACCGCCTTGGACTCCCATTAATTCCATTCCAAATGGAATTATCATCTCCATTGTCAAACATCTAATCATTTGTATAATTGGTGTCTGTGAATTGAAATGGGTGTTAATTCACACATTCATTTAATCCATGTGGATGAATGGATTATCACCGCCAAGAAGGAAAAAAAGATGAAGAAGAAAAGAGCAGACCCGCGAGGTGGACGCCGTCCACTGCCCCAATCCTTGCCTCCGTTTTCGACCTTCTCAGATGACAAGGTTAATACCTATGTGTTCGTCTCGACGAATCCAACAATCCATTAGTTTCGGTCTTATAAAATAGTTATTCGTTTTTACAATTTTAACTCGAGAAGTTTCGATGTTTTGGACCGTTATTCATATTTTTTGATAACCTCGGATCACTTTTGAGCTCTAGCAGTGATATAATTAGTTTGGATTTTCGTGGTAGTTGAAATTGAGTGTATTAATCCGTGTTGACCAACGGGTGTTTTCCTCGATCAATGAAAATTCGACCGTTGGATTACTTTTAAATTTCAGTAGTATGATTGTGGAATTATTATTGACTTGATGGAACTTTCGGACTGGAAAAATGAGCTCCATAGACTCTGAATTGAATTTTTTTTGGTTTGTTTTGAAATCTGGCCGAGTTGTATGAATGTTGAATTTTAGTCAACTCTTTTGTTTTTGAATCACAGTTGAGTTATTAGTGTAACTGGTTATTATTCCAACCTAAATCGACCGGTTGACCTTCAGTTGGTCATTTTGGATTTAGTTTCATTTTACGATAATTTAAGCTAGTTTGAGACTGTTTAAGGACGTGTGAGGACCTACAGGGGTTTAGGTCCCAGGTTTAGGTTTGGAATTTTTTTATTGATTCCCATTGTCAATTTTGACAGGCGTTATAACCTCGGGGACTGCAGAGGAGCGCACACCTCAGAGTTGAGCTTGTTTGAACTTCCGGTGATTGGACTTTGTTTCTAAATTGCAATGCATGCATATTTATATGTTTAAATGATTTCTTAGCAATTATGAATTTCGGAGATTAAGGAAAATTATTATAAAATGATTTATTATCTTTTATGAGATTAGAGAACTAAGGATAATTGTTCTTAATTGGTATCACTACTAGAAATTTGGCTTTAAACAACGGAGAAAATCCGTTGTCTATTTCCTTAAAATACCGTGGTATTGCTCGGTGTTGTTTATTAGGGATTTTTTTTTTAAATTTGATTAGAAGAGGAATATCATTGATAATGAAGAAGTACAACGACTAAGGGGTTGAAAAACACTACGTGGCTTCATTAAAATCTCACCTTAAAACCTAACTAATCCGAGATAAATTCAATGAGGAAAAAGAGGACCCCACTCCAAAAAATTACATCAATTGCTATGTTTCTAAGTCTTTCTCTAACAGTATTTCCAGCCAAGGGGGGACCTCAGCCAACCATTTTTTCGTTGTCGGAGAGTGCAATCCATCTCTAGCCATTCCATGAGCCACACCGTTTGCCTTCCGTGGCACATACATCAGATTTCCTACAAGAACGCTCATTTGCTTCATTGGAACTTCAATTTCAAGTGCCACTAGTCCCAATGGGTTCCATAATAAACCTGCGTTTTTTACAGCTGAAAGGGCTTCCATAGAGTCGGTCTCAATGAGGAAATTACGTAGCCCTATTTTTGTGCAAGCAGCAACCCAGCCTTGATCGCTGCCAATTCTGTGATCGTGATAGAGGTTCCTGCAGGTCCAGGACTCGCAAACCCCGCAAGCAACGTCCCATTATGGTCCCTCAAAGCCCCTCTGACTCCCCTGCTGAGACCAGCTGGATCAGCGGCACCGTCTGTGTTCAGTTTGCACAGCGGAGGCGGTGGTTTGCGCCACCTTGCGCCACTACCTGCAGCCGGGGCCATCCGCCGCCCTGCTGCCTTTTTTTGTGCCGCAGCAAACTCTGCTTAGCTCTCCAATGTCTTCTATACTACCTCACGGTCAGGTAGCATTGGTTTGTTATGAAGGACTTTATTTCTACAACTCCACACCTGCCAACATATATAAACAAAAATATCCAGTTCATCTGACTTAAACCCACTTACTGCTGCTTCAAATAGATCCATGAAAGTGCCTTCCGCTGGGAGCTTGTCCAAGGGTAGCTGTGTTTCCCTCCACATTTTCTGGCTATGTTTACAACTCCAAAGAGCATGGAACACATCTTCAAGCTTCTTACCACAGTAAATACAAATGCCAGAAGGAATGGTATGCTTCCTAAAGAGATTGTAAGATGTAGGCAGAATTTCAATTCTCGCCTTCCACCCAAAGATCTTTAGCTTATTAGGCACCTTTAAACTCCACAAACGACGCCAATAGCTTTCCATTCGACTCAAAGAGGACACCCCCCCGTCTCCCCACCCTTCACGCACCCTAGGATCAAGCTGGCTCGTCTATTAGGGGGTCTTTAGACAACATGTCTTTTCATCCTTCCTTAAACCATGATATACTACTGTTGTCTAAAGTACATTGCACAACGATTTATTCGTAAAAATCGATGCATATTCTAGAAAAAGCAACTGTATGTATATAATTGCCACTGTCTAAATGGATAAATAGCTATGCTCTTTTTCATAAAAATTGATGGTAAACATACAATCTGCAACGGTCTTTATAGAACTACTGATGCCTAAGGGTTTTAACAACATCACAAAATTGTTGAAATCTGCACGCATACAACATTACAAACAAACATGTCTCTGTTTCCTTGTTTTAGCTTCAATTTATAACAAAAATCAATTGTATTCATATCGAATGATCCACCAAACAAAAAGAGTGATTGAGCCCGACTCAAGCGAGTGAGTGAAAGGAATGGCAAGAGAGCGAGCTCGACTCGCGATCATAACAATTCATATCAAAATTCTGCTCCAATCAAAGAGAAAAAAAGAATTACTCATACATAATTGATTAATCAAGTTCACAAAGAAGATGAGATATCAGTATTCTAACCTTCGCAGCTCAAGCTATATATATATATATATATATATCCTAATTAAAATCGCAATTGTCATAAAAAATAACTAACTACTAAGAAACAATAGTTTTGAATGAAACAAAAACGATATGAAAACCAATTCCAACATAGTAGTACTTTCATCATCATTACAACCACTTTGATATGACATGATCTGCCCATTCTTCTCGCACCTCATCAAGCTCCTTGTGTGTGCAGAAAACATCCGGCCTTTTTGAAGATTTTGAATACTAGGTAAGAAATAAAAGCAGATATACTTAGAGACTGACATAATATATATGGTCATGGTTAAAGTTGCCAAAGACTTCCATTTAGTAGCTTTATTTATTTCACCTTTTGGATTTGGATAGTTCTCATGGATTTAGTAATTGTTATTAACTATTGGTCCAAAGGATTAAAATTAGTCTTCTGACCTACCCACAGTTTTTATTATCTCTTTGGACTTCCAAGCTCTTAACTGGCCAGCTTTAACCACACATCCTTCAATTTCTATGATACAAATCCTGCATATATTAAGAAGACTGCCTAAACTCTTATAGCTTTGAAAAACAACTACACTTGAAAAGCATGTATGATAAAACAGAACCTGCAATCTGTCTGTATGGAATAAGACCCGCTAAGTCATCCTTTGCAGCCAACTGATAAATAAGAATCACTCTCCCGGCCATTCAAAAATGCAGCAGCAAGCCAGGCATTAAGATCAATCACTTGAGTCAGAAGAAAGTCCTTGTATTATAATAAACAAAAAATTAATCTGAAGTAAACCATTTATGAAAACAGATGTTTTGAAAAAGGTTCTGCACCCCAAAATACAGATATTAGTGACTCCTTAAACAACTTTCAGCAATTCCAAATAAAGATATGAGAATTCATTGAGATAACAATGCCTTTAAATCTTATAAACTACTCAACTAGCTAAAATAAGATAGGTTTGGTCAAAGGCACCTTTTCTGGATCACCAACATCTTTAAACATGTTATAGGCTTCTCGCATGACAGGTCTCGGATCTTGGTCAACCTACACTCATCTGGCATGTAGTCAGAAAGCAAAAAGCACTTCAAATAATGTCAGCCATGCTTCTACAGAGCTGCAAAAGACCCATGTTTATAGTTTAAAGCTTAAACTCTAATCTAACTGAGTATCACTAACTTGCCTCCATAAATCGTTCCCTTGCTTCATTAACTCCATATAATTGAATGGACTCCTCTGTATCATAGGGATTCTAAGCAACATCTAAACCGAACTGATCTGCCCCTTCTTCAAACCTGTGCAATAAAATTACCCACTTTAATATGAGCATCATTCTTCAATAAATCTTTTCCAACACGAGATTTATGCCAAGTGATATACTTTACATTTCTGCTTTCATTATACATTTTCGTTTTTCGAAATCTAAACATAACCGAAATAAAAGCTTATAGAATTTGGAAACAAGAACTAGTACCTATTGAGATGGTAAAGTGATAGCCCCCTCTGCCAAAGATCTGATAACAACCATACCCAAAATTACGTAATTCATCAATTAACATCCAAAAACTACCACAAAAATCATAATCAATATTAACTATAAGAAACCTACATGCCTTTTGGTGAGGATCCAACTCATTCGCTTTATCAAATTCTGCTACAGAACCTAAAACATCAACCTTAGAAAATAAAACAGCAAAGTTGTAACCTTTTCATACCAAACTATGAGAACAGGCCATTTGTCAATAGAAAGTTAGAAAACTGCATTGAATTGAACAAGTTTTTCATTATCAAACACTTCAAAACGAACAAAATAAGCTTTTCATTATCAAAATCACAAACCCAATGATGAGGCCCCTATTTTACTGCTATTACTATCTCTTTTTACTGCTATTTTGAATTGGTTGTCTAATCTGGTATGTTCTAGAATAGGATGATCTGGCAAGAGGGAAGGTAGACTAACCTGGATTGTAGTAGGTAGACTGACCAGGGTTAGTTAAGCATCAGACCTATATCCTGCATGCAGAGCTCATTGAGCGGCTATCAAAGAAATCCCTAATTTCATTCTTCTTCAATTTCTTTCTTTTTTCTGCAATTTATCTCTGCTCATATACCAGGTCCATCATTCTGGTATCAGAGCCCCTTCAATGGGACCCAAACCAAAAAACCAGGGCGGCGGCTCCTCCGAGCTCCGACCAATCGAGTTTGATCTCGAGGTCTTGCGAGACGAAACTGATGCGCGCTTCTCCAAATTAGCTGATGCCGTTACGGCCCTCTCCACCCAACAAACTAAGCTGCGCCAGGAGCTCCTTACTGAGCTGCGTAAACTGATTCTCCCACCACCACCACGAATATAACCGGCTACCACCACCGCCACCACAGCTCCTCAACCAATCATCCCTTTCGGCTCTTTACCCCCATCACCAATAGCCAGGTCGTCACCAGGGGAACAGCCCGTGGTCTCCCAACTGGTCGATTTTCCACCCTTGAGTGCACCCCAAAGACCACCCCCTTCCGCTGCCATCACCACATCCTTACCTTTTCCCATGGCCCCATCCCAGCATACTACCCAACCCACCACGACCCCATCGCAGCTTTCCTACACTTCAGCTCTCACAGGTTTTACCCAGAACTATGCTCAACCGACCTCGATGGTCCAATCCCAAGGGCAGTAGTATCCGTACACTCAACACCCGCTGCCTTATGGCCAACAACTCCATTCTCCCATGCTTCCCAGCTACGTACCTACGGCTATGCCATTTGCCGGCGGTACACCCCAACCCCATTTTTTTCCTGCCCCAACTCAACTCACTATGCGTCACATGAAATTAGACCTCGAAAGATTCGGTGGGAAGGAGGATCCGATTGAATGGCTAAATATGGCAGATCAATTTTTTTACCGCTACCAAATCCCCCTGGACCGCCGAGTTGGGGTGGCCTCTAAGCACCTGACTGAGGATGCAGCGGCATGAAGGAAGTGGTTCAACGGCAGATACCAATCAGCGTCCTGGCCGTTGTTCTCTGATATGTTGCTCAAACGCTTTGGGCCATTTGATATTCTGTACTTCAACGTAGCATTCGCCAAGCTCTCTCAAATGGGCACACTTAAGGACTATCAGGCCCAATTCACTAAACTTGCCTGCCGAACAACATATTTTTCAGACGAACTGTTGACCTACTGTTTTGTCGGTGGGCTTCAGGAGGACCTATGGATTGATGTGAGGGCTCAACGGCCCAAATTCCTAATGGCTGCCATGGAACTTGCTACTATTTTCGACCAAAGGTTTGTAGGTCGCCGTTACTAGCAGCGCTCCCTTCAAACCAAAAATACAGCCACGCCTTATTTCTTTCCCAAAACCAACCCACACTCGACCCCTTCTTCCATCTCTCCCATGTCTCAACCAGCACCAAGACAAAACCCTCGAACTACCCCTTTCAAACACCTATCCGAAGCTGAATTCAATGACAAACGAGAAAAAGGCCTCTGCTTTAATTGTGATGCTCCCTTCAAACCAGGTCACCGCTGTCCTGCCAAACCACAACTCTTTCTTATTGGAAACTTGGAAACCAACGAGCCAACAGATATCACAGATGATTCGGAGGAGGATGAACCCACACCAAAGCCTGAGGAGATGGAGGAGCCCACCATATCAATCCATGCACTCACGGGCACTGCACAACCAGAAACCATGCGGCTTTGTGGGCGTTTGGGTAAGCGTTCAGCGCAGGTATTCATCGACCCAGGCTCAACTCACAATTTCATTCACCCACACTTACTCAAGCACATGAATTGCCCATTCGACTACACCAAAGCACTCACAGTCCTGGTGGCCAATGACACTACTGCTAAGACTCAGGGTTACATTCCCCAATTATCCCTCATGCTGCAATCATTCAATTTTCGGATTGAGTATCATATCATGCAGTCACTGGGTGTGAAATTGTTCTCGGAGCACAATGGCTGCGTACATTGGGCGATATCCTCTGGAATTTTGCATCCCTCACGATGCAGTTTACACTGGATCAGCACTCGCATATGCTCCATGGCCGGACACCACCATCACCCACATTAGTTGATTCACCCACAATTGCCAGATTAATTGCTCAAGAGGGGCATAACATCGCAGCCCAGCTATACATGGCAGAGTCAGGAGGACAGCAGCAGACCCCACCCGCTATTCAAGCCTTGTTACACAATCATCAAGAGCTATTTACAGCCCCATCCTCTCTACCACCAATAAGAGAGTATGATCACAAGATCGCCCTCCAACTAGGGACAACACCAATCAGCGTCCGCCCTTACCGATATCCTTTTTTCCAGAAAGCTGAAATTAAGAAAATTGTGCAGGAAATGCTGGAGAGTGGGTTAATTCGCCCCACTGTCAGCCCATTCTCCTCACTAGTCCTCTTGGTGGAAAAGAAAGATGGCAGTTGGCGCTTTTGTGTTGATTACAGAGCCTTGAATTCAGCCACAGTAAAGGATAAATTCCCTATACCAGTGATTGATGAGTTACTGGATGAACTGCACGGGGCCGCGTTCAGTCATTATTTATGTATCATTTTGATGTCTTTAAATACCTCTCTTACATGTCTTTTGAATGATTTCGTGCCATCAATAGTAGAAAATGATCAATCTTGTGAGACTTGTGCAAATTTGGAAAGATAGGTAAATTGTGAGAAGAACGCAAAAAGAATGACTTAAATCGGAGTTATAACGAAGGAGATGTCCCATGTTGAATATCTAGTCCAAAATTGAGTCCTGGACAAGTCCCAACACATGTTCCAATTATGCGCCAAGCTGAGGTCCCAAGGACATCCCTATCGAGTCCCATGCGTGTTCATGCCAAGTCCTTGCCAAGTCCCTGCCGAGCCCAGCACATGCGCCTAAACCCTGTCCCCCGTTCCGCCAGCGGTGGAACAAAGTTCTTCCTCTGCGCTAAGCCTGACATCCTATGCGCCTGGCCTAAGTCATGCCGCACTTCAACTAAATGCCTGGTACGCCTCAAAAGCGCACTCCCAGATTGTGCTAAAATTGCTTCCCTGGTTCCTCAGCCCAGAAGGTCCTCTGTGCCCTATTTATGGCCCGAAAGGTTCAATGGCATGGGCCCTGACCTGCAATTCGATGGAACAAGGCGAGATACCACTCATAGTTGGACTTCATATCACCTTTTTGAGCTAATGCACTAATGTGTCTCGCTTGTAAATGTCAACGACGCGTTCATGTCCTGTTTTTCCCTAAAGGACCTTCTAGGAGCTCTGATTTGAGCCAATTTGGGCCATCGACCTTTCTACAAGCTTTTGAGCAGGACAAAGCCTAGAACTATGTTAGACACATCATTTGGGAATGCCTGGAGTGTTTTGTCTCGATTGGATTGATCAATGACATAAAAGTCCAATTTTGAAGGTTTTAAGCCCAGAATTTGGCCCAGCCGTGTTTCAGACACTTAGGAGTGGCCCAGCCTAGTTCTTGATGTTCAAGCAACCTTCAGAAGACTCCAGAAGCTGTCTTAGCGTGCAAGAAAGTCCAAGAATATTTTATCTCAATCCTTGCCGCAATTCCCCGCAATTCCTAGTCCAATTCCAACTAGGATTGCCTTTTAAAGTTCCTTTTCTTGTCAAATTAGGATAGTTGTATTTAAATCAGTTTGTAATCAGATTCCTACCCTAATTGGTCTCCTAAAACTTTAGGGGACTAGGCACCCTATAAATAGGACCCTTAAGGCTCACGGGTGAAGACCTTAGACCTAGCCGCAATTTTCTTGTATAATTCAGTTTTCAAAGTTCAACAGTTTTTGCTTTTTTTACAATTTGGGTGTTGAGCTCGGAGAGAGATCGACCTTTGCCTGCTGTAATACTATCTTAATCGATTTTGTGCACTTGCAAAGTTATAATTAGTGGAAATAAAGTTCATAATTATTGTGTTCGATATTTCTTCTATCAAGTTTTTGGCCCTGTTGCCGGGGACTTGTCCCTCAACGGTGTCCATTCAATTCAGATTTAGTTAACTTAATGTTGCATATTAACTATTCAGATTTAATTTAGATTGTATACGAACTCTATTTGCAATTTTGTTTTCTTGTTGGGTACATATAAACAACGCATACATGGCTATGCGGCCTTGGAATGATCCATACATAGATATGGGAGCTTGGAACAATTCATACTCAAATCCATTCAATCATGGGTGGAGAAATCAGCCCGGATTTCATTTTCAAGAACACCCAGATCATTACAACCCAGGATGGTGTAACAACCTAATTTCACAGGGAACACCCCTCAAACAGTTCCTAACTATGACCCATCTCCTGAACCTCAAACTTCGTTTGTGGACCATGATACAAAGCATGGAGGCTTGTAATCAAAGCATTGAAGCCGTTACGCAAGAAGTCTGAGAGCTAAACAATCACATGGATGAGAGACATGACAATCAAATGGGGCAGTTTGCATTCCACATGTGTCCAAGCGAGGACAGGGCACCATCCCCACCAAGGAGGCCGTGAATGATGAGCATAATGAGGATACCCTCACGCCAGCACTTCAAGTGCCTTCCATAGAGGCCGTGGTCCCCAACCAAGTCCATGACCTAACCTGGCCTCCCAAATCTACTAAGATTGAGCAAAGGGACAACCCCATTTTGACCCTCAAATTTATTCCTTCTTTTCAAATATTTGTAATGTTGATTCAATGCCTAACCATACTTCGTTACCTTGCACTCACATATTGGAAAGTGAACTGGAAGAAGAATGGGAGGAAGAGAATAGGAAGGACGATGGTGAAAATGACATCTAGGCCAAGCCCATGCCCCTGCCCTATATGCTACCCAGCAGCACTCCACTGCCCCAATCTGTGCCCCATGATCTACCTCAAGACGTGCCTGTGACGCTACCCCAAATTCAGCCTCAAGCTACACCTGATTTGCTGCCCATAGTCATGCCCACCTTACTGCCCCAACACAAGGCTCAGCTAAGCGACAAGGTCAAGGACCATCACAAGGTTGTGCCTCCCAATCTGCAGCCAACCATCTCTCAATTCATGCCCACTGACAAGGACCCGATTGCGAAGTCCAATGAGCCTCCTAAACTCAATCCTGAAACACTTTACTCTAAATTTAATGAGGCACACTCGGATGTGAATTTTGATTCAGTTACTAACAATGTTGTATCTATCCTTCGCATGTCCCACAACGAAAACAAAAGGAAGGTGATGGCGGCCCTCAACTTGGTCCCCCTCTTCAAGTTCAAAAGGAAAAATCAACGGAAGAGACGAAGGAAGACTTCTAGGGCGTACAAGGCACAACCAAAGTTGTTCCACCACGAGCATTGTCCAAGGAAGACATTCAAGCATGGACAGAAACTGCTCTCATTCAAATCACTTCTCAATCTCTTTCCTGATAAGTTACGTTCTCGTCGGTGGATTCCTTTGTGTATTTCTAACCTTTTTCTCCATGATGCAGCGCAGATTCTACAGCAAGAGGCTCATAATCGGTTCCATGTTGACGCTGAAATCCTGGGCACACCACCAAATACCTAGCAAGCCATGCCACGTCTTGCCCAGAGGGACGTGCTTTTATATTTAATGATTTTTTTTAGGATAAACTACATAAAAGTACCCAAACTATAGAGGTCATTTCAAGTTCATACCCCAACTATGAAAATTTGCATCTGGGTATCCAAACTATCAAAACACAACATCTAGATACCTACCGTTAGCAATTTGTTAAAGAAAAACTGTTAAGTGCCCAAGTGGCACTTATGGGGCCATTTTCTATGCTGACATGGATTTAAAATAATTGTTTTACTTTTATTTTTATTATTTTTTTTAAAAAAAATTTACTCTCCCTCATATCCAGCCACTCTCTCTCCCCGATGCCCTCTTCTTAAACTTCTCTATGAAGGCGACGGAAACCACCGCCACCACCTACGTTTCCAACACCGACCAGCCTCACCACCACTCTGAAACGCCTCCCCCCGTCGAGACCAACCCGTCCCTGCCAACCATCATCTTTGTCTTCCAGCATTCCTATGTCGGTATCATATTACGAGGTACGGCTGGGTCACGAACCTAGAAACCCTTGACGTAGTCAATCGAGATTTCGGTGGACCCAGCTTTCGAGACCACCACCGATCGATTCGTCTGGGCAAGGCGTAGCTAGTCTTACCCTCCTTCATCATCACTAGTGCCTGAATCGCGTGGATCGAGGATCAAAGGCGACGATGTTCAAAGCTTCTCAGTCGGTTTCTCGGTTGTGATTCGTCTTCTATGGAGAGCTTCCACGGCAATGGGTGGCAGGGACAGGTTCGTCTTGATGAGGGGAGGCTTTTTTAGAGTGGTGGGGAGGTTGGTCGTGGTCGAAAATGTGGGTGGTGGTGGTGGTGGTTTCTGTCGCCGTCGCAGAGAAATTTAGGAAGAGGGCGTCGAGGAGAGAGAGTAAATTTTTTTTTTAAATAATAGAAATAAAAGTAAAATAATTATTTTAAGTCCATATCATCCTAGAAAAAACCCCACAAATACCACTTGGGTACTTAACAGATTTTTTTAACAAATTGCTAACGGTGGGTACCTAGATGTTGTGTTTTGATAGTTTGGGTACCTAGATGCAAATTTTCATAGTTGGAGTATGAACTTGAAATGACCCCTATAATTTGGGTACTTTTATGTAGTTTATCCTTTTTTTTTAATATTTAATGAGTAATAGTAAATAGAACATAATATGTTCATATATATATATATATATATATTTAAATGCAATTCCAAACCTTTAGACGTGCATTAAGATTCATATTCACTTGTCTAAATTGAATTTTACTTTGAACTATTCGAATATCCACATTGATATGCTTTACGATTAACTATCACTAATGAGAATATATTCAAGCTTTTAAAGATGGAGCATGTCATTGACACTTCAAGATTAATTTCAACTTTCACATCTCACAATTTTTACGTTAACATGCCTCCAAGTAAGAGCATATCTAGTGATAAAGGCAAGGACAAGGGGCTAAAGGCAAGGTTTTGCCCCTCAAATGACATTGTTCATGTATTTTGTCCAATACTGTTTTTTTGTTGTTCTAATGGAGAGAGGTAAAGGGCAAGAATTCAAATTTTTTATGAATTATTTTTTTAAAGATAATAATGTAGAAATCTTATATAATATCTCTGAAATACTATTTAATTCCACTTTATCTTATTTGATTTTTTTTATCCACAATCTAAATTGATATTTTATCTTATCTTATACTAGATTTTCACACTACAATGTTTTGACATGTGGCATCCTATCTGCATCTAAACTTCAATAAATAAACTCATTTTTCATCTTCATAGCACATCACTCTTTTCTTCATATCAAAATTCAACACTTTGATATTTCTCTTACAACATTCAGCCATGAAATGTTTGTTGAAAAAATGAATCAAGATCACGAGGAAGATGATGAAAGTAGACATCAAAGAAACATGCTTATCGTTGGCGCTACGGCAGAATATCAAAGCTCATCTTCCAATCCACCCACCCAACCAGGTTCACAACCTGGTCGCGAAGTCAATAATTGGCATAGGCATGTACATGCCCCTTTGCTCATGCATAATTACTTTGTGCCACAACCGGTGTATTCCGATCACGAATTTTGTAGGCGCTACAGAATGAAGCATCACCTCTTTGACCGCATATTTCAAGATGTTGTCGCTCGTGACAATTACTTCCTACAAAAATCAGATGCCCTCGGCGTACTCGGGTTATCACCTCATCAAAAGATTATATGTGCACTTAGAATGCTAGCATATGACTCATATCAGCAGATCAATGTGATGAGATCTGCAGTTGGGGGTCCAAATAGCAATTGAATCCATGATGCGATTTTGAAAATCAATTGAAGATCTTTATACCAACGAGTACCTCCGATGTCCAACATACACGGACTTGCAAAGACTTACGGCGAAAGCAGAGCAACAAGGTTTTCCAGGTATGCTTGGTAGTATTGATTGTATGCACTGGCAATGGAAAAATTGCCCAACAGGCTGGGCATGAGCTTATCGTGGCCACAAAAAGACTCCTACTATAATCTTAGAGGCAGTTGCTTCATATGCCACATGGATCTGGCATGCCTACTTTAGAACTCCAGGATCGCATAACGATATCAATGTTTATGGGCTTCACCAGTATTTGATGAACTCAAAGCAGGACGAGCACCACAGGTGGTGTACAACGTCAACATCCGCAACTACAATATGGGCTACTATTTTGCGGACGGTATCTATCCAAAATGTTTCGGTATCGGGAGTCATATCGTAAAGACGTTGAAAGATGTTTCGGTATACTACAAGCTGGTCCAAATTTGGGTTGTGAGTCCTTGGAGATCCACGATGATGTGCAAAAATTTGTATTCCGGTGGTTGCATGCTAACCACCCATGATCGAGCCGTTAAGGTTTTTTTTTTAATAATGCATTTCAAAGCAATTTCGGTAGCTTACTTATATGTTTTTGAGTATCCTGAATTGCTAATTGTTTTTGCATATATACGTTATTTGGTTGCAGGATCACTTATTTTTTATGCAAGGCTACAACTGAATATGACTAGAGGTTCTACTGATGTGAGTGTTTTGGTACATGAACTTATGGATATAGTTTACTAGGAGCTGGATCACAACAATGTATCTAATGTGCCTAGGTGGGCTTCTTCCTTTAACTCTCTACTCTAATTTTTTCCTCGTTTTTTACTTTCATTTCTTTTATGGTATTACTGATATAAGTTTATTTTTAGGGTACTAGATAGAAGTTTATGTTCATTTCTTTTACCGTTACCCCCTTCAATTACTTACTCCCTGTGCTATACTTTGAGCCTAAAACATGCTGCCCATTAGCCTTCTTGTGGGATCTTTAGAATAGTATGCTTTAAACGTAATTAGTTCAGTTTTTGTTTTCATGAGAAACAAAATTATCATCTGAACCATCACTTGATGTGAGGCCTCTGAACCATCACTTGATGTGAGGCCTTTTGCTGGTTTACTACTTGCTGGTTTCCAGATTTTCTGCATTTTCTGGTTTACTACTTGAACATGTTGAGATTCATTTGCTGTGAGGATAGAATCATCATCTGAACCATCACTTGACTCATAACTCGAGTACAATGTAGCTTGCAATGGATCATATATAATTAATGCTTGATGTGGATGTTGTTGAATTGTTTTGCAACTTCATACTTATGTATCATGGATTTTGGATGATGGAATTGGATGACGCTAGCAGCAAATAATTAAGTTATTATATGACAGTTTGTATACGCAAGGACAAACATGACATATGTATTATGATTATGAAGCTTTATGTTGAAAGTTTATGTACAATGGATATGAAGTTTATGTATTATGATTATGAAGCTTTTTTGTGTTTGATTTCTGGATTGGATATGAAGTTTCATTAATATTATGAAATGAATTTATAAATCTATTTTGTGTTTGATGGTAGAAAACTATGTTAGGAAACTCTAGAAATCCTGGAAAATCTTTGATCGCATTCTGAAACAAGAATTTGAAATGCTATGGAACAGTAATTAGAAATCTAGAAAATATTTCATAGCATTCTAAAAATGCTATGGAAAATGATTCACAACATTCCAAAAACGCTATGAAAAGAAAATGACAGCGTTTTAGATGTAACAACCGTACGTTTAATTATTTGATTTTTGTAAATTAATTTGAAAAAGGAAAATTTTTACCCTTGGATTTATTAGGAATTGGAAGTTGCTTTTAATTTGGGAGTACTTTTGGAAGTTTTTCTTGGACCGTTGCGTAGGTGTCGAACTCACGAGTTCGTAAACAGACAGCACGCGAAAAACTGAGTCTAAACGAGAGAGTTATGAGTCTAGAGGATTCAGGGGCAATTTGGTAATTTTGAGCTGAGATATTTTATCATTTTATCCCCTTATTTCTCCCGATTTTTCTGGAATAATTCCTCCTTATTTCTCCATCTCTCTCTCGACTCTTCTCTCTCCCAAAACCGTGAGACATAGAACACACACCACCCATCACCAAAATTTTTGGTCATTTCAATCCAAACCAAGGACATAATCATCTTCCTCACTTCATTTCGAGTTCAACCCTACCCACCACGAAGAAAGACAGCGTAGGGAGAAGGAGAGGCCACTGTGAACAGTAACCCGCTACCTTTCCGGCCACCATAGGTGAGGTTTCTCAATTTGGACTTCATATTTGGATTCCTTGGCTCGAGAAGATAAATTTCCATTATTAGAACACCAAATTTGGTTGAGAAATGAGTGAGTTAGCAAGCTTTGAAGATCGGGTGGTTACTGAATTTCGGGTGAACAGTAACCTGCGGGTATAGTGAACAGTACTGCAGCTCATGTCTTCATGTTTTCGACTTCCGAACCTGTTGGCGCAAATTTCGGGTTAATCGGATTTTGTTTAGGGGGTGTTTTGGGAGTTTAAAGTTGCTTTGTATGCGTTTAGGGCACGTGTGAATTCCCGGGATTTAGGGAGTAAGATTTTAAGTTAATAATTATCGTTTCCAAGTAATTCTTTTGACAAGCGGTGATTAGGTGGGCTTATCCCCATATGGGATGGCCCCGGATATCGAGCTACGGCTCGGGATCACATTTGGGGGATAGTGGGATATTTTACAGTATTTTGTGTCTAGGTTTTCTCATGGTTTTAAGCTCCTTTGAGGAGGATTTTCAAAACAACGTTGTGGACCACGGGATGTTTTCATTGTTTATGTTTTTTGTGGGTCCCGTCGGATTTTTATTTTATAATTGATTTTCTAGTAAATTCCTCCTAATTGTATTTAATTAATCAACGATTTAAAAATAATTTTATTGTGTGCATGCATGATTATACTTACGGAGGGGGGAAAAAAGTTATATTTCCTCAGAACTTGTGGTTAAAATTATTATTAGGTTTAGCTGGATTATTATGATGGCAAGTACAGTTGACTTGGTGAGGGTTCCACCCATGTAATTGAATGGTACTCCGGTAAGTTGTAGGTATATATAAGTATGTATGGAGAGTCTTAATATAATTTGATTCACCACGAGGTGCGTGTTCGGATTACCCTTATTTTATTTACTACTTTATCATCACTTTTTTACCGTAAGTACGCTTCGATATGGTTTATTGTCCACTCACAATTGTTTTAGTTTTGGTGTTCTCCATGCCGTAGCGAAACGAGGCGACGAGACTAGGAGGAGGCATCATCTTTCGCTGCGCTACATCCACGTAGGACTTTCATTAGTTTCTATAATTAAAGGTTACCTAGTTGCTATATTCCTCTCTTGGGTATTGTAAATTATTCGAGGGCTTGGTAGCTAAGTTTGGGTTGTGGTAGCTTGTGGTTGTAGCTGGACTGTTTGGTTTTGTATTTGTTTTTGTATCCTTCATCTGACAGGTAAAACACTGGTTGACCAGTTGCAGGGGAGATTCTGCCAAATTTTCGGTAGAATTCTCGTAAAGGCTTTGCTGAAATGGTGAGGGTATTTCAGGGATTGTTTTGTTAGTTCAGGTGTTGTCAGACGAGAGCAAGGCTTCTCGCGGATTTCGAGGGGAAATTCGGGAGGGGTCCTGTCATTGGAACCGCTATAAGAAAACTTTTTATAGCACTTCAGAAACACTATAAATAGAGAATTTCTATAGCACTTCAGAAACGCTATGGTAGAGGTACTACCTACCATAACATCGGTTGTTACAACGTTTTCTATAACGCTATGGTAGAATATTATAGCGTTTTTGGAGTGCTATCAATGTTTATTTGTGGCGTATGGAGTAGGCAAAGCCCTTTGGGAACGAGTTATGGAATAAATTTCGAAAAGTTACATGATATAAAAAATATCTCAAACGGATATATACCCAAGCGTAAAGTTATAACCTTTCCCAAGCATGAAATGAAAATTTAAAGTCATGACATTTTAATTTCCACTTTTTATGCCTGAGATGTAAGGAAATGAGGAGTGAAGAAGGATGGAGGAAGAATATGGTAAAAGAGATGGAGGCCAAAAATTTAGATAAAATAGTGAACAAATGAAAACTAAAAACCAAAAACCAAAACTTATTTTTTGTAATTTTTCACTTATTTATTTATTTTTCTTTCTATTTTTTACTCTTCCTTTTTTATTTCTGCATGTCCATATCACCACTCTTGTTCCTCTTTTCTAACTCTCCTATACTGACTATATGTCTCGGGCAAAAAAATAAAAACCAAAAGCAAAAAATAAAATAGTAGGGCTACCATGGACTGAAATCTGCCTGGGACCTTCTGCTACCATCCTCCGGGCGTGCCAGAACCTTCTGTATAGACAGCGGTCGTGTTTTCTGTGTCATGTCTATCGTGAGTGCAATGGTGTGGCTGAAAAATTAGCTGAGATTGTTTGTCTTGGCCCTTTGGGTTTGCTGGAACTTGTCCTCCCGCCGGTGGAAGTGTCTGATACTCTGATTTGCTTGCTCTTGATGTCGCTGGCGTGACGCGGTCGCGTTGGGTGGTGTAGTTTGCTGTTCTTCTGGGCTCCTTGCCCCGTTGTTTTACCCAAAAAAACAAAAATAGTTATCAAGTGAACCCTAAATCATCATCAAAATACCCCTAAACATTTCCTGCATACTTATTTTTTAAAGAAATAATTATAAATTAATCCAATTTTAAGATATAACATATAAGTTAGTTCATTTACCAAATTCCCTTTAAGTATTTTACTTTTTTTTTTACTTAATTGTTTTTTTAGTTTCTTAATACCCGTTATACCCTTTTAACCAACTGCTTACCTACTGCACTTATTTGTTGGAGTCTGTTTATCAGATGTGGATGAGAAATTTTCAAAATTTTCAAAATTTAAATATATTTAATTTTTAATATTTATTTTGATAAGATAATTTTTCCAAATAAATTTCCTACGGATTTCTTTTAAGAATTAACTATAAATTAACGAGTCATTTTAATCGTCCGAACTTCTTGGATACTATCTGATACTTTTGTAGGATTACAATCATACATATATTTTATTTATCTTAATTTTTTTTAGTTTTATTCCTTCTGATTATAGTCATACATGTAGAAATAAAAGTTTAGTAGGTAAATTTGATTTGTTTGATTGCGTTCACAAGTTAAATTTAGTCTTCTTGTTTATGTTTTCATCCACTTTCTGTTTTTCCTTTGGGTTCTTTTTCGTTTACTAATCCTTTCGTTCTATGAATGTTAATTTACCTAATTTACTTATTGCTGAGTAATAGGTATAGTATTCAAATGTGCATATGCAAGAATATAAGTTTTAATTTACCTATGGAAATTGTTAAGGTAATTCTATATAAGTATATTATTAAGATGGAATATAGGTTATATAGGTTAAATAGGCTATCTTACTATGCGGCAATATAGGTTAATAAATTTTCATTCATAATATGGAATTCATTCATAATAGCAGGAGGCAAATGAAAAAACTTGTTGTTTGACTTGTCAAAGATCTACAATTTTCCAATTTTCACATATGTTTGGTGTTTGAATAAGGAATGACATCGATGGTAGTATATGGTAGTATACAGCAATATAGGTTAAATTTTCATTTTTAATATTCAAAATTTAACCTACGGCAATATAATTTTTCTATATAATGGCAAAAAATATATATATAATTTTTTTATATATGAATGTACCTGCGACAGATAATAATAATAATTAATTTACCTATTATATCTTTATTTATACATGTATGACTATAATCAGAAGAAATAAAACAAAATTTTTAAAAGATAGATAGAATACATGTATGACTGTAATCTTGCAAAACTATCAGATAGTATCCAAGAAGTTTAGACAATTAAAATAACATGTAAAAAAAATATAGAATATTTAAATTTTGAAAATTTCTCATCCACATCTGATAAATAGACTCCCAAAAAATAGGTGTAATAGGTAAGTAGTCGATTAAAAGGGTATAAAGGGTATTAGGAAAATAAAAGAAGCAATAAGTAAAAAAAAAGTAAAATGCTTAAATGTAATCTAATAAATCAGTAAATGGACTAATTTATAAGTTAATTATTAAAAATTGATTAATTTATAATTAATCCTTTTTTAAAAGTCAAGTTAGTTAAAGAGTGCATTTGAATTCAAAAGGCTACCTATTACTTACGGGTATACTTTACAAAGTGTAGTGTATATTGGTTGATTTGAAAGCCCACACCACAATCACTACAAGAAGATCGAGTTTGCCCAACAAGGTTTTGCTCAACGAAGTAATTTTCGCCGAGTAAACAAGGTTTGCCCGACGAACACTAAGGCTAGCCGGGTAAACTGTTGGCGGGAAGAGCAAGATGTTGGCGTGCAAAAAAGGAAAGGTGGCCCGACGATTTGGACGATCCGTCGGGCAAGAGTATTTATAACGACGGTTATTCGTTGTCGAGTAACACTTGGCGTTGACTATATATTGCCCGACGAATCATTAAAACTTTGCCCTGCGAATGTTATACGTCGGGCAAAAGTCTAAACACACTAAATAACCCAGACGCTCTCCTTTCTTCTTCTTCTTCCTCCTCTTTGCTTCATCGATCACTCTCTGCTCTCTCTCTCTCTCACTCACTCACTCACTCTCTTTTTCTAGCTACAATCATCATCTCATCACCATTTTCACTACCAATCAAATCTTTTTTCTCTATCAATCACCAAATCTCAAATTTTAAGGTTTGATAAATTTAATTTTTTTAGTTTTGAAATTTTGATTTTTAATTAGAAACTAATTATGTTTTGTGTTGTAGGAATTTTGTGGTTGATTTGAAGGAATACTTATAAAAAGGTATGTGTGTTTACCTCTCAATTTAATTTTGTTAAGAATTTTGGATATAATTATGTTAGGAAATTTTGTATTTATTGTGGAAAATGTGTAGAAATTGTTTAGAATTTGTGGAAATTAGAAAATAGAAAATTTGTTAGGAAAATATGAAATAGAAAATATGATATGAAATTAGGAAAATGGAAAATATGTTAGGAAATTAGAAAATTTTGTTGGAAAATAGGAAAATTAAAAATATGTAATGAAATTATTGAAATTAGAAAATATGTTTGGAAATTAGAAAATATGTTAGGAAAATAGGGAAATAGAAAATATGTTAGGAAATTAGAAAATTTTGTTGGAAAATAGGAAAATTAAAAATATGTAATGAAATTATTGAAATTAGAAAATATGTTTGGAAATTTGAAAATATGTTAGGAAAAAAGGGAAATAGAAAATATGTTAGGAAATTAGAAAATATTTTAGGAAAATAGGAGATATGTTAGGAAAATAGGGAAATAGAAAATATGTACGAAAATTATTAAATTGTAAACTCTGGTTTATGCATAATTAATATATGTTTGTATTTGTGAATTTGTTGTGATATTTTTTGTAAAGCGCTTTATTTAGTTCCGACGGAGTGAAATATGTTCATATTTCATAACCGTTTATGCGAACTTAATCGAGTTGAATAACTTCGTATAATTAAATTCAATGAAAAACCTTAGACCAGTTTAAGAATCAGTGAATCAGATTGATTGACTGACTCTTAAATTGTCCATTTATTCGGACAATTTGGGGGTGCGCAACTATGGGTTGTGTAGTTGGTGATCTACGAGGTTAGGTTTCGATTGTGGGAAACTCGGTTTTTATCCCCTCAATGTTCTCCGAATGCATACTTGATATTTGTTTATAATATCTACGTCGTGCATTTGGGGAACTGTAGGGAGGTGCTGTCAAAATTTCCCTTGATCGAAACTTCGCCTCGTAGATCGCAAACTACACAGCACAGAACGTGCACTCTCAAATGGGATAGGGCCAAATCATCGGAGGCATAAGGAGACGAGTTGCTTTTGATTTTAACTTGTTCTAATTACGGGACAATGTTAACTCAATTACTTACGTTGACTCTATGATGTGAAAGCATGCACAATGGACAGATGCTGGATGCAAATGTTGGATAGATCTTCTTATCAGTATTTGGATGGGATCGACAACTTCATTGCCTTTGCACGTAGTCAATGCAGTGATGAAAGATGTATTAGGTGTCTGTGCCGTAAATGTAACAATTGCAGTTGGATGTCGTTGAATAAGGTCCAAACTCATCTGGAATGGAATGGGATCGTACACAACTACACTAATTGGACCAATTACGGTGAAGAAATATTTTCCGCATCGACATCTTCGGTTCCCGGGACTCGTCGGGACGAAAGTACTTTGGATGGGCGATGTGATAATGATCAAGTCGTTGAGTTATTAACCGATACTTTTCCTCCCGCATTGGATGATATGGACGATGAGGCACCTAGGTTGCAACCTGAAGACTCTGAGCTCCATTACGAGACATTGTTGAAAGAAGCTCAGTGCAAATTGTACCCTGGTTGTAAATCATTTTCGGTTCTAGGGGCAGTTGTGGAGTTGATGCACATGAAAGTTGAGTATAATCAAACGAACAAGCATTTTGATCACATGACGGACATCATCATCCGAATGCTCCTTGAAGACAACCGTCTACCTAAAGATCACTATAGCTCGAAGAAGCTGTTGAAGGGTCTCGGTTTAGGGTATATCAAGATCCATGCATGCAAGAACAACTGTGCATTATTTTACGGTGAATTCGAGTAGCTTGAAAAATATCCTGTGTGCAATGAGCCTAGGTTTCAAAAGAACAAGATTCCGAACAAGGTGTTGCGTTATCTTCCACTGACGCCAAGGTTACAAAGATTCTACATGTCGTCCCACACAGCCTGTGATATGAGGTGGCATAATGATGAATCCATTGATGATGATGTACTGAGGCATTCGGCCGATGGAGAGGCTTGGAAGGAATTTGATAAGATGTATCCCGAGTTTACTGCAGAGCCAAGAAATTTTAGATTAGGGCTCGCTACTGACGGGTTTAATCCGTTTGGGAGTTTTGAAAAGCCCTATAGCACTTGGTCGGTGGTTATGGTTACGTATAACTTGCCTCATTAGAGATGCATGAAGAAAGAATTCACAATCCTCAGTACTTTGATACCGGGGCCCAAATCGCCTAGTAATTCCATCGATGTGTATTTGCGGCCGTTGATTGAGTAGCTCGTGGATATGTGGGAAAATGGTGTACGAACATACGACAAGTACAGTGGAGTAATGTTCACTCTACGAGTGGCCGTAATGTGGACAATTAATTATTTTCCTGCTTATGGTATGTTCTCGGGATGGAGCACCGAGGGCTATCTTGCTTGCCCGACATGTGGACCAGACACAACGTCCTTTTGGCATGCTTCTCAAGTATGCTACTTGGGTGCGAGAAAGTTTCTGCCCTGAGATCACCGATGACAAATGCAATCTGACTCATTTGATGGCAAATCAGAGTTACGAGCTCGACCAAGGGAGATGTGCGGTGATGAGATATTATCCAAACTGAACAGTATACAAGACTTCGTCACATGAGGATTGAAACTAGTTGAATAGGAAAATTAGACAAAAAAGAGCATATTCTTCCGGTTGGCATATTGGTCGAAATTTAAAATCAGACACATCGCAGATCCTATGAACATCGAGAAGAATGTTGCTGAGAGTGTTGTGGGAATGACTTTACCCATTGAAGGCAAGTCAAAGGACACAAAAAAATCGTCTGGGTATGAAAGAAATGGGGATTCGGCCTAATTTGTGGCCAAAAGCTGTCAATGGCAAATACATCATGGCTCATCCAAGTTATACATTTACGTCGGAGAATAAGAAAAAATTTATGAAGTGGTTGCAGAGTGTGCAATTTCCTGACGGGTACACTGGTAAGATATCCCGAAGTGTTAGCACCGACGGTGGGACCATTTTAGGTATGAAGAGCCATGACTATCATGTTTTGCTACAACGACTCATTCCGATTGGTATTAGGCCTTTCTTGGAGCATGGTGTTGTTGAGACGATAGTTTATTTGTCTCAATTCTTCTAGATACTATGTGCCAGATCGTTGTTTAAGGCGCACCTCGAAGCAATTAACGAGGATATTGTCTACATCATGTACCGGCTATAGCATATATATCCACATGCATTCTTAGATGTAATGGTGCACCTACTAATACATCTGCCGGATGAGGCAAAGCTAGCTGGCCCGGTGCATTATCGTTGGATGTACCCAATCGAGAAGTATAACTTATCCCTGCTATTTGATAATATTTCCTTACTATCGTGTATATATGTGAATCATAATGTAAATTTCCTTACAGAATGTTAGGTACGTACAAGCGGTACATTCGGAACAAGACACGTCCCGAAGGCTCTATAGCGGAGGCGTACATTGCAAAGGAGGCACTGAAATTTTGAGCAATGTACCTTCGGAATGTTGAAACTTCCATCAATAGGGCGTCGCGCAACGACGATGGTGGTCAACGTCCAGAGACCCTATCTGTATTTGCCCAACCTGCACGACCATTCGGCACTAGTCCAATCTCAGAGCCGTTCAACAATAGCGACATAGAGGTGGCACATTGGTTCATACTAAACAACTGTGACGAAGTCTGGCCCCTCCACGAGCAGCACGAGGCGTTGATGAATGCCCAATTTCCTTCTAATTGGGAAGAAATTGACAAACAATTATTTCCACGTTGGTTTTCTGAGCATGTAAGTCAAATATTTTATTTGTAAATTTCTTAAATTGGTTTTAAGTTTACCAATTTCGTTTCTTGTGCGTATCTTACCAGATGGCACAGCTGAAAGACGTCAACTCGCCAAATTTCAATAAAGAATTAATGCAGTTGGCCATTGGCCCATTCTGAGGAGAAACGTACGCTGGTTGTCATGTTAATGGAGTTAAGTTCGTTTGCACAGAATGAGATGACAAATTGTCTAAGCAAAACAGCGGGTCTTCGTGCCGGGGGATGGAGAAAATGCTGATACGGGGTTCTACGACAAATTGTTAAGTGTGGTTAAGGTGTTATACGCCGACCGCAAGGAAGTCGTCTTGTTCAAGTGTCATTGGTTTCATACCAACCCAAGTATCCCAGGCAGTGTCATCAAAGCTGGTGGTTCGAGAGTGATCCCTACATCCTCGCTAGTACAGCGAAACAAGTATTCTATGTGGATGATCCAAAAGTTGGTGGTTCGAGAATAGCTGAGATGGTGAATCATAGAAACATTTGGGACTGCGATGATCGATACCATGAAGAAATAGGGAAAAAGACGATAACCAAATCGTTTACAAGGTGGATTCCTCGGCATCCACCCAAAACGTGGATGGAGTACGGACCAATGACATCATCCCACCAATTTCAATTGATGGCATTTTGATTGATCTCGAGGAATTAGAACAAATTGATAGTGATTCGGAGGAATAAAGTATTGTACACATCTTGGATGACGAGCGTGAATGGGAGGGGGAAAGCGAATCCGACACCGAATGAAAGTTGTAAATTAGAAATTTCATTTATATATGTAATATCCATCTTCAAATCAATAAATGTGATTTTTATGTATGTTTTATGATTTCATTCACAAAAGTTTCAATTAATATTTTATATATGTATTAAATGACAGGACCCATCCCGAATTTCCCTTCGAAACCCGAAAAAGGTCCTGCTCCCGTTTGACAACTTAACAAAATACCCAAAATAACCTTAAGCCCTAGCAAATAATTATGAGAATTCTGCCAAAAATCCGGCAGAATTTCCCTTTATAAACTAGCTAACCATCTTCCACCTATCAGACAAGGGATCAGATAGCACACAAAATTCCAACAACCCAACCTCTGGACGAAATATCTACCAATAATTACAAACAATCCAGCAGATTTATCAGAGCATCTAGGTAGGATAAATTAATACACAGGTAAATATCCAACTCTCGGTAAACGCGCAGTTAAACTGTAATACCTCCGCCTCTGGATCTGGCCACGTCAACTTAATAGCCTGGAGGGGATTTAAAACATCAAAATTGTGAGTGGACAAAAATAATCAATTAAAACTATTTCCGAGGAAAACATACATTTTTCCCTCTCCACGGATAAAATCATGCATGCATCACATAGAACAGTTTATAATAATAAAACATCATCTGAAAATCACCGGAATTCCATGTCCTTTAAAACCATTTGGTTGGACCTACGCAAAATCTGTATAATGAAAAATACACCGTGGTCCACAATATGGTTTGAAAATCCTCTTCACAGGAGTTTAAAATCCTTTGTAATTAACCTGGACACAAAATGTATATCAAAACTTAACATAATCAATTGTTCCCGAAATACCCTCCACACACTCGATATATCTCGAGTTGTGCAGAGCCCTGTGCTACGCTTAGACAACCTCAACAACCCGGTGGAGCAAAACCCCTCAACACCAGTGTCGGAGCCCTCGCAAACAGCGGAGCAAAACTCCTCAATACCAGTTGGAGAAAAACCTTCACCCTCGGGGACAGAAAAACCAATGAAAACCAAAATTCGTGTTTTGAAATCCTTGTTTCTTGGCCTAAGCCAAATTCATTGAAAAATCATTTATGGCCAAATCCAGTAAAATCATAAATACGGGTCTAACCCGAAACCATGGACTCCATAATTACCACATTAAAACGATATCAAAATCGAGTCCAAAAACCAGGCAATTTCTTCAAAACATATTTTCACTGAAATATGTAAAACCTGTGTCAAGTAATAAGTTCTAAATCACGGAAACATATCACAACAATATATAATATCATTTAAATCAAAGATACATTTATGCATGCATTACAATTTATAAACCAAAGTCCACTCACCGATAGCTCAATCCCGAGTCGTACGCTCCTCTGTCGTGTTTGAAGCAGTATCGCTTGTCAAAAGTAACAATCGAGATTACAAACGATATTTAGAAACCCCATATTGAAACTCACTAAACCCCGGGAAAAACCGCTCGTGTTACACCAAAACACAGCCACTTCAGACGTCCAAAACTACACCGAAACGACGTCCGATTAACCCGAAACCTGGGCCAAAAGCTTCGGAACAACGAAAACTCAAAGCCATGCGTCGCCGTGACCCCAGAAACAGTCCCACACGCCGCCATGCACCGGCGGAAGGCCGGACCATGCGGCACGCGCCGGCCACGCGCCTGCTACAGTGTCCCCACGCGCTGACCCAGTCCTAACCCGGCCCAACTCGGCCTGATCCGATCTTACTCGACCCAGTCTGACTCGACCTAACCCAGTTTACTCGACCCAACTCGATTTGACTTGACCAAACCCGGTCTTACTCGACCCGACCGGTCGCCGGTGACTTGTCGGAGAAGACGGTCGCACCGTCGTCACTGTCGCCGGAATCCACCATTTCCGACCGATCTTCAAGTTTTCCTAACTTCTTCAAAACTCAACCATTTTTCACAAATGTTATGTCTAAATTCATCTACTCAATCCCAGGAACTCAAAAAAGAACTCAAAACTCTAAACTTGTACCTATACTGGTCGGAAAGTTGATCAGAAGCCTTCGGTTCCTTTTTCCTTCGATGGGCGCCTACCGCGACTGCCTCCTTTGATGGTGGGTATGGTTGTGGTCGCGAGGAAGAGGAGAAGGTGATGGTGTGGATGAAAAGTGTCAAGGTTCCTCAAATTTGAAGGTCCGAATTCAAGTTTCTTTTGGTTTTCGGTCGGTGTCGATTTCGGTCGGTCACTGGTGTGGATGGATTGTGTAAGAACTGAGAAGACTGAACAAATATGGAGAATGGTTAGATAGTTTGGATAAATATATATATATATATATATATATATATATATATATATATATATATATCTCCCCAAAGATAAATGACCAAAATGCCCCTGCACAATCGAGACAGACAATTCCTCGCACGGTCTCCCTTTTTCATGTGCCGCCTGTCTACAAACTCGTGTGTTCGAGACTTACGCAACGGTATCTGTAAATATTGTCAAATGGCTCCACACAAAATTGACTTCCGCGCCCCCTTTAAAACCAAGGGTAATTTCATCTTTTCCAAATTAAATTACAACCATTTACGAATTAAATGTCCTAGTTGTTACAACTCACCCTCCTTAAAGAAATTTCGTCATCGAAATTCATAGCTGTCACTAGAACAAATGTGGATGTTGTGCCTGCATCAGTGCTTCGATTTCCCACGTGGCCTCTTCCACGTTCTGATTCCTCTACAAAACTTTAACCAGAGGAATAGTCTTCATGCGCAATACTTTTTCTTTCCAATCCAATATTTGCACTGGTTGCTCCTCAAAAGTTAAATCATCCCTCAGCTCAATTGGTTGTTCGTCCAATGCATGAGACTCATCATACAGGTACTTCCGGAGCATGGAAACATGAAAAACATTATGAACCTTTGACAGTTCCGGGGGTAGAGCAAGTCTGTACGCCACTAGCCCTATCCTCTCAACAATCTCATACGACCCAATGTAGCGAGGACTCAGTTTCCCTCATCTACCAAAATGTACGACTCCTTTCCAAGGGGATAATTTCAAGAAAACTCTATCTCCGACCTCAAATTCAAGATCTCTGATGGTCGGTGAAGATCCGACATGTTTCCCCATACAAACAGTGTCTCCAAATCTTTAGTGCATGCACCACTACTACTAATTCTAAATCATGCGTGGGGTAATTCAACTCATGCGGTTTAAGTTGCCTAGAAGCATAAGCTATTACCTTTCTATGTTGCATCAGCACGCAACCTATACCTCGCAATGATGCATCACTGTACACCTCAAATCCTCCGTTATCATCTGGAAGGGTTAACATTGTGGCAGAAGTTAACCTCACCTTAAGCTCTTGAAAACTTTGCTCACACTAAGCATTCCAGTCAAACTGGACCCCTTTCCTCGTCAACCGAGTTAACGGGGCGGCTATCGTAGAGAATCCGTCTACGAATCGTCGATAATATCCCGTTAAACCCAGAGAACTCCTTACCTCTGACACTATCTTTGGTTGTTCCCAATTTGCCATTACCTCAAATTTTTGGGGATCCACGCTGATACCCTCAGTAGAAATCATATGACCTAGGAATCCCACACTTGTCAACCAAAACTGACATTTACTGAACTTGGCAAACAGTTGCTTTTTCCTCAGCATATTCAGTACCCACCTCAAGTGTTTCTCATGTGCCTTAGCACTCTTCGAATATATCAAGATGTCATCGATGAACACAATCACAAACCGATCCAAATAACGTCGGAATACCCTGTTCATCAAATCCATAAATGTTTCCGGGGCATTAGTTAAACCAAAAGGCATCACCAGGAACTCATAATGCCCATAGCGGGTCCTAAAAGCTGTTTTAGGAACATCCTCCTCCCTGATCCTCAATTGATGGTACCCGGATCGAAGGTCAATTTTAGAAAAATACTTCGCCCCTTTCAATTGATCGAACAGATCATCAATTCGTGGCAAAGGATACTTATTCCGTACCGTAACCTTGTTTATCTGTCGATAGCCAATACAAAGCCTCAAACCACCATCCTTTTCTTTACAAATAATACCGGCGCACCCCAAGGTGATACCTTGGTCGAATAAATCCCATATCCACCAAGTCCTGCAATTGAGTCTTCAACTCTCATAATTCAGCCGGTGCCATTCCGTACGGTGCTTGGGATATAGGTTGGGTGCTTGGAAGAAGCTCTATGGTGAACTCAATCTCCCGGTAAGGTGGCAACCCCGGAAGATCCTCTGAAAACACATATGGAAATTCATTCACCACAGGAAGATCCTCTACTCTCACCGGAGTATCCAGAGAATCAATCACGTGAGCTAAATATCCCTCACAACCTTTCCTTAATAACTTCTCAGCCGTCAAAGCTGAGATTACTCCCGAGGGAAGTACCCTACGATCACCCTGAAATGTCAGCTCCGGCAAACCTGGACTCCGAAACACCACCCTCTTGTCAAAACAATCTATGGAGGCATAATGCATGGTTAACCAATCCATCCCCAGAATCACATCAAAATCATATATATCGAAGGGGATTAAATCTGCCTCTAACTCATATCCCTCCATTCCTACCGGACAACCGCGAATCACAAGGTTCGCCACTAGCATATCCCCGGTAGGAGTACTCATGCCCATGTCCCAACCAATCGAAGACAACTCTCTATCAACAAAAAGTGTAAAACCCCGAGAAATAAAAGAATGTGTGGCCCTGGGATTTATCAAAACACGAGCATCATGATTAAAAATAGATAACATACCCGTATCCACCTCTGGTGCTGCTCAAGCCTCTTGCTGATTCATCGCAAAAACTTGGGCCGGTGTACCAAAAGATCGACCGCGACCCCCACGTCTCCCTCTGGCCCTACTAGCCCCAATGGCCATGTTGGCCCCAATTGCCCTACTGGCCCCACTGGACTGGGCTTGGCTCCCTGTTGCATGATCAGATGCCTGCGATGTCCTCTAACTCAAATCATTAACTTCTCGGCCAAATGAACTGTTGTCCGAACGACGATGTGGACACTCTCTCTTGAAATGCCCAGGCTCCCCACAAAAGAAGCAACCAATATCACTTTGCCTTCCGCTCGACTGAAATGAAACACCACCAGACTGAGCGGATAACTGCTGTCCCTGACTGGCTCTGCCACTGCCTCCTCCCGATCCTGTACCCCCAGAAGACCCTGAACTAGAACTGCCTCTCTTAGCTGGTCCTTGACTAGAGGTTCCGGAACCCCAGGGATCCCGGCGTCGCCTGGAACCACTGAACTGCTGCTGAGCTGGCAAACTCAACTCTATTCTGGCAGCAGCATCTGCCAAAGCCCTCAAAGATGTATCTGCCACAGCAGTTACTGCTACTCGAATCTCATTCCGCAGTGCATACTCAAACCACCGGCATTTATCCCTCTCTGTCACCACAAGAGCCGGTACAAAACGTGATAACTCAAGAAATTGTTACTCATATTGTGCCACTTTCTTATCCCCCTGCTGTAACTGCAGGAACTTAACCTCTCTGGCATCTCGATAAGAACGAGGATAAAACTGTTCGAGGAAGCGCTCCCGGAAAGTCTCCCAAGTAAAGGTACGGACATCCCAGTCGGTCTGCTGCAAGGCATGCCACCAGGGGTATGCATAACCACCCAAAAGAAATGTTGCTAATCGCACCCTACCCTCCGGAGGGCACCTCATAACAGCAAACACTCGTTCCAAACGAGTAAGCCACTCAACCGCATCCTCCGGCCTAACTCACCCGTAAATACGGTCGCCCCCAACCTCTGGGCTCGCTCAATATCAGACACCTCAGTAGTAGTCCTACCTTGAAGTACCGTAGTCAAAGTCTGACCCAATTGATCCAGGGTATGCCTCAAATCCGACTCTCATACGGGTTTAGGTGTTTCCACACTATTTCCAGACCGTTGACGGGGCTCGCGTCTCGAAGGCATTACGCTGAAAGATCCATAAATCACCAATAACACAATAAGATGTACACTAAGTGTAGGGTCTACAGGAATTTAAACCTAGTGCTCTGATACCAAGTTGACAGGACACATCCCGAATTTCCCCTCGAAATCTGAAAAAGGTCCTGCTCCCGTCTAACAACTTAACAAAATACCCAAAATACCCTTAAGCCCTGGCAAACAATTATGAGAATTCTACCAAAAATCCGGCAGAATTTCCCCTTATAAACTAGCTAACCGTCTTCCACCTGTCAGAAAAAGGATCAGATAGCACACAAAATTCCAACAACCCAACCTCTGGACGAAATATCTACCAATAATTACAAACAATCCAGCAGATTTATCAGAACATCTAGGTAGGATAAATTAATACACAGGTAAATATCCTACTCTCGGTAAACGCACAGTTAAACTGTAATGCCTCCGCCTCTGGATCTGCCCACGTCAACTCAATAGCCTGGAGGGAATTTAAAACATCAAAATTGTGAGTGGACAAAAATAATCAATTAAAATTATTTCCGAGGAAAGCATACCTTTTTCCCTCTCCACGGATAAAATCATGTATGCATCACATAAAACAGTTTATAATAATAAAACATCATCTGAAAATCACCGGAATTCCATGTTCCTTTCAAAAACCATTTGGTTGGACCTACGCGAAATCTGTTAATGAAAAACTCACCATGGTCCACAATATGGTTTGAAAATCCTCTTCACAGGAGTTTAAAATCCTTTGTAATTAACCTGGACACAAAATGTATATCAAAACATAACATAATCAATTGTTCCCGAAATACCCTCCACACACTCGATATATCTCGAGTTGTGCAGAGCCCTGTGCTACGCGTAGACAACCTCAACGACCCGGCGGAGCAAAACCCCTCAACACCAGTGTCAGAGCACTCACAACCAGCGGAGCAAAACTCCTCAATGCCAGTCGGAGAAAAACCTTCACCCTCGGGGACAGAAAAACCAGTGAAAACCAAAATCCTATTTTGAAATCCTTATTTCTTGGCCTAAGCCAAATTCATTGAAAAATCATTTATGGCCAAATCCAGTAAAATCATAAATACGGGTCTAACCCGAAATCATGGACTCCATAATTACCACATTAAAACGATATCAAAATCGAGTCCAAAAACCAGGCCATTTCCTCAAAACACATTTTCACTGAAATATGTAAAACTTGTGTCCAGTAATAATTTCTAAATCACGGAAACATATCACAACAATATATAATATCATTTAAATCAAAGATACCCTTATGCATGCATTACAATTTATAAACCAAAGTCCATTCATTGATAGCTCACTCCCGAGTCGTACGCTCCTCTGCCGTGTTCGTAGCAGTATCACCTGTCAAAAGTAACAATCGGGATTACTAACGATATTTAGAAACCCTATATTGAAACTCCCTAAACCCCGAGAAAAACCGCTCGCTTTACACCAAAATGCAGCCACTTCAGACGTCCACAACTACCCCGAAACGACGTCCGATTAACCCGGAACCTTCACCAAAAGGTCCTGAACATCGAAAACTCAAAGCCACGCATCGCCGTGACCCCAGAAATGGTCCCACGCGCAGCCACGCACCGACGGAAGGCCAAACCACGCGGCACGCGCCTGCTACAGTGTCCCTATGCGATGACCCGGTCTAACCCGGCCTAACCTAGCCTGACCGGTCCGACTCGACCCGGTCTGACTCGACCTGACCCGATCTACTCGACCCATCCCAGTTTGACTTGACCAAACCTAGTCTGACTTGACCCGACCGATAGCGGCGACTTGCCGGAGAATATGACCGTGCCGCCGTCGCCGTCGCTAGAATCCACCATTTCCGGCAGATCTTCAAGCTTTCCTAACTTCTTCAAAACTCAACCGTTTTCACAAAGTTTATGTCTAAATTCATCTACTCAATCCCAGGAACTCAAAAATGAACTCAAAACTCTAAGCTTGTACCTGTACTGGAAAGTTGATAGGAAGCCTTCGGTTCCTTTTTCCTCCTATCGGCGCCTCCTGCGACTGCCTCCTTCGGTGGTGGGTATGGTTGTGCTCGCGAGGAAGGGGTGAAAGTGATGATGTGGATGAAAAGTGTCAAGGTTCCTCGGATTTGAGGGTTCGAATTCAAGTTTCTTTTGGTTTTCGGTCGGTGTCGGTTTCAGTCGGTCACGGGTGTGGATGGATTGTGTAAGAACTGTGAAGATTGAACAAATATGCAGAATAGTTAGATTGTTTGGATTATACTATATATATATATATATATATATATATATATATATATCTCTCTCTCTCTCTCTCTCTCCCAAAGAAAAATGACCAAAATGCCCCTACATAATCGAGACCGACAATTCCTCGCTCGGTCTACGTTTGATGTCCTCATCCTTGAATCGTCTTCCTAACATTTCAACTTATTTGATAAAATAGTGTATACAACAAACAATTAATTATAACAAATAAAAAAAATAAAAAAATTTAACTAAATATAATTTGAATTTATAAAAACTAACAGACATTTGCCCGACGAATATACTGTTACATCCGTTGGGAAAATGCTTCAAATATCAGCAGTGTGTGTTTCTCTGTTCGGTGGGCTGTTGCCGAACTGGGAGATTTTGCCCGACGAATATTCATCTATATCCGTCGGGCAACATATACCAGATTCAATTTACATTTATTTATTAAATAACTTTTTAAAATTAATTACAAGATGAAATGGACCGGTCTAACTTTCCACATTTATGGCAGGTACTCATAGATCGCCTACGCGAAAAATGAACCAATTTGGAAATCCCGGGATTAGGTAACGGTGCACGACGATTCAACGGTTACACAACGTTTCTTCATGATCGGACGGCTTGAAATCCTCAAAACATCAAGCTTTTCGATGGGCGAGATCTAGGCACGTAAAATCAAAAAATGAACGGTTAGATCTGTAAAATTCAATCGTTTGAATATCAATAGAACCAAAACTTCGAAAATTGTTTTGAACTTTCCTTCAAGTGTTTAAACTCCTTGATGAATATGCTTATTTTCCGATTTTTAATAATTTACAAATTGAAATGAACCGAACTAACCATCCACATTTATGGTAGCTACTCATAGATCGCCTACGCGAAAAATTACCCAATTTGGAAATCCCGGGATTAGGTTACGGTGCGTTACGATTCAACGGTTACACAACATTTCTTCACGATCGAACGGCTTGAAATACTCTAAACATAAAGATTTTTGACGAGTGAGGTCTACAGACTTAAAACCAAAAATTGAACGGTCCCGATGTTGAAAATTCTATCGTCGGACCTAGTTTTCAGATCACTCATAAACACAACATCATAAGACTTAAGCCTGACAAAGTAAACTATTCGTTGGGCAATATGTAAGTATTCTCCGGGCAATATGTAAGTATTCGTCGGGCAACAATAGAAACGTCGTCGGGCTACGTAAATAAAACGCGCAATGTTTTTCCTCGAAAATTTCAAACATTCCGCCAAAATGTTCGCGAAAGCTCAAACTTACCACGTATTATTGCCCGACGAATATGTAAAATGTTACTCAACAGATATTCACCACTTGCGTTTACCCGACGAAGCTTTTAAACGGTTGTCCGACGGACATTCTGCCAAAATTTTCGCGAAATCTCAAACTTACCACGTTTCCACTGCTTATTGTTGCCCGACGAATATGTAAATCGTTACCCGACAAATATCCACCGCTTGTTATTACCCGACGAATCATTAAAAAGGTTGGCCGACGACCATGTTCGTCGGGCAAGGTCATTCAGACAGATAAATCAGACCGACTTTTCTTCTCCTTCAAACTCCTTCATTTTCCTGTTTTTTCTCCCGAACCCGCATCTCTCTGCAACTCACACTCCCGCCCTCACTCCAACCGTTCCAGTCGCCGAAACTCCAGCCCTTTCTCGCTCTCTCCCACTCAGACTCCAGCCCTTACTCCGCCACCCTAGCAAGCTCTCACCCGTCGCTCTCTCACCGACGTTAGGTGTCGCTGCCGCCCCTATCCTCACCGGAAGTTTCTTCAAGGTCGAACTCATTGTCCCTTTCTCTCTCTATTTTTAATGTAGATTGGTTATTGTTAATTTTGATTGGTTAAATTTTAATTTTGGTTTGGATTTAAATTTTGTTTGGATATTATGAAATTGTATTGAAAATGGAATTTAAATTTGGATTTGATTATTGCAGATTGTGCATTTTGTCAAATTTGCAGATTGAGAATTTAGGGGGATTAGTTGAATATTGTGATTTTGGATTGGATTGGAATATAAATATTGTTTGGTATAATGTTGAATTTTTGAAGATTTGTTTGGATTGTAATATAATAGTTGAAGATTTGTTGAAATTTTGATGTTTGGTATAATGTTGAAATTGGTATAATGTTATGAATTTTGCATATGATTTTTGTTATGATTTTGGATATGAATTTTATGTGAATTTTGGATAATCGAAAATTTTATGAATTTTGGATATTTGAATTTAAAAAAATTTATGTGAATTTTTGATATGGTGTAGGATATGTGAATTTTGGATATGTGAGTTTTATAAATTTTTAATATGTGAATTTTATGATTTGGATATTATTATTGTATGTTTGGATTAATTTGTAAGTTTGATTTTATTCCCGAAATTTGGATTTTGAAATTTAGGTATAATGTTGTAAATTTTGAGTTTAGTACTTTTGGATTAATTTGTATTTTAGGTTTAATTTTCGTTTGTGTTGGTTTTATTTTAAAAAAATTAGAATTTGGTGGTTTTAGTTTTTAGATACCAATTTACTAATTTTTAATAAATAAAAAATCTGGTTTATTTTTTTTTATTGGAATAAAAAAATGTTGGTTATTTTTAAATGTGGTTTTGTTTTTATTTTTTGAATTTATATTTAATATTAAAAATGTTTGGGTTTTTTTTATTAATTAAAAATATGTTGGTTAATTTATATTAATTATTTTATATTTCTTATTGTAGATGCGCATTGTCTCCTTAATCCACGTCTAGGACCCGCTCCTGGGCCCTGATCCCGTTGATGATCATGCGCCGGAGGAGCACCGCCCGCCCCCGCCCCCCCCCCTAACTCGGTTGCGCTCAACAACGGCGTCAGTTCAAGCACCGTTCTCGAATCATCAGTGACCCGATGCCCGATCGGCTCGTCGACAGCACATCAAGAAACGTGGGGAACCCCGTACCAACCCCCAACCCCCACAGGACGACGACGGAGCAGACGATCCGGCGACTAATGTCGGAGCACTCCCTAAGGGTAAGTTGATTATTTTGTTTATTTAAATAATCATTTTTATTTGTTACACAATTTATGTACGGATGTTCATCGAATTTGCAGGGAAGTCGGTGAACCTGCGCGGGATAAATCGGGGTTTGACATCCCAGCGGATTTGCAGAACAACGAATGCAAAGATACTGGTGGTGTACGTGTCGCGCCTCTAGTCCGCGCCGGTAAAAATCCACAGCCTCCTTGTGCATGACGTTGGTGTGATTCTTCGCACCAAGTCCCTGATGATGGGGGAGACTTTCATAACCCAACCCCCGGAAGAGATCACGCGTTGTTGGGGAGAGTTATCGGTACATGTTTCTCCATTTTTTTACATTAATTTCATTTTTTAAAATTATTTTACTAACTTTAATAATTTATTGCATATCAATTTTGAGTTCAACTTGGAGGACGTCGACGTCAGTAGATACCTGAGACACCACTGGTAGTTACGGTACGCCGACTGGAAGTACGAGCTGCACAAGTACTACAAGAGCTGGCCTTCCCCGGAGGAAGCTCGGGCAAATCCTCCAGAGGAGTTGGACGGGCCGAAACTAGTAGGGTGGTTGTGGTTGTGCGACCATTTTGTGTCCCCCACCTATGTGGTACGTATTATCCACCTAGTTAAATTATTTATTTATTTTTTATGTTATTTTCCATTTGAAAATATAATTTTTGTTTTTACGAATGAACAGCGGAAATCGGTTGCCAACACATCAAACCGGGGAGAGAAGAAATTCAACCACCACAGGGGGGTCGCGATCCTTATCAGCCTGGCAGGAGGATCGGCGCATCGCCGGGTCGATGTTCCCGGAGGTGGATGCCTGGGGGCAAGTGTACACAGGACGGGGCGACCAAGAGGCTGACAAAATTCACGTAAGTTTATTTTTTGAAGATTAAACCTTAATTTTTAATTTGATAATTATATTTCTAATTAATATTTATTTGAATTTGTAGGAGGCGATGGAGCAAGACGTCCAGCAGACACAGGCTGAGCTCACACAACAGCATCCCGAAGTGCCGGTGGAGCAGCAGCTCCCGAATCCCCAGATGTCGATCACCATCCTAGAGCGACGACTAGGGAGGCGTCCAAGGAAGATCGTTCGGGGGGCGGGCGACGGGATAGGGCAGGATGTCTCCAGTCACTCATCGAGTTCATCTTGGAGAGCCAATCCCGAGGTGATGTCGAATCTCAAGAGAAACTACGAGTTATTCCAGGCCGAAAATGCTGAGATCAAGGCTCAATACGTGCAGATCCATACCCAAAACGTGGGGATCAAGGTCGTCCTTGCCAAGGTGCTTGACCGCTTGGGTGAGCGTGGACTGGATGAGCTTCTGTCACAGCCTCAGCCCTCGTCCTAACAGCCTGCCCAGGATCTCGACCACTCTGGTCCGTCGCCGAGTAGTTAGAATGTAATATGTAAAATGTTGCCTTAGTTTTATTTATGTAAAAACATAACATTAATTTTTATAAATTTTTTTTTTTTTTCATTTGATTCGTTTTATTCTTTTAATTGTATTTAAAAAAAATATTTTTATTTTAATTATATATTTTTATTTAATTAAATAAATTATTAAAACTTTTAAATATTAAGATTTGGCCCGACAAACAATCGGTTCGTCGGGCAAAGTATTAACTTCGCCCGGTGAAACTTTTTCGCCGGGCAAAATATATTGACTTTTTGATTGCTCGACAACTCATTTGCGACGAATGGATCCGCCTGGCAAGATTTAAATTGCTCGACGAATTTACTGTTGTCGTCGACTAACCTCAATCACGACGGCAATAGCCCGACGACAGTAATCCGACGGAAGTTGCGCGATGAAGAATCGCCGAGGTTAATGTTGCTCGACGAACACATTTCGTCGGGCAACCCTGTTTTTCTTGTAGTGAATGGAGAGAATCGTGGACACTATATTTTCAAATAATTGATAAGGCTCAATTATTTCATATTCCACCACTACAAGAAAATCGCAGTAGCCGACTAACTTTCGCCCGACGGACAATATCTCGCGGGGTAAGGTCATATTGCCCGACGGACATTTACAGTCGCCGGGTAACAAGTTGGCGGGAAGAAAAAACCGTTGACGCGCAAAATTGGACATTGTTACCCGACGATGTGGACTACCCGTCGGGTAACATAGTAAACAACGACGACCAATCGCCGTCGGGTAATATTACCCTGCGAATACTATTCGTCGGGCAACTGTCTAAACACTCTAAATACCAGAGTCTGTTTTTTTTTCTTCTTTCTATCTTCTTCCTCCTCTCTGCTTCTCATCCTTCTCTCTGCTCTCTATCTCTCCCTCTCACTCATTCACTCTCTTTATATACCTATTATTATCATCTCATCACCATTTTCATTACCAACAAATCCTTTTTCTCTATCAATCATCAAATATCAAATATTAAGGTATGAAAATTTTATTTTTTTGAAATTTTTATTTTTGAATAGGAATTAATTATGTGTTGTGTTGTAGAAATTTTGTAGTTAATTTGAAGGAATACTTGTGAAAAGGTATGTGTGTTTAACTCTGAAATTAATTTTGTTAAGAATGTTGGATATAATTATGTTAGGAAATTTTGTATTTATTGTGGAAAATGTGTAGAAATTTTTGAGAATTTTTGGAAATTAGAAATTAGAAAATTTGTTAGGAAAATATGAAAATAGAAAATATGTTATGAAATTAGGAAAATAGAAAATATGTTATGAAATTAGGAAAAAAGAAAATATGTTAGGAAATTAGGAAATTTTGTTGTAAAATAGGAAAATTAAAAATATGTAATGAAATGATTGAAATTAGAAAATATATTTGGAAATTAAGAAAAATGTTAGGAAATTAGGGAAATATAAAATATGTTAGGAAAATAAGGAAATAGAAAATATGTTAGGAAATTAGAAAATTAGAAAACATTTTAGGAAAATAGGAAAAAAAAATATGTAATGAAATTATTAAAATTCGATATTATGTTTGGAAATTAGAAAATATGTTAGGAAAATAGGGAAATAGAAAATATGTACAAAAATTATAAAATTTAAAACTGTGTTTTATGCATAATTTATATATGTTTGTATTTTTGAATTTGTAGTGATATTTTTTTTTTAAACGCTTTATTTAGTTCCGACGGAGTGAAATACATTCATATTTCATAACAGTTTATGCGAAGTTAATCGAGTTGATTAACTTCGTATAATGAAATTCAATGAAAAACCTTATACCCGTTTGAGAGTCAGTATATCCGATTGATTGACTGACTCTTGAATTGTCCATATATTCGGACAGTTTGGGGGTGCGCAACTATGTGTTGTGTAGTTGGCGGTCTACGTGGTTAGGTTTCGATTGTGGGAAATTCGGTTTGTATCCCCTCAATGTTCTTCGAATGCATACTAGATATTTGTTTATAATATCTACGTCGTGCATTTGGGGAACTGTAGGGAGATGCTGCCGAAATTTCCCTCGATCTGAACTTAGGCTCGTAGGTCGCAAACTACACAGCACAAAACGTGCACTCTCGAATGGGATAGGGCCAAATAACCGGAGGCATAAGGAGAAGAGTTGATTTTGATTTTAACTTGTTCTATTTACTGGGCAATGTTAACTGAATTGCTTATGTTGACTCTATGTTGTGAAAGCAGGCACAATGGACAGAGGGTGGATGCAAATGTTTGATAGATCTTCTGATCAATATTTGGATGGGATCGACAACTTCATTGCCTTTGCACGTAGTCATTGCAGTGATACAAGATGTGTCAGGTATTTGTGCCGTAATGTAATAATTGTGTTTGGTTGTCGTTGAATGAGGTCCAAACTCATCTGGAATGGAATGGAATCGTACACAACTACACTAATTGGATCTATCACGGTGAAGAAATATTTTCGGCATCGACATCTTCGGTTCCCGGGACCAGTAGGGACGAAAGTGGTTTGGATGGGCGATGTGATAATGATCCAGTCGTTGAGTTATTAACCGATGCTTTTCCTCCGGCATCGGACGATATGTAAGATGAAGCACCAAGGTTGCAACCGGAAGACTCTGATCTCCATTATGAAAGATTGTTGAAAGAAGCTCAGCGCGAATTGTACCCCGGTTGTAAAGCATTTTCAGTTCTAGGGGCAGTTGTGGAGTTGATGCACATGAAAGTTGAGTATAATCAAACGAACAAGCATTTTGATCACATGTTGGACATTATCATCCGAATGCTCCCTGAAGACAACTGTCTGCCAAAAGATCATTATAGCTCGAAGAAGTTGTTGAAGGGGCTTGGTTTAGGGTATATCATGATCCATGCATGCAAGAACAACTGTGTTTTGTTTTACGGTGAATTCGAGCAGCTTGACAAATGTCCTGTGTGCAATGAGCCTAGGTTTCAAAAGAACAAGATTCCTAACAAGGTGTTTCGTTATTTTCCACTGAAGCCAAGGTTACAAAGATTCTACATGTCGTCTCACACAGCCCGTGATATGAGGTGGCACAAGGATGAACGCATTGATGATGATGTACTGAGGCATCCGGCGGATGGAGAGACTTGGAAGGAATTTGATAATATGTATCCCGAGTTTGCTGCAGAGCCAAGAAATGTCAGATTAGGGCTCGCTACTGACGGGTTTAATCCGTTTGGGAGTTTTGCAAAGCCCTATAGCACTTGGCCGGTTGTTATGGTTCCATATAGCTTGCCACCTTGGAGATGCATGAAGAAAGAATTCACAATCCTCAGTACTTTGATACCGGGGCCCAAATCGCCGAGTAATTCCATCGATGTGTATTTGCGGCCATTGATTGACGAGCTCGTGGATTTGTGGGAAAATGGTGTCCGAACATACGACAAGTGCAGTGGAGAAATGTTCACCCTACGAGCGGCCGTAATGTGGACAATTAATGATTTTCCTGCTTATGGTATGTTATCGGGATGGAGCACCAAGGGATATCTTGCTTGCCTGACATGTGGACCAGACACAACGTCCTTTTGGCACGCATCTAAGGTATGCTACTTGGGTGTGAGAAGGTTCTGCCCTGGGATCACCGATGGCGAATGCAATCTGACTCATTTGATGGTAAATCAGAGTTAAGAGGTCGACCAAGGAATCAAGTACTGTACATATGTCGGATGACGAGCATGATTGGGGAGGGGGGGGGGGGGGGGGGGGGGGGGGGAAACGAATTCGAATGAAGCGTTGTAATTTCAAAATTTCATTCATATATGAAATATCCATCTTCAAATCAATAAATTTTATTTTTATGTATGTTGTATGATTTCATTGAAAAAAATAGTTTTTTTACTTTCTTAAAGTGAGGAAACCATACATGCCCTCCACAAAATACGCAACTTCAAACTAAATGAAGGTGGCAGATTTAGTACAATATTTTGATGAAAAGTCAATTTTTACTCTTTAATGCAATGTCAAAAAAATTGAACCAAACTTTCATATTAACCTAATAAGATACAACAATTTAGTATAACAGATGTTACCCGACGGATAATTTATCAGTTACCCGACGACAGAATCCTTAACATAACCCGACGGTTTCGTATGAATCGTCGTCGGGTCTGATTTAGTTAATTAAATTTACAGTTTTATTAGACATGTTACCTGACGGAATATGTCTGGTTTACCCAACGACAGACTAAGTAAGGTTACCCGACGGATATATAAGAAGGTTCGTCGGGTCGGATTTAGTTGATTAAATTTTCAATTTGTTACCCGACGGATAATGTATGGGTTACCCGACGGCAAGCTCCGTATAAATACCCGACAGAGATATTTTCACATTCGTCTGGTTGGATTTAGAGTATTAAATTTACAATTTTATTGTAACTGTTACCCGACGGATAATGTATGGGTTACCCGACGACCAACTCCGTATACATACCCGACGGATATGAATCTCCGTCGGGTCAGATGTATTTGATTAAATTTACAATTTTTATTACACATCTATTTACCATATTAACAACTTTACATTTTTTTTTTACTTCCGATTTTCAAAAACTTAAAAATTGAAACTGACCGATCTAACCGTCCACATTTATGGTCGGTACCCAAAGATCATCTGCGAGAAAAATTTCCCCAATTGGAAATCCCGGGATTAGGTAACGGTGCGCGACGATTCAACGGTTACAGAACATTTCATCACGATCGAAAGGCTTGAAATCCTCAAAACCTCAAGATTTTTTACGGGCGACATCTAGCCACGTAAAACCACATAGTGAACGGTTAGATCGCTCAATTTCATTCGTTTGAATAATAGAACCAAAAATTCAAAAAATGTATTGAAGTTTCCTTCAAGAGTTTAACCTCCTTGGGCGATATGCTTGTTTTCCAATTTTCAAAAACATAAAAATTGAAACTGACCGATCTAACCGTCCACATTTATGGTCGGTACCCATAGATCATCTGCGAGAAAATTTTCCCAATTGGAAATCCCGGGATTAGCTAACGGTGCGCGACAATTCAACGGTTACAGAACGTTTCATCATGATCGGAAGGTTTGAAATCCTCAAAACCTCAAGATTTTTTACGGGCGACTTCTAGCCATGTAAAACCACATCGTGAACGGTTAGATCGTTCAATTTCATTCGTTTGAATATCAATAGAACCAAAAATTCAAAAAATTTATTGAAGTTTCCTTCAAGAGTTAACCTCCTTGGGCGATATGCTTGTTTTCCGATTTTCAAAAACTTAAAAATTGAAACTAACCAATCTAACCGTCCACATTTATGTTCAGTACCCATAGATCATCTGCGAGAAAAATTTCCCCAATTGGAAATCCCGGGATTAGGTAACGGTGCGCGACGATTCAACGGTTACAGAACGTTTCATCACGATCGGAAGGCTTGAAATCCTCAAAACCTCAATATTTTTTATGGACGACATCTAGCCACGTAAAACCACATAGTGAACGGTTAGATCGCTCAATTTCATTCGTTTGAATAATAGAACCAAAAATTCAAAAAATGTATTGAAGTTTCCTTCAAGAGTTTAACCTCCTTGGGCGATATGCTTGTTTTCCAATTTTCAAAAACATAAAAATTGAAACTGACCGATCTAACCGTCCATATTTATGGTCGGTACCCATAGATCATCTGCGAAAAAATTTTCCCCAATTGGAAATCCCGGGATTAGCTAACGGTGCGCGACGATTCAACGGTTACAGAACGTTTCATCATGATCGGAAGGTTTGAAATCCTCAAAACCTCAAGATTTTTAACGGGCGACTTCTAGCCATGTAAAACCACATAGTGAACGGTTAGATCGTTCAATTTCATTCGTTTGAATATCAATAGAACCAAAAATTCAAAAAATTTATTGAAGTTTCCTTCAAGAGTTTAACCTCCTTGGGCGATATGCTTGTTTTCCGATTTTCAAAAACATAAAAATTGAAACTAACCGATCTAACCGTCCACATTTATGGTCAGTACCCATAGATCATCTGCGAGAAAAATTTCCCCAATTGGAAATCCCGGGATTAGGTAACGGTGCGCGACGATTCAACGGTTACAGAACGTTTCATCACGATCGGAAGGCTTGAAATCCTCAAAACCTCAAGATTTTTTACGGGCGACATCTAGCTGCGTAAAACCACATAGTGAACGGTTAGATCGCTCAATTTCATTCGTTTGAATATCAATAGAACCAAAAATTCAAAAACATTATTGAAGTTTCCTTCAAGAGTTTAACCTCCCTGGGCGATATGCTTGTTTTCCGATTTTCAAAAACTTAAAAATTGAAACTGACCGATCTAACCGTCCACATTTATGGTCGGTACCCATAGATCATCTCCGAGAAACATTTCCCCAATTGGAAATCCCGGGATTAGGTAACGGTGTGCGACGATTCAACGGTTACACAACGTTTCTTCACGATCGGACATTTTGAAATCCCCAAAACATCACAATAATGATAGATTGGGTTTTAGGCATATAAAACCAAACTTTAAACGGTCCTGATGTTGCATATATTTTCGCCGGACTTGGTTTTCGGATTAATTCCAAAAACGGCATCAGGAAGGTCATGCCCGACGGATATTTCAACATTTCCGTCGGGTAACTTCAATTAATCGTCCAATTTTTGAAAATTTCAATTTTCCGCCTAATTTTTCGCTAAATCTCAAATTTGCCGCTTGGTGTTACCCGACGAATAATTAACATTGCCGTCAGGTAACCTCAAGTTATCGTCCAGTTTTTTTAAAATTTCAATTTTCCGCGTAATTTTCCGCGAAATCTCAAATTTGCCGCTTTGTTTTCCCCGACGAATGAGTTACCGTTGCCCGACGGGTCCGACCGACTTAATTTTCGCGGATTCTCAAGAGTCCCCCGTTTTGTTGCCCGAGGGAGTATAAAGGTATAACCCGAGGGATATTCGACAATCATCCTTACCCGACGGGTGGAATTACTGTTACCCGACGGACGGCAGACCTAATATTCCGTATTTCGATGATGCTATTGCCTGACGGAGTGTTAAAAGTTACCCGACGTGTTTATTTCATTGTTACCCGACGGGTGGTGAAACGTTACCCAACGCAAGAAACCTTTTTCTTATGCCCGACGGGTTATTAAAGTTTTAACCGACGGATATATCCGTCGGGTTATACCAATCAGATACATAAATCAGACCGAGGCTTCTTGTTCTTCCTTCTTCTTCATTTTTTGGATTTCTTTCTGCTTTGGTTTTTCTTAAGTTTCCATTGAAGCGCCACTTGCATCTACCTCTCCCTCAAGCAGTCAAGGACGCCTTGCATCTTCCACTTGCATTTCCTATCGGCTCCGCTCTCCCAAACAGTCAAGGACACTGTTTTTGTCCACGGAGGTTTGCCGTCACCGCCGCTCCCCTCACCGAGGTTTGCCGTCGCCGCCGCTCTCCTTGTTAATGTTAATGTTAATTTTGATATATTGTTTATTGTTAATTTGGATATATTGGTTTATTGGTTTATTGTTTATTGTTAATTTGGATATATTGGTTTATTGGTTTATTGTTTATTTGTTTATATTGGTTTATATTGGATATATTGGTCTATTGTTAATTTTGATTTGAAAAATGAATTTATGAAATTGGATATTATTATTGTTAATGATTATGTATATATTTATGTTTGGATATATATATTTGTTAAGGTATATATAATAGTTGAAGATTTCTTGAAATTTTGATGTTTGGTATAATGTTGAAATTGATATAATGGTATGATTTTTTATATGGTATTTATGTGAAATGTATGAATCTTGGGTATTTGAATTTTAAAAACAATGATGGGAAATTTTGATATGGTGTAGTGTAAGTGGATTTTGGAATTATGTGTTTTATAAATTTTTAATTTGTGAATTTTTGGATTTGGATATTATTAGTATATGTTTGGATTAATATGTAAGTTTGATTTTGGTCCCGAAATTTGGATTTAGGAATTTAGGTATAATGTTGTGAATTTTGAGTTTAGTACGCTTGAATTAATTAATTAGTTGTTTAAGTTTAATTTTCGTTTGTGTTGGATTTATTTTAAAAAATTAGAATTTGATGGTTTTAGTTTTTAGATACCAATTTACTAATTATTACTAAAAAAAATTGATGCTTTATTTATTTATGTTTATTGGATTTATAAAATGTTGGTTAATTTTAAATGTTATTTTGTTTTTATTTTTTGAAATTAATATTTAATATTTAATATTAAAAATGTTTGCTTTCTTTTTTATTTAATTAAAAGTATGTTCTTTAATTTTAAATTAATTAATTTATATTGTTATTGTAGATGTCGCATCGCACCTTAATCATATCTAGGACTCGCCCTTACCCGGATCCTGTTGATGGTCATGAGCCGGAGGAGGCAGCCCCTGACTCAGTTGCCTCAACAGCGGCGTCGGTTCATGCACCCCTATCAGTCTATCAGCGACCGGGTGCTCGATCGGCTCGTAGACAGCATAGCAAGAAACGGGGGGAACCCCGTACCGACCCCCGACCCTCACAGGACGACGTCGAAGGAGACGAAATGGGGCCTAATATCGGAGCACTCCCTAAGGGTAAGTTTATTATTTTGTTTATTTAACCAATCGTTTTTATTTGCTACTCATTTTATTTATCAATGTTCATCGAATTTGCAGGTAGGTCAGTGAATGTGCGCGGGATCAACCGAGGTTTGACATCCCAGCGTATTTTTAGGACGACAAATGCAAAGATACTGGTGGTATACGTGCCACGCCTCCGGTACGCGCCGGTCAAAATTCACAGCCTCCTAGTTCATGACATTGGTGCGATTCTTCGCACCAAGTCACTAATGATGGGGGAGACTTTCCGAACCCAAACCGCAGTGGAGATCTCGCGTTGTTGGGGAGAGTTATCGGTATGTTTTTTTCCCATTTTTAACATTAATTTCATATTTTTTAATTATTTTTTGAACTTTAATATTTGATTGCAGATCAATTTTGAGTTCGACTTGGAGAACGTCGAGCTCAGTAGGTACCTGTCCCAACACTGGCAGTTACGGTACGCCGACTGGAAGTACGAGCTCCACAAGTACTTCTTGACTTGGCCTTCTCTGGAGGAAGCTCGGGCAAATCCTCCGGAGGAGTTAGACGAACCGAAACTGCCAGGGTGGTTGAGGTTGTGCGACCATTTCATGTCACCCACTTATCTTGTACGTATTATCTATCTAATTAATTAAATTATTTAATTTTTATGTTATTTTCCATTTTCAAATCTAATTTTTGGAAATCCCGAATGAATAGCGGAAATCGATTGCCAAAAAATTGAACCGGGGGGCAAAGAAATTCAACCACCATGGGGGGTCGCGATCCTTATCGGCCCGGCAGGAGGATCGGCGCATCGCCGGGTCGATGTTCCCAGAGGTGGATGCCTGGGGGCAGGTGTATGCTGGACGGGGGGATGAAGAGGCTGATCGAATTCACGTAAGTTTATTTCCTTCTAATTAAACATTTTTTCTTAATTTCATAATTATTTTTCGAATTAATATTTATTCGAATTTGTAGGATGCGATGGTGCAAGACGTCCAACAGACACAAGCTGAGGTCACCCAACAGCATCCAGATGTGCCTTTGCATCAACAGCTCCCTAATGTCGACATGTCGATCGCTATTCTGGAACGACGACTAGGGAGGCGCCCAGGGAGGGTCGTTCGGGGAACGGGCGACGGGATTGTGCGGGGTGTCTCGACTTAATCGTCGTCTTCATCTCGGGTAGGCTCCCAGGAGACGTCGGATCGTATGAGAAATCTCGAGGCCGAAAATGCTATGATCAAAGCCCAATATGCGGAGATTCAAGCTGAAAACCAACATATCAAGAGCACCCTTGACAACATCCTTCAACGTTTGGGTGATCGTGGATTGGATGATATTTTCTCACCGCCCAACCAACCGCCCCCTCAGGATCCCGGCTATTTTGACAACTCTACTAATTCTTAGAGTATATATAAAGTATTTTTATACTCTTAATGATGTCCAAAAATTACATTATTTTTTTAATATTAATTTAATTTAATTTTTATTCTTTATATTAATTTTTAATTAAATTTTTTATTGTTGATTATTTAATTTAATATTTTATTTTCAATATAAAGAGGAGGTTGCCCCACGAATTCTGTACATGTTACCCGACGAATTGTAAAAATACACGCGACGAATGGGGGACATGTTACCCGACGACATATAAAACTATTACCGACGAATGAGTTAAATGTTACCCGATAGATATTCAAATTATACCCGACGATTGAGTGACATGTTACCCGACGGATGTGTAAAACGTTACCCGACGGTTGTGTATCATGTTACCCGACGCGTGTATATAACAGAGCCCGACGACTATATTTAACGTTACCCGACGGTGTTTCTTAACGTTACCCGACGGGTATATATGACCTTACCCGACGGTCTACAAACCTCCCCCGACGTATATTTAATAGATTGCCCGACGGATAAGGAAGGCCTTACCCGATGGTCTTATGATGTTGACTTTATGTTGCTCGACGAAGCTGCCAGCGACGAACTTTACTGCCGGGCATTATGTAATTGTTCGACGAGGTCACTGTGCCCGTTGAGTAAACTCAAAGCCCGACAGCGGTAACCCGACGACTATTGCCCGACAGAGATTCGCCGTTGTATATGTTACTCGACAGATTACTTACGTGGCTCGACGAACTGTTTTCGCCGGGCAACTTCTAATTTCTTGTAGTGCACCTTTTGAGTAGAATTGTTGACATAATTCTGTTTTTATTTTATTTTTTTATCATGTACATTGTGATTATGCATGCAATATCTTAACTAGAGAGTGAATGCTTCATGCATTAAAGGAGCTGGTTGTGAAGAAGTAGAGCAACACTCGAAAAAAAAAGGTGGAATATTCCTACGGATTCAGCAGCACAACGTTTTGGAGGGAATATTGGACAAGTAATTAACTGCCCGCCACTTAACTCTAAAATAAACTCAACTGCTAAACAGTACGTATTTGTACGTAATTTGGAAAAGGTTAATTTTATTAATTATGATATCTGTAGAATTTTGGGTTGGTATCGTTTTTATTCAAATTTCTTCACTAACATCAGAATTCTCGATTCACATCTTATCTTTAGATGAGGAAGGTCATTCTAACTTAATTGGTACTCACTTAAAAATGAGTACGGTCTTTGAACGATATCTTATCTTAATTTCGGTTGTTATTGCAAAACTAAATAAGGAGTTAATTATGTAATTCGGAAGTATTTGAGATTACGATACTTTGATCAAACGAGTGTTGTATATACTGAGAATTTTAGTTCGTAATACCATCATAAATTCATAATCAAACATAAATAACATCTTCAATCAATTGCCTGTATCCAACACGTACTATTTTATTTTTTGCCAAAGTCATCTAACCAATTCCCCTAAATTTTATCAAAAGATAATTCTAAATCCCAAAATTTCCAATCGTTAATGAGTAGGAATTTAAACATTAAGAGACGTATACGTCACTTATCTAAGTCTGTCCATATTTGGCATGTGACAGAAGATTTAAGATAACAAAATCCAAAGTTTTGTAAATGAAGCACCAAAAATGTTACTCGGTTAAAACACCAATCCCTAAAACCCCGTTCCATATTTAGCATGGTCTCATCATATACCTTGTACATGCAAATTAATAGACATATAGAATAAACCTTGGCAGCTGCAGCCATTAAAACCCAACATCCAACGTTACAATCTCTCCCTCGGTCTGTGTCTCCATCGATCTCCATCTCTCTGGTAGACGACGTCCGGCTGTCTTTCCGATCACCATTATGAGCTGTGTTGTTGCTTCCGTCTTCTCATTCACCTCCACCTGCTCCTTCTGTGTTTGTGACTGCGCAAAGAACAAGCCCTACACCTCATTAATCATTCCTTCTTCTCCTCCTGTAAGTTAAATAACGTCGACTCATAACTTACTATTATGATTCTAACTAATTATTTCGTCCTCGGAATTATTCCATGTTCAAAAAATTTCATCATCAATATTAACATCTTAAGTAATTAAGTTCTTTTTGAGCCATTCATAAACTCTCACATTGCCTTGAGTTCGATCACTTGTTTTTCTGGGATTATATATATTATCGTTTTTCTCTTTATCGAGATTACAATTCTCTCAATTTTGTTATTTTTTATTATCATCTCTTTTACCTTAAAATCGAGCTGAAAAACTCTGATAAATATTTATCGAGGTCACACTTTATTATATCACCTAATCAATCGTAAGATTTCTCAGCTTTGAAAGACTTTCTCATCTAAAAACGAATAAATATCATATAATTTCTCAGAATCATCAACACCTAATAATAACTGATCTCTCACTTCATCATAATATTATTTGTTGAGGATACAACTAAATATTTCTCTAAAAATAGGGTATCTGATGAGTTCATGTGGAATGCTGATCTGTTCATTTTCACATTCGACTCTCGAGCTTTTCGGACGCGTATTTGCCTTTTTGTACATTTTTTTGGTAAATAATTAGTGTAGTTTGACCAAAAATAAAACATAGTAAAGGTCATGCATTTTAGACCGTTGATCAAGTTTCCTATTGAGATTGAATTATATCAACGGTGCAGAGAGTTTGTAGTTGAGGGATCCATAGATATGCACGCATGACATGAAAACAACGTGTGGTGCAGTCGTCCCAACCCCGCGTATATTACCAGGCTATAGGAAATGTTACCAGTAGTAACTGCCTCAGGATTTAACCTTTTACTAAAGCTGGTTTGACATCATATATTTTTTTTTTTCGAAGGAACATAATATTAAAACACTATATATCTGGGTAGCATTTTTTCCCTAAATTTTGTTACATCCGAATAAAAATGTTTACATTTGTAGTTACAATATTAAATAACTATACTAGTTTTAAGTCCGACTAATCATGAGGTCATCTCTTCCAAATAACAAACATCATTATTATCTGGTATTCTGATTATTTAAGATACACGTAATTACCTTTGGATAAATGATTTTCTCTCTTATATATCATTATGATTAATTATTAGGGAAGATAAGTATTTTTTTAACAAGATAAGTCTATATAACAAATATTATCCTAAATTTGTTTTTTTGGAAATATTATCCTAAAATTTTTAGAACTTAAATACTTAATATATTTAAAAAAAATAATTCTGATTAGCGAACATTATTCTATTAATTACATACTTTTTTTATTTTTTATTAATTACATCATTTGTTATAATTATTCTTCTTCTTTTTTTTCAGGTGATGATGATCCCTGAATAAGCCCAATTACTCTGCCCAACCGTACAATTTCCAAATCTTATATCTCTACATATATTTTTACACACACTTGCATTGTTAATAAGACCATGCAGATCCCTAATCCAAGGATTAGTCCTGTTTATCCATGCCAATCCAAAATGATCCAATCCCAAATAAAATCCCCTTCTCATCCTCTAGAATTGAGCCTCAAGCCTCTCACTCTTGAACCCCAACAAAACCCATCTCGCACAATCGATTTCATGATCTCCGACTTGTTTTCTCCCACCTCTTCTCAACTGTATTCTGGAGACTACCTCGGCTCGGAGTCCTGCGTCGACGTTTTAAATTTCAACGTGGACGAAATGGACTCGATGAGCCGAGGTTGTCACGATCCTTACACTCGGAGAGAGGAGAGGTCGTTAAGATGGGCCCCGAAAACGAAGAAACATTTTCAGGAGTTTCCACCTCCAATGCCGCTGCTGGCTCGTACGGAGAATCTGCCAGCTCACATGCCTTGGGTTCTGAAAAGGCATTACACCAACGATGGACGGTTGATTTTAACCGAGGAGAAGGTTCGCCACCATGAGTACTTTAAGGCCCACAGATCCAACGGCCGTCTTAGGCTGCAGCTTGTCCTTATGGACGGCCAAGATTTGGATTCACCAGTTGTTCCTGATGATCTAGATAATGATGATGATGAGGATCTGGATGATGACGAAGAGTGCTGTAGTGAATTTAATCAGTACGAGGATGATGAGTTCTACGATGACGATGTGGATTCATATGATGATCATGATCACGAGGGTTTTGAGGAAACCATTAGATCATCAGGGAAGTGTCTCGCCATCAACAATGTCGGTAAAGGATCACCGTCGATCTTGGGGGTCCCAGTACCAGCGATCAGGCATGTCCATTCAATGTTAAAGCATTATATATACATTTACTTTCACTTTATATGTTTTCTTTTTTCTCAAATTAATCTATATGTTGATTTTGCACGATGAGCTAGTGATTCTGGTCTCGGTGATTATTAAACTTGGTGGCTTAAATTTGTAGTTCAAGTTCTAACAACGTAAGCATTTTCCGGTCTAGAGATTATGATTAAAATAATTTTCTTTCATGTTTCATTGCCCAAGGACTTTGATACCCTCTATGTTCATGATATTTTCGAGTCTACTCTTATTCATGCATCATTTCTTCATATGTTAATCATAAAAACCTTTTCTTCATTTTTAAATCATAAAAACTAAAAACGAAGTGGCCCACTAAAGCATATCTTATACTATATCCTTTCTACATAATTTTTTTTATCCCTCTTTCCTTTTATCTAAACTAAAACCAGAAGGATTATAAAACAAAGTCTGAAATGATTATCAAAATGGTCCTAAACTTTTGATGAGTTTTATTCTTGTTTGAATTTGTGGTACGAATTCTAGAAATGTTGTCTTGTACATTTTGATTCTTGGAAAAAACTGGTATAGTCTCATCATCATACATTATGGCAAGCAGATTAGGGTTCTTATATGAGTTTAGTTCGTGATTCATTTCGATTATATATTTATTTCATTCTTATGAATGACTGTCAATTAATATACCAAGTTTTTTAATACAGATGGGTTAATAACGAGGGCTCAAAGGCTAATATTACAAATAGAGCCCCTAAAGGCTTTCTATGGAAAGCTGGCTTTGTTTGTCTGCTTCGCAAGAATGCTGGTCTTGCTCCTATTGGGGCTGTCGGTAAGCCTATCCGAATCTTGATTTCGAATGTGGCTGAACTATCCGCCATCATCATGTTTGCAGTAGCTATAGCTTGGAAGAAGGGTTGGCTTCGAAATGGCTGGAAACAAATTCTGAGTTGGTCATATATTCTGTCTCTAAACCCCATTTTGCTGCTTGGTCTTTGCCTTCTAAGTGACATTGTGTTGATTTGACCTAGCGTATCATTTATCAGTCTCATCTCTTGAGCTTGAGAGTTTCTCAGACAAATTAAAGGGCAATGCATTTATGCCGTGGCTGATGAAATTAAGTCTTGGTGGGAGTATGCTAGTTTATAGCTCAAAACCCAGAGATGGAGCTTAACCATTGTGTAGTGTCTGTGTTTTTTCATTGCCCTTATTATTCTTATAGCTATTATCTTCTTCTTCTTTTTTGTACATTTGCTTATCAGCAATAAGGACTGGCTTGTGTGCTTTGCCAAACAAATAAATAAAGAATTTTTGAATTGAGATAAAATGAAAAGAAGATTGAAGAATATTATATGGCATTCATGAAGAGACACTGAGATAAAGAGTGTACGTAGGTGCTCGACTGAGATTCAGTAATGCGCAATCAACCAACAGATTTTGTATGGAAATTTTACTTACATAGTTCACATGTCAAAGAGCACGCCTCAAGGCATTTTTAGAGTCCATATATATATAGTGTTGTGGCGTGACTCAAAGTGTTCTCGGGTCCTCGATTGATTCATAAAGTCATGCGAGTGTACTAGGCTAAGAAATGTTTGTATAATAATAGATATGATTTGGGAGAAATATGTTTTAGGTATGAGGTATCTATGTTAGGGGTTTGACATGAATTTCGTACCATAATAACATGATCAAGAGTTTTGACTTAGAGAAAGTACTGTATATTGTATTGCATAGTAATTCCATTCACATATAGGTTTCTTTGCAATTCTACGTAAGGATGGGCAAAAAACCCACGGGCTCCGTCCCGGGATCTAAAACCTTTCTTTCATAATCGCCTTTTTTTGGCAATAATCATGTATGATTATAAATGCGCGGATGTCAAAATTTTTTTTACACCAACATGTAGAGCTCGACAAATAGAACAACTTTAATATTTGGGTCGATGGCCAAAAGTGGCCAAAGATAATCGGAAAATGTGAAAAACTCTTTGAAACTACGAAAATTTTCAATTTAGATCCATAAAATAGATTAAAATATGATAAATATAAGGACACTAAAAGAAATATGGGGTTGCCCGACGAAGTAATTTTCGCCGCCTTGTGTCATTTTGTCCGGCGAAAATGAAGGTTCGCCGGGTAAGATTTAGACAAGAAGAAGAAGTTGTTAGCGCGTAAAATAGGAATGTTTGGCCTGACGAACATATTTTTCGTCGGGCAAAATTAGTTTAACGACGAATTTTTCGTCGGGCAAACTTGAACAAAAGTCTAAACACATTTTCTTCGTCGAACAAAATTCTAAACACATTACCTTCGTCGACCTGTATTCGGTTGACGGTTGCCGAAACTAGAAAGTCATGCCCGACGAATATTCATTTACCTTCGTCGGGCCATATATACCATATTTAATTATTAAACAACATTTTTACATTACTTACTAAATGAAATGGAACGATCTAACCGTCCACATTTATTGCACGTACTCATAGATCGCCTACGCGAAAAAATAACCCAATTTGGAAATCCGAGGACTAGATAACGGTGTGCGACATTTTAATGGTTACACAACGTTTCTTCACGATCGGACGGCTTTAAATCCTCAAAACCTCACGATTTTTTACGGGCGAGATCTAAGCACGTAAAACCACAAAATGAACGGTTGGATCTATCAAATTCAATCGTTTGAATATTAATGGAACCAAAACTTTGAAAAATGTAATGAAGTTTCTTTCAAGTGTTTTAACCTCCTTGATGAATATGCTTATTTTACGATTTTGAATAATTTAGAAAATGAAATGGACCGATCTAACCGTCCACATTTATTGCACGTACTCATAGATCGCCTCCACGAAAAATTAGCCAATTTGGAAATCCCGGGATTAGTTAACGGTACGCGATGTTTCAACGGTTACACAAGTTTCTTCACGATCGGACCGCTTTAAATCCTCAAAACCTCACAATTTTCGACAGGCGAGATCTAGGTACGTAAAACCATAAAATGAACAGTTGGATAGGACAAATTCAATCATTTGAATATCAATGGAACCAAAACTTCGAAAAATGTATTGAAGTTTCTTTCAAGTGTTTAACCTCCTTCATGAATATGCTTATTTTACGATGTTCAATAACTTAGAAAATGAAATGGACCGATCTAACCGTCCATATTTATTGCACGTACTCATAGATCGCCTCCGTGAAAAATTAGCCAATTTGGAATTTTCGGAATTAGATAACGGTGCGCGACGATTCAAAGGTAACAAAATGTTGTTTGACGATCGGGCAACTTTAATACCTCAGAACCTCAATATTTTCGATGGGTGAGGTCTATGCACTTATAATTAACCATTGAACAGTCAATTTTTTGAAATTCCATCTTTTGAATATCCATTGAACCAAAACTTCAAAAAAGCCTTCAAATTCACCAACTTAACGATCGAGATACATAAGCTTCGTAAAACTTGACGATTTCTGCCGGTGGGAAATTAGGTGCGTAAAACCAAAAAGTGAACGGTCCCGATCTTGAAAATTTTATCGTCGGACCTGGTTTTTAGATTATTCGAATTTCAGTAACATAAACATCTTACCTTACGAATTACATTATTCGTCGGGCAATCTCATGTATTCGTCGGGCAAATGTCAAAAAACTCGGGCAAATTGTTTTTGCCAAAATTTGAAAAATTCCGCCAAAAAATTCATGAAGACTCAAACTCGACGAATTCATTAAAGTTTGCCCCACGAAGCTTCGTCGGACAATGGTCTTTAGACACTAATAATTCGCGACTGACTGTTCTTTCAAACATTCCGCCAAAAAATTCGCAAAAACTCAAACTTGCCGCAAATATTTGCTCGACGAATTCATTAAAGTTGGCCCGACGAAGCTTCGTCGGGCAATGGTCTTCAGACATTGATAATTCGGGACTGACTCTTCTTTCAAAAATTCTGCCAAAAAATTCTCGAAAACTCAAACTTGCCGCGTATATTTGCTCGACGAATTCATTAAAGTTTGCTCAACGCAGCTTCGTTGGGCAATGCTCTTCAGACACTAATAATTCGCGACTGACTCTTCTTCTTCTTCCTTCTTCTTCATTTTCCTTGTTATCTCTGCACCTTCACCTCTCTGCAAATACACCAGACTCCTCCTCTCGGACTCCTCCTCTCTCAAGCTCGCCGCCGCAGCTCTCTCTCACGCCGCCTATTTCTCATCGATTCTCTCTCGCCGCCGCAACTTTCTCTCGCTACCACAACTTTCTCTCGCCGCCGCAGCTTTCTCTCGCCGCCACATCTTTCTCTCGTCGATTCTCTCTCGTCGTCGCAACTTTCTCTCGCCGGCAGTCATCTCAAGGTCTATCTCGTTCTCCCTCTCTCTCTATTGTGAATGTTGATTGGTTATTGTCAATTTTGATTGTTTATATTTTAATTTTAGTTTAGATTGAAATTTCAATTGAAATTTGGTTTGGATATTATGAAATTGGATTGAAATTGGAATTGAAATTTGGATTGGATTTTGGAAGATTGTGAATTTTTCTTAAAATTGCAGATTGTGAATTGTTCTTAAAATTGCAGATAGTGAATTTAAGGTTTTTACTTGAATATTGTGAATTTGGATTGGAATATAAATATTTGGTTTACTTAGTTTGTTTGGATATGTGAATTTTTTATTATGATTTAGGATGTGAATTTTGGATATGTGAGTTTTGTAAATTTTGGATATGTGAATTTTATGATTTGGATATTATTATTGGTTTTATTTTTAAAAATTAGAATTTGGTGGTTTTATTTTTTTTTTTGGCCAATTTACTAATTTTCAATAAAAAAAATTTGGTTTAAAAATGTTTGGTTTTTTTTATTTATTATTAAATTAAAAATATGTTGGTTAATTTTATATTAATTATTTTAATTTTCTTATTGTATATTCCGTAGTGCACCTTGATCATATCTAGGACCCACCCTCGCCATGAGCCAGTTGATGATCATGAGGCGGAGGAGGCAGCCCCGGCCCAACAGCCCACCTAGAACCCCGACCACCCCGACTCGTCGCCGAGTAGTTAGAAATTAATATGTAAAATATTACTTTAGTTTTAATTATGTAAAAACATAATATTAATTTTTATAAATATTTTTTTTTATTTTCATTTTATTCGTTTTATTATTTTAATTGTATTTATTTAAAAATATTTTTATTTTTATTATATTTATTTATTTAATTAAATAAATTGTTAAAATTATTTTTTTAAATATTAAGATCTTGCCCGACGAACAAACACCTTCGTCGGGCAAAGTCCGATTTTTGTAATTTTACCCGACGATAATCATTTGTCGGGCAAAAATGTGTCGACTTTTTGGGATTGCTCGACGAATAATATGCGACAAAATTATTCTTCGAGCAAATTTAATTTGATCGGCGAATTCACTATTTCCGTCGGCTTACATCAAGCCCGACGGCAGTGGCCCGATGAACTTTGCCCGACAGAGTTTCGCCGAGTTTAATGTTGCCCGACGAATTTCGATCTTTGTTGGACGAATCTGTTTTGCCGAACAAGCCTGATTTTCCTGTGGTGGGACATAGGTTCGTTAGACTTTAAGAGAAGAACAAATACTCACCAAGATCACCGCCTGAGGTAGCCGAAAGTGGCCAGAAAAGTTGGGTCAACTTAGCCTGTAAGTAAGGTTCAAATTTCTAATTACTTTGGGCCTGAGCCCATTAATTGGGTTGGTAGCTTAATTAAGTTGTATGCAAAAACAAGTTGGACAATAATAATTTGAGAGAAAATGCGATTAAGAATTTCTAGTGATTAGGGTCGACATTGAAAAAAATACAACCCCAAGAAGGCAATGCTTACACATACATCTTCGTGATATCCCTTAGTGACCACCAAGACTATTGTTCCTCAAATAACTAAGAATGTGCAAAGTGCTATTGTTGAAAGACTGAAATTGTGAACGGAGAACTAAAGTGAAAAATAACTCAAACTACGTGTTGTTGGGATGTTAAAAACAAATGTGATTTATCCTTTATTTAAAAGGAAAAATAACGTTGAAATACATTCAAAATTTGAATCCCCGCAACTTGCTCATAAAGACATATATATTTACCATGTACTATTACTAATAGATTGGTGATAGAAAACAATGTCTCTACTTCTGTTAGGTTGTAATTCCACCAAGTTAAATTCAAAGACTCTATAATGGGTTACCAAGTTAAATTCAAAGGTAAAACAATACAAGAAAATCGCAGTAGCCCGACTATATTTTGCCCGACGGACAATATCTCGCGGGGTAAGGTAATATTGCCCGACGGATATAAACAGTAGCCGGGTAACAAGTTGGCGGGAAGAAAAACCGTTGGCGGGCAAAATTGGACATTGTTACCCGACGATGTGAACTACCCGTCGGGTAACAGTGTCAACAACGACGACCAATCACCGTCGGGTAATAGTAGACGTTGACTCTTTATTGCCCGACGAATCATTTAATATTACCCTGCGAATACGGTTCGTCGGGCAATTGTCTAAAGACTCTAAATACCAGAGTCTGTTTTTTTTTTCTTCTTCTTCTTCCTCCTCTCTGCTTCTCATCCTTCTCTCTGCTCTCTATCTCTCCCTCTCACTCATTCACTCTCTTTATATACCTATTATTATCATCTCATCACCATTTTCATTACCAACAAATCATTTTTCTCTATCAATCATCAAATATCAAATATTAAGGTATGAAAATTTTATTTTTTTGAAATTTTGATTTTTGAATAGGAATTAATTATGTGTTGTGTTGTAGAAATTTTGTAGTTAATTTGAAGGAATACTTGTGAAAAGGTATGTGTGTTTACCTCTCAAATTAATTTTGTTAAGAATGTTGGATATAATTATGCTAGGAAATTTTATATTTATTGTGGAAAATGTGTAGAAATTTTTTAGAATTTTTAGAAATTAGAAATTAGAAAATTTGTTAGGAAAATATGAAAATAGAAAATATGTTATGAAATTAGGAAAATAGAAAATATGTTATGAAATTAGGAAAAAAGAAAATATGTTACGAAATTAGGAAATTTTGTTGTGAAATAGGAAAATTAAAAATATGTAATGAAATGATTGAAATTAGAAAATATATTTGGAAATTAAGAAAAATGTTAGGAAATTAGGGAAATATAAAATATGTAAGGAAAATAAGGAAATAGAAAATATGTTAGGAAATCAGAAAATTAGAAAACATTTTAGGAAAATAGGAAAAAAAATATGTAATGAAATTATTAAAATTCGATATTATGTTTGGAAATTAGAAAATATGTTAGGAAAATAGGGAAATAGAAAATATGTACAGAAATTATAAAATTTAAAACTGTGTTTTATGCATAATTTATATATGTTTGTATTTTTGAATTTGTAGTGATATTTTTTTTAAAACGCTTTATTTAGTTCCGACGGAGTGAAATACATTCATATTTCATAACCGTTTATGCGAAGTTAATCGAGTTGATTAACTTCGTATAATGAAATTCAATGAAAAACCTTAGACCGTTTGAGAGTCAGTAAATCCGATTGATTGATTGACTCTTGAATTGTCCATATATTCGGATAGTTTGGGGTGCGCAACTATGTGTTGTGTAGTTGGCGGTCTACGTGGTTAGGTTTCGATTGTGGGAAATTCGGTTTGTATCCCCTCAATGTTCTTCGAATGCATACTAGATATTTGTTTATAATATCTACGTCGTGCATTTGGGGAACTGTAGGGAGATGCTGCCGAAATTTCCCTCGATCTGAACTTAGCCTCGTAGGTCGCAAACTACACATCACAGAACGTGCACTCTCGAATGGGATAGGGCCAAAAAACCGGAGGCATAAGGAGAAGAGTTGATTTTGATTTTAACTTGTTCTATTTACTGGGCAATGTTAACTGAATTACTCATGTTGACTCTATGTTGTGAAAGCAGGCACAAAGGACAGAGGGTGGATGCAAATGTTTGATAGATCTTCTTATCAATATTTGGATGGGATCGACAACTTCATTGCCTTTGCACGTAGTCATTGCAGTGATACAAGACATATCAGGTGTCCGTGCCGTAAATGTAATAATTGTGTTTGGATGTCGTTGAATGAGGTCCAAACTCATCTGGAATGGAATGGGATCGTACACAACTACACTAATTGGATCTATCACGGTGAAGAAATATTTTCTGCATCGAGATCTTCGGTTCCCGGGACCAGTAGGGACGAAAGTGGTTTGGATGGGCGATGTGATAATGATCCAGTCGTTGAGTTATTAACCGATGTTTTTCCTCCGACATCAGATGATATGGAAGATGATGCACCAAGGTTGCAACCGGAAGACTCTGATCTCCATTATTAGAGATTGTTGAAAGAAGCTTAGCGCGAATTGTACCCCGGTTGTAAATCATTTTCGATTCTAGGGGCTGTTGTGGAGTTGATGCATATGAAAGTTGAGTATAATCAAATGAACAAGCATTTTGATCACATGTTGGACATTATCATCCGAATGCTCCCTGAAGACAACTGTCTGCCAAAAGATCATTATAGCTCGAAGAAGTTGTTGAAGGGGCTTGGTTTAGGGTATATCAAGATTCATGCATGCAAGAACAACTGTGATTTGTTTTACGGTGAATTCGAGCAGCTTGACAAATGTCCCGTGTGCAATGAGCCTAGGTTTCAAAAGAACAAGATTCCTAACAAGGTGTTGCGTTATTTTCCACTGAAGCCAAGGTTACAAAGATTCTACATGTCGTCTCACACAGCCCGTGATATGAGGTGGCACAAGGATGAACGCATTGATGATGATGTACTGAGGCATCCGGCGGATGGAGAGGCTTGGAAGGAATTTGATAATATGTATCCCGAGTTTACTGCAGAGCCAAGAAATGTCAGATTAGGGCTCGCTACTAACGGGATTAATCCGTGCGGGAGTTTTGCAAAGCCCTATAGCACTTGGCTGGTTGTTATGGTTCTGTATAACTTGCCTCCTTGGAGATGCATGAAGAAAGAATTCACAATCCTCAGTACTTTGATACCGGGGCCCAAATCGCCGAGTAATTCCATCGACGTGTATTTGTGGCCGTTGATTGACGAGCTCGTGGATTTGTAGGAAAATGGTGTCCGAACATACGACAAGTGCAGTGGAGAAATGTTCACCCTACGAGCGGCCGTAATGTGGACAATTAATGATTTTCCTGCTTTTGGTATGTTATCAGGATGGAGCACCAAGGGCTATCTTGCTTGCCCGACATGTGGACCAGACACAACGTCCTTTTGGCACGCATCTAAGGTATGCTACTTGGTGCGAGAAGGTTTCTGCCCTGGCATCACCGATGGCGAATGCAATCTGACTCATTTGATGGTAAATCAGAGTTAAGAGGTCGACCAAGGGAGAGGTGCGGTGATGAGATATTATCCAAACTCAACAGTATACATGAGTTCGTGACAAGAGGATCGAAACTAGTCGAATAGGAAAATTGGACGATAAAAAACATATTCTTCCGGTTGCCTTATTGGTCGAAATTGAAAATCAGACACATCGCCGATCCTATGCACATCGAGAAGAATGTTGCTGAGAGTGTTCTTGGAACGACTTTACCCATTGAAGGAAAGTCAAAGGACACAAAAAAAACTCGTTTGGGCATGAAAGAAATGGGGATTCGGCCTAATTTGTGGCCAAAAGTCGTCAATGGCAAATACATCATGGCTCATCCAAGTTATACATTTACGCCGGACAATAAGAAAAAATTCCTAAAGTGGTTGCAGGGTGTGAAGTTTTCCGACGGGTACGCCGGCAACATATCCCGGAGTGTTAGCACGGACGGTGGGACCATTTCTAGTATGAAGAGCCATGACTATCATGTTTTGCTACAACGACTCATTCCGATTGGTATTCGACCCTTATTGGAGGCTGGTGTTGTTGATACGATAATTTATTTGTCTCAATTCTTCCAAATATTATGTGCCAGGTCATTGGTTAAGGCGGACCTTAAAGCAATTAACGAGGATATTGTGTACATCATGTGTCGGCTTGAGCAAATATATCCACCTGCATTCTTTGATGTAATGGTGCACCTACTAATACATCTGCCGGATGAGGCAAAGCTAGCAAGCCCGGTGCATTATCGTTGGATGTACCCAATCGAGAGGTATAACTTATCCCTGCTATTTGATAATATTTCCTTACTATCATGTATAATCTGTGAGTCTTAATGTAAATTTCCTTGCAGAATGTTAGGTACGTATAAGCGGTACGTGCGGAACAAGACACGTCCCGAAGGCTCCATAGTCGAGGCATACATTGCAAAGGAGGCACTCACATTTTGTGCAATGTACCTTCGAAATGTTGAAACTGCCTTCAATAGGGCGTCTCGCAACGACGATGGTGGTCAACGTCCCGAGACCCTATCCGTATTTGCCCAACCCGCACGACTATTCGGCACTGGTCCAATCTCGGAGCCGTTCATCAATACTGATATGGATGTGGCTCATTGGTTCATTCTCAACAACTATGATGAAGTCTGGCCCTTCCACGAGCATCACGAGTCATTGATGAAGGCCCAATTTCCTTCTAATTGGGAAGAAATTGACAAACAACTATTTCCACGTTGGTTTTCCCAGCATGTAAGTCAAATATTTTATTCCCAAAGTTCTTAAATTATTTTAAGCTTACCTATTTCGTTTCTTGTGTGTATCTTACCATATGGCACAGCTGAAAGATGTCAACTCGCCAAATTTCAATAAAGAATTAATGCACCTTGCCATTGGCCCATTTCGAGGAGAAACGTACGCTGGTTGTCACGTTAACGGAGTTAAGTTCGTGTGCACAGAACGAGACGACAAGTTTTCTACGCAAAATAGCGGGGTCTTCGTGCCGGGGGATGGGGAAAATGCTGAGACGGGTTTCTACGACAAATTGTTAACTGTGGTTAAGGTGTTATACGCCGATCGCAAGGAAGTCATCTTGTTCAAGTGTCATTGGTTTAATACGAACCCAAGTATCCCAGGAAGTGTCATCAAAGATCAGTTATATACTTCTATAAACACAAACACCCGGTGGTTTGAGAGTGATCCCTACATCCTCGCTAGTACGACGACACAAGTATTCTATATGGATGATCCAAAAGCTGGTGGTGGATGGAGAGTAGCCGAGATGGTGAATCACATAAACATTTGGGACTTGGATGATCGATACCATGAAGAAGATGGGGAAATAAACGATGACCAAATCATTTATCAGGTAGAATCATCGGCATCCACCCAAAACGTGGATGGAGTTCGGACCAATGACATCATAACACCAATTGCGATTGATGACATTTTTATTGATCTGGGGGAATTAGAACAAATTGAAAGTGATTCGGAGGAATCAAGTACTGTACATATGTCGGATGACGAGCGTGATTTGGAGGGGGAAAGCGAATCCGAATGAAGCGTTGTAATTTCAAAATTTCATTCATATATGAAATATCCATCTTCAAATCAATAAATTTTATTTTTATGTATGTTGTATGATTTCATTGAAAAAAATAGTTTTTTTACTTTCTTAAAGTGAGGAAGCCATACATGCCCTCCACAAAATACGCAACTTCAAACTAAAAGAAGGTGGCAGATTTAGTACAATATTTTGATGATAAGTAAATTTTTACTCTTTAATGCAATGTCAAAAAAATTTAACCAAACTTTCATATTAACCTAATAAGATACAACAATTTTTTATATAAAATTTACGCGACGGATCGCCACAAATGTTACCCGACAGATTCGTAAATATAACCCGACGACTATATGTAAAATGTTACCCGACGGGGAATAGAAGGTGTACCCGACGACTGCCTCAGCCTGAAATAACCCGACGAATATATATGAAGATTCGTAGGGTCTGATTTAGCTAATTATATTTACCATTTTTATTACAGATGTTACCCGACGGATAATTTATGGGTTACCCGACGACAGAATACTTAACATAACCCGACGGATACGTATGAATCGTCGTCGGGTCTGATTTTGTTAATTAAATTTACAATTTTATTAGACATGTTACCCAACGGAATATGTCTAGTTTACCCGACGACAAACTCAGTAAAGTTACCCGACGGCTATATAAGAAGGTTCGTCGGGTCGGATTTAGTTTATTAAATTTTCTATCTGTTACCCGACGGATAATGTATGGGTTACCCGACGGCGAGCTCCGTATAAATACCCGACGGAGATATTTTAAGATTCGTCGGGTTGGATTTAGAGTATTAAATTTACAATTTTATTGTACCTGTTACCCAACGGATAATGTATGGGTTACCCGACGACCAACTCCGTATACATACCCGACGGAGATATATGAAGTTCCGTCGGGTCATATTTAGTTGATTAAATTTACAATTTTTATTACACATGTATTTACCATATTAAAAACTTTACATGTTTTTTTTACAAAAATTTTCAAAAACTTAAAAATTGAAACTGACCAATCTAACCGTCCACATTTATGGTCGGTACCCAAAGATCATATGCGAGAAAAATTTCCCCAATTGGAAATCCTGGGATTAGGTAACGGTGTGCGACGATTCAACGGTTACACGACGTTTCATCACGAATGGAAGGCTTGAAATCCTCAAAACCTCAAGATTTTCGACGGCCGACATCTAGGCACGTAAAACCACAGAGTGAACGGTTAGATCGCTCAAATTCATTCGTTTGAATATCAATAGAACCAAAAATTCAAAAAATGTATTGAAGTTTCCTTCAAGAGTTTAACCTCCTTGGGCGATATGCTTGTTTTCCGATTTTCAAAAACTTAAAAAATGAAACTGACCGATCTAACCGTCCACATTTATGGTCGGTACCCAAATATCATCTGCGAGAAAAATTTCCCCAATTGGAAATCCCGGGATTAGGTAACGGTGTGCGACGATTCAACGGTTACACAACGTTTCATCACGAATGGAAGGCTTGAAATCCTCAAAACCTCAAGCTTTTCAGCGGCCGACATCTAGGCACATAAAACCACAGAGTGAATGGTTAGATCGCTCAAATTCATTCGTTTGAATATCAATAGAACCAAAAATTCAAAAAATGTATTGAAGTTTCCTTCAAGAGTTTAACCTCCTTGGGCGATATGCTTGTTTTCCGATTTTCAAAAACTTAAAAATTGAAACTGACCGATCTAACCGTCCACATTTATGGTCGGTACCTATAGATCATCTGCGAGAAAAATTCCCCCAATTGGAAATCCCGGGATTAGGTAACGGTGTGCGACGATTCAACGGTTACACAACGTTTCTTCACGATCAGACGTTTTGAAATCCCCAAAACATCACAATAATGATAGATGGGGTTTTAGGCATATAAAACCAAAATTTAAATGGTCCTGATGTTGCATATATTTTCGCCGGACTTGGTTTTCGGATTTATTCCAAAAAAGGCATCAGGAAGGTCATGCCCGACGGATATTTCAACATTTCCGTCGGGTAACTTCAATTAATCGTCCAGTTTTTGAAAATTTCAATTTTCTGCCTAATTTTTCGCGAAATCTCAAATTTGCCGCTTGGTGTTACCCGACGAATTATTAACGTGTCCGTCGGGTAACCACAAAATATCGTCCAGTTTTTTGAAAATTTCAATTTTCCGCCTAATTATCCTCGAAATCTCAAATTTGCAGCGTTGGTTGCCCCAACGAATGGTTACAGTTTGCCTGACGGGTCTGACCGAATTAATTTTCGCGGATTCTCATGAGTCCCGCGTTTTGTTGCCCGTGGGAGTATAAAGGTATAACCCAAGGGATATTCGACAATCAGACTTACCCGACGGGTGGAATTGCGGTTACCCGATGGACGTCAGACCCTATATTCCAAATTTCGATGTTTCTATTGCCCGACGGGGTGTTAAACGTTACCCGACGAGGTTATTTAATTGTTACCCGACGGGTTCTTAAACGTTACCCGACGCATGATCCATTTTTATTATGCCCGATGGGTAATTAAAGTGTTAACCGACGGACGTATCCGTCGGGCAATACCAATCAGATACATAAATCAGACCGAGTCTTCTTCTTCATCCTTCTTCTTCATTTTCTGGATTTCTTTCTTCTTTGGTTTTTCTTAAGTTTTGCTTGAAGGGCCACTTGTATCTTCCTCTCCCTCAAGCAGTCAAGGACGCCTTGCATCTTCCACTTGCATTTCCTATCGGCTCCGCTCTCCCAAACAGTCAAGGACACTGTTTTTGTCCACGGAGGTTTGCCGTCACCGCCGCTCCATTCACCGAGGTTTGCCGTCGCCGCCGCTCTCCTTGTTAATGTTAATTTTGATATATTGTTTATTGTTAATTTGGATATATTGGTTTATTGTTTATTGTTAATTTGGATATATTGGTTTATTGGTTTATATTGGTTTATATTGGATATATTAGTTTATTGTTAATTTTGATTTGAAAAATGAATTTATGAAATTGGATATTGTTATTGTTAATGATTATGTATATATTTATGTTTGGATATATATATTTGTTAAGGTATATATAATAGTTGAAGATTTGTTGAAATTTTGATGTTTGGTATAATGTTGAAATTGATATAATGGTATGATTTTTTATATGGTATTTATGTGAAATGTATGAATTTTGGGTATTTGAATTTTAAAAACAATTATGGGAAATTTTGATATGGTGTAGTATAAGTGGATTTTGGAAATATGTGTTTTATAAATTTTTAATTTGTGAATTTTTGGATTTGGATATTATTAGTATATGTTTTGATTAATATGTAAGTTTGATTTTGGTCCCGAAATTTGGATTTAGGAATTTAGGTATAATGTTGTGAATTTTGAGTTTAGTACGCTTGAATTAATTAGTTGTTTAAGTTTAATTTTCGTTTGTGTTGGATTTATTTAAAAAAATTAGAATTTGATGGTTTTAGTTTTTAGATAGCAATTTACTAATTATTACTAAAAAAAAATTGATGCTTTATTTATTTATGTTTATTGGATTTATAAAATGTTGGTTAATTTTAAATGTGATTTTGTTTTTATTTTTTGAAATTAATATTTAATATTTAATATTAAAAATGTTTGCTTTCTTTTTTATTTAATTAAAAGTATGTTCTTTAATTTTAAATTAATTAATTTATATGTGTTATTGTAGATGTCGCATCGCACCTTAATCACATCCAGGACTCGCCCTTGCCCGGATCCTATTGATGGTCATGAGCCGGAGGAGGCAGCCCCTGACTCAGTTGCCTCAACAGCGGCGTCGGTTCATGCACCCCTGTCAGTCTATCAGCGACCGGGTGTCCGATCGACTCGTAGACAGCATAGCAAGAAACGGGGGGAACCCCGTACCGACCCCCGGCCCTCACAGGACGACGTCGGCGGAGACAAAATGGGGCCTAATATCGGAGCACTCCCTAAGGGTAAGTTTCTTATTTTGTTTATTTAACCAATCGTTTTTATTTGCTACTCATTTTATTTATCAATGTTCATCGAATTTGCAGGTAGGTTAGTGAATGTGCGCGGGATCAACCGAGGTTTGACATCTCAGCGTATTTGTAGGATGACAAATGCAAAGATACTGGTGGTATACGTATCACGCCTCCGGTCCGCACCGGTCAAAATTCACAGCCTCCTAGTTCATGACATTGGTGCGATTCTTCGCACCAAGTCACTAATGATGGGGGAGACTTTCCGAACCCAAACCGCAGAGGAGATCTCGCGTTGTTGGGGAGAGTTATCGGTATGTTTTTTTCCCATTTTTAACATTAATTTCATATTTTTTAATTATTTTTTTTACTTTAATATTTGATTGCAGATAAATTTTGAGTTTGACTTGGAGAACGTCGAGCTCAGTAGGTACCTGTCCCAACACTGGCAGTTACGGTACGCCGACTAGAAGTACGAGCTCCACAAGTACTTCTTGACTTGGCCTTCTCCGGAGGAAGCTCGGGAAAATCCTCCAGAGGAGTTAGACGGGCCGAAACTGCCAGGGTGGTTGTGGTTGTGCGACCATTTCATGTCACCCACTTATATGGTACTTATTATCTATCTAATTAATTAAATTATTTAATTTTTATGTTATTTTCCATTTTCAAATCTAATTTTTGGTTTTACGAATAAACAGCGGAAATCGATTGCCAACACATCGAACCGGGGGGCAAAGAAATTCAACCACCACGGGGGGTCGCGATCCTTATCGGCCCGGAAGGAGGATCGGCGCATCGCCGGGTCGATGTTCCCAGAGGTGGATGCCTGGGGGCAGATGTATGCTGGACGGGGGGATGAAGAGGCTGATCGAATTCACGTAAGTTTATTTCCTTCTGATTAAACATTTTTTCTTAATTTCATAATTATTTTTCTAATTAATATTTATTCAAATTTGTAGGATGCGATGGTGCAAGACGTCCAACAGAGACAAGCTGAGCTCACCCAACAGCATCCAGATGTGCATTTGCATCAACAGCTCCCTAATGTCGACATGTCGATCGCTATTCTGGAGCGACGACTAGGGAGGCGCCCAGGGAGGGTCGTTCGGGGAGCGGGCGACGGGATTGTGCGGGATGTCTCGACTTAATCGTCGTCTTCATCTCGGGTAGGCTCCCAAGAGACGTCGGGTCGTATGAGAAATCTCGAGGCCGAAAATGCTATGATCAAAGCCCAATACGCGGAGATTCAAACCCAAAACCAACATATCAAGAGCGCCCTTAACAACATCCTTCAACGTTTAGGTGATCGTGGATTGGATGATATTTTCTCACCGCCCAACCAACCGCCCCCTCAGGATCCCGGCTATTTTGACAACTCCACTAATTCTTAGAGTATATATAAAGTATTTTTATACTCTTAATGATGTCCAAAAATTACATTATTTTTTTTAATTTTAATTTAATTTAATTTTTATTCTTTATATTAAAAATTTTAATTAAATTTTTTATTGTTTATTATTTAATTTAATATTTTATTTTCAATATAAAGAGGAGGTTGCCCCACGAATTCTGTACATGTTACCCGACGAATTGTAACAATACACGCGACGAATGGGGTACATGTTACCCGACGACATATAAAACTATTACCGATGAATGAGTTAAATGTTACCCGACAGATATTCACACTATACCCGACGATTGAGTGACATGTTACCCGACGGATGTGTAACACGTTACCCGACGGTTGTTATCATGTTACCCGACGCGTGTATATAACATTGCCCGACGACTATATTTAACCTTACCCGACGGTGTTTCTTAACGTTACCCGACGGGTATATATGACCTTATCCGATGGTCTATAAACCTCCCCCGACGTATATTTAATAGATTACCCGACAAATAAGGAAGACCTTACCCGACGGTCTTATGATGTTGATTTTATGTTGCTCGACGAATATGCCAGCGACAAACTTTACCGCCGGGCATTATTTAATTGCTCGACGAGGTCACTGTGCTCGTCGAGTAAACCCAAAGCCTGATAGAGGTAGCCCGACGCCTATTGCCCGACAGAGATTCGCCGTTGTATATGTTACTCGACGGATGATTTACGTGGCTCGACGAACTGTTTTCGCCGGGCAACTTCGAATTTCTTGTAGTGAAATATATTAGGCTAAAAGTTGAAAATGAGAAATTCAGACTAATGCTTAAAAATTATTTATACTGTCACATGTCCAAGGACAAGGAGACCAAATTGTGGAAGATGTATATATATGTTTGGAAAATCAGGAATTGAATATGTGGGAATGCTCAATTTGGAGAGAATATCAAATCATGGATCATAACCATATAACTTAAGGGATTAAGTAAGTTTTGACCATAATATTGGTGTTGATTTATATAATTGAAGAAAATCAACACTAATTACAATGAATCAAGGAAGTAAGTATGCTGATTGACTAATATGCCAAGTTAGAATGCATTTGAGCCTCCATAAATCTCAAACTTAAAGAAGAGAAGAGAATCTCAAAACAACAAACAACTAATTAATTGTCATATTGTACAATCTTTTCAATTATTTCCTAACAAAATAGAGTAATTTAATCACGTACTATCCTAGTTTTTTTATTTTTGCTTTAGTTTCCATAAATTACAATGATGTCTTTGCATTTCGTTCATGTCTTTAATTTAGGGGATTGTATTTAATTGAGACTTTCATAGAGTTTAAATGCCTCTAAAAGTTCAAATGTATTCAATTATGACTTTTAAAGAGTTAGTAAAAATTTGAGGTATTCAATCTAACTATACTTTTATAGAGATTTATAAAGTAATTAAAAATTGAGGTGCATTCAATCATGACATTTTATAACTTCATAAAAATTTGGTGTATTCAAAACATCAAAATGAGTACTGTAGACTTCATTAAATGGTAGAGTTTTGTAGAGTTTGACAAACATTTTAGTTTAAATTATGTTTTTGCAAATTTTTTATTTCTCTATCCTCCCCTTCTCAGATTTCTATAGATTTTATACAAGGCTTAAAAAATATTATTTGCGGTTTTTATATTTTTTAATAGACTCAAAAAAATTCATTTCTCCTACAGATATCTGTTATCATATATTACTTTCTATAGGAATTATAAGTAATTAAATAATATAAACTTTACATGAATATATTTATTGTTTGAAGAAGAAAAAAATTTCAAAAGCATGCATGATTCCTAGCGGTCCTAGCTAGCCTCTCAATGGTCATTAAAAATTTTTATATTTTTGTAATTGTAATATTATATATTGCCAAAAAAAAATTGTAATAATATATATTATTTTATTTTAATTTAGTGAGAGAATTTTTAGTAAAAAAATAATTATGATTTGATTATCAATATAATTCTTCAAAAAATATACCTAATTATATAGCTCAATATCATTTTCTGCAAAATTCAATCACATTTTATAAAACTCAGTATGACTCTGCAAAAGTCTGTCATGTAACCTTATATAATTCCGTTATTAACTCTGTAAAAGTTTATGAAAATTAATAAATCTATAAAAGTCAATCACTCAAAAAACTCTACAATTATCTAAAAAAATATGAATTCAATACACCCCCTTAGTTTCAATACATGTCTTAATTTAATTTTCATTTTTCTTATTAATCCATTTTATTTATTTCCTTTTAATTCATAAACTAGCATTAAAATAATTTTTTATTCAATATAAATTACGCAATTGCCTATAAATTCTTTATGCACTTGTTGTTAATTTTATTTACATTACTCCTGCTAATTTATTTTATTTGCATTCACTTTTATTTACGTTTACCATCTTATTTAATCTTATTTTTTACCAACTTTATATTAATTGGTTGTTCATTTAAAGCATTGATTCCGACTCTAGGGGTAGTGAAAGAACTTAGGTAAAAAGAAGTTTACTTACTTGGCCGAACAATGACTGGTTAGAAGTAAGATTCACTTGCACACTCCAAACTTTCATCACATTCACATTCCATTCAAGTCCATTCGTAGCTTGGTGGTGGCGCGCCTAAGCAATTAACGGAATAATTATCAAAATTCCTTCGTCGATGGCCATTTGGCCGAAATGAGAGGAACAATCTCGTATCCACGTGTCGCTCATGTAAATTGCATTCACATAGGAAGCGTTTGGTGGATGCACCGACTGTGATTTAATCTCATTATCAATATATTATCTTAAATGATGACTTTTTCGAAATGAAAAAGAAAACAGTGATAGAAACGCTTACATAGAAGCAAGCAATCTCCTTCGGCCATCGATTGATTGCAAACAATTTAACCCTAAATTTCTCCTTGCAACCCACAAAGAGACAGCCAAGAACACAACTCGATCATCTCCATTTTGGGTTCTTAACTAGTCAGGTATTATCTGTCCATTTTCTAATTTCATTTTGCAGCATTTTTATGCAAGAAATTGTTGATAATTTCTGTTCTTTTTTTTTAAATTTTACTGCATGGATTTAAGACATTAATTCATTCACAGCAATTTAAGGTCCTAAAATTCCAAAATGAAACGAAAAAAGAATAAAATCATATTAAGTTATGGTTTTCTTGCAAAGCAGCTTTGCAAACCAAACCAGGAGCAAGATCTAAGACTTGCTCTTGCTCTTGGTTGTGGAAGATTGTGAAATGGGTGCCTAAGAATTAAGAAAAGTGAAATCTTTTTTCGTTGTGGCCAAATTTAATTTCTGTTTTTTCTTTTTCTTGTTTTTTGGTTATAATTCATTGTAATAATCATTCACCTAATTAATCCTACTCCATTTCCTCATCATGAAATCTTGATATGCATATTTCTTGTGTATTGGAGATAATTAATCATCGGGCAACCCAGAGCAATATTTGCAGGACGTGATCATTCTCTCATTTACTCAATAGTGATTTTTCCCTTTGTAAGTGTGATATGAATCTTTTATTTGTTAAAGGATAAAATTCATTTTTGGTCGTCGATCACTCGGTTTACTTCTTTTCAATTTTGGTCATTGTGTTTGGGTTAGAAGGTTAACTCAACTCTAACCCTTCCAAAATTCCGGTTTGTTTCTACAAGTTTCGAGTAGGGCGTTCAGATTGGCTAGCTCGGTCAAAAGCTTGAACCCACGGGTTCAATTCAAATATTCAAAATACACCATTCAACTAAACAAATTATCTCAAATTTGGGAAAGAAAGAAAAAAAGTAAACAAATTATCTCAACATTCCTTAAACATTATAAGCTAAAATATCCTTATTTTATACAATTCTTCCATGATTATCATAATAATTGTTACACAAGAAACAAATTAATTTGAAAATTGGCTACCTAGCATGAATCAACATAAGTTTAAAGTGTATTAATTAGAATCACCTGTGTGTTCAAATGAATTTTTGGCTTAAATTGGATTGGGTCAGGTTTGGGCGAGTTAGGACTTCAATTTAATTATACAATTTTCCATGATTATCATAATAATTGTTACACAAGAAACAAATTAAATTGGAAATTGGCTAGGATGAATCAACATAAGTTTAAAGAGTATTAGAATTACTTATGTTCTTAGTAGATACATATGTGGGGTCCAATATAATTAAAATTACATGTGTGTTAAAATGAATTCTTGGCCTAAATCGGGTTGAGTCAGGTTTGAGCGGGTTAAAACTTCAACATAACTCAAACCAACAAATGCTTGGGTTGAAATCAAGTTCAGTGCAAGCGAGTTTTTTCTGCTAATTTAAACCCAACCATCAAATTAAAAAGTGAGGTGGACATGGATGGGTTCGGGTAGGTCCAACCCAAGTTGAACCCTTATACATGGTTTCTACAACCATGGAGTAACACTCATGAGTCTGAACAAATCTTGTCGAATCCCATTAAAAAATATATAATTGAAGATTTTCTTTAACTTGCTACCAAATTTAAACCCAATGACCAAAATGGGAAAACATAAATAAATCCTATGACCAAAATTATAATCGAGTCAAAATACAAGACCAAATAATTGAGACGAAACACGGCAACCAAAAATAAAATTTACCCTTTGTCAATTATCATGTACACATCGTCTTATAAAAAATCAAATAAGTTGGAGATTATTTAGTAATTTATGTGTAACAATTAAATTGACAATTCACTCTATAACTATCTCACATGTTACCAAAACTGTCAATATTTATTACCAAGACTGTCAATATTTGTTACCAAAATTATATCGATTGTTTTGGGATATTTACGTAGTATCTAACTATCTCCAATTTAAGATGATTTTATATAATATTTTCCTCAAATTTTTTGCATGTTATAGATATAAAGATGTTAAAAAGCACATTGATTGAGAGGGAAAAGGATGAAAATACGTCTCATAATAAGCTGGTTGGTAAAAAAGGCAAACCACAGACCTGGCATCAAACATGGATGCCAGAGAATACACAAAACCATACAAATTCAGTTGGTGGATGGTTCTCACTTGGTTGGGTGATCTCCTGTGTAACTCTCTCCCTGGCTCCCTGCTGTAACACAAGGCCCACCAATCACATTCCAAACGCTGGTGGGGTCACCACTCTGAGCTGCTATCTCCTCTGCCGGTTACAGACAATCACACATCATGCGGTTCCAGCTGAACCCAGCCCTCCCCGCCGAGTCCAGAAAAACAGCCGTTTCTTTGCAGTTTTGCTGAAAATGAAATGACTTTTGTGACCGTGGAAAGTGTGTAGTGCCAAAGAGAAGGCTTATGTAAAGCTACAGGGGCAATTATGGCAATCGAACTGGGGGAAATCTTCTGCAGAAGGCTATGAACACTCGAGATGGATTCAGAATTGGTTGCTCTTCATTTTCAGAGAAACTGGATTCATAGAATGTGCTACCATTAATCACAGAGTAAGTATAAGTCTACAAGAAAATCATGTATATATGCATATATATGTTATATATATATCCATATCTTATATAATGCAATTAATTTCTATATGCATGTGTTTATTTAGATTTTTGGTTGATTTTTGTTTTCATTACTGATTGTTAGTCTCTGAATTTTAAAATTCAATTATCTTGAAAATTTACAAAAATGATATTGAAATCATTAATTGATTTAATTAAAGAATACGTGTATGTATATAATCTATATATATATATATATATATATGTATATATTTAGGCGTATATATATATATTTATGTGAAGGTACATAATTTTATTTATGCTTATGAATAAAACCAATAAATTCGATTGTTAATTTATACGCCTAGCTATTATTAATTACACTAGGTATCAATTTGTAGGTGACTAATTTTTTTTTTTTTTTACACTAGTTTCATTCCCTTAGTTTATCAAAATTATTAAGGAAGATTATTTTATGTATGGAAATAAATGAGGATTTAAATTTGTTTCCTTCTTTGAGAGAACGAAAATTTCATGTAAATTAAGGTCTATATATAATTCCGTACATAGTAAATTGAATTTTTTCGGCTTTTAAATCTTCACAATTACTCATTTATCCATGCCAATTTTTAATTAGCAAAACATTTTTGTATGCCAGTAAAAACAGTAGTCTTTGTTTACCAAAAAAAAAAACAGTACGTAGTCCTCACAAATGTGAAACGTACGTCTTAAAAGACCACCGACGCTGCTCCAGAGGATCCAAGAGTTTGTCCTTCCAATTGGATAAACCCTTCACATAATTTATGCTTAAATTTCTTTTAAATTTTAATTAATTAGATTTATTATGTAGTTTCATTTGCTGGCTTTTGGTTGTGATGGTTTGAATTTTCTCGGCTACGTTCGTCTTTTTGTCATGTTTGGGATGGTGATTTTCCGACTTAGTTATTTAATAATAATATTGTTTTGCTTTTGGAAAAGAAAGAAATCTAATAGCCTTGCAATTGTTTGATTCCTAATTTGCAGGTTCATAATCTTGCCCTAGCTAGAAGCCCAAATCTGGTGTCTCATCTATCTGTACTTGTCGGCCATGGATTCCTCCAGAAAAACTTACTTTTCGACTGCCACGCCGATGATGTCGTCTCTCTTTGGTATTGTGTTGTGGGCATCTAGGTTACCATTCACCATGCAAACCCCAAAACAATATCCAACCCATCAAAATATCCATCTCGGCCTTAAAACCCTAATTTTCCCAGAACCGGCTAATAAAAATACAAACCATTCAAATCAAGATCATAATCCCCACATTGTCCATAGCTTCATGGTTTCATCGTCGTCACAGGCCTCATCGTCACGGTTGGATCAATATTCAGTGTTCTTAGACAGCACGTCATCATGGTCGACGTCCTCAGCAATGGACGACCTGATTGGGACTGACAGCGGAGTCCCAATCATGTTAAGTGAGGAGAGGAATAAATCGTGGGTCAACGGTACGGAAATTTCTGTACATGTAACGTTGACCCTTAACAACAAGAGGATTGGTAGTGAGCGAATATGCGACCAGAGGAAAAAGGAATATCCACCGCCAATTCCACTGCTTGCTCAGACGGGGAACTTGACGTGCCGTATGCCGTGGACTTTGTCTAGGCATTGCTACCCCGATGGAAGGCTGGTGCTCGTCGGAGAGAAAGTGAAGCACCACGAATACTTCGAATGCCAGCGTGAGGACGGTCGGCTTGTCTTGAACCTTGTACCCCTAGACAACACATTAACATGCCTTGTTGACGATGATCATGTCGTGGTGCGCGAGGAAGATGAACCAGAAGAAGAAGAAGAAGAGATGGGGATGATGGAAGAAGCCGTCCAATTTGCTGACAGAGACGAGGAGGATGAAATTGAGGCGACACATATGATGAGTGACAACGAGGATGAAAAATGTGACAAAAATGGCTCATATAATTTGGAGACGATAACAAGGTGTAAGAGGTATGGAAATCTTTCCAAGGTTTTCAAAAGTGAAGGTGGGTTGGTGGATTTGGAGTCGTCGTGGTCGTCATCATCAGTTTCGTTTGGGAAAAAGAAAAACAAAAATATCCATGGAGACATGAACAATTTCTTTGTCCACCCAGCTTCAGCTCCTCTAGGTCCATTAATGGTTAGTGTCATGTAAGCAATTTAGCAAGGATAATACTTGTATTCCATCCTGGTGGTACCTCCTAGTACTACCCTTTCGATTTATCCAATTATCATTATACTTATATATTAATTGAAACCGTTCAACTCCTAAACTATCATTTCAAGATCACTAACGCAAAAAAATCAGCGAAAGTTGAGATAATCTAGTCATTCATATGTATCAACTAAATGGAAGGTTTGCCATGAAGATTTTAATTGTTACTAAAATTGTTGATTTATTCGATATATATATATATATATATATATATATATATATATATATATATATATATATATGAATGAGTAAACGACCTCCAATTTTGTTGATTTTTTATGAAGATGATCTTGAAATGATAATTTAGAGAATGAACGGCTCCAATTATAATATATGTACAAAAACAATTCGATAAATCGGAATGATAGTATAAGGAGGTACCATTAGGGGTGAGATGCAAGTATTATCCATTTAGTAATGGCTAGTGTTATATATATAGATGTAGGCTTAGAGATAGCACTAGGAGGTGGGATCGATATGTTGGTCACCTTTTCATAATAAAATTTCTTGATAAAACTTTGTGGCAAGGAGCGAGCTAAGTTCGTTTCAAAAAAAAAAAAAAACCTCAAGGGCTAATTTATTAAATAGTTCACACTTGGTAAAGGATATTAAAGATGCTTATGACGGAAATTGTAACAAATGGATCAGTTGAATATTTTAAAGAGTTTAGAGGTATTTAAATATAAAATTTGACAAATCACGAGCAAGTAACCTAATGGAAACTTGGGTTCCAAGTCAGGTTTGCTCCATAGTCTTGGTTTCGAGACACGAAACTGCCATTTGACTTGTGACTAGAGGGAGGCTGATTAATCCTTAATGCCAGGGGGAGGCTGATTAGTCCTTGGTTGACTTGTGGTCAAGGGGAAGCTGGGGGAGGCTAATCGAAACTGGCATTTGACTTGTGGCCGGGGGAAAAACTTTAGGATACTGTTTGTCACTGACAAAAAAAAATGTAAAATTTGACAATTCATATATATATAGCTTTGAAATTTGGTGTAAAACATAAAATATAAGTGTGATTTACTTCTTCTTTTTTTGGGACTGCTATAAGGAATATAACCAATTTTTCCGTTACGTTTTTAAATATCTTCCAGATCCTCCGTTTTTAAAAAGACAATATCAGCTTACTATTTTTTTATTTCTATCATCTTTTTTTGTTAGAACTAATAAATTTTTATCTTCATAAATTATTTTTATGCTCCATCTTTATAAATCAAAGGCATTAGTTTAATTTTATCTCTATTAAAAACAAATAATAATCTCTAACTCTATATTTCTTTCGAGTATAGTGCTTCATATATTTACTTATTTGTTAACTTTATCAATATGTGGAGAGAAAAAAAGGAAAAATTGTGAGAATATAAAAGGAATAAAAGTCTCACATTAGAAAATTGCACAATCTTACAAATGAAAGGGTTATAAAGAATTGGGCATCACCCCATTATTAATTGATTTTTAGAGTGGAACCTTGACTTTCTTCAAAAGTCGCCCATAAGATTTTGGTATATAAATTTAAATCTTTTTTATCAAACTATGATCTGATAGGCATAAAATTATTACAGCACCGTAACTGATTTAAATCTGATGGTAATTAATTGGATCTGAAATTGAAAAATTAATAATTGAGCAGTTATTAATAACTTTTGAATAATTGAAATTAAAATTTAATTAAATATATAAAGAGGTTGATAGATAAAAAATAATCTTTTATATATACATATATATATATATTACTCTTCCATACCCTTTATTTTTATTTAATTTATTTAATTAGATTTTAATTTTTTTAGAGTGTCTTCAATAACAGAATAGGCCTGGATAAAGACCTGATGGCATACTCCGCTACATGAGAACCAGATCGATCCATTGCAATAGAAGCGAAGTCCTTTGCGCTCCTGGTTTTGCTACTGCCTTCTATGCTCACATTCGATTTTAATAAGAACTAGGAAACTATTGATTTTATTTAATTAAAAACAATCTTAACCCTTGATTTTAGTTACAACTAGGAAACTATTGATTTTATATAATCATGGAGTTATAACATGATTATACATCGTTATAAAAGTTTAATTAACTAACAACATGACATATATTATTATAACAACACCAGACATTGCTATAACGTTTACATGTTCTTGAACAATGTTATAAATTGGTGACGTTCAAATGTAATTTGCTACATTGGTCGTCTAAATCTACCTTAATGTTGTAACTTCGAACCATGATCGTGTAATTCCGCTACGTGAAAGCGTAATCTGTAACCTTAATTGTGTAAATCTATTTTAATAATGTAACTTTCAACCTTGAGCGTGCAATTCCAATCTTACTCCATAACATGAACTTTCTCTTTGAGATTGTAGTTAACCTGCTTGAGGTTGTAAATTGGTGAGGTTGAAGTGTAATCTGCTACTTTGGTTGTGTAAATCTACTTAAATGTTGTAACTGTCAAGCATGATCGTGTAATTCACTTACGTTAACCTTAATTGTGTAAATCTACCTTAACTATGTAACATCCAACCTTGAGCTTGTAATTCCAACCTTACTCCGTAACATGAACTTCCACTTTGAAATTGTACTTAGCCTTGAAGTTGTAAGTTGATGACGTGCTAAAGTGTAATTTGCTACCTTGGTAGCGTAAATCTATCTTAATGTTGTAACTTTGAACTATGATCGTGTAATTCTACAACGTTGAAGCGTAATCTGTAATCATAATTATGTAAATCTACTTTAACGATGTAACTTTCAACCTTGAATGTGTAATTTCAACCTTACTCCATAACATGAACTTTCTCTTTGAGATTGTAGTTAACGTTGAGAATATTGTAAATTGGTGACGTTCAAGTGTAATTAGCTATTTTGATAGTGTAAATCTACCTTAATATTGTAACTTTGAATCACGTCTAATTCCGTTATGTTGAAGCGTAATTTGTAACCTTGATTATCTGAAGAGTAATGACAGGCATTCCAAAAAAATACACCAAAACGATTCCCAAATGATGTGGCATAACCTTTTAATTCACAAATTCTAACTTTGAATTTTAATTTCTTAATTTCTTTTATTAAGAAAATTAAAATAAACTACTCCTAATTAATCAATAAACCCTAAACGAATTAACTTTAGTCTCATCGACGCCGAGGCATGCGGGCTGCTGCTCCACCGCGCGTGTACAGTATACTGACTGCCCTTCTTCAATTTCTTGAGATTTGTTCTACTGCTGCCTTTTCCTCAGTTTTCCTCTTCGATATTCGGCGTCAAATTCGACCTCCGCTCCTTAAGTCCGTGTAGCTTTCGAATTCGACACCTCCTTTGCTTCAGTAGTCTCCTTCAGTTATTTCTCAAATCCATCAATCTCTTTTCACTATGCCCCTCCGTCGTCAAGCAAGTCGAACTAAGCAGTACATTGAAAGTGTTTACTCGCGGTATCCACTTCCTCTTCAATGCCCGATCTCCGATGTGAAGCTTCGCCGGTTGAGAGATCCTCTTTTTACTTCTTTCTCCAGCAGCTATTGCTCTTACTCGATCACCGCTGCCGCTCTCATGTCTTCGTCTCCACCGCCGATTGCGACCTCCAGCCTTGAGCCTGGGCTGGAGTCCGCTCCTCCCCTGCACCAATTTCGGAGGAAGAAGAATAACAACTTCGAGAAATTTGCAGCTACGGTTTTGTTTCTGAGTTATTTAAAATTGGTTTTAATTATTTGATTATTGAGTTGGGTTACTAAGATGGATTCCGTGGGCTGATTCTAAAATTTTGCATTTTGGCTTTTTGGAAGGATTGAGGAAGAAATAGTTGGATTTTAGGGCAAGATCTTAATATTTAAAAAATAATTCTAACAAGACTTTGCTTGACGAAGGGGTTTGTTCGTCGGACAAGATCTTAATATTTTAAAAAATAATTATAACAATTTATTTAATTAAATAAATATATATAATAAAATAAAAATATTTTTTAATTAAATACAATTAAAATAATAAAACGAATAAAATGAAAATAAAAAAATTATTTATAAAAATTAATGTTATGTTTTTACATAGTTAATGTAAGGACCCTTCCCGAATTTTCCCTCGAAACCCGGAAAGAACCCTTATCCCGTCTGACAGCTCTTTTTACCTCAAAATTTAAATACCAGAAATACCCTTTGTTCTTGAATAATTTTTATTAAACCTTACAGGGTTCCCGACAGAACCTCTGTACTTACTGATCACTCTTTCCTGTCAGACGCAGGATAGTATACAGGTCAAAGCCAAGACCTCGGAATATTGGTGGTTCAAATAGAAATACCATATGACACCAAATATCAGTAGGTCAGACACTACTGACATCTCTACTGGAATACCACAAGACAACCGACTAGTCAGATACTTGTGAACCAACCATAATTCGTCCCTCTGGGTCACCGCCCACACCAACCCACTGACCCGGCTGACGAAGTATTTTCATAGGTTGATTAATCCCATGACAATTGTCGTCTGGTTCATATTAGAGCCGGAATTATCCTCGGCTATCATATCGTATCATCAGCCGGTATAACATTCGGCTATCATATCAAATCAGTCGGCATATCTCTCGACCATCATATCCCTAGCCACTAGAGTATCCCTTGGGGTGTGCTAGTCCTGTATCATATCATATCAGTCGGCATATCTCTCGACTATCATATCATATCAGTCAGCATATCTCTCGACTATCATATCATATCAGTCGGCATATCTCTCGACTATCATATTATATCAGTCGGCATATCTCTCGACTATCATAACATATCAGTCGACATATCTCTCGACTATCATATTATATCAGTCGGCATATCTCTCGACTATCATAACATATCAGTTGGCATATCTCTCGACTATCATATCCCTAGCCACCAGGGTATCCCTTGGGGTGTGCTAGTCATGTATCATATCATATTAGTCGGCATCTCTCGACTATCATATCATATCAGTCGGCATATCTCTCGACTATCATATTATATCAGTTGGCATATCTCTCGACTATCATAACATATCAGTCGGCATATCTCTCGACTATCATATCCCTAGCCACCCCTTGGGGTGTGCTAGTCATGTATCATATCATATCAGTCGGCATCTCTCGACTATCATATCATATCAGTCGGCATATCTCTCAACTATCATATTATATCAGTCGGCATATCTCTCGACTATCATAACATATCAGTCGGCATATCTCTCGAGTATCATATCCCTAGCCACCAGGGTATCCCTTGGGGTGTGCTAGTCATGTATCATATCATATCAGTCGGCATCTCTCGACTATCATATCATATCAGTCGGCATATCTCTCGACTATCATATTATATCAGTCGGCATATCTCTCGACTATCATAACATATCAGTCGGCATATCTCTCGACTATCATATCCCTAGCCACCAGGGTATCCCTTGGGGTGTGCTAGTCATGTATCATATCATATCAGTCGGCATCTCTCGACTGTCATATTATATCATTAGCTGGTATAACCTTCGGCTATCATATCACATCAGTCGGCATATCTCTCGACTGGCATATCATATCATTAGCCGGTATAACCTTCGGCTATCATATCACATCAGTCGGCATCTCTCGACTGTCATATTATATCATTAGCCGGTATAACCTTCGGCTATCATATCACATCAGTCAGCATCTCTCGACTGTCATATTATATCATTAGCCGGTATAACCTTCGGCTATCATATCACATCAGTCGGCATCTCTCGACTGTCATATTATATCATTAGCCGGTATAACCTTCGGCTATCATATCACATCAGTCGGCATATCTCTCGACTGGTATATTATATCATTAGCCGGTATAACCTTCGGCTATCATATCACATCAGTCGGCATCTCTCGACTGTCATATTATATCATTAGCCGGTATAACCTTCGGCTATCATATCACATCAGTCGTCATATCTCTCGACTGGCATATCATAGCATTAGCCGGTATAACCTTCGGCTATCATATCACATCAGTCGGCATCTCTCAACTGTCATATTATATCATTAGCCAGTATAACCTTCGGCTATCATATCACATCAGTCGGCATCTCTCGACTGGCATATCATTCAGTAACCATTTATCTTGGAGGTTCACCGGGTTCACCGCTAATAACGGATCCTAGTCCCGGGTCCTGGTCCTCCTCAAATATGTTTATCTTGGAGGTTCACCGGGTTCACCGCTAATAACGGATCCTAGTCCCGGGTCCTGGTCCTCCCTCAAATCTGACCAAATCCAATAAACTCCTACAACTGGGTCAAAACCCAAACCATTGACTCAATAGTTTCCACGTCAAAACGATAGCAAAACCGAATCTAAACCCCATGATATTTCTCAAATCACACTTTAATCGAAGTAGTGGAAAACATGTATACAGTAACCATTTCCAAAATCCAGACATTCAATGCCACAATACATAACAGTATTTAAATAAAGATATTATGATGCATGCATTTCAATTTATAAAACAAAAGTCCACTCACATACATCATCCAACCCTTAATTCATGGACGCTCTAGCCCAAGGAACACATGTAATATAATAACCCAACTACCTTGGCTTTCCGTGCTCAAAACCCGGTAATAAGGTCAACCATTACCGCTGGGATTGCCCAAAACAACCTCTAAACGACGTCCGATCAACCTGAAACCTGTACCAACAGATTCAGAACGTCGAGAACTAGTTACCACGTGCCGCCGTGACGTCAGCCTCAACCCCACGCACCGCCACGCGCCGCCGGAAGGTCGGCACACGCGCCCACGCGCCCTCACGCGCCGGCCACGCCGTGCTACAGTGTTCACGCGCCTGGATCGGTCCAACCCAGTCCGGCTCAACCTGACCCGGTCCAACTCGACCAGACCGGTTCACTCAAGTCGACCGGTTCAACTCGACTCGATTGGTCACCGGTGACTTGCCGGAGAAGACGACCGGACTGCCGTCACCGTCGCCGGAGGCTGGCCAGAGAAGATGACCGGACCGCCACCTCCGCCGCCGTCTGGTTCGCCGGAATCCCCCATTTCCGGCCGAAACTTCAAGGTTTTCTAACTTCTTCATTTCTTAACCGTTTTTCACGATCTACACATGGAAATTCATCTACTTTTCACCAGGAATCCAAATATGAGGTCAAAGTTCCGAGATCGTTCCTGGTTTGGCCGGAAAACGGCCGAGAAGACTCGATTCACCTCCCTCCTCCATCCGTCGCCTACGGCGGTGCTCCCGCTCCAATAGCTACCCCAAAATGCTCGTGGGGTCCCGGGGAAGATCCTCCCGACCTTGGTTTCCCTCAAATCGGATCGAAATCCATCCGATGAAGGGAGGTATTCGGTGATCGCACGGGGAGGTTTTTCGGGTAGGAGAGAGAGACTGATTGGCCAATCCCTCGAGGAGAGAGAAAAATATCTACTATATAGTTCCAACTTCTCCAAAATTACCGAACTGCCCCTGAAGCTTCTAGACCCGTAACGAACTCATCGGGTCTCCGTTTGCCACGTGCCGCCTGTCTACGAACTCGTGAGTTCGAGACCTACGCAACGACCCAAGAAAAATTCCCAAAAGTACTGCCAGTCAAAAAGTGACTCCCAAACCCGTCCAAAACTGAGGGTAAAATTGTCCAATTCTCAAAATAATTTAATTTCTGGTCCGGATCGTTACAGTTAAAACTAAAGTAATATTTTAAATATTAATTTTTAACTACTCAGCGACGAGACAGGGTGGTCGGGGTCCTGGGTGGGCTATTGGGCCAGGGGCTGCCCTCCTCCGCCGCATGATCATCAACGGGCTCATGGCAAGGGCGGGTCCTAGATGTGATCAAGGTGCGCTGCGGCATATACAATAAGAAATTTAAAATAATTAATATAAAATTAACTAACATATTTTTAATTTAATAATAAATAAATAAAAACCAAACATTTTTTTATTGAAAATTAGTAAATTGGCCAAAAAAAAAACCACCAAATTCTAATTTTTAAAAATAAAACCAATAATAATATCCAAATCATAAAATCCACATATCCAAAATTTATAAAACTCACATATCCAAAATTCACATCCTAAATCATAATAAAAAAATTCACATAAATTTTTTTAAATTCACATATCTAAACAAACTAAGAAAACCAAATATTTATATTCCAATCCAATCCAAATTCACAATATTAAAGTAAAAACCCTAAATTCACAATCTGCAATTTTTGAGAAAAATTCACAATCTGCCAAAATCCAATCCAAATTTCAATTAAAATTTCATTCCAAACTAAAATTAAAATATAAACAAAAAAAATTGACAATAACTAATCCACATTCACAATGGAGAGAAAGGGAGAACGAGATAGACCTTGAGATGTCTGCCGGGGAGAGAAAGCTGCGGCGGCGAGCTTGAGAGATGAGGAGTCTGGTGTGTTTGCTGAGAGGTGAGGGTGCAGAGATAACAAGGAAAATGAAGAAGAAGAAGAGTCAGTCGCGACTTATAGGTGTCTGAACAACCTTGCCCGACGAAGCTTCGTCAGGCAAACTTTAATGAATTTGTCGAGCAAATATTTGCAGCAAATTTGAGTTTTTGCGTATTTTTTTTGCCTGAATTTTTGAAAGAAGAGTGACTTTTGCCCGACTAAGCTTCGTCAGGCAAACTTTAATGAATTGGTTGAGCAAATATTTGTGGCAAGTTTGAGTTTTTGCGTATATTTTGGCGGAATTTTTGAAAGAATAGTGACTTTTGCCCGACGAATCTTCGTCGGGCAAACTTTAATGAATTGGTCGAGCAAATATTCGTGGCAAGTTTGAGTTTTCGCAAATTTTTTTGGCCGGAATGTTTGAAAGAAGAGTGACTGGTGCCCGACGAATCTTCGTCGGGCAAACTTTAATGAATTGGTCGAGCAAATATTCGCGGCAAGTTTGAGTTTTCGCGTATTGTTTTGCATAATTTTTGAAAGAAGAGTGGCCGTTGCCCGACGAAGCTTCGTCGGGCAAACTTTAATGAATTTGTAGAGCAAATATTCGCGGCAATTTTGAGTTTTCGCGTATTTTCTGGCCGAATTTTTGAAAGAAGAGTGACCATTGCCCGACGAAGCTTCGTCAGACAAACTTTTTGAAATTTTGAGAAAGAAAAAATTGCACGAGTTTTTTGACATTTGCCCGACGAATATGTAAAACTGGTGCCCGACGTATCATGTAATTCGTCGGGCAAGATGTTTATGTCACTGAAATTCGAATTATCTAAAATCCAGGTCCGACGATAAAGTTTTCAAGATCGGGACCATTCACCTTTTGGTTTTACGTGACTAATTTCCCACCAGTAGAAATCGTCAAGTTTTACGGAGCTTATGTGTCTCGATCGTTACGTTTGTGAATTTGAAGGCGTTTTTTGAAGTTTTGGTTCAATTGATATTCAAACGATGGAATTTCAAAAAATTAACCGTTCAATAGTTAAGTTTAAGTGTGTAGACCTCACCCGTCGAAAATATTAAGGTTCTAAGGTATTAAAGTTGTACGATCGTCAAACAACATTTTGTTACCGTTGAATCGTCGCGCACCGTTACCTAATCCCGAAAATTCCAAATTGGCTAATTTTTCGCGGAAGCGATCTATGAGTACCTGCAATAAATGTGGATGGTTAGATCGGTCTATTTCATTTTCTAAATTATTGAACATCGTAAAATAAGCATATTCATCAAGGAGGTTAAACACTTTAAAGAAACTTCAATACATTTTTCGAAGTTTTGGTTCCATTGATATTCAAACGATTGAATTTGATTGATCCAACCGTTCATTTTGTGGTTTTACGTACCTAGATCTCACCATTCAAAAATCGTAAGGTTTTGAGGATTTAAAGCCTTCTGATCGTGAAGAAACGTTGTGTAACCGTTGAAACGTCGCACACCGTTACCTAATCCCGGGATTTCAAAATTGGCTAATTTTTCACGGAGGCGATCTATGAGTATGTGCAATAAATATGGACGGTTAGATCGGTCCATTTCATTTTCTAAATTATTGAACATCGTAAAATAAGCATATTCATCAAGAAGGTTAAAATACTTTAAAGAAACTTCAATACATTTTTTGAAGTTTTGGTTACATTGATATTCAAACGATTGAATTTGACCGATCCAACCGTTCTTTTTGTGGTTTTACGTGCCTAGATCTTGCCCATCCTAAATCGTGAGGTTTTGAGGATTTAAAGCTGTCCGATTGTAAAGAAACGTTGTGTAACCATTGAAACGTCGCGCACCGTTACCTAGTCCTCGGATTTCCAAATTGGGTAATATTTCGCATTGGCGATCTATGAGTACGTGCAATAAATGTGGACGGTTAGATCGTTCTATTTCATTTCGTAAGTAATGTAAAAATGTTGTTTAATAATTAATTCTGGTATATATGGCCCGACGAAGGTAAATGAATATTCGTCGGACATGACTTTCTAGTTTCGGCAACCATCAACCGACGAAGAAAATGTGTTTAGACTGTTGTTCAAGTTTGCCCGACGAAGAAAATGTGTTTAGACTGTTGTTGACTTCTTCTTCCTGTCTAAACCTTGCCCGACAAACCTTCGTTTTCGTCGGACAAAATGTACTTAGACGGCGAAAACTACTTCGTCGGGCAAATTTTTGTTGGGAAACCTCGAATTTCTTGTAGTATTGATAACTTTTGTGATGTTTTGGCTTCTGAATACTGGTGCTTAAAACAGTCAAGTTTCTACATGTGTGGTTCATGCTCATCTGTTGCATAAAGCTTCAACAACTTATTTTTTCTTCATAAGTGAAGTGTTTATTGGTCCGTAGTCCTTTTTGCTATCTGACAATCATGCTTCATCTTAGTCCTTTTTGCTATCTGACAATCATGCTTCATCTTAGTCCTTTTTGCTATCTGACAATCATGGTTTATCTTCTTAGCAATTGTGAATCTAACATTGATAGAATTGCCTTGTTTAACCAAAGTTGCTGTAGGTATACTTCATTTGTTGTTTCCCTTGATTTTTCATTTTCATTTTAGTTAATTGATTTTAATATATATATGTCTTCTTTTAGTTCAAGGCATGGAGAAGGTTTTGTTGGAGAATCAATTCCCAATTTCGACTGTTTGGAATTGGCATCACATCTACTCATAGGAGATATTCATCTAACAATTCCATTCATTAAAAGTGATAAAACAAGTGAAAGAGGGCCAGAGACAGATTTGATTCAACAAGTAGACGACCAAATTTCAACAAACTCATGAATACTGACCTTTTTCTTGTTTGATTGTATTTGTTTTTTCTTCACTTTTTTATGAACTTTTTTCTCAGCCCTAGATTGCCTTCACTTGAATCTCGGATGACCTTTACCTTGAATAGCATGTGGAGAAAGAACTTTTTCATTATGATCTAAATTTTCTTCATCGTCTGATACCCACACAACCACATCTTCAACTTGATGATTTTCATAAACAACGTTAGTGATAGATAATTTCATTTTCATATCTTGTATCAGCGTCATCACAATATTGAAGCTATCATCATTGTTGCTTTCTAAGTCTGCTACCTCATAAAAAGACTTGCACATCTTATCAAATCTTTGTGTTTCAGGCTTGGCACCCCAATCTTCGTAACTTATTTTCACTTTGCTATGAGACCTTTACACATCTTTCCTCCACTGTCTTAAAATGTATTTATCTGGAATACTAAAAATTCTCCTCTCAATCAAAACAACGATAATATGACGACATAAGATTCCTCTAAATTCAAATAGCCTACAAGTGCAATTCACATCACAATTATCCTCATTCAACTGTACTATGAAGGAAACACGATCGATGATCCTTTCTTCAACTATTACATCTTGCTTTACTACAAACTTTATTATTGTACCATTCTTTTCATATGATGCTTGTATGTAATAGATCTTACCAGCTATCTCATCTTTGAATTCCTGGAATTTGGCAGTCGTATATGTGGCTGGATATTATTTTTCAAATTGATACGGTATCACACATGGAAACTTTGAATTGAAACTAGAAAAATCTTCTAGGTTCTCTTTTTGTACCTTATCCATCACCGCATTCTCATATTGCTCCACAAACTGTTTAAAGGTAGTTTTTGAATTCACATACCCATCAAAAAATGCATTCATACTTTCACTACATTGTGTAGTAGACATTCCTGCCCAAAACGTATCTTTCACAAATGTAGGAACCCACCTTTTCTTCTCATGATATAATCCAACAAGCCAATCATTTCCATGAAGCTTAAACTTTTCCATAAAATCATTCCAGTGAACTTCAAACTCATCACATGTCAATGATTCATAAATAACGTTTTTCAGAGAAGACTTAATATACTCACGTTGCTTATGGCTTTTAAACTTGTCAGGCAACTTCTTCATTATATGCCACAAACACCATCTATGATGTGCATTAGGGAAAACTAACTCAATCGCTTTTTTCATTGCTTTATCTTGATCAGTGATTATTGCGTTTGGAGCACAATCATCCATACATGTTGGCCAAGGCTCAAAAAGCCATTGAAATGTTTCAGTATCTTCATTGGAGATCAACCCACATCCCAGTAATACAGCTTGGCCATAATGATTGACACCAACAAAAAGCGCAAACGGCATATCATACAATTTGTTAAGTATGTTGTGTCAAATGTCACAACATCACCAAACTCTCTATAAGCAGCCCTACTTCTTGCGTCTGCCCAAAACACATTTTTGAGTCGACCATCTGCATCTAGGTCCATTATATAATACAAGTTGGAATTGTTACGTACTTTGCATTTTCATAAAATACTTTTGCATAGCAGTAGCATCACCTTCTCCAAGTCGTAAACGTCTTATCTTATTAATATAGTTTCTGCAATCTGTTTCTAAAAACGATAATTTTTCATGGCCATCTGCTTCAACCACACATGAGTTGTAATTTTTATTCAACCGTATTCCAGCTCTATCATTCACTTTCTAACTTCCTTTTAAAATGTGGTGCAATCTCTCTAAAGCTTTTATGATATCGAACTTTGCTTGGAGTACTGAGTTCATGATTATGTTCCAACACGACAGATCTCACTACCCATTTTCCATCATGGAACAAAGTTGCATTTTGTTTAGCCTTACAATCTGATTTTGTTACTGGACGCAATTTGAAGAGATTAGTCGACTTAGACTTGGACTTTCCATTACGTGAACATGCCAATGTTACATATTTTAGTCCCCCACCACCATCTTCCTTACTTGAAGTTCTTTTACAAATTTCAAACCCTTTTTTTTGTCCATAAGACTTGTAATATTCCACCAAGTCTTCAACTGAATCAAATGAAATTCCAGGTATAGGGTTACTAACCTTTTCTTCCTCATTCGTTGAATGTTCTAATTCTTTCTCCTTATTCTAGTTCTCTTCCTCCATTTCGTAATTGTGATTCTCGTCCGCAGCTGTCACATTCTCCATATCATTCTCATCAATTTCCTAATTCAATTGATGTTAAATGGATGGTCAATACAAAAAATGATGCCTCATAATTAAAGGTTTATTTATATATAATTTTCGTTGCATGAGTACTTATGATTCATGATTAACAACAAACAATTATAATCTTTAATCAAGCATGTCAGCAATGCCTAGAACTTACGCCTTTGAACCAAAAAGAAATTCACCAAGAACATGACAAAATCGAGAACAGTACCTTTGTTCTCTTGCACATTACCAAAACTCAAATTAAAAACAAAGTAAATGCAGCAAAAAACTGAAGGAAAAACATCTGAAAGGATGAGGTGGGATCAAAACTGAAAAACACAAGAATTTGATAGAGTACTGAATTACCATGTGGAGCAATCCCAACGTACCGAAGGAGACTGAAGCAAAGGAGGTGTTGAATTCGAAAGTTTCACAGACTTAAGGAGCGGAGGTCGAATTTGACGCCGAATGTCGAAGAGGAAAATTGAAGAAAAGGCAGTAGTAGAACAAATCTCAAGAAATTGCAGAAGGGCAGTCAGTTTACTGTATACACGCGATGGAGCAGTAGTCGGCATGCCTCAGCGTCGATGAGACTAATGGTGCCAGTAAAGTTAATTCGTTGAGGGTTTATTGATTAATTAGGAGTAGTTTATTTTAATCGTAATTTCCTTAATAAAAGAAATTAAGAAACTAAAATTCCAAATTGGAATTTGTGAATTAAAAAGTTATGATGTGGCAGATGCCACATCATTTGGGACTCGTTTTGGTGTATTTTTTTGGGATGCCTAGCATTACTCAATTTCAACCTTACTTCGTAACATGAACTTTTTTTTTGAGATTATAGTTAACGTTGAGGTTGTAAATTGGTGAAGTTGGAGTGTAATTTGCTACCTTAGTCGTGTAAATCTACCTTAATGTTGTAACTTCGAATTATTATCTTGTAACACCGCTACGTGAAAGCGTGATTTGTCGCCTTGATTGTGTAAATCTACCTTAACAATGTAACTTTCAACCTTGAGTGTGTAATTCCAACCTTGATTGTGTAGATTGGGTAGATATAGATGTCATTTGACCACTACATGATGTCTATAAAACTAGCTTATGGGCATGCGTGAATAGAAATGTGAATTCCTTCGGCTGTTAACATTGTTCTTATGTTGTATTCTCAGAGTTTCAGCATAGAGCTTGTGCAGCACAAAGAAAAGGATTTTCTTGTTTCTTTCGGGGGTTGCAGAAAGGAGCCAACAAATCAGGTTTATTAGAAACTCAATTTTCTCTTTTAGTTGATTTCTAATTAAACTTAATTACCGCATTCCCTCATCTTCTTTTGGTTACAGATCGAAGTACTGACCATGGAATTGAACAACATGGTTCTGGAAGAAATTCTCTGTAAGAGTCCTTAATTGTTGATCCAAATCCTGTTTCTGGCAATTTTTCACTTCGGAAACAGTTCCATAATGACGAAGAATACAAAACGATTGTTAAGGTGGCAGTTCAGAGGATGAAAGTTCTTTCTTGCAGGTAAACTACAAAAGTTTTCTTAATCAATTGTTTCCACCTGGCTTATATTATCTTTATTTCAAGTTGAGAATGGAATTCTAATATCAAACGCTTTGGAAAAGTAACTATTAGGTTCAATTTCTCATATGTTCCTTAGTAACTTAACCTACTTTGATAATATAATGACTTAATATTATGCTAATTTCAGCCAACAGAAAAGAAAATTAGTCAATCCGATTCAGGAGTCCACACTAACATTCTTTGAGATAGACACTATACACAGGAGATACTCTCGGGAGATATTCATGTGAATGCTCATGGTAAAATGATGACACAACAAATACACCCGTTTTCTCTGCACAACCTCACCCAAAATGAAGCATCACAATTCTCTCATGTTAGAGCTCTTTCTTGACTAACATTGTCTTCTACATTGCTTTTTGATGACCTTATACCTTCCTTACAACAAACCCACTACTTCATGATGATATATAGTACCGTTGTCCTCGACCTTCCAATCATCCATTCTAATGCTAAAACCCATATGTCATACATATTTTTTTATAGAACCTTTCTGCTTCATCGATTGTTTCAAACAAAATCCTTATAACATTCTCTGGTTCAGACCAATCCTCAATTTCAAACAACTGGACTGGCCCAGGGACAAGTTTGACCGTCATCCCATATACCTGAATAAACAATTAGATTAATTACAACAATATTGCTATAACTTAGTTGTTCCATTATAACATTTTACATATAATGTTACAACTTCTACACATTTATAACGTTATACATGTAAGTTACAACAATATAATATATATTATAACATAAGTGTGTTGTTATAACATTGTAATTAAATGTTACGTCATACGAACAAGAATGTAACGATATTCGTTCAAGTTACAACTATAAAATGTACGTTATAACGTATATTGTTAGCTATAAAATTTCTATCAAACCGAGAAGACTATTCCGTATAACATGCAAATATAACACCTACTAACACTACAAGAAATAGGGGTTGCCTGACGAAGTAATTTTCGCCGCCTCGTATCATTTTGCCCGGCGAAAATGAAGGCTTGTCGGGCAAGATTTAGACGAGAAGAAGAAATTGTCAGCGCGTAAAATAGGAACGTTTGACCCGACGAATTTTTTTATCCGTTGGAAAAATTAGTTTAACGACGAATATTTTTCGTCGGGCAAAATTTGGCGTTGACTATAATATGCCCGACGAATCATTAAATTTGGCCCTGCGAAACTTCGTCGTCGGGCAAAAGTCTAAACACATTACCTTCGTTGACCTGTATTCGATTGACGGTTGCCAAAACTGGAAAGGCATGCCCGACGAATATTCATTTACCTTTGTCGAGTCATATATACCAGATTCAATTCACATTTAATTATTAAACAACATTTTTAAATTACTTACGAAATGAAATGGACCGATCTAGCTGTCCACATTTATTGCACGTACTCATAGATCGCCTACGCGAAAAATGACCCAATTTGGAAATCCCAGGATTAAGTAACGGTGTGCGACGTTTCAACAGTTACACAACGTTTCTTCACGATCGGACGGCTTTAAATCCTCAAAACCTCACAATTTTCTACGGGCGAGATCTAGGCACGTAAAATCACAAAATTAACGGTTGGATCGGTCAAATTCAATCGTTTGAATATCAATGAAACCAAAACTTCGAAAAATGTATTGAAGTTTCCTTCAAGTGTCAAACCTTCATGATGAATATGCTTATTTTACGATTTTCAATAATTTATAAATTGAAATGGACCAATCTAACCGTCCAAATTTATTGCACGTACTCATAGATCGCCTCCGCAAGTATATTAATATTGAGTTAGAAAATATAAAAAATATAAAAGAAGAGTGTAAAGAAGCTATAGAGACTGCTAAGTGTCATATTGAGCGTAGACTTTAGATCTTCTCTCTTGTGCTTAATTAAGTAACATACTTTCTATTTTATTTTGTATAATTTTATTTGTTGAGAAAGAAAACCCATACTCTATTAAGGTTTCAAAGCCCATATGTGTCCCTGTTAAACCTCATAGCCACTATGTGCGTGGAGGTATTGTGGGAACAACAGATTTTAGGCACAACAAATATTAGTAGATGGTCCTATAGGTACCGCTGAACCAACAAATGAAGGAAGCACATAATAAAATAGAGTGTGTAGCTACTTCGTTAGGCAAGAGAGAGGATAATTATAATCATAAATTACATATTGATAAAAGATCTGAAGATATTATGACCATTAAAAAAGAAAAGGTCGAGTCTTCTTTTAATTATGAAGAGTATAAAAACATACTTGACATTCTTGATTATTGGAAAACTCTTTATGAAGATCCTCAATTAACTTTTGAGGAAAGAAATAAAATTCTAGGAAATATTCGAGTAACTTCCCTCGAATATGAGCCACTTTTATCTCATTTTAACCATGAGATAAATGTTGTATATAAAGAAGAAACTTCAGAAGAATCATCTGACTTTTTATCATAGACAAATCTAGAAGAAGAAAACCTTAATGATAAAAGTAAAAGAAAAGCATAACAACCGTTAAAATTTTTTCAAAATATTGAAGATTTTGAAGAATACTTGAGAAATCCTCACGATGAAGAATTTATAAAAGTCAAGGATGAAGATCCATCCCCATCCAATCCATCTCCATCCTATACTAGGAGAGATGATATGAATAAACAAATTATAGGTCAAAATGAAACCTATCTGGATCTAACAAATGTATCCTTTAAATATCAAGAAAGGGTAATTGATGGTTGGGCACAATCTCTGTCCATCATAGTTTTAAATTATAAAGATAGTTGGACTAAAGAAAAATTCCTAGATTATGTTGCAGCTACTCTCCAAGGAGAAGTATTGCAATGGTTAAAACAGTGGGAAAAGTCTGACGAAGGCAAAAACCAAAAAGCTGGTTTATTATCAAGTTTCCAATCTAAAGAAGATATTTTAAAAAATTTTGCACAGATAATTAAAGAAATTTTCTATGGAACAACTGGAGAAACCATAATCCAAGAAGATGCAAATTTTATACTCTCTAAACTAGAGTTGTGTAATATTTGTCAATTTGAAGATTATACAAAAATCTTTAAAAAATATTATTTTATGTTAGAACCTTCAACTAGCAAACACTGGCTAGATCAGTTATTTCATAAACTTCCCTCACCATGGGATGAATTATCAATAAAAGGATATCTTTATTGGTTAATAAAAGCCAATAAAACAGATATTTTAGGATTTAGAATAAACTATGTCCTAATATTAATAACAGAACATTGCATGTCTTTATAAGCAAAGAAGTAGGTTAAGAACCAGATCAATAACAAAAAATTTGGTCAAAAATGTTGTGATAAAATTTTGAAAGATAATTGGAAAATAGGTTGTTATACACCTAAAAAATCTTTTAAAAAGAAAAGATTTAAATGGAGCGTGAGCGCGTGTTCTGACCTTCCGGTGGCGCGTGGCGGCGCGTTTGACTGTTCCATATGTCACGGCGGCGCGTGACTAGGGTTTTGGGACGTTCCGGATCAGTTTTTATTGGTTTCGAGGCCATAGGAGTTCGTTTAAGGCCCGATTTGGGCAATTCCAGCGGTAATGGTTGACCTTGAAGCGGATTTTGAGCTCGGAAAGTCAAGGTAGTTGGGTTATTATTGTGCATGTGTTCCTTGGGCTAGAGCGTCCATGAATTTTGGGTTGGATGATGGTGGACTTTTGATTTATAAACTATAATGCATGCATAAATATATCTTTGATTTAAATACTGTTATGTATGGGTGCAATGGTTCATGGAATTTATAAATGATTGTTGAACAATTGTTGTCCAATATTTCGGTGAAAGTGTGTTGTGAGAAATGGCATGGTTGTTGGATTCGGTTTTGATATTATTTTGACGCGGTAATTATTTAAGTCCATGATTTGGAGTTGAAACCGTATTTGTGATTATAAAATACTTGATTTTGGATCCAATACCGATTTGAGGGGGCCAGGATCCGGGCTAGGATCCGCTGAAACGGTGAACCCGGTGAACCTCCAAAATAAACAATACCGATTTGAGGGGGCTAGGATCTGGGCTAGGATCCGCTGAGACGGTGAACCCGGTGAACCTCCGAGATAAACATTGATTGAGGGAGGCTAGGATCTGGGCCAGGATCCGCTATTGGCGGTGAACCCGGTGAACCTCCGAGATAAACATTGATTGAGGGAGGCTAGGATCTGGGCCAGGATCCGCTATTGGCGGTGAACCCGGTGAACCTTCAATATAATTGGTTACTGTTCTTCGAATAGCATCGAGAGTTTTACTCTATTGGTTCGTTGAGTGCTCCGACTCTGGCATCGAGGAGTTTTGGCTCCACCGGGTCGCGAGGCTATTTATGCATAGTACAGAGAGTTGTGATACAGGACTCGCACACCCCAAGGGATACCCTGGTGGCTAGGGATATGCCGACTGATGTAATATGATAGCTGAGGATATTTCCAGCTCTAATATGGTTTGACGACGATTGTCATGTGATCAATCAGCGTATGGAAATACTTCGTCATCTGGGTTTGTGGGTTGGTGTGGGCGGTGACCCAGAGGGACGAATTATTGTTGGTTCACAAGTATCTGACTAGTCGGTTGTCTTGTGGTATTCCAGTAGAGGTGTCAGCAGTATCTGACCTACTGACATTTGGTGTCAGAGGGTATTCCAATTTGGACCACCACTATTCCGAGGTCTTGGCTTTGACCTGTATGATGTCCTACGTCTGACAGGTAGGAGTGGTCAGTAAGTACAGAGGTTCCGTTGGGAACTCTGTAAAGTTTACTAAAAATTATTTGAAGATAAAGGGTAGTTCTGGTATAAGATCTTGAGGTAAAAGGGCTGTCAGACGGGATAAGGGTTCTTTCCGGGTTTCGAGGAGAAATTCGGGAAAGGTCCTTACATAATAGGTGAAAGTGTAACCTATTCAGAAGAACAAATTAAAGCCTTAGAAAAAATTAAGCAATTAATTAAAAAATACGACATTTATAGACTATCGAAGTTTAGAATGTTTTTAGCAAGAGTCTTTGAATAATTTAGTGGTAACAGCATTGCTAAATGCACTGAAGAAGGAACAGCATAAATACCCATGTTCAGTAAAGAAAAAATAAGGAAATGGAAAAAAAAATATCTAGAAATAAAATATGTTCATATAGGATTAATCCAAATCTCTGTAACTGCTTTGTTTAGACAAGGATAGGACACACCTACTTGTTGTAGTATTCGATAATAGACTGAAAGACCCACTTCAGGCTATTATTGGAGGAATACAATCAAACTTGGTAAATAGAGTTATTTGGTTTAATGTCAAACCAAATTATTTCGTTTCCATTACTGATGAAAACATTGACAATTCAATAAAAATAAAGATTTAACTTAAAACTCTAAGCATGAATCATCAATCACAATATTTGTCAATTCGATGGCGAACAATCCATGAATTAACAAAATTCCCTAAAATTTTATAGAAGTCTTTGAACCAAAACCTTATGAAGCTGAAATCCAGCCAAAGGTTAATAAACTAGAGAGATTTAGAAATACCTACACCATGGTTATTTACAAATCTTGTAGGAGAAACTAGTAAAAAACCTAGTGTCCTGGAAATGCAAGTTTCTGGAAATAATATTTACTTTAGAGATAAAAGATCTCGAAGTAAAAAAAAACATAGTTCTGATTGGGAAAAATACTCTCAGCAGATAGACGAACCACGTTCATATGTTGATCCCAGCCTAAGTAATATTAAAAGAAAGGCTATAGCACTAAAAAAATGTGCAAGTTCCTATTCTCCCATGAACAAGTTATTCTAAAGATGAGATAAAAATAATTTATCTCTATCATCTTCAAGTAGGACAAGAAGAAATTATCTTCTCACCACATCAAGGTAAAAAACGATTTACCTATGTGTTAAGAACTTTTAATTTTGCAGGCTATAAACCATATAGTCTTTGTACATTGATTGACACAAGAGCAACAACATGCTCATGTCAACCGAATGCCATTCTGGTAGAAAAATGGATTCCAATGAAAACCCCAATTCAGGTTACTGGAATTCATGGTAACCGTTCATTAATTCAATATAAAGCTAAAAATGTAGCAATATGGTTAAATGATAACAAATTCATTATACCAAAAATATTATGTTTCCGAAATATGAATGGAGCTTTTATTCTTGGAAATAATTCTCTCTACATATTTTCCTATGATTGTCAATGATAATTCTGTTTCTTTAATTCAAAACAAAGAGTTAGTTGAAATTCCACTGCTCCAACAACATAAATATATGTGCAGTTCAGGATTCGCGTCAATCCAGCGTGGTGACCCAACGCCTATAATACAACAAATTGAAGAAAATTTTTCAGTTAGAAACAAATCATTGGATTTGTAAAATACTTGAAGATAACTTTAGTGAAAACCTATTAAAGTTATGGTCTAGAAGCCCTAGATATTGTTCTCTTAAACTAAGAGATCTCAATGTCATTATTAGAGTCAAACTAATGATTTACACTATAATGGACATTGATGAATTTGATATTCAGATAAAAGAATTTCTAGAGAAAAATCTTATAGAAGAAACACTTAGTCATTATTCTAGTCCTGCATTCATGGTAAGAAACCACACATAAATCAAAAGAGAAAAAGCAAGAATGGTCATTAATTATAAAAGGTTGAACGAACAACTAGAATTTGATGGCTATTTTATACCAAGAAAAGATGTCTTAGTTAACCAAACTAAAGGAGCTAAAATATTTAGCAAATTTGATTGTAAATCAGGGTTTTGGCAAATAAAGCTAACTGAAGAATTCAAAGCTTTAACGGTCATTAGCACACCAAGCGGCCATTACCAATGGACCGTTATGCATTTTGGCCTAAACATAGCACCACAAGTATATCAAAGATGGATGGATAAAATCTTTAAAGATTATAAAGATTTTTGTGTTGTCTACATAGATGATATCCTTGTGTTCTCTAAAACCAGAGAAGACAAATCCTTTGTAAAACATTCCAAAACCATGGAATAATTCTATCCCCTAAAAAGATAGAGGTAGAAAAAGAGACGATAGATTTTCTAGGAATAACCCTAGATTTTTCAGGAATAAAACTTCAGGAGCATATAATCTCTACAATAAGAGATTTTCCTGAAGAACTAAAAGATAAAAAAACAATCACAAAGTTTTTTAGGAGTCCTAAACTATGGATGGAGTTTTATAAAAAACTTGTCACAAAAAAAGTTCCTCTTTTAGAAAAACTTAAAAAGGATAAAAAAATTGGTTGGATAGAAAAAGATTCTGAAATAATAAGGAATATTAAAAATGATCTAAAACAAATTCCAACAGTTTATTTTCCCAAAACAGAAGATAAGCTAATTTTAGAAACAGTTGCCTCAGATTTATGTTGGGGTTGTGTTCTAAAAGCCATTCCAAAAGAACATTGGAATGACAGAGATACACCATTAAAAGAAAATGGTATTAAACCATTAAAAACCACATTACCTAAAAAACTTCAAAAAGAATAATTAATTTGTGGTTATAATTCCGGTAAATTCAAACCTAATGAGGTAAAATACATTACCTTTGAGAAATAACTTTTGGCTATTAAACTTGCCATTAAAAGATTTCATATCTATTTGGCACTAGAAATTTTTATCCTTAGAACTGATAATCAAGCAGTTCGAGATTTTCTAATTAATAAAAGAGCCATAATAGATGGTCGTAAATTAAAATGGTATCATGTTATTTCCCAATATACATTTGAAGTTGAACATCTGAAAGGTACTAACAATGTTCTTACAGATTATCTTAGCAAGAAAGATCACTAAAACAAGTTATTTATTTATGTAGGATATGGATAAGGAAAAAACCCCTTGGAGTACAATTGTAAGGAAAAAACCTTCTCCACAACAAAAAGTATATGTTGTTTACCAGGGATTCCAACCATGAATCTATAATAACTGGTTTGCTTGTCACGCTCAGGTAAACAAATATTCTGGGGCATGTTATGAAAGTTTTGAAAGCTATGAGGAGGTAGCAAAGGCCTTCAACATCCATTTAAATGCCAAACAAATGGTAGGAGAATCCAGTTCTGAAGTAAAAGACTTCTTTAATCCTGGATTAGATGAATTTCTATATGAGGATATTAATGGAATATGGAAAACTCATATCCAAAAGGAAAATAAAGGGTTCAGAAAACACATGATCCAACTATCCTTCAAAATAGTTGGAAAAAAAACTACTTTTGAAACCATCTTAAGTGAAAAAAAAAAAATTCTTTGATAAAACAAAAAAATATTTTTCTTAAAAATCTCTGTTTCCAAACTATTAAACAAATGAATTTGGACGAAGATTTTAATTTTGAAATGATAAATAATTTTCTTCAAATGACGGAAATTCTTCAAAATGATTATTTGGATCCCGTCTTTCAGAAAATCAAAAGCATTTGTCTTTTTGAAAAGGCACACAAAATATTGCCACCTGATTTTTTAACAACATAAACAAAAAGATTTTGGACCATCAGGAAAGGATTATGGATTTATATTTTCGAAATCACGAAAATATAAATTTGACAGATAATTTTCCAAGACTCTCTTTTGTTCTAACAAGTGAACATTGGGATACAGAAACCATTGATTAGGGAATTACTAACAAGGTAGTTTTCCAAAGTTTTAACTTCGATCACCTCAAAAACTTTCCTGCATTTATCAAAGCGATGGTATATGGAGTAGTTAAAGATTTTAGATGGAATAAATATCTTACTTTCTCCATAACCAGCACAATGGGGTGGAGAGAAAGAGAAAAGTTTTTCCAACCCTATCAAATTTGGTTGTTAACACAAACAATCGATGGGGATGTTCCAACTGAAACCCTTGCTGAAACAAAGCAACTTCCATTATGCATCAATCCCATAACACAATGGATTGACAACCAGATTCACATATCTGAAGTTGCAAGACATTTTGTGGACTCCGTAAACTTGGTCAAAGCAACAGATGGAAGAAGAATTTTCCTGACCAATTTACAAACAAGCTACAGTTTTTCTTAAACACAAAAAAATGAGGTCATGGACTTAATAAAGAAACTTGCCAACCAAAGGAGCTCACTAGACTTCCCAATGGATGTAGAAACTACCACTGAAAAAAAGGAAGTACACAGGCAAAATGACAACCTGATCACAATAAGTTCAAATAATGAGGATGAAATTGAATATGCTAATCTGAACAACATGTTAGAAGCGTAGTTGACTCAAATCTTATCAAAAAATATAAGATTCCCTACAATAATTAACATCAACAAAACATTGATGTTGAAAGATGATAAAATAAAAAGTCATAAAAAATGATAACTTTTGAAAAAGATGAAAAAGTTAAAAAAAAAAATTTGATGACTTGGACAAATGATTTAGCAACAAGACTGAGCTGATGCCATGCCCAAGACTTTCCCAATGATTGGAGTTGACCTAACTTTTGGCTCGACTCTCAAACATCTTTACATCTTTTAAGATTCAAGTCAAACTTAGTCATTATATTTAAGGCTTCATTCTCATTTCCAACCATCGTTCAAGATTCAAGTCATTTATGATCAACGGAAATCAACATATCAACATATCTATTAATAAACTTATAAAAAAAAACATATTTTTTAATCCAAAATTAGAGCTATAACAATACTGTCAAACTTAGTCATTGTATTTAGGGCTTCATTCTCATTTCCAACCATCGTTCAAGATTGAAGTCATTTATGATCAGTGGAAATCAACATATCAACATTTTATTAATCCAAAATTAGACTTCATGATCACTAGTCGAGATTCGAACCTAAGACCATTGGTCGATAGATCAAAACTCTTTTCAATTGAACTAGATCCTTTCGACAAGGGAAAACACAAAATTAAGAATGCTTATATAAAAAAATAATAATCCTATAATTAATCAAAGTAGAATCTGAAAAAGAACTAGCCGCTATCCCAACAAATGAGTATTTTATTTTAGGAAATAGGTGTAACTCCAGTTATTACAACACTAATAAATGGGTGAAGTTCAAATCTGATATAACAATTACCGCAAAAAGTACGTCCGCCACTCATTCCACGCATTCAATATATATATATATATATATATATATATATATACGTCCGCCACTCATTCAATATATATATATATATATATATATATATATATATATATATATATATATTAATAATATAACTTTCATTCCTTGATAAAAGGCACTGTAAGTTTCGCAGTCATTAATAGTTTTTCTTTGTATATATGTAGGTAAGATTATACTATTGCAAATATAAATTAGAAAAAAATAGTTGTCATCTATGAATTTTACACTAATTGTAGTTATTGTTCATGAACTTTATTATTAGTAGCAGACTTTCCTGAATTATGTCTAAACGTGCAAGAATAATCATTCCGTTAAATTTATCAACGATTTCTGTTAAAAAAATACACATGGTAAGACAACTTTACCCTTATTCTTAACAGAAATCATTGAGAAATTTAACGGAATGATTATTCTTGCACGTTTAGACATAGTTCAGGAACTTTATTACTAATAATAAAATTTATAGACGATAGCTAAAATTGTATAAAATTTAGGGACGATAGCTAAAATTGTATAAAATTTAAGAACGCTGACAATAATTTGCCCTATAAATTAATTAGTTTATATTTTGGCCTATCATCTAAGAAACACTTCAGATTTTAAAATCATTGATTCATTTCCTTTGCAAGCTAGTACGTTGAGCCCATGTATCTTTGTTTATAGTTGAGGGGGTGTCTCATTGCATCTGGTCGTGGCTTTTAAAATAAAGAAACCCAAAATATTTGGCTGTTTATAGTTGAGGGGGTTGTAATTTCATATTGCCTTTGGTAACGATTAATGCAGTTTTACTAATTAGAAAATATTTCAGTTGGAAATGAATGAAAAACAACGTACGCACTAGGCACAGTGACAGAAAAAAATAAATAAATAAATAAAGAGAAAACAAAGTAGAGCCACACACCATATGAAGGTTTACAAACACAATTCAAAGCTACAAAGGAAAGATCAAAAGTTGCTGCAGTCAAATTCAAAGAAAACTAATACACATGTCAATTTATATTTTATTACCCTGTGATTTGCACCTTATAAAACTTGACAATTAAACTATATTCTCCTCGCAAATTCGCCCTATAATTAAAGAATAAACTTGATAAAGAAGCTTCAGTACTTCACATACCTCAATTACTGATGATATGAGTGGTGGATTTTGGAAGATGGAGGAGGAATGTAGTGGTTTGTGTTTAGAAGTCATACGATGTTGAAAGACAAGAACTATGGCCGTAGAATATAGAAGAAAAAGTAGAGAAATTATATATAAGTTATATAATAATAGAATGTGTGGATCGGGTTTGGGTTGGAGGATTATAATAATATACCCAACCCATACTACTGCGGGAATTTAAAAAAAAACACATATCCGACCGATGTCCGTTTATATGGGATAAAAATGTACATGATTTGATCATATTTCCATTTTAATCTTTCTCATATTAACTTCTAATAAAAATGTACATGTTTTGATACAATCCGATCCGGATTATAAAATCGAAGTTAAAGATTTAACCTGAGAATCAGGTAAGTTGGGTCAAACTAAAAGAGTTTTGGATCATTCGTGAAGGCCTAATATTTTGGTGGGCCGTAAATTAAATGATTGGGTCTTGAAATGACCATTTTACCCATGTAGTATTGATGGGCCCGATATGCACTTTTCGATTGGGAACACTTTTGACTACTTTTCTCATACCATCACATCCATCTCGAGCTCCTGAGAGCGTAGACATGCGGCACTCGATAATCGGAATTCGTACGAGGAACTTACGGGTCATGAACGATGAGGACGTAACGATAATTTTTGGAAAGTCCAAAAATATAAATATGGGGACTTTCTCTCAATCCCCTCAATTGGATCAGACCCTCTTTTTTGTTCCTCAATATCACTTTATCTTCGTGCGAACACCGAACCCACCACCACAGCCGACCCATTTTTGGGCGAATCGAATCAAACGAAGGCCAGGGATGGAATCCCCTCGACCTCACGACCTGTTTGGTGCCCATTTTGAGACTCGAACACCACTAGAGACAGTGAATCGAGGATGGGTTCGGGCCGAATCTTCACGGTTGATATCTGATCAAATGAGGTAAGGGTTCTTGATTTTAAGCACGAATTTGGACTCCTGGGAAGGAGTAGATGGATCTACATGTGTAAATCGTGAAAAATGGTCAAGAAATAGAGAAGTTGGAAGCTCGCCGGAAATGGCGATTTCTAGTCGTCTTCTCCGACGGGTCTCGGTGGTCTAGTTCGACGCAGTCAGCTGACGTGGCAGCCCAGTCAGCTGCTAACTCAGCTGACACGTGGTGCCACGTGACAGTCTAGTCAGCAGCTGAGTCAGTTGACACGTGGTGCCACGTGGCAGCACAGTCAGCATCCTAGTCAGCCGTCAGGTCAACTGACGCCGTCAACAGTTGACGGAATATGCTAACGATGTTAGCATACGTTAGCATATTCCGTTAAAAGCTAACGGCGTCATAAAAAATCCTAACGCGTTAATACTGACGGAATATTCCGCCGTGAGCGCGTGGCGGCCCGTGGGATGGCCGTCGGCCTTCTGCAGCACGTGGAGCAATTTCCAGACCCACGGCGGCGCGTGGAGCAGTTACCAGACCCACGGCGGCGCATGTCTAAGGTTTTGAGGCGTCCCGGACTGTTTTTGGCAGTTTTTAGGCCATTTGAATCCGTTTTAAGCCTTGTTTGAGTAAATTCAATTTGTGTGGGGTTATTACGGGTGAGTTTAAAGTCAGCGGGCCAAGGGACTCTGTCTAATGAGGTAATAAAGGTGTTTTTTTGATACTAATGCCTCTTGTTGATTTGGTATTGTGTGGGAGGTGATGGCGGATAGCTCCGCCACTTTTTAGCAAAAGTGTAGAAATGAGCATAAGCACACGAGCCAACGAAGAAGGACCATGGGATCGTATCAAGAGATTCTCACTGATGAACTGTGAGTGGACCCTTTTCCTACACCTTCAATCATGCATTATTTTATTTACTGCATGTTAAATATGAGGTTTAGGAATGTTGGAAAGAAGCAAAAAGGGAATGATCACTTAAATGATCTTAGACTATGCCATGGGTTACCTCCAGGGCCCGGCATTGTGAAACACAACCATTAGGGTTAGAAACCCTAGGAAGATTAAATACTCCACAACGAGTATAAACTAATACTCTAGTGGTAGATCTCGAAGATAGTCTTCGAGATATATACTAGAACACCGCTGGATGGTGGTACTCCGGAATGAGTATAAACTACCACTATTAGGATGTCTCGAGGGAAGATTCTGAGACAAGTAAGACGACGACAATCGAGAGTTACGGAGAGATTGATAAGAGTATGACCGTCACGATGAGTGCGATACTCGAGAAAGAGATTTTACGGTCGTGATGCTAGTGTCGATGAGTCATGTCGGCTTAGCACATGTGTCAGTGTTTAGGTACTATGGCTGAGGCATGTTGGCCTAGTACATGTATCATGAGTTTGAGTCATGAGTCATATGATAGTGCGATGATTTCCGATGATACATGCCGGCATAGCACATGAGTCATATGATAGTGCGATGATTGTCGATGATACATGCCAGCATAGCACATGAGTTGTATTGTCGTGCGAGGATTGCCGATGAGTTATGCCGTCATAGCATATGAGTATGTATTGTCATAAGAGGATTGCCGATGAGTCATGCCGGCATAGCACATGAGTATCTATTGTCGTGCGAGGATTGCCGAGGATTCATGCCGGCATAGCACATGTATCAGTCGTATTGTCATGAGTCATATGTGGGTGCGATGATTGCCGAGGATTCATGCCGGCATAGCACATGAGCCATATGACGGTGCGATGATTGCCGATGAGTCATGCCTTCATAGCACGTGTGTTAGTTTGGTATGCCCATATGGTGGTCGCTAGGCCTCCCGAGAAACCCACTCTACTTACACTAAAACCCCCTGCCACTCCCAGTTGCTGCTTGATCGTTTCCATTTGTCTAACGGTCTTCTTAGTTTCCATCAAAAAAATAATACCCGGCTGTTTTGCTTTGAAAAAGAATTTCAAAGCACGTTGGACCCGTGAGCATCCCAGCCCACGGACGTTCCAACTAAGGATACTCATATCTCGTGATGGGTCGCCACATTGACCCCATCAGGTGTGTAGCTTTTGCTACTATACTGCCATTGCACGACCCATCCACTTCCTTCAAACCTCTGGAACCCTTGACAGATCTTGTCTTTCGGGGGCTCAAACTGGGCCGGGAGTCGCCCACAAAAAACCCCGGCGTCGTCTATTTCCCTGCTTAGTTTTTAGCTCAGCCAACACTTCTTCCTTGTCCCACAAGCTATCTGTTTGCTGCTGTCCCCCAGGACTCGGTCCCCCAGGACTCAATCCAGGACTTGGATTTGGTTCAGGTTGTATAGTTACCCCTACCGTGCCTCCTAAATTGTCTTCCCCAGAACCATCCTGCCCAGTCACCGACGCCTCCACAGGTGTGATCAAAACTTCTACCATCCTCCTTCGTTTCGTAGAGACCAGATGTACCTCCTCCTGCCCATCCCCTTCCACCATTTCATCACCCACAGAATCGGTTGTGAAGGCAGCCTCAAAAGTTCTCACCACCCCCGGCGCTGCCGGCTTAGCAATCCGTTCAACATTCAGACCACGTGCCCTCGCACCCAACCCAAACACCGTGCCTTTCAAATCGAAGTGTGGGTTTATGTTAAAAACATCCTTAGTCACTGTTCTCCAACGCCTAAACAGGGCTGCCTCCTCCTCAGAAAGTTTCACCACAGTACAGCCAGACCTAATGTATTCCAAACGCCCACACTTGAGGCAGAAAAAAGGCAAGCGCTCATATTCAATCTCATAGCGCTTCGCAGGTTCCTCTGAGAAAAGTTTTAAGGTTATGAAACGCATAAAAGGTTCAGTTAAAGAGAGTGACGCACGAATTCGCAGAAAACTGCCCAGACAATCACCATTAAGACCTTTGTCCACACCAAGAAAACGTCCCAAGTGGTTCCCAATCCTCAAAGCCAGTTGTGAATTCATCCTGCCAGTAATTGTCTCCATAATCCTCACCCACCAGTACGAAATACAGCAGAATATGACTGCGAAAACTCCGCCCCCCGAAGAGTAAAAATTTTGCTTCACACATAGAAGACCCAGCCGCCACCGCCAAAGCAAACCCTAGAGTCGCCACAAACCCTTACCGAGAAAAACGGAAGAGACTTGTTTTTTTTTTAATATCTAAGTTTAATCTGTTGAATGATTAATTATGTTAGCGCATATAAATGTACATGTAAATCTTTTTTTAATGTTACTATTTTCTTTTAAAAAATCTTAATAATCACCTCATTTATAAATATATCTACTTTAAAAAAATATATATTAACAAAAGAAATATGATCCTGAGAAGTTTTGGGTCTTACGACCCAGTAATATCTCAACAAATGGACTATTTCCTCTCCCCTCTCATGACTCCTCTCCTTTCTTCTCCAACTTACATATCCACAAACGAGTAATTACATTTAGGGCTATTGTCATTTGTACTTCTACTGCTGCTCTATTTTCCTTCAAATTATTAGGCTTTTCTTTTTTCTTCAATAAGGGCAGAAATTCAGGTATTTTCTCTTCTCATTCTAAATCTCTGTTCTTTCTCTTTTTTGAATCATCACTTTTCCCATATAGTGCTTACTTTTATTCTATTTTCTCGTGGAGATTATAGTCATTCGATGGATAATAATATTTTTGAATTTAACAGATGAATTCATTCTGTGATCATATAAGTTAATATCAGTTCATCAACGAATTGAATCACACACAGAACACAGAAGGAAAGATTTGAGAGTGATCAACATTCTGCCAAATTAGCTTTGCCTAATTTCTTCAAAAGACAACATTGACAACATTGCATGCTTAGGTCTTCATGGAAAACCTTAATTAAAAGCGCTGAACAATGTAGAAATAACAATTAGAATGACTTTTCTAGAAGATTGAAGGTTTAATTTCTTAAAGGTCCGTGAAAATATAGATTTTCCCCGTACAGGACACATTGCGAAAGCCTCACTTATACACAATTTTTTTCGACTTTGTCATATTTATTGATAGGGTTGATTAGTTAGGATAGTCCTTTGGAGCTTCGATTAAGTTTTAAGTATCAAATTTTACCAAAGTCCTAAAATTTGATACTTAAAACTTAAAATTGAAGTGATTAACCAATCCGATACCGCAAACTTAAAGTCTAGCTCTAAATGATGATTTTAAATTCTAGAAAAACTCTCAGATTGTCTTTTATTGAAATCTAAGCTTCTTTTTTAAGGGCCCATTCGATAACGTAGCTTTTCTTTCATGCTTTCTCATCGGCATATAATCTGTAAATCTCTTGGACCATCTCATGGATTAAGTCTTGGTTGTACAGTTTATGTGGTACGTATGAGATGCAGCAACAAACTTATTCTTTATATTGTTATGGTTTTGTTTCCTTTTTCAGGTAACATATATAGCGGCCATGGATTCCGTTAGAGGACAAGGAGGCATCCAGATGTTGCTAACCGCAGAACAGGAGGCTCAGCACATTGTTAACAGTGCCAGAAACTGTAATTGCTTAAATCTCCAATTCTAATTGTTCTGTTTTAATTTTGTTTTATGTGGTTTCTTCTAAACAATCTTACATTCTTCAGCAAAGATTACGCGCTTGAGACAAGCCAAAGAAGAAGCTGGCGGCGAAGTGCAACAGTTTTGCACCAATATGGAGGCAGAGTACCAAAAGAAAATCTCAGACGTACGAACTGATTCACTATGGTCAAAAGAACTCATGATTGTTCTTGAAATGCAATGTCTTAATTTGTTAACAAAACCATTACCATCGTAATTTTAATTTATGCAGACAACTGGCAGTTCTGGATCGAATGTAAAAAGGCTCGAGGGGGAAACTGATGTGAAGATTAAGAGCTTGAAGGAATCATCCTCGAAGGTCCAATCTGATATTGTCGGCATGCTTATGAAGTATGTCACAACTGTGAAAATTTGAAGCATGTGCAGGTTTGTTTTTGGAACTCTCACATCTCCAGTCCTTCAATGAGGATGTGAACACGGCATCGACTCAGTCACGAATCTGTGAACCATTACAAAACTCATACATATATACATTTTGTGTGCTTATGATAAATTCCATTGAATGTTCTAAATTAACATCAATTTGTGTTTCTTTTTGGGTTGGCTTATTGTCCAGTCACATATATGTGGAAGCTGGTGAGCGAAGAGAAAGAACGTGGAATAAAGCAGGACATAGCTTGCAGACCGGAGAGAACATTTAGTTCCTCTCACAGCATTAAAATTTATTCATTTATTTGGAAGATTGTTTTTGTAGGTTGTTGATCTCATTTCTATTAATAATTGGAAAGTTTTCTACAAACCCCATGTTTGGGGGTTGCTTTGTTTATTGCCTATGCAATTCAAATTCAGTCATACTGCATTCGAAATGAAAGCGAAACACATGAAAACTTGTGTCTCTGTCTTTTTTTAAAGAAGATAAGACTCCCAGCTTCTTCAGCATCTCAAGCATCCAAAGATATTTGTAGCTTGCAGTGAGCTCTATATAGTTGAGTTGAAGCAATCTGTCTTTGCTTTTATTTTTTATTTTTTATAAAGGCTTTGTCATCAGATCTTGGCAAGCTTATTTTCTAATCTGCAGAAATGAGCTCTGAGTTGATGAGATCGATATATATATATATATATATATATATTACGACTTCACTCCAGTTATTAACCCTGCCTTCGGCATCCCCCCTTGCGGTTAAGGGAACGACTTCGAGCATGCCCAGCTCCCATAGTGTGATGGGCGGTGTGTATATATATATATATATATCAGGGTTTCGATTCATATAGCCGTCTAGAGGAAGAATTGTAAGTCCACAACGTAGTCGTCTCCAATCAAACACAGTTGAGAGTTTAATGTGTGCTCGGGATTGGCTGTAGAGTGAGATACGAGGTATTAAAAATATTTTTGTAATATATTTAGTAGTTAAAAAATACTTACTTGTCACTTTTATTACTAATTTTTATTTTTAATGTGATCAGGTTCGAATTCAAATTTGACTTCTATAAATACTCAATTTGATACATTTGACGATGACGTCGATGTTGAAATTATTGATGATGATGAAGATGAAGATAATTAAACTTGCACAAACTTCCTCATTATTTTGTTATAATTTTATAAGAATGAACTTAAATTTGTAATATTGTGAACTTTTATGCATGTACTAGGACAAAAAAAGGAAACTAATGTTGTGTTTAAAAATTTTGAGATAATATGTTATTTATTATAATGGAGGAGAAAAAAAATTGAAAGGGAAAAATAAACATAAAATTGTTATGGGTATTCATTACCCAATGGGTAGGGTTTGGATAAACTCTTAAAAATTGAGAACGTGTGTAGATGGGGTATGCTACCCATTTGTACTTATGTAGGGTAAGGATTTATCCAAACTTTTAATTTTACTCATTTGGCCATCCCTATTTGTCCTATATGTATTTATCTATTGAAATTTTTACTTTTTGCTACTCTAAAGTTGGGAAAGCCTAGGTTAATCTAAGTGAACTTGAACTAAAATAAATTTGAATATATCTGAATCGGAGCTAATTCAGATGAACTTGAACTAGCAGGGATGCAACTCGAGCGGATTGGAGCGCCAATTTAATCCTACTTCAACTTTCACAATTTAAGTTTTGATATTGAAGTAAATATAAATTTCAGTTTCTTTTGGGTTGGATTCGAATTGACTCGAATTCAACACATAAAAAATCAAAAGTATGTCACTCAATTACACACAAAATTTCAATACTTTTAAATAAATAGAAACTCAAATATTATCATTTCAAATAATTTTTCTACCATATAAAAAAAAACTAACCTTGCGTTTTAAAATAAATTTTTGGTCAAAATCGATTTGACTAATTAGAAATTAGGTTAGGGTGGGCTTCGGCAGGTTAGGTGTCCACAGCCTCAATTGACAATTACTTGAGTTAAAGTCAGATTAAGTTCAAGCATATTTTTTTTCTCAATTCAAATCACCGGAATTTTTATTTTTAATATAATGATATTGAAAAATGAAAATTACATTATATATATATGTTGATTATTAATTTTATTTTTTATAAAAATTAAATTAATTGTTTTTTATTAATATATAAAAAAAATATCATTAAATTATAATATTTAGTGGTTATAGCATCGTGGGGTTGGAGTTAAAAATCAAATTAACGATGAGCGAAAATATATATAAGTACAACTTAAATTGCACCCCTAACAAATTCGATCAAAGTATTATCAAGTTACCTTTCAACCCACCCACCGAGGTTGCCGTTGCACCCCACAGCCTTTGTCCGACGTCGTAAAACACAGGGGAAAAGAAAAAAAAAAAAAAACACACACAAGGATAAAGATTCATGATTCTTTCCCTCTACCTGCGGTAAACAAATCATTTCCATTTCGCTTCCTCTTTCCTTACTCCCCAAATTGAAGAAACAGCTTATGTTTCTTCCTTTCTTCTCATGATTCTTCAATTCTAGGGTTCCCGATTCGAACAATGAGCATCAACACCAACAGTACCAACAGCACCAACAGCAACAAGCACAACCTCAGCGACCAAGATCTCGGCTTCTGGTTCCTCCAGCAATCCCTCGAGCAATCGTGTCTCGGCTCGGCTCGCGGGGCCAGCGCCATGGATGAGGACGAGGAGGTCCCAACGGAGCTCAACACCATCAACAGCTCTGGAGGCTTCCTCGTAGTGTCACCGGATAAGCTCTCCGCCAAGTACACCAACGTCAATCTTCATGGACACGACGTCGGTGTAGTTCAGGCTAACAAGCCAGCTCCAGCCAAGCGGCTCGTTTACTACTTCGAAATTTATGTCAAGGATGCCGGGACCAAGGGTCAGATTGCCATTGGATTTACTTCTGAGAGCTTCAAGATGCGGAGGCAGCCCGGGTGAGGCCTGTCACAATGGCTAATTGTTGTTTTTTTTTTTGAAAATTTTTATGACGAGTTTTAGTTGTGAATTCAAGCTGGGTTGTTGGTGTCTGCCAAAAGGAATGCGATAAAACTGAACAGAAATAGGAAATAAAAGCTAGAAGCTTTGGTTATATTGGTTCTTTTTAGAATGTTAAGCTAGAAGCATATATTTTACTTGCAAATAACTGATAAGTGATGAGTCCTGCTGCGTAGTTGATTGGACGTTTGATTATCTGAACTGGGTGTATTCTTAATTAGATTTTATAATTATAAGGTGTGTCAACCAATGTGGAAAGGACTGATATAAAGCCTCACTGTAAATGGGTTTGCTTGGTTCTGAATTGGAGAGTATGTTTATCGTCTTCCATCAACAGAACAGCATCCCAGGGTGGTCCAAGAAACCCTGTGAAGAATAGGATTCAGTTGGTTGGTGTGAAATTTCAATCTACTGTCTTTTTTTTTATTTTTTTTTTTAGAGAGTAGGTGGAGTTGTGGAATTGCCTATGTAGATGTGCTCCAAAAAAAGGAGAAAAACAAATTCGTTTAGGCATTCTGCATTTTCCCGCTATTTGTGAGATTTGAATACCACTATTTTGAAATGGCAAGGTCTGTTATTTTAGATGTTCTTTTTGTGTTAATCTTTTCCTCCATGAAGCAGATGGGAGGCAAATAGTTGTGGTTACCATGGGGACGATGGACTACTTTATCGTGGAAATGGAAGAGGAGAGGCTTTTGGTCCAACCTACACCTCAGGTGATATAGTTGGAGGTGGCATCAATTATGCTTCACAGGAGTTCTTTTTCACGTAAGGCAGTGGTCTACTTTATTTGGTTTGTTTCTCTTGAGAATACATTGGTGTTTAATGTGATATTTTTTTTTCATGTTGGTCCCAGTAAAAATGGTTCTGTAGTGGGAACCGTGCCCAAGGATATGAAGTGTCCCTTATTTCCTACAATTGCTGTACACAGCCAAAATGAGGAGTATGTAGTATCTTCAAATGTTTAAGCTTTTCCCGATATTCATCTATTGTCATTAGGCAATTGCTTGTGCATTTACATCTAAGCTTCAAATGATACAGTTCATGTTCTTGATGTGTACTCGATTTTGATCTGACAGGGTGCATGTCAACTTTGGGCAGCAAGCTTTTGATTTTGATCTTAAGGCAAGATATACTTGTAATTTCTTCTCTTTTATTTCGATAAACATGGTTCATTTAGTTTGCTTTGTGACCTTCGTTTTCACAATCTCAGCTATCCGTAGATAGTTTTTTCCTTTTTTCTTTTGGAAACCTCCAAGTCTAAAATTTTGATGTAGATTACTGATAATGGGTTTTTTAGGGAACGGTGGCTAGGTAGGGGAATAGCTTTCCAATGGAATGCTTTCTAACTTAAGAATAAACCATGGGTTTTGCTTTCCCATAGGTTTCCAAAAATTATGGTCTTGTGAAACCAGAGATTGTGGCAGTGTTAATTTCCTTCTCTTAGGAATGAATTTTCTGATATTTTCAACTATCTGGAAAGACTACAGCTGCCACCTCTGTCCTTCCAATTAACTAAGAAGTTAGCAACTTTTGATTCCTATTAATGGGCAAACCAATAAAGTGGAATAAGAATGAAAACCACTTTGTTCATTTTGATTATCAGCATCTCTCAAGTCTCAGAAGGAAATAGCTGCCGCCTGCGCAACCACACATTCTGGGATATTTATTCCCACAAATGACTTCAGGATTTACATTGTAGCAATGACGTTTGATTGCTGAGTTCATTTTCTTCTTTTTAATTATACCCCTTATTTTGGATTTGGAAAAACTAAGTTGTTTGGTCAAGTAAAGGGACAGAGATTTGTAAGAAAGAAAGATATAAAAACCATCCTGTATTACTTCTTTTTTTATCATTTTGAGTATGAGTTTCCATTCGGTTCACCAAATACATTTAGCAGTGAAAAGATTCGTGACATTGTTAACTGCTTTTTTTCCTTTGGTTGAAAGTAATTTATGAAAGCAGTTATAGGACAAGAAAAGAGGTCCCTGCTAGGTGTTTCTCTTTGACCCATACAATTCAAAGATAGGCCAAAACAGATACCTCTAATACTTATGCTGAAAAAAAGGTGCTGAATGAATAATATTTCTACTCTGCACTGATTTGTATTATGATTTTCATGAAGCCGTATTTCATAAAGGATTTTACAGATTACAATTGAAAGGTTCCATTAATTTGAAATATCAAAACTTGCTGAATGTTTTCTACATCATGTTTTGTTGAATTAATTTTCGTAATATCTCATTAGGAATTTGAAGCGCAAGAGAGGATGAAGCAACAAATGACGGTTGAAAAAGTTTCTTTACCAACTAATGTTAGTCATGGGTAAGTTCACATTAGTTTCAGATATCTCTGTTGAAGGTGTCTGATGTTTTTTGGCTTAGTCATATACCTTATGATGATATGTTCTTTATTACAGATGTAAGTTGCCTTTCCTTTATGTATGGGTTACACCCAATAATCCTTGGTGCTAGTTAATTAAATATAAATCCTTGATGGATGCTGGGTTCTGAGCTAGTGGGTTGGGTTGTATTCATATTTCTACAAACATATCAATATGAAGGTTTCCCTGAGAATTTATGCTGTCATGATTTTACTTTTTATTATTATGTTTTAATTTTGTTTATGTTTGAATGTTGTGTCTCCTGTAACCAGAATTGTTCGCTCCTACTTACTACATTATGGCTATGAAGATACACTCAACTCATTTGACATGGCTGGTAAAGCAACTGTTCCTCCTGTACATATAGCTCAGGAGAATGGTTTTGATGCACAGGAATTTGTGTTTGCACTAAATGAGAGAAAGACTCTTAGACAGGTATTGATTTACTTAAATTAGAATCTCTCTTTAAATGTAAGTTATTCACTAATATTGTTTTCTGCTTTTTTTTTTTTTTTTATTGTTTAGAACCAAGTCCTTTGTAAGCTTTCTTATATTAGCATGAACAGATCCCAGTTGTTTAGGATGGGTTTTTTGGATTTTAACTAAAAGGTTTCCAGATATTAGAAATAATATGTAGCTGTGATAATTTGGATGTAGTATTTAATACGACTGTTCAACCACGAGGCTTGTGAGATGATCAAAGAATTTATTCCTTCTTAGCTGTGATTACAAGCTATGTGAAGTTTTAGAATAATAACATGGATGAGAAATACATTGAATCTGACATTTTCAGGTTTAATTGTTTTGATAGTTTACATAATTGCTTGTTTAAGTATTTAAAGATGCAGCATTTGTACATCTATAAAGAGCTTTATCTGTAAACATTAGTTTCCTGCGACATGTTAATATATATTTGTCATGTTTGGTTGAAATCAGCCTATGAATGGTACTTTTTTCATTGCATTCATTTGAAGATGTCTTTACCTTGTCATCTTTGTTTTTATTTGTCTTAGTCAATCTGCTCGTGTCTTATGGATTACTCTATGTGCAAATTGTGCAATTGTTCAGATGTAGCTTTTACACCATTCCTTTTCTTTTACTCTTGGGTCTCTTGATTGGATGTATTTAGTGATGGGAAAAATAATTTTACCAAATAAATCCTAAGGCCTGAATGTGATAGTACAGAAATGTGTGTAGTTCTGTCTTATGAAACTATCTACTCTGACTTTGGGAAACATCACAGAATCAGTTTATGTAACACTTGATATATAATATTTCTTTTCCTTTGTTATAGTACAGAAATGTGATAGTACAGAAATGTGTGTAGTTCTGTCTTATGAAACTATCTACTCTGACTTTGGGAAACATCATAGAATCAGTTTATGTAACATTTGATATATAATATTTCTTTTCCTTTGTTATAGTTGCTCAGTGTCTGAGCGCGTTCCAGTTTTTCATTTTATAGTATTTCGCCACTATATATTAATTTTTACAGTAAGATTTGGACCTGGCTGAACAATTTTTTCTGCTAATGAAGCTTATCAGGAACGGGGAGATCGACTCTGCATTTGTTAAACTCCGTGAATGGTATCCCCAAATTGTTCAGGTAGACTATCTAATGTTTTAATTTTATTTTTGGGTGGTCATCTCTATTTTCCTCTATTTCTTTGCTCTTGATGTCCAGAAGATTTCCTTGCTACGCTCTGTAAATTCTGTGAAGTGTGTTTGAGAGCGTTCAAATGTGTGTTCACTTAATTCCAAATGATTTGTTTTACCTACTTAATATATCGATCCTGTTGTGTGTGTGTGGTGTGTAATATTTGGTTTGATAAAAGCAGCCAATTTTTAGCCTTCAAGCCTATCTTCAATCCTTTTCCTTTGTGTTTTTATAGGTAATTCCTTTTTTCAAAACTCATTAAAGCAAGTTTGTATGTCTCGTATTCTTATTTCATGAATTGGTGTCCAGTTATATTAATGTTTTAACGACACGTGAAGCTCATAATTTATAAAACTTAATAAATTATTGCTACTGAATTTCTTATTGCATCACAGATAATTTTGTTTTGAGTTTTGGTTTTCCTTTGTGCTATTTGGTAAAGTTGATTAGTTTTGTCTTGTGCAGGATGATAAATCAGCTACTTGCTTCCTGCTCGACTGTCAAAAGTTTATTGAGTTGGTTCGGGTATGTTTTTCCACAATCTGCATAGGATTATCTTTAGATAACTGAAGATTAAAGAAAAATGATTCATTATTACGAAAAATGTCATGGCAACCACTTGGGTTATTCATTTTGAATGAAATTGGAAGGATACAAGAAAGGCTTGCATATCTGTTACATTTCTGTGTTGAAGCGTTGAAGGAAACCATTAACTATGAACATAGATTGAAGTGTGCAACTTCATTTTAAATAGTAGATATACTAATTTCAAGTGCTACCAAACTGGCACATTAGATCTAGTGTTCACATTTTACCGTAGCTGCCAGCTTTAACCCATTCACATCTTTTAGGTCTGGCTTATGTGCAAGATTTTGTTTATTTTGTAGAGCAAACTATTACCAATTGGGGATTTACATATGGCTTGAGATGCTTAAATTTGTCATGTAGGTTGGAGCGCTGGAGGAGGCTGTGAAATTTGGAAGGATCGAATTGGCCAAGTTCTTTGGCATACCAGTGTTTCAGGACCTAGTTCAGGTAATAACAGAAACGTTTCCCAACTGCGAAATTTTGACCATTAAAAACTGGTTGTGTGAGTTTCCAAGTGTTTGCTGATTATCCCAAAATCAATAGATTCCATGATTGATGGAAGCCGCACATAGAACTAGATCCTTCTATATTCTTGTGATTGAACTTTAAACTTGTCATCACTACATCAACTCTCTCTCTCTGTAGGACTGTGTTTCTCTGCTGGCATATGAACGGCCACAGGAGTCCACCGTTGGATATCTGCTCGAGGAGTCGCAGCGTGAAGTTGTGGCCGACTCAGTTAACGCAATGATCTTGTCTACAAATCCTAACCTGAAAGATTCACAAGGCTGCCTGCATTCGTACCTTGAGAGGTTACTAAGGCAGCTCACTGCTTGCTGTTTGGAAAGAAGACTGTTGAGTGGGGATCAAGGCGAAGCTTTCCATCTGCAGAGTGTACTTAATAGCTGTAAGAAGGCCAGGTGATAGCTGATTTGTTCTCTACCTCTCTCATCTTCGTCTGTTCAAATGCACGGTAGGCCATTTTCTGAACCGCATCTCAACTGAACAGATTGGCATAGTGTCCAGCATACTGTATAGAGGCGCCCACAATGTTTACCTGAGCCACACAGATACTTATTTTCCTGTACAGAATGGGTTGTTCCTCTTTCTGCAAGCATGTAACCCACGATGATAACCTTGAATTAGATAAATTTCAATTGGCCCGGCTTCTGGGAAATGTTACATATTCATTAGGTTTCAGTAGCTGCAATTTTACATTATCCTGGGTTGTGCGAATGTGCAAATTTATAATTTGGTGGATTGCTGCATTTGCAATTTTCGCTTGATTCTCGTTCGGAATTCTAAAATAATATTGAAAAAGAGACCCAGGATGGTAAATTGCAGGTTGAGGTGAAATTGGAGTGATCATAGCTTGTATTAATTTTTCTTTGTTCTTCTTAAAATGCATCAACATGGCCAATATGTTGGAACGATCTTCCTTGGAGGTAAGTAGGTAACATTATGTATTTTATTTTTCGGTGAGTACTATTACGTAACATTTACTCAGAGAGGCAGAGGCCAAACCATTTCGAAAACAAACTATGAATATTTCTAATATCAATACTGAGTTGCTGAATATTTATGGTATCCTAATATCAATAAAATATAAAATAAAAAAATGTAAAATGTCTCCACAAATAGAGAAATTTGAATTCAAGCGCAGAAAAAGAACTCAAGTGCCGCCCCATGTGGGACTCCATGACTTAACTTGGTGTTATCCAACTAATTTGTACTGAAAAGTCAAAAACGATGGCCTACTTTTTGCTTAAACAATCAACACTCACCTTGATTACTTACAAGTTAGTACAAAATTCCCAATTCTCAATCCATCATAAACCCTAATTGAAAGCCAACCAAGAGATTGGTCTTCATGGATCATCACTTCCTACTCATATCATGCCCTGGCCAAGGCCACATCAACCCTACTCTCCAACTTGCCAAGCTTCTCATAGCAGCAGGAGTGACACGTGTCACTTATGCCACCACCGTCCACGGCCTCAGCCAAATCAAGTCCTTCCCTTCTCTTGAAGGCTTATCATATGCTACATTCTCAGATGGGTTTGATGATGGAGTCAAGCCAATCAATGACCCCGACTTCATCATGTCTGAGTTGAAGCGTGTGGGGTCACAAACCCTAACGGCCTTGGTTCAGAGATTCTCTACATCTCAGCCTGTGACTTGTCTGATCTACGCCGTCCTCCTCCCTTGGGCGGCTCAAGTTGCAAGTGAACTTGGCATACCCTCTGCTTTCCTCTGTATACAATCCACCACCTCCTTTGTACTTTGCCACCACTACTTCAGTGATTTTCACAATTCCCCCTCATTTCCAAGTTCCATAACAATTGAGGGATTGCCACCATTTTCTCCCACAGAGCTTCCTTCCTTTCTCCTACCTACCAGTCCATACGTTTCAATCGTCCCAACCTTTCATCATCACATCCAAAACTTGGAACACGAAAACCCTAATTCTAATTTTGTGTTGCTCAACACTTTCGATGCCTTGGAAGAGGCAGCAATCTCAGCCCTCAGATCAAAAGCAAATGTGATCCCAATTGGACCCTTGGTTCCATCTGGGTTTTGTGAGGAAAATGATAGCAAATCCTCCAATGATGCCGTGTTTCGTTGTGACTTGTTTGACAAGGCTGGGGATGATTACCTTCAATGGCTGGATTCAAAACCAGCTTTTTCGGTTGTTTATGTATCATTTGGGAGCATGGTGGTGCTAAAGAGAGATCAGATTGAAGAGATGTTGAATGGACTGGTTGAGAGTGGACTCCAAATTTTATGGGTTATTCGATCGTCAGTGAATGGAGGAGAGGAAGAAGCTGATCAGAATGTGATGATGATAAAAAACAGATTGAAAAGCAAAGAACAAGGGTTAGTGGTGCCATGGTGTTCACAAGTGGAAGTCTTGGGACACAAGTCAGTGGGCTGTTTCGTGATGCATTGTGGGTGGAATTCCACGGTGGAGAGCTTGATGGCCGGGGTTGCAATGGTGGGTTGCCCACAGGTTTCAGACCAGAACACAAATGGAAAATTAATGGAGGAGGTGTGGGGCGTTGGAGTTAGAGCCAAGGCGAATGAAGACGGGGTGGTCGGAGGTGGAGAGATTCTGAGGTGCCTGAAGATGGTGATGGGAGATGGAGAGAGAGGGAAAGAGATAAGAAGGAATTGTGAAAATTGGAAAGGTCTGGCTAAAGAGGTTGTCAAGGAGGGTGGCTCTTCTGCTTATAATCTCAGGCACTTCATTGCCGGGCTGAGTTCATGAAATGGTGCAGAGGACCAAACCCTCACTTAGTTCAACCATCAACTTGTGGTGGCAGCCACCATATCAACAAGAAACCTATTTTCACAATTGTCATGCACTTCAAAAAATCTACACTAGTAAGTTGTGATATAAAAAAAACAGTTTCCATAATTGTAATATATATGTGATCCACCTAGGCCTAGCTATGAACATTTCTCAACTTACATTCTCTTTGTTGATTTCCCTTTAATCTCCAAGCTTTTTTCTTCTTCTCCAACCTTAGACTTGCACCTCTTTTCCATTTGAGGGATCGATACCTTTCTCGATCCTTCAAAAATGTAGAATAATCAACCTTCGGTTTGCATTCAATGAAGTCCGCTAAATCATCTACATCAGAATTCTGAGTGCTTCCTAGCATGCACTTGAGAACAATCTTCCTGTTGCAGGTTTTCACCTCTATGCCATCGCTAGACTCCATCGTGCAACCCCTGAGATATGCATCGTCCGAAGATTCTATTTCAGCACTTTGTGATCTGTGACTTGTGCGAGAAACTTTGCCGTAAAAGAACCAGGATGAAAATTGATATTAGCCCAAAAGGCAGCAAGATGGTAACACATAAGAATAATGCCCGTCTCCAAATGTTATGGGACTATTCCATATGTTTATGTCCCAACAAACCAAGCACTACCAGTCTTAATGCAAGAGAAAAACAACACCAAACAAAAATGATCAATTGAATTCACTCAGAATCACAGCTCTGAGAAGATAAATATCCTATTCATACCCACAAATTAAAAAATATTAAAAAAAATAATAAAAAAAGCGAACGGCTAGCTTCTACTGATCCCTCATGACAACTAAATTACTATCTCTTTATATTTCTGTGGTTTCTGTGAATTCTAATAGCCTTCTACCTCTGGCCTAAACAACAACAATCACAGAAGAAGTCTCTTTTGCCATCGTTACATGCTGCAACAGATTCATTGCCAAACCAGACACAAATGATGCATTTGGAGAACAAATGATGAAGAAGAGTTTGCATTATAGATACACGACACAAAAATATCTGATGGCATTCTCAACAATACATAGTGGTTGGTGGCTCAAAGAAACCTCCAAAAAATATAAATGAAGATCTGGAAGCTTCACTGGACAAAATTTCCAAATCAAGCCTGATTAACCTTATCCAAAATGTTAAAGCTAGATAAATATGAACCTGCAAGACAAACTCCCAAGACATAATGCATGGAAGAATTTTTTTGCATGGGTATTAACAAAGAATTCAACTCAATACAAATTTAAGCCAATACAAGTATGAACATCAGAAACACATGCTCAGCATGATTGGTGAGAACTATATGGTGCACAATAGTATTATGTACCTCAAGTAAAGGGTTTGAATTTTAATGTAACTCCTCTGATACCAAAAATGGTTCATGAAAGAAACAATTTTATGCTTGAACTTCCCAATTTATTTTCAATTCTTCACCTTTGGCCTCTAATTTTAGTATTTTACCCCTAACTCTGCACACTCTACCCAGACAAAAAGCTAGAGCAATAGAAAAACGGCATTGAAGAGTTAGATGGCGTACCTCACAGAGGCTTGAATGGGTTCAGAAGGTGAGAGCGGGAAGGTGATTGGGAGTTGGGACCATTGCAGGGGCTGCAACGCTTTTCGGATCTTTTGTTCCAAACCCTAATTTCTGCAATGCAATCCTCTGTGAGGCACGCGGTACGCCATCTTACAAAATGGGATGTAGAAGTTCGGGGGTGAAACAGGCTCAGTTAACCCATTTTATTTATATTTATATTTTTTATTTTGGAAAAATTGTTAACAGTGTCTCTGAATTTTACGTTAATTTTAGTTATCGTTTCGGAACTTTATTATTAGTAGCAGAGATCTCTGAATTATGTCTAAATGTGCAAAGACAATTCTTCCATTAAATTTCTCAACAATTTCTATGAAGAATAAGGGTAAAGTTGTCCTACCAAGTGTGTTTTTTTAACATAAATCGTTGGAAATTTAACACAATGACTGTCATTGCATGTTTAGACATAATTCAGGAGCGTACTAATAATAAAGTTCATGGGCGATAGCTAAAATTAGTGTAAAATTTAAAGACACAGACAATTATTTTCCCATTTTATTTTTTTGTCTAAAATAAATTTTTGTTTGCAAGTTCAAAACAAGGGCATAATAGGTATTTCAAGAAAGTTATGTTTTGTTTTGGGAAATTATCACTAATGTCCCTTCCTTACAAAACAAAACCTCTAATAACCACCCTCTATATACTCGACCATCTAAGGTAATTAACTTTTGATATTTGCAATTTTGGCCTAAGTATATAAACAAAACAAAACTATCAAAAACCCTCCTTAGTTACTTTCCCATTCATCTTCATCTTTTTCAAATCTGAAACCCACCCCATCCAAACCCATAAATCTTTTCCCATCCAAACCCATAAATCATTTTCCATCCAAACCCAGAAATCCTCTTCGCCTTCTTCCTCTTCTTCTGTATCCTCTTCTCTCTCTTCATCTTAATCTTAATGTTTATGGGTTGTTGGTTATGTAACTAAGTAGTTACCAACTGATATGTAAGTGGAAACTAATTAGTAACTAACTGCGAAACCCAAATGAAGATGAAGATGAAGGGGGAGGCTGCGTCTTCTTCCTCTGCATCTTCTTTTCTCTCTTATCTCTTCATCTTCATGTTTCTAAGTTTCTGGTTATGTAACTAAATGGTTACCAACTGGTATGTAAATAGGAACTAATCGGTAACTAACTGCGAAACCCAGATAAAAATTTCCATATGACGATGAAGATCTCCATATTAAGATGAAGATGAAGGGGGAGGCTGCATCCTCTTCTCTTTGCCTTCTTCCTCTTCCTCTGTATCCTCTTTTCTCTCTTCTCTCCTTCATCTTCATCTTCATCTGGATTTCTGAGTTTTTGGGTTTCTGGTTATGTAACTAAGTAGTTACCAACTAGTATGTAAGTGGAAATTAATCGGTAACTAACTGTGAAATCCATAAACCCAAATGAAAATGAAGATGAAAGGGGAGGCTACTTCCTCTTCCTCTTCCTCTTCTTCCGAAGGTGGGATGAAGTTGATTTTCTGGATTTTTTTTCTAGGTTGAAGATGAAAGTGGGATGAAGGTTCCTAGAAGAGGATGAAGGTGGATAGGAGAGGATTGGGGAAAAATAAATAGGAGAGGTAACTGAGATAAATTTTTTTGTTTATATACTTGGACCAAAATTGTAAATATCAAAAGTTAATTACCTTAGATGATTGGGTATATAGGAAGTGGTTATTTGAGTTTTTTTTTGTGAGAAAAATACATTAATGACAAATACTTTTTTTGGAAATCGGAGAAGTTATATTAGAATTTCCCTTTTCTTAGCAGCAGGGTTTTAGATTTTTGGCTGCTCCCTCAGTATTTTTCTAGGGTTTATCTTCTACTCTTTGGTTCACCTTTCAAATTCTCGACATCGTCTCTCCCTCCCTACCTTAAACCCAATTAGCGTTTCTAATTCTGTAGAAAGGAGAGAAGAGTGGAAATCCAACCATGAAAGTGAAAGTGATATCTCGATCCGCAGATGAATACACTAAAGAACGAAGCCAAGACCTCCAGGTGAGTGAATTTTCACCTCTCTTTCTCTCTAACTTAGAGTTCTTCGTTTCCTTTTTCTCTAAAGTTACGATTTTTGGTTCAATCTCCCTAGAGGGTATTCCGCAATTTCGACCCCAGTCTCCGAACCCAAGAGAAAGCCGTCGAATATGTCCGAGCATGTAACGCCGCGAAATTAGAGAAGGTATGTTTTCGTATTTCAATTGCATTTCTTTTCTGGATTTTTATTACATTGGATATTTGGACGTATGGGGTCTAAATTTGATTGAATGATATGTGTTTTGGTATTTTAGATTTTTGCTAGGCCATTTGTTGGAGCAATGGATGGGCATATAGATTCTATTTCGTGTATGGCAAAGAATCCAAACCACTTGATAGGAATATTTTCTGGTTCAATGGACGGAGGTACTTTGTGTTCTCTTTAAATTTATAATGCTTTTGCCTCTAATTTCTTCTCTTATCTTGTACTGCTGATAAAACAAAGAATAAAAGTATGTACCATAACTTCATCACTAAAACAAAGCCTTATGGAATACAGAAGGTTTATCAAGATATGTTTGCTCAAAATTATAAGCTTTCTATTGTGTGGCATGTAGTCCAAATTATAAACATTTTTTAGCTATTTGAGTTTTCTAAGTTTAATGTATTTCATAGTATGACAAGTAAGGATCGTCCTCCTTAATTTTATTGCTTTGCTCTGAACTGGAATCTTGTGGTTTAAATTGGCTGCAATATTTGTTCCATTATTCCATTTTCTAATATAAAATTTGTGCATTTGAGTTTGCATTTGAGTCCATTATTCCATTTTCTAATATTTGAGTTTTCTAAGTTTAATGTATTTCATAGTATGACAAGTAAGGATCGTCCTCCGTAATTTTATTGCTTTGCTCTGAACTGGAATCTTGTGGTTTAAATTGGCTGCAATATTTGTTCCATTATTCCATTTTCTAATATAAAATTTGTGCATTTGAGTTTGCATTTGAGTCCATTATTCCATTTTCTAATATTTGAGTTTTCTAAGTTTAATGTATTTCATAGTATGACAAGTAAGGATCGTCCTCCGTAATTTTATTGCTTTGCTCTGAACTGGAATCTTGTGGTTTAAATTGGCTGCAATATTTGTTCCATTATTCCATTTTCTCATATAAAATTTGTGCATTTGCTTGCCTCATTCCTTATATTCATGTTGGTATTGCAAAATATAATACATTATGGAACTATTAGAGTTTGAATCTATTTAATTTCTCGACCCATAATAAAATTCCCATTTTTTTTGCCAGATATTCGGCTGTGGGATTTAGCTTCCAGGTAATCACGTTCTACTCACTTTTGTTTTCTGAATTCATATAGAAGGTTTTGAATCTCAGAATTAGGCACTCTTCTTTAGAGCACCCCTTTTGCAGACGAAGTTTGTATGTTCTGTTATATACACAGAAGCTGGTATCTTTGGCCATAAGTGTACTATGTTGTTCTTTTAGAGTGGACAAGATAACTGGAGAACTCTGCTTCCATTTTTTTTGCCATCACTATTTGATGGTTGATGTGAATGAGCATAAGTTCTGTTTCATGCACACATACAGACAGGTACACTTGGCCCATATGTGTGTCATAATGTTAAATTGAAGTGGACAAGATAAGTGGAACACTGCGTACTGAACTCTTTATTTCATATTGTTGTGTGACGCCTTTTTGATGCTTTGGGAAAAAAAATAATCATTAAACTTTTGAAGAGGTAGGCAAAAAGTGAGATATCTAAATCCGTTGTGACCTACCAAAGTGACTAAACAACTTTGGTTGCATCATCATGTTTCCTCAGTCAAATATGTATTTCTCTGAGTTACATAGACCTGACAAACATGTTTGTAGATGTTTAACAAGATATTATAACTTTTCTTTGACATTAAACATATTCGGTAGGTTTGGGGAGGCTCAAATGTGTACTTTAACTGAATTGTGGAGAGATAATGTGATTATTTTGTGAATAAAAATTGGGAAAAAAACCTTGTAAAAATTGTAAACCCTAAATTATGCCCGCATCTTCTGTTTCTCATGTGGAGTATTATATGAATTGATTGACAGCTTGAGACTAGTACCAGATGTTCATGGGTTTGTTTTTTAATATACAGTTCAGATACTTTAATCATCAATTAAATTTGCATAAAGCCGTTGAAATTTACTGTGTATTTTATAATTATTGAACCCAAAAAAGGCGAACAGTTTGTCGGTTTCCTGGTCACCAAGGTGCTGTCCAAGGTTTAGCAGTATCTACAGATGGCCGCGTTCTTGTTTCTTGTGGAACTGATAGCACGTAAGGCATAACCTCCTGTATTGATTCCCTTGTCTCTATAAACTCAAGTTTTTTTTTTCAATTAAGATCTGTGCATGATGAAATCACTTTGTTGCATTTCAGTGTCAGGCTCTGGAGTGTACCTGTTTCTTCTCTTCTGGAGGAAGGTGTGCCATCTGACAAATCTGCCCAGGTATAGCCTTCCTCACACTGTCCTATGTCTTTCCAAGGATTGAGTTTTTTCTTTTTATCTCATCTGACTAGTTATAAATGATATATGCAGCCACTAGAAACTTATGTTTGGAAGAATGCTTTTCGGTAAGTTTTCAATTGAATTCTCAGAGGACGTTACTGGATTAGTAGCAATTGATTTATATGTGTTATTTTCAAACTTTTTACTATTAAGGTTTACTTTCAAATTTCCAGGTCTGTTGATCACCAGTGGGATTCTGATCGTTTTGCAACGGGTGGAGCTGCAGTAGATATATGGAACCACAACAGGTTTTGATCTGGCCTAATTATTCTTCTTTTCTGGAAAAAATAAACCTTTTTATCCATCTCCTTAACATGACAATTTACTTTGTTTGTGATGCATAGGTCTGCACCAGAGCAGAGTTTCGAATGGGGAACAGACACGATTGTATCTGTTCGATTTAATCCAGGACAGCCAGATATCTTGGCAACATCCGGAAGGTATGCATTGATGCTTGTAAATAAGATATACCATAAATAAAAAAGCTTATCCAATAAACATATTAGATTCCATGTGCTTGTTCATAGTGAATATTCGTTCGCTTTCTAATTGAGCATTTTGTTATATATGTTTTGGTACAATAAGTAAGGTTAAAGACTCTAGTATTTAGCCGGAAAGGCAAGTTTGTCTGCAGTCAGTATCTATTTTGCTTTTGGAAACATCTTCCTTTTCCCCTTGTACTCTCCTCCTCTATGCCATAAATTTGAAATAAATCGGATAATTCCTACAGCATAGTGAAAAGAAAATACCAAATCTAAAGCTATATTTAAATGTTGAGAACAAGTAGTAAAGTGCCAAACCAACAATTAGTTAATCTATTTGAGGAAGTTAGTGGTTTGTTTGTTACAATGGCATAATTGCTTTTGATTGTGCATATGGTAATGATTTATTGAATCAATACCATTATATATCATTACTGTAATAATTTTGTATCTAGGAGAGAGAATAATATATGATTTATTTTGTAGTGATCGGAGCATTAAACTATACGACTTGCGCATGGGGAAACCAACAGCTAAGTGTATTATGACGGTATTGATTCCAAATCATCACTACCTGATTTAGTCTTTTATTTTACAGTTGTGACTTTAAACTTAAGGGTGTGTTTGGATGAGGAACTTCAATGTACCAAGGGATTTGTACATGCACTAGAAACAATTGAATATAGGGATGTAAGTAGGTAGTTGAGCAACTAGCAAGGAAGCACATGCACCACATGAGCATAACAAAACAACAAAATAAGGAACTTTCAAAGGAACACCTATCAAGGTGTTGCTTACAAATCCCTCTTAATACATTGAATCTAATCATTTTGAAATCCCTTGGTACCTAGAATTTCCTCATATTTATCCTAAATTCCTTAAACTTTGAAGTTTTTCATCCAAACATACCCTAAAGGTTCTTATCAGTATTTGTTGCTGCTTTGATATTTTCTCATGCATTGGCCTTTCTCACTGGCATTTTCTTTCTTTTGGACAGACACGAACGAATTCCATTGCTTGGAACCCAATGGAGCCAATCAACTTCACTTGTGTAAGCATGCAAATTAATATTCTCTTAAGAATTTTTATTTTTCATTTTTTTACATAGGGGCTTGGTTCCAGATTATCTTTGTCCATTTTTTCTCTTCATGGTTTTAGATTTTTTAATCATCATATGTGTCTGAGAGTGCCAATGCGGACTAAAGTCCTCTGATTAAAATCCTCCTAACCTTATGTAAAACTCTTAGTCTATAATTGTTTACCTTAGTATGTTTTTAGGGAATAGCCTCTTCGATGCTTTTATTGTCTTACTGCATTAGTAACTTCCAGCCCTGTGACTTAATAAACTTTTTAATCTAATGACTTCCAGTAGTACAACAATGCTAGAATTTTTCTTCCTTCTGTTGTATTTTATGATCTATTCTATGAAGGTGCATCTAATCTACTTCCTCAATGACAGGCAAATGAGGATGGAAACTGCTATAGTTATGATTCTAGACGGCTTAGTGAAGCTAGATGTGTGCACAAGGATCATGTTTCTGCTGTGTAAGTTGATAATTTTGCAATAAAAATATTGTGTTTTCTTTTTCCACACCTGTAATCCATTTTGCTGCTGTATTTGTAAAATGGAACTTGATAAACAAAACTTTTCTTTTTCCAGAATGGATATTGATTATTCTCCAACTGGTCGAGAATTTGTCACTGGGTCTTATGATAGAACGGTGAGCTCCGTTTTGTTTATGATTACATTCCACTTCAATTTTCGTTTGGCCTTAGTCATTCATTATGTATTCCTCTTTGCAGGTGAGAATTTTCCAGTATAATCATGGTCACAGCCGGGAGATTTATCATACAAAGAGAATGCAAAGGTTTGGTCTTCATGAATTTCTCCTCTTATTTGTTTGCTCGGATTTGTTGAGCTTATGTAATTAGCTTTGGTATGCCAGTCACATCATGTTCCGTTTCTTGAATGTTGGGTGTTAGAAAAAATGGAAACTATAGCTTTATATCGATTAATTTTGTGATTCTGACTCTTGTTTCTGCTTTGTAACTTTGATGTAGGGTGTTTTGTGTCAAGTTCACCTGTGATGCTAGTTATGTTATTTCTGGGAGTGATGACACTAACCTTAGGCTTTGGAAAGCCAAAGCATCAGAACAAATGGGAGTTGTAAGAAATCTCTTCCTGCCCTCATGTTTTAGTTGTTGACAGTGGGCTTACATTTTGGCTTTTTTGTTCTTCTGTTGCTTATTTCCAGTATTCACTCAATAAATTCTGGTATTGTATTTTGCAACTGTCAAGCTGCACCCTTCTGTATAGTCTTACTGAAGGTTTTTCTAAATAGAAGAAATGATACATAAATAGTTTGACCATAAAGTTTTAGTCTCACACGTAGACTATTAAGTGAGAATTGCTTAATATCTCAACCACTTGTCATCTGCAGGTTCTTCCCAGGGAACAGAAAAGGCATGAGTATAACGAGGCTGTCAAGAATCGCTACAAGCACCTTCCTGAAATCAAGCGTATTGTAAGGTATAAACAGTTTTGCAAGCATTTTTCTTCTTAATTTGGGTTTGCCTTTACTTTTTCATTTTAGAAAAGAGGAATTATAATCAATATGTATTCGGTGAAATATTTTCTGCAGATATTTTCTGTAGAACCGTAACTTCAGTCTATTCATAAAATAATGAATTGGTTTTTTTGTTTGATAAAAAATAATGAGTTGTATATAACTTAGAAAATGGTGAATTTCTTTGAGGATGTTTCTCATTTATTTTTGTGGATTGTGATTGTGCAGACACAGGCACTTACCAAAACCAGTATACAAGGCAACTCAGATCTTGCGTGAACATAATGATTCTCTGAGAAGGAAGCAAGAGAAGAGAAAGGCACACAGCGCCCCAGGAAGCATCGTTGAAAAGCCATTACGGAAAAGAAAAATCCTCAAAGTTGAGTAAAATGGTACACGTAGTTTATGTTTGTGACTGACTTGGGCATAAGGTTGGTGAGCTCTGTACCAGTGCCTTTACAGTTAATCTTGCTTCCCAGTCATGTCGTCGACATGGGCATGAAGTGTTTACGGTGGCTTGGACAAGCTCTAATTTAGGTCATAGTGTGTTAAATTCAATTTTGAAGAGAGGAAGATATATCTACTTGTGCAATTGTCATGCAGAAAATTTTCCCTATAAACTATGTAACTAAATGCAACCAGTTTATTTTAATTTTTATGTGAAATACAATTTTAAAAAAAAAATCAGGTAATGGTGAATTATAGCAGTCAATTCTTTTAGGGTCGTGGAAGACTCAAACAGACGTTTCAGTGCACTTCTTCACACACGTTTCTGGGCCAAGTTAATTTGTTTGGTATATCAAGCTGCTTAATATGGACCAAATAAAACAGAGCCATATGCTATTGTTTTGTTGGGTGAGGGCGACAAGTTGAGTCTTGAGATATCAGATTTTTGTAGCGTCAAAACCGTCATATTGTCACGAAATTTTACACTAAAATAAAACATAAATTCATGCTTTTTATTCTGAACCACATAAAAATATCCATGAACAAGATAAAACAATAGCAAGAAATGAAATGAAATAAAATAAATAAATAAACTTGTAAAACCACACCTCACACTCTGACACGCTCACAGTGTTGGCCTCCCATTTCCATGGCTTTCACAGCTGCTCCTCAGGCTTCTCACACTTTCTTACTTGGGAGCCTATCAACAGCAAAAACAAGAAGAAGAAGAAGAGCAGCATCAACTAGAAAAGCATCAAGCCATGTTAGATTACACGTGTCGGCATCACAAGGCCCCAGCAAGCGTGAGAGGCCCCCGCCAGAAATTGATACAAGAATCCATTGGGAGAATGAAGATGAAGGTTGGATTGGAGGAAGCAGTGCTGCTGGCAACAGCAAAGCAAAAGCAGAGCAAGAGCAGCAGACCAATTTCTTGGGAGACAAGTTTTCTGATTTGCTCAAAGACTCAATATCTGATTCTCATTACCAGTAAGTCTTTCTCACACTTCATTAACCATTTATAAACCTGCCTAGACATTTTAACGTCTCAAATTCAAAATTTTCAGCTCGGTAAATAAATAGTTAAGGGAGTAAATTATGAGCTATTTGGGTGGGACTAATACTACTTGGCTTCCTTGCAGGTTCTTAGGAGTATCAGCAGAAGCTGATTTAGAAGAAATCAAGGCAGCGTATCGAAGATTATCGAAAGAGTACCATCCGGACACCACATCTCTGCCGCTGAAGACGGCGTCCGACAAGTTTGTGAGGCTGAGAGAAATCTACGATGTGCTGAGCAACGAAGACACCCGCAGATTTTACAATTGGACACTTGCCCAAGAGGCTGCAAGTCGCCAAGCAGAAATCATGCGAATGAAGTTGGAGGATCCGTACGTCAAGGAAATCGAAAGGTACGAGCCTGTCCCCGACACGGTTGATCGTCTTGGCGGGAGGAACATGGCCCTCGGTGATCAGGCAATGACTGCCCTCACCATTGATATTTTCATCATTATTTTTGCTATTTGTTGTATCATATATGTCATCTTCTTCAAAGAGCCATATTACTAGCTAGGTAGCTTCAAATATAACTTCGCAAATACCAATTGATCGATGATATAAACAAGTATTCAAGAAAATTGCACATATATTCTAAAACTTACCTGATTAATTCTGGGGGTTCTTGATATAATAGTCTTGGATTATGAATTGGGATTTAAGACTCCACTAGAAGTAAGATAGATGAGTTGATGTTGCTTAGTTACCAAGTCATTTGGGTTATATAAATGTCAGAACTTAATAGCATGTTTTACTAATCTGTAATCGGACATAAAGTAAGGAGATGGGTTCTGTTTACGGATTACACTCGCTTTGGTGGAATCAGTTTCCCTTGTAAATTAACCACATGATGGTAGTCTAGTAGTTCAAGCACTATTTTGATTTGCTCTCAGTGTTCGAAAAATCCCACTAATTGTCTCTTATCGTACCATACCCTTGGCCTGTTATCGACCTCGTAAGGGGTGCCGTTGGCCTGACATCCACCTCATATGGGCGCGAGGATTCCATAAGAGGCGGGGATTAATCTTATATCAATGTGTGTGGAAACATCTCATGCAGTGTCAAAAAAAAAACCTCATTATCAATTCAATTCGTCCTCAACCAATTACTCATTGGTAAACATGTCATCAAATCATTATAGTTAAATACAAAATTAGAGCAATAAACAAAACATTCTAAAAGAAAACTCAAATGAACGGGATGGGCGTGTTACTCTTAGAGTAACTCTTTTAATAGAAAGAGCCTTCCATCCCATCTATCATTATATAAAAAAGGTTTTTTACCTTAAATGCACCATGTTCTCGCACGAAAGTCCTACTTTGCACTATATTCTCATTATTAGTTCAAAATGCACCCTGAAAAAATCGAGTTGGCCCACTCAGCTCTCTTTCCGTTGAAGTCTGTCAACTTGGCGTGAAGTTGCTTATATGGCGCCTACGTGGCTGAATATCTGCTGAAGCAAATAAAGGCAAAAACGGAACTTCATAATCCGTTCCTACTCATCCTCTATATCGACTTCCTTCATCCTTAAAACACTAAATCCCTAAAGCAGCGAAGCCATCCCTAAATCAACCAAGGCTTCGTTCTTCCCTTCAATTTGGGTCATCTTCCCTTCAATTTGGGTCAGGTTCAAAAGCCAAAACCCTAAATTAGCCAAGGCTTCGTTCTTCCCTTCAATCTGGGTCATCTTCCCTTCAATCAGGGTAATCTTCGAAAGGCAAATCCCTAAATTAGTGAAGCCAAATCCTTCAGCATGGCTTCATTCTTCCCTTCTCTAAATCCCGGAAGCAGAAAATCAGTCGAGTTGTCTCACATATTTGCCTTGTCAGAAAATCAGAAAATCCCAGAATAAGAGATGAACGGCCTTGAAGCGAAGACGTGTTTCTGCGGAAAAATATGCAAAGTGAAGACATCTTGGACCGAAAGACATCCTGGCAGGCAATTGCAAGTTTGTCCAAGTTTCGGGGTAATGAAAATTTAAAATTTTGTTTTGAGTGTTGAATTGAGGGTTGATGGTTTATTTTACTATTTAGGGGTTCAATTGTACTTCAATTTTGTTCATACAGCAGGTCTGGGTTCTTATCTGGGTTTAGGTGTTCAATTTTACTTCAATTTTTTTCAATTTAACTTCAAGTTCAGATTGCTGGCATTGATTTACTGAACTGGAAAATATGGGTTCTTATCTATTTTGTTTCAATGCAGGGAGCCAATTGTGGGTTTTGGGAATGGTTTGATCCTGAAATGTGGCATCGATGTAAGACGATTATACCTGGGTTGTTAAGGAAGAATGGGAGAATGGAAGAGGAATTGAAGAAGAGCAGAGCTTGATCAAGGAAGCTATGGGTTGCTCTAATGGTAACATGGATTGTGTTGATTGTGATGAAGCTTGAAGTTTGAAGTAATTTGGGACTGCCTAACAATCCAATTTTGTAATAGATCCTAACAAGTAAGATATTGTAATGGCTATGTAATTTGGATTTGTAATGTGTGGGTTGTTGTGGTTGTGTAATGGTTATGTATTGAATGAAGCTAGAAGTTTGTTATGCAAATGAAGGAAAGAACTATGTACTTGAACTTGAATGACTGAATGGTTCTCTTTGCTGTTACATCTAAACTTGAACTAAGGATAAATTTTTTACCATTGTCAAAACTCGTAATACAAATTGTAATTCATCTAAGGCTTTTGACCTTAAATTTCTCTGAACTCTCTAATAAGTGAAACTTTGGACCCTCAACTATCTGGAGAGTGACACTTTGCAACCTGAACTTGCTGATAAGTGACACTTTGCATCCTATTCTCAAATCAGAACATCATGTCCAAACTGAACAAAAATAAGGCCAAAATGCACAAAAAACATGGCCAAACTGCACAAGGCCATTGTAAGTAGAAAGCACTCTATTTTTTCCTCTTTTCTGGAGATTTAAAGCCCACTATTTCTACCTCAACAATGGCATAAGCTACTGGGAACATGCCATTGTTAGCATCAACACCAATTGCAGTCAATATATGACATGTGTGGGGATGTTTGAAGTGAGCAAACAATCCAATAAAGGGCCTACATCCATTCATCCAACCCTATTTGGAAGCACCTAAGCACACATATAGCCTTTGGAAACTTGGTTGTCCATCACCCTCAATTTCAAATTTGATCTTCACTGTGCTGCAAATGTTAACCCTCAGAAGCTCCTCACAATAATCCCTCAACTTCTCATATTGGCTCAAGTAAGTCCCCTCAACAATCTCAAAGGCCATCCTTTTTTCCCTATAACATGTTGTCCTACTAGGCCTATAACCAGTTTCTTGATTAACCATTTCTTGAAATTCACGAACATCCCACTTCTTGCTTGTAAGTTGCCTCATGTATTTCATCTTCATCCACTTGGTATTAGCATGATAATTGGTAGTACCTTGCCCGCAACTATGTAATCCTTGGTAAGTCTTAACTTGAAGGTAATCCCTCCTATTCACCTTAGAGGCATAGATCAAGAAAGGACAACCCTCAGCTTAGACACATTTGGCTCTGATTTTGTCTGAGCAATTCTTCTTGAAAACAATTTCCTTCTGGACATTGACAAAATATGTTCTAACAGCCTCTCTGAATATGGCAGCACTTGAGAACTTCAATCCAATCTCAAATTGGGGATTTTTCATATCAATTTCAGGGACACTCTAAATGGTCCAACATTTTTCCTCCTCCTTGAAATCTTTTGAGGAGGCTCATCTTCCCCACTTCGACCATCAATATTTGGTTATGGATCAAAAGAATTCAATCTTAGAGAGCTTGGACCATCATCTTCTTGTTCAGCCTCACCACCACCACTATTTTGTACACAATCAAAGGCTTCAAGATCAACATAGGCTGCAAAGAGGTTTTCATAATAAGTTTCCATATTAACCTCTTCTATTTGTTGATAATCTTCATCAACATATTCAGGATCAGCAACATCATCCTCATCATCATCTTCACTCTCACTGTCACTAGAACTTTCATAGTATGTCTCTGTTATCCATCTTTTTCTTCCACCCCTCACCATCATTGCATCTGTCTCACCTGGCTACCCCTTCAAGACTTCACCAATAGGCTACTCAATAGCCTTACCCTTGCCTCTTGCAGCTGTATCACCTTGCTGCTCCTTAAAGACTTAACCAATAGGCTGCCCCTTAACCTTACCCTTTCCTCTTGCAGCTGTCTCACCTTGCTTCCCCTTCAAGACTTCACCAATAGGCTACCCCTGAGCCGAGACCTTTCCTCTTGCAGTTGTCACACCTTACTTCCCCTTCAATATATCAGCACCATGGTGCTCATCCTCTTCTAACTCCAACCAATATCCTTCCTCTTCTATCTCCACATGCCCTGGCAATTTAATCCCATCACCACCACCTCTTTTCAAATAGATAGGTATGCAAGTACCATTCTTAGCATACTTTACACAAAGTTTGAATATCTCAACATCCGAGCTTAGTTTCACCAATTTACCACTATCTCATTCCTGAGAATAGATAGACAACCTACTAGGCGTATAACAAACCTTTTTGCATAAGCTCTTGATTTTCAATATGGATATGATATCAACTGTACAAAATCTATGAAGATAAATTTCCCTTCTTTGTAGCACCAACTCGACTCATCTTCAATTAGTGACCCACCATTGTGAATCTTCATAGTAAATATGGCTACATCATCTGCAAACATATACCAAAGAATATACCAACACTTCAACAACTAAGCACACTTAATATCAATCAAACTTTCAGTTTCTAAGGACACACAATTTATTTTTCTAATCCCACCAAATAGTAGTTCTAATTTATGTGTCTAAGCACTCGGACTGTTAATCGGTTTTTTTGGTTCGGTATTTTGTCGAAATCGAAATCGAACCGATGGGATGAACGGTATCGGTATCGGTCCGGTACCAGCCACTTTCTCGATTTGGAACCGAAAATCGGACGACCCGATCGGTTCAGTTCTGGATCAATTTTTTTCAAGTTTGAGTGAGGGAGGGGAGGCGATGGACCGATCGAGGCATGGTGGCGACTGGATCAAATAGGGAGATGGAGTCATTGAGGCGTCCTAGCGGTGAGGCATCCTCGCAGTGAGGCGTCCATATGTGAGCCGTGAGGTGGAGAGGCGTGCGTGAGGCTATGGTTGACTGGGGAGAGATCGATGAGATCGATCAATGGCCATGGGGTCTAATTTGATGAGGAAGAATCGATGAGATCAATCGATGGCCATGGGGTTCGATTCGATGAGGATGGATGTGGACTGGTATATGGTGGTGGCGTCTAGCGTGGTGCTTTTCTTCGAGTTTGAGTTTGAGGAATGGGAGAGGAGAGACGAGCTGATGAGGCATGAAGATCAGAAACAAAGATTGAGAGAGGACTTGAATCCCTTTGGTATTAATGGGCTTATTTGATATTGGGCCTACTGGCTGATACTAAAAAGGGAGGATTAATGGGCTAAAGGTTCGGTACCGGTTTTTGGTACTGGGCCTCTTGAATACCAAAACCGAACTGTTTCCACTTCGATTCAATTCATTTTTTCCTCTTCGGTTACGATATTTTATCAGTTCGGTAATTTTTCGGGACGGTTCGGGTTTTCGGTCTATTTTTTCGTACCAATTAATAGCCTTACTAAGCACACACAATTGTAGTCCTATTTCAACTATGAAAGTACACCCAATCAACGACAATCATAAGAACTCCAACCCAAACAAAATAGTTCAACAGTCCTAAATATTAACATAAATTCTAACCAAAATAAAATCCTAAACCCAACGCCATACCTCAATCAATAATCTATAAAAGAGTTTCAAACCTGTTTCCTACTACTACCAATTTCAAACCCGAATCCTGAATCCTACTTCTATGAAATTCTAACTGAAAATGAAGCCTTACCGTAAAGGGGCTGCTCCTCTCCTTCCTTGTGAGAAATCATCTACGAAATCGACTCCAACACCCACTTCTACGAATCACGCACGAGGAATATATCTCCCAAACTCCCGTTCTTTAGCGCAAGATTTCCCCAATTCGTGAATTCCCCCAAACCCTAAAATTTTCCCAAAGCCTCGCGAATTCAAATTTTGGTCTAGAGGGAGCTGGTTTCATTCGCAATTTCTACTTTGGGTCCCCTCTCTCTTCCACATCGACTACATCAATTGGGTCTTGTGTGCTAACATGTCCAAATTCTCGCTTTTGCCCCTGTTTTTGACGCACACTTGACAATTTCAACGAAAAGAGAGCTGAGTGGGCAAACTCGACTGTTTCAAGGTGCATTTTGAACGAATAATGAAAATATGGTGCAAGGTGGGACTTTCGTGCGAAAACATGGTGCATTTAAAGTAAAAAGTCCATAAAAAAATGTCAAGCACTTTGTTCTAGTGGTATTCATGTCTCTTCATTTGTATTTGCACAATGACTTTTATCCAATATCGTTGTGTAAAAAAAGAAAATGAAAGGCTTGCGTGGGAAGGTTTGAAGTTTTGAAAACTTATGGGGCTTTTTCGCAAAGCCCGAACAATTACTAAATCAGCGTCAAATCCCCAGGCGATTTCATTTCCTTAAAATCACAAAATTCGCTTCTTCTTTGTTCTTTCGCACTCTCCCCTCCCTCGACGGCCTCTTCTCCACTCTCTCCTCACTCGGGATTTGCTTGGGTAGCCGACATCTTTCCTTCAACCACCCGCACTCTCTCCATCCTTCCATTTGGTAAGTTCAACGATTTCTTGTTTTTTAATTCCATTGTCTGATGAATTGATTTATCTGGTTTTTGTTTTTGTTTTTATTTTTGGTTTCTTCTCTGTGGTATAATCCGGAATTGTACCACTATTACTATGATTGTTGTTTCCTATGGTTTAATTGCCTTCAGAGTGGAAGGAGTTTCCTTCCATACCTGTTTAGTAAACCCTTTGGATTTCCCAGGACCCTTGTGATTCCTCTGTGTAACGAAGCTCCTCTCCTTTACTTTTGGGCCTTTTTGAGCCTCTTTTTTATATGCCTGTGTCTCCTGATGAACTTACAAATTCAAATTATTTTTATTTCTCTGTTACTTTATTTAAATTTTTTCGTGTTTGGTTCTTGGTAATGAGGGTAATGATGGTGGCAATGAGGGCATTCATGTTTAATGAAGTTGGTTGGGAATCAGACTAATTCGGACTGTAAATATGAATCTGTGATTTGTATGATGATTGTTATGATGGAAGTAAAGTATTTTATTTAGGGTTTATGATACGAATATTTCACATGTTTTTAATTGACATATCTAAGCTGTACTGGTACCTGAATATCTGAGACTTGTCATTGCTGGTTTGATAGAGATAGAAAGAAAGAAAGCAGTTAGATGGCGGTTGTTAGGGCTGCTCGGGCAAGCGGGTCTCTGATGGCAGCTGCGGCTCTCTCAGATTCCAAATTAATCGCAGCCAAGGTGAAGACAAAGACTCGCAGTTCGGAGATGTGCAAGTTTCTGGGCATCCCTGAGCAATCTCGCTCTCCCACTGCACTCTTAATTTCCAAGTTCATTAGACTCTACAACCATCAGGTCAGGTCGTCTTAGTTTCCAATCCACTCTTCTAAGTTTTCAACTTGATCGTTACCTTCTTGCAATTAAGTCATTTTACAATGCATTTGATTTGAAGTTTGAATGCATTCATATGCGTCTTGTCATCAACTCAATCGTAATCATTGTTGTTCTATAAGATCGTTTTGGGATAATTGCATCTTTGCAGAGTCCTGGTATCAAGGACCGGAATTGGGAGGAGAACTTGAAGACTTTATTGCAAGGAAAAGACAGAGTTGGGCTCGGTGAAATCACGAGATTACTCTCCCCAGAATTCACCCATTCTCGTATCAAAAGCTACACAGCCACCAAAGGAGCCTTGCCTCTGGCTGACCAGAAACAAAACGATACCATTGCCAATCAATCCAAGAAAATCAAAGGGAAGAAAAAAAAGTAGCAAATATACTGTCTTATCATTTTCTTGTCAGTTTAGGCAAATTAACTGATCTATTGCATACTATCTCCATTCAAATTACTTTACTTTGATGTTTTTTGATCTTCAAGTTCAAGGGTAGCACCGGTTTATTTGATTTCCAGTTTATCAGGCCCAGTTTCATTTCTTCTCGGTGCAAATCTCCTTAGCTCTAACTTTAACTCTCTTTGCTAGTTTTTTTGTGTTGAATTTCCTTTGACTATTTTGTATTTTGGGGATGATTAATATGCAGGAATAACAATTAGTATTTATTACCAATATTGATTATATTGAGTTGATTATTCTGCCTCAGAATTAGTACTTCAATTTCATGAGTAAAGGGTGGTAAGAATTTTTTCATATAACGATATTAAGAAAGGGATTATTTAATTTGGAATCAAAATTGTGTTCAGATGCCTATGATTACTTCAATTTCAATGCTTTGATAAGTGCTTTAAATCTTGGCCGTTTTGTTTGTGTTGTCAAATTTGGACTGTCTTTCTCTTTTAGCTCAAGCTTCTAATTTCAATTTAGAAGTATGGATCAAAGAAATTGAAAAGGATTTATGTTTGAATTTTCTTCCTCTTTCGTTTTGTTGATACTTAGGGGACATAAATCTAACAAATATATTTTGTTGAAACCCCTACACAACACCAAGATCAATGCTGTCCAAATACCTGACATTTTGCAAAGCAAAATTATTGTGCACATTGCAATTTAGAATAATCCTGCTAAAGAAAAAAAATACAGTACCCAATGAACTATCGGACATCAAACGTCAAAAAGTATTTCTTCTGTTGAAGGAGATTCGGGAAAAGATGGAATAGAAGACGAACAGGTTGGGAAGGGTTTTTTTTGGAGTACAAAAGAAAAAGGATTTAATGTAGCATAAAGGGCAAAATGGGTACCCTTATTTTATATTTTTCTGAGGTATTTTTATTTGCTCAAAATTTCGAAAGAAAAAAACATAAGGAATTGTTGGCTAGTAATTAAAATCGACGGCCCATTGTGTAGGAAATATTTGACTATCCAAACTAATCCCACGGTCAGGATTAGTTGTTGAAGGGAGTCTGACATACGCGGAAACTGCTGGCAGACAACGGTAACTTCGGTTTAGATATTTGTATATAAAGAGCAGCTCTGGGCAGTGTGTTCAACCCCTGTTCTCTCTCTCTCTCTCTCTCTGTGATCAAATTTTTAGATCTCGCTCTTTGTGATCAAATTTTCTGATCTCGCTCTCTGTTATCATATTTGGGTTTCAAATTTAATTTCAATTGCATCTGAAACGAAAGGCATTCTCTTTTCTGTATTGTGATCGTTAGCGTGGTGATTGGGCTTCGTAATCAGAGTCCAGAGTCAGAATCGAACTCAAAGCTCTCGGCCAGGTTTGCTTCTTCTCCGTTCGCATCTCTGAAATATTTTTAGGGTTTTCTACGCCGAAGGCGTTCGGAGAATGATTTTCTTATCTGGTTTTGATGGTTTCTATCGCTTGATTTCTAGCGTTCCTGTTTCAGCAATTTCTAGGGTTTCTGTTTTAGTATTCCTTTTAGTAGTCTTTAGGATCCCCCGAGGGATCGGCGACTTTTTTATTTGAAAACCTTTCACGACGCTTAGACTGTGATCGGCCCTCGATTTGGGCTATTGGGTTTCGTTTATTTTTAGTGTTAACCAGTCGAATTGGAATTTGAGTATCTGTTGTGTTGGGCTTCATTCGGTTCTTTTAAGTAAGATTCTTGAAATGAGTAGAAGCGAAATAGAAGAACAAAAGGAGATGGGTTTTGTGACGATTGAAGACATTAAAGGTAAGGGTTTTGATGAAGATTATCTTCAATCTCTATCGTCTTATGATCGTTTAAGTTTGGTTGCTACTCTTTTCCTTCAAAAAGAAAAAAAGCAACAATTGAAGGACAACAGAATGATCAAGAAGATAAAGATTATACCCCCAAAGCCAAAAGTTGCTTGTTCAGGTGAAAAAGTTCATCCGTTGGCCCCTGGTTTGGTTCATGGGGAATATTTCAATCATTGTCTTGGTCAAGAGCCCTACCCGCTTAACTGGGCGATTCGGAGTCACCCTAAAGAACCAAGGTCTGCATATAAGTTTGGGCAAAAGTCAGCAATGAAGACCAACCCTGTTTCTACTGCTACCACTCATCACCAGGTGCATAAAAGGAGTATTAATGGTTTGAAAAGAAAGTACATTGGTGGTGATGAGGATGATAAAGACTGGGATGCTCCAAGAAAGAAAAGTAAGAGGACTTACACCAAGAGGAACAAGGGTTCTGCTGCTCTCTACCCTCCCCTTGCTTTGCCCGAAGAATTCAAAGATTTTATCATTGGCAAGATGGACGGGACAGAGCTGACATTGCTCATACAGAAGGAGTTGTGGTCCACTGATGTAAACCCTGATCAAGGCAGATTGTCATTGCCTCCGAACCAAGTATCCGACAGTTTCCTCAGACCTGAAGAGCTTGAAATCCTTAATCAGAGGCCTAATAAGAGAAATCATGATCAGGGTTCCCTTCAAATTCCGTTGACCGACCAGAGGAGAAATCAGAGAGCTAAGAAAAATCCGAGAGATCATGATCAGGGTTCTCTGAAACTCCCATTTATTGACCCTAAGCTTAAACTTAAGGATAAAAAAGGGATCACCTTGATTCAATGGAAGCTGTCAAACTCAGTAGCCAGAAAATCCTATGTGTTGAGAACTACTTGGAATAAGGTTGTTAAGAAAAACAATCTGGCTGAAGGTGATGTAATCCAAGTGTGGTCATTCAGGGCGAATAATAATCAGCTTCACCTGGCCATTGTTTTGGTCCAGAGAGCTGAGAATAGTGCTAATCAGAGTGCTGCTGGGAGTAGTAAGTGCAGAAATGCTGATGATATTGATGATGAATATGATGTCCAAGGAAGTACTGGAGTGGAAGGTTGCAAAAGTGGGGATACTGCAAGTGGTGATGGGAGTGGGAGAAAATGAAGCCATGGACACAAATACTGAAGATTCAGACATGTCAGAGAAGCAAGGTGGTAAAGTATTTTAAGGCTAATTATGATTTTCAAACATTTCTTTTATGAGCTTTCTATTGATCAGGTTTCAATGGTAATTATACTCGTAATTAGCCTAGTTTATTGTTGTTAGTGAGTTAGAACGTTCAGATGTTATATTGCATGCATTATAATTTATATATGCATATGTGTAAACACTTGGCAAGTATTTTTTGAATGGAATATTACAATTTTCTACATATTTCTTTGATGTTTAAGTTTCTGCCCTCTTATTGAAAAGTTTCTAAGCTCTTTTATGTTCTATACTCCCCTAATTACTTTTTGGTTGATGATCAACGCAGAAGGCTCTTCTAGACGAAGGACGGAGCACTGCTACTAGAAAGGGAAGCGTGTGTGCTACTCAGCGTGTGATTCTGTTATGAGTACAGATTTGCATAATAATATTCTTATATGTGGTCTTTTTGTAACATTGATTAGTTCCTGATAGAGATTTTAAAAGCTGCTTATCTATAATTGTTTTTAAAAGCAGCTTATCTATAATTGCTTTCTATTTTGTTGCAGATTACCGAGTTCCTTTGGAATCACCCGAACTAAGTTACAGAAAGATCAAGTTCAGGAATTTGGCATTGCCAATCTCTGGACCCAGGTGGTATGCTATAATCAGTAAGGTTATTTTGTTGGAATTAATAGGCTTGTTAGTTGTGGGAACAGTCCCCATTTGTGTGAGATTATTGGTTCTCAGGTCTAAAATGAAGAATTGGATAGACAACAAAGTTGTTAGATGTATTACCTGTGTCAACTGGTTCCCATCACAACGGTACTCTGAGTAAGCTTATGTGGTCTTTCAAGCCTTTTAGGATTGACCTATTAATTGTTGTTTACCATATTGTTTTTTATTTGTCCACCACGACGTAGGTTTTTGGGCAAATAACTAACAAACTGGTTATATTTCAGTTACACCCCACTGCCAAAACCCAAAAAGAAAAAGCTGGTTTCTTGGAAGCCACCCTCAGAGGTCCTGAGCTTGTTTATACTCCTCTTGGATAATATTCTGTGACACAAAATCCTTGATGGTCAAGCTAAATGTTTATTTGATTTCAAATCTTTTATGCTTTTGAATCATTTTAAATACACATTCCACATGCTATAATAGTTCAAATGATTTTTGATATTCGTCTTAGTTTTTCAAAATCATCAATAAACTCATTTATCTTCTATTAGTATCTTCTGCAAGAGGCATAAAAAAATTTGAAAGGGAGATGGCAGAAGCTACTGGCCTAGAAAATGAATTGCGTCATGGGTGGGATATTTCACGGCAGAAGCTACTGGCCTAGAAAATCAGCTGTTCATTCACTTCCCTCAAACACTAGCAAAACTGACTCGAAAGCACCAATCCGTGATGATTTTTCTGCAAAGTCTAATGGATTCCCATCTGTCGATTTTCTCAAGGTTGGTTATTAGTATCTTCTATTAGTATCTTCTATTAGTATCTTCTGGAAAATGAATTGCGTATCTTCTCATTTATCTTCTCATTTATCTTCTATTAGTATCTTCTGGAAAATGAATTGCGTCATGGGTGGGATATTTCACGGCAGAAGCTACTGGCCTAGAAAATCAGCTGTTCATTCACTTCCCTCAAACACTAGCAAAACTGACTCGAAAGCACCAATCCGTGATGATTTTTCTGCAAAGTCTAATGGATTCCCATCTGTCGATTTTCTCAAGGTTGGTTATTTAGCATTTCTTTTCGTACCTAGATTTCTGTTCTTTATTAAATAGTGGACGTTCGATCTCATGTCCGTAAGTGCTCATATTTTTTCAATGACATGTTGATAATAAGATGTACTTGACATGTTATCGACAAGAATTTTGATGTCGCTTATAAAGTTTAATTACCATGGTCTTAATTTTGGACTATTTAAGTTGAGGTGGAAGTTGAAGACCATCCCTACTTGGCCAAAATGGAGTATGTGAGCACCATCCCAGCCTTCAAAATATACAAAAATGGATCAAGAGCCGAGGAAATTCCAGGCAACAACCATGAATTATTAGAGTTCAGTCAAATTGTACAGAAGTTGATCAAGATTGTTGAACTGATAGAAATTACTTTATATACTGTGCTTATGCCAAAGAAAATTAGGTTCATGTTCTTTTTGTTCTATCTCCACGCCTTTTCACTATATATAAATACATATAGTTTCTCTTTCCATTGTCTTCGCTTTAATTTCGGTTTGATTGGAATGTGTCAAATGCATTTGAATTCCTTCCTTTCCTTCATGACAACGAATGGAGGAGAGCTTTCAAAATGAAATAGGAAGGTGCAGGAACATTGCGTGCACAATTGAAAACAAAATGACTGCAAATAGATTCATCTTAAGTTCAACACATATTGTACCTTTACAACTCCAATTGCATAATTATCCTTCTAAAACAAAAAATTGCGGACTTCTCATATATAAAATCCTTCATAACCTAATTGAATCCTCGACAAATTCAACTTGACAAGCCTTTGAACCCCATGGAAATGTACTGAGACGTTCCTTGTACAACGACACTTCTGTTTCATGGAGATGGTCTCTAGCTAGGAATATCCTTCTCACTTTCTCAGCATAAATCCATGAGTTAGTTACATCTTTTAGACAAAACCAGCTTGCAATCAACTTCATCAGACTTCTCACCAGATGTTTTTTGAATAAAATAGCACTGAATATTCATCGTCCTTTGACTTTTAACTTCATACAAATATGATGCCGTTCTCTTTAATGGTATCAAGAACAATCCCGAGCTTACCTTCAATCCGTTCATCTTTTCTGGGCTCATAAGACAATGCATATACATCAGCTTCCTTTGATCGCTCAGCAATCAGCCTCCCTATAACTCTGCATGCGTTGTGATCTGTGAGTGAGGGTAAGTCACTCCTGAGGTCCTTGGCATTTGTGGTAGCAACTGATATCACTTTGCTTGTTCCCCGATGCATCACTTTTGCGTGGATAAACTTTTTTGAAAAGAAAACATTTAATAAGAATGGCCTCATGTACATATCAGTCTTCTGTTTCCATGATTTCCTGTTAGGTTTCTTCGCAGCTTCTCCTCGAGATCTCCGGGTCCATGCAGCTTGAACAACAAAAGTCTGAAACTACAGGTACACGATAATGTAATTACAAAGGAAAAAAGAGAATGTCTAAATGGGTGTGTGTGTGAGAGAGAGAGATGCCCTGTAGGTATCAGTCCAAAATGGTGAAAAAGATTTCTAGTTATTCACTGCATATTTCTAGGACCACATTGAAAGAGTTCTCAAGGGGCCGGCATGACATAACAACATAAAAGCTGAATTGAACTGGTTTACATTTTTCTCCTGCCACCAATTTATCACATATCCCAAAAAAAAACCTAAAATAGATTGTTGAAACAGAAATGCATAGATTATGAGAAAGAAAGAACATAGCACATGATAAACACATACACTTCAGTTTGTAAACAATCAAGTTACAAAACCTTAGAAACATCCATTGAGTTAAGAGAGTGCTAAGTAGCCCCTTTAGACTCGCTGCAATTTTCTCTAGGACATCCCAAACATACCCTCCTTATAAAACAAGAAATCCTGGTCCTAGTGTTGGCTTGTAGACTGTCCTACACATGTTTCACTGGATGGAGGATTATTCTTAGCAGAGTAGAGTGTTAATGGAGCTTCCCAAATTAGACACAAACTTCGACTACACTAAACCAAGAATTTTCTTCCTCATACAAGAAAGCAAATAAGATGTCCAACATCTGCAACAATTTCCCTACTGAGAACCCCTTAGTCTTTTCAGCTAGTTAGAGCATATTCTCATGTTTCAATCTTTATTGAGAGTGATTTCCTATTTAGCCAAAGTGAACCTAAATGAGGTGCTTTTCTTTTTTACCCTTTATTGCATTCATATTATCTCTTCTTATTTTTGACAAACACATGTTCTCTTATTCAGAAAACAACATTGAAAAAACTGCACACAGAAAACTCATTCAAACCAACAAATCCATGGCAGCTTTATGCAGAACTATTCTAGGCTGTATCTTGCATTAATAAGCTCAATAGCATAAAATTTCAGTAAATTTAGAATCCCAATTCAGTAAAGCAGCAACTGCTTCAAATTCAATTATAATACTACTAAAAGATTAAAAATTTGAAGGAAAACAGTAATTTGTTCTGAGAATTTTCAAAAGGGGGTTTTGGGGCAAGTGAATTACCTTGGGAGGGGCTGCAATGGAGCTTATGGACATGTTTATAAGAGGAAATGAAGAAACCCATGAAAGCGAACCGGCTCTCACTGGCTGAGTCGACCGAGTTGGAAGAAGCAACCCGCTTGATGGAGCGGAAGAAGAAGAAGATATCAGCGACACCATCTCCTGTGCCTATGGAGGACAAGGGCGCCAACACTCTGGCAACCACCAAGATAATGCCTAAAATTGTTTCATTTATTGTTCAATTGATTTATGGGTTCAATTTTCATTGTGCTTTGTTCTATTTTATTTTTCTCTTGGGCCACTTTCAAATCAACCCGTTGGGCATGCGATTTTTTTTTAATACAATTGATTTTTTTTTTCTTAATACAACGATATCGAAGGGAGATTTAGGCTAACTAAACTTCTGATAGTAGTGATAATTGGTTTAGGGGAATTTGGCAAACGGTTGGTAGTGCTTAATTCCTAATGTTTTTAGGAGGTAAGGGTAGAAACTAACCTTAATGCAATTGAATATGTTAAAAGTTGAATATCAGATTCAATTTATCATCAGATTCAGATTCTTTCTTTGGGAATAATCTGATTTAAATCTCAATTCATCTATTAGTTACATTAAATTCGGACGGAAATCCAATTTGTTCACAGCCCTAGTAACAGATTTCAAACTCAAACAAGAAAATTTTTGTAGTAACTAGAATGTCACATAAAGTGTGATCAATTAATATAGTCAATTAAAATAATCCAAATAACAGCACTCAAATTTACATGAAGCACCAGGCAAATTTTTTCTTTCTTCTAGACAGTATGTACATTTACAATACACAAACAGAGCAATACAAAGCCAAATCTCAAAATACAGACTCAGGAAGGGAAGTGCTACGTATAAGGACTTCTGACCACACAAACCCTCGAGCTTGGGTGATAAGCAGACCAGGCGACCACAAAAAGCTACTACTATACCTATCGAGGAGTACTTAGATTCATATCCAAGAGCAACTTCCAAATTGGTGATAGAATAATGTCAAACTACATGATTCACTGCTCATCATCCTCTTGTGAGAGCAACCAGGAGAGGTATTCGGACTCCTGGCCCAATTGCTTTGGTGGAGTCACCCTTTTCCGAACCAGCATTGGTATGTCGGGGCACTGCCTCTTACGCCCGCCCCTTGGCCTTGACCGGAATTGCTCATCAGTTTCTTCAAAATCGCCCTGAAATTCAAAGAAATTGACGTCCCATATGAATTCATATTCTGCAAAATCCAATGGATGAAGGTATAAAATGATCGGAGTAAAAGAAACTCACATGAGTATAGACATGACATCCAGTCTTCTCATGGTTATCTCTCACATGCTTGTACGCAAATCTCATGCCACAACCCGAAAAGCTACAGGCGAAAGGTTTATGTTCAAGGTGTGCAGCTTTCACATGTGTAGAGAGATTTGATTTCTGCATATGTAAAACCAAATATCAGCACAGAATTCTAAACAATATTTTACAAACCAAAATATTTAAAGAGGTTGATAGACTATAGTTTGAGGTCTATTTCATTAGTTCAAATACTATTTTTCCTTGGTTGCTAACACTCGACTGCATAAACTCATATTTCTATAACCAATCCGGGTCCGATACCAGATTGGATAGAAGGCAAAGACTAATAAAAATATTGCTCCTTTCAAAGTCAGACAACTACTTACAGTTGTAAACGTGCGAAGACAACCCTTATATTCGCATTTAATTCTCTCTGTTGAACCACTCGCTTTGTGTGTGAGAAGATGCCTTTTGATGTTGTTTTTCAGCTGCTTGGTCCCGCATATCTCGCACGTAGTATGTCGGTGGCAAGACTGAATATGGGCCTTAAGGCATTGCTCATTAGAAAATGGTTTCATACAACCTGGTTCAGAGCAGAATGCCTCCACTGTATCTAGCTTAACTGCAGAAGAAGAGGATATAATCAAAAGTTGCAAAAAAAAAAACCTTACTGCTAACAACTATAACAACACATTTACTCATTTCAGAAACAAAAGATACCATGGGAATCCTCATGCTTCTGCAGCTGTGAAGCAAATCTGAACACCTTTACACAGCCGATTTCCTGGCAAACATGCTGCTTCTGAGCTCCACCATCAGCTGAAGGGCAATCCTCACTGTGAAGTTCATTGACATGCCTTGTCATGTTACCTTGGAAAACAAATTCACGATTGCAGTTCTCAATTGGACACTTAAATAGTTTCCCTTGGTGCTGAAGGAGATGGCGGCTCAAGTGGTCCTTTCTTCTATAGCTGGAATTGCAATCATCCACTGAACAAACGTATGGTCTCTGCAAAGAATAAACTAAAATAAATTGATGAACAAATAACCATAACTTAATATACACTTGAACAGTCATTCAAACCTCAAACCGAACAGTGCGTGATTGAGGTTCACTTGATGGAGCTTCACAGGAGGTCTCCCACCTGGTACTAGTCCATTCAAGTCAGAACCACCTTGCATTTTGGAGTTCTTTGTGTGGGATCCAATGCTTCACGCTATCCATTGCATATTTTTCATAAATGTTGATTCCTGCAAAACTTAGTCTTCAATTGATACAATTGATGCAAACATTACAAAATCTAATCTAGAAACTGTGAAACTAATCAGCATTGACATTATCAAACCCTTACAGTATCGCACTAACAACATCATTCAATTATTCATTTAGAAGCTGCAGCTAATTTTGCTGTCAAATGTCAAACTCATGAGAGAATAACATACATTCCATACAAAATTTCCTTGCAAGCAGACCATGTTTAGTCCATTGAAAAGTTATATTCAGCTAAAAAAACGCTGCAATGTAATCTCCAATTAAATCAAACATGCAGAATGGGACTCATCTAATCCGCACAAAAGAAAAACATGGTCGTTTTTAGCTCAAGAAATCTCATATTGAGTCTGCCAGCTTTAGATCAGGAAACCTCAAGAAATCAGCCGATTTTCTTTCAATGGTAATTCATATTAAATTGAATCTGGGAACTACAGACACCCAGAATATGAACCATGTGGAAGCTACAGAAATCGAAAGTTCAAAGAAAACAATACCTCCAGGGAATGACTTTGCATGTGCTGCTTCAGATGTGCATGTTTTTTGAAAGTGGCACTACATTCTTGGCAAGTAATTGACTTTTCCTTCTCAACTTCTCCATCTCCATTAGTCTTTTTAGCCATTTCCATCTCATCCTACACCCAAAAAAAAAAACTCTGTAAATTAATAAAAATTAACCTAATCAAATTGAAGGCAACCCAAATTTCAAATGTTGTTTCTAAGACAAAACCCAATAATCCCCCAAAAGAGTACCACTCAAAATCAAAGACCCACTACCCACTTCAGAAAAATTCATATCTTACTGTAAAACATCAAAATTGAGAAGGAGTAAAACCTTGTGGTTGGAGAGGACGTGAAAAGCAATCAGGGACTTTTTGGACCTGCAGATGCCACAGTACTCGCAGTAATATCGCCTTATGTCCCTGAAAATAGGCCTCTCCATTTCTGATTCGCCTGTATCCATAGCCACTGAACTCTCTCAACTCTCAACTCTCAACTCTCAACTCTCAACTCTCAACCCTCGCCTCCAACAAACAAGAAACAGGCTTTTCGACTTTGGAGACTCGCTGGTTTGTAATTTTGTATAAGGCAATGGACGGATTATTTAGGGTTTGCCTACCTTTCTATTGCCGATTCTACCCTTTCAAATTGGGAATGAACTGACCATCGTACCCTTACTATGTCCACTTGAATTTTGTACAAAATTTTAAATTTTAAAAAAGTTTTTATTTAAGATGTTCTCTAAATTTTAACTTTATGAACTTTATATTAAGATGCCCCTTAAAATCCAATTTTCTTTTCAAGTTGTCAATTTTTCGTTTAATATCATAACTCACCGTCAAGTTAAAGGGTAATATTGTCACTTTAGACAAGTCAGCAATTAAGTTGCCACATCTACTGGGTTTTTTAAAAATTGTCACTTCCCTAATTACATCACCATTCTTTTTGTATGCCGGTTGCCCCATATACTGCGTTTTTTTTAAATTGTCACTTCCCTAATTACATCACCATTCTCTCTGTATGCCTGAAAATGGCGGAGCCTTTGAAGAGAGGTCTGCTATCCCCAACGAAATCCAAGCATCTCACCCAACCCTCGCCATCCCTCACTCCTCCAACTCCACAACCTTTTACCACCCCGAGGCCCGGCCCAAGCCCAAGGCGAACAAGACTTGAGCTTTGGGCTTCCCATTGAAAAAAGGCCTCTATCCAAAATAAAACCCGCCTTCAGATTAAAAAAAATAAAAATTTTATAAAATATGATGTAAAAGAAAAAAGAACCTCAACCCAAAATAAAACTCCACAGTCTACAGCCCAGTTAAACACAGGCCAAAAGCTGTAAAAAAAAAAATTATTACAGCTAATATATGCAGAAGCTCTGTACTCTATGAATATGTATATGCAGGAGCAAACCCATCGATGACGACCTGCTCACAAAATTACTCATAATAAATTGATCAATCAATCAACAAGTAATAATGGGATTCGACGTAAATTAGAAAGAAAGAAAGAATCTATCTTTTTATTTCACCTCCTATATTCCAATTTCCAAAATATGGTGAGCTTAGGCCAGTCATGCCCAAGTCAACAACCCGCGGATTGCAGACTTCATGGCGGGAGGCGCAGCCAGTAGAGTTCACAGCCACCGCCGAGTCACAATCAAAATTGAATTGTGCCTGAATATATGTTGTCCATCCATACAATTAGGGAAGCTACAAGAATTAAAATGAAAAGAAAATCAAATTTTACGGGCCTAAAATTTTAAAATCGCTTTGTCGGCAGCTTCTTACTGAAATAGGCTACCGATTTCGGACGGTTTTACACCGAATTATTATTTTATTTTCTAGATTCACTTTTAGCTTATCAGAAGCTATCACCGTCTGCTTATCACTGAGATAAGCCATCACTCGTTTTGTTTAGGCCTCATGTGGGACGGCCCTGCCACCCCTCGCCGATCGACACGCCGGTCCTTGCTACAGTTCGATTCCACCACTGCTCACAAGCTCTTCGAAGATTCAGAGAATAAATCATCTAAGAAGAAATATGCGACGCCTCGGAGGTCCAAGGACAACGGCCATGAACTGCAAAATGATTCGCCCAAAACACGAAGAACGGGGAAAATTTAGGGAAGTCCAAACACCTCAAAATCTGCTGACAAGGGCAATAAATCGAAGCACAAAGAGGGGGGAAATTTGATTGAGGTTGAAGTTTCATTCTCTCTACTTACGCCATGGCAATCAGAGACTAAGAAGAGGAAAAGGGACCAGGTAAGGAAGGTAATTACCCGATCTCAGGCCTCAAAAATGTCAATTCTCAGAGGGATAGTATCAGATCCGTATCGAAGAGATGGGTTTATTATAACAAGGTTGCGTATGATGGGGGTGAATTTGAGGTTGGGGTTGATGTGTACGTGAGGAGGAGAAAGGATGCAGGCTCAGATCAGGAATTGGTTGAAGAAGTTGAATGTAGACTGTGCTTTAAGTCTGGGAAGTCTGTGATGATTGAATGTGATGATTGTTTGGGTGGGTTCCATTTGAAATGCTTGAAACCTCCATTGAAGGAGGTTCCTGAAAGAGATTGGATTTGTGGGTTTTGTGAAGCTCAGAAGTTGGGTAAAAAGCTCCAGCTTCTAACACGTCCCGAGGGGAAGAAGCTGGTCAGAACAATGAGGGAGAAGCTTCTCTCCAGTAATGTATGGGCTGCCCACATTGAGAGGTAGATTTTAATTTGGATCGAGAGAGGAGGACCAAGCTGGTTAGGTCTTCGATGGGGCCTTATTATAATGGCTGGGTGGGTAATTCAATTGCTGACTTGTTCAAAATGACAAAATTATCTTTTAAATCTACCGTGAGTTATGATATTAGACGAAAAAATGGGCTACTTGAAACGAAAAGGAAGTTTCAGAGGCATCTTGGTACAAAATCGAATTCATGGTCCATTTTAAGACTAAAATTAATGTTTATAGGGCATCTTGAGTAAAAAATCTTTTAAAAATCGTAACTTTGGTGATCTTTTTTGATAAATACCATCAAGTTTTACTGAGCGAAATGAATTTTTTTATTTTATACAATTATATGAGGGAAGTGGATTACATCATCTGAATTGAGTGATCTTGTCATTTACGACAATCGAATTCGAAATCTCTCATATAACGTGCAGAGAATAATATCACTAAACTGAAATACTAAGTGGCACAAAATGAAATGAAGTTAGCACATTGAAAGAACAAGATGGTTTTGATGTGGCAAGGTTTAGTGAGTTTGCCTTTACGTATTCTCTTGTCCTTTGGTCATGAACGCAAGGCAATATAGCCTTATCAAACTCATGAAGGCAACTTGCCTTATTGCTTGCCTAGGATGAGTTATGTTGGCATGAATCAAGGTTTGCCTCTCCCAACCTAAATACCCAAATGTTTTCTTTTGAGGAAATTTAGGCTACATTTGGTATGTCGTATAAAGAACCGGATAGGATAATACAGTACGAAATCGATATTTGGTACCGCTCGTATTAATTAGCCACTGTATAATTTAATACAGTTAAATATCTTTATACGGTCCACATCCGCTAAAATAATATCATCGAAATTGTCCGTATTAAATAGTCGGAAGATTAGTAATCTTGAAAATTAATAATAATAATAATAATAATAAATAGTAATAATAATAAATAAATAAATAATAATAATATACATAATGGTGGTTGAACAGGATATGAACAGGAGCTGGGAATTTAAGAATCAGTGACAAGGGTGGTTGAAATAAAAGCTCCCAAATCAGCATTGAAGTTTTTGAGCGATTGGGATTTGTAAGCATTCCGCGTGGTGTCTGAAGTTGAAGAGCAAGGCAGCTAATTTTTCAGTCTGGTGTTAGTTTTCTGATAGTTTTTCGTTTCCCGAATCAGATTCTTATGTGTAGTTGGTAATGAAGAAATGTATCCTTGCAACAGATTTCTGTCTTCATTTCTTAGCTCTGAGCAATTCGGTCTTTGATTGTCATGTAGAATTTGAGGCTGCATTTTGTTGATTTATGCACACGGTTCTGTAATTTGGCTCGCAAGGTAAGTACATCGGTATGTGTTACAACGGTCGAAAATATATATATATATATATATATATATATATATATATATATATACATAATTAATTAAAATAAATAATAAATATTAATAATAATACATAATTAATATTTATGATATATATAAATAAATGATTTTATGTAAAAAAAAATTGTTAAATCGCACTAGGCACAATATAATATGATCGACCAACCAGTATAATATTGTTGACACCATATTGGACCAGACTCAGTGGGTCACACAAATCAAGCTCAAGCCCAACAAATAGGCTTAAACACTAAGTATCAAGCCCACAAGGCAAACAAGCCCAACAAAGAACCAATAACACACTGACACGTGGACACATATCCACCATCCATCTGGGTGCTACGTGCTAGCACCACAACATAAGTGCATTTATCACACATCGAAATTATTCATCATGTCTCTCCAACCATCAATACAAAGGGAGGCACATTTCCCAAAAAGGTAATTAAGATTCATTATTCACCCATACTCTGTCAAAATCACTACTTACTGCATACTTCTTACGTACATAGACCATTATACTGACTTAGGCGTCGGAGACCCTTTAGGCCGGCACCACACCGACGACCATCTGCTCTTCCTTTTACATGTATTCTGAAGAGCATGTGGCATGTATTGATTGAACAAAGTACTACCTCTAAGTTGGCGCATTTTGTGCATCAACAGTTTGGTGCCATCTATGGGAATCCTAACTAAGTTTCCCTATTACTCTACCAAGCCGAGCATTAGTCCCTAACCTCTAACATTAAGCATACAAAGTGACTAGGGAGACAGCGAAGTAACACCTGCATAGGGGTTAAGAACACAGAGGGACAATTCCCCTAACGTAATGCAATTATTGGAAAAATTGTAACAGGATACGGTCGAGGTCAAGGCCAGCGGAACTCAGGTCGAGTACAAAAACCTGGTACTCAACAACCAGTACGCCAATGTGGTGGCCCAGCTCAAGATCGCCCAGACCGAGCTGGAGGTTCACCGAACCAAGGCTGCAATGGCCGAGACCGAGCAGGTGGTGGCGGACTGCGCTGAAAGGGCCGAGCGTGTCCGTTGAGCCACCGAGAAGGACAAGAGGAAAGCACACGCTGAACCCACTAATCAGATCGCTCGACTACCGATTATCCTTGATAAAGGCCAAGCCGAAACAAAGGTATACCGTGGTTCTAGGGAAGCTCTGAGCAAAGGATCAAAAAGGGATCGGTCCCCTATCGCGCCAACTAGACTAACTTTTCCTAACAATGTTGGGACGACCGGTCGGCCGATACACGAGCAGGCCGATCAGTCTAGAAAATACACTGAGCCATAGTATGCCCAACGGACCGAGGCCCCTTTGCCAATCCTTATTTCGGAAGGTGAATGATCCTCTCAGGAAGCTCTAAAGCGAGGAGAGCCGATCGGCCTCTTCGTAACAATCGTTTGGAGGGACACCGCGGGTCACCCAATCGACGGAAGGCTGATTGGCCTACGCGCAGAGAACGCCACGAGGCACGCCACAGATCACCAACTCGACGAAAGGCCAACCAGCCTACTCGCAGCAGCCATCATGACAGCCGACATAAACCATATATGGCCGACCCACTCGTACAACAGCTCCTCAACCGAGTCAAGAGCTTGAAGGCCGAGAAAGAAAAGTCACGCCTACCAACCTGGGGCAAAACTAGTTGTGGACCTTTCACATAAAGAATCAACTCATTCAGGCACGACCAAGGGGTCAAACCCTTGAAAATCCCACTATGCACTGGCCAGGGAGACCCAATCACCCATCTGAACAACTACCAGTCGGCCGTAGCCTTCAAAAACCTCTCAGACGAAGCGCGGTGTCTTGTATTCAGCTTGACTCTAACTGAGGCAGCAATTAACTGGTTTTATAGACTGGGGTCTCGGACGATTGACTCTTTCGAACAGTTGCAAATAGTCTTCCTCAACCTGTTCATGATACAGACCGACCGGTTGTTCTCGGCGGAAGACTTTTTCTTATTAAAGTAGGGAGAGAACGATCCTTTACAAAAATATGCGGCTCGGTTCAGCTACGAATACTCTCAGTGCGCTGAAACATACGACAAAGCAGCCTTCACAGCCTTCAAGGGTAGCCTCAGGGAATCTCCCTTCAGATATGTTGCACACACACAGGGTTGGTCTAGCTATAATGAAATCATGAAGCAAGCTGAAATACATGCCAAGCCAGAGCTGTTAAACCACAAGGGGGATGCAACACAGGCTAACACATAACAACCTAGCAACACCGACTCAACCAACACATATCAGCCGAGCAACCCCAACACTCAACAAGCTTCTCAAAAACAACACTCCAACCAGAACCAACAATCTTATGGAGGGAAAAAGAAGGACTACTCCCATAACTCATACATCCCATGCAAGAAGGGCAAGAATCCAAATTACCACAACTCTAATCAGGGCCAAGTTCACCAGGACAACAACGACCGACCACCCCTTCGGTCAAAGTACGAAACCTACACCATCCTAACCACTTCATATAAGAATGTCCTGATGAATGTTGAGCACATGATCCCAGTCAAATTGGGCTCTAGCTACTGGGAAGCTTGCCTAGAACACTAGCACCTACTACCAATACCACAAGTACAATGACAATAGCATTGACCAATGTGTGGCCTTCAGGGACATTGTGGAAGCTCTCGCCAGGGATGGAAAGATCAACCAATTCTTGCAACATGCACCTCCTCCACCTCGCCATCCACAGATTAACACAATCACCGGGGGACCATCTGTCTCTTCACCTCTGACCTCCAACAGGGCAAAAAAAAACTTCAATCGTGACTCACAGAGCAACCACCAAATCTTCAACATTGAAGAAGGGCGGGTGAAGAAAACAGGCAAGGTTGGCTGGGAACCCATCACATTCTCAGAGGAGGAAGAGCGGGGAGTAGTATACCCACATGATGACCCAATTGTCATCCGAGCACAGATCGCAAACTTTGATGTAGGAAGAATCATGGTCGACACCAGGAGCTCTATCAATGTTTTATTCATGGAGGCATACAAGCAACTAGGCATCCCAGACTTCGACCTCGATTGATCTCCCACACCATTATTCAGCTTTACCTGGGGCTCGAGAATACCAATTGGCACTATCACTCTTCCACTCTCTGTTGGTACCATTCCCAAGCGAGCAACGGTCTTTACCGCTTTTCTTGGTAGTGGATTGCCTAATAGTCTACAATGTCATCTTGGGCAGAGGCGTCATCAACCAACTCAAGGTAGTGGTATCCACCCACTTACTTCTGATCAAGTTCCCTACCCCCATGGGCGTTGGCCAAGTCCGTGGAGATCATATCACGATAAGAACTTGCAATTCCATAACCCTTGCTGGGAAGACCACTACCCAGCCTAAGGAAACAATGACGGTCTCTGAGTCAGCATTCGAGGTAGATCCAGTCGATCCTCAAGTCTCCCAACACATCAAGGAATGACCAATTAAGGACCTAAGGGATCACTCAGCCACACCACACCCTCAGCCTATTGAGGAGGTCGAAGAGGTCATCCTCTCCTATACCCACGTTGACCGAAAGGTGAAAATTGGAACCACCATCAACCCTACCATGAGATCAGACTTGATCAAGTTCTTACAGGACGATTCTGAGGTCTTTGCGTGGTCGTACGCTAACATGCTTGCCATATCGACTGATGTCATATGTTATTGCTTGAGCATCAACCAATCTTTCAAACTAGTGGAACAAAAACGTCGTATCTATGATGCTGAACAGACGGAAGCTAAGAAGGCAGAGATAACCAAACTTAACACCTTACACTTCATGCGTAAGGCGATCTACGCAGTATGGGTCACCAACGTAGTCTTGGTGAAGAAACCTTCCGGCACTTGGCGCATGTGCATAGACTTCACAGACCTGAACAAAGCTTGCGCAAAGGATAGCTTCCCTCTACCCAAGATAGACCAATTGGTCGACGCCACAGCCGGTCATGAACTCCTAAGTTTTATGGATGCATACTCAGGGTACAACCAAATCTTCATGCACCCAGCTGACTAAATACACACCACTTTCAGAACCGATCAAGACCTCTATTGCTACAACGTCATGCCTTTTGGCCTCAAGAATGTCAGCGCCACCTACCAACACCTAGTGAACTTCATGTTTGCAGACCAAATTGGCAAGACCATGGAGGTATACGTTGATGACATGCTAGTTAAGAGCAAGAACGCTGACTAGTACATCCCAAACCTCGTGCGGATGTTTGAAGTCTTGAAGAAATACAAGATGCGCTTGAACCGAACCAAGTGTGTATTCGGAGTGGACTCAGGAAAATTCTTAGGCTTCATGATCTGCCAGAGGGGAATAGAGGCTAACCCTTAAAAAATTAAGGCACTTGCGGACATGGAACCCCCACGAACACAGAAACACATCCAAAGCCTCACTGGAAGAGTGGCAGCTCCTACCCGGTTCATTTCCCAAGCTACTGACAAGTGTGTCCCATTCTTCAAATCCCTTAAAGGCAAGTCCAAACACATTACCTGGATGGAAGAGTGAACAACCGTGTTCAAAGAACTCAAGGAGTACATGAGCAAGGCACATCCCCTTGCAAGACCAGAAACATGAGAACCACTCACAATGTACTTATCAGTATCCACATCAGCAGTCATCTCAGTACTCATCAAGAAGAAGGATGGAGCAGAGCACCCATTCTATTATGTGAGCAAGGCACTACAAGACACTAAAACAAGGTACACATACCTCAAAAAAATTGCCTTCGCATTGATAATATCATCCAGGAAGCTCAGACCTTACTTCCAAGCTCATTCAATCATAGTCTTGACCAACAAACCACTCCGTCAAGTACTTCAAAAGCCAGAAACTTCAGACCGCTTACTTAAATGGGCAATTGACCTCAACGAGTTCGACATCACTTTCGCACCCAGACCAGCCGAGAAAGGGCAGGTCATCACTGATTTCATCTTTGAGTTCACATACCTACCACTTGAGCCGAAGGAGAAGACAACCTCAGAAACCATCCCAGACTCCAAAACACCTACCTTGGACACACAGCAACCCATCTGGGTCTTGCAAGTGGATGGCTCTTCTTGCCACAGTGGCTCTGGGACAGGACTTGTACTCAAAACTCTAGATAAGGTCCACCTGGAATATGCTCTTCGCTTCATGTTCAAGGCCTCCAACAATGAGGCAGAGTACGAGGCACCACTTGCGGGTCTTCGTCTGGCCAAACTATGGAAGCCAAACAAATAAAAAAAATTTAACGACTCCCAGCTCGTTGTCAACCAAATCAACGATGAGTTTTGTAACGACCCAGATCAGAAATTAAATTAATATGAGAATTTGACGATTTTACCCTCAATTTTGGAAGGATTCGGGAGTCACTTTTTGAATGGCAGTGCTTTTGGGAATTTTTCTTGGGTCGATACATAGGTCTCAAAATTACGAGTTCGTAGACAGGCGGCACGCAGAAAATGAAGACTCGATGAGATCGTTACGGGTCTAGAAGTTTCAAGGGCAGTTTGGTAATTTTGGAAAAGTCCAAAATTTTGGGGGATATTTCTTCACCCTGTCGGACTCTGCCCGGATCAATTTTGAACCTCTCTCTCTTTCTTACCTGACCCCCCCCCCCCCCCCCCTCTCGTGTGCGAACGCCGAAAACTCTCATCCTCATCGGATTAATTCCAGTCCGACTCGACCAAAACTAAGGTTGGGAAGGTCTTCCACATGACTCCCTGAGCATTTTGGGGTCACCATCGAGGTGGGAGCACCGCCGTAGGCGAGGGACAGAGGAGGAAGGTGGACCAAAACTTCTCGGCCATTTTTCGACCAAACCAGGTACAATCTCGAAACTCCAACCTCATATTCAGATTCCTGGTGAAAAGTAGAAGAACTTACATGTGTAGATCGTGAAAATCGATAAAGAAATGAAGGAGTTGGAAGCTCGCCGAAAATGGCGATTTCCGGTGAGAAATTCCAGATTCCGGCGACAGCGGACGATGGCGCACGGCATCGCGACTATCTTTTCCAATGACGGCGGACTGCAGCGCACGTCGGCACGACCATCTTCTCTAGCGACCTCCGACGACTGGTTCGACCGGCAGTTGCTGACGTCAGCCATCAGTTGACCGTTGAGTCAACTGACGTCGTCAAAGGTTAACGATGATTGAGAGAACCCTAATGTCGTCAGGGTTAAGGGAATATGCTAATTTCGTTAGGAGATTCCTTCAGGGTTGACGGAATATCCTACCATGAACAGTGCAGGCGCGTGGCGGCGCATGAGGGCGCGTGGCTTGTGGTCTAGCCTTCCACCGGCGCGTGGGGCTATTTTCGACCCACGGCGACATGTGGCTAGTGTTTTGGGACGTTCCAGATCGGATTTTGATGGTTTTAAGGCCATAGAGTTCTTTTAGAGCCCCGTTTAAGTAATTCCAGCAGTAGTGATTAACTAACAGAGCGGGTTTTGACTCGGGATGTTAGAGGAGCTGGGATGTGCTTATATCACAAGGTCCCTCGGGGCTGGGGTTTCCTTGAGTCGGTACTTTGGATGTACTGGGAATGGACTAGGTTTCTGGGATCACGGGCCATGCATACTTCTAGGTATTAGGTTACACCACGGGATTCTCCGATGATTGGCGTGGAGGGTGTCTTTCTCCGCTACATTGTTAAGGGTTCTTCGACTAGTGTTAGAGGGTATGTCTCCGCCAGGTCGTCCACGGGTTCTCTAATGTTGGTGTTCGAGGGATCTTTCTCCGCCGTATCGTGGTGACTGAGGTTGCTCAGGACGAGCTGAGATATCGAGTTACCACTCGGGGTGCTCAAGATGAGCCGGGATATCGAGTATGACTCAGAGTAAGTCAATGAGACTCAATTCAACCAAGTATGGTTACTTCGTCATCCGGGTCATTGGGTTAGTGTGGGCGATGACCCAGATTGATGAGTTATTGATGGTTCGCAAGAGGCTGACCAGTTAGTTGTCTTGTGTGATTAAAGTAGAGGTTTCAGTAGTGTCTGACCTACTGACATTTGGTGTCAGTGCGTGTTACCTTTCAGAGCACCACTATTATGAGTTTTCGACTGTGACCTGCAAGCTATCCTGTGTCGGACGGGTAGGTGCAGTCAGTAAGGTTTATTTAATATATTTAAGAATTAAGGGTAATCCTGGTAGTAAATTTTGTGGAAAAGAGCTATCAAACGGGATAACGGTTTTTCGCGGATTTTGAGGAGAAATTCGGGAAGGGTCCTTATAATTGGTATATGAGCTCTAGGTTTAACTTCCTGCTTACCGCACACTTGTGTGCAAATTATTTAAGGATTCTTGTCAACGAGATGCCTCCGAAACGTTTATCTCTTTAGCGACCTTGAACTGAGGGAGGCGGAGGTCATGTGATGCACGGGCGAGGTAGGTGTCGCTGTTGTTGGTGGGTGGACCCTAGTTTTGTAAATTACAATGCATGCATATTGCTTTTGACAATTTCTGGAATTTAAAAATCTTACTGGACACAGGTTTTCAACATTTCAGTGAAAATGTGTTTTGGGGAAATGGCATGGTTTTTGGAGTCGATTTTGATATCGTTTTGACGTGGTAATTATTGAGTCCGTGATTTTGGTTTAGAAACGTAAATATCATTTTACTGGTTTTGGGCCACAAATGATTTTTCAATGACTTTGGCTTAGGCCAAGAAATAAAGATTTCAAAACACGAATTTGGTTTTCTCTGGTTTTATGTCCCCGATGTCAAGGTTGCTCAGACTGGCGTTGAGGAGTTTTGCTCCGCTGGGTGGTTGAGGATGTCTACGCGTAGCACAGGTTTCTGCACCACTCGAGGTATATCGGGTATGCAAGGTCATGGTTTTCTCTAACTGGCATTGAGGGGTTTTGCTCCGCTGGTTCATTAAGGGCTCCGACGCCAGTGTCGAGGGTTTTCTTCGTCGGGTCGTTGAGGCTGTTTATGCATAGTGCATGGTTCTGCACAACTCGAGGTATATCGAGTGTGTGGTGGATATGTCGGGAACAATGGGTTTTATATATTGTGTTTCCATGTCAAATTAAATGATTTTAAACCCCTTTGAGGAGGATTTTCAAACCAAATTGCGGACCACGGAATATTTTCATTATTTGGATTTTCAAGGGTCCCACCGAATGTTTTTACAAAAGATGGATTTTCCGGCAAGTTTTTGGCTTATCTTTATGAACTTGTTTGAAAAGAAATTTTATGTGTGCATGCATTGTTTTATACATGATGAAGGGTTTTCTCCATCACGTATTTGTCAAGGTTTACTCTGACTAGTCTAGGAGGGTATTTATCCGCCAGATCGTTGACGGGTTCTCCAATGCTGGCGTTGCAAGCAGTGCTTTGCAAGATCGTTGAGGCGGACTGAATATAGTACACGTGCCTCTATCCGACACCTAGTTCGACGTATGTTCGGGCATATAACGTCATGATATGAGGTGATGTTAGTCATGTTGGGAGTAGAATCCGCGGTGGACTTCATGGACTCAAAGACTTGCTTCAAGGTATGTTCCGGGTGAATGGATTTTGATGCCTCCAAGATGTCTCTTGGATATAGTTCTCGCCTACGGTTTGTTATCGAGAATGGACTGGGGAAATGTACAAAGTGCACAAGTTCTATTGGGAATCGCATATGAGGCCCAGTTCGTGTCGGTAGTGACGCGAGAGAACTTGAAACAGGAGGTTGGTCATTTGACCTAAGTTAAGGGAATTTCGGGGATGAAATTTCTTTAAGGGGGGTGATTTGTAACGACCCGAACCAGAAATTAAATTAATTTGAGAATTGGACGATTTTACCCTCGGTTTTGGAAAGGTTCGGGAGTCACTTTTTGACTAGCAGCGCTTTTGGGAATTTTTCTTGGGTCATTGCGTAGGTCTCGAACTCACGAGTTCGTAGATAGGCGACACGTGGAAAACAGAGACCCGGTGAGATTGTTACGGGTCTAGAAGCTTCAAAGGCAGTTTGTTAATTTTGGAAAAATCCAAAATTTTGGGGGATATTTCTTCTCCCTATCGGATTGTGCCCGATTCAGTTTTAAACCTCTCTCTCTCCTGCCCGACACCCCGCGCCACCCACCCCCCCCCCCCCCCCCGTACGAACACCGAAAACCCCCACCCTAATCGGACTAATTCTGGTTTGACTTGACAGAAACCAAGGTCGTGAAGGTCTTCCCGCTACTCTACGAGCATTTTGGGGTCACCATCGAAGTGGAAGCACCACCGTAGACGACGGACGGAGGAGGGAGGTGTACTGAAACTTCTCAGCCGTTTTTCGGCCAAACTAGGTATGATCTCAAAATTATGACCTCATAATGGAATTCCTGGTGAAAAGTAGATGAACTTACATGTGTAGATCGTGAAAATTGGTCAAGAAATGAAGGAGTTGGAAGCTCGCCGAAAATGGCGATTTCCGACAATAAATTCTAGATTCCGGCAAGAAATTCCAGATTTCGGCAACGGTGGATGGATGTGCATAGTAGCGCGGCCGTCTTCTCCGGTGAGTCACCGGTAAAACTCCAGCGATGGAGGAAGACATAGCACAGCAGCTCGCCGGTCTTTTCCGGCGACTGGTTCGGCCGATGGTTACTGACACCGTCAAGGGTTTGACGGAATATGCTGACGACGTTAGCATATTCCGTCAAAGGTTAACGGCGATTGACGAAACCCCAATGCTGTCACGGTTGACGAAATATCCCGATTTCGTTAGGAGATTCCGTCAGGGTTGACGGAATATTCTACCATGAATAGTATCGGTGCGTTGGGGCGTGTGGCCAGCGCATGGTCTGGCCTTCCACCGGTGCGTGGGGCTGTTTTCCTGTCCACGGCGACGCGTGCTAGTGTTTTGGGATATTCCGGATCGATTTTTGATGGTTTTGAGGCCATAGGAGTTTGTTTAGAGCCCCGTTTGAGTAATTCTAGCGGTAGTGTTTAACTAACGGAGCAGGTTTTGACTCAGGATGTTAGAGGAGCTGGGATGTGCTTATATCACAGGGTCCCTCGGGGTTGAGGTTTCCCTGAGTCGGTAGTTTGGATGTACTGGGAACGGACTAGGTTTCCGGGATCGCGGGTCATGGATACTTCTAGGTATTAGGTTATACCATGGGATTCTCCGACTTTTGGCATAGAGGGTGTCTTTCTCCGCTACGTTGTTAAGGGTTCTCTAACTGGCGTTAGAGGGTTTGTCTCCGCTAGATCGTCTAGTGGTTCTCCAATGTTGGCGTTCGAGGGATCTTTCTCCGTCGTATCTTGAGGACTGAGGTTGCTGAGGATGAGCCAGGATATCAAGTTACCACTCGGGGTGCTCAAGATAAGCTGGGATATCGAGTATGACTCGGAGTAAGTCACTGAGACTAAATTCAACCAAGTCCGGTTACTTCGTCCTCCAGGTCAGTGGGTTGGTGTGGGCAATGACCCAGATTGACGAGTTATTGACGGTTCGAAAGAGGCTAACCAGTCAGTTGTCTTGTGTGATTAAAGTAGAGGTTTCAGTAGTGTCTGACCTACTGATATTTGGTGTCAGAGCGTGTTACCTTTCGAACCACTACTATTTCGAGGTTTCGGCTGTGACCTACAAGCTATCATGCGTCTGACAGGTAGGTGTAGTCAGTAAGGTTTATTTAATATATTTAAGAATTAAGAGTATTCCTGGTAGTAAATTTTATGGAAAAAGAGCTGTCAGACGGGATAAGGGCTTTTTGCGGATTTCGAGGTGAAATTCGAGAAGGGTCCTTACAAGTTTGAAGCAAAAGATTCTTCCATGGTTTCGTACAGAGGATTCGCCAAAGCTCTCTTAGACGGTTTCCAAGCACACACCAATAAGAATACCAAGGTCAGAAAACAGTCATGCATATGCTCTTGCACGCCTAGCATCTTCCCTTGACGAAAAAACAAGCCAAAACGTCCCTGTAGAGATCCTCCAACAACTAAGCACTAAGTCTTCCTCTGTCAATGTAATTAACACCAACTCAACTTGGATGGCCTCTATGCTCAATTTCTTCACCGACGTGACTCTTCGAACCGACAAACTCACCACAAAGAAAATACGTCGACAAGCCTCTCTGTACATTATCATCAATGGCCAACTTTACAAGTAGGGGTTCACTCTTCCTCTCCTAAAGTGCCTAACAAATGAGGCTAGAATAATCATTTTGGAGGAGATACATGCAGGAATTTGTGGAAACCACTATGGCCCACGTTCGCTAGCACACAAGGATTTCCGCCAAGGGTTTTATTGGCCAAGCATGCATGCAGATGCGATAGACTTCACTCGGTGATGTGACAAATGCCAACGTTTTGCTCCCTTCCTACACCTACCACCAGAGAACCTCACACCAATGCTCAGCCCATGACCATTCTCTCAGTGGGGACTAGACTTGATTGGAAAAATGCCAACAGACAAGGGACAGACCGAGTACGCCGTGGTCGCCGTGGGTTACTTCACCAAATGGGTTGAAGCCAAACCCTTGGCCACTATCACAGCAACTCAAATTGAAACTTTCATCTTCAAGAACATCATATGCCGTTTCAGTCTTCCACACACCATCGTCACGGACAATGGCAAAGTAATTTGACAATCAACGCTTCAACGTATTCTGTGATAAGCATAACATCAACCTCTATTTTGCTTCCCCAACATATCCATAATCAAACAGTCAAGTGGAAGCTGTCAACAAAATCATCAAACACACCCTGAAGACACAGCTCGACAAAATAAAGGGCAAATGGGCAGGCATCCTACCAAATGTGCTCTGGTCATACATGACGTCATACAGAACGGGCACCAACGAGACACCGTTCTCAATGGCCTTTGGAACTGAGGCGGTCGTCCCAGCTGAAATCTATGAAACCTCATACCAAGTCCTGACCTATGACGCTGAATAGAATGATGACCAACTTGCTCTCAGCCTAGACTTCATTGAACAACACCAAGAGAAGGCTAACCTACGCAATATCGCTTACAAGCAAAGACTCTGCCAATATGATGACTCCAAGGTCAAGCCTTGAAAATTCCAGGTCGGTGACTGGATTTTGACAAAAGTCAGTTTGACAACCAAAGACCGGTCGACCGAAACACTCGGACCGAACTGGGAAGGTCCCTAAAAGATCACAAGAGTATGCCGACCAGGGACTTATGACCTGTCAGACTCTGAGGGCCGACCACTCAATCATCCATGGAATGCAAACCACCTCAAATGCTATTAGATATAGACCGGTCGGTCTCATACTCCGGAAGACCACATATACGCATTTTTCTAAAGCAGCACTTAGGCTCTCATTGTAAAAGGTCCCACTCGGCCTAACATTTATCAATTACAATTTTCTTCCTACAAACTTGCATTTCATTTACGCTCAACACTAACCGAGCACACTGACAGACCACAACACATGGTCTAACACTTACTTTCTTCCCAAGGACGACCCATTTGTTTTTTACTAAGCTCAAAATAAACTGAGCTAGACAGTGCCGACCACAATATCCGGCTTAAACACCAACTGGTAAAACAATGCTAAGACTGACCACACTTAATGATCAAGCAACATGTACAAATTTTGAAGTACCAAACACATTACGGTACAAAACATCCAAACTCACTAGCATGACTACCTATCTATCCGGTCAGTCCAACACCAACTAAGACCGACTACTTCATACGATCCAAAATACCAACTCTCAAAAGATAAACACGTCTTGACATACACACACCAACTAACAAACAGCTCGGTCAAACAAGTCTTGGCGACATACATACCAAGCAAACATTAGCTCAAACAATGGAAAACACAATTACAAGCCGAGCAAACAAATATTGATATTGAAACAAACTTACCAAGGCATTTACTCAACACACACCGAGTACAGATTAAGTCAAACACTTGGAAAAATTACACACATCAATATCAATAAAAAAATATATACTTTTATAAATTAAGGGATAGACCCCTTGGTCTGCCCAAAATGTCTTACAAAAAATAAATATTTTACAAGATCGACACAAAGGTCAGCCACCATAAAAACAAAAACAATTAAAAACTTCTAGGCATGAGAAGGATTGGCTTCGTCGGTGTTGGTCTCATCAATTGGAGGATGGTCGACCTCGCCAGTCAGCTCTTCCTCATCAGGAGTGGTCGAGTCTACTTCCTGCTCAGCGTCAGGCTCATCCATTGCCTCAAGCAGCTCTGGGGTCACTTGCATCCCAAGCCAATGAGTGGTGTAAAACACAATACATTCATTATACTTGTAAATATTCCGGTATATGGCCCACTCACAATCTAAGGCAAAGTCATCCAAACGTTTTTCATAATCTTTGGACTTTAGAAACTCAACCACGCCAACTGACTTGGCAGCTACCACCTCTGCCTTCAGCCTCTCCATCTATGCCCGGCCTGCCACCTTCTCAGCCTTCAGTTGTTCCAGCTCTGCCTCCTGGGCATCCCGCTCGGCCTCCACCTTGGCCAGCTCCTCTTTCAGCCGCTCTACCTCGACTTTACCTAACATGGCCACCTCAACCTCATGCCGGTACAAGGCCAGCTGAGCAGCCTACGCTCGGCCTGGAGCTGCCTCTTCAGATCACCTTTGGCCTTCAGAGCCAGCTTGGCCTCCCGCTGCTTTGAGCCTAAGGTTGCCTACTATTCTTTCAGCTTGGCCTTCTCCCGGTCAGCTACTACCACACGCCTCTAAGCATTGTTGTAATTGATGACCATTTCACCAAAGGACTGTACACCGAGCACAAAAGTCAATATACGAAAAAAAAAACCCCACTACAAAACCACGTACGTGGATAGCAATAAGGAGAGACTTCTCTATCCGTTAGGGCAAGGTGGCCAGCTTTGACAGCTACATGGCCAACCCCTGAGTGACACTGTTAATGACAGGAAGCATCTTATCCTGCATACCGAGTGACACATCAGGCCATTTAACCCGATTGTCGGTGAACATACCCAGGTCAATACCAGCATGGTCAGTTATTTCGGCCGACCTATAGTTCGGTGGACGAGGGGGAAGAAGTGGCCCCTCAAACTGATGTGGGGGGAATAATGGCCAAGACCCCTCACTCAGTAGGGACTTAGCCTGCTTCACATTCTCAGTAGCCTTCTGAATGGCCTCCATCCTCTGCTAGGCCACCTCCCCCGGCTCCATTTCTCGGTTAGCCTCATCCAGCCTCCGGTTGGCCTCCTCCATGGGCGGCCCCTTGCTTCCTTTCTTGATCGGCCTCACAACAACAGTTTGCTCGGCCGGATCACCCTTCTTGGTCGGCCTAACAACAGTAGTTTGCTCGGTTTCATCACCAAGGTCTATGACTGACACAATTTTAATATCAGTCGGTGCCCTCTTGGCCTTCTTCTTCTTCTCAATCATAAGGGCTATCCTCTGTTGAGCCTATAGGTAAATTCCTTCAGTCTTCCGCTTCGGCCCAGAGGACAACCTGACTCCGGTCGGTGACCCTTTCCTCTTCTAGCCAGAGATAGACCCACCACCACCAATCCCACCACGATCTGGCGAACTCCCACCAAGTTCTAGCATCGGCCAACTCTGTCCCACGGCCGCCCTCACCTCCTTAGCATTTTTCAAAATGTGCTTCTCGGCGTCCTTAGGTATGACTATATATAAAAACAACAACACAAATTTTGGATCTAACCGGTCAGCCTCCACAAACACACTTAGCCATAAAGACTTATTTTCGAGGAGATCAGACCGACGTCGTGAAGAATCGTAGGCAGACAGAGGATATACCAATTGCGCTGAGTCAGATTCAACGTCTTCCTCACGTAGTGATAGGCGTACCGACTCTTCCCACCGATCTTCACACCAGGAAGTACACCTGCAAGACCGACCATGTGTCAGACAAATAAACACTACACAAAATAAATACAAATATACACTAAGACCGACCAGGGTTGTCGATCCACTGGAACTTTGAGGGAATACCCTCCCCACCCCATGCCCCACCAACAAAGGCGAATCGAGTCTTGTATGACTTCTGAGAGGACGTCATGGCATGTATGAATTCACCATGGCCTTCTTGTTGACACACCGAACGTGTATCCTTCCCCTGCTCTGCTGCTGCTGGCGAAATTCATACAGGTACATGACCTACATATAGGTCGGCTTTATGCTCTCTTCCTTCTTGAAGGCAGCATACAAATTGATCAACACAATCCATACATTTGGATTGAGCTGACTGAGAGTCACCCCCATTCTCTTCACCATCATCTGTAAACACGGATGGAGGGGGAACCTCAAATCGTTCATATACTGCTCTGGGTAGAAGAGCGCATAGCCCGGTGGAGGGTCACTCAGCGTCTGATCCGGTCGGACTACCTTGAACATAACATCCTTGGGCACATTCCAACAGACATGCCACCTATCCAACCCCTCCTGGGTCACCTTGTTGTTCATCTCATTCACTGTAAATTCGGCCTCCTTGATCGGCACGGCCTTCAGCACCTCTTCAGCTCCAAGATGCAGACCCTCACTCGGCCTCTCAGCAACGCTAATCTTACCACTCTGGTGACCGTGCTTAACCTTTACCGATGTTCAGTCATTATTTATGCATCATTTTGATGTTACTTAATACCTCTCTTACATGTCTTTTGAATGATTTTGTGCCATCAATAGTAGAAAATTATCAATCTTGTGAGACTTGTTCAGATTTGGAAAGATAGGTAAATTCTAAGAATAACGCAAAAAGAATGACTCAAATTGGAGTTATAACAAAGGTGATGTCTCAAAGTGAATATCGGGTCTCAAAATCAAGTCCTGGCGCATGCCAAGACTAGCCAAGAACCAACCCAGGACATGTCCCGTGACATGTTCCAGAGACATCCTACTGAGAACCTCAAGCCATGCACTAAGTCCAAGCTATACGCTCAAATTAAATAATGAGCCATGCGCCAAGTTCCTGTGCCAATTCATGTCATGCCAGGAAAAGTCCTGTGATATGTCCGTAGTCCCTCAAGGATGCGCCAGCGGTAGAACAAAGTTCGTGCCCTGCTCCAATTCTGAACCTTATGCGCTTAGCCAGGCCAAGTCGCGCTTCTACTAAGTCCACGGTGCGCCTCAAAAGCGCAGTCTCAGATCAGGTCCTGGACGTGTCACTGGTTCCTCAGCCCAAGAAGTCCCTTGCGCCCTATTTCAGGCCCATGAGGTTCAAAAGAGGCCCTGACCTAGAATTCGATGGAACAAGGTAGGAAACCACTCACATTTGGACTTCATATAAACTATCTAAGCCAATGGAAGCCTGTGTCTCGCCTAGAAATGCCAATGACACATTCGTGCCCTGTTTTGCCCTAAAAGACTTCCCGGGAGCCCTGATTTGAGCCAAATTGGGCCATCGACTTTTATACAAACTTTTGAGTAAGACAAAGCCCAGAATCATGCTGGATACATCATTTGGGAGTGCCTGGAGTGGTTTTTCTTGATTGGATTGGTCAGTGGCATGTTAAGTTCTTAAAAGTCCAATATTAAAGGTTTTAAGCCCAGAATCTGGCACAGCCGTGTCTGAAGCATTTAGGGTTGGCCAGGCCAGTCCTTGACGTCCAAGCAACCTCCAGAAAACTCTAGAAGCTGCCTTGGTGTGCAAGAAAGCTCATAAGACTTATTGTACAGAGTTTCCGCAATTCCTAATCCAATTCCAACAAGGATTGCCTTTTTGAGTTCCTTTTCAATTCAAACTAGGATATGAGTTTTGAGTCAGTTTTGAATGAGGATTATGTCTTAAATTATCTTCTACATTGTAAAGGTTTAGAGGCCTATAAAAAGGACCTAAAGGCTCGCGGGTGAGGACCTCTAGGCACCCTAGCCGTACTTTATTGTAATCCAGTTTTTAAATTAAAGCATTTTTTAGTTTTTGCTTGTGGGAGAGTTGGACATGAGCATTGGAGGAAAAGCTATGGCGTGGTCTTCTACTGTGTTTCATCTTCAATTATCTCCTTTGTATCTTTAATTTTATTGCTTTTACTTTAATGAATTCAATTATGTTTGTTTAAATTTCAATAATGCATGCGTAGTCTCTTTTAGGATTAGGGTTGCTTGAAACTCTAGCCATGTTAGTTCGTTAATTAGATTTTGGCCCTTGATTTTGATTGCTATCCATGCTGAATAATTCTGATTACTATTTGAATTGATATTCTTTTATGCCTATGAGATTAGCTACCTTGTTTGCATAAATTATTGATGGAATTGCTTGACGGGCCACAATATCATCTTGTAATTCATTAGCATCAAAAGGTTGAGGTTAAGAAACAATCTTGTAATCGAAATTCATGACAACCTAGGAATGCACATCACTTTTCTAGGCTAGTGTGGTGTCATTAAATACTCTTAGTACTTCATGCATCATCTTAAACGGTAGGTGATAGACGTTCTAGGTACACATCATGCTTAGAACAAGCTAAGCAAGAGAGAATAAATATCTTTAGTGTACCTTAGTCGGACCTAGGTATGGGCACCTAATTTAGAAGTTGCATAGTAATTAGGTCAAAAAAATCTGGTTAATAACTATAATTGGTTAGAGTGGATAGTAAGCATTAATTCGCCTTAGTTAATAAGTAATCAATCAATCATCGTTATTGCATCTTACTTTTCTGCACTTTAATTTACTTGTCTTTAATTCAGATTTTATATTAACTTAGTTTGTAATTCTTTTTATGTACATATGAACAACTCCCACATGGATATGGGACCTTGGAATAATCCATACATGGAGATGGGAGCTTGGAACAATCCTTTCCCAATTTTATTCAATCAAGGATGGAACAATCAACCTGGATTCCATTATCAAGAATACTCAAACCCATACAATCCGAGATGGTACAATCAGCCTACCTTCACATGGAACACCGCACAAACAGCTCCTGACCCCGGCCCATGTCCTGAACTCGAAGCGTTGATGCGTACCATGACACAAAACGTTAATGTCTTTGTTCAAGAAAGCCGATAGTGGAGTAAGACAAGGGAGGAGGAACATGCCAATCGCACGAGGCCGTTTGAGTTCCCCATGCGCCAAATCGACGAAAGGGCACTTTCCCCACCAAGAGATACCAAGGATGATGATCATGATGAGGCTATCATTATGCCAACACTTCGACAAGTGCTTACCATGGAGGCCGTGGATTCCAACCAATACCTTGACATGACCTGACCTCCCCAATCTGCTCAGATTGAGCAATGGGACAGCCCCAATTCTGAACCTCCAATTAACTCTTCCTTTTATTATGTTTATGATTCTGATCCCATGCCTAACTATACCTTGTTGCCCTGCACTCCTAGGTTGGAATTAGAAATGGAAGAAGAATGGGGGGAGGAGAATAGGAAGGATGACGGTAAAGGGGACATCTTAGTAGATTGTGAAGATCAAAGGAACCTGTGTAATCCAGGACACCAAGACGCAACCAGGCTCTTCTTCCACTGAGTTTTTTTTGGAAGCGAATTCCTGCAGGCCATCTAGGATGCCTCAAGTGTTGGATAGTTCGGGTTTCAAGGACCCACTTGAAGGGGAACTCCCTAAACAATCCCCAAGGGCTACACTCGAGAACATATCAACTTTGGAGGGGGTTACAGGTTTAAGTCCTATGTTTTTGCCCAGCATTGTGCCTGAGCCTGTGGCACTACCCGTGTCTGCGCTCCATGATCTACCTAAGGTTTTGCCTCAACCTAAGCCACAAACCATGCCGCATACCAAGCCATATCCTTCACCGCTGAACCAGAACAGGCCCATGTCCTTGCCGCATAACCAGGAGCTTGCCTTGTCTTAGACTGCGACCAGCATCGTTCCACAGCCTATGCGTCAAACTGCGCCTGTCACCATGCCATAGTCCCTAGGCGCGCAAACAGCGATGCCATATACCCTGCCCTTTGATCCATCTCGACAGCCACCTCGGCACGTCCATGGACATGTCCCAAATGCATCATTCGACACGTCCATGCGCCCAATCCTACCAAGCCTTTGCAACACACACTTGGTCACGCCACACCACCTAGACACACAATCGGCTGTGCCAAGTTCCCAAGAGCCAAGCGCATGACACGCCAAGGTCAGGCCACCTACTCCAGTGAGGTCCTCGAAACCCCATTTTGAAGCAAGATATATGAATCCCGCGGGAAGCCTGCGGGCCAGTGGTCAACTTCAAACTCACTTCAACATCCTCCCAAACACATCTCCAGGTCAGCCTATGGTCTATCCCACGGATTGGGGATCATTACAAGCGCATTAAAGAACCTTCCAAAGAGTCCTTCAAGACAAAGTGAACCCTGCAGGTATCCCGCGGGCCAGAAAAGAGGTCCTTCACAGTTTGTGTTCACATCAATGACGTATGGCATTCATTCCATGTCTATCACTTCCAAATACCAAAAATAATGTGATGAACACCCTCAACTTGGTACCTTTTTTCAAATTCAAGAGGAAAAGACGACGGAAAGGACCAAGAAAAATGGCATTGAAGCCTAGGATGTATAGGGCACACCTTAAGCTGGTTCACCACAAGCACTTTCGAAGGAGAATATTTTAGAATGGACAGACAATGCTCCCATTACAATCCCTTCTCAATCTTTTTCCCGATACGTTAAGTTCTCGTTAGTGGATTCCTTTCTGTGTTTCTAACTTCTTTCTCCATAATGCAGCGAAGATTCTACAACTAGAGGCTCACAGTATGCTCCATGGTGACACTGAAATCCTGGGCACACCACTAAATGCCTAGCATGTCGTGCCTCGTCTTGCCCAGACGTTAAATAAAGCGCTCCTAGGAGGCAACCTAGCCCTGGTATGTGTTTCTCTCTTACTTTACTATATCTACCCTTTATATCTCTCGAACCTTTATTATGTTTTTGTCATGCTTATTGCTTATCACAATGAGGACAATGTTCAGTTTAGGTTTGGGGGTGTGGATTGAAATTTTGCATATAGAAACAAGTAGGTTTAGGGGTGATACATGGCCAGAATTTTTTATTTTTCAATTTCTGTTTTTAATGTGTTTAGTTAGTGAGTTAAGTTTTTGTTAGGTATAAGTTCTTGAACTTGTTAATAAGGGTGTACATGCTCAGTTAACTATCTTTGCCATACTAAGAGTCATGCCATGGTCAAGTCGTTCATAAACTGCACTTCACAATGCCATATTTTAAGTGATTAAGTATACAAAACAACTGAATTTGAGTGAATCTTAGGAAATTAGTGGAGACTACCCTGTGAGATCTTTGAGCCGAATTGCCATTCTTTCTTAGGGATATACTTGTTTCTACTCTTAAACACTCATCACTTTTGTTCTTAATTGATTATCTCATTACATCATATGTGCATTGGATTTTAAAGAACTAACATCATATAGATGCTCTTAATTTGATGTGTGGTGTGCTATAAGAACTGATGTAGGCTATGTGTGCTTAAACCTCTAAAGGCCTTATCCTACCGTATTGCATGCTTCCTAAGCCAACTTTGAAGTAAACACTCAACCTTTTCTTTCATCACCCAAAGTATAACCTAACCAAAGTTCTTAGCCATTTATCAAAGCCATGCCCGCTAACCTCAGTTTTTGTTAAGGTTGCCCTAAATGAGATTCATGGTGTAAATAAGAAGTGAAAGAAAGTGCTGCCCAATTCCAATGATATTGGTGTTTTTATCAAAGTTCAAGTTTTGACAAGTTCTAGCTTTACAAGTGACAAGCTGCATAAGAAGAATGAGGAAATCATTGCATGATCTTGGTTCAATTTGATTCAAAAGAAAAAAAAAAGAAAAAATCAAGAAAATAAAAGAAAGAAGAGGAAAAACGTTGAAATATTGAAAAGTGAAAAACAAAGTGAATTGAGCCAAGTGAGCCAAGAACCTCGAAATAAGCCATCAAGAGAGCACAATGTCGTAGGCCTTAAGCAAAGATTCAGTTCAGGAAATTCTAAATTCAAGTCATGACTTCTCATGCCTTCGTACAGCTCAGGTTCTTTGAATCATATCCTTCTTTTCTAAACCCCTAAGCTTAGCCCCATTACAACCCAAAATGGAAGACCTAACAGATCTTATGGACAATCATGCTGAGGATTAAGGTACATATCTATATTCTTAAAGTTCAATTCCTTTCATGAGATCTTTATTTCCGTAAATTGCTATTCTTCATTGATACTCATATGTGATTAAACTTGAATTCCAAAACATAAACTCATCACATATGCTTGAAAGAGTGAAAGCCTAGGGTTCTTGTGCGAATTGAGAGTTTCCTAGTGAGGATTAGAGTCGAAGCGAAATCTTTCTAGGGCACTTAGACGAAGTTGTTTTCAAACATGATCACTTGGAACCAAGGCACTTAAACACTACACCTGCACATGACACTCATGGCTATGGCATCCCTTTTAGTTCTGCAAAGCATGTCTACTTACTTTGATTCCTATTAGCTTGTTAAAATTATTGTTTCTAGCATCGTAGTTGTCTAAGTAAAATATTTGTGGGTATCGTGCTACTATAACCCTCAAGAGACAAAACTCCTCCTACTAGGTTAACCTAAGGGTTTAAATGTTCTATCTTAACTAAGATCGAGTCGTTTTATTTTGTTTAAGTTTGTTTTGCTCAGGGACTAGCAAAAGATAGGTTTAGGGGTATTTATTCAGTCATTATTCATGCATCATTTTGATGTCACATAATACCTCTCTTACATGTCTTTTGAATGATTTTGTGCCATTAATAGTAGAAAATAATCAATCTTGTGAGACTTGTGCATATTTGGAAAGATAGGTAAATTATGCGAATAACGCAAAAAGAATGACTCAAATTGGAGTTAAAACGAAGGTGATGTCTCAAATTGAATATCGGGTCTAAAAACCAAGTCATGGCGCATGCCAAGACTAGCCAAGAACCAGCCCAAGACGTGTCCCGTGACATGTCCCAGAGACAGCCTGCTGAGAACCTCAAGCCATGCACTAAGTCCAAGCTATACACCCAAATCATGTACCGAGCCCTGCGCCAAGTTCCTGCGCCAAACCATGCCATGCCAGGACATGTCCCTAGTCCCTCAAGGATGCGCTAGCGGTAGAACAAAGTTCGTGCCCTGCTCCAATTCTGAACCACATGCGCTTAGCCAGGCCAAGTCGCGCTTCTACTAAGTCCATGGTGCGCCTGAAAAGCGCAGTCTCATATCAGGTCCTGGACGTGTCCCTGGTTCATCAGCCCAAGAAGTCCCTTGTGCCCTATTTCAGGCCCAGGAGGTTCAAAAGAGGCCCTGACCTAGAATTGGATGGACAAGGCGAGACACCACTCATAGTTGGACTTCATATCACCTATCTAAGCTAATGAAAGCATGTGTCTCACCTGGAAATTCCAATGACACGTTCATGCCCTGTTTTTCCCTAAAAGACTTCCCGGGAGCCTTGATTTGAGCCAAATTGGGCCATCGACTTTTTTGCAAACTTTTGAGCAAGACAAAGCCCAGAATCAAACTGGATACATCATTTGGGAGTGCCTGGAGTGGTTTGTCTTGATTGGATTGGTCAGTGGCATGTTAAGTTCTTAAAAGTCCAATATTAAAGGTTTTAAGCCCAGAATCTGGCCTAGTTGTGTCTGAAGCACTTAGGGTTGGCCAGGCCCAGTCCTTGACGTCCAAGCAACATCCAGAAGACTCTAGAAGCTGTCTTGGTATGCAAGAAAGCTCAGACGACTTATTGTATAGAGTTGCCACAATTCCTAGTCCAATTCCAACAAGGATTACCTTTTTGAGTTCCTTTTCAATTAAAACTAGGATAGGAGTTTTGAGTCAGTTTTGAATGAGGATTTTGTCTTAAATTATCTCCTATATTGTAAAGGTTTAGAGGCCTATAAAAAGGACCTAAAGGCTCGCGAGTGAGGACCTCTAAACACCCTAGCCGCACTTTATTGTAATCTAGTTTTTAAATTAAAGCAGTTTATAGTTTCTGCCTTTGGGAGAGTTGGACGTTAGCATTGGAGGACAAGTTGTGGCGTGGTCTTATGTTGTGCTTCATCTTCAATAATCTCCTTTGTATCTTTACTTTTATTACTTTTACTTTAATGAATTCAATTATGTTTGTTTCAATTTCAATAATGCGTGTGTAGTCACTTTTAGGATTAGGGCTGCTTGAAGCCCTAGCCATGTTAGTTCATTAATTAGATTTTGGCTCTTGATTTTGATTGTTATGCATGCTGAATAATTCTGATTAGTACTTGAATTGATATTCTTTTATGCCTATGAGATTAGCTACCTTGTTTGCATAAATTATTGATGGAATTTCTTGACGGACCACTATATCATCTTTTAATTCATTAGCATAAAAAAGTTGAGGTTTTATAATCGAAATTCATGACAACTTAGGAATGCACATCTAGGCTAGTGTGGTGTCATTAAATTCTCTTAGTACTTCATGCATCATCTTAAATGGTAGGTGATAGACGTTCTAGGTACACATCATGCTTAGAACATGTTAAGTAAGAGAGAATAAAATATGTTTAGTGTACCTTAGTCGGACCTAGGCATGGCCACCTAATTCAGAAGTTGCATAGTAATTAGAGTCATTGTTTGTGTTTTATGTTGAGTCCTTAATTGTTTCTTGCATCACAAGTTAGGTCTATGGTTAATTAGAGTGTGATGCCGTGTCATTTACTTCTTTAACTCATGTGTCATTGTTTTCTTTGATGTTTTGTGTCTTTTGTTTAAGTTAATATAATCTGAACTTAATTGGAACTAAATCGTTGAACAAGTTCTCGAGGGATTGACCTTTGCTTGCTACTATATTGACATAATCGATTTTGTGCACTTGCAAAGATATAATTGTTGGAATAAAGTTCATATTTATTATGATCGTTATTTGAACTATCAACCGCACGGTGGGACACGACTTCATCCTCCTCAAACTCCCTACCGCTCGGCCCAACCTCGGGATGGTCGGTCCTACCCTCAAATCAAGCCCTCATAGGTCTCTCCTCTTCAGTCTTCTTTTTTGTCGGCTCAGCCACCTTCCCATTTTTTCCCCTTTACTACCAGAGCAGCCTCTGATTGCGGCGGCTCCCCATCGTCAAACTCCGACCATCCACTCGACGCTTCTGACTCGATGTCCACTTCATAATCTTGAACCTCAGGATTCTGGTTATCTGACTCTGACATACTTGAAATCTATAAAGGAAAGGAAAGGAAAAGAACTATGACCGACTGAGCACTATGCCTACACAGATCCAACCACCATCTGACCACCAGTTCTTCACTAGTTCTTTAAAAAAAAGTAACTTTGATTCAAAAAGACCAAGAAAGCAGCAACATACTTGTTTTTACACGGCATAGAAGACTGACTGAAAATCACACCACCACACCGACCGCGGCAAAAATCTTACCAGAAATCGCCTATTCACTTTGACAGCAACTCTGCTCGAAGTGAACAGTGAAAAACTAAGCAAACACCTCGACTATTTATATAGGCCAAGGGAGGTGAAATGGTCGGCCAGGCGAAGAGTCACCTCGATTACAATAAAAAGCACCAGAGGACGCCACATGTCAAACATACAGAGGTCACAAGCGCCGGCACTCACCCTAAATGCGCACAACAACTCCTCATATGGCAACATGACCATCATCGTCCGACTAGTCACTCACATCACCTATCTCCATACAACAATCTATTCACTGGCTGGTCAGTCATAGCCATTAGCAATGCTACCAGACCGGTCGGACTAAGCATCATCACCGAGCAACAACATCCGTATAGGACCTATCTACACACAACACCTATCAAACATGTTCATTGAATGGACGCTTGCTCAACTATTTCGACCAGCTCTCCTCTTTACACAGACCGGTCGGCCTATTATTAAGGATCGAGACACCGCAGGCACAAGTTCCCTGATTCAAGCCTACAACACCAACCCTCTACTCGGTGCTCACCCTTGCTTGGGGGACTTGGGGGACTAGAGGTACATCTCCCCACTGAGTCTAGGAAAAGTAACAAGTCCCCAACCGAGGAAATCCACCTTGATCAAGACCTTGGGAGACTTCTGTTGACACCATATTAGACCAGACTCAGTGGACCACAAAAACCAAGCCCAAGCCCATGCCCAACAAATAGGCCCAAACACTAAGTACCAAGCCCAACAAATGACCAATAACACACTGACACGTGGACACATCTCCACTACCCATCTGGGTGCCACGTGTCAGCACCACAACATAAGTGCATTTATCCCACATCGAAACTTTCATCAAGCCTCTCCCAACCATCAATACAAAGGGAGGCACATTTCCCAAAAAAAGTAACTAAGATTCACTATTCTACTATGTCAAAATCACTACTTACTGCATACTGCTTATGTACACAGACCATTATACTGACTTGGGCGTCGGAGACCCTTTAGGCCGGCACCACACCGGTGCTTATCCCTAACCGACGACCATCTGCTCTTTCTTTTACAAGTCTTCCGAAAAGCACGTGGAACGTATTGATTGGACAGAGTACTATATCTAAGTTGGCGCATTTTGTGCATCAACAAATATAATCCGGCCAGTATAATATAGTTTGCATTTTAATCCGGTAAAGCACCAAACGTCTAACTAATTATTCAGTTTATCCGATGGACAGATTAATCTATCCGACTGAAATAGTTAGTATAATACCGCGTACCAAACGAGACTTTAATGGAGATTATAGTACAACTATATATTATAATAAACGTGAACAATAAATTATTAAAAGTATAATATAACTAAATAAATTATGGGAGGACCAGAAACATAGTGAGTATGCAAGATTTTGTAATATGATAGTCATATTGCTAAACATTCTCTAAGAGAAATTATACACCAAAATTAATTAAATTCAATGTAATGTATAGTTTAATATAGAGTACCGAAAAACACATCCTCACTCCTTAGTAAGCAATAAATTCAAAAGAGATTCAAACGATGTGTTATAATTAAGCTTTCTAGTACAAATGTCCCTAAAATGGTGCCATAAGTCTCGCTTAATTTCAAGAACCGTGTATCGTCTCACTTTTCCCTAGGAACTCACATTCCGTAGATTGAATTGTCTCATTTTGTTCGAAATCCGTCAACTCTAACTGTGTTATGTTAAATTTGGGAAAAATGAGACAATATCACGGTTTTTGGGGTTAAGAGAAATCCACCCAACCCTTAAAAAAATTCTCCAAAATTCCAACTTTACCCATAATTTTTGAAGTCACACCCCAATTCTATCTCCAAAAACAAAAAGACTCCAATAATCCTAAGTCTCAACCCACTCTCGATCAACCCGGTTATCCACCTCCATCCATTTTATTTTCGGTAGCCACCCTTGCCTCTTCCATTTACCTCATCATTAAGTCCATGTATTGCATTCAAATAATCCACAATCTTCGGCGTCAAAATCAACTTATTTGCATTCAAAATATCAGAAAAATTCAACGTCATCAAAGTCAACATCTTCAAGGTCCCTATCTTCCAACTCGAAAGCCCCATATTGTCCGCCACTTCACTCGCGTCAATCAACTATTTCATCTTTGCCTTCTAGAACTCGTCACTAAAATCCTCCACAACGATTGTGTTCTCCGTCATGCTCACCACCGCCCTTGATATTGTGAGTCTCTTCTCTTTGCAATTAATTTTGATACTCCAATCTCGAGGTTTAAGTCTGAAGATGACTCTTTTGCCTAGAGAAAGCGGAGTTCGGGTAAACCCTTGGAGAGCCCAACTTGTTTTCTTCTACGGGTAGGATTTCGACCTCCTCGACGCTTATTTTGGAGGTCTTGGATGATGGCGCGGTGGACAACGTCACGTGCTGTGTCGGGGAGTCCAGACTTAAGGTTAATAAAGGTCTCTCCGACTTTGTCGCCGGTGAATGAGAGGACTAGTAAGATATGAGACAGTCAAGAAAGGTGTTTTCGACTTTCTGAGAAGATATAGACTTAATTATGAGGTAAATAGAGATATAGTGAGAATGGAAGAGACGAATGGTGGCTACTAAAAGAAAAGTGGACGGAGGAGGATAGTCGGGTGGATCAATAATGGGTTGGGATTTGGGATTATCGATAGGGGCGGCTTCAAACATGATGGGTCAAGCTAAAATTTTGGAGAATTTTTTTAAGGGGTGGGTGGATCTCACGTAACTCTAAGAACCGTGATGAATTGCCCCACTTTGCCCCCAATTTACATAAAACATTTAGAGTTGACAAATCTGGGACAAAATGAGACAATTCAGTGTATGGAATGTGAGTTGAAACAAAGTGAGATGATTCACGGTTCCACAATTAAGAGGGGTGTATTCAATTTGGAATTGTAGAGTATTTTAAAAACTATTAAAAATTCATGTGTATTCAATGAGAATTTCTGAGTATTTTAAAAGACATTAAAAAAATACATAGGTATTCAATTTGGAATTGTAGAGAATTTTAAGAACTTTTAAAATGTCCCTCTAAATTCTGGTGTATTCAATTAGGTTTTCAAGAATTTCCACATAAATTCGGGTGTATTCAAAATGACAAGAATTTGGAAGGATCTAATTAATTTTAAAATTTTGATGGATTATAAGATGAAAAATATAAATAGCAAAGCTCAAAACAATTCCACCCTGCACCCCAGGAATTGTTTGTGTAACTAATGAGCAAGTTTCCCAAGAAGAAAGCAGGAGAAGAAGAAGCGAAAGAAGAGAAGAAACAATGGAGTAGGAGCTCACACAGAAGATGCCAAAAACTCGCAGAGAGAGAGTGAGAGTGGCGATGAGGATAGTGAGCAAGGTAGGGGATTGGACATTCAAGGCGTTCACTGCGGGTCTAGGAATCACCACTTTATACCTCGCCGCCGCTTTCTCTGCAAATGTCTACAAAGGCCTCGCTTGGTACAAAGCTCAATCGAAAATCGAGAAAGGGGCGTTTGCTAAACAAGTAGAGTGCGAGTTAAAAAAAACAGAGAGAATGAAGCTCATCTCTCAACCCATCTGTCAGAAAAATGAATGATTTTGTTATGTGCAGCTTAAGCTGAGATGGGTTTTTAGTGGGCACTAGTTATATTGTTGAAAGATTGAAACTTTTCAACTTTTGTGTTGAAGAATTTTCAGTGGGAATTTTGCACACCAGGTGGTCGAAGAAAGATGGGAGTCGTAGCCATTGGGGAATTGAAGCCTAGCATTTCTGGGAAGCGGTCGTTTCGTCCAAGTTCAAGTATAAGGCATGCCACTGAATGGTAAATGTTCCTATATTCCTCTGCTGAACAAGGGGAGTCTCCATTAGTTTCTTTTCCCGGCTGCCTTGCAATTGGAGTGCGAATTAGATTTGCCTTCAGCTGGCTTTACTTCCATGGATGATGAAATGGAGATCTTTGCGATTTGGATATGGCATTTTGAAATACTTCTCTAGGTCCCAACATATTGGATTTACATTTACCTTTGGTTATACAAGTTTCTTATTTGGTTGTGTTATTGCTGAGCCTTCATATTTACATAAGAAAGTTTTTTTATAATAGTTGGTCGATGAATCCCAACAAAAACAATATAATGAAACGAAGTATGTAATAGAAAAATTTATTACTTAAAATGCACTATAAACACGCCACTTAATCTCAAAATACACCTAAAATTGCTCATTTTGCTCCAAGAACAATTACATCGGCAAAACCGTTGCACCAATTTAGTAACAACGTTTGTAATGCTTATATGTAATAGAAAAACTTATTACTTAAAATGCACCAAAATAACCAAATTTCTTATTTGATTGTGTTATTGCTGAGCCTTCATATTTTCTTGATACATAAGAAAGTTTTTTTATAATAGTTGGTCGATGAATCCCAACAAAAACAATATAATGAAACAAAATATGTAATAGAAAAGCTTATTACTTAAAATGCACCAAGAATTTGCCATTTAATCTCAAAATGCACATAAAATTGCAATTTAGCTCATTTTGCTCCTGTAACAATTACATCGGCAAAACCGTTGCACCAATTTAGTCACATCGTTTGTAATGCTTATATGAGAGGGCATTTTGGTCATTTTGCAACAACTTATTAAATATTATATTAAATTTTTTTTTTACCCAAAACGACGTAGTTTCTTCATCCCTCATCACCATCATCAATCATCCATCACCACCATCTCACCAATATCTCCAATCAACAACCCACCCAAAAACCCAACACCTACCCATTGCCATCGTGAAATTGAACAAATTCTTAAACAGTTTTGGTTTTTCCAATCCACGCCGCCAATGGTGCGAACCACGTTTGGCCTCGATCCCCTCCCCGGTGAGCAAGTCGACTGGAAATCCCATTGAAATTGCGATTAGAGCTTCTACGGCAACATCTTTGTTGACGTCGGTCCGATGGTTCTTGGAAAACGACAGAGTGCTGATGAGCTTCGTGAAGAACTTCTTCATGCGACGGCGTCTCTTAGTCGGAGGACCGGGCTCAGCTGGACCCGATTTCGCAGGTTTTTGAAGGCGTTGTTGATCAAGAAGGGTGTGTTGGGTTTTGGGGATAGGGTCGTAGGAGTCATCTTGAGAGTATGATATGGGGGTTTCAAGGGTTTGGGGAGCTGCATAGGGGTTCTCGGAGGAGTGGTTTTGGGAATCGTGATGATTGTTTTCGTGAGGAGTTGAGATTGGGCGGATGATGTCAGTTTCCGGCGATGAATCGTTGAAGCCGACGTCATTAGGAAGGTAATCGGAAGGGTCTTAGGGGTGGATTGTTGTCTCCATATCAAAATGGTTTTGACGATGGGTAGGTACTGGGTTTCTGGGTTGGATTGTAAAGACCAAAATGGTTTAATAATTTGTTCAATTTCATCATGGCAATGGGTAGGTGCTGGGTTTCTAGATGGGTTGTTGAATGGAGATGTTGGTGAGATGGCGGTGATGGATAATTGATAATGCTAATGACGATGAAGAAACTATGTTGTTTTGGGTAAGTTCAAATTTAATATAATATTTAATAAGTTGCTGCAAATGACCAAAATGCCCTCTCATATAAGCATTCCGAACGGCGTTAGTAACGGTGTTACTAAATTGGTGCAACAGTTTAGACGATGTAACTGTTCCTAGAGCAAAGTGAGGCAACTTGCAATTCTATGTGCATTTTGAGACAAAGTGGCATGTTCTTGATGCATTTTATGTAATAAATTTGATAAAAATATATATAAATTCTTCAATGTCTTTAAATAGAATTTTATAAAAATTCCCAAAAGTTCCACATGGACCTTATAAATTCTATACAATTACATAAATTCATCACTTAAAAAATGTCTTTTAAAATTCTCTACAATTGTAATTAAATACACCCTTAATAAATTCTATACAATTACATAAATTCATCACTTAAAAAATATCTTTTAAAATTCTTTACAATTGTAATTAAATACACCCCTAATGATACTTATTGCACGACTCCTTTCATATTTAAACTAAAAAACCTTATTATTATTATAGTTCCAAAAATAATATGTATTTTGAGGGAAGATAATCGTCCCACTTTTGAATATTTTTATTTTATTTTCATTCGGGTGGGCCACCCGAAACCACACAGCCCCAGTCTCATGAAAGCTGTCATCAGCGGTTCCCGTGATTGTAGCCAGGCAGCCGCCCCTCCCACGCGCCCTCCTTTATTATCTTGTCTGTCTCTTCTTCCCCCCAAACCACCAAAAACCTCACACTTCCATCCCTTCTCTCTCTCTCTCTCTCTGATCTAATCGAATAATGTGGCCTCCTTTTCCAGCTCTCACAATCAGATCTCGACTTCTCCCTCTCTAGAAATATCTAGAACCCTAATTCTCTCCCCCAATGCACGGCTACAGCCGGCTCGGCAATCCCCGTGCCGCCGGCTCCCCGCCGTCCTCGCCTCGCTGCCGCCATGGCCGGAACAAAAACGCCGGCGGCCGAGGACCCAAGCAGAGCATTGTGGAGAAAATTGTGGTTCTGCTCATTTCAGTCGTTTTTAAGCGCCGAGGCTTGCTTTTATTCGCGCCATTGTTGTACATTTCGGGGATGTTGTTGTATATGGGCTCCGTGAACTTTGATGTAGTTAGCTTGAAAAATGCTGTTGTTGTTGTTAGTAAGCGGTCGCCGCCGGGCTCGGTGTATAGGAGCCCTCAGGTTTTTCAGAAGCTTTGGCCTCATATGCAGGCTGAGAGCAATCACACCCACAATTTGGTAAGTACTTTCTTGCAAGATTTTATTTGTATTGGATAGGGAGGGGATTGAAAATGCCGTATTTGTAATGCATATTTGTAATTTCTGAGAATTTGAGCGTTATACTTATCATTGTGCATGATAGTGTGTTAAGTTTGATATGCTTTGTTGTCCACTTTCATTTATGTATTGGGACTTCCCGAGTTGGGTATCTATATTTGGGCGGGAGTTACTAAATATGATAAAGGAGCACATAGTTTGATCCTCATAGATAAAAAGAACAGTGTAATCATCAAGTCAAATCACTTTCAATTTAAATGCACAGCCTTTGTATGAAATCACTGTGATAACTACTAGCTAGGCCTCTAGATTTACCTCTTCTGAGTGATCACTTAGATATTCTTATGCACTCCTGCAAAACTTTCTTAGTACTGTTTATAGCCAGTGTGAACTATGTGAATTGACTGTATGCTGATATGAAAATCATGCAGTTGATGACAGTGTGGAATTCAAAAGTGCGTCAAGTTTGGAAGCCCTGTATTAGCAAAGATATTTCACAAGAAGGTATGAGTTTTTCATATGAGGATCACAGTTAACTGACGAGGACCTATTTTATTTAAGGAGTGGACACGTTTGTTATACTTCGAATGTGGGTGGGTGGGGGCGGTGGGTGAGTCTTTTGCATAAGAAATACTAAACAGGTTTATTTGAATATAAAAACGACTGGTTTCCTGTGTGCACACATATGTTTCCCAAGACATCTGCTTCATCTACACATTTTTTACCTCATGTATAAGTTGTGTGGCAAAGCACTTACTAAAATTCTTTTGAAGGGAAAATATATAGGATGTTTTTAGTAACAGTTAGTGATATGTTATTCTTTATTATGTTCAATTTACCTCTTTTTCACTCTGGCATCTTTAACTTAATGTGGCAGGAATTTAAATAAAAAATTCTGTTATTCTGATAATTGACGAATACACTGAATATTATGTGGTTGTTAAAAATAAATGGATAACTAACTGCTGCCTTTTTAATGTTTTGAGGGATTTCAGAATTACCAAAGTTAAATGGTTTATTTATAATTGAAGCGAATGGCGGATTGAACCAGCAACGATTATCGGTAGGTGTGGTCATATCAAATTGAATTTCATTTTTCTTGCGTGGTATGACTTTGCTTAATTATCAATCTTTGTTTGATTTGGGTGGCTCTCAGGATTGGAGTTTAAGTCTATATGTGGCAGTAGGGTTTTTTTACTGGTTGGGTTGCTTTGAATGTATTTTTTTGTTTTTTGGTCTTTGTGGTGATCTAGAGTATAATCATCAGCCAAGCACCAATCTGTAGAGTTCACCTCAATTTTTTTGTTTGTTTTCTCTCTATAAAGTGAAAATTACGCTCCATGATATATCTGAAGTGTTTTGTATTGGCAACACCAAGGAACTGTCTTTTGGATGGGCTTGATATATATGTATATAGTCACTGGTATTTCTATAGTATACACATGGATATAATATATATATATATATATATATATGTATATGTATATAATCATGGGTTTGCAATTGTCGGACTTGGACATCTTAGATATCTACTATTATATACAATGAATAATCAAACGGATTGTCTTACATCACTCTTGCATTGTTTACAAGAAACCAAATATAGACATATTTATGTGTGTATAATGCTCTCTTTCTATTGAGGTGGGATAATGCTCTCCTTCTTTTGAGGTGATACATATGCTAGACGCATGGTACATTATGCTAAATTGTGAATTTGAAGAGACTTTTAAACAAGAATCTACGTGATCAATAGTCTAGGTTGACAGTCTAGTAACGTTCATGATCTAACAGCGATCATTTTCCTTTATATATGAGATTCATGCAAGACAAAGACCAATTGTCTTTGCTTAATTATCAATCTTTGTTTGATTTGGGTGGCTCTCAGGATTGGAGTTTAAGTCTATATGTGGCAGTAGGGTTTTTTTACTGGTTGGGTTGCTTTGAATGTATTTTTTTGTTTTTTGGTCTTTGTGGTGATCTAGAGTATAATCATCAGCCAAGCACCAATCTGTAGAGTTCACCTCAATTTTTTTGTTTGTTTTCTCTCTATAAAGTGAAAATTACGCTCCATGATATATCTGAAGTGTTTTGTATTGGCAACACCAAGGAACTGTCTTTTGGATGGGCTTGATATATATGTATATAGTCACTGGTATTTCTATAGTATACACATGGATATAATATATATATATATATATATATGTATATGTATATAATCATGGGTTTGCAATTGTCGGACTTGGACATCTTAGATATCTACTATTATATACAATGAATAATCAAACGGATTGTCTTACATCACTCTTGCATTGTTTACAAGAAACCAAATATAGACATATTTATGTGTGTATAATGCTCTCTTTCTATTGAGGTGGGATAATGCTCTCCTTCTTTTGAGGTGATACATATGCTAGACGCATGGTACATTATGCTAAATTGTGAATTTGAAGAGACTTTTAAACAAGAATCTACGTGATCAATAGTCTAGGTTGACAGTCTAGTAACGTTCATGATCTAACAGCGATCATTTTCCTTTATATATGAGATTCATGCAAGACAAAGACCAATTGTCATTTTATATTGTCATTTTATTACATCAAATTACTTTTGGACGTGGACAAGAATTCGTATAAATTTCATGAATAACTTAGATTTGGACACTTATGTCAAAAAAAAAAGTTTACAGTTGTCTCAACCATGTGTTGCGTGTCTTATGTTTCTGTTTTGTTTTCTTCTCTGACAATTGTCTTCACAACTTCAATATAGATTTGTGACGCAGTTGCTGTGGCTGGACTATTGAATGCAACTCTTCTGATTCCAATTTTTCATCTAAATAGTGTTTGGAGAGACTCAAGGTGATTACCAAATTTATTATACCCTTAAGATTATAATCTTAATTCGTTAATAAAAAAGTTTTTAATCTTAATCATTATCAGCTGCATTACCACCTACATAGTGATTCTTGATTTGTTCTTTTATCTTTCGAAATAGTTTAGCATGATTACATCATAACAATAAAATCTATCCTAACTTAATTGCTGTTGTTGATTAGTCAAGATGCTTTCAGTAAAAAAATAAAACTATTGTTGCATCCTCCTTGCTGTGTGCTTACTTTGCCGCATGTTCTCATAACTCATGTAGTTACTTTCCAATATATTATTAGCATCGCCTTTTTTCCTTCCCATTATTGTTTAACTTTCATAATAGTGATATTACATTTTCCAAACTGCGGTTAGGCTTGTTGATGACAGAGTTACCTTTAGGTTGCTAAGCAAACATACCACACCTGTTTGTGGGGAAGAGCTCAATCAATTAAGGTTCTCGCTCGTTTGTGCTTTTGCGTGTTTCAGAAGGTTGTTGCTAGTAGACTTGTGTGGGTAATTGGTGCTATTGACCAATAGAAACACTGGGCGAAAGGACCAAGTCACTATTTTCTGTGGGTGAAAGTTTGTAGGGAGATTGGTTGGTGGGTACGTAGGAGGAATTTCCAATTGGTGATTTATTATTCTGTCCTCCCTACTGACAGTTGTACTGTGATAGTAGGTGATATATCCTTTAGAGAGCTATGGGTAATTCCTCCAAAGTGTTGGTGTGCATTGTGGGGTGGTAGAACTGGAAGGATATTGGAGAACTTAAAAGGACGTTGAAGTATTGGCAGATTATGCAGAATAAAAGAATAGTACTTTTGTGATGTCTTATGTGGCTAATGCACATCTACCACGCCATCAGGAAGAAGCCTTATCCAAACTGTATGGATAGAGAGGAATTACCCAATTTGGCTAATTCATATTTTTGAATCAAAAGAAAAACATCGGAAAGGGTAATTCTTTGTTTGATGTCTGTGTAGGCTGCCAAGTAGCGGGGAGCTATTTACAAAATCTGTGTTTTTTCTTCCCCAAAATTTTTGTAATGAATTGAATTTAGGTTTAGTCTCAGTAAGTGGCTGAAATATTTGTAGAAGTCATTTTTTTGTTTGAGTTTTTCTTTTCTTTTTTGTCCTTTGCTTTTCTCTCTCTCTTAGAGATTTATGTAAAATTTTATTATTTAGGTGTGACTTGAGCTCTAAAAAACACCGTATGAGCTCAACTACCCCGTATCCATGTGGGGAGCTCAACTACCCCACATCCACAGGGAGAGCTCAAATATGACCTCCCCTCCATTCCTTAGCCGTTAGGTCTTCTTAGAACCAAAAAGAAAAACACCATACAGTGTGCCTTTTAATAGATTTAGTTAATAAAAAGTTTGCATTTCAGGTGCAGCTTACAATATGACAGTCCAGTCATTTGATTAGTGAATGGCTGTCTAACAGGTCCTTTGGAATTTGACAGCTGAGGGTATATGTAAAGAATGACAGGAAAAATTTAAGATATTGAAATTTTTCATGGTTTTATGCTGCAAGCTATTGACTATTTTATTCTCTACTTGTTGCAGCCACTTTGGGAACATATTTGATGAAGAATTCTTCATCCATGCCCTTAGAAATCATGTGAATGTGGTCAGGGAGCTCCCAGCGGATATACTTCAGCGATTTGACAATAATATTAGCAACATTATGAATTTGAGAGTGAAAGGTTGGTCAAGTCCGGCTTACTATCTTCAAAAGGTCCTCCCAAAGTTGAAGGAAATGGGGTATGCGTCTTCCCTGTTTTATTATTTATAGTCATATTTTTTTCCTTTCTGTATCTGTGTTTACCTCTTTCTTTCACAGTTGTGTATGTGAGTCTTACAAATTTGTTTAGTTTTAGTCATGGGCTTGCATTACATTGTATGTGACAGCTATATATAGTTTGCCTCAATCCATGTTGCAGGGCCGTGCGGATTGCACCTTTTTCCAACAGATTGGCTCATGCAGTTCCTTCAAACGTCCAGAGACTTAGATGCTTAGCCAATTTTGAAGCATTGAGGTTTTCAAATTCCATAAGAATACTTGCGGATAAAATGGTTGAACGAATGGGTAAAAGTAGCTTCCACAGTGGGGGAAAATATGTTTCAGTACATCTTCGATTTGAAGAGGTTTAATTTTTTATCCTTTAAATGAACAATTTAAATTCTTATGTAGCTGTATTTTCTTCAAGTTCTAAATGTTATATCTCTCTGTCAAAGGACATGGTTGCATTTTCTTGCTGTGAATATGACGGAGGGGAGGAAGAGAAACATGAAATGGATATTGCTCGAGAAAGAAGTTGGAGAGGAAAATTTCGGAGAAGGGGTAGAGTAATAAGGCCAGGTGCAAATCGCGTGGATGGGAAATGCCCTTTAACTCCATTAGAGGTATAAAACTGTTCTTTCTTTTCTATTTCAGTTTGTTAATTTCATTTTAAGCTGTGAATTCTTTTCCTACTTGCCCTACGTGGTTGCTTTAGGGTATTATATATTACATGCCCAAAAAATTACATTACCTTTGTCCTGTTTCAAGCATGATGATGCCATTCAAATGAACCAAAGTTAAATGCCGTTCAAATGAACCAAAATGAAAATTCCGTGCTTGACTTTAACATTGCAAATTGATTTTAATTTAGATGAACATGTTATCTGATAGCTGGTCCAGCCATGGCTGGACCAAGTACAGCAGCTTACAGGTAAAGTAATCATGCTAGGAGCCTAGGATTAGTATGAAATTGTCTCAACTTAAGTGACTTATGAAGTACCTGTTGTTGTAGGTAGGAATGATGCTCAGGGGCATGGGATTTGATAATACCACCTCAGTATACATTGCAGCAGGAAAAATTTATAAAGCGGAGAAGTTCATGGCTCCTCTTAAACAGATGTTTCCACGTTTGGAAATGAAAGACACACTGGCTACTGCAGAAGAACTTGCTCCTTTTAAGGTATTGTTTGAGTCACGTAGTTGAATGTCCAACTAAGTACACATCCACATAGAACAGAGCAAACATTAGCCTCAAACTAGTAAAATATTTACCATACCATTTCTGCAGTAGGCCAATTCATCCAAGTTTGCTCCTTTTCTATAATAATGGAATTAAAATCAAGTTACTTAATCTTTTCAGTGGCGAATTTTGATGTAGGGCCACTTGTCTAGGTTGGCTGCTCTTGATTACACAGTTTGCCTTCACAGTGAAGTCTTTGTCACCACTCAGGGTGGAAATTTTCCCCACTTCTTGATGGGTCACAGGAGGTATCTCTATGGTGGACATTCAAAGACAATCAAACCTGATAAGAGAAAATTGGCGCTCTTGTTTGATAATCCCAGTATCAGGTAAAATATGGATAAATTGTCAGTTACGTTTGAATTTATCTGTTGAGCTCCAAATAACAGTTGTTCATTCATTTAACCTAAAACATGGGTAGGATAACCGATAAAAAAAGGACCATATTAAATAACACTCTGTAAAGTAGATGGGCTAAGGCAACTCGATCGAGAATACAAAAACCGTCTAAAAGTCCTACCGCTGTAACTATTTGTTTTGTGGTGGGCTAGGAAATGTGCATTACCATGCCTTACTTCTCTCTTTGATGTTTTTTGTTCCTGGGACAAGAAATAGGGAAACAACTGGAAGCATATACACAAACAACATGAATGCAATTTGTTTGGTCGTTAATCTGTTCATTAACAGCCTCATTTTTCTCTACAAGGCATAAGTAGTAGACAAAGTACTTTAACATTTTTATTCATCCACATTTCGTATCATGGCAGATGGGAAAATTTCCAACGGCAGATGCAAGACATGCTTCGCCACAGTGACCAAAAGGGTGTTGAATTGAAAAAACCCAGTGCGTCGCTCTATACGTTTCCCATGCCAGATTGCATGTGTAAAGAAGCAGAAGCTAGAAATGAAAACGGTAACATTACAAATAAGACTGATTTGAATACATAAAATTACTCACTAGGTTACATTTTTTATTCACCTGTAATTTAGTGTATCATTCAACTGTCTCATTAGATATCTAGTGTGTATCATTCAGTAAAGTTCTGAAATTTTCTGTTATTTGAGTAGATGGAGTGTATCATAAGTTATTGATTCCTTTGGTAGATGAACTCCGCCAAATTAGTAGTTTGTTACTCAAAATTCATTTGTATATTGTACAATAACAGATCAAGGAAAATTCTTTTTGTATTATTCAAATCTTCTCCTTGCTCTGGTGCTCGAATTCTCTGTATTCTTTGATGTATTCTACTGAGATACTGTTTTGGCTCCCTTAGCTTTTTCTTCTAAACTAAAGGACATTTTTGTTTTTTATTTTATACTTTTGAGTGTGTTATGTATAGATTGATCAAATCCCTCCATTTATCCACAACAAAGTTTGTCATTGGATTTGGATCTACCACCATAAGTTCCCTCATGCTTCATCTCATAGAAATGTATTCTCAAGAGCTTCTACTTGTGGAATTGTATTTTCAAGATGTGTTTGGAACCCTCCATTTTTGCAGCATTCAGCAAATTAGAAATCGTATTATCATTGGATGAATATAGGGTTTCTCTTTGTCACACTCAGAAAATTAGAAATTGTTTAATCATTGAATGAATATAATACTAATTTCCATACAATTAGAATAGTAGATTGCTAAATTATTTTCAATTGATTGCCTTTAAGGGGTAGATTATCATTATGATATCACTTTTATCACATTGCTTGATGAGGCGGAAAACATGTGAACACTTCCATCCAAAAAAGTAAAGAAAATTCCTTAGATTAAAGGCTATTGCTATATAACCAGTCAAATACACACAAAGGTACGTTTTTACTAGGGCTGTTAATTGGTATAGAAAAATCCATCGAAAATTCGAATCGAACTGAACTGTCCCAAAAAATTACTGAACCGATAAAAAATTGTAACCAAAAAGGCGAATCGATCCGGAACGGATTCAGTTAGGTTTCGGTTTCCGTTTTTGGGAACCCAATATCGAAAAGCAGGTACCGAACCAGTTGCACTTGCATTGAATAGGGACATCGTCGTTTTGGCCATTTCTTCACTTCAATATTATCGCTTTCGCTGATCGATCAACCCTAATCTAAAATTCTATATCTACTTCACTCTTCACGCCGCTCTCAGCCTCTTAACCCGCGCCTTCACTCTCACTCACTATCACCCTCACCGTCGCACCGCCTCACCGCTCTCAGCCTCACGCCTCAGTCTCTCCTCTCCCATTCCTCAAACTCGAAGAAAAACACCACTATACACCAGTCCACATCCATCCTCATCGAATTGGACCAAATCAAACCCCATGCCCATCTCCCCATCGATCCTCATCAATCTCTTCGTCTTCCCGTGTGACGGATCCAATCGGACCGTGCCGTGGTCAGTGAGCGACGGTTGTGGCTTGGTGACGAGCTCGTGTCGTGGTCAGTGAGCGAGGATGAAGATGAAGAATCAAATTGGGCAAGGTGTGAGGCTGATTTAGGCAACGCCTCCATCTCCGCTCAGCCACTCGACCAGCTCAAGTAGTCAGTTCCTCTCTCGAGTCTCTCTTCTCAACTTCTTTAGTCTCTATCTCTCTTCACTCAGGAATTGGATCAGGATCATAGATGGCATTGAGAGGAAGTACCAAAACATCGATCTCGAACCGTACCGACCGATCCGATCCGATCCAGTTTCGGCCTAAACTGTGAAAGCTGCCAGTACCGAACCAGTACCGATACTGAAAAATCCATTCGGTTCGATTTCGATTTCGATTTCGATTTCGGTGAAATACCGAACCGAATGTATCGATAATAGCCCTACTTTTTACCTAATTATATCTTTCCCCATTGTCCAATATTCACTGTGCCACCCTTTTCATCCTCCTTTTGACAAGAAAACACCTTTTTACACCTTTGAGAATGCTTTTGAAAATACAACTATAGGATAGCATATGAGGATGGATAAGCAACCTTCCAAAATATGACTAGGAAAATTCCTCAATGAATTATTTATTTTCAATATTTTCCATATCATAATTCAAGTAGTTAAATATTAATATATAGGAAAAATTGTTGCTATCGTCCTTGAATTTTACACTAATTTTAATTATCGTCCATGAAATTTATTATTAATAGAAAACTTCCCTAAATTATGTCTAAATGTACAAGGATTGTCCTTCCGTTAAATTTCTCAACGATTTATGTTAAGAATAAGGGTAAAGTTATTCGATCAAATGTGTTTTTTTTTAACAGAATTCGTTGAGAATGTTACCGGAATGACTATTCTTGCACGTTTAGACATAGCTCATGGACGTATTCTACTAATAATAAAATTTATAGACGATAATTAAAATTAGTATAAGGTTCATGAATACTACCAACCATTTTCCCTAATATATATGCACCAAAATCTCGGAGTCGAATTATTAACACCTCCATGCTAGTTAATTTTATTACCTATTAATGAAATAGGTAATGGCACTAAGGACTTTAAGTAGGGCCCACACAATAAAAACTTCAATTTTTACAAGTAAATTCAAAAATACTCGATAATAAGAATCATTACTTTTGATTTTATTCTTATTATTAATAAAAAAAACACACCCTTAATTTTGGTTGCGTAGAAAAAGATTATGACATGGATATATTTAGATAAGATCATGTGGACTAGGTTGAGCTAAAAGACAAATAAGTCCTCAAGGAAGTCACCACCATAACCTAACTGAGAAAACCTCACCCCGAAGGAAATCCTAGGTTGGCAAAATTGTCTTTCGTGGATCATGTTGGGTGTTCCTTGAAGCCACATGTAAGTGAGCAAATGAGCTGAATACGGTTTCCTAACCGGAGGAGGAACCTCCCGTATATGCCTCTATGGAAGATGTCTCGTTGATTTGGAATTCCTATTCACCAAGACTCCAAGAGACACAAACTCAAATCTCAATGCAAGAATTAGCTATTTCTGACTACTTTGTTTGATTTCTAATAGTAGCGAGTGTAATTTATTAGACATATCTACTAAATATGAGGCCCAAGTTTTCTTTTATCTGTTATAACTTTTTTTTCTTCATTTTTTCCCATTAAATGATATAGTCCTCCGCTACCAGATTCAAACTCATAAGAGCGAATAATATTTAGATTCTTGCTAATATGGATACATAGTTGTGTCAAAATTAGTATGGATAGTTCATTAATTCTTACCTTTTCATTTGGTCCAATAATGTTACCGTGCTTGTATGAGTTTTTTATTCAAATAAATTGTCTATGTCTTTAATTCTTGTATTTATTATAAAAAAAACACTTATTTTTTTAAAAACATATCATTAGTTAAATGGAGATAACGATAAGATTTTTACCTAATTTGGACCTAAGTATTATTCTACAGAGATATTTTGCTCTCACACATAAAGAATTATTCTCAATCCACTCAATTTTTTCGATCCACAATGGAAGATCTTAATTAGATATAGAGACTCTCGAAAAAAAAAAAATAAGACATAGAGAGACCATAATAATGGGTCATATTAGATACTATATCTCTAATAAATACCTTATTCGTATTAGTAAATCTATGTCTATGTACATAGAGATGTAATGTAAAATTTGGTCTAACAATATAATTTCTTAAACATATCGCTTTAAGATCAACGACTTTCTTAAACATATCGCTCTAAAATTAACAGTCGTTGATGCGTGTGTAAGTCAATAAGAAGATAAAAGAAAATAGGGTTTGTGATTAGCGAGTTGAGAGAGGGAGAGAGGGAAAGAGAGAGAAAAAGAGAGCCCACAAAAGGGCCGAATGTGACGTAAAAGTAGAGCTACCTACCAAAATCCAGCCCTATCTGTAACCACTAACCACTCGTCTTTTTCACCAACTCGGTCAAATCCTTCCCTCTCCCTCCCCACCTCACCTCATAAAACCCTCCTCCGAGTCTATTGCCTTCCCATACCCACAACCACATTACGACCCATACCCAATTACCCATATCCCTCTCCCTCTCTCTCTCTCTCTCTCTCTCCCCCCATATAAATCTCATTCTTTTTCCCAATATTTCCACAAAACCAGAACTCTCTGTTCCAAATTGTCCCAAAGTCGTTCTCTTCTTATCCTTTTTCAGCTCTTTCAGACAAAGACACCAAAATACCATACACAATAATTATATATATGCACTGCTCTTTCTTTCTACCACTCCTCCAGCTCCACACACATCTGATTTTTTCAACAACTTGTTAATCAAATCGGTATAATTAAACAATTACATCATCAAATTGATGGGAAGATCACCTTGTTGTGAGAAGGCTCACACCAACAAAGGCGCCTGGACCAAAGACGAAGACCAGCGCCTCATCGACTACATCCGCGCCCATGGCGAAGGTTGCTGGCGCTCCCTCCCCAAAGCCGCAGGTAATAAATATATATTCATTTTTTTGAAAATTTTGAATACCATCTAATTATATATGAACAACAATTTAAACCCATAATTTAGTTTTGTATATTTCTAATTTGTGAATTGTTTAATTCAATTGATATAGGGTTGCTTAGGTGCGGCAAGAGTTGCAGGCTCAGGTGGATAAACTACCTTCGCCCGGACCTCAAGCGTGGGAATTTCACAGAAGAAGAAGATGAACTCATCATCAAGCTCCATAGCTTGCTTGGAAACAAGTAATTCATCAAACCCATTATTCTTTGTTTGGTTCCTGGGAAAATAAACAAGAAAGTATTCGTAAGTGTCTAGTATTTTATTGACAATGGTTCATTGAATTTGAATTCGTAATATTTTTGTAAAAAGTAGAAAATGGACGTCACTAGACCAAATAATGAATTAATGATGATTGGGAATTGGTCACTGCTAATTGATTTGTTATTTTTAGATGGTCGTTGATTGCGGGGCGATTGCCGGGAAGAACCGACAATGAAATCAAGAACTACTGGAACACGCACATCAAGCGGAAACTCATCAGCCGCGGCCTCGATCCACAAACCCACCGCCCACTCAACGAAACCGCCACAAGAACCACCGCCGCCGCTTCTACACCCGCCCCCCGATTAGACTTCAGAAATAGGGCACCTCCACCGTCCGTTACCGATAAAATAAAAAATAATTTAATTTCGGATGATGAGAAAATCATGGACAACAATATTGTAATTTTCAAGCCTAAGATGGAGGAGTGCGACACCGCCAGCAGCGGGACCACCACAGAAGAAGACCAAAGGCAGCAGATATTGCAAGATTATGGGTACAATTGTGGTGACGTCAACTTGGATCTTTCAATTGGGTTGGAGCCGTTTCAGTCTGAGCCGACTCGGGGGTCGTGTGGGAACTCGGCCGAGTCAAAACTGCAGCGGAATTATCATAAAAGTTACGGAGTTTTTGGGAAAGTGCAGTCGGCGGCGGCGGCGTTGGTGGCTGAGGCGGTGTGTCTGTGTTGTGAGGTTGGGTTTCAGAGCAGGGAGGCATGTAGGGATTGTCAGTGCCCTAAGAATGGCTTCTACAGATTTCACAGACCTTTCAATTCATAGCATTAAAATGTCTTCTTCTTTTTCTGTTTTTTTTTTTGGGTTAATATAATTTTTATTTTTATTTTCTTACTGATTTGGTATATATAGTTATTATCATGAAATGCAACTCCGATTGAATGTGGTTCTTAAGTAGCATTTGAATGAAAGAACAAATATGATCCATATATTTCAACAGATTCCCTTCTTTTTCTATTTTGATTTTCTTCTTTCCGCAAATTTACCATCCAAAATGTAGTCGAGGTGATTTCTAAATCAGTAAGGGTAAAAGTTATTTTTTGTCCCTTACAGTTTTCCATTTTTGTTTTCTTTTTTTTGATATACTATTACAATTTAAGAGCGGCGTGTCCAAACTTCGGATCATTTGAAAAAAGAAGTCTTGCTTCTAACATGGAGGCGGGGAACAATTTATATGTTTCATGTTATTATCCTTTCTAATGGTTTCATTCAAATTTTAGATGGAATTTATATCACTTGAATGAAAATTTGAACTTGTACTTCTTATGATAGGCAATCAGGATGCGTAAGAGGAAAATTCAAGTCAAAAGGGACTCGAATACCATCAAATGACATCACAAAATACTCCTCCAAATGAGAAGCTTATGTTTAGTACGACAAGTACTTTGATGAAAATTTGAAAATGCTCTTAAATTTCTGTAGGTTTAGAATCACTCGGACTAAACTACAAATATGAAGATGGAAAAGTGGGTAAACTACAAGGATCAAAAGTGGGTTTTAGTCTTTCCTTTTAAGGGTACCAACTCATTTTTTAACATTTTAAATATTAATTTTGGTATCCAATTTATAATCCCTCCACCAATAACGTTGTATTAAAATTTAACTTATAACCACGGCCACCAACTATGGTACGGTGTATGTTTCTTTTTTATTTTATTTTATAAGTAGAAGATTTAAGATTTGACTCACATTGGTAGTGAAATCAAGTCAGTTGATTATTGTGTTTGAGTCAAACTCATCATTAACTTAGAACAAATAAGCTCAACTTATGACCACAAACACTATTGTCTGATGATATTCCCTCTTATTTAAGCACATTATGAGTCAAACAATAGTGAACATATTACCCTTTCATATTATGTCTTGTGCTCGATTTTCATCCTCTCTTTCAATATCACTCGTATATGTATCTAGTAGGTGCTTAGCTTTGTAGCACTACTCTCCTTGTCAGTGTAATAGTGTATCATATCAATTTGGTGTGAAAAGTAGTAATCAAAATTCAAATTACAATAAATATTTGCTTCCTTATTTTGGCAAGAGTTGATGTTTATAGACAATATAGTACCACTCGATCATTTTCAAATTACAATCAAATACATATTTATTTTTACTTCTTTTGGTACTGAAACTTTAGGTCCGGAGAAATCCTTAATTAATGATTAACAAATTGATTAAGGAGGCCTAAACACGTAGTTGATGAGTGATGATGATGAGGTTTGGCCGTTAATTCAAAATCTGTGCATATATTTATGGATCTAGATGTGCATGTGATGTACACATAGGCATGGATAATTTAGGCTAAACTCTTTCTCCAAATCTCCACTAGAGTGACCTGTAAAAATGTGTTTGGCATTCCGCATTATTCCATCGGGTGCTTAACTTCCACACCATCAATCACACATATAGTGGTTTGACCAAAAATTAAATTAAATTAAATCATACATACTTAGTGGGAGAATAACCAGGTTACAATTTCTGTGGCGTATGAGGTTGTTTGAGACTGTTTTTTTTTGGTAAGATGTATTGAATTAAATTGTATAATTTATGAGATTTAATATATTTTTTGAATAGGAAAATTGATGTATTTTTATTGTAAAGGAATTACAACAGATATCTTATTAACGTAAAAAGAAACTTATCCAATAAACTCCCATAAAAATAATAGAATTAGAACAAATAAATTTAATTTTATATCTAATTCCTTCACAATAAAGAAACATTTATATTTATCTTTAAAATACATTGAATATGATACGTTATCTTATTCAATCTAATATGACCACGATTGAAAAACAAAATAAAAAAATCTAATATGACCACCAAACATTATATTCTAGTTATAAGCATTTGAAAGTTGTCTTTTGGAGGCGCACTTAAGAAGAGCAGTAAAAGTAAGCATTTAGGTGGTAGTGATATGACGACCTTGAAGGCGGGCTAACCACCCTGAATGAAGAGTGGACGAACAAAATGCAAAACGAAAAGCACTTGAAAGTGTTTTCTGAATAAGCCATGATCGTGTATTTTAAAATAAATAAATAAACGTTTTCAAAATCTATAAGCATTATTCGATTTTACTGCTTAAATTTGAATTTGGTGAATGCGATTTTTTTACTAGTACAACATACTTTTAATAATTTGATCTAAACGTGGTCCGTCGGTGCACCGAAATCGATCCAACCCAATCCCATTTGAATCTGATCTAGTTATATGTAACCAATTTTGGGTAGACTTATTAGGTAAAGATTAGCAATTTAGCATTGATGATGAATTGGTACCATATTCTTCCTTTTCCTTTTCTTTTCTTTTCTTTTTTGACCTGAATTTGGCCCATCATATTCTCATACACCATTGGAAATCAGAATCGATCCAACTCTGATCTAAGAACCTACCAACCATCCATCCACCAGACTACTATATTTATATATTTAAATAATGATTTTATATACCATTAAGTTATGTCTGTGGTCGCATTACACCGCCCTTTATTGCACACCACCTAATTAGCTTGCTTGGCATCAACCCTCTTGGAGTCTTGGGATCCATAAACTACTTTACTCTACATTTACCATCACAATCATGTATATATTTCGTTAGAATGCTGTTATTTGGTTATTATTTATTGATAATTATTTAACTATTATCGTAATGATCTCGTCACATTATTAAAGATTTGTCGTTATAAATAATATTATTGATTAAAAACAATTACGTTAGGCTATTATTCCAATAAAATAGATGAATCGATCACATGAAAGAGAGACATGTACGTTTCATATGCTTACATGTTCTTCTAACTATATAGACCTTTATTCTATTATTATTGATATATTTTTTTAATCTATTATTATTGATGGATTGACTTCTTCTATTTGATGAGAAACCATTGAATTTTATGTAAACGGTGTAGTGACTATGATTGATAAGTGTGTTAGTAAAGTTTCGCAGGAACCATTTGATGAGAACTCGCGTTTCTTTTTTCCATTTTGTTCTTGTTCTAGTCCTATTCTTACGTAGCTAGGTTCATCTAAAGTTTCACTTTGTGTATCAATGCACTCATTTTCAATTTAACCGTTAAATAAACAAATTAAGAATTCTTAGGGCATGTTTACTTATCAGTAATGGAAATGATTCTCATGATTTACTTGTCTTACGTTTACTTGTAATTAGGTAATAATTACTTATTCAAAATAGTTAATTGCATTACTTATTCAAAATAGGTAATCTCATTACCTATTTTTGGGTAATCTCATTAACTAGGGTAGGGGTGTTAATGATTCCCATTTTCTCATTTCATTATTTTAATTTACTAAAGTAACATATACTTATACAATAACTCTAAATACCCCAATTCAATATTTTAAAAAAAAAAAACTAAGAACATAGTTTACAAGTATTAATTACAACATTTCTAACTAGTAATGATGTACTCATGTGAATAAATCATCATTTTCCGAGCCAACTCCTTTAACAACTAAAAACATGATTTACAATATTTATTAATGAGTTCTATACTACTAAAAAAAACCAATCGAACATATTTTATCATATTTTATTAGTGAATAATCACAACAAGATATAACATTTTGGATTTATTATTAATTGGCTATGTAAGACTCAACCTCGATCTTAAAAAAATCAAAATAAATATAATATATATATATATATATGTGCAATGACATTTTAGTAATCAAGTTAGTTTTTATTTCGATTCATAGGAGTTAGTAAACAATAACAATGAAAATAAATCACATTGTTGTTCTGATTTTATATAGTTAGTAAACAATAACAATGAAAATCAATCTCATTACTGTTCTAACTTTATATAGTTAATAAACACAACAATGATAATGATTACCCACTTCTCCGATTACCCATTTCTCTGATTGCCTACTTCTCCCATTACCCACTATTCTCATTCATGATAAGTAAATGTGCCCTTAAAATCTTTCTCCGGAATGCTTTTCTAAGGGTTCGTTTCGGTTCGTTTAATTTCTTTTTCGCAGTTTTGCGTCAAGCTCTAAATCTGTCGACGATAACTAGAGCTTCCCATGATTTTTTTTTTACTTTTTTTTTATAAGATCCATTGTTTAAATTATAAAAATTTATTTTTAGAGTTTTACCGATTTATAATTAATAAAATGTGTACTTATTAAGTCCGGATATAATAATTGTATTTGAAAAAAATTAATTTATCAACGAATATACAAATTAACCTAGCTTTTCATACCGAATTTATTTAAAAGATCATATTCACATCTTAATTAGTTTTCAGGAAACTTTCTTATTTAACTTTTTTAATTTAGGAAGTTTTTTCTGATCCTTCGATAAAAAGATTCAGTATCTTCATAAAAAATAGGAGGTAGAACCAACAAAGATTTCTTTTTCGATTCATCCATTGGATTTGTTGCTAAAATATCGGTTTTAAACCCGAAACTCCCAGCGGATGGTCAATAACCCAAGGAAAGGAAAGAATCGGTTACATTTTTCATATAATAACCCAAGGAAAGGAAAGAATCGGTTACATTTTTCTTATGATCTCCTCTTTCTTATAGTTATTATTATTATTTTTTAAACAGTCCAATCACTGTTATTTACAGAGGAGGGGAATTTACCACACAATATGTCGTTGGGGTTTGAACTTGAGACCATTGATCTGCAAGTCAAGGCTATAACCATATGAGTTAGACCCACTTGGCCTCTTTCTTATAGTTATAGATAGACTAATTATCTATATTATTTTGATTATTAATTTCCCTATTTCTAAATACTAAATAGAATATACTAAATAGAATCAAAAAATATATTGATTTTTAAATGTGTTTTTTTTCAATTGGAAATTTCCAAGAAATTCACAACATTTTTTTGAAGATCCAAGAAATTATATCAGGGCCTGTATAATACTTTGTAATACTTTCTTAGTTTGACAGGTTTTGATTGATAAAAAAAAAAAAATTCAACTTCAACCGATATGCTTTAGGCATGACCATACATAACATAGAAATCACACTTGGAAAGGTTGGACAATTAGCTAGAGCAGCAGGTGCTGTAGTGAAACTGATTGCAAAAGAAGGGAAATCAGCCACATTAAAATTACCCCTCTCGTCTGCATCTGATGGACTGGGCTCTAACCCAATAATTGAGCATGCGTCAAGCTTATCTCTTTATTTTCACATCGAGAATTCTTTGCAGATGAAGAGATGTCAAAGGGGTTTCTTACTTCCCAAATAGATGTTCCTACATTTATATATAAATGCTGGGTTATCAAGAATACACAAGAAAGGTACTTTGAATGGTTGATTCATCGCCAAAGATGGCTTAGAACCAATAGTTCATATGTCATAATTACAACCGTTCGTTATTTAAAACATAATTTCAAGATCATCTCATAAAAAATCAATAAAATTGAATGTCGTTTAGTTATTATGTATCAAACAAACCAACATATATTAGTAGTAACTATTAAAATCCTTCTGAATAACTAAATAATTTATAATTAGTTAATTTTTTATAAAAGGAAAGCTAAAATTATGATGTATGAGTTAAATATATAATTTAAATAATATATACATAAAGAAAATTCGATAAATAAAATAAGTAGAATAAGAAGATATCTGAAAGAAATGCAAATATTGTCATTATTTAAAGGATAGCGAATACCCTAAAGAATTAAGTACGCAGGAAACCAAGAGGAACCGAAATGGATTATGGATAGGCGTACCAACCACTCTTGAGTCTTGAAGAAGATATTAGTTTTAATAGTATGATTTGGTAAAACCACGTGTCAATATGGAATCTTTTCATAGCAGGGTCCACAAAGAATGCCGGATCTCTCTCCACCCACGTACAAACAATATATATATATATATATATATTGAATTATTGTGTGTGAGAATTGTGATCGATGGTGGTAGGGTTTGAGTTTATATTGATTGGAGTGGGGGGATAATTATTGGAATTAGCAGATCGATGTATCTCAACGGAGGAGACATGTCTGTAGCCAGCAAAGATACATTCGATGGATCACCTTATTTTTCTTGTTTTTACGCTTGGGTAATTTATATTTTACTTTTAGTTTACTCTTTTACAATGAGAAGAAATAAAAAATAAATTTAAAAAATGTAAAAATACAATAAAGATGAGAGGTGAAGTAATTATTCACTTTCTACCTTCACTACAATTCTCTTTTACCTTTTAATCTAAATTTTGTTTCCATTCATTCGTTCCAATTTATAGCCTTATATTTTTTGTGATTAGGTTAAAGCAGTTTGATTAAGAAAGTGTGGGTCCCAGTTGTGAGGATTTGGTAGGTTATGAGAAATTAAAGCATGTATAATATAGCGATGAGGAATTTTAAAATGTCATGTGAAGAGAGGGAAAAGGGGGAAATTAAAAAGATGGGTACATGTGAGATGTTAGGGAGGTAGGTAACCGATTTGCATTAAAAAAAATTAAAATAGTAGGAATCGTACTGGGAATTGGCAAAGAAATAAAAACAGTTGGTTAGTTAAGGGTTTGGTGGTTATGGACCTATGGTGGTGACGGTGATGGTGGTGGTGGGGTGAGTCAGAAACTCAGAAGAGAGAGAAAAGAGAGGAGGTGATTAGGGTTATGCTTATGCTCATGCATGTGCACATACAGTGAGGTATGGTATGAGATTCCACGTCCATTAATGGGAGGAGGGAATATATATTAATTAATATTCAGGATTAATTTGATTTCAGCCAACCAAATTTTATCCTTTTTTTAAAAGATAACTAGCCTTTGGCACCTGCGATTAAAGTAAAATAAATTTTTAATTAAAAAATATATATGAAAATAAGAGGAATAAATTATCTAATCCTACTACCCATTCACTTCTCCCATTAACCATTAATATTTAATAATTTATAAATTTAATATTTAATTTTACTATTTTATCCTTATTTATTAAATGATTTATTTGTTTAAAGATAATTAATCGAAGAGTTTTTTTGTCAAAAAAGTTAATGAAGCCTTTGACCCTCCTAACTTTGTAATAATAGATATAAGATAGGGGGGGTCTATTATTGGCTAGTAGGGCACGTAATTTTGATATACATGCTAAAGATTAAGATAGAGGTATTATTCTCACTTAATCGCTTAAGTTGGTGTAGGAATTTATCTCAAGATTAACGTGAAATTATTTTTTTGATGATTCACCCTCACGTGGGACCACCACGTACACATTGAACCCCACATCGATGTACATGCTAAAGATTAAGATAGAGATATTATTCTCAATTTATCACTTAAGTCAGTGTAGGAATTTATCTTAAGGGTTAATGTGAAATTACTTTTTTGACGATTCCTCCTCACGTCGGACCACCATGTACACATTGAACCCCACATGCAACAAAAAATTTTAACATCAGCCACTTGTTTTTTTTTTTATCCTCAAGTATTAATTAGGAAATTGATTTGAAATTTCGGATTCAAGCTCAATTTATCGAATATAGCACGTTAACACTATACACTCAACAACGAGCGCACTCAATCACACACTCAATGACGGGCCCACTCAATTCAAGGGTTTTTTATTCGGATTCAATAAGGTATAGGAAACCGGTATGCATTGTTAAGATTTTCAAGTCAATCCAATGATAATTGAATCATTGATTATATATATGTTACATTTTTTTTTTATTTTATATTTTCGGCGTGGGATTATCATTCATAATATGTTATATTTCATTTTTCTAAATTTCCAATATTGTATTATATTCTTCAACGTCACAATTTTACAGTCTAGAAAATGAAGATTTGATTGGTGTAATATGTGTGATTATAGACATTACTATAATTTTCTATAGTGTATTCCAACATTAGTGGGAATATTGAGAATTTAGATTTGAGCCAACCAAATTAACTCGATCCAAGATCAAGGCTATTTGGTTTTCTTCCCGTATCATCCATCATCAATCATGCACCACTTAGATTGGAGAAGGAGGTGCATGTACATTATTTTTTGCTTTCTTAAAGAGGAAGTGTTTATGAACAGGGCCGGCCCAAGCCAAATGGAGGCCTAAGGCAAAATTAAAAATGAGGCTTTTTAGTTTAATATTTTTTTTTAAATTAATTTAATTTAAAATATTATTCATAAATTTTACTTTTACGTTTAGAATGCAAAATTTCAGTTGCTTGCTTGATAATTTTGGAAGAATGTCAATTGATTTTTAAATAAATAAAATAACAATTTTGAGAATAAAAGAAAATAGAGTAAAATTAATCTAGAAAAATCAAATGCGTCATTATACTTTTTCTAAACAATTATAGCTACAAAAACAATTCTAACAAAATAAGGGGATCTCAAGTTTAAATTGAAACTTTCTGTTATATAAAATAAATTATAGAAATTAGAGATTGACATTTGGGAAGTGAGATTTAAAACAAACTATTAAAAGTTTAGAATATATAAATTGACAAGGGGGGTAAAATTTAGGCCTAGAATATATGGATAAAAATGGAAGGAAATGAAAGAAAGAGGAAATTTTTTTGAGGCCTTCATCATCTCCATGCACAAAACCCAATATAAAAGTTGAATTTTTTTTTGAGGCCTCTAACATCTACATGTGCACAGTCCAATATAAAAGTTATTTTTGATAATTTTTTAAAATTATATATATATATATATATATATATATATTTATATATAGGCAATGAGCTAGATAAATTGAGGCATTTTTTCAAAGTGTGACCCAAGGCATGAGCCTTGTGGCTCAAGGCACAAGCCTTGTTTGCCTTGGGCTTGGGTCGGACCTGTTATGACTATGGCACCCATGGTAAAGGCCTATTGTGAAGGAGAAGCAAGAAACAATTGTCACACGCATACGAATATCGACATTATTTTTTTAGGCTATAAAATAATTATCGAATTTTTCTAGTACTATGTTATAATTAAAATTGCTAATAATTAATTAAATGTAAGGTCTAAAAATTATTCACTAAATTAAAAATCACTTGTCATTTATGTATGGAAGTTAATTTTCACACCTAATTTTTTACATTCTACACTTCCATGGTAAGAATTTTTTTTTTTAAAGAGATAAGAAACAATTAACATAGAAATGGAGTCCGGAATATAAAATATAGAGTGTGAATATCAATTCTCCTTAAATATATTAATAGTAAAAAATTCATTTACGGGCGGCGTTAAAAGAAAGATTTTAACTAAATAATTTACCAATAGCAAAAAAGTAAAAATGAAATCATTCCTAGATATTTTTTGTTTGGCTACAAATAATTGAGTTTGGCAGTTGAGCCACAAATAATTGAGAAAACGTCGACGTTTGAAAACTTACAAATTAAAAGATACGAAAGCTTACAGCCTTAGCTAGGCGTCATGTGCATTAAGGATTTTCCCGTTTTGAGGGTTTGATGACTAATTGAGAGCGAAAAGAAGTCCAAAAACCCCAATTAAATGAAGTGAAATCCAGCCTTAATTTCATTCCTCCTGCCCATATGCTTCACTTAATTTGCAATGCGATCTTAGCTTACAGAGTTCTTATAGTGCACACCAAACCTGCACGCCGCAGCCAACCGCCATATATTAGTTTTCAGCTTTTCTTTAGATCGAGCTTTTTGCATAATAAAAACAAGAGTAGCTAGTAATTCTATACATGAATTTTCTTTAATGAAATATATATTATTAAATTTTTATAGTTTATTCATTTTAACATGTAAATTATAAAACCCGATATTTGATATTTCTTTTACGCAACCTCCACCATCAACTTTCCTTTTCACACGCGTACGTCATCGGCCTGCTTTTAGTGGCCGGGATCTTTTTTTCATTTTCTTATGCAGACAAAGATATAAATATAGATTAAACGTACCTACTGATTCATGTGGGTTATCACTTATCGATGTGGGACAAGCCTCAATATGATAAGAACCAGAAGAAAAGGATAAACTCTACCAGCTTGGTATTAATTTCAATTATTATACATAAATATATATTGCATGCTGCATGGTTGGTAGTGGTTGGTACATGAGGTGACGTTGAAAAGGGCAACTGCCTCTCTGGGCTCCATTTCTACGTCCTTACGGAGTTATGGAGGATCTGGTCATCTTTTTTTCTTGGCCTTTTACTTCAAATTCCTGATTTAAGTATATACTTCTTTTTAAATTGTGATTATTTCACTTAATTTTCAAAAAAATTAAATAATCTCACACTCTTTATTTTTTTTGTTTATTTCATGCGAAAAATAGGACAACGTGCGATTTTTCTCGGCCTTCTTACGGGTTAAATGAGGAAAATTGTAAAAGGAAGATCTTTGAGCTAGATATATATATATGCAAGCATTTTGAATAAAACCCTTTTTTCCTTTATTCACTAGATTCGACGAGTCCAACGAAAACATCTCAAAATCTGTAATTGTTAGTGTGTTACTACTTAGTGTCGCTCTCATGAGTTTTATAAAGAATGAGCTAATTAAATTGTCAAAATCACAAATTGACAATTACTTAAGAATTTCTTTAGGCTACATTTGGATGAGGAACTCCAAAATACAAGGATTTAGCCGCCTACTTAAATTAGTCAAAAATGAAGTTTTCAAAGTATTTAGGGATTTTAAAATGTCTAAATGCAATACACGCATTTAGATGGATATTTTTAGTGATTTTGTTAGTTTCATGTGCTCATTTTCTAGTTGCTCAACTAGTTACTTATAATCACTTTATATAATTATTGATAGTGCATTATTTAGCAATGTTCCGAAAGTATTTCTGTTTTTTGATCTGAAGAGTATTTCTCTTATACATCTTTATGTTACCATTTACTTTACTGAAAATGGGACTCTTTCTATTTTTGGTCAAGGCTGAAAATGGGACATACTGCTTCCAGAAAAGCTATTTAACCGATAGCTACGTCTTATCATCAGCCCCGCAAGCCAATGGGCTACTGGGTATCCGTCCACCCCCGATCCAGCCCAGTGTTGTTTAGTGGGCGCATGAGGTAGGATCTCTGAAGTCCGGCTCGTTTAAGCCCAAAAAACTCCCCTCAACCTGTCCATGTAAGCCCATTAGTAAAACATTATATACTGCATTACATACATTTAAAAAATATATATATATATATAGTCGATTTAGAGAATGAACGTTTTGATTATAACATATATATGAGGACAATTCAATAAATTGAAAAGATAAAACAAATAGATATAAAACAAAATAAAGTATTACACCTTTTTTTAAAGGATCGAATGCAAGGTGATAATACCATCAAAATAATATATTTTAAAAACATTATTCTTATAAGCCATTCATGGTTCTTCCTAAAACGAATTAGCTAAACTAAAACGAAGAACCCAAATCCAAATTAAAACGGATTAACTTAAAACATTAATTAAAATAAACTTTTTACCTTAAATGTACTATGAACACGTATACAAGATTTACTTGTATCTTATTCTTAAAATTCGCTAAAAATACACCATAAAACTCACTAATGGTCTCACTCAAATGTTTTTTCGTTGATTCCGAATAGACGGAGTCGACGCATACCTAGAAACCTCTATTTCCTCACTCCCAAGTACCTCAAATTTCTCCGCCAACAGCACTGCCCCGGCAGCAATGAACTCCGACCGCCTTTCGAAAAACTTCTCCCTCAAAATCTTCTCTGCCTCTCCTCCACCACACAAATTCCCAACAACGCCCTTCAATTCTTTTCTGCTTAGCTTCCAATCCCTCTTGCTTTCCCCAAATAGAACCATATTGCTAAAATTTCCATACCCATAACGAGATGCCTTTTCAACCGCCTTGATAGTACCTGAAGATCGAACAAAAACTTCAAAGCCACAATTTTTAATCTTCTCAACCAACCCGGATTGTTGAATCACCGACCTTATATGCTCCCTCATATTTGCAGCATTCTCCTCATTGCCCCCAAACTTTTGGGTCAAATTCACATGGCCCAACTTCAGTGAAGCCCCAAAAATGACTTTTCCTTCCTTCCCAATTACAAACTCAGTAGACCCACCTCCAATATCCACACCCACCACCAGTTTCTCATGTATCGGAAAAAACTGAAGCATACCCAAATAGACAAGCCTCGCTTCCTCTTCCCCAGGTAACACCTCAACCTCTAAACCGACATATTCCCTCACAGATTCCCAAAACGCAGCTTCATTCGCAGCTTCACGTACGCACAGTTGCGGTGGCAACACATCGGACATGGGTTTTGTTAATTTTGTTGGTGCTTAAGCTGTCACAAGGCATTTAGGTGGCTGAGACAAGTCAGCAAAGTATGCAATCAATGTTGTGAAGATTCTGTTACAACAGAAAGCAGTGAGGGTGTGTGTGAGCCTAACTTGGCGCCCAAGCTAGAAGAGTCGTGTGGGATGTGTGTGTCTGTGACATCATAGTGTCATCATTTTAACAGAATGTAAGAGTGAATGTAATAGGTGTGGAGTGTGTAATCATTTTTCAATAATAATTGAACAATCTCTCTCTGTTACAGCAGAGAGATCATCCAATGAAAAACAGAATTTCATAGAAGCATTCCATCAAACAGTTAGTGTGCAACACACAATACCATCCCATTCCTACAGAAATTAAACCTAATTGTTCATCACCCGAAGGATTCATTCCTACATCTAAGAACAGTCAATCGAAATCTGTAATCAAAACCTTAATCAATTGAGGTTGTGTTAAGAGAACTTACCCGATAGCAAGGAGAATCGCTTTCCGACTGTGTTGAAGATGTTGAGATCAACATGGTATCAGAGCTATGAGCTCCGATCTTTGATGGAACCAACTATGAATTCAGGAGCATCAAAATGCGGACCATACTCAGAGCACATGATCTTTGGGAGTATGTTGATGTTGGCATGCATGAAGAAGCAGGAGATGCTGCCGGTGATGTGGTTAATCAGCCAACCCGAGCAGATTACATCAAGGATGCAAGAGCCTTGGGGATGCTTCAAACATCTGTTGCTGATAAAATCTTTTCAAAGATCTCAAACGAGGAGACTGCCAAATCAACCCGGGATCTCCTTAAAAGAGAGTACAGAGGTGATAAGAAGGTAAGAGCAGTCAAGTTACAATCCTTAAGACGTGATTTTGAATACACAAGGATGAAAGAAACTGAATCCCTATCCAACTATCTGTCTAGACTATATGAAATTGTGAATCAAATGTGAACCTATGGTGAAGATGTTACTGAAAAACGGTTAGCACATAAAGTACTGATCAGCTTAACTAAATCCTATGATTCTATAGTATCTATTATAGAAGAGACTAGAGATATGGATACTGTGAATGTTGAGAATGTAATAGCATCCATTAGAGCTTTTGATCAAAGACTAGAAATTCATGAGAATACTGTGGATAATGCATTTTCTAGTTTATCTATGCATGATAAGGGACAACAAGGAACTGGACAAGGCAAATTCAAGAAGCAGTTTAAAGGAAACAAAAACTGGAATCAGAAATTCAATTCTGGAAAGTCTAACTACAACCAAAATATGAATTCCAGTAAAGCTGAGAGTAGTGGTACTAAGTGTAAGACCTGTGACAAACTACATTATGGGGAATGCTGGTTCAAAGGAAAAACCAAGTGTTATCAGTGCAACAAGTTTGAGCACATGGCCAAGGACTGCAACGGGAAGCAGAATGCAAATGTTGCAAGGCAAGCAGATGAGGAAGGTGCAATGTTCTATGCCTGTCACTCTACTACAACTAAACCTAACACTGATATCTGGTACCTTGACAGTGACTGCAGTAATCACATGACCTCAAATGAAGCCTAATTGATTAACCTAGATAAGTTTCTAAGGTCCAAGGTGAAAATGGGGACTAGTGAACTTGTGGATGCAAGTGGTAAAGGCACTATGGTGATCAAGACACATAATGGAGACAGATTGATCAAGGAAGTGATGCTAGTGCCAGGTCTGGATGAGAATCTTCTCAGTGTTGGACATATGGTGGAGAATGGATACAATCTTGTGTTTGAGGACAAGATTGTTAAGATCTATGATCAGGGAAATGAGGTTGCAATTGTTCCAATGACTAGGAATAGGTGTTTCCCACTCTCATTCAACCAAGTCATACCAGTAGCAAGGATAGCCACTGAAGAGGGATGTTCCTGGCTATGGCATAGGAGGTTTGCTCATTTGAACCACTCTAGCCTAGCTATTCTGTACACAGAAGATATGGTTGTGGGAATGCCTAAGCTATCCAAGAAGAGTGAAGTGTATGAAGGTTGCATCGTTGGCAAGCAGCATGTTGAGAGTTTTGACAAGGATAAAGCTTGGAGAGCATCAAAACTACTAGAGTTTATTCACTCTGATGTTTGTGGTCCAATGCAGACTGAGACAATGGGAGGAAACAAGTATTTCCTAACATTCATTGATGACTACTCTAGGAAATGTTGGGTCTACTTCCTAAAGCACAAGTCTGGGGTGTTCAATGCATTCAAAAAGTTGAAGGCAATGGTTGAACTGCAGACTGAGAATAAGATCAAACTGTTGAGAAGTGACAGAGGAGGTGAGTTCTCATCACAAGAGTTTCTGACCTACTGTGAACAAATGAGAATAGAAAGGCAGCTTACTGTGGCATACTCACCACAGCAGAATGGGGTTGCAGAAAGGAAGAACAGAACTATTTTGGAAATGACAAAGTCTATGCTGCATGACAAGAAGATGCCATATCAGTTTGGGCTGAAGCTGTTAATACAACAGTTTATTTGCTCAACAGGTGTCCTACAAAGGCAGTTCTAAGGATGACACCATTTGAGGTGTACAGTGGGAGGAACCATGAGTAAAACACTTAAGAGTGTTTGGTTCTGTGTGCTACACTCATGTGCCATCACAGCTTAGACAGAAGCTGGATGAAACTGCTACAAGAGGTGTGTTTGTAGGCTATGGAAGTTGTGAGAAAGGGTATAGGGTTCACAATCTGGAAACCAAGAAAATTATGATTTCCATAACTGTGACCTTCAATGAGAGAGCAATGTGGAGTTGGGAAACAAATAAAGAGATCAGATTCCAAGTTCCAAATGGAATGGACACTGAGTTGGAAGCTAAAGTTCCTACGGTTCAAGAACCACACCTACAAGCTCATGACTCACAACCAAGTGCAACATCAGCTCATCCTCAAAAACATCATCTGAGTCAGGAAACATTCCAGCAAAGATGAGAAGTATATGAGATATCTATGCTAGGTGTAACCTAACTATTGTTGAGCCTGAGAACTTTGAAGAAGCAGTGAAGGACAATGCTTGGAAGAATGCAATGGAGAATGAAATTGAGATGATTAAGAAGAACTCAACCTGGGAGTTGGTTAATAGACCAACTGATAAACTAGTGATTGGGGTTAAATGAGTGTACAAGACCAAGTTGAACTTAGACGGCTCAATCCTGAAGCATAAGGCAAGGCTAGTAGCTAAAGGCTATGCACATAAGCCTGAAAATTGACTTCAATGAAACATTTGCTCCTGTTGCAATACTAGATACAATCAGGACTTTGATTGCACTAGCTGCATAGAAGAAATGGAGTCTATATAAGCTTGATGTCAAATCAGCCTTCCTAAATGGTGTTCTAGAAGAGGAAGTCTATGTGGATCAGCCTGCTGGTTTTGAAGTACAAAGAGAAGAAGGGAAGGTCTATAAGCTCAGAAAGGCTTTGTATGGATTGAAACAAGCCCCTAGAGCTTGGTATGGTGAGATAGATTCTCACTTACTCAGTTGTGGTTACCTAAGGAGTCCTAGTGAAGCTACACTGTACATGAAGGTAACTAAGGATGGCAGGACCTTAATAGTTTCCATATATGTGGATGACATTGTCTATACTGGCAATTGTGACAGATTGATGAAGGAGTTCAAGGAGGACATGATGACTAAGTATGAGATGACTGATTTGGGGCTTCTACATCATTTTCTTGGTATGGGAGTTATACAAACAGAGAAGTGTATCTTCATTCATCAGCAGAAATTTGCACATGCTTTACTTGACAAGTTTGGAATGAAAGAATGCAAGCCTGTGAGCACACCACTTGCTACTGATGACAAGCTCAACAGAAGTGATGGTTCAGAAACTGTAGATGAAGGTACCTATAGACAGATTGTTGGTAGTCTGTTATACTTAACTGCCACTAGACCAGACATCATGTTTGCATCTAGTTTGCTGTCTAGGTACATGCATAATCCTTCAAAGAAACACTATGGTACATCTAAGAGAGTGTTGAGATACATTCAAGGAACTATCTCTTATGGAATTGAATATCAAAAGGGAAAACAAGCTACTCTAGTAGGGTATTGTGATAGTGATTGGAGTGGAAGCTTGGATGATATGAGAAGCACCTCGGGTGATGCTTTCTCATTTGGTAGTGGGGTATTCTCTTGGGCCTCTGTGAAACAACATAGTGTGGCCTTATCTACTGCTGAAACAGAGTATGTTAGTGCATCTGAGGCTACTGCTTAAGCCAAATGGCTGAGATTCGTGTTGGAGGACTTTGGGGAAGAACTAGTTGGAGCTACACCTATCCTATGTGATAATACTTCAGCTATAGCCATGTCAAAGAACCCAGTCTTTCACCAAAAGACTAAGCACATCATTAGGAGGTTTCACTTCATAAGAGAAGCTATGCAAGCTGGTGAGATTGACCTAATCTACTGCAGGTCAGAGGAACAGCTTGCAGATGCGTTTACTAAAGCACTACCTAAAGGCAGATTCTACTACTTGAGAAGTATGCTAGGGGTAATGTCAGTGAACAGCTTAGGAAGGGATGTTGGTGCTTAAGCTGTCACAAGGCATCTAGGTGGCTGAGACAAGTCAGCAAAGTATGCAATCAATGTTGTGAAGATTCTGTTACAACAAAAAGCAGTGAGGGTGTGTGTGAGCCTAACTTGGCGCCCAAGCTAGAAGAGCCGTGTGGGATGTGTGTGTGTGACATCATAGTGTCATCACACTAACAGAATGTAAGAGTGAATGTAATAGGTGTGTGAGTGTGTAATCATTTAATTCAATCATAATTGAACAATCTCTCTCTGTTACAGCAGAGAGATCATCCAATGAAAAGCAGAATTTCATAGAAGCATTCCATCAAACAGTTAGTGTGCAACACACATTACCATCCTATTCCTACATAAATTAAACCTAATTGTTCATCACCCGAATGATTCATTCCTACATCTAAGAACAGTCAATCGAAATCTGTAATCAAAACCTTAATCAATTGAGGTTGTGTTAAGAGAACTTACCCGATAGCAAGGAGAATCGCTTTCTGACTGTGTTGAAGCTGCTGAGATCAACAAATTTGGTACGATTTCAAGATTTTCTGAAACTTTGGAAGGGATAGAAGTGCAAGGAGTTGGATTGACGACAAATGGACGGAATCAAGAGAAAAACACTTGAGTGAGACGACTCGTAAGTTTCGGGGTGCATTTTTAACGAATTTTAAAAATAAGGTGCAAAGTAAAATTTATATGCGAGTTCATGATGTATTTAAAGTAAAACACTAATTTTAATTAATGGTTTAGGCTAATTCGTTTTAGTTTGGATTTGGGTTCTTCGTTTTAGCTTAGCTTATTCGTTTTAGGAAGAGCCAGGAATGACTTATCACCTTGAATTCGGTCCTTTAAAAAAATATTTTTTTTGAACGAATTTTGAAAATAGGGGGCATTTCTACAGTATTCAAAGCTAAGTGGCGAGTGTACCTTTGAGAATTTGTGAGGAGACGGTCTTGGAGACAAAACCAAAGGAAGAATCTGAGTTTTGGGGGCGCACGTACCCTCCATAAGAATTACAGGCGACTCTCAGGGAGAGAGTCGCAATTGGTGCTCAACTGGTAAGCTGTCTTCACTGAGAAAACTCCAGAAGGTTTGTGGTCCCATATTGCCTGATCGTCTGGGCAACCTTTAAGACCAACATGAGTAGCTGTCACCAACTCCACCACCTCCTGGGGAAGCTTAGTAGAGAGCTTGGCAATGTCCCACCAGCCATTAAGAAGATAGTCAGCAACTCGTAGTTGCAACAACTGCAAGTCCACATTGGCCACTTCATCCTTCAAAGGCCCTCTACTACACCAGTAATCAGTCCAGAAGAAAGTTTGGAGGCCGTTACCAACTGTGACATGAACCCCCTCCCGAAGGAGATGCAGGCCATGGACAATTGCACGCCAAGTGGGAGAAGGGGCCGAGGCATGGGGAATAGAATCATGAAGAATCGCCAAATAATCACCCTTCAAATAACGCTTAGAGAGGGACCGGACTCAAAGACTATCCTTATTCTGAAGCATCCTCCAACCCACCTTTGCAAGCATAGCTTGGTTCATATTCCAAGCCGATTTCAAACCCAAACCACCCTTCCGCTTGGGCCGACAAACCACATCCCAGTTAACCAAATGCACTTTTCTCATACCATTCGCACCGCCCCCAAAGGAATTCACGGTTAACTCTATCCAACCTAGAACAAATACTCACAAGAAGCTTCAGTCTGCATGGTATACAGGGGCAACACCGAGGTCACAAATACTCACTATTGATGATGTTATTTGCTTTTTGTCAAAGAAAAATTAGCTTGTTGCAAAGATTGTTCACAACAAATTTGTGCTGCTTTCTGAAGTTGTTGTCAAGAAAAATAAAGCTAGATCAGAACTTGTTCATTCTGATTTATGGAGTCCATTACATTACCCAATTGACTCTACATAAGGGTAATGAGAACTTAAAATTATAACTTCCAATGGGAAAAGAAGACGATGATTTCTATAGTATTTAATTCTTATCACCGAAAGCATGGCATTTTTTTTTTCTTTCTTTTTTGGTGAGAGTAGGGTTCCAAATTTTTTTTTTCTTTGTTGTCACCCAAAGCACGGCTCTTGTGAAGACAAATTAGCCAAGAAATGAATATTTTGCATGCAACAAGCATAAGGATAAAAAAAAATATACAAAATCATGTTAAAATATGTATATTATATTATAAGTTTTTTTTTAAATGTAAGGCGATTGCGATTGTGGTTGTCATATATATATATATATATATATTTTGTTGTATAAAATGAATTTCATAACTATGTCATATTTAATATGTCTCTCAAAATTAGTGATCCCTCTAAATCTTTTATATTTCTTCTTTTCTTACCATGCAGTTTTTGGAGCTCCTTTTATAGGGTACTGTTTTAGTCAGTTAGAATTCCCAGCAAAGGGGTATTATGATATTAACTTGAATAAGTTACTAACAAAAATATTACCTAAAATTGTTTCACTTCCAGGCTATCAAAATGGCATAGTCAAGAGTAGATCTAGAACAGGACTTCCTGTTGTATATGGATTAGCAAAATGTTGAAATATAATTTCTCTTTCACTTTGCACGAATTGTATCACGTACTACAGCAAGTCGAGAACTTCGCCGACGATGCCCTCTCGTTGTAGGATCTATAATTTGGTTTCAAAACTGCCTTGTGAAATACAGTAGTACAAACTTCATTGGTGGAGTTGACACAGACAATGGGGTGCTTGTAACAGATACTAGATTCATTAATGCTCCATTATTGTTTGATAAAAAAAGTGAAAGGTTTGTTAGTCCGATTATGTTCTGAAGCTTATGGTAGTCCAACGTTTTTAGCTAATGGGACCTTACAGCTTGGGGCACCAACCAAAGATTCTGCGTATGGTACGACTCAATGTACTGGGGATCTTTCTAATGTGCATTGTAAGCAGTGCCTTGATGTTGTAATGACACAACTTTTATATCAAAGTCATGGATTAAAAGATGAACGTATTTATTATGGAAGATGTTATATTAGATTTGAATTGTACCCCTTGACTTAAGAAACATAAGTTAATAAATATTAATAAGTTTTAGTATTTATTAACAATATTTTACATGCTTACCACGTAACAATCTCTTAGAGCTAGTTTGATACCAGTGTTCTTTTATGTAAGTTTTTTTTTTTCCAAGGGTGGAGTGGTGGACATGGGGTTGTTAGGCCGGGTTGAACTTTATCCTACTAACCAACCCAATAAGGTCTGGTAAAATTTTTTGGAAACCATTTCCAACCTAGCAAACGAATAATCTAACCCACCTAACCCACAGTTGGGCGGGTTGGATTTTGTCGGATTTTTGAATGTCGATATTATTTTTTAACATAAACACAAGCATTTCAAATGCTTCTTAAGAATCAATCATTAAACATATCAACCATTCAACGTAAAGATATCTAATATGCAATCCAATATATCAACGGTGTCTGAAATTCAAGCTGTAATTTTCACAATAAACATACACTTGAAACTTATAATAGCTAGATGTGGGTGGGTCGTTTTGTCGGATTTAAAATATTACAAACCGCATATCAAATAGCTTGAGAAGTAGGTGGATGAGTGCTCAGAACTCTATTTTTTTTTTCAAATGTAACCCACCACAACCTATTTCGGTTGGATTTGTCGGGTTGGGCAGTTGAACATGAAAATTCACACTCCTAGATTCTTTTCTTTTGCTTTAAAATTTGCAGTTGTAAATTAATATACTTAATTATTTGCTAAATTCTATTTTTAAAAGTGTTGTGCGTATGAAAATCAATGTTAAAGTGAGGAAATGTCCACTCCTAGTTTCTTCTCTTGTGCTTTTAAAATATGCAGTTATAAATTAAAGGACAAACTACATAAAACCCTCCAAACTATAGGGATCATTTCAAGTTCATACTCAAACTATGAAAATTTTCATCTAGGTACCCAAACTATATTACCATCAACAAATCACTACATCCGTTAGATTTTCCATCCAAATTACCATTAAAAGTACACGTGGCAACTCTTTGGTCCAGTCAATTAATGATTTGGCCAAAATTAGAAGGGCAATTTCGTCATGTCACTATTTTATCCTCAATTCTCTTATTCCCTTCTTCTTCTTCTTCTTCTTCTTCTTCTTCTTCATCCATTCTTCCTCTTCCCCAATTCTAGAAGGCATCCTCATCATCTTCATCAATCATTATCATCATCATCTTAATCTTCCTCATAATCTTGATCAATCATCCTCATCATCTTCATCATTCATCATAATCTTGATCAATCATCCTCATCATCTTCATCATCTCCATCTCCCTCTCTCTCAAACCCGCACCAGTGAATAACCCAGAATATTAATCATCAAATTCCAAAATCCAAAAAAAAAAAAAAAACAAAAAAAAAAATTTAATTCCAAAATCCATCCAAATCCAGAATATCATCCCCGTAGACCCTTCCTCCCCTACCATCCAAATCCACGACGACGTCGTTATGCATCTCCACGCCCACACCCTTCGCCGCTGCAAGTATTTCTCTGCCATTTGATCTCGCCTCGGAGATCCTCTTCGAGGACTGCGTCTGATCCTGCCTCCATTTCCTCGAAGCAGTCCCGTGGACCCAAGATGAAGAAAGGGCTTCATCACTCTTCTTAGAGCAGTAATGGCCTCCTCCTTTACCCATCATCCACCACATTTTGTATCTTCCTCACTGCCTACGCGTCTTGTGTTTACAGCTATATCTCAATAACTCGACGAAGACCCAGTAGAGTTGGGAGCACACTAGATCGATCAACCACAAAAATTATAAAAATGTCCCTTTGAAAAACCAAGAATCCGATTTAAAAATTGGAACTTTCCCAGATCTCCTCCTCCGGAAGGAAGAAGCAGAGATTGAGAGTGTAAATGGAGACTGTTAGGCTCGTCTGATTAAGCTGATGAAGCCCTATCTTTGTCTCGCTATCTCTAAAGAGTTTACATATCAGAGATGCCTAAGAATTTTCAAAAATAATGTAGAGAAGAAAATATACCGAGTTTTAGAGAGTTTGGGGATGGAGAAAAAGAATTATAATAATAAAGAAAAGAAAAGAAGAAAAAGGGAAGAGAACGTTAAAGGAATAAAGGAATAAGTAGAAGGAAGGAAGGAAAGGGAGAGGGTTTTGTGGTGTGGGATGTGAGCTCTCTGGTATTGGGTGGCAATTGTGATGGGAATGATGAAGATCATGAGGATGATTGATCTGGGGATGATGAGAATGATGAAGATGAAGATGAAGATGATGAGGATGATTGATGAAGATTATGAGGAATATTAAGATGAGAAATTTTGTGACGAAAATGCCCTTATAATTTTGGACAAATCATGAGCTGATTGGACCAAAGAGTTGCCACGTGTACTTTTAACGACAATTTGGATGAAAAACCTAACGAAAGTAGTGATTTGTTGATGGCCATATAGTTTGGATATCTAGATGAAAATTTTCATAGTTGGAGTATGAACTTGAAATGACTCCTATGGTTTGGGGGGTTTTATGTAGTTTGTCCTAAATTAAAATAGTTAAAAGTTTGGTAAAATTTATTATTGAAAGTGTTATGTGTATGAAAATCAATGTCAAAATATTTGGTAAATTTTAATGTAAAACTGTTGCAGCTGTAAATATTGAGCAAAATTGATAAGATGTTGAAAGTGTAAGAGATAGTGGTGGTTGTGGTGTAGATGTGGGAGTAGGGTGTAGGAAAAGGATATGGTAGTGGTAGAGGTAAAGGTATAAAGGTGATGGTGTAGGTGGATGTGGAGAAGGTTGTGGTAGTGTAGGTGGAGGTAGAGGTAGAGGTAGATAAGGTGGAGAAGGTAGAAATATAGGGAGCTGGTGTTGGTGGTGATGAAGGTAGTGGTGGTGGTGGTTGACAGGACCCTTTCCAGATTTCCCCTCGAAATTCGTGAAAAGCTCTGCTCCCATCTGACAACCCTTGAAAAACTCAAAATCTAAATCCCACTACTCGAGCCCAGGAACCCAAAAAATAGGGTAAAATTTTGGAGATCTTACATGTGGTGGTCGGAAAACGTCCGAGAAGATTCAAAATCGTTGTTTGACTATTCACCCTCGAATATTGTGTTGCTGTTGCCGTCGACCATGGAGGTTGGTATGGTTGGCTTTGTCTCGTGATGACGGTTCAAATGGTGGTGGCCTTGATGGTTGGTTTGGCCGAGAGGATGGTCAATGGTGGTGGGTTTCTTGGTGTTTCGCGAAGGAAGGAGAGAGAGTGTCGGTGGAAGAGAGAGAGAGAGGTTGACCAATCTGAGTAGGAGAGAGAAACGGTGAGTTCTTAAATATCTTAATTTCTAAAATTACTAAAATACCCTTGGTTGTTTTGGACCCGTAACTTTCCCGTACAAACTCTAGTTTCCGCGTGTCGCCTGTCTACGGACTCGTGAGTTCGAGACCTATGCAATGGTTCAAGAAAAACTTCCAAAAGTATTTTTAAAAAGAAAATGAACCTCGGACCCCCTAAAACTCAAGGGTAAAATCGTCTTTTCTTAAATAATTTACAAATTTAATTTATTTTTAGTTACGGGTCGTTACAACCCACCCCCTTAAGAAAATTTCATCCTTGAAAAATGAAATATTTTATTACTAGAAATTTGGGTTGCTGTTGTTGATTAAACTTTTGGGTTCGTTTGTTGTAAGTTATGTTGTTGTTTGGATTATCTGAGTTAGTAGTTGGGTTGCTTTTGATCCTTCGTCTGACAGGTGAAAGTTAGTTTGACACTTTTAATGGGGAGATTCTGCCGGATTTTCTGTAGAATTCTCGTAACGTGTTGTTTGGTAGTTCGAGGGTATTTCGGGAAAGGTTTTGAGTTTTTCAGGGGTTGTTAGACTGGAGTAGGGCTTCTCACGAATTTCGAAGTGAAATTTGGGAGGGTCCTGTCAGTGGTGGAGAAAGGGATGGTGGTGCTAGTAGAGGTAGATGAGCTGTTATATGTGGGTGTGAAGAACATTGTGACGATGGAGATGGAGGTAAACGTAGAAGAGGTGGTAGGAGGTAGAAGTAAAGGGAGATGGTGGTCGTGGTGGTGATGAAAGTAGTGGTCTTGGTGGTGGGAGTGTTTGTGGTAATGAAGGTGAAGGTAATGGAGGCTGTAGTGGTGGTGCTAATTGATCAGTCGTTATTTATGCATCATTTTGATGTCTTTATATGCCTCTCTTACATGTATTTTGAATGATTTCGTGCCATCAATAGTAGAAAATGATCAATCTTGTGAGACTTGTGCAGAGATAGAAAGATAGGTAAAATCTGGGAAGAACGCAAAAAGAATGACTCAAATCGGAGTCCAGATGAAGGAGATGCCCTCATGTCAATATCAGGTCCTGAATGGAGTCCTGAGTACGCTAGTGCGCCTATTTTGGGTCACTGGCCATGTACCTCATATCAGGCCCTCCGGGTCTCAAACCTGTGTTTCATGACATCAAGGTCAGGTCCTAGAAGTGCCAAGGTCGCGCCAAGGAAGGTCGAGGACATGTCCCAAGAACTCCCATCCGAGCCCAGTTGTGCGCCTAAGCCCGGGGTCGATGTTCCGCCAGCGGTGGATCAGAGGTTCTCCATCTGAGCTAAGCCTGACAACATTTGCGTCAAGCCTGAACAAAGATGCGTTTCTACTATACTCATGATGTGCTTCAAAAGCGCTGTCCCATATCCTGATTACAAAGACAGTCCAAAAGCCAAGTTCGGCCAGCTTGCGTTCCCACTTGCCAGTTTGCATTCACACTCCCAGCAGTATTTTGATTGGTCTGAGAGATTTTAGGGGTGCTGTAATTATCTAGATGGATTAGGACTGTCTTAGTACACATTAGGATAGGGTTTTGATTATATTCAAATTCTAGTTGAACAAGGTTTCCCTTTTCTTGACAAAGAAGGAACCGTGTTCAGTAAAAAGAGAAGATATATATATATATATATATATATATATATACGTTTTGCAGAGAGAGCGAGGGTTCCCATTTTGGTTTTTTGGAGAAACAGAGACACCTCAACCGCATATAGTAATTTGGTTTTTTGGAGTTTTACGTAAAAGCTTTGTTCTTCCCGATTGGGTGTGTTGGACGTGGAGCTTGGAGAAGAAGGCTCTGCCGTGTCTTTTGCTGCACCTGTTCTTCACAATATCTTTTGTAACCTTATTTTTACTGCAATTTAATTATGAATTCAATTACACTTGTGTTTATTTCAGTTATGTGTGAGTAGTCGTTAGGATTAGGGCTGCTTGAAGCCCTAGCCATGTTAGCTTGTTGATTGGATTTCTGGCTCTTGATTATGATTGCTATGCATGCTGAATAAGTTGGATTACTGTTCTTAATGACCTTAATTTATGCCTATAAGATTAGCTACCTTGTTTGCATATAATTGTTGATGTAATTGCTTGAGTGACCGTCATATCATTTTGTGATTTGGAGCATCGAAAGTATTCTTATTTGTAATCTTAACTCATAACGACCTAGGATTGCATGTCACTTTGCTAGGCTAATGTGGTGTCATTAAATTCTCTTTAAATTTCATGCATCATCTTAAAAGGTAGGTGATAGACGTTCTAGGCATATGCCCTGTTTAGAACATGCTAAGTAAGAGGGAATAAGATGTGTCTAGTGAACCAACGCTAGGTCCTAGGCACGGGCACCTAATTCAGAAAATGAATAGTAATTAGGTCAAGGAAATATGATTAGTAACTATAATTGGTTAGAGTGGATAGTAAGCCTTAATTCGCCTTAGTTAATAATCAATCAACCGTTAATTCTTGCATTATTATTTTCTGCATTTTATTTTACTTGTCTTTAAATTTCAGTTCTCACATCATAACCCCCCCTGTGTGTGTGTGTGTGTGTGTGTGTGTGTTTTCACTAAGTTAATAAATCTGAACTAAAGTGGTCTTAACGTTGATACAAGTCCTCGAGGGATTGACTTTGGCTGTGCTACTATACTATTCTTATCGATTTGTGCACTTGCAAGGATTTTATAACTGTTAGAATTGAATTGCATATTTCTTGCTCTTTAATTCCACCAACACTAATAATGGTGGTTGAGGAGGTAGTAAGCCCGACAACAATAATAGCGGAGTTAGCTTGAGAAACAAAAATGGTTGTTGTTCAGTTAAAATAAAGAATATGTGTGAGAAACATAAGGGAAGAGTAAATGATGGCATGTTTAGAAATTAATTAGTGTATTATAAGAAGTGAAAATTCATTAATATGTTTAGATGAGGAACTTCAAAGTACCTAGGGATCTAAGTTATGTTATTAAGAAATGCACTAGAAATAATTAATAGATGGATTTGTAAGTTGTTACTTGAGCAACTAGCAAGAGAGCACATGCACCACATTAGCATAAAAAAATCACTAAATAAGAGATTTCCAAAGTAACGACTATAAACTAGTTACTTACTGTAACGACCCATTTATTTAATTATGCGATTTTCGTAATTTATTTTAGAAAATGATGATTTTATCCTTGGGTTTAATAGGAGATTGGAGGTTACTTTTTGTTTGGAGATATTTTTGGAAGTTTTTCTTGTACCATTGCTTAGGTCTCGAACTTACGAATTCGTAGACAGGCGGCACACGAAAAACGGAGTCCGAATGAGAGAGTTGTGAGTCTAGAAAGTGCAAGGGCACTTTGGTAATTTTGACCTTAGATTTTTTTAAGTGCCTTGTCCCCATATCCTTCCAGATTTTTCTGATTTTCTGCTTTATGTCTCCCCATCTCTCTCTCGACTTTTCTTTCTTCCCTGTGACCACACAAACACACACCAACAAGCACCACTCAATTTTAGACCTTTTGGAACCAAACCAATCTCACCATAACCTTCCTCTAAGTCTCTCGAACTCGTACATACTTTCTTTGAGCCGGGACGACCTCGGTGGACGGAGTGACAAGCGCCAAAAGACTTACCAAAACTTCTAGCTCGATTTCCAGCCACCATAGGTATGGGTTTTGATTTGGACTTCATATCTGGATTCCTTGGCTCGAGTAGATAGATTTCCATTATTAGAACATCGAATTTGGTTGAGAATTAAGAGAGATATTGAGGTTTGAAAACCGGTCGGAAATGGCGGATTCCGACCGATGGCACTTGAAAGTTGGATACCAATTCTAAGAAAAGATTCAGAGCACTAGTCACATAGCTATGACTAGATTTGCAGATACATTCAATCAATCAACTACATCTAACAATCACATGCACACCAAGTTCACATTCACCCTGTAGAAATCACAATCACACAAGTGACACCCTAAGCACTCAGAGGCTCCGTCAATGTAGGAAACCTTGTGCTAGTTCTAAGTGATGGTGAATGTGCACACGGATTATCAACATTCAACAACAACAATAAGGAATAAGAATTAACAATAGGAACACACATAGATTGATACCCAGAAACCTTCCTCAAGGTGAAAACTAGGGGTCTTTTTGCTGACCAGGCAATCCAATAAATTCAGAGTTCAATACAAGGTATATTCATGCCTCAGCTATTGATTCTACAAAAACAGCTTTGAAAATGTTTTATCAAAGTCCTGAAAACATCATCTCCATAGTTCAGCAGCCACTACTGAAGCTCATGGAGAACAATGATTAATTTTGAAAACCAAACACACACACCGTGAAAATCGAAAGCCCACAAGGATATATCAAAACCGTTACTCTGAACTCAAAACGCACAACATTACAGCTGCTTATAAGGAAAATGACAAAAATACCCTTGACTGAAATCTCAGTAAAACCTGAAGTAGTAAATAGTAAGATTTAAGCAGTTACTAGTCATCATGTACACTGAAATCACTTGAACAATTCCTCTTCAATAAATATAGTCCTTATCGATAAGGGAGACTTAGTGTAATCAATGACTAAGTCCTAGAGTTTGAGCGTGATTCAAATTACAGTGGGAGAGGCAAAGCCAATTACATCTATCCTAGAAACAAGAACTAACAATCTCCCCCTTTGGCTTTGCCTCGTCGAAACTCATTCACTTAAACCTAGAACTAAGCTCACTCTTCCCAAATCAGATACACAACAACTCTTGAGACTAAGCTCGTAGTAAGAAAGTCTAACAGTAGAAATAACAAGAGAGCATCATATCATAAACACTTAGCAGTTAGCAAGAAAGCATAATATCATAACCATAGAACCATATCAATGTTCAAAGCTAAATCATAAGACATAAACAAAAGTAAAGCAAGGCTCTTAACATAGCAAGGTTTAGAGTGAATCAATAAACATAAAGCAAGCTCTTAACATAGTAAGTTTCACGGTTTAGAGTAAATCAATATCTCCCCATTTGACAAGAAAAGCCAAAGAGATAGCAACAACTTAAGAAGAGCTCCCCCTTCATCCACGATCCTGACCACTTCCCCTAGGCGATGCTGAAGTAAAACGATGGGCAGCATCAACATCAAAACCTTCAGCAGCTTTCCGGGCCTCAGCTGCAACACTGGCGATGCGATACCTGCCCTGCAAGTGCTGCTCAAAAGTGGCAACATTAGACATAGAAGCAGAGGAGGAAGCACTGAGCTTGGAACTTAGAGCCAAGGACCGAGTGGTGAAAGGCTCAGTGGCAAAGACAAGCTCATCACTAGAGTGCAAAGGCACACTAAAGTGAGAACAAAGACGGGGGATGAGACATGGTAAGCCAAGAGAACCACTAGCAGACTTTGAAAGCACATGAGTCATCATGAGCCAAGCAAAGGGAACAAGGAGCCTAAGAGACATGGCAACTGTCTCTCTGCAAGCCAACAACGTCGGATTAGCATTGTTGATAGTTGGAAGGACGTTGTGGCGAAGAAGAGTCCAAAGAGCACGATGAAGACGAGACAAAAAAGCTTTGCTAGGCTTTTGACCAGACCCAAGGGGCATAGTAGAATCAGAATAGCCCAGAGACTTATAGACATCGAATGTCACACAAGTAATTTTCTTGGTGAAAAATTCAACCACTTCAGCCGTAGAAAAAGAAGGGTCAAGGTCAAGAACTACACTGATTGACTCAACGGTGAAAGGGACGACCACACCACGAACAACCACTCTAGTGCCCCAAGAATGAGTCTTAGAAGGGATACTTTAATAGAACTCACGAACTAGAGAGAGATTGTAAGACTCTTGAGTTGAGACAAGCGCATGAAGAGCATACTGATGGACTATGTCCACCAATTGAAGACCATCACGAAGTGGACAATCTTAAAACACAAAGTTGCGTTTAGACACAACCAGACGTTGAGGAAGAGATTGAGAAGATGAAATGATGATAAGAAAAACAACAGAGACGAGAAGAGAAAAGAAAATTCAAACAAGAGACATGGTGAAAACAGACATGAAAAGAATTGAAAAACTAAAGCAAAATAAATAGAAGAAAGAAGAGTGAAGGATTGGGTAGCAGCAATGGTTAGAAAGTAAATGCTAGTAGTTGGCGTTAGGTGAACGGTGAGTCCAAGCAAGCAATTAATGCACATAGAGAGTCTAATGTAGTAAAAATTAGAAAAGCAACAACACCAATACCAAGACGAAACACTGTTTACAAAGTCTAAAAACAAATGCCAACAATGAGCAAAAAATGAATCAAGCAGAAAAGCAAAACCGTACACCCGTGAGACGATGACTACTTACTGACAAAGTAAAAATTGTTGAAATTTTTACCTTTGACCAGTTAGATTAGAAAATGAAACTAAAAGTGACAGAGGAAATAAAAAAAAAATGTAATCCGCTAATCTCCGCATAACTCAGAAGTGTATGTTGATAAGAAGTCCTTATGCACTCAATTACAAATACGTTGGAGAAAAACTCGGTTAAACCAGGGTAAACTGATAAACCCAAAAGGAGTCTTAAAGAAAAATGAGTACCAAAGGCCCAAAATAAGGACTGACAGAAGAAAAAAGTTCTGCCAACAAAAACAAACCGAAACCACTTAGATGCCTTTGTGTGTGTTTTTTTTTTTCATTTATTTTTTAGTATGTTTTTTTTTTAACACAAGTTGTGGCCCAAATAAGATGGCTCTTTGTCCTAAAACACCAAACACACCCTTGTAACATCTTAGGACCGTGACTTCTTTGGTCACACACCAATAGTACCCTTTTTACCCTAGATCACCAAAACCAACCTTATATCACCCTAGGGTCATGACTTCTTTGGTCACACTTCAAGAAGCACAGAACAAATAGTAGGTTTGTGTTTTGAGTAGAAAAATAACCTTCAAGTGTTAGACAGATTTGGAACATGATACTCAAGGTTTAAGAGAAACAAAATGGGTAAAACAGTAGCCAGAGAACAGAGAGGATCAAGCAGAAATATAGAGGAGAAGGAATTCAAGCCAAACTACACAAATGATGAAAGAGATAGATTGTTTTTTGTCGTTGTTTTTGTTTTATTTTTATTATTTTGAATAAAAGACCTGACTAGTCACAAGAGCAGATTATCAAACAACACACATGCCAATAGAACGACTAAGATACTCAAACCTTGGTGGTTCTAACGCTTTTGTTAAAATGTCAGCAAGTTGTTTATCTGTAGGGATGAACAAGAGTAATAATGTTTTGTTTTCAACCAATTCACGGATGAAATGATGACGGATGTTAATATGTTTGGTTCGAGAATGTTGAACAAGATTGTTTGAAATGTCTATGGCACTAGTGTTGTAACAATATATTGTGAAGACTGCTTGACTAACACCTTAATCATGGAGCATTTGTTTCAACCATAATAGCTTAGTACAACAACTACCAGCATCCACATACTCGGCTTCAGTGGTAGACAAAGAGATGCATCTTTGTTTCTTGCTATGCCATGTAACAAGATTGTTACCAACATAGAAAAGACCACCAGATGTACTCTTGCGATTAGTAATACACCTTGCCCAATCAACATCACAATATCCCAACAGGTTGGTGGTTATATCGTGCGTGTACCATAAACTAGAAGTGAGAGTACCCTTAACATATTTAATGATATGTTTGACAACAAGAAGATGAGACTCGCGAGGAGCACTTTGAAAACGAGCACACTCACCAACACTGAAAGCAATATCAGGATGACTAGCAGTGAGATAAAGAAGACTACTAATCATACTTTGATCCAAAGTAGGATTAATAGTCTTACCGGAAAGATCAGGTGTGAGTTTTGTGCTTTGACACATAGGAGTGGGGGCAAGCTTAACAGATTCCTTGCCAAACTTGTGGACCAAGTTCTTGCCATATTTGGATTGAGAAATGAAAGTACCATCACAATCCTGACGAATTTGAAGACCAAGGAAATAAGACAGCTCACCAACAAGACTCATTTCAAACTCACTAGTCATATTATGAATGAATTTTTGGACAAGAGAGTTGGAAGTGGAACCAACAACTATGTCATCAACATAAAATTAAGCTACCAAGACATCAGTATTAGTGTGTTTCACAAACAAGGTCTTATCCACAAATCCCCTAAAATATCCATTGCTAAGGAGACGAGATGGCAATCTGTCATACCAAGCACGAGGTGCTTGTTTCAAGCCATAGAGAGCTTTGTGAAGTTTATAAACATGATCAGGATGAAGAGGATCTTCAAAGCCTTTTGGTTGGGCAACATAGACCTCTTCATTCATATATCCATATAAGAAAGCAGTTTTGACATCCATTTGAAACAGTTTAAACTTGAGGTGATAAGCAACAACACATAGCAATCTAACAGATTTCATCGTCTCATCAACATCAAGACCCTCAATATGAGTATTTCCCTGAGCTACAAGACGAGCCTTGTTTCTAAGAACAACACCACTATCATCAGACTTGTTTTTGAATATCCACTTAGTCCCTATCACATTTACACCTTGAGGTCTGGTGACTAGTTCCCAGACCTAATTCTTTTCGAACTGACCAAGTTCCTCTTGCATTGCAAGAATCCACTATTCATGTTTTAATGCTTCAGTGATATTCTTAGGTTCAAGTTGTGAAAGATAACACACATTTGTAATTTGTTTGGACACTTGTTGTCTAGTGCGAACACCTTGATTAATGGAACCAATTATTCTAGAATCTGGGTGATTATTTGTCCACTTTGGTTTACCTATCACAGAAGCATTCACCCCTGAGATGTCATGCTCAGATGATGGAAGTTGTGGTGAAGGTAAGACAAAATAGGGGTTAAAATAGGAGACTTATTAGGAAACAAGTCATCATCATCAGTGGCTTGTTCCACAGTGGCTCCTAGATCATCAATTTTGACATTTACTGACCCCATCAATGTGTTAGTTCGAAGATCGAACACTCGATATGCCCTGTTATTTGAGGAGTATCCAAGAAAGATACCCTTATCACTTTTAGGGTCAGACTTTGCCAATGCCCCTGTCTCACAAAATATAGCAAGTGTTACCAAAAACTCAAAAATAATCAACCCTTGGCTTTTTCTTTTTCCAAATCGCGTAAGGAGTTTGATGAGATCCAAGTCTTAGAAACACAAGGTTGATGATATGACATGCAATATTCATGGCCTCAACCCATAAATATTTAGCCAAAATTTTGCTATTAAGCATGACATGAGTCATTTCAATTAACACACGATTTTTTCCCTCAACAATTCCATTTTGCTAAGGTGTGATAGGTACACAAAATTCATGCTTAATACCATGCTTGTAAGGACCCTTCCCGAATTTTTCCTCGAAACCCGGAAAGAACCCTTATCCCGTCTGACAGCTCTTTTACCTCAACATTTAATTACCAGAAATACCCTTTATTCTTAAATAATTTTTTTTTATTAAACTTTACATGGTTCCCAACAGAATCTCTGTACTTACTGATCACTCCTACTGTCAGACGCAGGATAAAATACCGGTCAAAACCAAAACCTCAGAATAGTGGTGGTTCAAATAGAAATACTCTCTGATACCAAATGTCAGTAGTCAGACATTGCTGACATCTCTACTGGAAAACCACAAGACAACAAACTAGTCAGATACTAGTGAACCAATAATAATTCGTCCATCTGGGTCACCGCCCACACCAACCCACTGACCCGGATGACGACGTATTTTCATATGTTGATTAGGCCCATAACAATTGTCGTCTGCTTCATATTAGAGCCGAAAATATCCTCGACTATCATATCGTATCATAACTCTCTGTACCATGATATCTCATCAGTCGGCATATCTCTCGGCTATCATATTCCTAGCCACCAGGGTATCCCTTGGGGTGTGCTAGAATATGTACTACTTGGACTCGACCACAATCTCTGCAAAATCACCTTTTATATTGGGGTTCACCGGGAGTCCGCCAACACGGAACCAAGGCCCGGGTTCTAGGCCCCATCAAATCGGTTTTGTTTATATTAGGGGTTCACCGGGAGTCCGCCAACACGGAACCAAGGCCCGGGTTCTAGGCCCCATCAAATCGGTTTTGTTTATATTAGGGGTTCACCGGGAGTCCGCCAACACGGAACCAAGGCCCGGGTTCTAGGCCCCATCAAATCGGTTTTGTTTATATTAGGGGTTCACCGGGAGTCCGCCAACACGGAACCAAGGCCCGGGTTCTAGGCCCCATCAAATCGGTTTTGTTTATATTAGGGGTTCACCGGGAGTCCGCCAACACGGAACCAAGGCCCGGGTTCTAGGCCCCATCAAATCGGTTTTGTATCCAAAATCAAGTATATATTTTGTTTATCATTTATCACAAATACGGTTTCAACTCAAAATCATGTACCCAAATAATTACCAGGTCCAAACACTATCAAAACCGAATCCAACAACCATATCGTTTCTCACAACACACTTCCACTGAAATATTGGAACAACAATTATCCAGCAATCATTGCACCCATACACAACAGTATTTAAATCGAGGATATTAATACATGCATCACAATTTATAGATACAACCATACACAACAGTAATTAAATCGAAGATATTTATACATACATTACAATTTATAATCAAAGTCCGCTTACCATCACCATCCAACCCAAAATTCATGTACGCTCTAGCCTCAGAACACCTACACTATAATGACCCAACTACCTTGACTTTCCAAACTCAAAACCCTCTCCACGGTCAATCCTTACCGCTGGGATTGCCCAACCGAGCTCTAAATGAACTCCTATGGCCTCGAAACCAACAAAATCTGATCCGGAACGTCCCAAAACCTTAGTCACGCGCCGCCGTGACTTCGGGAACAGTCCCACGCGCCGCCACGCGCCACCGGAAGGTCAGAACACGCGCCCACGCGCTGCCACGCGCCGGTCACGCGCCTGCTACAGTGTTCACGCGCCTGGACCGGTCCAACCCGGCCCGGCTCGACCTGACCCGGTCCAACTCGATCGGTTCACTCGACTCGACCGGTTCACTCGACTCGATCGGTTACCGGCGACTCGCCGGAGAAGACGATCGGACGGCCCTCGCCGTCGTCGGAGGCTGGCCGGAGAAGATGACCGGACCGCCACCTCCGCCGCCATCTGGTTCACCGGAATCCCCCATTTCCGGCCGAACTTCAAGGTTTTCTAATTTCTTCATTTCTTAACCGTTTTTCACGATCTATACATGTAAATTCATCTACTTTTCACCATGAATCCAAATATGAGGTCAAAGTTCCGAGATCGTACCTGGTTTGGCCGGAAAACGGCCGAGAAGGTTCGATTCACCTCCCTCCTCCGTCCGTCGCCCACGGAGGTGCTCCCACTCCGATGATTACACCAAAAGACTCGTGGGGTCGTGGGGAAGATCCTCCCGACCTTGGTTTTGTTCGAATCGGATCGAAACCCATCCGATGAAAATGGGTCTTCGATGTTCACACGGGGAGGTCTTCGGGTGGAGTGAGATTGCACGGGCCAATCTCCCGAGGAGAGAGAAAAATATCATCTATATAATTCCAACTTTTCCAAAATTACCAAATTGCCCCTGAAGCTTCTAGACCCGTAACGAACTCATCGGGTCTCCGTTTTCCGCGTGCCGCCTGTCTACGAACTCGTGAGTTCGAGACCTACGCAACAACCCAAGAAAAATTCCCAAAAGTACTGCCAGTCAAAAAGTGACTCCCGAACCCATCCAAAACTGAGGGTAAAATTGTTCAATTCTCAAAATAATTTAATTTCTGGTCCGGGTCGTTACAATGCTTGGCACAAAATCGTGCAAATGATGCACTCTCAAACTCAGTACCATGATCTGATCTGATACGAGCAAGGGAAGGATGACTAGTCATGTGTGTAGACTGTAATTGCTTAAACAGAGTCTTAAACTCAGTATATCTCTCAGTTTTATCTTTTAGAAAACATACCCAAGTAAACCTTGAGTAATAATCTACAACAACTAAGATATACTTCTTCCCACCAAGTGAGAGGACATTACCATGGTCCAATCAAATCCATGTGAAGAAGTTCAAGTACTCTAGAAGTGGTGATGTGAGAAATTTTAGAATGAGATCACTTGGTCTGTTTGCCAAGTTGGCATGGTCCACACACATGATAAGCATTTCTTTTGAGTTTAGGAAGTCCCCTAACCCACTCTTTCCTAGCTAAATGTGTTAGATCAATAAAATTTATGTGACCAAGACGTTGATGCCACAAAAGACTTGTTTCATCAACAACCCTATGACACACATTGGTCTGACCAATGGAACTCCTATCAATACAAAAACAGTGATCTTTGGACCGTCCAACATACAAAATTTCTTTCCCTGACTCACCAATGATCCTACATCCAGCTCTAGTCATTTGAACCTCTTTAGCCCAGTCATCACAAAGTTGACTAATGCTAATGAGATTGGAAGTGAAACCTTGGACGAATCTGACATTTGTCAAATATGGTAATCCTGGTATTTTGGCAGTGCCTTTTGCAGTCACAAGACCTTTGTGACCACCTCCAAAAGTAACACTACCCCCATCAAAAGTAAGAAGTTACTCAAATACACTTGAGTCACTGGACATATGATGAGAACAACCACTATCAAGATACCAAACACTTGATTGTGAGGCAGCAAGAGCATTCAACATAACCTGACATTGCTGTGTTGTTCTCTCTACCCACTGATGCTTAGACTTATTTAGTGGTGATGATGAAGATGAAAGCACCTTAGCAATCTTGGTCACTTCATACAAAAGAAATTGAACAATATCATGTAATGATGTGTTTCCTGCGAATGGTAAATTCTGTGTTTGTTTCAATTTTAGACACTTTGGTTGAATATGACCCTTTTCTCCACAGTAGTGACACACTGGAATGAACCTTTCTTTCTTGTTATAACTCACCTTTGAGTCATCATGTGAATGAATCTGAGGGGGATTGAGAGGGCTAGTCTTAGAACATTATGGTTTTAATTTTCTCACAAACTTTACTTGTTTGCTAGACCCTTTTGGATCTGTCATGCTGAACCCAATTCCAGGCATGTCACCATGACCCTTTCCCATGTTAAGCATTTTATCAACTTTTTCAGAACCAATGGTTAGTTTAATTACTTTGTCATTTGATTCATTGACATGATGTAGCGGACTTTTATTTGCATTATGAAAAAAGAGTTACATTCTTTCTCAAAACAACAACTTGATTGAGTAGCTTTTCATTTTCAGCACTTCTATTCTTCAACTCCTCATCTTTTGTCTTGAATGATTCTAGAAGACCAGTTCTAGTATCTTTCAACTCACTATTTTCTTTTGACACCTTAATAAATTTTCCTTCAAAGAGAAGGTGTTTCTTTTGTATTTCACAAGTTTCTTCAAACAAATCATCATATTTTTTGCACAAAAAATCTTATGACAAGTCATCTGAGTCTTGTTCATCGGATGACACCAACTCCTATTTTGATTCAAATGAATCATCACAGATTGAAGCAACAAATGCTACAACACTTCCTTCTTCATCAGAATATGAGTCAGATTGTGATGATCACTCTGATTCAGTGTCACTCCAAGTAGCTTTCATGGCCCTATCTTTCTGTTTAAAATTGTCTCTATTGTTTGCACAATCAGCAACAATATGACCAATCCCTCCACATGTAAAACAGTTGACTGATTTTTTGTTTCCCTTATTATCCTTAAAACCTGAAGACCTATCATTGTTTCTATCATTTTGAGACTCAACCTTTCCTTTGTTTCCAAAATTCCTAGACTCAAATTTCCATTTATTTCTGAAATCTCTAGGTTAACTCCCACTTGCCAGTGCATCCCTACCATTATCATTTAATATTCTTCTGAATTTTTTAGCAAAGAGAGCCATCTGATCCTCCACACTTTGAGAAGAATCAGACAAATCATCAGATTCAATTTGAACATATTGTATAGCAATATTTTTCCCTCTTTAGAATCCAAGGTTTCCATGTCCATTTCCATTTCAAAAGTCATTAGTTTACCCACCAACTTGGCTAACCTATGTCTTTTAGATTTTGAACTACCATGATAGCAATTTTCTTAGGTCGAAACTTACCAGGTAAGACACGATGGATTTTTCGAACAATGGCGATTTCAGAGATTGGTTCACCAAGACTGACACATTTATTTGTGATTGACTCAAGACGTTCATAAAACTCTTTGAAAGACTTCGACTCACTCATTCTTTTCTCTTCGAATTTAGCTAGAGACATTTGAAGTTTCAAGTCACGGGCTTGAGCATCACCTTCATGGACAATTCTAAGCTTATACCAAGCTTTCTTTGCCGTGGTGCAATTTTTAATGTGTGAAAACTGTTACATAGATAAAACATTAACAATGACATTTCTAGCTTTCTTGTTTGATGATGAGGCAAATGCCTCACCTGAGTCCACTCAGACCTTGGTTTGTCTACGACCTCATTACCAACAGTTTTTCTAGGACATCTCCATTCACAGAAAGATATTCAAAAGCAACTTCATCATATGCATCAAGAAATATTTCAAACTTTTATCTCCAGGCAGCATATTTTGTGCCATCAAAGAAAAGTGGATTGTTATAGGAATTCTTGTCACGCTCCATCACTTTTACAATCAAAATTGATATCAACTTACAAACCTAGGACTGACTCTAAGTTTGTCTAAACGTGGCTCTGATACCAACTGAAAGTTGGATACCAATTTTAAGACAAGATTCAGAGCACTAGTCACACAGCTATGACTAGTACATTCAATCAATCAACTACATGTAACAATCAGCTATGACTAGTTCACATTCACCCTGCAGAAATCACAATCACACAAGTGACACCCTAAGCACTCAGAGGCTCCGTCAATGTAGGCAGCCTTGTGCTAGTTCTAAGTGATGGTGAATGTGCACACGGATTATCAACATTCAACAACAACAATAAGGAATAAGAATTAACAATAGGAACACACAAAGATTGATACCCAGAAACCTTCCTCAAGGTGAAAACTATGGGTCTTTCTGCTGACCAGGCAATCCAATAAATTCAGAGTTCAATACAAGGTATATTCATGCTCAAATCTTCTAGTTTATACTAAAGATGCAGCCATACCTTGTGCAACCTTGAATTTATCCAAATCGGCTATGCTCCTTTGTAAATCTATGTTCACAGCAGCTTAATTATCTTGATTACATTCATCAAAACCTCAGATGCATCCACGATTGAGTGACAAACTCAATAACCAAACAGTCCGAGTTCATCAAGCCATAATTGTTGACGAACCCAAATAAAGAAGCAAAGCTTTGAAATATTTCAATGAAAGCAGATTTCCAAAACCAATTTTAGAAAATCAATGAAAGCAGATTTTGATAAAACTTTTAATGAATCAATTCAGCTTCATAAACACCATCTTTACTCAGCTATTGATTCTACAAAAACAGTTTTGAAAACATTTTATCAAAACCCAGAAAGCATCATCTCCATGGTTCATCAGCCACTACTGAAGCTCATGGAGAACAAGGATTAATTTTGCTAATCACACACACACACACACACACACATCGTGAAAATCGAAAGCCCACAAGGATATATCAAAACCGTTACTCTGAACTCAAAGCGCACAACATTACAGCTGCTTATAAGGAGAGTGACAAAATTACCCTTTGATTGAAATATCAGTAAAACCTGAATAAGTAAATAGTAAAAGTTAAACGATGATTAGTCATCAGGTACACTGAAATCACTTGAACAATTCCTCTTCAATAAATATAGTCCTTATCGATAAGGGAGACTTAGTGTAATCAATGACTAAGTCCTAGAGTTTGAGCATGATTCAAATTATAGTGAGAGAGGCAAAGCCCATTTCATCAATCCTAGAAACAAGGACCAACAACATTGTAGCACCGGCAGCGAGAGGACATGGGAGAGTAGCCATGCAGTCGCGTGTGGGAGGGGACTCCCGACCGGCCACTGGCGCGTGGCGGCGTATGGGGCCCTTCCCCAGGCTCCAACAACTCGTGTCCCCATGTTTTCGACGCTCTTGACCTTTTGGCGCAGGTTTCGGGTCCATCAGAGTTCGTTTGGGGTGTTGTTTTTTGACATTTTAGGTTACTTTAAACGCGTTTAGGACAAATAGTTGATTTTTAATTATCGTTTTGTAGCCCCGATTGTTACCTTTAACAGGCGATACTGTTACAGGGACGACAAAGGAGCGTACATCTCAAGATTGAGCTTATTTGGACTTTCAATGAGTGGATTTTGGTTTTGTAAATTATAATACATGCATAAACGTATATTTTAAATAAATTCTTATCAAATATTAATTTTGATAAATTAGAATAATTATTCTAAAATGTTTTATTAACTTTGATGAATTTCTGGAATTTAGAATAATTTTTCTAGTGAATTATTCTTAGATATGGATTTTCAATAACAAATTTGAAAATGAAGTTTTGGGCTACGACCCAGCTTTATGGACTTCGATTTTATAGATTTTAGATTTATGGATTGGCTTCTGCCAAGCTTATGACTTTGGGCTTAGGCCCAAGATTTCAACTTATTAGATTTTGGGCTTTAGGCCCGGGTTTTATATGATTTTGGCTTAGGCCATGAAAAAGGATTTCAAATTGGATTTTAGATTTATGTTACGGTTTTCACTATTGTTACCATCCTTGGTTATTATGGTATTTCTTTGACACATGATCTTGAGGTATTTTCGGTCATGCATGTTCATCTCCGACACATGACGTCGAGGTATTTTCCATCATGTGGTTGTCGAGGGTTATTTTTCCGACGTATGATGTTGAAGTATTTTTCGTCATACGCTCGTCGAGGTTATCTATGCGCGTAGTACATGATTTTCACCGCATATCCTGGAGGTATTTTCGGATATGTGGAGAGTGGGTCCCCGGGTTGGACCTCTCAATTTCTAGCCATCGCTTTGAGGTATTTTTAGTAGTGGTTAGGATGGCATGTCCAGGGTTGGACTGCCCAGGATATTGAGCTCCAGCTCAAGGTCACTTTAGAGGACGGTGGGATGTTTTTCATGGTTTAAATATCAAGGTTTCTATGATTTTAAGCTCATTCGAGGAGGGTTTTCAAAGTATGGTTGTAGACCACGAGGTGTTTTATTCTGAGCGGATTTTTCTTGGGTCCCGTCGGGTTTTAAATTAATAAATGGATTTCCGGTAAGCTCTTTTGTGATTATTTTTCTTTAGTTAACTACTTAAAAAAGGTTTTACGGTATGCATGCATGGTTTTACTTGTGGATGGGGAAAGTTATGTTTTCCTCGAAAATTATAGTTTTAAATGGTTATTTTTATCTACTCACATTTTTCATTGTTTTGCATCCCCTCCAGGCCGTTAAAGTCGACGAAGGTACTTTCCGAGGCGAAGACATCACTTTCTAGCTGCGATTTTACCGTACTAGCTTCAAGTAGAGTTTGTTAGACTTGTAAACTTTATTTGCCTACCTAGTTGCTCTGAGTAACCATTTGGGATCACTTGTAATTATTTTCGTAGATTGTTTGTTTGGGCTTGGAGTTGTTGGTTGTGAGTTGACCTGGATTGTTTGGATATTATTTTAGAATTTGAATCCTTTGTCTGACAGGTGGAAGGTGGTTTGACCAATTTATAGGGGAGATTCTGTCGAATTTTTGGTAGAATTCTCGTAAAGTCAGTGTGAGACTGGTGAGGGTTTTTCAGGAATTATTTTGAGATTTCAAGGATTGTTAGATGGAAACAGGACTTCTCACAGATTTCAAGAGGAAATTTGAGAAGGGTCTTGCCACTTACAAATCCCACTAAATGCATTGCATCTAGTCATTGAAAATGTTTCCTTCTAAATTTATGTTCCTCATGTTCAACTAATTCAGGTTAAATTCCCTCTGTATTTTAAACTTCGTCATCAAAACATAGCCTAAAAGCTTTACATAACTTTTTGGAAAAATAAATTTAAAAAGCAACTTGCAACTTATTTTTGAAGGTAAGAGGAAAAAAAATACCAAAAAACCTTTAATATAGTGATGACGCCAACTCTAATCAAATTCTAACTCTATTATTTCAGCTTATTCTATTGATGAGTAATTCTATCGTGTATCTGGAACATCATGCGATCTTGGTCCAATTTACTCATATAATATAATATGTGATTTTTTTTATTACTATACCTTATTTATTAACCATATATATCCATGTTATAACACATGAAATAAAAATAGGGAAATTATAGATTATTGCCATGTAATTTACACTAAATAATAGAGTTATACTTGTATTTTCATATTTTTCAATTTACTAATCTGAATTTTTTGTTTTATTTCATTTGTTACTCTCTATTTAAAAATCTGTTAAAATGATTATTAAATGCTGATATGTTCAACAAGAGTCTAGCTTTTAGCTTATCTGGATGACACAGAGATGCCCCGTTGGATGGAAAAATAATTAAAAAATATGAATTGATTAGGTTAGGATATTAAAACGAATTAAAAAAAAAGAGAAAAAACTTCAACCTTGTAGTTTCCCTCATCTTCAACCTAAAGCTTTTGCTTGCGATACCTCAGAGGCCGCCATCGCCTCCCAGCCATCACACCCCTCCTCCCTTTCTCTCAAAATTTTCCAGCCATCTCACCCTTCCTTACAAAATTTCCAACAATCATCTACTCTAATTCCTCAGCAGTACAGTCGGCACCATCAAATCTCTCTGCCGAGAGAGTGACTGGGCACGGGAGCATCGTCGTTGAGCGACGCAGATCGTGCGATAACTTGGGTTCGGGAGACTTCACCATTTCGAGTCCAACGGCACCGTTGGCTCCCCAAAATAAGATGTGGAGTGCCGCAATTCGAAAATGACAGTGGTTAACCACTCTATTCTTCTTCTGGTCTTATTCTTGAAAACATGAGAAAGGAAGATGCAGTAGGCTAGATGGACGAAAACCAAATGATTGTGTTGATAAGAATTTGACTGGAGTGATCTGGTTGTTGACACAGGGATAGGAATTGAGGATGGAGCCATGGAGATCAAGTTCTTGGTTGTGCTTTGCCAAAAACAAATTGATAATTAATTTTTAAGTAATCAATTTATTATCCACATGGCACCTATTTATGCCACATAAGTTAAAAATGCTCGGCTTTATTTTGAACATATCAATTAACAGTCATTTAACAAAGGGCAATTATAGAAACAAAACAAAAAATTTAATGAAATAAATTGAAAATTTTAAAAATATAAATATAACTTTGTTCTTTAATATAAATTGAATAATAATATGAAATTTGCCCATAAAAATACCATTTGACATATTTGAGCCTCCTATTAAAGATACATTTTCCATCACTGACGTGTCAAAATCGCAGCTAGAGGAATAAGGGCTCCAGATGAGACAAACTCTCCTTTCTTTAAGGACTTTAAAAATCTGTCCTTCAAGCTCTCCCCACTCTTCCAGTCTTCCCTCCTTTTAAGAAAAATAAAATAAAATAAAGAATGTCTGTGCTGCTAAAACCCTAATCCGTGACACACAGCCCACCGCACCAAATGGCCTGACAAACCAAAAGACAAATCCCCTTCCATCAGCAATTAATGACTGCAAACAAAACTATAAATTTAAAAAACCCTAAAACAATTCCCAAATTCTCAGTTTCAAAAACCCTCAAAACCCTTTCTCCGACCCACAATTTCCCTCTTCCTCTCTGAGAGCCCCTGACACCATCACACCTCCACACCAAAAGAAACAACGGCAGCAGAGAAACAGTGAGAAAAAGAAATATCCAAAAGGGTTTCTGAAATGCTTTGCAGTGATGCAGAAACTGCTGCGCATAAGCCCCTCAGGCCCCATTCTGTGCACTTCGGCTAGTCCTCCCATTTCTCCTCTCCCCTTGGCCTCAAGCATTTTATCAAGAGCCTTCAAGCACTCAGCCGGCGATCTTTCAAGAATGCACACTGCAACTACAGCTTTTCCGGGGGGCTCAGCCCTCGCCGCTACTATTCACAACAAACCCACTTCCAATATCCCCACCCGCTTCAACTGCAGCCTCTGCCGCTGCTCAGTGGGTGACAGAGTCCCATCCCGGGCTTGGCTTGTGCTCAAAGACGCCGGCTTGGGGTCCCGGCCGGCCTGGCTGCATACGAGCTCTGATGGGTCGTTTTCTGTTTCGGCCGCCGAGGGCTGCAAGGGATTAAACAAGGGTTTGGAAGATTTTGAGGGTCTGGGTGGTGCTGACGGTGGAGAGGTTGAAAAGGCTTCAGCGGAGAAACCAAATAGGTTGAACAGGCGGCAGAGAAGTTCCGGGAGCGGTGGTTGGGTGGCCGGGAACCCGGATTTGTTGGCAATTCCCGGCGTGGGGCCGAGGAACTTAAGGAAGCTTGTTGAAAAGGGTATCGGTGCAGTTTCTGAGCTTAAACAATTATATAGAGATAAGGTATTGTGTACTGTACTTATTCTTTAAGCCTCCTTTATGTGAATGCTTGATGGCTCCTTATGTGAATGCCATGTGTGTAGATGGCTCCCTAGTAGCCTATTACGTTTTACTGACTGCAGGTTTGTGATTGAAGATTATAGTTTTAGGTTCCGTTTGTTTAGGTAGGGATTTGGATTAACAAGGCTAGTTTTTCTAATTAAACTAGAAAACACTAGATTGAATGCATTTGAAATAACTAGATGTAGTGCTATTGAAAGAGATTTGAAATAACTATATGCACAAAGTCATTTGAATCTATTTTCTTTCTTCATTTTTCTTCTTATGTTAACAAATGGACCCTTTAGGGGTTGAAAATGGTAAATATGTGAATTGGTTTTGTGTATTATTCTAAATTTCGTGCTTTCAGATTGGGTTTTGGATATAATCCACCACAGGGTGTTGCAATTTGTCCAATAAATGGCTCCAATTGAACAAGTAAACTATATATATGCTAAAGGCAGCAACTGTAGCTATTTTCTTTAGTTTTATGGATTTAGTGCTTTTGGTTTTTTCCAACCCCAGTCGTGTAGACTGAAGTTGATTCAGTACTCAGTCATTGGACCCTTTACTGATTAGTTTTGGAGTAGTTATGGTGATTTAGTATGATTCCTTTGTATGGCAATGATATGAAATCTGAAAACAAGCCAAGTTTCTTTCTTTAATAGGAGGAATAGGTACATTATGGTCCATATGTGCGCACTTATGACTATAATGACAGGAGTTTTGTGCTTCTGCTTGCAGTTTTTTGGTAAATCTAGTGAGAAGATGGTTGAGTTCTTACAAAGTTCAGTAGGAATTATCCACAAAAACCATGCTGAGAGTATTACTACTTATATTAAAGAGAGCGTTGATGAAGAGTTGAAGGAGGACAGCTCAAACTCAGAAGTGAAGGTAGCACAGAAGAAACGACTTACCTTTTGCGTAGAGGGGAATATCAGTGTTGGAAAGTCCACATTTCTTCAGAGAATAGCAAATGAAACACTCGAGCTAAGAGACCTTGTTGAGGTGGTTCCAGAACCTATAAATAAGTGGCAAGATGTTGGGCCTGACCATTTTAATATATTGGATGCTTTCTATGCTGAGCCACAGAGGTATGCCTATACCTTCCAGAATTATGTTTTTGTTACAAGGTTGATGCAGGAGAGAGAATCATCTGGTGGTATCAAGCCCCTCCGGTTGATGGAAAGGAGTGTTTTCAGTGACAGGATGGTAAGTATCTTGTTATTCATTAGGTTCTTTTCACTTAGTATGATAAGCAGAAATTATACTGCATCTTTGTCTCTAAATATTATCTATGAACTTTTGGTGAAAACCCCTGTTTTATGTCACTGATATAATTTTGGATTCTTGCAACTACGTTTAAATTCAACAGTGACAAAAATGAATGGAGTTTGCTGTGTTGTTTTCCTATTTGGTTGTTCCCATTCAAGGGGAAGCAAAACCAGACTTTGAATTTCAAGGCTGATATATTTATATCATTGTTACATAATAAAGGTTTTTGTGCGAGCTGTTCATGAAGCGAAGTGGATGAATGAGATGGAAATCAGCATCTATGATTCCTGGTTTGACCCAGTTGTATCATCCTTGCCTGGGCTTATCCCTGATGCTTTCATATATCTTAGAGCAAGTCCTGATACTTGTCACAAGAGAATGAAGCTACGGAAGAGAGCAGAGGAAGGTGGAGTCAGCCTAGAGTATCTCCACGACTTGCATGAAAAGCATGAAAGCTGGCTCTTCCCATTCCAGAGTGGTAATCATGGGGTCTTGTCTGTTAGTAATCTTCCTTTACACATGGACAGCTCTTTATCTCCTGATATTAGGGACCGTGTGTTCTATTTGGAGGGTGATCATATGCATTCAAGTATTCAAAAGGTATCATATTTACATTAATGTGGGTGATTTTCAATTACCTCATCTTGAGAATATAGCTTATTTTTCTTTGTTGGTTTGCAGGTTCCAGCTTTGGTTCTTGATTGCGAGCCAAACATTGATTTTAGCAAAGACATTGAAGCAAAGAGGCAGTAAGTTAACTATCCTTATGAACCTTGGACAGGGATCTTATTGATTTCATTGACTTTGTTTGGTGATATGCTTTGTTCAATCTTATATTGCATTTATATTGAGGTCTGTTGTTTGGAAGTTCTGCTAAAGTTAGTCTTCAATATTGCATTCTTCTTGTATATTATTGGTAGCTAGTTGCTTAATTTGCCCAATTAATCCCAGTTTCAAAGTTTTTACTCATCATGTGAAAATATAATTGAGCATAGCTTTGGTTCATTTGTTATGTAATTAGCTATAGCATAGGTTTTTACTCGTTATAGGTTTGGTTCATTTATTGTGATTAGCTAGTAGTATAGGTTACTCATCATGCATTAGTGGTGTACTGATGATAATCCATATCTTGTTCATTTGTTTTGCAATTTGGCTTTTTTGAAGGTATGCACAACAAGTAGCGGAGTTTTTTGAGTTTGTAAAGAAAAAGCAAGAAGATCCATCTGCAAAAGGTAGGGAACAAGCTAAGAAGACTGCCCAACAGCAAACGTTGATGCCTCGAAATGGTGAACTATGGGTTCCTGATAAACATTTCCCAAAGTCAGCCCTCAAGTCTTTGGAATTTAGACGGGCCATGTCTTTCATGTCTGGCTAGCGGATTTGATTCCTCTACTCTCGTTTTTGTTTAAACTTCACTCAGATACGGTGTCGTGAGTCCTCTAGCTTTTGCCTCTTTTGTGTCTGGGTGATGCTGGTGCTTGTAAAAAATTGTTTTCTAACCCCTAGAGATGTAGAGAAAGTTGTACTGTCTTTGAGTTTATAAAGTTTAGTTGAAGCTGGATTTCTTTGAGTGGAAAGGGAAACTATTGATCAATGTCTGCTTATATGTGAGAATACTTTTATTCCCACTAAATTGTATATGTATGCCTGCTTGATTTTGACATTGGGTTTCCCATTCCCATTCTCGTCCTTGAAAATGCATTAACAGATAGGGTCTTTGGTTGCTAACCGTTTATCATTTCCAAACATCTTTTAGGTTATGTTTGGACAGAGAACTTTAAAATATCACGGAATTTAAGTTATACACTATGTATGCACAACTAACAATTGAATTTAGCGACGTGTAAGTAACTAGACGACATAACAAAACTACTAACCGAATTATTAGGCTAAGTGTGTTGCATTTAGTTATTTGTAATTTTTTCATCTAATGTTTTATGGTTCATATTTAACTGATTTAGTCTAAATTCCTTATTATTTTGAAATTTCTCATTCAAATAAAACGTTACGGTTAACCCAATGCCTCTTAAGTGGATGAACCAATTTCAAGTTGCAAGCTTTATAAATTCATAAATTTAACATTTTATCAATGGAAAGTCACATTACTATAATTCTTATAATCTTAAGCTAATGGGGCACTATCCTGAAATAAATTTATTGTTGTTCTATAATTTGTGTATGAAATTTTGGCCAAATTTAATAAGTTTCGTTAGCACTTTTTATTACGCACACGAAATTATTAAAACGTCATTAACGTGCACTTTCTAACAGCATAATAGATTCTACTTGTATCCCTCTGAAATGAGCATAGGAATAACATTATCAAAGAAACTATTTTGCAAAATAAACTCTACTACAGTCTACAATTAGCTAAAGAGAACTCATTTTCAAAATAAATGATGCGCCATTTTCAAATAATTTGTTCTTCAAGAAAAATGACACTTAATTATGAATGAGTATCATTCGTATCTTATATAACAACTTTCATAATAAATATGTCCACATACCGCCTTCTTTACTTTGATTTAGAAATTCTTTAATAATAAATATGAATGAGTATAATTCGTATCTTATATAACAACTTTCATAATAAATATGTCCACCTACCGTCTTCTTTACTTTGATTTAGAAATTATTTGATTGCAACATCAAGACACTTCTCACAATATGCATTAGAAAGGTCTCTAGCGCATTGAACTGCACCACAAACCCCGTTATTTTTTGATATTAAATAAAAGAACAATTATGATGATAGCATAATGCAAGATCTTTGAAGTTTGAGTCTGTAGTTGTTTCATGACATGCTGTTCCCAAACCCAAAGAGGCAGTGTTTTGTAAGAAACTGAATTTTAAAATCATTTTTGTGTTATTTCTTCGAAGGGGTAATAATTCATTGTATTGGTTGTTTGTTTCTTTTTAATTGGCTTTGGTATCAATGAATGGGTAAAATCTACCTTTTGGAGTGTGGTTTGAAGTTTGATGCAAATTACTCCTATCTACCATACATAATTTGTAAAGAGTACTCGGAGAAATACTTAGATGTATTTGTGGTGTACTTGAAACATATAATACGTAATGTATATATTATCTGCGTTATAATATAAGTAGACTAGAAATTCTAACACGTGATGTTCGAGTACATTTAAAAGATGTCCAATTTAGCACGTCTATTATTTATAAAGTCTCTTAAAAAGTGTATTAATTTTATTTCGAAACACAGGGGCCAAACGAGGAACCCATTAGTCAACGAAGTCAATGAAAAAACTAATTTCGCTTATCTATCAATACTATTATTCAAGAGAAGAGACTTTTCTCATACAACGATATTCTACTCGAATTCTAACCTAAAGAGAGGGGAATTTTGGTTAAACCACACAATAGGCCAGCTACAGGGTATCAATCTCCACAAGAATATATACCGTCATCGCTATTCATGAGAGTTGAACTTGAAACCACTTATTTACTAGTGAAGAAACGTTTTGTTAAGCTTTGTAAAACATGCCTCCTACAGAGAAATTTTACAATTTTAGCCCTTAATAAAACAAATAAAAAAAAATTAAGGAAAAACAAACAAGAGTCACTATAATTTTGATAAATGTATAAAAATATATACAAAACTAATAAAAATTCCCTAAGGTTCATATGAACTCTAGCGTTTGATATTACGGATTGGAGAAAGAATTTCACTTCTTTTTTTTGTCTAGAGTTTGGTTTTTCTATAGTAAGGTTGATGTGAACTTTCACAATATGAGTTTGGGGTTTCGAATTTCAATTGTTTTTATTCAAAACTTTGAGTTTGCTTTTTTGAATTTTAAGGTTTATTTGAACTCTAGCATATGATATTACATATTGAAGTTAGAATTTAGAATTATTTCCATTTTGAGTTTGGTTTTTTTATGATAAGCTTGATGTGAACTCTCACAATATGTAGGGTTTTGAAATTCAATTTATATTTTTCAATATTTCGAGGTTTGAGTTTGGAAATATAAGGTTTATAGGAACTCTAGCATTTGATATTATTGGTTAGACAAATTTTTTTGAGTTTTCTCTGTTTTGAGTTTGGTTTTTTATGATAAGGTTGATGTGAAATCTCACAATATGAGATTTATGGTTTCGAAGTTAAATTTTTTTGTTCTTTCCAAAATTTCTGTTTTGAATTTGGAATTATGAGGTTTATATGAATTTTGATGTTTGATATTGTAGAATGGAGAATGAAGTTCGAAACCCCAATCTCATATTTAAAGAAAATAATAATTTTACTTCGAAACACTAATCATATTGTCAGAGTTCATATCAACTTTACAATTGAAAAACCAAACACATGATGGAAAAAATTCAAAATTTTTTCTCCAAACCGTAAATATCAAATAGTAGAGTTCATATGAACCTTATAACTCTAAAATCCAAATTCGAAAGTTTGAAAATAAAAAATTGAACTTCGAAACCCCAATCCTATATTGTGAAAGTTCATAATCAACCATACCATAGAAAAACCAAACTCAAAACTAAGAACATTTTAAATTCTTTCTCCAACCCGTAATATCAAACGCTAGAGTTCATATGAACCTTATAACTCCAAAATCCAAACTCAAAAAAAAAAAAAAATGAACTTCGAAACCCCAATCTTATATTGTGATAGTTCACATAAACTTTACCATAGAAAAACTAAACTCAAAAGGGAGAAATTTATAATTCTTTTTGCAATATGTAGTATCAAACACTAGATTTCAATAAACCATATAATTTCAAGATCCAAACCGAAATTTTGAAAGAAGAAAAAAAAAGCTTCGAAACCCCAATCTTATATTGTGAGAGTTCACATCAACCTTACCATAGAAAAATCAAACTCAAAATGGCGAAATTCAAAATTCTTTCTCCAACCCATGATATCAAACACTAGAATTCCTATGAACCTTATAAATCCAAAATCAAGCTTCGAGATTTTGAAAAAAAATAAAATTGAACTTCGAAACCCTAATCTCATATTGTGAGAGTTCACATCAACCTTATCGTAAAATATTCAAAATTCTTTCTCTAATTCCTAATATCAAATGCTAAAGTTCATAGAATCAAACCTTGAAATTTTGAAAAAAAAAAATTTGAAATTTGAAATCCAAAATCTCATATTGTGAGAGTTCACATCAACATTACCATAGAAAAATCAAACTCAAAATAGAAAAAATTCAAAATTTTTTCTCCAATTCGTAATATCAAGCACTAGAGTTCATATGAACTTTATAATTCCAAAATTCAAACTCGAAATTTTGAAGAAAAAATATTGAATTTCGAAACCATAATATCATATTGTGAGAGTTTGCATCACCTTAATATAGAAAAACCAAACTACAATGGAAAAAATTCAAAATGTATTCTTTATTCCACCATATTAAACGCTAGAATTCATATAAAACTCATAATTCTAAGATCCAAACTCGAAATTTTGAAGGAGAAAAAAAAAACTTAGAAATCCTAATCTTATTTTGTTTGTATAGTACATCAACCTTACTATGGTAAAACTACACTAAAAATGATTAAAAGTCACAATTCATTCTTCAATCTGAAATATCAAATGCTAAAGTTCATATAAACCGTATAATCCAAAATCCAAACTTGAAATTTCGATGAAAAAAGTTTTTACTTGGAAACTCCAATATCATATTATATAATTATAAATTAATCCAGTTTTGAGGTATAACATATAAGTTAGTCTATTTACTGATTTACTAGATTCCATTTAAGTATTTTACTTTTTTTTACTTAATTGCGTTTTTTAGTTTTCTAATACCCGTTATATCCTTTTAACAAACTACTTTCCTACTGCACCTATTTGTGGGAGTCTGTTTATCAGATGTGGATGAGAAATTTTCAAAATTTTTAATATATTTAATTTTTAATATTTATTTTGATAAAATAATTTTTCCAAATAAAGTTCTTATGGATTTCTTTTAAAAATTAACTATAAATTAACGAGTCATTTTAATCGTCCGAACTTCTTGGATACTATCTGATACTTTTGCAGGATTATAGTCATATATGTATTTTATCTATCTTAATATTTTTTTGTTTTATTCCTTTTGATTATAGTCATACATATAAAAATAAAGATTTAGTAGGTAAATTTGATTTGTTTGATTGCGTTCACAAGTGAAATTTAGTCTTCTTATTTATGTTTTCATCCACTTTCGGTGTTTTTCTTTGAGTTCTTTTTCGTTTACTAATCCTTTCATTCTATGAATGTTAATTTACCTAATTTATCTATCGCTGAATAATAGGTATAGTATTCAAATGTCCATATGCAAGAATATAGGTTTTAATATACCTACGGAAATTGTTAACGTAAATTCTATATAAGTATATTATTAAGATGAAATATAGGTTAAATAAGCTATCTTATTATGCGGCAATATAGGTTAATAAATTTCCATTCATAATATGGAATCCATTCATAATACAATTGATGGAGGCAACTGAAAAAACTTATTGTTTGACTTGTCAAAATCTACAATTTTCCAATTTCCACAAATGTTTGGTGTTTGAATAAGGAATGATATCGATGGTAATATATGGTAGTATTGGGCAATATAGGTTAAATTTTCTTTTTTAATATTCAAAATTTCACCTACTGCAATATAATTTTTCTATATATTGGCAATATATATATATATATATATATATATATATATATATATATATATATAATTTTTCTATATATGAATGTACCTGCGACATATAATAATAATTAATTTACCTACTATACCTTTATTTATACATGTATGACTATAATCAGAAGAAATAAATCAAAAAATTTAAAAGATTAATAAAATATTTGTATGACTATAATCTTGCAAAACTATCAGACAATATCCAAGAAATTAAGACAATTAAAATAACTCTTAAAAAGAAAATATAAAATATTTAAATTTTGAAAATCTCTCATCCACATATGATAAATAGACTCCCAAAAAATAGGTGTAATAGGTAAGTAGTCGATTAAAAGGGTATAAAGGGTATTAAGAAAATAAAAGAAGCAATTAAGTTAAAAAAAAATGATAAAATGTTTAAATGGAATCTGATAAACCAGTAAATTGACTAACTTATAAGTTAATTATTAAAAATGAATTAATATATAATTAAATCTATTTTATCAGAGAATTTTTTCACTTCGTAATTTTTAGTAATTCCTCATCTAATCCTACATGAAACTTACTATAAAAAAGTGCATGGGAATTTCAAAATTCTGAATTTTGGCTAAATCACATGTTTTTTTCCCTCATCCAAACACACCATAACCTAATAATGCATCTTTAAAGTTGCAGGGTCTGTAGCTGAACTGTCTGGTGGCCGTTTTACTAATTTAATGCATCTAATCTCTCAGATACCCAAATATACCAGAGGAAATTCTTCTGTGAAAATTATTAATATAAAAGAATGTGATATTTACATAGATACATATATACATTTGCGTACACACTTCCCTTCTGGAATGAAATTGCATGACTCAGCTTGCTAGAACTTACATCTGTGTTGACCCAAGAAGATGCAGAACCCAATGCATCTAATTTCTCAAAAGAGAAGGAAAGGGAAATGCAAAAACCAGCTAACCCTAAAAACTTTAAACTGATCTTGCATAAACAATCTCAATTCTGAGAAACTGCAACTAGATTTCAGTCAATGCTTTAGAGGGCACCATTTAGATATGTACTCACTGTAAATTTACTATATCCCAAGATCAAACGATGGAGAACTGAGTAGGTCAGGATTTTGAGATTGCACCTTAGGAATCTCCTGCGGCTTCTGCCTTGGCGGTTCCGATTTCTGTTTAAGAAGCAATGTAGCTTGCGCTTCCACTGCATCGAGATCAAGGCCCTCAAAGAATTGATCATCACCAAGCATGTCCCCATTTGCATCACTGTCCTGCAAGTCTCTTCCTGTAGCATCTGAATGGAGTAAGAACTCTCGTTCCAAGTTGACTGCATGAACAGGTCTTGAAGGATGAGAACTTAATTTTCGTTTTCGGCTTTCAATATCTCTTTCATATCCTGGGGAAACAGAAACACCAGTTGTACATGGAGCGGCTTCAGCATTCCAGTTCATTTGGAAGGAGTTTGAATCCATCCTGTTTGACTCTTCCATAATGCAATCACTTTGAGGTGTTTGGAGAGAGAAAGATGTTTTTCTGCAGGAACTTCCAGTTTCAGTTATCCTCGTTGGCACCACAGAATCAGGTGAATTTGTACCAGAACTACTTGGCTGCCGCTCCATGGGTGATTGGGTAAGCAATGAACGCCTGTTGCAAGACGATATAAGAATTTTTTGAAGAGTTTAAGAATTAGAGATAATAAGAAACAAAAAAGTAAAAAAGAAGCAAACATAGAATGCGGTATGGTATTATATGGGGATAGAAACTTTAACTGTCGATTCAGTAAGAATAGAAATTCAGCTAAATAATCACAAATCCAAGTGACCTATTTATAAAGAGTAGTTTCAAGAAAAGACAACTCCCCCACCCCTTCTAAGTTCTAAGGGAAGATTAATCTCAGAGAGAGGAGAAAGGTCCCTTGCAGTGGAATCTCAATCTGGTCTTACCCATCCAAATGCCCCTCAACTTTTTAAAAATTCTTAAAGTGGATACACATCAAATTTGAAATCTTTTACTAGGATCTTAGCATCAACCATTCAAAATCATTGACATACTGAGGAGAGCAATAACCGTCTGTTGCTGTACAACTGAATCTTACATCAGCGGCTCAGCCACAGTATGCTTAGTATCAATTTTAATTTCGATAATTAAAGGCAGAAATGGAACCTATATTATATGGTAATAAATATAACATCATTACAAAAATCTAATCCTGGTTCGTTATACCAGATATATCGAATTACAATGGACCAAGTGTAATAAATTGTAAATGATTTTTATTCCTGTAAATTTATGCCTAATTTCTTACAAATTGAATGCTACATTCCAATATCTTATAATGATTAAAAAAAAATGCAACTCTTTGGACCAGTATCAGCTTTTCCTTTAAAATATCACTTGATCACATAATAATGTTTTGAGTGAAACAAAGCAAAAGTTGGATACATCTTATACTACTAGTTGAGTTTTCCAAGATGGTAGAGTATTCAATAATACAGACTTTGAAAACTACTTTTGGTAAGTACTTGTGTTCTTGAGTAGTGTTCCTACATGATGCAAATAGTTCAGTGAAACCAGTAACGGGTTTGAAGGATTAACACCCTCCCTGATTAAATGTCTGTGGGTGGGTGTGTGTGTGTGTGGGTGAGAGAGAGAGATAAAAAACCTGTATACTGCAATCATGTCAATTCCACCGGTTGCGGACTGAGTACTTGCAGCTGTAGGATTTATCCTGTCGTCTATGAAACTATCATTCGAATAGTTTTCTGGGCCATCTTCTTCATCATCAGATATATCTGCTTCTGAAGATACCCTGAGTCATTTAAGTGGATTAACAGAATCTCAAATATTACAGGTAAATAAAAGTTTTCATTTAATATGATATTATTCATAAAACAAAATAATTAAATGAATCAATCAATCAATGGACAGAAAAGATTCTTTTATGCTTTAGGATGGAAAGGCAACTATAGCATGAAACATGTGCTTACTCAGCTTCTTCCTCGATAAAAGCCCTTACAACATCAACCGACTTCTTTTTACCTATGTAACAACAATGTATTCGCAAATAGGTCAAAGAAAAAGAAAAAAATTTGGCAGCTGAACAAGTGGCAGTCCTATAAAGCATTGAAGTGATTATTGGACTTTCCGTGAGTAAGAATCAGAACTCCAAGAATAGAAAATAAATAAATAGAAAACAGTTAGAAAATACTGGAAAAGAAAAATATATAGCCTAGATGCATCTTGATTAACATTCATGGTACCTCTGTCATGGTTAGAATGGAGTAGACCAGTTCTAGATAAAGATCTTGAAGTGTTTGCTGTAAACCCCAACTTACTTGTCTTGCTTTCCCGATTCCCACTTTTCCAGTGATCCCCAACTTTGCGCAACCTTCTGAACTTGCGTGTCTGTTTTACACTTTCCGACTTGTCTCCAGAACTTAAATGCCAATCTTCGCCACAGCTATTGTTTGTAAGGTCTGCTAAAACAGTTTGGGCTCTGCCAGTAATTGGTGATGTGGAGGTACAGCCTCTTATACTGGCACTATTACTCTTATTATGAAAGGGAGTTTGAACTTCATTACCAATAGGAGAAATAGAGACATTTTTTCCACAGACATTGCTTCCTACCTTTTCAATTTTTCCTGGACTTGAAGACTTCAATAGTTGTTCATTATGTAACTGAGCAGGTGAAACAGGGTCAGGAACCATATCCTCATTTGTGTTGTTTAAGAATCCTGCATAATTCACATTTTGTCACAATCAATCTTACACTAGAGGACAATAGCAATCCCAAGGAAATATATCACAATTTAAATTAAAAGGAAATCTTACTAATTGCATTACTAACCACTATGATTGATAGGAGACTCTGGAACAACTCCACTTTTGATTAAATTAGTAAGCCGTGGACTGAGCTCACCATCTCTGAATTCTTTATTGCCTTCATCAGCAGGCAACAATGATGCCTTGCTTTCCAGAACATCAGGTGTCTCACAAACACTATCTCCTTCCTTAGACAAATTTCCTTTCAAAATTGGAGTTTGAGTACTTCTTTCAACCTTATTGAATGTTTTCTCCATCTGGGTTTCAGAGTCACGCAACCTAGTTCTAAGTGAACTCTCATTCTTTATGCATCTTATCTGAGTTGTTTTAAGATCACCACTGGCACCAGCTCGACTTTGTAGGTCTATGTGGTGTTCATCTGAAAACCCTTCGTGGAAAGAATTTTGCTTCAAGAAATCCAAGTTCAAGTGGTTTGCACTTGAAAACTTGGAACGTGATAAATCTTTCCAAGGAAACAACGGGACAGACATGATTAGGACGTTTCCAGAAGCATCAACATTTACAACATCTGAACCAAAGAGGTAAGAGTGCTCAGAAGGATTTTCAACAGGGAAATTTAGTTTGCTATGCTTCCCCTTGGTTTTCAATGTACCAGTAGGTGAAACTTCAGAAACCAGTACTTCTCTTTCTGACTTTTCCTTTAAAGAATCATCAAGATTTAGAAAACCTGCAGCAAAATTTTTACGATTAAAGTAGCATATTAAGAAAATAAGTACGCAGAACCAGCATTGTCTCCACACCTCCAAATACAAAAAAAAGAAGGAAGGAAATGATAGACAACGCTTAGTTTTTATAAAATTAGATTATTTAAGCCTTAGTATTTTATGTTCACAAGACAGATAAGGGAATAGCAAGGAAAGATCGTACAACTAATTGAACTTTGAACAAGTTTGAACATGTTCGTCTGGGATTAAAAAAAAAACCCACATTGAACTTTATTTCCCATTAGAATGGGCAGGTACCTATTCTGTAGTACCCCCTGGCACAAAACAAAATAAAATTTCTTTTGGTGAAGAAATGGAATTCCTTTTTTGGGCTGAATTAGAGACGAGAGGTCCATCATGACTTGAGATTAGGAACATGAGCACATGCATGCTTGCACTTACTAATTTACCGTACAAAAGTGTGGTGGAAAGTGGACATTTTGATGGTTTCGGTTCCTTTCTGGAGTTAAATAACTCCAAGAAAAGACAACCAACCTCATAGTAGCAGTACTAATTTTATTATTGGAAGATGAAGAAAATCACAGAGAATAGTGTCATTTCATTCATCAATCGAGAAAATATCAGGAAAAGAAGAATAAATTTCAGAATAAAGTTGCACAGGCATGCACATAATACAGGGCCAAAAAGTGTGAAAAGAATTAGGATATACAAAGATTTAGAATAAGAGGACGCAAAAGAATTTAATGAAAGTATTTAGTATTAAATATTTGGTAGATTTGAAGATGAAATATTAAAATTACAAATAAAAATAGAATATAAACACATAGGGAACAATTGAGTTGGTGCTCTTGCACTAAATGACCTTCTAAACTATGGTAAAAGAACTATTAGTAATAAAACAAAATTTTACTGATTTAGTGCCAGTAACCAAATTTTAGAAGTTAGCAAGGGATTTAGAGGAGAAGAGGAATTATGGTTTAAGATAAGAGAAAAAAAAAGGAAGATAAGAGAAAAAAAAAATTTACAGTTACAAGAAAGGGAAAACATAGAGACCGAAGAGAATAGAAGAAGAAGCAGAGGATCAGAATCACAAATATAGAAGGGGAGAGATTGAGGTCTAGAAGATAGAGAGGCAAGAGATAATATATATGAAAGCAGTCTTAATCCTACTAGAAACAAGAAAGTAATAAGAAAAGGAAACTAACAAATAGCATAGGAAACTAAATTAAAATTCCCAAAGATACTATTCTGCATCAATTACTTATCTTAAATGAAATTTAAAAGAAAGAAGAAGAACAATAAACTACAAAACTCAAACTCAATTAGCATGCAATCGCAGATAAGTTTGAGGAAGTACTTGAAAGCAAGAGTCAATAAGTTATTGGACCACAGATCTCAAATTAACATGATGAAACTAATTTTAATATATAAAAAAAAATCGTTTGGTAAGTGAATATTTGAAATAATCAGAGCAGTCCTTGAAAAAACAGAAGAATTTTGGAATCACAATATTTTTTCTCACAAAAGCCTTTTTGAGCTACCTTCTCTGTTGCCGTCATGTTGTTCAGCAGTGTCAATTTCCAAGCACTTATCTAGACAGATTTCATCCTGAAAGCAATAAAGTAATATGTAAGCATAATACAATAAAACAAAGGCAACACTCAACCACATAGATTGAATCAAACCTCAACAAGGGAAATATTGCTGTCACTAGAAAAGGTTAGCCCTTGCAGACATTGCATTGTATCAATTAGCATTGTTGTCCGACACGAATGCATTACTTTATATACTCTTGACGGATATGTTTGAAAGTGAGGAAAGGCAATAAGAGATGGTTTCCACAAAACTTCTTGAGGGTGGAAATACTTGGCGATCAACTTGGTCTCGTCAACAGTTAATTTGTCTGTGATAATAGGTGTCTGAATACTTTTATCATCTATCACTTTCTTTCCACGATGAATGAATTGTTCAATTGAAAACTCAACAAATTGGACCTCAGGTTTGAAAATATGTGGAATCTATAACAAAAGAATGACAGAATCAATAAAATAAAATGGAAGACTGCAGTATGAAAAATTATAATGATGCAGCCCTTCATAAAAAATCTCACCATTCTTGGACTAGAATGGAAATTGAAGCTATTTATCCCCCCATTTCGCATGAGTTTCTTCATGTTCACACTGTTTCCTTTCTTTCGATTGTAGCCCTTCAACTCTGACCCTTCGCAGGCTAAAACTAGTAAGAGTTGTTAAGGATTTCCGGTTGATTGCAATATGCAATACAGGGTATGAAAGAAATGGTAATGAAAATATGAGAGAATAAATAAAGATATTGGAAATTGGTAAAAGTGGAGGAAAAGAAAAAAGTTCACTGCATTTTCATACTGATCGTGTCAACAGCCAACTACATAAAATGCATTAATCATATGAGAAAAGGATATCAACTCGGCCATCATGCTTCCTTCCAGTTCTCCCCATGCGTTGAATCATTCTCAAAGGTGATACATTAGCATCAAAGCATATAACCAGATCAACTTCCATGATATCCAGGCCTTCTTCGCCAATTGACGTGGCAACAATGACATTGTATCCACCAGTGCGAAATTTCTGTGGGAGATCTAAGTAAGCCAATGCACTGTGCTGTGAAAACAAATGAAAACAACATAGTTACCTCCAAAACAGCTTGCTGAACTTTCTGTGACTGGCCTTTTAGTGTTTTCCCTGTAAGAAATTAATAGTCAATATATCTAACACAAATCATCTGATTTAATGGTTAGGCAAACACTAAACTCTAAAAATCTTAAGCTATTAGGAATGGGCCAACTATATAAATCAAACTAACACCCTCCCTCACTTGCAACAGCATGTCCTGCATGTGGAGAGGCACACAAATAACGTTTGGGAGAAACATATAGGTGCAGCCCTATCATGCACCATGTAAATCACTAAGTGATCTCGAGGGATAGGAGGTTTCAAACTCAGGAGATCCATAAACCAGAGCTCGAATACCATGTTTGAACCAGGAGACCCTAAATACTTGAGCTACTAGGGAATAGGCCAACGATGTATATAAATTCAACAATAATTATTGGCTACCATAACGCTATGGATTTAAAGAAAGAACTAAAGTTAACCGACACATACATGCATTCTAGGCTGCGGTATGCTATAATTTTAAGAACTACAAAAGTGTTATAATCCATGTCACTAAAAATCTCTTACAATTCTCACCCAAAAAAAAAAAGATCTCTTTTAATAACTAACCATTCATGCAAAAATGAAGATATAGGAGACCATTGAGTTCAGTACATTAAACCACCAAAGTTTCTTTTTCTTCAATTAGTTTAAAACATCACTAAATTCACATCCCAAGTAAAAAAAAATTGCCATCTTATACTAAATTTCATTCATACCAAAAAGGAAATGGTAGTTTGATTTGAACCCAACAATTTGTTCTCTAGACCCAACATACCCACTACACCCACCTTGCATTTTAACGAAATCTGAACCTAAAATTTGGAAAATCTTGGAACGTCAAAGGTGGGAGAACAACTAAAAGAGAAGTTGAAAGTTCTTAGCCCCAAAGTTGTGAAGAAAAAAAAAGATGATTCATATCTACTCCTATTCAAGAAAGATTAATCAAACCAATTCACTAGCTTTTCTGCAACTTCATCCATCCATTATCCATATGAAGCACAACTCAGATATTCTCCCATTGATTTTAGTTAAGAAATTGTTCATGATTGATTTCTTTAGGATATGCTTGGATGAGGAACTTCAAAATAGCAAGGAATCTAGAGTATATTACTAAATATGTACTAAAAACAGTTAGATAGAGTGATTGTAAGTAACTAGTTGAGTAACTAGCAAGAGAGCACATGCATCACATGAGCATAACAAAACCACTAAACAAGGGATTTCCAAAGTAACACCTATCAAGGTGTTACAAATCCCACGAAATGCATTGCATCTAATCATTTGAAATCCCTTGTTATTCTGAAGTTCCTCATCCAAACATAGCTTTAGTGCATTGATATCTAAGCTGGTTAGGCTGAGATTTTGATTACGAGTAGCCCTAGGATGAAGAAGGCTTTCCATAATTCTTAGACCTCTGCTTTCTTTTTTCTATTTTTTAAGGGGGTTATTTTTTCAGTATATTTGAAAGTTAATTTAAATTATTCACAATTAATCATTTCACAAAAAAAAAAAAAAAACTGTTGTTGGATCAAAGGTGGAGAAACCCAGCTTGTTCATGCTGAGGAAGCGGAGGTGGTTGCAAGGGAGGAGGTAATTAGGGTTGTAGGTATAAGTTGGCTCTAGTGAAAAGATTTTAGTTTTTTCCTTTATTTGAAAGGTAACTTCATATTGGGGTAAAATATACAATACACATTTAAAATCAGTGTTGACTCTAGAGAACAAATTGTTGGGTTCAAATAAATTACCCAAAATAAATAAATTTCATTATAGATTATATTTAATGAGGAAAAGAACAAGGTAAAGAATGGAACTTCAAACCTGAACTTTGACCAATAAACTCGGTAGCTCTAACTAAATTGCCAATGTTTGCTAATGCATCCATTACATCCCTGCATGTTTAATTAATTATACCCAGGAAGATTTTCACATTTATATATAAATTGCAAGGAAAAACAAGAGAATACAATTAAACATCATAAATGAACTACACACAGAGAAGTTGCTGCACCTGACACTTCCCCTAAAATTTGAGAAAATGATAACCCTTGATTTTTGTGGATCATTTGTTTCTGCAGTCAGAAATATAATCGTCAACCACCGACTTACACTCTGAATCATACAATTAAGATACGCTAACACTATAAAGCATTGTTTAAAAATTTCTGTCAATAATCAGCACCAAATATAGTTCACAAACTGAAAAAGAAATCATTCTGAGGACAACAAATACAACTAATGGTATGAATAGTAATCAACATGAGAACTCATCTTCCAATCTAAAATATCCATTCAAAAATCCAATTCCAGAGTTAAGGTGCCATAAGCTCTATATTATGATAGGTAGTCCAAATCAAGCAAGGAAATAAGTCAACAGGGAAATTTCTAATAGTAATAGAAAAATAAACCCATAAAGTAATAGAAATCCCAATTAAAATTAACCATGTTGTAGTTTAAGAAAAAAATCCAAAAATTAAAATAATATATAAAACATATCTCTGATGAAGTTTTCTGGTTTCTATTGTTCCCTCAATTTTTAGCTAGCTGGAGGGGAATCAACATGTGATACGCAAATTGCAGAAGTTCTCAAAAGCTTTCATCAAATGTGATCCAGTATATCTTACTCTCTTAACAACCTCTATATAATCTACATCATTTTTACTTGTCTATAGATCAGAAATTGGCGGGCTAGTATTGCTATATAATATTTTGTATATATTAGAATAAGAACTCAATCCTGTAACCCCTAGCCCTAAGATCCCTTTCGCTGACAGGAAATCTGGGTGGGAGTTACAGGCCTTTTATTTTTTTCAAATTACCATTTGATGATGACAGATACAATATAAAAAATGAGACAAACAGAAACTTCTTGCATTTGATAACCAGGACATATAAAAATAGTACACCAATTATTTGATGGCAAACAAAATAACATTAAGATAACAGGCCACATACTGAAATGATCAAGCAGTACTTCTAACATTTTAGACAACTTGGGACTCGGAGCACCATGAGACAAACTTTGCTGCATAATAACCTTTGCTCTACACATATGTTCATTTCTAACCATATACCTTGCAAAAGACCTGAAAAATGACATCAAACAAGTTAACAGTGTTCAGATTTTCTGTAAAAAGTTTAACGGCTTAAACTCCAAGTCTTCAACATTTTAGATAAAAAATATTAACCACGGTACTAGTTATGCTTAAACATGAAATTCTGCTATTCAACTCAAATTCTAAACAGTGAATTTCATTTTTTATGAAGTTACACCAAATCATGATGGATAATGAAGGGTGTGCCTTCCCAAAAAATTAAAATATCTTAAGACTTCATAAAAATATATGCCACAAATTTCAGAAAGGCAGATTTGTTTGGACCTGTCAGATACCAAATTAGATTATTTAGTGATTCTTGTTGAAAGCAATAGCTTGTGGCAATTCATTGTCAAGCTGCATTACTAACACTTCAATAGGAAAGTGCCTAAATAGATCGACAAATTCCTAACCAGATAGAAAATCAAATGCATGATGGTTCCACATATAATAACAGGCATAGTTATTAGGATCTATGTATGAGCTAAACAAGACAAGGAGAAGATGTAGAGTGCACAAACAACACACCCTTGTTTTAATTTTTCGTCAAGCATTTCATATGCTGGCCTTATTCCATGGCTTGAAATTAGCTTACGAATGTGGTAAAGCGTGAGGAGTGCTCCAAAAGACCCTTCAATGTCTCCAGACTTAATTTGGGGCACGTCTGGAGGTGCCTGCCGAAATTTCTCCCTTGAATTAAGTAATTCACATGGGCTCAACTGTAAGAACAAAAATGAAAAAGGAGTGAAATTATGTAGACCCAAAACAATGTGTTTGTTTCATAAAGAATTAACCAGGAACAAAAGAAGATAACAGGATAACGCAGTAAATCCCATGCATTACTGACTAAAAATGGTAATTTCTGGAGAGGGTTTTTTGTTCCTTCAAATAATAAGGACATCCGAGGCACAGATTCTGTATAAAGCAGAGAATATTTTCCAAAATCTAAGTACATATATATCAAGATTTCTGCAGAAAGCAGCAAACTATGACTGGGCTCTGAATAAAGTCTTCATACACATATTAACTATCTGTCAAGAGAAAAATTCTGTAAAAGGCTAACAGTATAACTTTCTTACATAATCCATAAAAGGATGCATTTTAGTCACTTCACAGTCACTCATTACTAGAAAACCTAACAACCACCCCATTTGTTACAATGTCTGCTAGCATGGCCCACAACAGAATATAAATGCAAAGAAATAATCCCATCTAGCACAGTTTTCCTAGTGAACTTAGAAGAATTTAAAATTATATTGAACCATACAGTCTGAACATCTCTATTTGGGAGAACTCCAATTGCACAAAGCCTGGTTGCAAATGGACGCATTACTTCCAAGAGCATATTGTCTATCTCGACAGCAGCTTGACCCAATGCGACCTGGAAAAATTGCAACAAAAGTTTGTTCCTCTTTACAAAAATTAGTCCAGTAAACAAGAGATTACACTACATACCTGAATCAACTCTACCTCCCTGTTGTGAACATATGGTTTAACATCAGGGTTGTCTTCATTGCGGTATTCAAGTGTTGATATATATAAGTTATCGATTACTTGCTGGACAGTCTGCTGCTTTGCTGTACGATTGCATGTAACTAAGGATCTAATTTTTCATAAGAAATTTAGTAGAAACCCAGGTAGAAACTTACATCCCGGTGTTGCACTCAAAGCTAAAATTCTCAGTTCCACTTGTGCAGCCATTAACTGAAAAAGAAAATTACAATATCATGAGTATTTAAAAAGTCAACTGTGTCGAAAAATACTGCACAAAACCAACGCTTCTCAAGGTAGCCATACAAGAATGTTAATTAATAACAATAATAATATAAATAGCAAACATCAAAACTGAACAGGTACATGTGGAAAGAATGACCAGGCATAATTTATATAGATCAGAAAGAAATGGAACAAAACCTCACGGACTGCAACACTGTAAGAATAGTTTCCTATTGCTCGGTGGGCTTCATCAATCACCAAACATACCAAGTGCTCGACTGAGCATGTGCCTGCAACGAATTACTTCTGAGAAAATTCAATGGTAACGGATCACTCTTGAGAGAAAAAAGAAATCTATATACATAAAAACTGGTGTTGGACACTTGGAAAATACTAATTTTCTATTGGAAAATACTAATTTTCTAATGGAAAATATATTGAATATTGAATAACAACACTTCAATTTCAAATCCGTCAGTTTATACTTATAAGTGTAGAGGCAGCTCTTAATTCAGAAACTATCTTTACAAGCACAGGTTAGCGATCATTCAAGAGAAAAAAGAATACAGTGGCATCAAGCTATACAGAGTTTGATGTATTTACTAATATGATTCCCTCTTTTTATTTATTTTGTTATTATATATGAAACAGTGAACAAAAAGTCCACCCTCTAAAAAAAAGAAGAAAAAAAGGGAAAAAAAGAATCCATCCTACAACCACATATAACCAAAGAAAATAAATGTCAGAAAAATAGTCAAACAGCAGCTCCTTTATGAGGAGTACTAGCTTCAAACTTACAGAAGATTAACCTTTAAGTGAGCCTGTGCAGAGTGTGTGAAGCACTTCTTTAAGCTAAAACTTTCTGAATTACTTAGGGTCCCCTTGTTAGGTAGGAATTTGGATTTGGATTTGATTACAAAGCTAAATTTGCAACAAAAATTAGAAAAAAATAGATTGAATGTATTTGAAATAACTAGATGTAGTGTTTGTGAACGGGATTTGAAATAATTGTATGCACAAAGTAATTTGAATTCCATTTTCTTTCTTCTTTTTCTTCTTATTCAAATCCTAACATATATGAAATATAATAGCCTACACAGTCCATTTAGCTTTGCTATCAAATCCACATCCAAATACCTACCTAAACAACCGGACCTCAGGAGGAACACATCTGCAAAAGTGGCTGTTTTTAACAATACTGACCCTACACCACTACATTTATATATCAATTCCTCTAATTCAGTTCCTTACTTCTCAATTTGCATATATATATATATATATATGTGTGTGTGTGTGTGTGTGTGTGTGTGTGAGTGTGTCAAAATCCACCCTTTTCATTTAGAAAATCCTAGTGAATAGTTTATAGAATTAATCACCAGACTGAATGTCCTTCTCCAGCACTTGTGGAGTAACAAAAAAAACTCGCTTAGTTTTCCACAAGCACGCTCTATTTGTAGGACTTATCTGACCTGTCATATCAATTGTCCATTCCTGCAATAAGTTTGATCAGAATCTACCCCGTAATGTGTTAATGAATAAAGTTGTCCAGCAAACACCAAATATTGAACAAACCACTGCTTGTTAGTAAAAGAAACCACTGCTTATAAGTAAAAGAGGTTCTTACTTGTGGTATTCCTACTATATTATGACATGCTTTTATTTGTTGCACAACAAGTGGTCGAGAAGGAGCCGCAAAGACTATCTTTCCTGTTATGGAAAGAACAATGTCAATGTTGCCCACGATGCAGGAAACTAGAATACACGAAGCTTCATGAATCAATCAGCAACCAGTATGCAAATTAAATATCCGAAGGAAAACAAACAGAAAACACATATCTGAGGATGCTTGGAAAACCTGAATGTCACAATGATCAGTGTCCATGCTCTCTTAAGATTATAAAGATCTATGTAAATCATGCAATACATGTGAAATGGAACAGAAGGGTAGGATTACTATGTTTGGTAATTCAGTTGGGCTTTGATGATTTACAATTCATCATATGACATGTTTACATACCTACAATGAAATGAGGATAAATCTGAATGATAAGAAATCATAAAATAGTAAGACATTGGAATCAGACATTACCTTAAAGTTATTAACTCTCTGAAATCAAAATAGAAATGAAGTAGTTTCCTACTAAAACACTAACAAACTTTTCATGAGCCGGAATCAAAACCAGTATAAAATCATTTATATATTTCATATACTTATTAACTAAATATTGCAAATACCAAAACAATAAATTTTAATATTGATAAGTTTACTACAATAAGTGAAAAAGAATATTAGGCCACTGGCCACCACAGTATTATGAAAATATAGGTTTTGCATCAGCTCGAGAAGATTTTCATATTGTTGGTCTCACTACAAAGAGACCTAGAAGATCTTATTGTTGGTCCCAATAAAGGTAATCAACAATTTCAGCTCTAAACTCATGCATGAAAATATTCTTCAGTTGATTATCAAACAATCCTTTGCACCAAAGAAAACAACCCCACATTTGATAAAAACTAGTTCTACAACTTACTTCGTCAAGGGAATAGGAAGATATAAGAAATAGTTCCAATTGATAGAAATTGGAAACAATAAAAACTTAATAACTCATCATCAACATGTTAGTTTTCTGCAATAATTGTTCTCCGGTTCTCCCATTAGCATAGAGAGCGATTAAATTTACCTTCCGGGAACCATCTGAAATAGTTATACATAACAACTGCGGCAATAAGGGTTTTCCCAAGTCCTGTTGGCAGTACCACCAATGTATTTGAAAATAGTGCTGTCTCGGAAATGGAAAATTGATAGTCACGCCGAGGAAAATTAACTGCATGATTAGAAATAAAACTCTGAACATAAATTTCACGTTTGCTACACTTCGATCAAAAAAGAAGAAGAAAAAAATGAGTGACGAAAACCCTGTGCACCCGTTAATATAAATCTCAACTCTCAAGGAGCAATGTATATCAATTTGAAGTAGAAAGTGAACCTGAATAAAAGTAGCCTTATGGTGGCGGTGAGACTTTGTGATTCAGTAGCTTAAATATATCAGTGGCAACATTTCAATATCTAGCATTGATAACATCACGAAATTCTAGGAAAACTATCAAAATAAAGCTTATTCCCCAAATACCATCATTACCCTTTTTTCTTCTCCAGGAAAAGAAGTTCACGAGCCGTAAACCTTCTACCTCCACACTACATTCCCCCACCCGGACTACCCCCAACCTAGAGTAGGTAGGTGCGGAAGTAAAATTAATCCTTGTTCATACATTGGCTCATCTCAATCTGCTCACAAATACTGACATCACCCTGAACTGTCCCACGCATTTTTAACCCAGCTGAATAATATAGCTCAGTAGCAAAAATTTTACTTCGATATAAATGTGAACAAAAATCAGGCATCCAGGGAACTAAGCCATCTGGTTCATTCAACTGAACTAGAACAAAGAATGAAATTCCAACTTCATTCTCCAAAACCCTCATTAAAAAAACTAAATGAAAACAAGCTTACCACTCCCTCAACCCCAAGAAGCAAACTTTCACACAGTAATTGAAAAATAATACAAAGAGAATGTGAATCTTAACCTGGGTATAACCAATTTTTAGCTGCCTCGGGGTCAATTTGAACACAGGACACTCTCCCGTCACCCTCCTTACAAAACCGGCTTTGTTCTTCCACATCTCGATTCTCCGGCTGAGGCCTGGGGAACGCCTTCCCAATAAATTTGTCGAGAGTGGTCTGCCGTGAAGTCCCAAGCTTCGGGGCAATTGAATGTTGAATTGGGGTGTTACTGGGAGGAGGGGCAAAATGGTAAGATTGGTCGGGGACTGAAGTAGAGGGCTTTAAGGCCTGGGTCTCATAAACCACGTCGATTGCTCTGGCGGCTGCTTCCCAATCAAAATCGTCGTCGTCATCGTCGTCGATGATATGGTGAGGATTGGTCGAAGTCATTGAAGAGCTGTGAATGGAAATGGGGTAGCTGGAGAGAGAGAAATTAGAGAATGTGAATGAATAAACCCTTGAAGAAACCGAGCGAGAGAGTTTGGCGGCAAACTTGAAGAATGGATCGCCTCCAACACCCCAACACAATTTGCCAAAAACAAAAAAACTCCAACACAATTTTGCCAAAAAATTAAAAACTCCAACACAAGAGTGCGCATACAATCCGTGGGTCTAGTCCAAGCCCATACAATCCGTAGTCGAATGGGCTAAACAATCAACTAGGCTTCAGCCCATCACCAATTTACCCACACGCCCTCGCTCCTTCTGCCCTGCTTCGACTTTCATTCCATTGCATTACTGGTACTTTCCACCGCAGAAACCAGTCTTTACCGGCAGCTCCCCTCCCCTAGAACGGCATTTTAGTTGGCGGCGGCGGAAGCATGAAGCTAATTCCGGTGTCTTTTAGTCGACAAAGAGTTACCCGTTCCCTCCTCTGTTCCTCAAGCTCCGTTGACATCTGCAGAAGACCAGGCAAGTGATTCTCCGACCAGGCCCTTCATCTCATTTGCATTTTTACTTGGTGACCTCTCATACTTTCTTTATTTATTTTATTAATTTTTTTTATTGGTTATGTGGATATCTGATTCCATGTGTTGCTATTTTCTGTTCTGGGTTTAGTTCATTTGGTGCTCATGAACTTAATAGATGTCATTTCATGCAAATTACAAACTTGTGGTTAGCATTTAGAGAAGAAAATTGTAGCGCAGTTGTGGTCAAGAAGTTGAGTGTTTTTCTTTTTTGGTTAAGTCCGCTCATCATTAAAGTTTAGTTTTTGCAGGAGATTGAAATAAGTGGTAAATGATAAAATTGTAGTGGTTTAGCAACTGATTTCAGTTTTCAACATAAAATTACAGAAAGAAGGTGGGTACTGGCACAGTTTTGAGCAACATTTGATGGCCAAGCTTGCCCCTATCCACCTGAAACTTCAAATAAGGCACAAGCCCGAGTCTTGGTAGCTTCATTCACCGTTTGCCACCCTTCCTCTTCGTGTCACAGCACTGACTCACACTCTTTGTCAAGAATCACAATGAAGCTTACTCTCCACCTTTGTAGTTCTCTATCAAGGCTCCAAGCTCAGGAATTTATTTTAATCTTTCAGCTTCTTTGGATTTTTAACCATTGTGCTAGAAGAGAATGAGTCTGACCCATAATTTCTCTCCCTTTTAATTTATATTTTCCAAAGAAAAGAGTCACCTTTTCTTCTCTACAATTGTGACTCAAACTGTAACAGTAGTGGGTTCTGATCACTTTGCCTGTTTATTGGCCCTAATGGTGCTTAACTTAAAGTTATCATTTTTATTATTCATGTAATTTAATCAAATAAATATATTAATACATCAATTATGTGTTTTATTTTTCTGTGTTTTAATGCATGAATAAATCTGATAATGTAAATTATGTTAGTCTAGAAAAAATTGGGATGTAGGCACTGTTGAAGCATATTGGAGTTTTTGGGTCTTGGTGTTGTGGATTGTTCTTGCAATTTTAATGATCCTCGATCAATCTTTGAGTGGATTTCATGGTTCTAGTAAGGAATTATTGGAGTTCAGGGATAAAACTCTGTCAGCCCTAATGAATAGAATCTAGAGATTGGATTCAGGCCAAGTAATAAATTTCTTGATCAAAACTGTGCCAGTACCCACCTCTTTCTTTTGGCATGGAAGTTTCCCTTTTTATTTTGTTTATGGTGAAGTTTTCACCTATTTGGTATATTTTTGTGATTCCACATAGGATTCGACTTTAAACAAGAACATTTTATGATTGCTAACTTTGGTGCATTTGGTTGATGATGACTTATAATGTAAAGTCAGTTCAGGGTGTATTTAACTCATTCGGTAGAATTTTTACAAAGAAACAAAAAAGAAATTTTAGTTTAGAGGTTCATCCCTTCATCCTTTTATTCTTCAATTCTAAGCTCTCCTCCCCCTTCTCTTGCTTCAGTTCTTCTGATTTTCTTTTTCTCCTCACTCTCACCTCACTCACTGACGCAGTCCTAGTTCAGCAGTTCCTAGAAACCTCGGTGTCTTTTTCCTTACTGTTTTTCCTTCAATTCAGAATGATCCAAAAAGTAGTTTGCCTTTAAGAATCTTTTTTTTTTTTTTTATTTCCAATTTTTCTTGCATAGTTTGGCCTCGTTTGGTACGTCGTATTGTACTGACTATTTCAATCAGATAGACTAATCAGTCCACCGGATAGACTAACTATTTAGTCGGGCGTTTGGTGTTCAACCGGATTAAAATGCCAACTATATTATACGGGCCGGATTATATTATACTAGTTGATAAGAAATATCTATATCATAGATATTAATTATGTATATTATTATTATTATTTATTATTTATTTTAATTTAATTTTAATTAATTATTGATATTATTATTATTATTAATTATTAATTTATTATTATTATTCTATTTTTATTATTATTACTATTTATTATTATTATTATTATTATTATTACACTTTTCAAGATTGCTAGTCATCCGACTATTTAATACAAACAATTTCGAGGGTATTATTTTAGCGGGTGTGGATCATATAAAGGCACTCAACCGTATTAACTTATTCAGTAGGTAATTAATACGAGTGGTACCAAACATTGGTTTCGTACTATATTATCCTATCCAGTTCTTTATACGGCGTACCAAACGTAGCCTTAATGGTTTAATCTCTAATTTCTGGTAGATTTATGAAGTGAGTGTTAAGGGTTTAATTTGCAATCTTGGAAGGTTTTTTTTTCTTGTTTAGAGACTAATTCCGACTCCTTCACTTTTTAATTTAGCTTTTCTTCAAAAATGAGCTTATTCTTGAATTTCTGTGTTCAGAGATCTTCACATGGCCACTGATTAGCTACAAGTCTTACTGATTTGCTTGCTTGTTCTATCCGTTGTTTTATCTTTTTATTTATTCTGGTAGCTTTACGACTGAATCAAAATAATCTAGTTGTTTCGAGAGATTTTTACACATTTTCCTCGTGCTTCTGGTTTTGTAATATAGTCGCTTTTTTTTTTTAAAGCAGCTGTTTTCTAGTTCTTTGGAATTTTGCTTTTTTAATGTTGTATTTCCCTTGGATATAGTTGTTATATGGGTTTTAAGTTTAGATTCTTTTTCCCCCTTTTTATTGTCCTTTTTCCAAAAGTGGACTCCTAGTTCACTATCTTTGTACTGTTTCTTTCTCAAGAAAGATGCATTTTTAAAATAAAAAATAAATAAATAGAAGATTAGTTAATTTACTTTTATGTTGCGATAAGATTGATGGTTCCTGCTGGTTTTTTACTGGTTTAGTATTAAAAACCATCCGGTTATGCTGTAGCTAATTCTGGAAATATTTTTAAATATTGTAGCTATAAGATTTTGTTAGCCAAATAGTGCTGTGTTGCTATAAATTTGTCGTTGTTGAGGGTGCAGGTTGAGAGGTTTTTGTGTTCCTTGGCAACGGAACAGTTTCTGTAATTTCTTACTAAGGTTTTGTCCAAATCAGCACTGTGGTTCAAACTTATGTTTTTTACTTTTTAAGGATCCTACTCATTGCTTACATTAGGGTCCAAAACCCGAGAGCTAAACCCTATACCCTAATCTCTGAAACAGAAACTCTTCATCATAAAGTCATAATCCATAATCTTACTAAATATTAATGAAGCCCTAATATACCTTATAAAAGATTAAAAAAGAATATTAAAACAAAAATGTTACTTGTCCACGGCCACAGGCGGACAAAAAATAAGAAAAGAGCTGGGTTTGGTGTAACATAAAGCTGTGCTTTTTGTTATTCAAAGTTACGTAACCAAAATGTATTATTTGATTCTTCTTTTCATTTACTTTTACTGATCAATTTGCTTATACTTTTAGGCACTCTTTCTCACTCGCACGCCTAAGATCACACATAAATTTTACACACATAAATTTTACACACATAAATTTTACACACACCTTACTTTCAAGTTATTGCATGATAAGTGATAACTGTTGTAGTATATACAGTGACTAGTGTCATGCTTAAGGCTTGTATACCTGTCTAACACTTTCCTTATAATTTTGCAGGAAAAATATTGTTTTCTTTGTTAATTTGGTTAATAGTCCTCCATCTAAAGAATCAAAGTTAGATCTCCTACTAGCCACTTTTCCCGATGCACATGCTGCAAATTTGGGAAAAGTCATGCCAACAGTTTTTGCCTACCATGTTAGTATATACACAGATACTTCTATAGTGCATGCCATCATCGTCTTCTCATTTCATCCAAAGGGGCCTTTCTATATACCAAATCCAACGCTTCATACCTAAAAGCTGGAAAGAAGGTACCAAACAATTTGAAAAATCATCTGCATCCTCTATTTTGGAAACAGGGTCAGCAGTTGATGACTCTATGATAGATTCTCTTCTTATTTCCATTAAGAATTATGCAAGCAAGGGACATTTATCAAAAGCATTCAAAACTTTCTCTCTTATCAAGCTTCATGCCTCTTCCACTAAGTCTTGTGACCTTATCTTACAGTCCATCTCTCCTCTTCTTTTATCTTGTGCCAACCATAAATCATTCCCTCAGGGTGAACAGCTTCATGCACATATTGTCAGATTGGGTCTTGAACAAAACCCCATATTGGTTCCCAAGCTGGTTACATTTTACTCAAGCTTTAATCTCCACGGTGATGCTCATATTATCCTTGAGAGTTCAAATATATTGCATCCTCTACCTTGGAATTTGCTCATCTCTTCATATGTTAAAAGTGAACTGTTGGATGAGGCTCTCTCTACTTATAAACTAATGGTCAACAAGGGGATTAGACTAGATAGTTTCACCTACCCATCTGTTCTCAAGGCTTGTGGTGAAAAATTAGACATAGATTTTGGGATGGAGGTGCATAAGTCCATCAATGCTAGCTTTCAGGAGTGGAATATATTTGTGCATAATTCATTGGTCTCCATGTATGGAAGATTTGGGCTTGTGGATGTTGCTCGCCAGTTGTTTGACAAAATGCCCACAAGGGATGCAATTTCTTGGAATGCAATGATCTCTAGTTATTCCTCCAAGGGCATGTGGAGGGAAGCATTTGAGCTGTTTGAAAGCATGCAGATGGAGGATATTGGAGTTAATATCTTAACTTGGAACACCATAGCTGGAGGCTGCCTGAGGACAGGTGATTTCAGGGCTGCACTTGGGTTGCTTTCTCAAATGAGAATCTGTGGTGTTCTTTTGGATTCTGTAGCAATGATTATTGGTTTGAGTGCTTGTTCCCACATTGGGGTCATTAAGTTAGGGAAGGAGATTCATGGTTCTGCTATTCGTAGTTGTTGTGATGGGTATGATAATGTTAAACATGCATTAATTACAATGTATTCCAGATGCAAAGACCTTAGGAAAGCCTTTACTTTGTTTCAATTGATAGAAGATAAGAGTATAATTACTTGGAACTCCATGCTTTCTGGTTATTCCCGTATGGATCGAGCTGAAGAAGCTTCATTCTTATTTAGGGAGATGTTGTGTTCTGGAATTGAGCCTAATTATGTCACAATTGCCAGCATCCTTCCCCTCTGTGCTCGGGTTGCAAATCTCCAACATGGGAAGGAGTTCCACTGCTACATTACAAAACGTGTAGTGTTTGATGATTATTTATTGCTGTGGAATGCTCTCGTGGACATGTATGCCAGATCAGGCAAGGTTTTAGAAGCTAAAAGAGTATTCGATTCAATGTCTAAGAGGGATGAAGTAACTTATACATCAATGATTGCAGGATATGGAGTCCAGGGTGAGGGAAAAGCTGCACTGAAGTTATTTGAAGAGATGAACATATTGGACATCAAACCAGATCATGTAACAATGGTTTCAGTTTTATCAGCTTGTAGCCATTCCCGTCTTGTAATCCAAGGCCAATTTCTATTTGAAAAGATGGTGGGTTTATATGGTATAACTCCTCGTTTAGAGCACTATGCGTGCATGGTTGATCTGTATGGGAGGGCTGGTCTATTAAATAAAGCAAAGGAGATTATCACAAGGATGCCTTACAGGCCAACTTCTGCAATGTGGGCTACTCTTCTTGGAGCTTGTCGGATCCATGGAAATATAGAAATAGGGGAATTGGCGGCCGAGAAGCTCTTAGAAATGAGACCTGAAAATTCTGGTTACTATGTGTTAATTGCTAACATGTATGCTGCTGCTGGCTGTTGGAACAAGCTAGCAAGAGTGAGGACTTTCATGAGGGATCTGGGCGTGAGGAAGGCTCCTGGATGTGCCTGGGTTGATGTGGGCGATGGATTCTCCCCGTTTTTGGTTGGGGACACAACAAATCAGCTGAGAGATGACATTTACCTTTTGCTGGATGGATTAACTGAGCTAATGAAAGATGCTGATTCTGTTGTGAATGAGGATTTTAGTACAGGTTATGATGTTTTTGAGGAGTAGAATGGAAAAAAAGGATCCGATTTTACTAAACAAAGGAACCGCTAACATATCTCATTGAATTGATTTGAATTCTATAATGCAGTCATGAAATAGGAAATTTCTATAGTATTGTATTGATCATAGGAGGACTCTTCACTGGAGGGCTTTTGTGTTTCAATAGTTACTAGAGACATGACAGACCAATTGTGCGTTATACATACTAACAATTTTCTGGTATTGTTGACATACAAGGCTTCCTCCCCTTGAGGATTCTCTGGGTCTGAACTATAGAGTTGCAGGTTATTTTGCATTCTTTTGCTGTGTTGAATGGAAATTATAGCTTCGAGAATCATAATGTAGAACCTTTAACATATGTTTTGGGATAGTTTCATATAAATATCTCCCTTCACATTTATGATAATGCATCAGTTTTATCTTGTAAAGGGTACTTGTTATAAGGATGTGTGAGTAATGTGTAACTTGTATCTTGTTCTATGAATCAGTAGTCTAACTGCAATCATAGCAGTGTTTAATGGGATTGGTATATTTGTTATGCGTACATAAAGATTCTCCTATTAACTTCTGGATTCCTTTTTGTGTAGAGTTAATGATATAGAAATCCCAAATAATTGCTTCTTCTTTTTTTCACATACAATGACACAATCAAAATGTTGACAAAAAAGCACAATCGATCCCAAAAACTTTCAAGGGGCCAAAGTTCTAACAAACAAAATGCCACTCTACACAAAATTTAAAATCCCGTGCCTCCAAACCAAAACAAACTGAGTTAGTCGCTTATGGCTTAGGACTTAACCGTTCAGTCATGAGCTCTCATATTTTTTTAACAAATTTAAGGATTTTCAAATAAAAAATTGCTCTAGCAGAGTTCCTATCTCACTCCCTATTTTAGAATTTTGATATTTTAAAGGTTCTAGATCCCTAAATTTAGCAAATAGGAGAGAAAAAGTAACAATATCTCCTTACAATTGGATGAATTTCATAAATAATAAAATAATAAATTGAGGATATTCAAATGTTTAACTGGAAACAAATAATAAAATATTTGAGATTTACCAAAACAGTGAATACTGTTGGAGTAAATTTTTTTAGAGTAATTTGCTAAAATAATTTTCTAACTATTTTAGCTATAATTTATCTTAAATTTATGGATTATGTTAGAAATGCTTCAATGGACTAAAATTCAGTGAACTTATCACTGCTTAATGTCAATGCTCAATCTTCTATATACTCTAGTTTTTCCACAATTAAATTAACTGCTTAATAGTCAATGTTCAGAACTAATATTCAATTAACTATTAATTGCACATATATATATATATATAGGCTTATTACTTCAAAATGCACCTAGAACAAGCCACTTAGTCTCAAAATACACCCGAAATTACAATTTGCCTCACTTTGCTCCCTGAACAGTTACATCGTCAAATTTGTTGCACTATTTTCATCACTTTCATCCAACTACTGTTAAAATGGCTTATGTGGCAGCTATGTGGTAAGTAAGTTAGGGGCAGTTTAGACAAATTCATCCAAGCACATTAATTCCAAAATAAATTAACACGATAATTTATCAAAAATAGCCAAATTTTAACTAATACAATCGTCCATCAAGCTACACTCATCAACCTTCATTTCATAAATACCCGCAGAAATTGATCCCAGATTCAGAATCATTACAAATTCATTTCAATTTCGAGATCAAATTAGCAAGGTATGTTTTTTTTTCCCTTTTATGAAATTAAGAGCATGTGAGAAGAAAAAAAACAATGAACTGTAGGAAAAAAGAAGAAGAAGGGAGAGAGATGATGGATGAAGCAGTTTTATATTCCATAATCAATACTTTCATCAACCCCTGTACAGTAAGCCAAACAAGAAAGTTTGCTGAAGATATTTTCATGGTGGCAAGAGAGAGTTAATAGTTTGGCTGCAACTATGGTGGTTTGATGGTGACCGCCAGAATCCCAATATTGGTGATCATTCCTTTTTCTTTCTTTTCTTTTTTTTGGTTAGGAAAGGGGCAGAAGACCCCAAAAAAACACTAAACAATAGCAATTAAGGAGAAGACCATCCAGCGAAGAAGACACATCTGGTGAGCGGAACTGCAAACCAGTGCAATCTCATCAACTTACGGCTGCCATGGATGAAAATAGCGAGGGTTTGTTATTAGAAGTCATTTCAGGGTAATTAAGTCTATTCAACTCTGATTTATGCTATTTTTGAAAATTTTATAATAAAAAAATTAATTATATATTAGTCCAATTTTAATAGTTAATATTGAAATTAGTGTATTTTATCTATTTTTTTTTAAATATTAATTTTATTTTCTGAAATTATCCTAATAATTTAATTAAGATCATATTATCTTCTTGTTTCTTCAAAAAAAATCCATATTATCTCAACTTACTTTTTTAAAGAATTTATTTTGAGGTATTTGAATTCCAATAGGATAAGATCTCCATCCAATTTATTACCAGCAAGTAGATACGGCAAATATTGCAAATTTAATTGCTGAAGAGTATGAGAGGAGGGTGAAGATGATGAATTCTTCAAGAAATAATGTGCAGCAAATTATTAAGAGTGAGTTTGTTTCTTGTGTTTCTGATTTGGCTCACACCCTCCACAACAAGATTGCCCAACAAAATTGGGAGGACTTTGTCAAGCGGGTCAAGGAGCCCAGGACCCAAATTGCCCTTCACGTCTCCAATGGCTTCTCTCAATATTATTATTCAACTTAATCATAGACATCACCACACTCCCTTCGCCGAAAACTAGGCAAATACTTACTTTACTGTTCCGGGCGAAAACTAGTTGCAATTAAAATTTTTGTTTTTAGCCACCGTCCCTCCGCCACAATCACCGCAAGAACCAAGCATTCCCTTACACTTCTTAACCCACATAGACATCACCACACTCTCTCAAACGGACCTCCAAACCCTCTCCCTCTTCTCTTCTTCTTCCTCTACTGCCTTCAACCTCTTCGTCCCCAAAATCGACTGATTTGTCTTCAACGAGAGCGCTGGCTCCTACCGCCAAACCTACTCCTAGCCCCGCCGTTCACAGTCTGATACCTCTACCGCCACCACCACCGGCCACCGTCGCCGCGTTGCCAGCCTGCATGCAACCCCACCGGACGACCATTCATTTGCTAGTTTGAGTAAAAAATCTTACAATTTTTCAATTTATTACTTTTTTTTTTCAATTTATTTCTCACAAAAGCACAGGTAGAATAAAATATTTCAGTTTCGTAGGTATATAGAGTTTCTATTCATGTTAGACTAGAACAAATTTCTTTTTTTTTAAGTACATATGCGTTTATTTATTTATATAGTATGTAAATTAAAGTATATATGTTTTTATCTATGATTATGGTAAAAAATTGATTGTATAACATGTAAATTAAAAAATATATATATGTTTTTATACCTATGACCTATGATTTTGGTAAAACATTGGAGGTAGTGAAAGAAATGATTTTGTAGGTAAATAATATATGTCTTTCTATATGGTAGGTAGTTTCTGATACGATTATTTTTCATGTTAATGTATTCATTTTAGAATTAACTATATATTAATCCAATTTTAATAGTTAACATTGAAATTAGTCCACTTATATTTCTAGTCAGCATTTTATTTATTTTAAAAAAAAATTAATTTTATTTTCCTATTACCCCAATAATTTAATTAAAGTCATATTATCTTCTTGTTCCTTCCAAAGAAATTCATATTATCTCAACTTACTTTTTTCAAGAATTTATTTTGAGTTATTTGAATTCTAATAGGATAAGGTCTCCATCGATTTTATTACCAGCAAATAAAAAACATATTATCGCACTAAATTATCAACCTTATATATTAAATAAATTTCTATAAGATGTTCATTGGTAAAATTTCTACATTGTGGATTTTGATCCTAGTAGTATGTGGCACCTACAAAAATGAGGTATTTAAGCTTGGGAAAAAAGTTTTAAGCATGGCTCATGATATGAGAAGCTCAAAATTTTGTTGTTCAGGTAGATAAAATCTTACAATTTTTTTCAATTTCGATCATTTGTTTGCTATTTTGAGTAAAAGATCTTACAATTTTTTCAGTTTATTTCTTACAAAAGCACAGATAGAATAATATATTTATGTTTCATAGGTATATAAGGTTTCCCTTTAGGTTAACAAATTTCTATTTTCTAAGTACATATGCGCTTATCTATTTATATAGTAGGTAAATTAAAGTATACATATTTTTACTTATGATTATGGTAAAAAATTGGTTATATAGCAGGTAAATTAAAATATATATATATATATATATATATATATATACATATGTTTTTATACCTATGGGCTATGATTATGGTAAAACATTGGAGATAGTGAAATAAATGATTTTGTAGGTACAGAGTATTTGTCTTTCTATATAGTAAGTAGTTTCCAATACGATTATTTTTCTTCTTAATGACAGGACCCTTTGCTTGGTTGACCTTTACCCACCTGTTAGACGAATGATAAACCAGTAGTTCACAAACTACCCCAGGTAACCTCCTCTGAAAACAACTGACGTATCACCCTCGGGTATATCGCCAACAACACGTCAATCTGGGGCACCGCCCACACCACCCACTAACCCTGATGACGAAGGTACCAGACTTTGTTGAATTGAGTCTCAACTGTCTTACCCCGAGTCGTAACTCGATATCTCGGTTCATCATGAACACTCCTAGTCGTAACTCAATATCTCAGCTCATCTTGAGCACTAGCTCACTAACCCGTCTCATCCCAAGTCGTACTAGATATTCCGACTCAACTCGAGTCGTAGTTCAATACCCCGGCTCATCCTAAGAGTATGATGGAATCTTCCATAACAAACCTCAGATCATTCATCAGGGTGAAAACCCAAAATCTATATCCGTGGTATAACATAATACATAGGAATACACATGCCACACAATCCCGGAAACCCAGTCTATCCACAGTACATCCAAAGTACCAACTCAAGGAAGCCCTAACCCCAAGGATTGACCTAGCTCCCTAAGGATTGACCTAGCTCCCTAATCCCCACCCCCACCCCCCCCCCCCCCCCCCACCCCCCCCCCCCCCCCCCCCCTCTCCCCGGAGAAAAAACCTGTTCCTTGGTCGTCCATATGGCTGGGATTACTCAAATGGGGCTCTAAACGGACTTCAACGGCCTCAAAACTACCAAAATCCAATCCAGAATGTTCCAAAACCCTAGACACGTGTCGTCGTGGGCCAGAAAATAGCCCCACGCTCCGCCACGCACGTCTATACTGTTCATAGTGGATTATTCCATCGATCTGACGGAATATTCCGTCGAATCTGATGGAATATTCTGACGGAATCGGAATGTTTCGTTCAAACTAACGGTGTTAGGGTTCCGTTAAAATATTGTTACCTTTTGACGGAATATGCTAACGCCGTCAACATATTTCGTCAAACCCTGACGGCGTCAGTTGACCCAACGGTCAACTAACTGCTGACTAGTCGCCATGTGGCTCCACATGGCACCACGTGGCTGCCAGGTGGCATGCCACGTCAGTAACCGCAGTTCGAACCAGTCATCGGAGGTCGTCGGGGTCATGACCGGACCGCCGTCGTCGTCGCCGTCTCTAGTGGCCGGAATCTGGAAATTCTCGCCGAAAATTGCCATTTCCGGCGAGCTTCGAACCTATCCTTTCTTCATCAATTTTTATACCTAAATTCATTTACTCACCTCCAGGATACCGATTATGAACTCAAAAATGGAAAAACTTACCTCCCTTGGTCGAAAATCCAACGAGAAAGCTCGGCCAAAAGTCAACCCTTCAATTCCTCATATATGGAGGTGTTCTAGCCTCGAGTTCACCATCACCAGGCTCATGGAGATGGGGGAAGACGATCCTCGGCCTCGGATTGGCTCGAAACAATCTCCATGGCTCACTCGATTTTTGGGGTTTTGGTGTGTTCATGGGGAGAGGAGAGGGAGGGGTTCGCGAAGTCTTCCCTAAGAAGTTTTGAAAAACAAGGAAAAAATATTCTTCCCAAAATATCTCCCATGTAACAATTAACAAATTACCCTTAAACCTTCTAGACCCACAACTTTCTCCTCGGGTCTCCGTTTTTCGCGTGCCGCCTGTCCACGAATTCGTGAGTTCGAGACCTACGCAACGGCCCAAGAAAAACTTCCAAAGCACTTCCAGACAAAAAAGTGACTTCCGAACCCTTCCAAAATCGAGGGTAAAATCATCATTTCCTTAATTAAAGTCTCAAATTACATTAATACCTAGTCCGGGTCGTTATAATTTTTCCCCCTTAAAGGAATTTCGCTCTCGAAATTCCCTTAACTCATGTCAAAGAACCAACATCCTACCTTCGAGTCCTGTCGCATCACTATCGACACGAACTGGGCCTCAGCTGCGATTCCCAATTGAACTTGTGCATCCTGCACATTTCTTTGTTCCCATCTTGGCAACAAACCGTATGCGAGAACAACATCTAGGAGACATCCTGAAGGCACCAGAATCCATTCAACCCAGAAATTTCCTCAAAGTAAGGCTCTGAACCCGAGAGGTCCACCTCGGGGCCTACTCCCAACATGACTGCAATTACTTCAAGTCATGACGTCACATAACCGAATATGCATCAAAGTCAGGGTCAGATAGGTACACGTGAATCCGCAAATATCGCGAAGTCTTGCAGATCCCTGTACTCCGTGTAGACAACTTCAATGCTCTGGCGGAGAAATACCCTACCACGCCAGCATCAGAGAACAACGACGATCTGGCGGAGGAAAAGCCCTACCACGCCAATCTAGGAGAAATCCCTCCACATATTCGAGCCTCTCAATATATGAGGGTTCTTGTACAATGCATAGACAACCTCAACGATGTGGTAGAGAAATACCTTGCCACGCCAACATCGGAGAAACCCCTCAAAGATCTGACGGAGAAATACCCTCCAACGCCAGTCGGAGAAACCTCAACGATCTAGCGAAGAAATACCCTCCAACGTCAGTCGGAGAAACCTCAATGATATGGCGGAGAAATACCCTCCAACGCTAGTCGGAGAAAACCTCAATGAACATGTGATGGGAAATATCCCTCATCATGTGCCGGAGAAAAACCATGACCCTTGGGGACAACAATTCGGTGAAAACCAAAATCCATGTTTTGTAAAAACACTCGGTGGGACCCACGAAAATTGTGCCTTGCACTATACTTCACAACCGTCAAATTAAGGCATTATATGTTACCCTTCACTATTCGGATAATTGCTCAAATAGATTTGCTGAAATACGTGTTATCACGACCTATCCGAGAGGTCTTATAGGCAAATGGACTCAAGCCTTATCAGAGTTCAACTTCCAATATGTACCACAAAAGGCAGTGAAAGGCCAAGCTATTGCAGATTTCTTAACAGAGTACCCTAGCCTAGATATCGAAGAAGAATTGGTTCCTCGAATAAACATGATATCCATCTTCCCATGGAAGCTATACTTTGACGGATCTAAAACTAAAGAGTCAGCAAGAGCTATACTTAGTTGATCCCGAATGAGTCCACCATCAGTTCTCATTCAAATTAGATTGGGAAAATATAACAAACAATCAGGCAGAGTACGAGGCATTATTCATTGGTTTGGAAATCTTGATTGAGATGGGGCATGCCAAGTAGAAATCTATGGGGATTCAGAGTTGGTGGTTAGCCAAATCACAGGAGCATACACATGCAGGAACCTTTGCCTAGCAAGTTACTACACGACAGTCACGACATTAGCATGAAAGTTCATTACTCCGACTATTGAGCACATCCCTCGGGAAGAAAACTTGGCGGCCAACGAGATGGCCCAAGTGGGATCTGGAGCCTTACTTCAGGAAGGACAGTCAGAGAAGTGGATCAAATTCGAGAGAAGGTCTCTACCCTCGATCATGGAAAGAGATGATGAGCTGGAAATCATGGACATTGAAGCTAAGCCCGATGATTGGAGAACACCTTTTATCAAGTACTTGAAGTATCCATCCAATGAAGACAGGAGCTTTAAAAATAAAGCATGTCATTACACCTTATGGGGACTGGACTTGGTAAGGAAAAATTACGATGGTACACTATCCCGATGTATCGGTCCTAAGGAAGCAATGGTAGTGATGAGAGAAGTACACGAAGGAGTGTGTAGAGCACATCAAACAGGGCCAAAAACCTAGTGGTCAAGCCATGGCCGTTTCGGGGTTGGGCTATAGATTTCATCGGGAATATATCCCTAGAGTCATCAAAGAAACATGGCTTCAATGTGGTAGCCACTGATTATTTCACCAAATGGGTGGAAGCAAAGGCGTTAAAACAAATCATGAGCTTTGAATTGATCATGTTCTTGAAAGAGAACATTTTGTGCCGATTTGGAGTCCCGATGTATCGGTTCTCATATGATGTGTTGAGAATTATATAGGTCTCGAACTTCGACTGAGGAGGAGTTCGGTCGATAGTGTTGTTGGGTCTGTTGTCCTGACGATTCTGGCTTTAGTGGAAGGGGTTGGTGTAATTGGGTTTTTTCCCTTCTTACCTTGGTTGTATGAGTTATGGGAGTAGTCATTTCTCTTCCCTCCGTAAGATTGCTAATTCTAGTTGGAGTGGTGTTGCTGATTGGAGCATTGGGGGTTAGGGCCGCTCGGCCGATATGTGTTGGCCGAGTCGGGGTTGTTGGGCTGGAATGTGTTAGCATGTGTAGTGTCCCCCTTATAGTTCAACAACTCCACCTTAGCAAGTATCGCAGCTTGCTTCATGATCTCATTGTAGCTGGACCAACCTTGTGTGTGTGCAGCATATCTGAAAGGGGACTCCTTGAGACCTCCCTTGAAGGCCGTGAACGCTGCCTTGTCGTCTATTTCAGCACATCGCGAGTACTCATGGCTGAACTGAGCTACTCACTTTTGTAAAGGTTCATTCTCTCCTTGTTTTAATAGGAAAATGTCTTACGCCGAGAACAACCAGTCGGTCTGAATCATGAACTGGTTGAGGAAGATTGTCTACAGTTGTTTGAAAGAATCAATGGTCTCAGACCCTAACCTGTAGAACCAGTTGATCGCTTCTTTGTCAGGGTTGAGCTGAATATGAGGCAGCGTGCCTCTTCTAAGAGGTTTTTGAAGGCCACAGCCGACTAGTAGTTGTTCAAGTGGGTGATTGGGTCTCCCTGGCCAATGTATAGTGGGATCTTCAGTTGACTTCTTGGTCATGCCTAAACAAGTTGATCCTTTCTATGAAAGTTCCACAGCTCGTTTTACCCTAAGTCGGTAGCCGTAATTTCTCCTTCTCGGCCTCGAGGCTCTTGACTTGGTCAAAGACCTGTTAGACGAGTGGGTCGACTAGAAGTGGTTTGTCTTGGCCATCTTGGTGGCCGCTGTGAGTAGACTGGTCAGCCTCATGGTGGGTGGGCGACCAACGGTGTCCCTCATGGCGATCATTACCCGTAGGCTGGTTAACCTCTCGGTGGGAAGGCGACCCATGACGTCCCTATGGCGATCGTTGTGGGGAGGCCGATCAATCCTCCTGGTGCTCAGAGCTTCCTGAGAGGAGCCAGCGCCCTCCAAGTCTAGAATAACGAAGGAGGGATCGGTGCGTTGGGGCATAAGGGCTTGGTGGCAGGGTTTGGCCGATTGGCCTGTCCATGTGTCGGTCGACCGGATGTGCCTGCCTGATTTGGAAAAGCCAACCTGGTCGGTGCAATAGGTAATTGATCCCTGTTTGACCCTCTACTAAGAGCCTCCCTTGTGTCTCGATAAATCCACATCTCGGCTAGGCCTTTGCCAGGTATGATAAGGAGCCGAGCGCTATTGTCAGTGGGCTCCACCTATGACTTGGCCTTGTCTTTTTTGCCATGTTTGCCAATCATTTCGGTGCAGTTGGCCACTACCTGCTCGGCTCCCTATATTTCCACTCGGGCTTGGTGGGTCGCGAGCTCGACTTGAGCTATTTTGAGTTGGATTACCACATCAGTGTACTGCTCGTTGAGCACTTGGTTCCTAAATTTGGCCCGAGTGTCGGTGGCCTTGACCTCGGCCAGATCTTGCTGGAGTTTTTGCAGCAATTGCTTTTCGTTGGGGGAGTCATCCCTTGTTGTTTTTTATCCTTGTGCAGGTGTGATTTCATCGTCTCCTTGGTCGCTCTGCATGTTTATGTAAAGGTTAGAGGTAGTGCTCGGCTTAGGTTGAGTGGTAGGTAGACTTAGTCAGAATTCCCATAAACGGCGCCAAACTGTTGATGCACAAAATGTACCAACTTAGAGATAGTACGATGTCCAATCGATACGTGTCATGTGCACTTCGTAAGACCTGTAAAAGGAAGAGTGATTGGTCATCAGTTAGGGATAAGCACCGGCGTGGTGTCGGCCTAAAGGGTCTCTGACGCCCAAGTCAGAATGTGATCTATAAGAAGAGTGTGGTAAATGGTAATTCTAACAGAGTAAGGGTAATAAGTCAATCGTAGTTACCTCTTTGGGAAATTTGCCTCCCTTTTGTATTAATGGTTGAGGGAGGTTTGATTAATAGTTTCGATGTGGGATAAATGCACTTCTACTGTAGTGCTGACACGTAGCACCCATATGAGTGGTCAGATATGTCCACGTGTCAGTGTGTTGTTAGTCTTGTTAGGATTGCTTGCTTAGGCTTTGGCCCAATTGGTATTTTGGGCCTGTTTGTTGGGTTTGGGCCTGGTTTGTGGCTTTGGGCTTGTTCTGTGTGGCCCACGGAGTCTGGTCCAATATGGTATCAACACGCATAATCTATCAAGACCATGTATTTTTCTTTTGTCAAAATCAAGATCATATATCATATTACCACAATTTTCAACGCTTGAATCATCATCTCCATAACGAATGGGCAGTTGGAGAACAAATCAAGACTCAGGGTAAGAGAAAGAAACAAAACAAATCAAGATTCAGGGTAAGAGAAAGAGAGGTTTTTGTTAAGCGAGGAGACACTGAGAAAGAGCAAAGATGGCAGCGTAAGAGAAAGAGAAAAGACAACAGTGTAAGCGACAGAGAAAAGAAGCTTCTCGGTGTTGAGGCTAGGTAACATGACCCCTCCCCGAATTTACCCTCGAAATCCGTGAGAAGCCCTACTCCCGTCTGACAACATCTGAAACCTCAACTTAATTCTTGAATTACCCTCACACTACCAACCCAACCGTTAAGAGAATTATACCAAAAATTCAGCAGAATCTCCCCTGTAACTGGGTCAACCCATCTTCTGCCTGTTAGACGAAGGATGCAATACAATTACAAACCAAACAGTCCAGCTAAATCCACCATCTACCACAAATCCAAACTCAAACTACCAAGCCATCGGAATAATTTACAATGCCCAAAAGAGGATAAGAGCATACTAGGTTAACCTAAAATTTACAGAAACTAAGGAAAGTCCTACATTATGGTAGCACAGCAAAAGATGATGCCTCATCCTAGTCTTGTCGTTCCGTCCCGCAACGGCCTGGAGGGTACAAAACCAAAACAACTGTGAGTGGACATTAGAACCTTACCGATGCGTAAACACGTGAATAAAGTAATGATAATAATAATAGCAATCATGACGAACCCACCTTGTGGCAAACCAAATTTACAATAAGACCCTCCATTACAAATATATATATATACAACTTACTGGAGTATCATTCATTCATCTAGGGAGAATCCATGCTACATTTACATGTGCCCATCATCTCCATAACCCGATCAAACCGTCATCCCGAGCTGTAGCTCGATATCCCGGTCGTAGCCATACCCTCAACGAACACAAAACGAAAATGCCTTAACATCACGCATCAGAGAAATCACCCACCTCACATGACCGACAATACCTCAAAGCCATGTGGTGGTCATCCCGAAACCGTCATTCCGAGCATATAATAGAATCCTCCACATCATGCCAATATCATATGATGGAGTCTTCCATATCGTAACCAATACCCTATCATGGAAAACTCCACATCATAGGCAATACCCTATGATGGAATCCTCCACATCATAGCCAATATCGTATGATGGAGTCTTCCATATCGTAACCAATACCCTATGATGGAATCCTCCACATCATAGCCAATACCCTATGATGGAATCCTTCACATCATCCCCAATACCTGGCCCGAGCATATGATGGAATCCTCCACATCATAGACCAATAAATTGCTGAGCATATGATGGAATCCTCCACATCATAGCCCAATACCTTATCCAGCGTATGATGGAATCCTCCACATCATAGCCAATACCTCACCGAGCATATGATGGAATCCTCCACACCATAGCGCATATCATGCCGATATTATGATGGAATCCTCCATATCATACCTCGTATCATGCTGAGTGTATGAGGGAATCCTCCCTACCATACCTCACCTCCTATCGAGCATATGAGGGAATCCTCCCTACCATACCTCATGCTCGTCCGAGCGTATGAGGGAATCCACCATGCCATACCTCACCAAGAAACTCCCACCAACCCTCCCACCAGGGTCAAAGCCTAACCCACCATCATGGGCCGAAACCCCAAAACCATCAAACACCTAGGCCTAAGCCCAAATACATAACCCCGGACTAAGCCTAAAATCCATAAACTTGAATCCATAAAATCACCATCCCGGGCCTAAGCCCAAGTCAATACCAAAATCGTTTCCCAAAATCATTATTGAGATCCATAATCAATAATAAATTCATATTCTTACAATTTACAACCCAAATGCACTTATTCCAGCAATCATAATTAGTTATGGAGTCTTAAAAGATAATAAGATATTCGATGATAGTTACCTTTAACTTCCGTAATTAATAATTGATGAGAAATGATGGAAATATATAAATATGCATGCGAATCCCATCTAGAAAGCAAAGTCCACTCACCGAATGCTCAAAAAACTCAACTTTGAGTTGTCTGGTCCTCTGTAGTCTCACGAGCTGCAGTGCCTGTCAAAAGTGATTACCGGAATCAATAATTAACATTTCTAATCCTTAAACCTGGGACCTTATCTCTCGTAGGCTCTCACCCGCCCTCAATGACCCTAAACTAGCTTAAATTATCGTAAAACGAAACTAAATCCAAAATGACCAATCGAATGTCAACCGATCGATTTAGGTTACAATTATAACCAAACTATCAACTCAACTGTGATCCAAAAATAGAAGAGTTGACAAAAAGTCAACACTCATTCAACTTGGCCCGATTTTGGATTAAACTACTATAAATCCAATTAAAAGTCTACGGACGTCGGATTTCCAATCCGAAAGTTCCAACATGTCAATAATAATCCCACAATCATACTACTGAAATTTAAAAGCAATCCAACGGTTGGATTTCCATTAATTAAGGAAAACACTCGTTGGTCAACACGGCTTAATACACTCAAATTTCAACTATCACGAAAATCAAAATCAATTGTACCAGAGCTCAATGAGTAGATGAACTTTTGTATATGGGCCGAAGGCTAAAAGTGATCCGAAGTTATCAAAAAACTTGAAAAATGTCCGAAAACTTGAAATTTCTCGTGTTAAAACTACAAAATGAGTAACTATTTCACAAAACGAAACTAGTGGATTGTTGGATTCGTCGAGACGAACACAAAGGTACCAACCTTGTAACTTGAGGTGGTCGGAATCGATCGAAATCGACGGACGGTGGCATGGCGGTGAGACCACCTCGCGGGTAAGCTTTTCTTTCTTCTTCACGTTTTTATTCTTTAATGCGGTGGAAGATGAATTCATATGTATTAATTCATACATATGTGGGCTTTTATTAAAGCCACAAGGCGGTGCTGCTTTTATATTATATAAGTTTTAAGTTTTTAATTTAATTTCAAAATATAAAAAGAAAATTAAATCCACATGTAAAAAAATAAACACGTAACAAATTTTAAATGAAAATACTATAAATTGACATAATGGTCTAATACCACCTAATAATTTCTTGATATTTGCCTTGTTTTTATTTGTTTCTCCCTCCATTAATAATGTGTCCCACCATAAAGAATCAAACTCATTATAACACTTTAACAAATAAAAATCAATCTTTTTACACTCAAAATGTTCCGTAAGTGAAGGCTTGTAACTCAAATTTTTTCACCGTGGAAGGCTTTAACGTCGTCTCGCTCCGCCTGTACTTATTGGAAATCACTCGCCCTTTATTAAAATCTGAGAATGCGCTCTAGCAATACACCAACAACCGAACCGAGCCGGCCGATCGCACAGATACGCAACTTCTTCAGAGCTAAGCCAGGGTTGCCGTCGTGACATTCCTACAAAAGCCATAAAGATTGGGTTTTATGGGATGTCTAGCAAGGAGGAGGTGATTGCGGGGTGGGGATTGGGTTGGAGAGGGAAGGACATTCTCTTTGGGTTTTCTATTTAATTTAATTAATTAATCCCAAAAATGAGACACATATCACTCTCCGGCCCACCGTTACTTCCCCATTTTGATTCTGTGGATTTCGAACCCAGCTTCGCCTTGGCTGTTTCGATCAATCCAACCAATTTTCAAGACAAGAGGTTTGTTTAAGAATTGGGTTTTCTTAAAGTTCCAATTTTGATTCTGATTTCGGTCTTCATTTGATCAAATTTGACCACTCTGTGTTGCAGTCGAGTGATTCTTATGTGGAGTCGTCGGCGAGGTCAGAGGGGATATCTTACCATATAGCTGAACTTTTTTAAGCAAGCAGTAATATAGTCTCATTTCTTACTTCTACTGTTGCTCTTTCCTGAACAAGACACAAGTACTTTTACAGTTTCTTCTTCCCTCTTTCCTGTCAATTTCTCGGCATTTAGCTCAACACACCCTGAGAGGTATGACTTTAATTTAGAAAGTGACAGGGATTTTATTTCAGTTGAACTGAAAAGCCGGCCGGCACGTTCACTCGATTAATTTCTTTCATTTTTATATTTTTGCAGGATTAATTGCTTGCCTCAATGGTTACAACGGTGAGAGTTTGACTTTTATTAAGAGTTGGGTATTTCATTTTCATATCTGTGCCATTTTATATATATTTGCAGTTGTGATCAGAATAGCTAGCTAGAGTACGAATGAATGGATACCAGGACAGCCCTTGAATCCTCCTTTCCATCCTCACCCTCATCCTCAAAAGGACGTTGGATGTACGACGTGTTCTTGAGCTTCAGAGGCGAAGACACGCGCAACACCTTCACGGACCACCTCTATTATGCTTTGAAACAGGCTGGAATCAAGACCTTCAAAGACAACCAGCTAAGAAGAGGAGAACATATACTAAGTGAGCTGCACCGGGAAATCGAAGGATCAAACATCGCTGTCATCGTCTTCTCAAGTAGGTATGCGGAATCACGTTGGTGTCTTAGGGAGCTGGCAAAAATCATCAAATGTAGAAATGAAGTGGCGGAGAAAATTGTTTATCCAATTTTCTATGATGTTGACACTTCGCATGTCAGAAAACAGAGCGGCAGTTTTGCAGAAGCATTCCAAAAGCATGAAAAGGATGAAGATAAAGATGAGGTAGAACAGTGGAGAAAGGCTCTTACTGATGCTTCAGAATTGGCTGGCAAAAACCTTAAAGCCACTTCGGATGGGTATACTTTCTTGTTTACTTCAATTTTTTTCCTTCTTTTCCAGTTCATTTTTTACATTTGACCATGCATCTTTAATTAATTTCCTTTTACAAATTTTAATTAGTTTCTTAAGACTTCCCCACGCATCAAGAAATTAGTTTAATTCCAAGGGTTAGAATTGATATGAGATGCACATGCCCTCATACAAATCATATGGATCAGATCTAGTTCTGTAGCTAGCTATACATGTTTGTATCAATGCTTTCAGATGTTTAACATGATTGTAATGGTATTTGAGTCCAAATTTTTTTCGCTCTGAAAACATGTCAATACGTACCTTAGCTCTTGCAGTAGCATCATGAATCTTACTTTTTCATAATTTGGAAATTTGATTGCCAGGCGTGAAGGAAAGTTTATCAAGAAAATTGTCCAGGAGATCACTAGTTTACTGAACCCCACATACATAAATGAAGCCAAGCAGCCAGTTGGATTGGATTTTCGCGTGCAAGAAATCAGCAAGCTTTTAGATGTTGGAGGATCAGATGATGTTAGCATAATTGGAATTTGGGGTATGGGCGGTATGGGTAAATCAACGCTTGCCAAGGCCATTTTTAACAAATATAATCGAAGTTTTGATGGCTGCAGTTTCCTTGAAGATGTGAGGAAGAAGCAACTGGTTGGTTTGCAGGAACAACTTCTTAAGAATATCTTGAAACGTACCGACATTAAGGTGAATGGCGTTGCTGAAGGGATCAAGCAGATAGAGAAAAGACTTGGAAGGATGAAGGTACTTGTCATCATTGATGACATAGATGATGACGAGCAATTAGACGCCTTTTCTTTAAAACCTGAGTCGTTTGGTCCAGGGAGTAGAATTATTATAACTACAAGAGATGAGCATGTCCTAAATGTGCATAACGTGGAAAAGAGATATAAGGCACAAGGAATGACTGAAGACGAAGCTCTTGAGCTCCTTAGTTGGAATGCATTTGGAAATGGCTGTCCTGATAAAGAATATATGAAACAAGCAAGAGAAGTTGTTGAATATTGTGGAGGTGTGCCACTAGCTCTTCAAGTTGTAGGTCGTTTACTGGTTAGGAAAAGTATATCAGTATGGGAGAGTACATTGGGTAAATTGAAAAATATACCTGATCGAAAAATTCTAGAAACGCTAAAAATAAGCTATGATGGCCTAAATGATGACCACGTGAAGGGGACGTTCCTTCACATATCTTGTTTCTTTATTGATTTTTTTTTTAAGGACTTTGTCATTGCAATATTGGATGGCTGCAGTACTGGCTTTTCGGTAGAATCAGAAATCCGCAACCTCCAAGATCGATGTCTTGTAGAGGTTGATGAAGGCGTTTTAAAGATGCATGATTTGATTCGAGATATGGGCAGAGATATCGTGCGCACAGAAGCTAAGGACCCTGGAAAACGTAGTAGATTATGGCACCATGAAGAAGTAACTGACGTATTAAAGGATATATCTGTAAGTACTTCACAATCGAAATTTATATTGAAGACATCTGATTCATTGTATGTACTTAATACATGGTCCTCTGCTTCATGTGCCCCCTCCTATGTTGAATCATAAATATGTGCAAGTACATTCATCTTAATTAACTTGTTCCTTTTTTGTCACAGGGAAAGAAAGAAGTTGAAGGACTCTGTTTAGATTTGCGAGAATATTGTGAGGTGCACATCTTTAGTACTGAAGCATTTAGGGAGATGCAGCGACTGAAATTTCTCCAACTCAATTACGTAAAGCTCACAGGAAACTACCAACATCTTTCCAAACAGTTAAGATGGTTGTGTTGGCACGGGTTTCCTGAAGAGGTCATACCAGAAAATTTTAATCAAAGAAACCTAGTTGCTATTGACCTCAGCTATAGCAAGCTCGTACAAGTTTGGGAGGACTCAGACCTGGTTGGCTATCCTCTGCGCCTTATTACCGACATCATGCTTTCGTTCTTCTTTTTGGATTTTGATCTGTTCTTTTTCTCTTGGTCTAACAGGTCCTTGAGAAGTTAAAATTTCTTGATGTCAGTCATTCCCCTAACCTAACTCGATCACCAGACTTTTCAAAACTCCCAAATCTTGAGAACTTGGTGCTCAGAGGCTGTAAGGGTTTGTCTGGGGTTGATCATTGCTTACTGCGGCTGAAGAGCCTTAGATTGTTAGATCTTGGGGACTGCAATCTAACTGATGATGATATTCTTGAAAACTTTGGGAGTCTATCTTCTTTAAAAATTTTATTTCTAGATGGAAATGGTTTTTGCAGGCTACCCATCCTTAGTGGCCTCTCCAACCTCACGAGCTTGTGTTTAGATCATTGCACAAACCTTCAGGCAATCCGAGATTTACCAACAACTTTGAAAGTCCTGGAAGCCAATTACTGCACCGAACTGGAAACATTGCCAGAGTTTTCAGAAATGACGGAAGTGATAATATTGCATCTGAAAGGCTGTTGCAAACTCAACGATATTCCAATGTTCGAGACCTCATCGTTAGATTCCATGGAAAGGATTCATATGGAAGGGTGCACCAATCTCACTGCTGCTTTCAAGGATAACATCCTGCAGGTACTCTCTCTCTTTCAATACATGCACGCACAAGGATGTCTTTCTGATACAAAGTTCGCTCCACATGGTAATATAGGGATGGATTGCAAGCGGAGAGGGTGGCGTCTTTCGCTCTGGAAGTGATATTCCTTGGTGGTTCATAGATGTCGCGGGTGAGGACAAAATTGTCCCATTTGAAGTGCCACAAAGTGTTATAGAGAGGTTGACAGTGTGCATTGTCTATTCTTCAGACGACTCCCAGTCTGTTGGGTCTCTTCACATTAGAGTTGCAAATCGTACTCAGAAAACTGAGTACTCCATCTGGCCAACGGAAGCTGCCGTAATTGCTTCCAACGAAGATTATCTTTGGATGGGAAATATTTCAAACAAAATGCTTAATCTGAAAGGGGGCGACAAGGTTTGTGTTTGTGCAAATTTTTTTGGAACAGACTACCATTTTAAAGTGAAGAAAATAGGAGTCAGTACTCTAGGATATATCGGTGAATATCCCACTTATAAGATTACATGTCTTCCTGTACCATATATATTTCCTGACACTGATGATGATGATGATAATGATAATGATGTAGGCTCAAGCCATCACTCATTTGATGAGGATCAATCCCGCAAAAGATTGAGGGTTGATCTCAAATACTGAAAGCATTGTTGATGATGAAATGGTACGAAATTTAAGAGAAAAACTCCCATGTAACTTGTTTCATACCCTCTCTCTCCTCATACAACTTTATGGAGAGAGAGATGGAGAGGAACGGGTATGGAGCAAGGGGTGCACAAGTTTTTCTCGAAGTTGGGGTGTAGAGGGTTTAGCTTTGTATAGATCTGAAACTTATTCTAAATTTAATTTGGTCTTATTTAACTGTGTCTCTTACCACCAACGCCATCCTTGTTGTACCGGTAACTCTAATAACTAAGAAATACAGATAAAATTTTGGGCAAAGTTACATTTTACTATTCTGTAATTTACATTTTGTAACACGGTCATTTTTTACTTTCAAAATTTGACAAATATTCCTTGCACATCTTAAAACTAACATCCTAACTCCACCATTAAACTTTCATAAAAATTTATGTTCAATACTAACGTGGCATCTGTGAGTTCCATTTTTCAACTGTTATCAACTTTATTGAAGGGCATATCTATTAATTTGTCAATTTTGAAGCCCAAATTGCAGCACTTTTTAAGTGATCTAATGAAAAATGAACCGAACCAAGTCAATACCAGTAGATACAACATTCACTGACGCTTGCATAGTTGCATCCCACCTTGGGGACCTTCCATGCACCCTTCTCATTTAACAAACTGTCTCTCACCATTCTCATTTAACCAACTTCCTCTTTGCATTTTTTTTATAATCAGAACCGGTGCTACAATATTATTTCAAGATTAGTTTTGTAAAAAGTGACCAAATTGGACATTCTTTAGGCGCCGTTTGATAATCATTTTGTTTTTAGTTTTTATTTTTCACTTTTTTATATTTGCGATATGAAGAAATTATGGATGAAAAGGATGGAGTAAAGATATGGTGCAAAAAGATGGAGAACAAATGTAGAAAAAACAGTGACTAAAATGTTAACTGAAAAATCAAAACCTATTTTTTTGAAAAATCAATAAATGAAAAGGGTGGAGTGAAGCAGGCTCGCATGAGTGGGATTGCAAGTGTAAACACATTTGGTTGAAATTTAATTGTGATAAAATAGGAAACATATACATTTGATTTGATTTGATTTGATCCAATTTAACTGAATTTTGAACCTATGCAATTACATATCCGTTTTTACAGTTTAGTTAGCTAGCTAAACTAGTGATCATCTACTAGCTTACGCGAGCTACAATTACAGTGATGTCGTCGATCTTGCCTCCCGTGTGCTTGAATCCAGCCTTGTTAGCATTTTCTGAAAATGGGGTTGCATTAAACCTATCAAACGAGTTATAAAGAGCCAGATTTGCTATCATGGAAGCCAACTCATCCACATCATTCATACGTTGTCGACCAAGAACATCCTTAATCTCACTCGGAAACATGTTGTCAAGCAAGCAACCCAACCACTATCATATCACCTGCCATTGTCTCAACCTTAATCTCCTCAGCCTTCTCAGGGCCGTCGTTTCCCAACTGATACGGGTGGTTAAATGTGTGCTGTTGGATCGGAGATTGGTACACCATTTTACCATTCCTAAACAACATAAACCCGCTGTCGCTGACATTCCGGTGTGTTTGTCAACGGCCAGGATGCAAGCGGTGGAAGAGCCTTTTAATCCGAGTTTTTTTTTGGTATTTTCATAGGCTTCGCTCAACACCTTTCTTGGATCAACGGCTCCGATCATATCATCATCCGTCCCATTTATTTTTTGTTGTTGATTATTATTATTAATATTGTTGACGGAGATGAATGCGTTGTTCATGAGCTTCCGGGCGTACTCGCCAGCGTCAATCCCTTTCAATGCCCAACCGCCGACGCCGATGGTCTGCTTGTCTTGGCAGACGAAGTGGGCGTCTTCGCCTTTCGGCCTCTGTTTGTTGTCTTTGGGCAAATAGAAAGAACCACCAACCAGTTTATAATACGGCGTCGTATTAATTATCTTGGTTTTCTTGTTTAGAATTTGACAATACCCAAAAAATTCTTCATCGTCATTCAGACCCATCATCATCATATAATTCAGCTTTCGTTTTTTTTCCAATTAATTGTTGACGATGATGAAATTGATTATAACAATTATTGACATGATTGTTGAAATTGAAGAAATGGGAATTAAGCCCTTCGAACTCGGAACCCAAACCAGAAGTAAATTGCCTTATCGGATTGTTGGCGATCATCATATCTTCGATCGATTGACTCGCACAGGGCGAGAGACGAAACAAAGACGAACAGAGACGCAGTCCTATCCGATTTAAATCCTCTGGCGACTGAGCGGACACAGAGTCACAGAGACCACACAGAGAGACGAAAGAAAGAGAGAGACAGAGAGAGAAGAAAATTAGGGAGAATGAGAGAGCTACTCGTAATGACTGAACTCGGAGAGTCTGAATTTCTATTTATAACAGTCGAATTGCTTTTCCAAATCCCACTAGGTTTGGGATATGACTAATAATTAATTAACATTTTTTTTATTTTGAAGAAGGCGGCAGTAAGGCTTAATTAACAAATGATAAAGACATGTACAAAAATATTTTGTTTTGTGAAATCCTTCTGAACAAAATAAAAACTGTCCACTTCCTCCAAAAAAATTTTAAACTGAATATTTTTTTTGATATTTTGCCCTTATTTTTTAAATGGTTTTTTTTAAAGGTTAAGTAATAACCAACGGTAGTTTTAAAGCTTTTAAAATTTTAACCAAAATTTATATACTAGTCTCTTGGTCATGTTAATGCGTGTAATTTTTTTTTTATTAAAAAAAAGTAAAATAAAAATAAATAAAATTCATTTATAATTTTTTTCAAACGAAAGTTGGAGAAGTAACTACTTGAGCCCACTACCCATTTTTTTTACTCCCCACTTCTTTCATTAACCATTATTATTTTTTTAATTTATAAATTTAATATTTAATTTTACTATTGTATCCTTAATTATTAAATAAATTTTTTTTTAAATTTATTAGTGAAAGGGCAGTTTCGCTCAAATTATTGGTGAAACCTACTCATCCTCTTGGTTTTATAATAATAATAAAGATATTCAATTAATTGTCTCTTGAGCAAAAATTGCATATACTCATTCTCACTATTATTGATTACCAAATATAACATATTCAAAATGGTAATTAAAACTATTGAAATCATCATTTAAAGAACATATCTCGATCTTTCAAAAAAACAAAAAAAAAAAAACTTCTCTCGAAAAAAAATGGAGATGATTTAGTCATTAAATTAACAATTCACCATAAGCATATTAATTTTATCAAAACAATCAATTATTCTAATATAAATAAACTACCAATCAATCTCTAATTTAGCTTAACTTTTTATAAATATGATATTTACATGATATTTTAAGAAACCTAAACTTCGTAATATTAAATTTGCTTATGAATAATTCAATAATCAATCGCGAGGGAATGAGCACATCAACCCTTAAAGTGGGGGGAAGAATTAAATATTGTGAAGCTTTCATATCGTTATTCCTTACCCAATTAGACAACATTTTAATTTTTTTTTTTTACTTCAATTCACAACAAATGAGAAACTGGGATCAGTTGTACAATGCTTGTAATAAAATTTGTGTCTTCCATAATTTTCTTGATACCTTTTTTGCTCGGCAAGTTTTGCTACTGCAGTGTAATATTAACGTTAAGCATTAAGCCCTTGATACCCTCAAGAGCTGAGGGAGGGAGGAGTAGGTTTAGGATACAGTTCCAACGCTATATACCAAAACCAAAGCACTGTTTACTTTTACCCTCCAAGAACTACTACACTAGTCTCTAGCCTCTGAAAATAGCATTTACCAAAAAAGAAATCAGAGCCCTGCTGCAGAATAAAACTAGTACAAAAAATGTGGCGTTATTTTAAGCCAGTTGACGCCTAAACAAATCAGCACCGTCCTCAACCTCATCAGTTGTAATGCATTCACTTTCTGCCATTAGTATTCTGTACACTCTCTTGGAACAAACCTCGCCTAATCTTCTTTCTTCGCCGGGCGAACCTTCTGTCATCAAGTCCTTGAGCAGAAATTCCTTCTCATGAACCTGTCAATATCCACCAGCCAACAAAACAGAGAAAAAGTAGATACAAACTAAGGACATCATTTTTCAAGTCAGTAAAATTGAAAAGTGAAAAGCATCGCTTAAAAATACAGAAATCGCTTTGAGTTCTGCCTTGACATGGACATGTAAACTAAGCATTAGGAGCAGACAAATTTTACTTAGGATTGTGCAATTTCATGGTTGAATTGTGTTGCTTCTCATGCAAATATATCACACATTAGCAACACATATTTCACAGTTGTCATCTGCATTGCAAAAACGATAGGCTATTCAGGAAACAGAACCAGCCGTACATAGAGTTGGCCCGAATCCCTTCAAACCTGTTTGGTAAACAAGAGGATAGAGACCATGTCAAGATCCCAAATATTCCACAATGGAAAAGTATAACATCTTTAGGCTGTCTTTCTTTGCAAGCCAGTTTTGCAAAGGAAAACTCTGCCCACAGATTCCTATAAAGCGGTATCAGCGTGTAGAGCTGATCAAAGATCGGAACAGCTGAACGTGGAGGTCTCATTTATGGTCCTCAATAATGATTAATGTTAGTTCTACACTTCCCTTGCAAGATGGTTTTGTAAGGGCAAGTTCATGGGTTCCTATGATCCTATAGACTATTAGTTCCTATGATACCATGGGAGTTTCTTTGTAACCCATTGATTTTTTCATCTCCCTCCGATTGCCACAAGGAGTCGTCATATGTAACCCAAAATGAAATGGAATCTCTAAAATGCCCTCATGATTCCTACAGGACCTACAGATTTACCCTTAGTATTAAGGTAGTTGTCCAACTGATTCCCATGGAAATTAAATGGGAAACAGAGAAACATTATAATTTGTTGGATGGTTAATGGTGTCAAAAAACACAAAATGGGTGTGTTCAGACACCTAAGGGAACTAGATGTTAGCACTGCAGTTCAGAAAGGATTTGTTATCAAAATGGAGGCTGTAGCAGGCCATAGTAGCCATAAACACAACTGGCGTAAATCTAGAAAAAGGTCCCAATATCTTGTCAAATATCATTCATTAGATTGATGCAAGACTTTCTAGAAAACTGTATTCCAAGATTAAAAAAAATAACTGTAAAGCGATTCTTCTTCCAGGGCACCCAAATGCTCCCAAAATTGAAGTGCCCAGAGTCTAATGAACCTAGTGTCAGGTCAATCAAGAAATGTTCAGTTATATTTCAGGCAGGTTTAAGCATATTATACTTACTGATATATTGGGATCCATATAAGCACTCAAAAGAGATTTCATGGTAGGGTACTTCTTCCATATAGCAATAGCAAATCTTGGCTGTACCTTTGGAATAGCTACCAAAGCTTTTAACCTGGATACAAAAACTAGTGTCAGGTATAAAATAAAATTCTCAAAGATAAACAGAAAATTTAAGAAAACAGACCAATCAAGTTACTTTGAATTTGAACAGAGATGGCTTGTTCAATAACATATCTTCCTGATGCTTACTAAACTGCTTTGACATCTATAGTTGAGAACACTAATAGGGAGAAAAGGAAAAAGACTGATTGAAACTAAGCCATGATAATGATGTTAGGGAGATTAGTTGTAATTAAATCCGTGCATATACCTAGAATTCCAGTTTTAGTTCAGGAGCCCATAGTTCGCTAGGGGCAGTGGATGGAAGATTGTCCCAACTAAACAACTAGGCTTGTAGGTTCCTGTAAACCCCAACCCCCAGAACTACATAACCACCCCCTCCCCCCCCCCCAAAAAAAAAAAAAAAAAAGACAGTCACGTGGGGATACGCATCAGCCTACAGCTAGATCCCTGAAAACTTAAACACTGCTCCTTGCAACATAAAGTCACAACAGCTGGGTGCGGGGACTCTTTGACCCCAGAAAGTGAAGTCAAACATCTTACATTCCCCTCAAGGAAATAAGAAAGTACATCAAATGATAACCATTTCGTTTTTAGTTTCCACTTTTTATGCTTGAGATATGAGGAAATGAGTGATGAAGAATAATGGAGGAAGGATATGATGGAAGAGGTCGAGAACAAATGTAGAAGAAATAGTGGACAAAATGAAAACTAAAAACCAAAAACCAAAACCTATTTGTTGTGGGTTTCACTTTTGATTTTTTTTTTATCATTTTTCCTTCTTTATTACTTCCTCCCCATACCACCACTCTCCTTCATCCCTTCTACCTCTCCTTAGTTTCTACATATCTCATTCACAAGAAGTGAAAATGGAAATAAAAAACTAAATGGCCTATAAATGATCAAATATTATAATTTATTTTTGTGCAGGGAACTATGATTTAGCAGTACAGACCCCTAGAAGAAAGCTTCATCTTATAACTGGTTGCTATTAATTAACATCATACCACTCACCATGAACTCTTATTAAATATATTCCGGTCAACACAATCCTTAATCATAGCCAATCCATTAGCATTTACATCCAGTCTCGTTAACTTCTTTCTGCAATTCCAAAAAGCAAAGGTAGAATCAGAACAGTGACCAATTAAAATGTGGTAGAGAGAGAGAGAGAGAGAGAGAGAGAGAGAGTTTTCCCTCATTACAGATAAAAAGGTTACCAAAAACACAACAATTTTCTACTTAATATTAAACCAGGACAAAAACTGAACTTCAAGACCTGGTGATGCTATGTGAACCTCATACAGGATCAATAAACATAAGAAAACTGTATAATGTAGATGGATATATTAAATCTTGAGACCAGAAAATTTATCTTCAGTGAAAAAGAAGAATTTGAAGCATTCTTAAAGTGTAATATGGGTTTAAGATCATTAGAAAGAATACCTAAATTGGCAGGATGAGAGGCTGTATGTTAAACCAACAACATGTTCAGCAACTTCAGCCTCATCTAAGCACTGCCTGGAATGTACTTTAGAAAAATTAGTGCTCAATTTTGCCAGCACCTGGTTAAAAAGGGAAGAAGTCAAAGATACTAATGAAAAAAAGAACTTTTATTCTGAAAGACATGACCAAAAGGCATTAATATGTAGCACTCGCAAGCAATTGTGTTAGATGTTCAACCTCCTCAACAGGTGGGCGTCTCCAGCCATGAAAATTTGTTTGATTCTTGTACAGGTTTTGTTCCCTAAATTGTAAACAATTGAATGTGATGAAGCATCACACCATGAGTATGCACAAAGCAAAAAAATAACTACTACATTATTGAAAAATAAAAAATAAAGATTTGAATTTCCAAGGTTCATCACAAAAGGTAAACTTGCATAGATCATAAATATAAAATAAATATATATAAAAAAAAAATTTGAAACTCTAGCAGGAGAAAATGCATTCTAAAACAATGTGTGTTCCCTTAATGCATTAGAAGGAAGACAATGGAACAATTTTAGCACAATTCTGAGGTTCAACAAATGTGCCAAAACATTCTTGTATGCTTCTGACAAACGCACTGAATTTCTAGGGACAACATAAATGTGTATCTGTTACTGATAAACTCAAAACATATCTATTTCATAGAACAAGTATACAGGACTGAATGACAACACAAAATAGAATGACTTTTTCAATTTCAAACAGTAGTTTAACACATGCAATTCTACAATAAAACAAATCATTGGTCTAAAGGTCATTATAATCACCCGATAATATGCAAAAATTAATTACATTTTAATGAGCATTGCATAAGCTCCCTCTTTTAAAAAGGTAAAAGGAGCTAAGAAAAGAAAATAACGAAGCTTGACTTTTTAGAGAATCAGTTTATCTTTACTTACCGCTCGATACCATTTCAATAAGAAGCCAACTATTTACTGAAAATATGAAGAATATTCCAAGCCTTAGATATGTAATCAGCTTGTTGAGCCAACATCAAGTTCTTTAATGAATTCAAGTTTACCAAAACAAAAAATCTTCAAATTTTAATTTAATTTTCATTTATACCGTGTAAAAAATGCCTGCAGGTTTAACAAATTCGGGATGAAAGGGCAAAGACTGCTTTGTGCAATTAAGCACAAGAGCCACATTTAATAACATAGCTTTTGTTCTCTACTTACAATCGTTAAGTATTGATGAATTTAGAACAGCTTTGATGATAGAAAACAAAAAAAAGAGGCAGCTCACAGTGAAGAAGCCTTGGTCATGAGAAAAGAACAGCATAAGGTGCTAGTACATCACCCACAGCCTGTTTATCTAAATCATGATAACAATCATACAGCATCCATTTAAGAAAAGTCCATAGAACACTTTCAGAAGATACAAAAAATCGAATGGCAGGGTAGAAATTTCATCCTTAGGATACTAAACACATCTTTAGCTAAGTAAAATGGGCTGCACATGCACAATGGTAAATTCCAATGTTCATCAATATCTCACCTTTTATTAATATATGCCATCAACCTATTTGTAAGATAGCACACTGTATAAGCAGGATAACGACTTTGAACACTAAATACATGGTCCAACAGAGATTCATTGGAGACAAGGTTACAAAATTCTTCAGCTTCGTAGATGAGCAATATATACCGAACGACTATTCGTTCAGAAGAACTCTGCAATCAAATATTGAGGTTAATATATGCTACAAAATAATAGTAGATGCATGGAAACTATGGGAGCAAGAAAAAATTTAAGTGCATTTTTTAAGTAGATATTCATTTTCTCTTCTATTCCAACAACAAACTAGGATTAGTGGTTACGCCAGGAATGCCTCAGAGATGTAAAGTAAACCAATCTGTGAGGTATTGTTTAAGAAGTCCTGAAAAGAATGATCCTAACCTACCTACACACACAACTCATGAAGATGCACCACAGTAATAACTAATCACTCCTTTGATAGCGAGCCTTCCAGCCACACACCACTTACACTCACAATAACCCTTTGGCTTCAAGGTTTATATTTTTATGCGAAAAATGAACTTGCCTGCTTTTATGATCTATTAGGGTGCACATGCAATGTTCATAAAACAAAAATTATAAAATTGAAAAAAAAAAATGACAGCTAAATTTCCTATTATGAAACTTATAAGAGTATGAATTAGTAGAAAAGATAACATTAGTGGGGAATACAAAACTCAATCAATTTCATACGCTCATTACCTGTGAAATATGTTCTGGAACAGTCATGGTCCAGACAATTGATCTTTCAATTGGATTTGATGTTATACGGTATGTTAGCCCTTTTTCAGCAAACTTTGTAAGCAGATTTCCTACCATAAAATTTAAATAACTTCTCAGCTACCAGATATAAAAGAATTTGAGATACATAAACGCGCAATGCACTGTAGAAGGAGAAGAATATGAAGACAACACCTCCAACTGAACCCATTTCCACTACTTTAGAATCAATCTCAGCCACTATTGATTTTAGAGCTAGCTTTCCTTTTTCCCACTTTTGCCTTTCTTTCTGTATTTTTTTCATCTCAGCTGCTTCAGCTTTCAGAGCAGCTTTTTGCAACTTCTCTTGCTGTTGTTCATGGATATCGAAAATTTAACTTTTCTGTTAATAAGAATAGGGTATAGACCATAAATAGCAACTTACTTGCTTCTTTAACTTCTTTTCTTCCATTTGTTGTATCCTTTCCTCTTTCGTCATCTTCTTTCTACCCATTGCTTCGTCTATAACATTTTTTCCAGTAATAACATTAGTTTTTCTTCTCTGTTTCACAGCATTTCCCATCTGATCCTTTCTGTTTTCTTTGTCAGGATAATCAAGCACCTAATCTCATCACTTCACATATTTTAGATAAATACCAAATGACATGTATGGGTAGCAGCAAAAAAAGAACAGAACACCACACCTACATTAAACATGAGAATACAACAAAAAAATCAAAACTTTATGATGTCCCATGTAGTCTGTACACGTAATAACATTGAATTCAGATAACAAAGGTCCAAAGGAAAGAATGACAAACAACCAAAAACTACAGATAGTTTAACTTTTCTGGATCACTATACATTTTAAGTTCAAACATTCAAAACGAAAAGAGATTAGACATAACAATATGATTGTCATACTGCAAAACTGGTGCTACAATTAGACTGTGAATGTGATGAAGAAATCAGCAAAACAGAGAATAGAAAACGCTATCCAATTGAGGATATCATAGAAGTATATATTACTATTCTCTGGATTGGTCAAGTTAAATCAAGAGGAGCTAACAATTATTCTCGTGATGTTCTACATTTTTGAGAGAGGGTATTGAAGGAAGCTCAACAGATTTGTGTTATTTCACCAGATTGCCTACCCAGTCTTTCGTGAAATTCATAAGCTGTTTGAGGAAGAAAATAAGGCAAAGGTGATCTGAACTGCCCAGTGCTGACAATTTTGTGGTGAAAAGTTGGAAGGTAACCAAAGGACTTTTGAAAATTTGTGAAATGAGGGGGAGGCAACTCTTTGGGATAGAGTAAGCTTTCGGAATTCACTTTTGGTATCGGTTTCTCCTGAGTTTCAGGATTTCATACTCTGTTATTCTTGCAGATTGGAGGCATTCACTTAATAGTTCGTCATCTGTTTGTACTTCTCCTTGCTGGTTGTTAGGAAATTATAGCTATACTGTACTGTACGCAGTGGACAACTTATTCACAACTTTATGTTCTCACTAGGCTATTAATAAATGTAATTGTTCAATAGAGAACCCAATTCTCTACAATACTACCAGAAAACCTAATACATTTTAGGTTAAGAGACTTTAATAAATTGTAAAAACTATCTCATTAGTCTTGAGGCTTGACCTCCAATCATAAAAATTCTGAAACTCTAAGGCTCTGATAAATTAATTATAAAAGATAAACGATATACTTAAGTTGTGTTTCAAGTTTTTATCAGGCATTGCTGGCTAGAAGTTTGCCTCATCTTGATGCCAAGAGATTTTACTGCAGGCTTCACTTTTTTAGCGGTCAGTATTTTAATAAATCATTTATTGCCTACATTGGGAAAATGCGATGCCCCGTAGAAATTTACAGAATAAAACACACTTGTAACAAATAGCATGTCTCTGAACAATCAAACATAACTATTAAAAATGGCAGACAGGCTGTCGGTGTTTTTATAGAGGAACTATAGCCTCTCACCTTAACTGGTAATAGAAACCAAAGGTGTTGCTTACTCCATACCTGTTTAGCAAATATTTCATTTTCAAAAAGAAAAAAAAAGAAACAGAATGAGTTTACCACCATCATCAGGAACAAATACCTGATTAAAATCAATATCGTCTTGCAAAGAAGTAGGTTGTGAAGAACTGTTCTCATACAAATGTGCTAGATCATCATCCCCTGATAAAAAGGTATTGTATGTGTCCATATTAAAATAAAAATACGTCCCATGGAATAGCGTAATTTTGTGGAACATCTTCAATCCTAAGAAGAATAATAACCAAAAAAAAAGGTAGGACAAATACAAAATCAACATACCAAGAGAACATGTGGGCTTGACATATCTGGAACTCCAATCTAAGTCCTTCACCACATCAAAACTACTAGTAACTGATTCATTCTCCTTCCCCATTTCCCTTCCAGAACCACTTTCAGACTCATTATCAGATTCCAAGCATACCAATCCATTAATTCCTGAATGTAAACAAAACAAGGCAAGTAAGATCAAAGTCAGCATTACAGTGTACATGTGAAAAGATTTATCAACATTGAAAACTACACAATATTCAACAAGAAGTAAATCAAGGGTGTTTCTATTCAGACCCAAAAACTTCATTTCCAAACTTTATACCCGATCCCCAAGAAATAGAATAAAATAAGGCTTTTACTCAACACTCTAGCTTTCTCATGACACCTATAAATATTAATTTTTTATTTAAATTAAAAGTTACCAACCTGGCCAAAGAAAACCAGCTTCACTGGCTTGAGAAGGCTGACATGGTTTTGTTTGTCACAGTAAACACTAAAGTCCAGCATGAAGGATTAATAATTAGGTTCTCTGGATCAGAAAAATGAAACTCGAAACTAAACATTGTAGATTTTTGCAGAATATCATAGTGGCAACAATGTCAAAACGCAAAAATCACTAACTGCTGGGCAAGAAAACATTGACAACTGGTTAAATATAGAACGGTATGATGATGGAATAATAAATCAAAAAAAAAAACTTTGGATTAAATCAAGTTTAGCCGCAAAAGAATATTTCATAATCCTAACTATAACTTTCAATACCACCCAAAAAAAAAAATTAAAGAGCAATAAAAATAAAATTCAATATAAGCACCCAAAATAATAAATGGGGTCAAAGCTCAGAAACCATAATTGAAACAATGTGCGTGAAAAATAGAACAAAATCAATCAACTAACCGGAGAACTTGCGCTGAGAATCTGAAACCCTAGTTTGGGAGTCGGAAAGGGCTTTTGCGCATGGTGTGTCGTCAAGGACGAAGTAACGCGGGGATGTGAGGCCAGGTGGCTTCGGTGGGGGAGGAGGTGGGGTCCAGTTGTCGTCGTCGTCGTCGTCGTCGTCAAGGACAAGAACCGTAGGAGGTGGATTGAGGTTTGGGTAGGGCTCGAGTTCTACTCGGCGTTTCTTGGAGAGAAATGGCTTGAATGGAGGGGTTGATGATGAGGAATTTTGGTCTTGTTCTTCGTCGGAGAGGATGATTGGCTGCTTCGACATTTGAGAATTAGAACGAACAACGATACTCGAACACTCTCGAGTGAAGAAGAGGAGACGAAGGAGTTGCGTTTAAAATTTTAAGGCGGTAACCGGTTTCTTTAACCCGATTCACAGTCAACCCGTTCTATAAATTTTCTTATTTGTTTCTTTGTCAAGATTCGGTTATAAGAACCGAGTTTTTATAAAAAAATAGCCAAAATTTATGTTCTAAATTCAAAAATATCAATTTTTATAAAATCTTTCAAATATCACAGAAAATCTAGTTAAATAGACTCAAATACCCTTAAAATTAATAAACTCAATAAATTAAACCACCACCACCAAGCCCCACTCAGGCATCATATCCATCTTCCTCCTCCGACCTACCAACCATGAACCCCAATTCTCGCAGCCACCAATTTGTTATCCAACTCCTCGCACCCACCAATTCGTCATCCAACTCTTTGTAATCATACCCAATGCTCCTCGGTTGTGTTGGATGGGCGGGCTGAAACTGGTCCTGAAACAAGACCAGATGCTGTTGTGAAACTTATGCGGAAGCAACTGCAGGAATGGGCTGAATTGAAAACCGAAGTATCTGAAATAGCTTCAGACTTGTGTTATGTGGAAGTTGCTAGACATGGTACTTAATAGAAATCATGATATCAGTAAGAAAATTTAATAAGATTTGAGAGAGGGATCTAGGGATCTAAGTTTGGTACATAAAATTGTACTGAAGGAATGATTTGTCCAGGATGGGTAAATTCAGATTTTGGTTTTGTTAAATTGAATTATGACTTCCCTAGTTTGATTGAATGGATAAAGAAAGATGATGCTTGGTCTAGAGTTGCAAATGGGCGAGGTTGGTTGGGTCTTGCGGGATTGGACTGGTTGGTACAAAGCAACAGGTGGGCAAGGTGCCAAGATGGTATTCCTCTAGCGTCAGTCCTAATTGCAGAGTCAGATCATGGGAGTTTGATAATGAATTGATGGGTGCGAGGAGTTGGGTGACGAATTGATGGCTGCGAGAATTAGGATTGAAGATCCGTAGGTCGGCGGAGGAAGATGTAGGTGGTGATCGAGTGATTCTTGCGAGGGTGGTTTAACTTGTTAAGTTTATTAATTTTAAGGATATTTGAGTCTATTTGACTTGATTTCTGAAATATTTGAAAGTTTTTATAAAATTTGATATTTTTGAATTTGAAGGATAAATTTTGACTATTTTTGATAAAAACTCATAAAAGTCAAGCTCCATTATTTCCCGTCTATTATGAAACGTCTTAAGATGACACTATCTATGGTTGGAGAATGTGCTCCTCCGACTTGAGATCAAATTACCCTAATTTTTTTTAAAATGGTTTAACATGATTTTTATTTTTTCTAATTTTATCTTAAAATTTTGAAATTGTGTTAATTTACACTTGTTGTAACTTTGATTCTTAGGAGGGTGTATTAAATTCAGATGTCTACGTATAATTGTTAAGTTTTGAAGTTATCAAGTTTTACAGATTTATTAATTTTCATAAATTTTTACAAAATTAATAATAGAATTATATAGAGTTACATGACAAAGTTTTGCAGAGTCATACTGAGTTTTATATATTGTGATTGAATTTTTCAGAAAATGAGATTGAGTTATAGAATTTGATATATATTTTTTTGAAGAATTTTATAATCAAATCATAATTATTTTTTTGCTAAAAATTCTCTACTAAAATTTAAAATATATATATATATATATTTCTAATACTACAAAAATAATTACAAAAATATAAAACTTCTAACGATTAATAAGATTGAGAGACTAGAGCCGCTAGGCATCATGCATGCTCTTGAATTTTTTTTATTCATTTTTTTATTTTTTTTATTTTTTTTCTTCAAACAATAAATTAATTCATGTAAAATTTTATTTAATTAATTATAATTCCTATAAAGAATAAGATATGATAATATATATCGGTAAGAGATTGACTTGAATTTTATTGAGTCTATTGAAAATATATAAAAATCACAAATTATATTTTAAGCCTTGTTTGTAGAAATTCGAGGGGGAAAGGTTAGACAAATCATAAATTTTGCTAAAACATAATTTACGCTAAAAAGTTTGTCAAACTCCATAAAACTCTTCCATTTAATGAAGTCTATAATATTCATTGATATTTTGAATACACCTAAACTTTTATAGAGTTATAAAATATCATGATTGAATACACCTCAACTTGTAATGATTTTATAAATCTTTATAAAAGTATAGATTGAATACCCTCAATCTTTTATCAACTCTCTAAAAGTCCTAATTGATTTCATCTAAACTTTTAGAGACATTTAAACTCTATGAAATTCTCAATTGAATACACCCCCTTAATTTTTTGTATTTATGATGTGGGAAATTGGAGACTCACTTTTAATAAATTATTGTTTTCAAACGTAGCTTTAAAATTTTAAAGTTGAAAGAAATTATTGTTAGCATATAGAAAAAGATAAAATTGATTGAAAAAAAATGATTTTAAGAGTTTTTTGTTGACAGCCATAAAAGTGGATTATATATATGGCTAGTTATTAATTTAACCATAAAATTAAGTCATTTAGTACTATGATCTAGTGATATTTCTCTCCACACGTTGTATGGGAGATCTCGGGTTCGACATTCGTAAAATATGATGACACACCCCGACCCAGAAAGTCCACGTGGACCCGAAGTCAAGGTATGTTGGCCGACAATCTGAACGGTGACGTCCAGATGATGAAAGCCAAAAGTTAAAACAGTGAGTTTTAGGAGGTCGTGTGAAAAGTAATTAGTAAAAACCAATTGACGATTCATCGCGACAGCGGAAGTACAGAGCATAGTGCACTACTTGATGATCATAAGGTTTTAACAACTACCTGTGTTACTCCGATTTCCGATGCGTCACACCCGAACGACCGGTGTAAATATCAGAGCAGCAACTAAGAACTCCTCGATAAGTGTGAAGTACTACTAGGACCTGAGGGGTACAAAAACAGAAGGGTGAGTGGACCTTACATGTTATTTTAGTGTAAAATAGCAAGTTGAAAACATATTTTAACCCCTTATGTCCTAGTAGTACTTCACACTTATCAAGAAGAAGTTTTCAGTTGCTGCTATGATATTCACATCGCCCGTTCGGGTGTGACGCATCGAAAATCGGGGTAATACAAGTAGTTGTTAAAACCTTATGATCATCAAGTAGTGTACTATGCTCTGTACTTCCGCTGTCACTGTGAATCGTCAATTGGTTTTTACTAATTATTTTTCGCACGACCTCCTAAAACTCACCCTTTCAACTTTTGGCTTTCGTCATCTGGACGTCACCGTTCGGATTGTCGACCAGCATACCTCGACTTCGGGTCCACGTGGACTTTCAGTGTCGGGGTGTGTCATATGAGGTCGATACCCAATGTGTATAATGTAATCTCTCTCCACATATCATTGTATAAAAAGAAACATCTTAAAATTAAATTGATACAGTTTCAAAATGTTAAGGTGTAATTTAAGAAATTTGAAACTTTGTGTACCATTTTGAAATGCCTGTCAAACCTGCGGGTGCAATGTAATTTGCCTTATAATTAACAGCTACTCAATCGAAACCTTCAAAGGAAGAGGAGGGAGGAGCAACAACCATAGTGAGTGACTGACCACAAGTTAGAGTTAGATATGTTAGTCCCTTGGTTGCTCATGATGGTTTCATTCAAGGGGTGCTAATAACTCACTGTCATTTTATAGTCTACTAGTATTCCTCATTACTATATAGCAAGAACTATTAGTTCGATTATCGTAAAAGATAAGATCAATACGCAACCTATATGATCCCATCCCCAAACACCAAAGTCTAATTTTGTGTATTTAAAAAAAAAAAAATACAAATTGAACTCAAGACAAATATCAAACCCCACATAAATATATTATTGTCATACATGAAAGTTAAGCTTGAGATCTCTTATTTAAAAATAAATAAATTACTAAAGTATAATGCTACTAGCATCTTAGTATTCAGCCGTTCATGTGTGTGCCAATTTGTTTTTTGTTTTATTTATTTATTTAATTTAAAAATAATAGAAATAAAAAAAAAAATCAAAAGATGCAAGAAAAATATTAAGAATCAAGTAACTACCCTTTTTTCTTTTGATTGAAATTATTCTTTTGATTTACTTTTAATTTAAAATATACTTCATTATTTCGTTCTTATTTATTAGATTGCTTATTTTTTTTAAAAATTTACCAACAAAATATATTTTTAGATTTTAAAATCGGACACATTGGTTAGTTGGATCATAATCGTGGGTCGTGGGTGAAAGTTCAGTAAATGGGCTTTTGGGGAGAAATGTTACACTTTAAGGGAAACACTAGGCCCGAACTAAACCGAGAGGCAGGCCTGGGCCAGAGTAGTCGGCAGCTGCGAACTACAAAAGCAAACCCCGTTGAATCTGAAGTCTGAACTATAAGATAAAAACGGACAAAGCGAAGCCAACTTAATACAAAATTGTCGGCTTCAAATTGGCGGGTGTTTGGTTCTGCAATCTCACCCAACTTCCGGCAAGACTACTCTTATATCACAGGAAGAGATCGCAGCTCTTATGGCTCGTTACCGGGTTTGATCCACTCCAATGCTGTATATGAGCACTTTTCAACTTTCCTTAATTTAAATTTTAAAGCTGAAATTTTTATGATCCTTCCAGAAATTAGGGTTTCTTTTCCTTTAGTACTCAAAAGACTGAACTATATATCTTCTTGTGTGGAGTAAATTTTGTCTTGAATTGATCTTGACTTATAGTTCTTTTTTTATGCCCTATATCAACAGAACATATAGTATAATGCCATTTTCCTTTTTTGACAAAAAAAAAATACCATTTTCCTTTTTTGACAAAAAAAAGATACCATTTTCCTTTTCTTTTTATTTTTGTGATCCTTGCAGAAATTGGGGTTTCTTATCCTTCAATTTTTTTGTCTTGAATTTCTAAATTTTTTATTTTTTATTTTATGGATGAAAGTTAGAGAGGGAGAATAATTGAATAATGTTAGGGCATTGTATGGGATGACTTATAAAATAAATGATGTGGTTTTGTTGGGTATTTGGTTGCGTTGTAGGAGGAGAAGGAGGAGGAAGATGATCAGATGACAGAGGAGCCCAAAGAAAAGGGACGGAGACTAACAGAGGACACTGATGAAACTGAGCAAGAGCCTCAATTTGACCAAACCCCAGAAGCCAGAGGAACCTCCTCATCTTGTGCTTCAGGCTTTTTTCAGTCAAAGGGCGCCACGGGGTGTAACAAGTTCATGAGGAGTAGGATTGAGAGTGGCAATTTCAGAAAAATCCCTCCTCAACTATTTCGCACTCACATCCTCAAGTTCCTCTCTTCTGCTGATCTTATCTCTTGTTCACTTGTATGTTGATTTTTGAATTATGCAGCATCGGATGATTCCTTTTGGCGTCGCTTGTGAGTAGCTCTTCAAAGTCTTTGTATAATTGGCTAATTCGTTTTTCGATCTTTCTGCCACCTATGCGTCTTGCATTTTTTATGCTATTTTGCCAAAAATTCTCTATGAAATCAATAAACCAATCAAAATTTTATAAATTTCTTAACTATAAAATCTTCTGTTGTTTTCAATTTTTTGGATAATTGTTATATTACCAAGTCCTTTCTCGGGATGGATGGATTTGATGATAATTTTGAAATGGCTAATTCAGTGGATTTATTTACTCCATGTTCATACAAATATTGTGCATGTATGTCTATGTGCAGGTACTGTATGCGATGGGGTGTTTTGCCTCGAAGAGAGTTGCTTGAATGTTCCTGGAAAAAGCTTTATCTTCAGGTACTTCCATGTTTTTAACTTTTAATTTAAGCTATTATTTACACTCCAAAGAAGTCATCCTACACTCATATTTGGTTCACTCATTTGGTGAATTGGAAGGGGTAGGATGACTTTTTTTTCGCACTAATTGCTGGAAACTACATGTGCATTTACAAAAGCACTTACTTCAGATCTGATATACTGAATTTTCCATATTTTCTGAGTTTAAGTGAAACATGGAGCTGCTTGCAGCATCAACCTAGATAATGGGTAGTAGCCTATAAGAAATTCTCTCTTTTGTAGCGTGATGAAGAGGACATAGCAGAACTTGTTAGCAGTTGCCCACTTGGATTCGAGGAGTGTTATATTCAAATGCAAGTTACCAAAAGAAGCCAAGTGCCTCTTCCTTCACAGGTATTGATTAAATTTTGGCTCGAAATTGTGTTTAAGTGTTGTGTGGTTATGAGAATAGCCTTCTAATTTATATGCAGTATACTTTTGTGGGTCTCAAAACCTTCTGCATGATGGTTCTCTTTCGTTAACTTTAAAATTATGTAGGACATACTTTCTGAGTTATTGGGTTTTACTCTGTATATTTTGAGTAATTTTGCTATTCTGATTATCATTGATCACCTTTGACTTTTTTGTAACCTTAAGATTCCGTTGATTGTTTACCCGTTGTGCTGAGATCATTACCTTGTAGCTCTTATCTCTATCTATACAAGAGATCCTGGCATGTATGTGCACAGAAAAAGTATTCCCGTTATATAGAAGCAGTATAACTGTGTTAACCGTATCTGTTGGTTTTTTCTGCGCGTGTGAAGGTGACTGATGACGGGTTGATTCTTGACAAGGCAGCAGCCAGCCAAGTGTCTGCTTGGAGAAGGAGCAGAGGCTTGACTGATAAGGTTGCTACAGGTCATGCTTGTTATGGTGAAACGTGTACTTACCACCAAATAGGAGATGCGTTTGTTTGTGAGAAGTCTGGACGTGTTCATGGTACGAGATACTTACAATGATTTTCATGTGCCTCGTGCATTCGTGCGTATATTTAGCAATTTTATGCAGGTCTCACGTCTAATCCAATTAATTTTCATGTTTTGTCCTTCAGTGTTTCCAAAATCTTGCAAGGGAATGTATCCCTGTTTATTTATCCTTGCATACATCTGCAAGCAATTGTATATCAATATGAGTGCTCAAGCTATTATCGCCATAATATGGTACTAAATATTTGTTTGCCTTCCTACAATATAATATAACAATTTAACCGTCATTTTGTAGATTCTCATTTAAAAATTATAACTACAAGAATATTACAATCAAAATGTTCATCTAAAATAAAAGAAAACAAAGAAGTTCGCGTCTTTTGTAATTGCCAACACACCGATGTGAGTGTGTTTTTATATGTCTTAATTTTTTCATTTTAATCCTTCAATTTTCACTTATAAAACGCATCATTATACACATTCTGTTAATTTTACTATTAAGATTTTGTGTCCATGTACATATCTATTATTATTATAAAGGGAAGTCATATGACGGTGGTATTTTTTTTTGGATGACGAGTTTTCGCATTTAGCTTCTACGCATTTAATCGTATTCCGTTAAATTTCAACAATTATTTTAATATAATGGTTTAATATAGGACATATTAATAAGCTTTTGAATTCATTTTCTTTCTTTTTGTTTTTAGTTTTTTATTTGTTAACAATTATTATATCAATTTAATTCAATTTTTCCTACCACTTTCTAAACATCAAAAATAAAAAGAATTCAACATATAGAACCCACCCCCCGCCATTTAGCTTCCCTCAACCACCAGGTTCACCATCACCGGTCATTTAGCTTCAACCAAAACACTAACCTACCTACTTTCTCTCTATGTGTTTTTGTTCATTCTCTCAATCTTTCTTTCTCTTTCTTACCCACCCTTTTTGGCATTGCACCCAACCAAAGCCACCACCCACCATCATTGTTCATTAGAATATTCCAATCAAGACCTTCCCTATACTGCCCCGTCAATCTACGGATATTCACCACTAAATCTGCCCCTTCTTCTCCGTTCAAGTCCACAATTCGACCTTCATGACTCCAAAAAATCGATCGATCGAGAGAAATAAAAAGGAAGAGAGAAAAGATTAGTGGGTTGGAGGTCGACGGCGGGATGTGGAGGTAACAATTCAGTTGGAGGCCTTGGGGAAGAAGTGGTACAGATTTTGGTCTGGGAACTTTTATTTTAAAAATACATTAAGTTATTAATTTTTGGTTAGGGATAAATTCATATTAAAAGAATGATTTTAATAAAATAAATCTTTAAAGGAAAGTAAAAAAAATTAAATTAAATTGTTGATGTGTTTTAACTTTTAACCGTTAGATTATATTAAAAGTTGAGATTTAACAAAATGCGATTAAATGAGTAAAAATTAAATGCAGAGACTCGCAATCTTTTTTTTCTTTCTCAAATAAGGTGTGGTATTGATTTCACCCAAAAACTTCGGATGAAAATATTCTTAATTAACAAAATAGTAAAAATATATTTTTAAATGAAACATTAGAAAATATTTCAGTGGAGAAAGTGGTTACTTCATCCTTCATATTTTTTTTTTCTTTTTACATCTTTTGGATTTATTTTTAATTTTCCTTATTTTGAAAAAGTAAATTGGAAACAAAAAAGCAAATTGAAATAAACGTAAGGGTGCCAATAGGCTAGTTAAATTAAAAAGGGGTGATTTTTGAGACAAATTATTAATTTTTTTCCCTTTTTGGTAAGAAATCATCTCTATTAAAAAATTCGAGCAATAGGGTAGTTTTGTGTTATAGACTTCACCAAAATATTTCGAATGAATATTTATCCTTAATTACTAAAATTTCTAACAAAAAAGCATTTAATAAATATAGATAAAATATTAAAAATATATATTTAAATTATAAATCAAAAGCAAAATTTGGTGAAGGGAATGAGTAGTTATCCATTCTTCATACCTTTTAAAAAATATATATAATTATTTGGCATATTTTATATTTTTTCTTATTTTTGAAAATTAAGAAAAAAATAAGCGGTTAAAAAGACTAGTTAAAGAGACTAGTTAAGGGGTTAAAAAGTAGTTTTAAACTTTACATGGGTGCAAAATTGGAATAATTTGGTGAAAAAGCACCGGGGTGGAATCAGCAAATTTTGTTGGGCAAATAGAATTCCCCAAATACTAATCTAGCCTCTTGAGTCAAGAGCCAGCCGAACCTCTCTACACTTTGATATTACATCTTCAGTAGAGCTCTCTGCTCGGCGTCCATCCATCTTCATCTGTTATTTTGAGTCTGAATCTCCACCGCTACCTACGTTTCATCGGCCTCGTCTTTTTTGGTAATCATCTTCTTTAATTTTCATTCGGACTGTATTTTAGCGTTAGGCGAATAATCAAATATCGTTTCTATGGGCTAAAGGAAAAAGAATGATTCAGAATTGTTTGATTATAATTTGAAAATAAGAAGATATTAAATTTGAAAATCAGCAAGCATCTTCTTATTTTTACTTGATTATTGGTACTAATGAAATAAATTATTAGCATTATTTGGTTATATGATTTTGTATCTGGGTTATATGTTTTTCATTCTTGTATTTGGTTGATATTTTTTGTTTTAGTAATTGCCTGAAGGATGTATTTTTTATTGTTTGTTTGAAGGATGTAGTTTTAATGTATTTTTATCTGTTGTTTGGGAATACTAGCAGCAACAAAAGGTTCTGAATATGTAGCAAAAGAAGTCAATAAAGAAACTACCTTCTTTGCCACTTTGTGAAAGACCATCCTTTACCTGGGGGAGTAACATAAGGTTAGAAATTGAATTGTAAGTTTGACCCATTAATTAAACCTAAGTAGCACGGAATAAAGAATGCTTGAAGTATATAATGTATCACTGTTGATAATAACATGTACTCACGCTTGATTATCTTCTTAGCAAGACTGAAATTATTTTAAGGCTTAATGGGATTCTTTAGTTGCCCCCTCATTTTCTGGTTGCTTACTGAAAATATGGTTTTGATTTTGAACTCTATTTTGATGTGACCTTTTACTGGGTCTGTAAGCTTCGATGTTATCAGCTTGTGCACGTGTACCTATTTAACAATTTAACAAGTTTTTAAAATGGTACAATGAGTCCTTCTGTTTAACAAGTATATTGCAAGATGTTTCCATGAGAAATCAGTGTCATGTTCTGTTTCTAGTGGCACCAAAATTGTAAGAAATTATATCTAATGTTGTGCTTATTGGTAAACTGGTCTGCATATTGTGCTTATTATGCATTTGGTTGCCGAGAAAACAAAACCCTGAAGGAATTTTAATTTTTTTAATTTTTAAAATTTTTATGTTCTGAAAAATACCTAGAAAGTGGGATATCTGTTGGTTATGGAAAGCATTATGTTTTTTCTTTGTTTTGTTGTTAGTTTTGTTGTGTCATTCTTTGGAATCTTGTGTTGAAATGTGTTCATTTGTTGTTAGAAAGTGCTACAGACTCTGAGTTAAGGAGAGAATGGCGTTGATGAGAGGAGAGCCACTAGTGACAAAGCTGGCTGTGTTGGCCAAGTACGTGGTTCTTCCTGGTGCCATGATTGCCGCTCTCATCTATTCCCCTCCCAATTACACTATTTCCAAGAATGATCCTAAGTCCACCAAATAAGACGTAGCTCGGTTAGTGCCTTTTCCTCTGCAAATGTCTGTTGTTATATATGGAATTGGGTATATATATATACTTTTTTTTTCCTAATGTTGAGGGTTATAGGGTGAGATGATGCGAGTGTAAGATATTACCCACATTTATGTGAGTGAAAGAGAAGATTGGGTTAAATGGTGTGTGGTTATTATGGTTAGAATGGAATTGCCATTCGCATTTTACTCAAAATTTGAGATTTTGTGTTGCCATTCGTAGTTTATTTGAACTTTTATTTTCTCTATGGAAATCGACTGAAAGTGCACCCAAGTTTTTGCGACTCCCTCCATGTGTGTTCTTGGGAATGTTTATTACTGATGTCTTAGGTGTACTGTGCCTCTCAACACAAGCACAAGGAGGTCTTGGAATAAACAAGGAATGAAAAAGTAAAAGAATGTTGTGCTAAGTCGCATGGCAAGATGACTGCGGTGGCAGAACAATTGAACACTTTTTAGTTTTTACCATACAGATTGAATGGAAATATGCAATTCTTCCTTCTAACCTTTAATTTGTTTAGTTTGTAGTTTTTGTTGATAGTAGTAGCATTTATCCCTTTTAACTTTTAGCTCCATCAGCTAGTCTTGAAGCCGTTTTCAACGTTCTTACCTCTCTTCTTGCCTTCTTACACAGCTGGGATATGACAAATTGATTGTTTCCTGAATGAAGATCCCAAAATGTGTTGATTGTGGATTTTTAGGAGAGATCTTGTGCATTTTGATGCCTTTAGTTTGCTTGTGGGCATTGAGAAGTATAGAAATAAAATAGTGGACCTTAACCGATCTTAAATTTCCTTTTGTACAGGTGCATACTGCATAGAAGTGGATGTTAGGAATGCGCTCTCCTTTTGTTCAAATTTGGCATGTAATAATCTGGGTGAGTAGTTGCTCAATTTGAGGGGTTTTCCCGCTTTCTTTGTTCAAACTATGACAGTAAAGTCTTTGAATGTACCTCCTTAATACAGGTTTCCCCAATTAATCCCATGTTGGAATAATTGTTAGATTCTCATTATTGCGAGACTTGGTTAGAGTTGAATTGATACTTTAATTTCATGAATGGATTAGTGTTGCAGGTGAGATGTCTCATTCACAATTTGTGTGAGTTTTTTTCTTGGGATTAAATCAAATGATATTGGCTTTATGTTACTTGTCTGGACTATTTCTTGGAATTTAACCATCATGCGTTATCATTCCAATCTTCATTTTCTTCATCTTTTCAAGATGAATTCTTAATGCCAAAGCTTAAATCTTCTTGGGCAGTAAATGAAGACTAATAAGGCCTAATGGTGTGGCAGTAAATTAACCTACCTGGTAACAGCATTCTTGAGCTAATAGCTGTTACAAAGACACTGCAGAAAAGTTCGGTATCACTTCCATCATTACATCAAAAGGGTATAAAATACTAAATATCAGTTTCCAACTTCCATAGACAAGTCTTGCACCAAACCATCTAAGGGTTAAAAAAAAGGGTGGTAAACTGGTAATCAAAGGGGAGTTAGAATCACAGCAATCACAATGTTGCAGTAGCTAGTTTCTCGAAATCACGCTGCAGAGTCTGAATGCCATTGGTGATCAAATTCACTTGTGCTTGCAACCTGCTGATTTCAGAATCTTTGGCCAAACTCATTGACATCAGCGTCGCACATTTTTCCCGCAAGTCCTTCATCTCCTTTTCAATCCCACTGATTGTTTCAATATGCTTGGCTCTGTCTTGAGTGTGCTCCATGAGCTTAATTTCAACTTTATCTGACTGGTCTTGTAGCTGCTCCATCTTAGCTTTCATTTCTAGCAAAGATTTTAGACGATGTTGCACTGCCTGTACATCAAATCCCAGCATTTCCAATTCACCTAGTTCTTCCAAAATGCTATTAAAGTCGTCTCTAGGATCGCCAACTTGCAACTTGCAAGTTTTTTCCACCAAAGAGGCAAAGGTTACCATATATCCAACGGCTGATCCTTCACGACGTGCCTCTTTACACGTCACTAAAGGATGAAAATGTGGCTTTTGCGGATATCTTTTGAATATATCCATAGACTCAATTTTTTCCCAAACTGGAGAACTTTTCATAAATGGTAAATCTGGACTCTCTTGATGCTCAATGTTACCAGCGACACCACTTTCAACTTGTGTTCTTCTAACCTCATTTTGTTGGTTAATAGTCCCAGCAGTGGTACCTACAACACCATCTTCATGTTAAACATATTAACTACAGCCAAAAGAATCTATTGAAAATTTTCACAATTACTTACTTGAGCCCTCTACAGCTTTTACAGAATGCATTTCATCTGTGCACAATGAAAAAGGTGTGTCATGAGCAAATGTCTTCACGGTAGTCACAGCCACTTGAGCTTGTTGTGTCCAGCAACTGATTCCAGATTCCACAGTTTTTGCCTCTCTAACTGCATCTTGAGAACCTGAATTTAAAAAAGACATGAAATTTTAGACAACACATGGTAAAAGGAAAAGAGATAAACAAGTACTACCAAATGCGGAAACAAACAAGAATCCTTATTATGTTTTTTCCTTTTTCTGCTTTTGTTTTGGGTAGCAATATTCTAAATACATCTATGGATTAGATTTTAACCAAAAGCCAAATATGGACTGTTTGGTTGCTCTATGTCACCTGTGACACCAGTTTCAACTCGTCTTCCCTTAACCTTGTTTTGTTGGTTGGCAGTCCTAGCAGGATTATCTACAAAACAATCTTGATGTCAGCCAAACCAGCTACAGGCCTACAGCCAAAGCAATCCATTGAAAATTTTCACAATAATGACTTTGAGTGCTCTATTTTTTTTAACCAAAAGCTAAATGTGGACTGTTTGGTTGCTCTATGTCACCTGTGACACCAGTTTCAGCTTGTCTTCCTTTAGCCTCTTTTTTTTGGTTGGCAGTCCCAGTAGGATCATCTACAAAATAATCTTGATGTCAGTCAAACCAGCTACAGGCCTACAGCCAAAGCAATCCATTCAAAATTTTCACAGTACATGACTTTGAGTGTTCTATTTTTTTTCTTTTTTCAAAAAGCGCAATTCATGGATGCACAGTGAAAAGGTTGCTCATGAGCAGATGATGAACTTTCTCTTATTGATTCATTTGACTGGAACAATATTAAGACAATTAATTGCAGCCCCCTAACACATTTTCCTTTTTGATCGAGTTGGAGAATCTACACTCAGTAGTACCATGGTAAGTGTGTTCCTTGAGTTTGTAAACCATTGTTTCTTTATTATGTTCTTATTCTCATTTTATTGACTCTTCCACTTTCATTTTCCTAATCCTTCATGCAAACATTGTAACTGGCGTACATCTTTTTCACGGAAAAAATAAATAAAGAAAAAGCAGAGGAGATGTACCTTACCTTTATCTTTAACAACTTGAGTCTCAGTAATTTCAACTTGAGCGGCAACTCCAGATCCATTATTCTTCTCACCTGCAAAATAGAATTCATTCAGGCTACAGAGGTGTTCTACCCCATTGTGCTTAGCTCAATTTTCGGGTTGGAAGCCTTTCATACCTGTCAAATCCAACTTTCCAAGCACAGACAACTCCGATATATAATTCATACAACCTGCAACAAAAGATCCAGCGCCATTATGTCCCTCACCACCCATAGGGTTTCGAAAATATACAGATCTATCGAGAATTCTGTAGCTATGACATATTGCACACCTGTTGCTGGGTCCTTTGAGCATTCAACATACAATGCAGGCCGTTTTCCCTTCCCTTTTACTTCACTGCTCACTCCATCTTCATTATGTTGGTCAACCTCCTGAATGAATTAAGAATAAACATCATGATAAATTAAATTGATACAGAAGGAATAAATCCCAATAAGATGCCTCCAAATCCATACTTACTCCAGAGATCAAGGAATGCTGCACATCTTTGAATTCATTAAGAAATCCTCTAGTGAGGAGTTAGATACTAAACATTTCTAGAATTCTTGATAGGCACCATCTTTGTCCTTCCATTCATTTCTACCCCACCCTATGCGGTATAATTAAGCTCTTTTGTTTTATAAGATACAGTTATTTAAAACTTTTAGGCCATGTTTGGATGAGGAACTTCAAAGTACCTTCAAAGTACCAAGGATTTAGGCTAAATTAGTTAAAAATGAGGAACTTCAAGTAAGAAGGGATTTCAAATGATTAGATGCAATGCATTTAGATGGATTTGTAAGTAACACCTTGATAGGTGTTACTTTGGAAATCCCTTGTTTAGTGGGTTTGTTATGCTCATGTGGTGTATGTGCTCCCTTGCTAGTTACTCGACTAGTTATTTACAGTCACTCTATTCAATTGTTGGTAGTGCATTTCTTAGTAATATAGTATAAATCCCTTGGTACTTTGAAGTTCCTCATCCAAACATACCATTAATGTTTTCTTCATAACGGAAATAAAAAACAGTGCACTCTGTAGAATCATATCTTCTTTGGAACAACTACGTCTTATCACTCTTATTTCCTATCATTATATTGGTCTTACATATGTTTGATAGGGAATGCTGGTCTTGCATTGAAATTTTCCCAAAAGCTTAATTTAGATTGCAGTTTTGATATGTAGAGACATATAAAAGGAACCATAGCATACCTCCACTGATAGCAGACATGATGGTGCAGCATGAGATCCCCTTGTTACTTCAGACTCTGACCTGATACCAGAAGATTCCATGTTGTCCATTACATGCTCATCTCGAACATCTTCTTCATCAGCAGTTCCAATTTCACTGCCCTTCTTGCCTGCAACAAATTACAAATTTGTTTTCTGTGGATTTCAGAATGAATGTACTAGCATACAAAGAGCAGCATATCATGTAAATCAGTACGGAAAATGCCTGCTTTTGAGAGCTATTATTGTTTTTACTAGGAAATTTCAGTACTCTAGGCCATGGGATATCACCTTGATATTTTCTGGTTAAAAGAAATCACTTTTTTCACTATGGAGGTATATAATATAAAAAAAATCTCACTTTATGTGAAAGAATGCTCTTGAAGTCTAGTACAATTAGGGGGAGTGGTTTACCCTTTCTTCTACCCAGTTCTCTAACCTGCTTCTCAGTCTTCTGCAAGAGGAATGAAATGCATTATAATCAGGACAATAAGCTGTCAGAAGAAACAAAATCAGAGGAAAAAAATTATTGCATCTCTTGCTTTGTTTGGAGAAGCTGTAGCACTTCAAATTTTAAAAACAATGACAATGCACGTATTTGATCCCAATCATCAATAAGTAGACGCAAAGAAGAAAGTATGCGTGGACTACCTACTCCAAACACAATGAATGCATACTGAGGCATCCGAGAATATGAACCTAACCATAATCTTGGACAATGCCCATCCGGCATTATCATGCCATATAAACCACAAAGGCCTAGTTTTTGTACTCTTTTTCCTTCAAATGTTCCGCAAAGATGAAAATTGAGAATTTAAAATTATGGCATTGCCCCCAAAAAATATAAACCACAGACACCTAGTTTTTGTATTTTTCTCCTTTTAAGTATCCCGCAGAGATGATTTGAGAAGTTTTATGTTATGGCATTGGCCCGGAAATGAGCACTACTGAATCCTCTACTTCGGTTCACTTGAGTCATTGAGTGTTGTCAGTATAGTTTAAGTGGTGATAACTGATAAGACTCACAGACTTAAGTGAGTTGGAATATACTGAGTGAATTACTTCTATGTGATTAAAGGATATCTTCAGGAGATGGACCTCTTATGCCAGGCTTTAAATGCTATCAGCTTAGAATAAAAACAAGTTAATGAGGTTTCGAGAGGAAGACTGGACTCAGCGATTTTGTAACGCAAATGAAAAACTCAGCATAAGGAGAATAAATACCAACAGCACTTTTTTTCAGAGTTCACTTACCACACCAACTTTAACTGGGGCTTCTTTGTTTAGTGTCTCAACTGACGTTCTCCTTGAAAATAATTGTGCCAAAGATAAGGAATCTTCTGATTGCCCCCCTTTTAGCTTCTTGGAAAGCTTTGAAGTTACATCATCATTAGGTTGCTGAGATATTTTCAGTTTCTTTTTGGTCTTTCCATAAAGTGAATTACCAGTACAAGGACTCGAGTGCTCCATCTGATTCTTCCCTGTAATCCTAGAACAAGGTGTTTTCTCTTTAGTATTGCCCTTGGTAGCACCTGAACTTTTAAGCGATGTAGCTAACTCAGAATTTCTGAATCTCTTGCTTGTGGGCTCTGATCGTAATTCAGAATCCTGAAACAAAAGGCCACAATTCAGCCAAATGCTTTTCATTATTTCTAAGACGGAGAATGACTCAAACATATTCACCATCACACCCATGACCTGCCTCACCATCACACCCATAAAGAAACAGCCATGACCTGCCCCACTATACCCTTATTAAAAACTAGAAAAATACACATACCGTAGAGTTAGTAAACCATTTTCCATAAGTCCATTCCAAGTGAGGCCTCAATTCTGAATGACTGCATTCCTTTTCCTGCTGTGTGTATTTTAAATTGATCACATACCTTTTTCCAGTAAGAACTTTTGTAACCTCTCCAACCCACCAACCCATATCATGGAATGCATCCACCTTGTCGAACAAGCAAAAATCTGTTCCATCTGACTTTGGAGGCTGAGGCCGAATCTGATCATCATATACGACCACTTTAACATCACGGTTGTTTGAGCTCTTATATTGAACCAAGAATGAGTTGACCCCTAGTTGACCAAGATAAGCTGCTGGCAGCCAAGCATACCTTCGTTCTTCTTTGTTGAGATTCACTTCAACTGGTGTCGCAGGACTGTAAATTGATCCTATGGTGCTCTTTGACCCATTAGTGAGAAAGATCAGTTTCATTCTATCAAAAGCAAAGCATATAAATTTTTTCTATCATCTTATGAATACAGGGAAGCCAGATTCATTGCTAATGAGATCAATCAATGAATTGAGTAAAGACCTCAATAACTCCAAACCTAAAACTTCAGAAACCAAAATTCCTATGTTTGAACACAAAAAACAGACATGAAAGGAAGATCATATAGTTAAATATTAACATTCAGAAGCAAGGTGCATTAGACCTAAATGCTATGGCTAAAGCATCATTGGCCATAGATAGCACTTAAATATTTATTAGTTTCACACGATTAGTAATCATTTCTAGTGCTCAGAGCCATGGATCTACTTATAAGAGAACAGATACTAATAAACAGTTTACTAAAGATGTCCACTTCCAGTAAAGATTCATCAATTAATTGTAAGAGATTGAGTTCACAATAAAATCTATTAACCTGACATGGCAGAGGCTCCATGTAATACAAGTTAGTCACAAATATGATGAAACTTGGAACCAAAAGGTTTAAATCAACAAGCAGTAAGCACTGTTCGAACCATCGCATCATCAAATCAACAAGTAAGAAAAATGACAAAATTGGTTGACAAATCACGAAAATAAATAGAATGATCAATATAACCGAAGATACTCATGACAACCGTTATTCAGAACTGCATCATTTCCATTATTAAACCCGTCATAATATACTGCTCTTATAAAATGCAACATGAAAGAATTATATTTTTAGCAAAAAGGGGGGATACAAAGCAAAACAACAAAGGAAAGTTTAGAAAAAAAAGTCATAAGTAAACAAAAGAAAGGCCGTGCAATTCAAGAATAATTCATATGGAATCAAATCTGTATTACAAAAATAACCCAAATGCTGCATTATTAAAATGAACAACTAAATTAGTACCAGCTTCTTGGGCAGAACCCATGAGCCATCTCGCAAATCGAAATGAAGCCGCAAATCAGAGCTCCCTAGCTCGAGCAGATCAGGTGGGGCTTTGAAGCCCACCGTATATTTATCAATCTGAACCTTGAGCACAACCCCCGGCCACCAACCATCGTGCCAAAACGCGTCTACGAAGTCGCCGGGCTCGAAACTCTTGCCGGCATTGTGAGCCGGAGGCTTTGGTCTGATTAAACCCACGTCGACGAGCTCGGTGAGTGGCTTGTCTGGGGGGCCGTTGTCTTCGTCAGCGAGCAGAGTCTCGTACTGAACCAGAGCCTTGTTTGAGCTGTTAAAGCTCTTCCTTTTCTTCTTTTCTGGGGAAATTGAGGGTTGTGGGTCGACGATTATGGCTGGGAACCATGCACCTTTAAACCCATCTTCGGTGCTGCGCACTTCCACTTTTGAATTCTTGCTAAAATGCGCCTCACTCCTCTTCACCATCATTTTTGCTTATTTTGCAGAGGGGAAAACAGCAGGCTATAGAACGGTCAAGGTCAAGCGCGAGGAAAAAGGTTTGATTTTTCTTGGCTGAAGCAGTGTTTGTCTGCTCGGATGAAACGACTGATCGCATAATATGAACGTTTTATTTTTATTTTGGTTTATTATTCAAAATACTCCTCGAATCGGACAGTTAATTTCAATTTGTTTCCCTAACGCGAAATCGTAGTAATGTAATCCCTAAATCCCCCTTCTATCAAGTCCGTTACATCAAACATTAGTCTTCGTTACTAACGGTGTTTAGAGTGCTTATGTGACACCTATGTGGCAAGAATTCAATGAGACGACATGAGGATGGAGTTGAGATGACATTTGGGCGGCAAAATCAGCCCCAATCCAAGGGAAATCGCAATCCTAGGGGAGAAATTTCAAAAAATTCAGTGGTAATCCCACCAAAAAGTTGCGAATTGGACCTTTATAAAGGTTTGTGAACCACAAGACACCAACATCATCAATCAATTTGCAGTTAAAAGGGAGATTCAGATATGGAGGGTGGAAATTTCCAGCCGAGAAGATGCATTTGTGGGAAGATGGGGAAAATGAAAACATCATGGACGGATGAAAACCCAGGCCGGAGGTTTGTTGTATGTCCAGATGCTAAGGTAAGTGATAATGAAATTTAATATTTGGTTTCATTATGGGTTTTGTTAGGATAATGAAAAGAAATCAGTTTTTTGATTAATAGTAAAAGGGATTTTGGTTTCTGGGTTATGATATTAATAAGAATTGGTGTTTTTTGATTGTTGGTGGGGTCAATATGAAGAAATTTTGGCTGGGTTATGAGAAACTGCAATGATTCAATAAGAAGAAAATGAAATTGATGTTTTGATTGTTGTTGTTTTGATTGATTGGTGATATGTTTGAAATTCTAATATGTTTTGTAGCATAATGGACAAGGTAGAGGTAGAGGTAGAGAGAAAGGTTGTGATTTTTGGGAGTGGTATGATCCGAAAATGTGCAAGAGGTCAATGACAATAATTCCGGGGCTGTTAAGGAAGCTTGATAGAATTGAAGAGCAATTGTTGAATGAGAAGAGGAAGGTGACTAAGCTTTGGATTGCACTCTTGGTTACGTGGGTCTTAATGGTTGGAATCATCTTCAATCCTTCACTTTAGTTATGTATTAGGTTATGTTTGCAAGCTTGGCACTATTAGTTATGTTTAGGGCTTTGTATTATGTAAAAGTTAGTTTGGTGGATTGTGGAAATATGTAAGATGTTTATGCAATGCATTTTATATCTAGTAAGAATGGAAGTTGATAAATTAAGAATGAGAAACATCTCAAAGTCATTCATGAATCAAGCTTTGATAATAACAAACCAAATTTGGACCCTCACAAACCATCATATCATTTAAACAAAAGGAACAAACGGAGCACCATTAAGGCAATTAGGTGCATACTAAACACTAAGCGAAATAAGGTCACAATATTTGGAACAGTAAGCAAAGCAAAATAACAAGTCCTTCCACTAAGCACTAAATAGTAAACCAACTATTTCTAAACACGCTTTGCAGGCGACTTGAATCTCATCCTCCTTCCACTTGATACGGGTGATTGATGTTGTGAACTGTCACTTGGTTGAGTAGTGGTAGGGCTTGGATGCATTGGTACAGGTTGGACAACATGTGTGGTGCTTGATTGGGGTTCTAGGCAGTGCTGGTAGTTGCTGGTGGTGGTTTTGGGCATGATTCTTGCCTTGGGGCAGTGCATGTACTTGTTGGCACAGGATTTGGGCATGATTCTTGCGTATAGGCAGCCTTGCCTTCCTCATTTCCAAGGGTAGTGCTCCTTGTTCGTCTTCGGACCTAATCAAATACAAATCCATAGTAAACACCTAGCCATAATTGAGTTCAATGATAAAGACAGCTCACTTCAATCACAACTCACTTCAATCACAATTCAATTCAATGACAATACAATGTAGATCAAACTCACTTCAATCACATTGTACCTCAAACTGCCAAGAAACACATTCGTAATATTGGTGTAACCTGAGACTACTAATATATGTTCTGGGTGTTAAGTGATACGATATAACAGAATCAGGGTATTAAGTGATACGTAGGCATAAGTCCATGGATGTTAAGTGATACTATAATTCTAGATTCAACTATGATAACAGGTTATGCATGTGCATGTGTAAGCATTCAATTGAACTTGAATTACGATAATATACTTACAGGTAGCTTGTCCCACCTAGCTTTGGCTGCAGCACGTTGTTTCCTCCTTTCTTGCTTACGTTTGAACTTAGCTTCAGCGATAGGGTTAAGGGGTTGTGTGCATGCATTTCGTCTATGGCCATCAGCACCACAATTACCACACTTAAGGGTAGAGTGGTATCGAGGGAACTTGGTAGGATCTGGAGGAAGAGGAGGAGGCGCGTTCTGACTTCTATTTCTTTTCATCCTTGGTCTCCCTAGCTGCTTACGATACTTTGGTGGCTTTAGGGTTGCTGCACCAACCTTCTCCCACTGATCTTCCCTAGGAACTGGTATGATAATCCCTTCATATGTCCTAGTATAGGCAGCATGGGAGTAGAAATCATGCACATACTTCTCTAAGTTGTCGTTGAATCGACTAATGGCACTGCAAGCATGTGGGCAAGGAATCCCAGTAAGTTGATATCTTCTGCATGAGCATGTGTGAGCATTCAAATCAACTGAGAATCTTCTTCCATGTGAATGCTTGACCTCGAAGATGTTCCCACCACAATGACTAGGAATCAAGCTATGTCGTGCCTTCTTATTGACCTCCAGAAGCCCCTGGATTCTTTTACCAACCAGATGGTCCCCCCAAGTACTACATTCATCTCTTCTCTTAGTCATGAATGCACTTAGGTATTACTTGACTTTGTCCACCAAAGATATAATAGGCTTAGGCCTAAATGGGAGAATGGCTTTGTTGAAGGCCTCCGATAGATTATTCAGCAAGATGTCGCACTTATAGTCAGTCCTGAAATGACTTCTACACCATTGTCTTGCATCCCTTTCTTTTAGCCAATTGTGAGCAGACTGATTGAGAACTTGCATTTTCTTCATTTCTTCATTGCACCAAGGTATTGTAGTTGCCCTAGCAATCTTCTCCATTTACAGTTTGACAGCCAATCCTTTATGCGTCGCATTGAGGTTTCCGTATAGATGCCTCAAGCAATGTTTGTGTTCTGCATCAGGGAATATTTGGTTCACTGCATCTAGCAGCCGCTTTTGTTTATCAGTCATTATCACAACTACGTGTGAGTTTTGAATTTGCAAGTCCTCCTTCAACAACTCCATAAATCACCTCCAACAACTGAATTTTTCAGATTCACACACAGCATATGCAATGGAAAACACCCCATTGTTGGGATCCACTCCTACAGCTGCCAACAATTGCCCAGGGTGAATGCCCTTAATATGGCATGCATCAAACCCAATGAAGGGTCTGCAGCCTTTCATCCAACCTTATTTGCAAGCTTCCAAACAGAAATACACTCTCTCAAATCGAGGGCAATCATCAGCTTCCAACTTAGACTTGATTATCACTGTGGAATCAGGATTAGTCTTCAGCACTTGCAAGTAGTATTCTCCCAACACCTCATATTGCCTCTTGTAGGTCCCTTCCACCACATCCAATACACTGGCCCTTGCCCTAAAGCATGTTGCCCTTGAGGGTCTTAAACCAATTTCTGCATTAACCAAGTCTTGGAATTCCACCCAATCCCATTTGTTGCTTGCCAACTGCCTCCCATACTTCCTTGACAGCCACTTAACATTGGCATGCCTGTTCTTAGTCCCTACACCGCAGTTGTGCTCACTCTTAAACTCTTTAATTTGCATAGTCATGCTACCTCCTATTTTTCAAGCGTAAAGCATAAACTCACAGCCACTCCCACAAACCACCCTAATTCGATTAGGCTGATTCTTTTTAAAAGTTAGATGTCTTCCATTGTTCACCGAGTAGATCCTCACAGCTTCTCTAAATATGGCAGCTGATTCAAACTTCAGCCCTATCTCAAAATGAGGATCCTTCATCTCCATCTCAGGAATAAAGTCTCTTGTCTTTGGAAGTGGTTTCTTCTTCCTACTCCTATTGCCCACTTCCTCATCTGAGTCTACACTAACAGTAGCAACCCTTGGTGACAAAGGAACCTCTCTTTCTTCAAAATCTTCCTCAGTCTGTGGAGGAGGAGGAACTACCTCTTCATCATTTGTCTCGAAGATGTCATCATTATCACTTAGACATATTGCATTAGCATCCCCTTCACCATAACCATCATCTTCAAAGTCCTCAAGTTCCTCAGATTGGCCACTATCATCACCACTCTCAGGGTTGTTCTTCTCTTTATCATCCTCATTCACCTTTTGTTTACCAGGTCTCTAACTACACTGACCACCACTAGCTTGCAAATCCAATTCTTCCAATTCAAATTCTTCATCCACTTCTTCACTACTTTCTTCTTCCACTCAAACTTCATACAATTCGTCTTCACTATCATCAGCTTCACTACTTTCTTCTTCATTACTTTCATATTCAGGCACATCTTCTACATCTTCAACTGGACATGTGCTTGGACCAGCCTCTGGATCTGTGCTTGGACCAGCTGGTTCAAATGTGCTTGGACCAGCATCTGCATCTGTGCTTGGACCAGCTGGTTCAAATGTGCTTGGACCAACATCTGGATATGTGCTTGGACCAGCTGCTTCATATGTGCTTGGACCAGCCTCTGGATCTGTGTTTGGACCATCTGCTTCATATGTGCTTGGACCAGCCTCTATAGTATGCACCAGACCTTCATCTGCCACTTGGTCCACAACATGGGAAGCGTACACATGCAGTGCCTTATCTGCTCTCTTTGCAGCCCTTCGAATGTGGACCAAAAGCTACTGATCTGTGCATAGTTTGAAAAACACTCCACTTCTGGCTTCTTGTGTGTAGAATTCCACCATATCCTCAATGTAGCCTTCCTTCTTCACCAGTGCATTCAATTCAATCAGTGAACTGTAGTCCCAACAACACCAGTCATACCATTTCAATGCCCCATCTGCATATGTCCACTGTCCCACTTTATGTACTATCTTGCCACCATGATGTAGTGCCAAGGACACTATGTCATCGCAGTCCCCTACACCAATCAAAAAAATTTAATGCATAATAAGCTTAAATCATCCACACCAAACACACAATAGAAAATAAAACCCTAATCCAACAGCAGACCCTAAACCCTAAACCCTAAACCTAAACCCTAAACCTAAACCTAAACCCTAAACCCTAAACTCTAAACCGAAACCCTAAACCCTAAACCCTAAACCTAAACCCTAAACTCTAAACCTAGACCTAAACCCTAATCCAAAAATCAGACCCAACATCACAACTCACTGCAAATCCACAACTCTCTGCCTAAATCTACAGTCACACCCACAACCAACATCAAACTTACCATATTGAGGTTGATGTGCACACAATCAACTCTAATCCAAAATACCCTACCTTATATCCTAATTTATGTTCCAAATAGCCCAACCCTAAACCCTTTACTCTAATCCAAAATGCCCAAACCTAAACCCCACACTGTCAAAATCACAACTTTCCAGCCAACAATCACATATTATAAACCCACTACCAGCCACTTTCAAAAAGTTCACATATTATAAACCAACCTTTTCTAAACCCACCCACCATATTATAAAGCACAAGTAAGTGCCAACACAATTTAAAAAGTTCAATTTTCAAAGGCTTACACAAACACCAACCAAAACATTGAATATTTTAACCAAATAGGACAATTAACTTCCAAAACCATTTCATATTTCAAAATTTCAAAATTTCAAAACTCAAACTTACCATATTGAGGTTGACTTCCACTGGGTTTTCGAGGGATTGTCATCCTCAGTTTCTTCACAGATTGAACTCGCCTTGCTGTCCGATTGACACCCCCAACAACCCTTTACCCGATTGATTCAAGTTTCCGCCTCTTCAATCTTCTCTACAAACCCTAGAATTCGCCCAGCCCTGTAATTTTTCCCCAAATCGATTTCACGAACTGATTCACCCCTCTCTCTTTCCACGTCGTTTTAGTGGGATCCACACGTGTGGGCCAGTTCCATGCCACATAGGTGCCACATAAGCACTTTAAACACCATTAGTAACGAAGACTAACGTTTGGTGCAACAGACTTGACAAAAGGGGGGTTCAGGGATTACATTGTTATGATTTCGCGTTGGGGGAGCAAATTGAGATTACATGTCCGGTTCGGGGAGCATTTTGAGTAATAATCCTTTTATTTTTTTTGGAAAATATACATAATATGAACGTTTCAGAAAAGGAGCATGAGCCTCTGCATTTAGCTTTCACGCATTTAGCCGCATTTCAACTCATCTCAATCATTATTTTAATCTAATGGTTTAAAGTAAGACACATTATAAGAGTTTTAGTTTAATCCTTAATTTTTCTTTTTAACAGCCTTTTATTATTTTAAAATTCAATTTTATTCTTAAATTAAATAAATAAATAATATACAATTTCTTTTATCTTTCAAGTTTGGTACAGATGATAAGATGGTGGGAAAATGAGGGAGGGAGAACGATTCTATGAGAAAACAAACCAATTAACCATCGATGAAAATCAGTTGGAGGATTTTGCACAGAGAGTGAGGAGGAAGGAAGGATTTTGCACCGATGCCCACCGTCCCACTAATATGCTTGCAGGTCCTTTTGATTTTGTAAAAATGGACACCATCGAAAACTTGAAGAAACCAATTAAGAAGCTGAATTAAACCAGCCAATTGAAGTTGGATTTGGTGTGGCATAACAACACCACAATTGCTTCAAAGGTGCCGAGGGTTACTGAGATCGTTTAAATTGTATGTTTATTTATTTTGAGAATAAAGTTAAATTTTAAAAAGATAAAATAATTTTAATAGAAAAATTAAAAAAATTATTCTAAAACTCTTATGATGTGCCTTGTTTTAAACCATTAAATTAAAATAATAGTTGAGATAAGTCGAAATGCGGCGAAATGCGTGAAAGCTAAATGCAGAGGCTCATAGTCCTTTAATACTACTATTCCATTTCATATTATTTTGGGAAATTAGCTATAAATAATGCCCCACCATCATACAAAAAATTCTTCAAAGCCTATTTTCTTTAATCCTTACAATCCATACATTTTGACTTTTGGTATTTGCACTTTTGGCCCAAGGTATATAAACAAACAATAAATCAGCAAACACCCATTTAGTTACTTGTTAGGATATGTTGGATTGAGAACAAGAAAAGAGGAGGAGAAGAGCGAGGGAGAGAAAAAAAAAAGGGAGGAGAAGAGCGAGAGCGAGAAGTTGGGCCGATGTGGGAAACGAGGAGAGAGGGAGATGCTGTAGAGAAAACCAAAATTCCCTTTATTTGTTTACACTGGTTCGATTCTGGAGACCAAGGAGGCAGGACAAGAGAACTTGGCCGGAGTTGGGAAATGAGGAGAGATAGAGACGGCGGAGTGGGGAGTTTGGAAACAAGGAAAAAGGGATGTGGGTGGGTCTGGAGTTACGAAATGAGGAGGAGGCAGTGGTGGCAGGGTTAGTAATTTGGAAAAGAGGAGATCGAGATCGAGAGGAGGCGTCAGCTGCCGTTGTAAAGGCGAGTGAGGGTGGTGGCGGCTGATGGTAAACACGAACTACATAACAAGGAAGGCAAGGAGGTATATTCAAAGGTATGTAAATTTTTTTTTCGGATCCTAAGCTATATGAATTGAATCAGTGGAGGGTGGGTTGGGTTTTTAATCGGATGAACTAGGGTTCTCAAATAGGAAGGAGATTTGATTCCTAAATCGTCTATTGTGAATTAATTAAGGGTTTGAGTGATTATTTTTTGCATAATTAGCTAAGATTTCTTCATTCAAATATGAAAACGTTAAATAATTCATAGAATTAGGTTATGTGGTTTGAAATTGTTAAATTGAAATGCAGAGAATTGTTGGTTGGTTTTGTGAAATAGGCATGTATTGTTATTGGGTATGGATTACAATTGATTAACGGTGTTATCTCCTTTTCATTTTGTTCTTTCTCCATTTTTGAATTTTGAACTACTAGCATGTTTTACAAGAAAATTTAGAACCTTTATCTAGAGCAAAGATTATAGCAGAGTAGCACCTTTATCTCCTGGGACCAGAGTGTTACCTCCTGGGACCAGAGTATTATCTCCTGGGACTAATGGAGGTAATACTCTGGTCCCAGGAGATAAAGGTGCTACTATGGTCCCAGGAGATAAAGGTGCTACTCTGGTCCCAGGAGATAAAGGTGCTACTCTGCTATAATCTTTGCTCTAGATAAAGGTTCTAAATTTTCTTGTAAAAGAGTTTGAAAAACATGCTAGTAATTCAAAATTCAAAAATGGAGAAAGAACAAAATGAAAAGGAGATAACACCATTAATCAATTGTAATCCATACCCAACAACAATACATGCCTATTTCACAAAACCTACCAACAATTCTCTGCATTTCAATTTAACAATTTCAAACCACATAACCTAATTCTATGAATTATGTAACGTTTTCATATTTGAATGAAGAAATCTTAGCTAATTATGCAAACAATAATCACTCAAACCCATATTTAATTCACAATAGAAGATTTGGGAATCAAATCTCCTTCCTATTTGAGAACCCTAGTTCATCCGATTAAAAGCCCAACCCACCCTCCACTGATTCAATTCAGACAGCTTAGGATTCGAATTTTTTTTTTACATACCTTTGAATATACCTCCTTGTCTTCCTTGTTATGTAGTCCGTGTTTACCATCAGTCACCACCACCCTCTCTCGCCTTTACAACAGCAGCCGACGCCTCCTCTTGATCTCGATCTCCTCTTTTCCAAACTGCCAACCCCGCCGCCACCGCCTCCTCCTCATTTCGCAACTCCAGACCTACCCTCCTCCCTCTTTCCTCGTTTCCAAACTCCTCACTCCGCCGTCTCCCTCTCTCCTCGTTTCCCAACTCCGGCCAAGTTCTCTTGTCCTGCTCCTTTGGTCTCCACAATCGAACCAGTGTAAAAAACTAAGGGGTATTTTGGTTTTCTCTACAGTGTCTCCCTCTCTCCTCGTTTCCCACTTCAGCCCAACTTCTTGCTCTCGCTATTCTCCTCCTCTTTTCTTCTTCTCTCCCTCGTTCTTCTCCTATTTTCTTCTTCTCAATCCAACATATCCTAACAAGTAACTAAATGGGTGTTTGCTGACTTATTGTTTGTTTATATACCTCGGGCCAAAAGTGCAAATATCAAAAGTTAAAATGTATGAATTGTAGAGATTAAAGAAAAGAGGCATTGAAGAATTTTTTGTGTGATGGTGGGGCATTATAGCTAATTTCCCTATTATTTTCGTTAAATATGTCATGTTATTTTTTCGTTAAATTTTTGATACAATTAAATAATGAAGAATTATTAAATAATATTAATAAATAAATAAAATATTCATATTGGTAACATTTTCTTAGACAAACACATCCTATTGGTTCGCTAAGGTGCGATAGGGCTCTGTTATGGTTTCGATGTTTGGTCTTCCAGGTAGCGTGGCTCGAGGGAACAAGGGATTTGAGGGGTGGGATCGACGATGAGAAGCATGGAATAGGTAATCTTTTGCCAGATAGGATCCGAGTTTGGGTTTGGATTAGGGTTAATCATGAGCTAAAAGTGGATTCTAGGGTTTCCTTTATCTCGATTTGGGGGTTTTGTTTTGTGGATTCTTATCCATTTCTGGGGAATCGATCGAGAGCTTTGATATTCAGACGGCTCCATCATGCTACTTTTTGATTGTGTTTCTCAAGACTTATCGCGCCTCTTTTAAGTGTTTCGCCGTCTAAGAGATACTGGGTAATGATGCGATTTTGCTTGATTTTTTACTGCTTGGGCTTCTCGAGAGTGCGACTCTCCTTATTCCGAGACGACAATGGATTTTGCTGGAGTTTATTGATTGCTCTGATGCCGTGTGACAAGTGCAAGCGTGTTGTGGGGCTTTCCATGGATTGAGGATGGGATCTTCTGCGCGTCTATTTCGAGGTGAGGGGTATTGGAATCTGGAGTTGCAGTGTAGTGGTGTTTCGCCTTCCTACATCTAGCCTCATTCTAGGCTGCCTGAAACTCTTCGATTACTGCTGCAGCGCGATTATGACTCCTACTGTATGGTTTGAGACACAAGTTATGTGCCTTAATTGGTCCGGTTGGGTGGTGATTAATGATGATGGGATGTGGTTTTTGCCTATAAATTCCCATGAAGTTCTTCCGTTAGTCCCCAAGCTTCTTAAGCTTCCCTCAATTCCTTATTCTAAGTCCTTCTCCAATATTAGCCTTCATCTTCTTTTCTCTATTCCCAACATCTGAAATGGCTCGAGACCTTCACTCAAGCTCCTTATCCCGCCATCAAACCAACCAGAACCAATTCCCTAGACCTAGTGTTGCCCAAGATCCCATTGTTGTCACCAGGGGAGAGTATGTGTACACCATTGACAGGAATGAAACCCATATCTGAATGCCTAGATACTCTACTGAGCTTGTGAGGCACTACGAATCCAGATGTGTCATTCGAAAGATTTTTGGTGCTTCGGTGGATGTTCGAGTTCTTCATGCACGATGTCATGCAAACTGGTCTGCCCTAATGGGCGAGATTGAAATCAACCATATGGGAAATGAATGGTTCAAGGTGGAGCTTCCTGGTGGAAGATGTCAACTATGTTCTGGAGAATAGGTCGTGGTACGTTTTGGGCCAAATTTTCCATCTTAGGCGCTGGTCTCCAAGCTTCAATCATGCGTCTACAACAATATCAAGCTTATGGACTTGGGTTCATTTTCGTTTCCTTCTGATCCATCTTTGGGATGAAGAAATTTTAGCTGAAATAGTGTTAGTCATTGGGAGATTTATTAGAGTTGATATGGATGTGGTTATTGGAACAAAATGCTTGTTTGCCCGTGTATGTGTGAAGGTCGATTTGCGGGTCCCTCTTAAGAGATGCTTAGTGCTGGACTGGGACTCTGGAAGCTGTAGGGTCTTTCTAAACTATGAAAGGTTATTTGAATGTTGTTTTTATTGTGGCAACAAACGCCATCTCTACAATCACTGCCCTAGCAGAGTTAGGGAGAGGCATTTCTTGCTAGTGGAGCGAATGCTTGATGAGCCGCCAATTGTTCCTGAGAATGAACCAATCAATGAAGACATTCAGAAACTGCTCTCAGAGGATGTTATTGTGGTTTTCTTAAACCATATAGTAACAAACCTGATGGCAATGAAGCTGTGGCTAATCAGGAGGAGCAGGATGTTATTATGGTTTATGTAAACAAGCCTCTCACTTTTCCAAGATGCTATCCTTAGATATTTTTTGTTTGCTTGACACAAGGGCTAGCCTTGTGAAAGCTAAAAATCTAGCTAAGAACCTTCCTTTTGACTGTAATTTTGCGGTGGCCTCGAGAGGCCAGAGTGGAGGCTTGTTACTTATTTGGAACTCTATGCTTATTTCGATTAATATTATTGTTTCCCATCTTAGATTTATTCATCGCTCTATAATAGATAATATTTCTAATGTTCCTTCTTACTTAACCTTTGTTTATATGCATCCTCAAAAAGATAAACAAGTGTCCCTTTGGAATGAGCTACTTGCTCTCAAGCCAGGAAATGAGTCTTGGTGCCTCATGGGTGATTTCAATAAAACCCTTAACTTAAATGAAAAACTTGGTGGTGTTAATAGTTTGACTAGATATAACCTTCAGTTTGCTAATTTTTTAAATCCAACTAGTCTTATCTCCACTCTAGCTACTGGAGGTCCTTTCACCTGGACAAATGGGCATAGAGATCACACAATTATTTATGAGAGGCTAGATAGATCACTTACCAATGCTAGTTGGATCCAAAATTTCCCTAATCACTGTTTGACTAATCATGCAATCCAGGGCTCAAATCATGGGCCAATTTGCCTTACCTTGTCCAATAAGAATAAACCTAGACATAGAGGCTTCAAACTTGAGGCCAAATGGTTTGACCACCCTGATTTCCTTAACTTAGTGACGAAGGCGTGGAGTAATGATGTGCAGGGAAGCCCTTGCCAGCGCTTATCCACTCTTTGTGGTAGCTTTACAGCTCTTGCCAAAACTTGGAATAAGCAAGTTTATGGTAATCTCAGCAAGAAGATTACCAATCTTGTTGACCAGCTGACCTTAATCCAAACCCAAAGAAGCAGGACCCTGACTCTATTACTCTAGAGTGTAGATAGAATGTCATCCAAGGTAAATGTTGTCTATGCGGTTGAAGAACGGTTGAAGAGTGTCACTGGGCTCAAAAAGCTAGAGCCAATTGGTTAACCCTAGGTGATAGAAACACTAAGTTCTTTCATACTTAGGCTTTAATTAGAATGAAAAGGAATCATATTTATGGTATTTAAGATGAGTTGGGTATTTGGCATGCTGAAGGTGATAGTATGACTGATCTGTTTATTTCTGATTTTAAGAAGCGCTTTACTAGGACTAACTCTTTTAATGCTAATGAGACTAATACTTTTTATCCAATGTCTCTCCTTACATATCTCCTGAGGCAAATGCTGATCTTAGTAAACCAGTAACGCGTGAGGAGATTGAGCTTGTTATCAAAGGAATTGGAGGTCTAAAAGCCCCTGGACCGGATGGCATCCATGTTGCATTCTACCATAAATACTGAGACATTGTCAAAGACCATGTTTTCAATTACATTAGTGAGTTTTTCTCTAACCCTCTACCTTTTAATGGATTGAATCATACAAATATTGCTCTAATACCCAAAGTGGAAAAGCCTACTTTGGTTAATCAGTTTAGACCTATTAGTTTATGCAATGTGTCTTACAAAATTATTGCTAAATTATTGGTTAATAGACTTAGGCCTATCCTAAATGACTGCATTTCTCCCAATCTGGGGGCCTTTGCGCCTGGTAGATCTATTCTTGACAATATCTTAATTGCTCATGAGTTATTTAATGATTTCAAGAGAGAAAATGGTCGTTTTGGAGCCATGGTTGTTAAATTAGATCTTGAAAAAGCTTATGATATGATAGATTGGAATTATAATGAAGCTTGCCTTTTGAAATTTGGTTTACATAGTTTTTGGATTAGAATGATTATGGCATGCATTTCCTCAGTGTCCTTTTCGATCCTCATAAATGGTTCCCTGGAGGTTTCTTCAAATCTACTCGTGGAATCAGGCAGGGGGGGTCATTTATCCACGTACATTTTCATCTTATGCATGGAACCTCTCATTAGGAATTTAAATGTGATCTCATCTAGAACTAAAAATCATGTGGGTATTCTCTCATCCCCATTTGGACTTAGAGTCTCAATCTTGTTTTTGTTGATGATTGTTTAATTTTTGGGAAAGCAACCCCCACTGCAGCTAAGAATATATCTTCTATTTTAAAGAATTTCTCATCTGCTTCAGTGCTTCAGATAAATTTTCATAAATCTTCTCTTTACTTCTCGGCTAATACTATTAACCCTGTGATACTGTCATAGTTAACATCTTGGGCATCCAATATAAAATAACCATTGGTAAGTATTTGGGTATTCATAACATCATCTTTCGGAAGGATCCCATTAATGTGAATGAATTCGTAGTAAGGATCCAGAAGAAGCTAGTAGGTTGGAAAAGTAATACGTTATCAAGAGTGGGGAAAATGACTCTCCTTCGCTCTAGTGTCTCAGGGATGCCTAACCACATCCTTTCTTGTTTTCCATGCCCATCTAAACTAGCTTAAAATATTAACAAGGCTAGTAGGAATTTCTTTTGGGGATCTTCTGCTACATGCCCTCCTGTTGCTTGGAAGGACATTTGTAAGTCCAGAGATAAATGAGGGCTAGGTCCCAGAACAGCTGAGTGTTTCAATAAGGCGGCTATGGCCAAGTTGGGTTGGAAAATACTCACGGATCATGAGAATTGGTCGGTTAAATTAGTTCGAGCTAAATACTTGAGAAATACCAATTTATGCTTATGTCCCAAGAAGGCTTCTAATTCTCATGCTTGGAAGGGTATTCTTGATATTAGAATCCTGTTGTTTAAATGTATTCATTGGATTGTTGGGAATGGATCAAATATTAATTTTTGGGGTTATAATTGGGCTTTCACTTACCCTTTTGCAATGATTATGGATCAACAACATCTTGAGGACCTTGATTCGTCTCTAACGGTTGATAAATTTATTGTTGATGGAAACTGGAACATTGATGCTTTAAGTAATCTTTTGCCTGATAATATTGTGAATTCTATTCTAGCTATTATGTTTCCTTTGCCTAACTCATTGTAGGAGGAAAACTTTGTTTGGGGCCCTAGCCCTAAGGGAAGTTTCTCAATAAAGTCTGCTTTAGTGCTCCTAGGGGAAAATCAGCAAGGCCACCATTTTGCCACTATGATGAATAAGCTCTGGAAGCTCACCATTCCACACAAGGCTCGTTTCTTTGCTTGGTTACTTGTACATGGGCGGCTGAGCACAAGGGGTCGCCTTCATCGCCATCTCAATATTGAGGATCCTGACAATGAGTTGAAACTGAGAAGCATATCTTCATGGAGTGCCCGTTTGCCCTCCACGTCTGGAGTGCCTCTAATCCAGATATTTTCTCAACTGGGCAAGTGAATATTGCTTCTTGGCTTTCAACGCTCAATCATCAAGACACCCAGAACTCCATTTCTAGGTTGAGTGCTGCTATTCTTCTATAATGGCAAATATGGAATGAATGAAACAAGTGGATCTTCGACTGCGGTTCATAATTTTATGAATGCAAACTGGAAAAAGAAGTGCAATGTTGGACATCAATATAACCTGATTCGTTGGATGCCTCCCCACCAGAACTGCTTCAAGTTAAACTTCGATGGTTCCGTTCGCACGAATGGTCAGGCGGCCGCTGGGTTTGTAATCCGTGATGATCTCGGTATCCTTATCCATGCTGGCGTTAGGAATGCTGGGTTCACAGATGTTCTCAAAGCGGAGGGCCTTGGTATTCTGGACGGTCTTTGTAAAGATAGAGATCTTGGTATTGCCAATTTGGAGATGGAAGGAGACTCTAAAAACCTTATTGATGTCATCCTTCATCCTAATTTGGCGCCTTGGAGTCTTCATACCATCATTAGCAATGTAGAGCTACTTCTCAACTTTCTCCAAACAATCTTCTTTAAACATGTGTTACGGGATGCTAATTTTGTTGCAGATGCTTTAGTTGACATGTGACACTATTGATGCTATCTTTGAGTGTAGTAGGTCTCTGCCTAACTGCGCAATTCCCGCTTGGAGATTTGAATTTGTCGTTGGAGGTTGCCTGAGAGGATTTAACCTCTAGGCCTTATTGTGTATTCCGTAGCAAAAAAAAATAAATTCATATTGTATATTATTATTACTAATATGTGAGTGTTTTGAATGAAAAATTAAATAAAATGTAAATAAATATGATGATAAGAGAATATTGGCTAGTGAAAATAGTTCACTTGAAAATTTGCTAATTCGAAATTTATGTTTATCTTTGAGTTTTTGCCGAACTTTCATAATGTTTTGGGCTTTGAAAAAACATCTTGAATCAATTTATTCGGTTATCCCAACAATTGCGTCAAAAGATTTATATAATAATGTGTTTGGTTCTCGAAATAGATTTGAACCCACAAAAATAGCGTGAGATCTCTTGTGTTTGTAATTCAATTATGTTCTTTAAAAATCCATTCTTATAGATGAGTATGTTTACATGAGGAACTTTTTTTTTTCTTTCCAATATTTACATGAGGAACTTTAAAATATCAAAAGATGTAGGATAAATTTATTAGAAATACACCATAAAATATTAGATGGAGATATTTCAAATGGTGGGATACAAAGAAGGATGTGTTAGCTTTATATGTGTGCTTAGAATAAACTCCATGTGCTATATATGTGCGCGCCTCCCTTAATAGTTGTTTAATTAATTACTTACAAATTTGGATTAGTCTTCCATACCCTTTGTTAATAAAGGGTATCCTCTTCACCGAAAAAAAGAAAGGGTATCCATACCCTTTATTTTTATTTAATTTATTTACTATTGAGGTTGTAAATTCGTGATGTTGAAGTGTAATTTGCTATCTTGGTTGTGTAAATGTACCTTAATGTTGTAACTTTGAACCATAATCGTATAATTATGCTACATTGAAACGTAATCTCTTGCCCTGATTGTGTAATTCTACCTTAATGATGTAACTTCGAACTATGATCGTGTAATTCCAACCTTACTCCGTAACATGAACTTTCTCTTTGAAATTGTACTTAATCTTAAGGTTGTAAATTGGTGACGTTGATCTGTTACCTTGATTGTGTAAATCTACCTAAATGTTGTAACTGTCAACCATGATCGTGTAATTCACCTATGTTGAAACATAATCTGTAACATTGATTTTGTAAATATACTTTAACGATGTAACTTCGAACCATGATTGTGTAATTCCAACTTTGCTCCGTAACATTAACTTTCTTTTTGAAATTGTACTTAACCTTGAGGTTGTAAATTCGTGACATTGAAGTGTAATCTGTCAAATTGATACTCCATATCAAACAAAGTACGAGAGACGAATCAAATCCGCTCTCATATCATGTCAAACAAACAATGAACAAAACATACTAACGCAACGAAAATTACAATCTTCGAATTCATTGCACATGGGTGCATGGAGAAACTAAGCTCCGCACACCCATAGGGGATGCGAGGTACTTTGAGAAGCAACCAATTTATTTCCCAACAATTAATCTGAATACTTATTTACAACCATAAGTCAAGCCTTATATAGGCAATCAATCCTAAGTAAACAAGGAATAATAAAACCTAACTTCCAATTCAAGACTGAATCAGAATCCTAAAACAAATCTAACCAAATTTAGTAAGTAAACCAATTCCTAATTCAAAACCAAAAACAAATTCCTAATTAAGACAATATTTGCCAAAATAATCTGCTACCTTGTTGTGTAAATCTACCAAAATATTGTAACTTTCAACCATGATCGTGTAAGTTACCTACGTTGAAGCGCAATCTGTAACCTTGATTGTGTAAATCTACCTTAGCGATGTAACTTTCTCTTTGAGATTCTAGTTAACGTTGAGGTAGTAAATTGGTGACGTTGAAATATAATATGCTACATTGGTTGTGTAAATCTACCTAAATGTTGTAACTTTCAACCATGATCGTGTAATTCACATATGTTGAAGCGTAATCTGTAACCTTGATTGTATAAATCTACCTTAATGATGTAATTTCAAACCATGATCGTGTAATTCCAACCTTACTCAGTAACATTAACTTTTTCTTTGAGATTCTAGTTAACGTGAAGGTTGTAAATGGTGACGTTGAAGTGTAATATACTACATTGCGTTGTGTAAATCAACCTAAATGTTATAACTTTCAACCATGATATCGTGTTACATTGAAACGTAATATGTAACCTTGACTGTGTAAATCTACCTTACTGATGTAACTTCAAACCATGATCGTGTAATTCCAACCTTACTCCGTAACATGAACTTTCTCTTTGAGATTGTAGTTAACGTTGTGGTTGTAAATTGGTGACGTTGAAGTATAATATGCTACATTGGTTATGTAAATATACCTAAATGTTGTAACTTCCAACCACGATCGTGTAATTCACCTACGTTGAAGTGTAATCTGTAATTTTGATTGTGTAAATCTACCTTATTGATGTAACTTCCAACTTTGAGCGTGTAATTCCAATCTTACTCCGTAACATGAACTTTATCTTTGAAATTGCTTAACCTTGTGGTTGTAAATTCGTGACGTTGAAGTGTAATTTGCTACCTTGCTTGTGATATACCTTGTTAGGTTCATAATTACACTGAATTTCAATAATTGTTGTTGGGTTTTGCTTTAGGGATTATAATTGTTCTCTGGGGATTGTAATGTTTGGTTTTGAAGTTTCTGGGATTTGTTTGATTCATTTTATGACCAATTTGCAAAATTATTTGGTTTCTTAGAATTATCTGATTTTTGAGAAACATGTGTTGGAAGAGAGATTTGTGGTACAATTGAAATTTGAAGTCATTTGGATTTCAAAATTTGTTAGCTTTCATCAGCTCACCAGTCTCTGAGATTTGAGTGTAGCAGCATTATATGATGGCGACTTATGCGTCTACCAATTTTACTCTTTCTGATACTCGAAAACGGGTGGGGGTACTAACAGGACGTGGAGGGAGGTTATTAATAGAGAATCAATTAGGAAGGTTTAGGTGTTTGAAAATGGTGGATGACAAGTACGGTACACCCTGAAGTTTCACATTCAAAACTATGATCATAACCAGATTTCAAAAACCCAAAACTATGTAGAGGGATTTAGGCAGTGTAAGGGCAAATATGTCATTACCTTTTTTAGGGGAGGTGCCCTTGTATTTATAGTGGCATTCAATGTTGTTGGTGAGATATTTCGATGTGGGATAAATGCCCTTGTCTCTGGAGCTGACGCGTGTCCTAGTGGTCCCGAGCTTCGTGGCCGTGTTGATACGGTCGGCCGAAGGGTAGGCCGACCAGATCTGGTCGGCCTAGAAGATTTGGTCTTTTGGTTAAGGTTGTGCTAGTGGGTTGCACTTGGTGTTTTGTGGATTTGCATTGTTGTGCTTTTTGTTGAGCCGAGGCCAAGTATGATTTTGGAGGGCTTTGGTCGACCTTGACCAGGTTGATCAAATTCGGTATAAACAAAGCACAACCACCAAAAACCCACTTTCTTATGGCCATGTGGGTCTAAAGCTAACAAGAAGCCGAAGAAGAAATTAGGGTCTTTACCTTCGGATTTAGACATATTGGCAGCAGCTTCAAGAACCCAGCAATTGAGGGACCAATATACCATAAAGCAGTCAAAAATCCAAAAACTAAGTCATAAAAAACATTTACACATCATCATCATCTTCACATTCGGTATCATCTTCACCAGTTTCATCTTCATCTTGTTCACCATCTTCTTGTCTGGGTACTCTTTCCTACATGCATATGACGTTTAATTTTTATATATAACTTGATTACAATCAAGAACTAAAACTAAAATGTTTACTTACCATTTGCTTTGTCAAACACTGCTGATTCAAATTATGGATCTTGTTTTCGAGTTTTTTCTACAATCCTTATTGTAAAACTTGACTCAATTTCTTCTAATGGTACCCTGTTAATTTCAAGTACAAGTACAAGTTCCTATTAGAATGGATATAGTTTAAAGTATGAAATATCAGCTTCAGGAAACTAAACATAAATTACCAAGAAAACTAATGTTTCAATTATAAAGGCTATAATTTCAAGATCATATATTTAGGGCACGTTTACTTACCAGGAATGAGAATAGTGGATAATCGGAGAAGTAGGCAATCGGTGAAGTGGGTAATGGGAGAAGTGGGTAATCATTCTCATTGAGGTGTTTACTAACTATATATAATCAGAATATTAATGGGAATGATTTTTATTGTTATTGTTTACTAACCATTATGAATCGGAATAAAAATTAATTGATTACTAAAATACCCTTTCATTTTCCCAGTTTTCTCAACATCTCGTTCTCTTGTCTGATCACCCTCTCAAAACCCATTTGTTGAAAGATTGGATTCATTACAAAATAAATAAAGTGTTTTTCTTCATTTTCTGAAAGATTCGATTTATTAAAAAATAAATAAAATTTTGAGTGAGGTGATGGACCGAGTTAAGGACTGAGTTGGATCTCATTCATAACATAATAATACAGTGAACCAAAAGAAAATAATTAGAAGATAATTAAGATACGCTTAAATTTATTGTGGTTGAACTTTGTAATGATTGTAAAAGTTGTAGGGCAATTTTGGTACATAAAAAATTAAAATATGTAATGGGAGTCATTAACACCACCCCTTAGTTAATCTCATTACCCATTTTAGGGTAATGGCATTAAGGATTTTATGTGAGGCTCACCTTTAAAAAAAATCTGATTTTTGCAAGTAAATGCAGGAGTATTCCGTAATGGGAATCATTGCCTTTGATTTGATTCTCATTACCCCTAAGTAAACACGTCCTTATAGGCATGATGATCTCAATGAGAGAATAACAAAGCACAAAACTAAAGATTTGTGTGCTACTGTCTGTTCATGCTCAAAACTAAAGATTTGGCCAAGAATACAAAGTACAAAGGTAACAAAATCTTCGATTCATGCATTCACATTTTGATTATATACATATAAGTTACAACAATATAATATATGTTATAACAGAAGTGTGTTGTTATAACACTATAAGTAAATGTTACATCATACGAACAAGAATATAACGATACTCATTCAAGTTACAACTACAATTGTACGTTATAATGCATATTGTTAGTTATAACATTTCTATCAAACATGTACACTATTCGGTATAATATGCATATATAACGAACGGCCTACTAATCGAATAATATTATTATCAACAATATAGACTTCTTCGTTATAACATTTACATTTGTTGTTATATCTTAATACCTACGTTACAACAGATAAATCACATGTTATAATGAGGTTATGTTGGCAGAAAAAAAAACCCTAGAAGAGAACAAACCCTAATTTCTTATTACTAAATTGATCAACCAAACGAGTTCACTTTCACTAGAAGAAAAAAAAAACCCCAGAACACCCAAACCCTAATATTCTTATTGCTAAATTGATCAAACAAAATAATAATCAAAGTGATCATGATTACTATAAATCTTTCCAACTAATGAACTAAAACAATATTGACATTCTTAATTGTAATCAACGTAAAACCGATTCAATTCCATTTACCCAATAACTAAATAAATTCTTCAATTGAAAAAACAAAAAAAAAATTCTTCAATTGACAAAAAAAAAAGCAAATTCATCATCATGATTACCATACTTACCTTCATAATCGATGGAATCCATATTGTTATCATTGTTGAACTCTTCTTCATAATCCTTACTCACTTAGCTAATGGGTCTTCACAAAATTGATGGAGAAGAGAGAATTGGAGAAGACAATTTTTTTTTCAAGAACAACGTACGGCAAGGTATTGTGCAGCAAGTATTGTGATTTGTGTGTGCTAAAAAAACACAAAAATTCAACGAACAAGATAATATATAACCCAATCAACGATTTTGATTATTCAAATATATTTAACGGTTAAAAAAATAAGTTCAATTTAATCAATGCCTAAATTAATTCATTATTTAAATAAAAATTAAGAGTATGGATACCTTAAAATTTCCCTTAAAATTTTTTGTATTTAATTATTTACATTGCATTTGTTAGTAACTTACCCTAAGTATCTAATATTTTGAATTCTACATCCAAATATAAGGAAAATTTGAAAATGCCTCTAAAAAAAAAAATAAAATAATGGGTGAGTCATAGAAAAATTCTTGTAAATTGAGGCAGGCACGCATACGCTTTCATTGCCGAATTCACCCAAAGAAGAGACAAAGGAGAAAGACTTTTTGACCAAAACGCAGGTAAAGGAAGCCTCTGCGAAGGAAGACGATACACCCAAAAATCCCAAAATTGTAATTCAGAGAAAATCCCAAATTAGTTAGGGCAATATTGAAGTCATCGAGCTCGGATCTGATCAAAGTAGCTTTATCGTCTTCCTCTTATTTTCTTCTCATCAACTTTGAGTGTGTTCGTCTTCTGCGCACGTCTGATTTCCTAGAAGATTCCATTTCCCTGGTAAGGTCAATGGAAGTTTAAGGGGTTTATTTGCAGATTTGGGGTTTTTCTTGGGACCGTAACTTAAAATAATGGGTCCGGAGATTCAATTGCTTGCCTATATTCAATAGTCTTATTTGGTTTGAATACTTGAATAGTTTTCTATATTTAATGGTCTTATGCGGTTGTATGTTTATATGCTGAAGCAGGCCATTGAAGTACTGCTCTCTCTCTCTCTCTCTCTGTCTCGCTCTCCCTGTTGTGTTCAAGTGCTTTTGGTGAAAAAGCTTCATTGTATCAGTCGGATCTGAGGTGAAGTACGAGACAAGATGAAGAGGGTCTTCGGTGTCAAGAAAGATAAAGAGCCCCCTCCATCTATCGGAGATGCATCCGAGAGGGTATTTTTCTCGCTTCTTTTGGTTTGTTTCCTAAATATTATTGTTGGGTATCATAAATTAGGGTTGGGATTCGCCATTGTTTTTCTTTTCATTAGTAGGGTATCATAAATTAGGGTTGGGATTCGCCCTTGTTTTTCTTTTCATTAGTAGGGTATCATAAATTAGGGTTGGGATTAGCCATCGTTTTTTTTTTTCATTAATAGGGAAAATTTCTGGACTTTTCAACTGGGAGGCTTTTTATTGCTTTAATATATTAAATAGGAAACACGGACAAGGTTCATGATAGCCAATCATAGAGAATTGTAAGAATTTCTCGAAAATTGGTGTATCCATCCTATTCCCAACTCATATTCAACGTGTGTTTGGATAATTAGTTAATTGATAAATTCTACTATAGTCAAGAATCAAGATTTAGTCAATTCAGTATTACCAGCTTTAGAATCAATAATGGTTTCTGAGCAACTCTTGTTTAAACATTTGAACTAAATTGATGCTTGGTTTCGAGCTAACTTTTTCTTGAACATTTGAGCTTTATAATCTCTGTTGGTATTCCGCTAGTACTGTTTCTGAAGTAAACATTGTTATGTCACAGATTAATAAAAGAGGCGAAACAGTGGATGAGAAGATCAAGAGGCTTGATATTGAACTTAATAGATATAAAGAGCAGATCAAGAAGACAAGGCCTGGTCCTGCACAAGAAGCTGTTAAGTCTCGAGCCATGAGAGTTCTCAAGCAAAAACGAATGTAGGTGCTCCCCTCCATGTTAATGATTTATTGCTCCTCTATGTGGTTTATCTTTTCCCATACTTGGTGGAAGTCAATAAGTTTTTTTTCCATTCATATAAAATTAATCAGGACGAGGTTGGTTTATTCTGACTTTGGAAAGAGCGTGGGAGCAGGTTGGAACCTGTGAAACAGGTTCTGAGTTGGGTAAATAGGGAAAATGGTTAAACATTTTTATGACATTAGAAAGGTTATAATAGATAATTATGGTGTTGAACTCAAGTGGTTGATTAAGAATTGGAATGATATTATTAGACCAAAACTCATAAAAAAGTATGCAGAATGCAAACGAGTGATATGACTAAACAGCACATTAAAACCTCGTATCACTGGCTAATGTACCAGTGATGATAATGACTTTTTGTACTTGACGATGCAAATATTTCCTTTTTTCCTCTGAGCCCAGACAACTCAAAGAAACTTAAAACATATCCCTTCAATTAGCTACGGGACCTCTAGTAAATCTTAGGCGCATTGTATTAGTCTGCCCGCACTAAGATTTACTAGAGGTCCTGTAGCTAATTGAAGGGATGGTTTTAAGTTTCTTTGAGTTGTCTGGGCTCAGAGGAAATATATGCATTGTCAAATACAAAAAGTCATTATCATCACTGGTACATTAGCCAGTGATACGAGGTTTTAATGTGCTGTTTAGTCATATACACTCGTTTGCATTCTGCATACTTTTTTTGGTTACTTTGTAGTATGGAAATATACAAAACCTTGAGCGGTAATGGCATTCTCTTTGGCATTTAGAACTAGATTGATATCTGTTTCAACTTTTAAGAAACACAGCTTTTAGCGGTCTTCCGTTGTCTGTAATTATTTTAGACTGGTAAGCTGTTGTTGAATTGTTATAGAGTTGCTTTACAAAGTTGGAGTTGTTCGTTAGAGATGTATTAACTTGATTGTGGACTTCTGGTTCACTAAGTTTGGTATTGTGCTACAGCTTTCAATAAAATTATGTTTCTCATTAAAAAAAATTGTAAGGAACATGGTGAATATACTGTATGAGTGTATGACGCAAATTTGTTTTTGTATCATCCTTTTTCCTTTGATGGTTTATATTAATTCATTAATCTGCTGGACAGGTATGAAGGGCAACGTGACATGCTGTATAATCAGACATTTAACCTTGATCAGGTTGCCTTTGCTTCAGAGGGTATAAAAGATGCTCAGCAAACGGTATGTCCTAAACTGTTAACTTTTGTGATAACATTCTTATCTTCAGTATTGAGTATGGTCCAATAAGGATCTGTTATTTAATACATGTGCTTGATTGTTTTGATTGTCAAATGTGAGGATATGAGGATAATGAATGACATAGGTAAACCTAATAAATGTCATTGTACCACTAAGTTTTATTATTGGTGAAATCACACACCTTTAGCCTTGAGGACTTGGGGTGTGATTCCCCAGTCTGTTTTGTTTAGAACATGTATTGAGATGGATAAGATGCCTTCTTTCCCCTTAAAAATAGGGAAAACAAAAAAACATACGTAAGATTCCAAAATTAAAGGAGCAGTTACTGATTTAAAACATGCTGGAACATCACTCTATGCTACATCAAATTTGGTTAATTGGGGCTATGTTATATTAAAATTGTTGCTTTTCCTTGGTAGCGCCCCAAGGGGCATAGTTCAAGGCTGTTGAGGCGGAGCTTTTTCTGTACCCTGATTGGAACCTGCTGCCTACCTCATGAGAGGTAGGAGATGGATCATTTGTGTCTAGGGAGGGTTTTTGATTATATGTGATTGGTATAAGTCTTGGATTCTGTTATACTATTCTGGGTATCCATTTAGGTTACTAAATGTTGATGCCATGGATGTATATTTTCGGCAGTGAATAGATTTGGTTTGGAGATTAACTTTGGTTTGTTTTACACAGATGACAGCTCTGAAATCTGCGAACAAGGAGCTGAAAGGAATGATGAAAACTGTGAAGATACAAGACATTGATGTCAGTAAACTCTCTCTCTCTCTCTTTCTCTCTCTCAATATGTCAGTAAACTGTGAAGATATAGGACGTTTGGTTTCTCTTTGTTTTTCCGCAATCCGCACTAGCTATACTTCAAAGTATCGCTTAATGACACGAGGTTACTCGTTTGGTGCAGAACTTGCAAGATGAAATGATGGATCTGATGGATGTAAGCAATGAAATTCAAGAGACCCTCGGTAGAAGCTACAATGTTCCTGATGACATTGATGAGGAGGATCTTATGGGTGGTAAGCTTAGATAATATTTGAATCCCCAATATTAAATGATATATTGTCTTCAGGTTCCATACATGGTCAAAATCTTTCCGATTAATTTTATCCTGAGCCTTGGGTGAAGTGAAGCATGCAAGTATTGTCAAAATCTGCATCGTTGATTTGTCTGCATGACAAGGCTGCAGGGTCTGAAATAATGGATTTAAATTTTAGAGTTATATCTGGAATGCCAATTGCTAGACTATAGGCTAGGTGAAACTGTCTTGTTCATCTCATGTGCAAATTTTGACGTCACCTCACTTGCAGTCTTTAGTATTGCATTAAGATCCACTGCGGTTTCATCCAAAGCATCAATGCATTTGATTCTATTTTCTGATGCAATCTTGTTCTGTTTCTAATTGTGGCACTGCATTCTCAATCTTGTGTGCAGAGCTTGATGCTCTAGAAGCAGACATGGGTATGGAAACTGAAGGTGATGGAGTTCCCTCTTATCTTCTACCTGATCAGGAACCTAACTTGGATTCAGAGCTCCACTTACCTTCAGCACCCATAGGACACTCAGCAGCTCCACCTGGCAGAACCAATGCCCAGGTATGTGCCTTATGGTTAAAATGCCAAAAGATTTGTGAAAATTGAACTTTGTTTCTATTTTATGAGACTGAGGTGTTTTGATGAACAAAAGGAGTGGAGTGGGTTTGCCATGGGTGGAGGGTATGTTGAGTTTATTCTTTGTAGTCTAAATGCCGTCTTATGCTAATTCTTCGTTGAAATCTGATGCTTTCAGGCTGAGGATGAATTAGGTTTACCAGCTGTCCCTCGGGCATCTCTTCGTGATTAGGGTTTCATTGGCTGAATCTTGTGAATGGGGGGAGCTGGATGGAGCAACATCTTTATAAACATATTGTGCAGAATTGAATTCATTTTAGTGTTAAATTCACGCCTTGTGATTGTCTACTATCATACATGAAATAGATTGGTTTTCAACATTTCATAATAAATATTGCTGAGATTTGGAATGAAGAAAGCTGAAATCACACCAAGTTTGCCTCTACTGAGGTTTAAGGCCCACGCTTCGTATTTGCCTTCTCTCATGTGCATGCTCTCACCAAAGTTTAAATAATCCTTCAAACGAGTAGTTTTACTTGTTAATTTGCATCTTCAATATTGTTCAATTGGAAGTTTGTGTGCTATGTGTCTAATGACTATGTCGTCAATAGTAAGTAATTGGGACCAAGCGCCTACAGGTGTTATTAATCGCTGGCTAGTACAAGTATAAAGAGCTTTCATTAAAAAGAACTAAAATTTTACAGTTCATAAATGTAAACAATCATAATAAACGAATTGAAGGCAAATACTTGGGCATTCATAACATTGTTTTTCTGCAAATGTGACCACTGTTAGAAAGAATTCCATTGTCTCTGTTCTGTCCATTCAGCATAAATCTACCATTGGCAATACTTGGGCATTCATAACATTGTTTTTTGTAAAGATCCTATCAATGCCAAGGAAATCCTTCTCAAGATTAAATCTAAATTAGCTGGCTGGAAGAGTTCCACACTTTCTAAAACTGAAAGAGCTAATCTCATTCAATCTAATCTTACTGGTACACCTAACCATGTCATGTCTTGTTTCAAGTTTTCCCCCCAGGTTACTAAAGCTATGGATTCTGAAGCTCGTAAGTTCTTTTGGGGCTCTAGTTTTGCCCCTTCGGTGGCCTGGCGTGAGGTTTGCCGTCTGAATGCTTGGGGTGGTCTTGGTATTAGACCTGCACAATTCTTTAATGCTGCTGCTTTAGCTAAGTTGGGTTGGAAAATTCTAGCACAACCTCATAATTGGTGGGTTAAGGTAGTTTATGCTAAATATCTCCGCCACCCTCATTTTTTACAAGTTAATGCCAAGTCTAATGCTTCTACTACTTGGAAAGGTATTTTGTCTGCTAGATCAATTCTCTCTAAAGGCATTCGTTGGATTGTTGGTAATGGCCATCACATCTCTTTTTGGCATGATAACTGGGCTTTTCCTTTCCCTCTTACTAATCTTGTCAACACTGATCATGTCATTAATTTTGATTCCCAGGTTTCAGTTTGTCATTTTATCAATCATAATTGATGGAATATTACCTTGTTAAATCAAGTACTTCCTAATGAAGTTGTTAATATAATTGAGGCTATTAGGGATAGAGATGATGAATTTATTTGGGGCCCTTCTCCTTCCGATAAATTTTCTATTAAGTCCGCTACTTGGATTTCCTTATCCCATTCTCACAACCATCCTCGTACTACAGCCCTAAAGAAAATTTGGTCCTTGCCTATTCCGCCTAAAGTTAAGATCTTTGCTTGGCTTCTCCTTCGTGGTCGCCTTAAAACTAAATATCGCCTTACTCGTGCTATTCCTAATTTGGATCCTACGTGCTCTCTATGTTCTTCACACCATGAGGATATTGACCACCTTTTTTGTCATTGCTCATTTGTCCAAGCTATCCAGTCCACTGTCACTGACTCCCCTAAACCCTCTTTGCATATTCCCTTTTTGGATTGGCTCTCCTCTTACCCTTCATGGAATGTGGCCCCTAATATTTTAAATGTTACTTTTAGCAAGATACTTTTTCTTTGTTGGCGGATGTGGGAGGTCAGAAACAATTTGATTTTTAGGAGGGTGCGGCCTCATCCTACCCCGGTTCTGCGTATATCGGCCAAATTAGGGGAAGCATATTGGGCAGCAAATCGAATTAATGTTCCTCATGCTTCTTCCTTTGCTCAAGCTTCTCAACTTTCATCTATTAAATGGTCCTTTCCTGCTCAGAATGCTGTTAAGCTTAATTTTGATGGTTCCCTTCGGAATACGTCTGCTGCTGGAGGTTTTATTATCAGAGATGCCAATGGTTCCACTCTTCTAGCTGGAGCCCATCATATTAAAGCCTCTACAGTTCATCAGACGGAGGCGGCTGCCTTGTTGCTTGGTATGCTCCAGGCTTTGAGAGCGGGCTTTCAATCTATCCTCATTGAAGGTGACTCCAAGCTAGTTATTGATTCCATTAATCACAAATGTGTGCTACCTTGGAAGCTCAAAACTGTTATCCAGGATATTTGGATGCTCTCTCAACAGTTTCAATCTATCATATTCCACCATATCTTTTGTGAGGCTAATTTCGCTACTAATGCGTTGGCTTCGGAAGACCACCGCTTGGAGGGCACTAAGATTTGGGTTCATCATATTCATGCATATGCATCCAATGTCATCCTTTTTGATTCGCTGAATCTCGGTTGTTCCCGTGGTTTTTGCTTGTAATTTTCTTTTTTGTATCGAAAAAAAAATAAAAATTGAAAGCCATATTAAGGCAAGGTAGAAATTGATTAAAGTAAACATCATAATAAAGGAATTGAAGGCCATGTTAAGACATGGTAGAAAAATGTAATGGCCTAATGGTATTCATTCTCCACATGTTTGGGAGGTTTTAGGTTCGACTCACGTAAATGACAAAGTTGATATCTAATATGCATATTTTAATCCTCCTTCCCCATATCATTATATAAAAAAGGAAAAGACATGGTATAAAAAAGAAGAAGCATATCATTGTATAAAAAAAAGGCATGGTAGAAAGAAAGAAGCATGTCCTTGTAGTTGTTCATAAACCAAGCATTATAGCCGGTGTTCCAAATCTTCAGCTAAGTCTTATGCTTCACCAAGGCATGATTAGTGATATTATTAGACCATATAAATAAATAGGAATGAGATTCTTATTAGTAAGAACTTGAGCTTTGTCCCTAACTTTATACACACTTGCAAACTATATTCTAAGAAAATTTTAATTTAATCTTAGATTTCTTATTCATAACAAATTTACTTTTATTATCAAATTTAGATACAAATCTAAATTCAAATTCAAATTCAAATCCCTCATAAAACAAACAGAACCTTAAAATTTATGAATTGATCTTGAGAATTATCAAGTGTATTTGAAACACCGTCATGTAATGTTATTATTTAACACATATAATATAAAGGATGATACTTGCATTCCACCTTGGTGGTACTTCCTCGTACCACCCTAATGGTACCTCCTCGTATCACCCTTTCGATTTATCTAATTATCACCATACATATGTCTTAATCGAAACCATTCAACTCCTAAATCATCATTTACACAAAAAAATCAACAAAATTTGAGATCATCTAGTTATTCATATGTATCAACTAAATTAACGGTTCGTCATGAAAATCTTAATTGTTACTAAAACCGTTGATTCATTTTATACATATGAATGTACGACCTCCAATCTTGTTGATTTTTTATGGAGATGATCTTGAAATGCTGATTTAGAGAATGAATGATTCCGATTCTAATATATATATATATAAATAATTAGATAAATTGAAAGGGTGGATGAGATGTAAGTACGGTCATAATATAAATTGACGAAAATTCTGGATATATCACGCTTCTATTTTATAGTAATATAAAAAAGTACATATAATCCTACAAGACCTGTGGTGGCCGAGTAAAAAAAATTACTCAATTATTTCGTCTACGGGATTATGGGGGCAAAGCATCATGTTTTGTGTTTTTTTTTATTTTTATTTTTATATGTATTTGGTCAACATGCATTCTTTAGTTTGGCGTAAGGAAGTCTTCTGTTTACAGCAGTTTTTTCACTAAATAATTGACAGTCCAGCATTCAATAATCAATATCAGATCCGCCATCCACCCTCACCACAAAAAATACTGCACAAATTTTACACCAGGTTCCATTTCTACTTTTTACTTTTCTACTGATTCTGATGTAGAGACGCAAATTTTACTTTCTACTGATACTCTTGCGAAGGGAGAGAATTGAAAAGTCTTCCAGGGTTGAAAAAGTTCAACAGAACAGAAAGGAAAAAAAGAGCATTAAATAGCTCTCAATTCAGCTGGGGTGGAGTGCTCCAGTTTTTTCATCGCAAATTGCACAACGCACATTCTTATTTATCATATCCAACAAACCTCACCTAATCCTTCTCTCTCTCTTCTCTACGACTCCGAGGGGAAAACAAAAATTCACCTTTGACACGAAATACTGCATCTTTACCGACAATGCCATCTTCCTTCACCAAGACATCATTTTCCGGGAAAATGTCCTGACTTTCCTCCGTTTTCCACGGAAATTCTCTGAAAGGATTTGTGGGTTTTCCTTAGAACTCGCTTTCCAACAATGGGTAATCGATTTATTTGCATGTCAAAGAAGGATACTAAAGATAATGGATCCAGAAGCAAGAGAATGAATCGTTCACAGAGGAAACTGCTCGCTGAGGAGGAGTTCTTGCACAGGCAAGCTCTGTCTATGGCGCTCCATCAGCACCAATTGTCTCAGAGGTTTGATGGATCCATGTCTAGGAGAATTGGGTCCACAAGCTCTAGGAGACTCACTGATCCATTCTCTAATGGGAAGCAGGTGGGTTTTGTTTTGCTGCAAAAGTTGTTTTCAAACTCATTTCACTTTTTCCTTATTCATGATTTGATCTGTGATGAAAAGTGGATTTAATTGAATAATCAGCTTTGGTTTAAAGCTAAAAAGTGCTTCATTTTACATGAATTCAACAGTTGGTCAATAATCTTGTTAAACAAGTGAAAAAGTAAGGAATTATTCTACTGTCTGTTTATTATGATGACTTCAAAAGTGCATCTTAAAAGTAGCTCTAGATGATTGTGCTTCAAAGATCTGGCAATTATATTATTCTAACTCAGTCTTATGATCTCTAGCTTACTTTTCTTTATTAGAAGAAAAAGTTAGTTTGAATACTAACTTTGGCAAATTGACAATTAGCTCGCTCCAGTATGAGTGGGTGGTAGTGGAGCTTTCTAGATATTTTATCAGGCAGTTAAGAGATCAGTGCTTCTGTGGTATTATAAACACTATTAATGGCACTAAGTGTGAAAAGTGTGCTATAGCCTGAACTGAATTCGAGATAGTATGGAGATCTTTAGTGTGTTGGACCATTTGGGTCATTTTTTTGTTTATATTTCGCAATATTTGGGTCATTTTTTTTTTATATTTCGCAATTACAAGCACTTCCTTTCTTTTCAGGAGAGTCTGAATTTGTTCTTAATACTATATATACACACATTTATATTATATGTAATTGATAAAGTTCGTATCGTAAATTGAAGCCGTCATTCTTAAGAGATTTGGCGGTATATCCCTGGATTGTCACTTAGCAAGATTGTGGAAGCATCTATTTGCAAATTTTACGTACTTTTTCTGATTTACTTTTTTAATTTTGTAGTTTGTAGTTCAAATTTTCAATAACCAAGCCTTACTGGGCTGGAATATATGTCATAACTGTCAATTTATTGGTTTGTGGGTGTCAAATTTACTCCATGTTAGGTAATCCATTAAGGTACTTTAGTTCTCTTCTAGACTATGATAATACCTAACATGTTCATGTGCAACTCCCAATTTCCATAAAACTTTCACCTTCCTTCTGGTCCTTTGTTTTGTTTGTTGACCTGCTTCCTTTTCTAGCCAATAGATTTACCTAGGCAAGTAACTTACCACAGTAATCAGTGACTACTGATGTGGTCATGCACCATTTCATGTCCGTCCTCTGATGAATGACTAGCTCGTTATGGATTTTATTATATTTGACAGGGACCAGAATTTTTGGAGAATCTCAAGTCAAAAAAATTTATTCTAGTACACGGAGAAGGGTTTGGAGCATGGTGTTGGTACAAAACAATTGCTCTGCTAGAGGAAGCGGGATTGCTTCCGGTTACCTTTGATCTCAAGGGTTCTGGTATTGATCTCACAGATACTAACTCCATCACTACGCTGGCTGAGTATTCAAAACCATTGATTGACTATCTACAAGATCTTTCAGAGGATGAAAAGGTTCCAAACTGTAATATTATTCATTGTATTACACTCAGCATGTATATATTGCCAAATTTATAATGTATGTAATATTTTTGCAGGTTATCTTGGTTGGTCACAGTAGTGGAGGTGCCTCTGTTTCATATGCACTAGAGCATTTTTCGCAGAAAATTTCAAAAGCTATTTTCATCTGTGCTACTATGGTGTCTGATGGCCAGAGACCCTTTGATGTGTTTGCCGCAGAGGTAAAATATTTAATGATAAATTGGTTAAAGCTAACATCAATTAAGAATTTGTTGGCCCTGTCTGGAAATTATGATGATTCGGCATTATGTCACAATTACTTCTATACAACACTACATACTTTTTTCTTTCACAAGATTGCAAGATAGTGCAACTATTTTGTCACACCATTTCAATTGAGCATTATATTTTTGATAAGTATTGATTCCTCCCATCCATGCAAAATTATTTGTGTAAGAAGTTTTGATTGAATAAAAAGCTTCTCGTGAACCATTATGTGTGTGTGGTAGATACATATACCGTAATGTTCTGTTATTAAATTTAACATCTCAAGTGCTGTGTGAGACTGTCAATCAGAGCCATATCATACCGCATCTATGTCTAAATGTATAATTGTGAATGACAGTTTGTCTCACAAGTCACTTCATAGCATGTTGGACCTCTAGCAATAGATAAATGGGGAATGCAAACCTCCACCCACTAAACAGGATGTTGGCATCCTCCTCACCTTTGTGTTAGAAAAGAAATCTTTATATTCTTGTAATGATGACGGTTATGAAGTAACTTAAAAGAAAACTGTTTTTCCTTTTTTAAGCAAGCACTTTTCGTTCCCTTCTTGTTGTGGATGCCATTCTCTTAGACAATTTCATTTCTTTATGTTCTCTAATTGTCGTGTTCTCAAGAAGGAAATCTGTATTGCAGCTCGGTTCTGCCGAACAATTTATGCAAGGATCAAGGTTTTTGATTCATGGGAATGGAAAAGAAGAGCCTGCTACAGGATTCATGTTTGAGAAAGAGCAGATGAAAGGGTTATATTTCAATCAATCACCTGCAAAGGTATGTTGTAATTAAAGCAGATAGCTATGTCTAAGTTTTGAAGGTTGATATTATCTTAGTACTTTGTCATCACAAGAAGCAGCATTTTTACCTAAGTTATTGCAAATTACTCATACAATAATATATGGAGCAGAATGTTTATATATAGGCCATTAAATTATTTGAGACAAAATTCAGAGCTAAAACAATATATTTTGCAGTAAGATGAGAACTTGAAAATGGGAGCGTGAGAGTAAATAGAATAGATGGTTCTATTTCTTTATTTATTCTATTGTAGGTCGTTGTAATCTCCTGATTATATGCAGCTCTGTTGCAATGAATGTGATCACTTATGGCTTGAATATCTACAAGCAAGTCCTTCTCATACCCGATAAAATACTTCTTATTTACTCGATGATATTCATCCAGTACTATATACTCCAATGATAAGTAGTGGAATCACTTTCAATATTAGAATATGAGCTCTCCTCATTAGTTTAAGTAAAATCATGTGAAGGGTTTATAAAATAAGAGCATATTTCACTGTCTCATATCTGTTTCCAGATCAGCATTTATTATACTTCACAGATGTACCGAGTCACTTCTGAAAGCTCAGTCCTAAATGATTAAAATTTTCATTTACTATCTGAACTACCATGTTACCTGTATTTTTTTTCTTATTCGTCTCCCCAGCAAATTTCAACCCACTTTCCTTCAAGGGCTTGGGTGAAATTCTATTTTAGAACAGACACACACACGTGCGGATGCGCACATATTCATAATTTCAGATTCAGCTAGAAATTCCTTACTTAAAAATTTCAACTTTTAACCCTTTATATTTGTTTACTAGTAAACATAATGTTTTCAAGTTGAATTCATTCCTAATTCTGTAAATTTTTATTTATTTTTCAATTGAGTAATTTGTTTCTAAGAACAATAGAGGATGTTCAGTCTCCATTAGTTTTAGACAATAAGAAGTTAAGAACTAAGTTGTGTAGCTTTCCTGGGTTTCTTCCCCATGGTATAATCTTAAGAGGTATTTATGTTTCTTTTCATCAGTTTTAATTTGTTTTAACCTACGATTAATTCATTCCAGGATGTTGCTTTGGCCATGGTTTCCATGAGACCTATCCCACTAGGTCCAATCATGGAAAAACTGTCACTGTCGCCTGAAAATTATGGAACTAGCCGGCGGTTCTTCATTCAAACATTAGATGATCGAGCACTTTCACCAGACGTCCAAGAAAAGCTAGTCGGGGAAAATCCACCAGAGCGAGTGTTCAAGATAAAAGGCAGTGACCACTGCCCATTCTTCTCTAAGCCACAATCTTTGCACAAAATGTTGGTGGAAATTGCTCAAATTCCGTAGCTTAAATACCAGGAATGGAATTCCTTTCATTTTACCGTCCAGTTACAGAACAAAAACGTCGATGATTCACTTAGTTCTACGATTTGCAAGGCCATGGTTGTATGTAGAACACGGTGGCCCACTTGCTTGTATCCAATTTCTTACCATATAGATCAAGGAAATATGCTGATTTACTCTTCACAAATGCAATTTTATGTTCATGCTCATGTGTGTTTGTTGAGGGTATGGCTCAAGAAACTTGAATTTACAATAATGATCAGCTGAATGGTTGGAAACAAGCTCTGCAGGACACAACTTTTATTTCTTTTCAACTTGACTTCCACCATGTTTCGTCCATGTTTGAGTTAAGCTCCAATTCTATCGATCTGGCAATCGACTTTATTTTGGTTGGTGGTTTGGGCCTTGAGCTTGAACTCGGGCTTGTGTGCAGCTTGTTTTCAGCTTTAACAAAGGTTACTGAAATGCTTTATGGTAAAGATTTTAAAGTTTGGAAAGTACCGGATGCGTAACAATTAGGACGCAATCAAACTAAGTGACACTGAAATAGTCAAGAAAATTAGGCTAAAAATGCAAAATATTGGATAAAAGTCGGAACCAATATACATAATTTTTATCTTTACCCAAATGATTCTTGATTTCTGGTACACACTTCACAAACACCGGTAGGCACATAGAGGCAAAAAGTTTCCTATACTCTACCAGTCTGCCACAAACTACATCACAACATTTGGAACTTGTGTATTTCCCCCCAAGGAAATGCATCATAAATAAACTATACATATGGCATAATGATAAAGTCATGCAATGAAGATAAAAGTCAACCATCCCTCATACTTTGGTCATTTTGTCCCTCGGGCTCGTAACTTGGCACTCCAAATGGGCATGCTGCAGTCCATCATCCGGCACAAATTCGATCATACAAAACACAGATTTGGTCTACAATGTGAAAACAAAAAATCATGTGAGATTGCAACCACTGATTAAGAACCATTTCAAAAGAAAACATCGACATACCGTAATTTGGCGCAACCAAACATTCTCCTTTTAGGTATACCTCCATTTTCACGATGTCTTCAGTGGAGGGGCCTTAAGCCACGATAAGAGAGATGATTGCCTTGGACGTTTGAGGGATTTAGTGTTTTGACTGAATGATATTATCTGTTTTCAACAGAGCAGAAAACTGTTAGAATCTACCAACTCTCTGCGATGAGGTAATCATCATAAATGCAGGTTAAGAATCAAGATGCAGGTTATACACGGAAATAATTCTATACAGATTGACAATAATGAAAGTTCATGATTTTTGTCCCCTTTTTTTTTTTTTGAAAAAAAGACTTTTGTCTAAGAAAGTAAAGTAGAACAAAACTCCCAACTTCTATCCACATCCGCCCCAATCATATCATCAAGCCTAAAACTTCTTTTGGAAAGTAATAACTATTTATTTGAAAACTGCCAAAGTGGCACAATCCATGCATGTAATAATACCTTCACCCAATTTCTAGATAGTAAGAATTGTGGAGCCATCTGCTGCATGATAATTACATATTAGGATAAACTACATAAAAATACCTAAATTATAGGGGTCATTTCAAGTTCATACCCTAACTATGAAAATTTTCATCTAGATATCCAAACTATCAAAACACAATATCTAGGTACCCACCGTTAGCAAACAGTTAAATGCCTAAGTGACACTTGTGGGTCCTTTTTTTTATGCTGACATGGACTAAAAATAATTATTTTTTAAAATTATTTATTTCTCTCTCTCCTCCCAGGCACTCTCTCTCTCCCGACTCGTCTTCTTCCCTTCTCTGCAACAAACACCATCCCCATCACCCAATTCTCTCTTTCAACTACATCTCAAATTTTCAAGGCTGCAACCACACCTCCAATTTCCATGGCGGAAACCGTACCCTTCCATCTTTCTTGCATCTCCAACCCAAAAACACCAAAGAGAAAATCACAGATACGAACCAAACTGACTTGTACCCATTTTCAATTGAAAATCCAAATCCATTCTAATTCCCATCTTCCTCTACGAAATTAAGTTGCAATCTTTCATCTTTGATCTTTCTCTTCACTTGCCATTGTCCTCTGTTTTTAGCCTCCAAAAACACCACCAAAACATAAAGTTCTTGAAAGCTCAACTAAGTCACTACTCAACAATGGTTGACCCGACCCACTCGGGCACCGCCGAGTCAAGCTTCAACTCCTCATCCACATCTCCATCTTCCCCATCCTCATTTGGGTTTTCGCAATCTAAACCAAGCTCTGACAAAAACCCAACACACGAAATCTCCAACTCCCATGACCTGGATCAAAAACGGTTCAAGCAGGCGAGGGAAACCAGCAGCAAGCATTCGGTTTACAGAGGGGTTCGAATGCTGACTTGGGACAAATGGGAATCTAAAATCCGCGAGCCCAGGAAAAAGAATCGGATCTGGCGATCCTCAACTTCCCCTGACTCGCCGGGTCGCTGCCTAGACCCGAGTCGAACTCGTCCCGAGACATCCAAGTCGCGGCTTTGGCTGCCGCTTCCATGGAGACGCTAAACTGGTTGATCCCAAAATGGTTAGATTGGATTTGGATTTGGATTTTCAATTGAAAATGGGTACAAGTCAGTTTTGGTGTGTCTTTGATTTTCTCTTTGGTGTTTATAGGTTGGAGATGCAGGAAAGATCGAAGGCCATGGAAATGGGAGCTGTGGCTGCAGCCATGAAAATTTGAGGTGTAGGTGAAAGAGAGAATTGGGTGATGGGGATGGTGTTTGTCGCAGAGAAAGGGAAGAAGACGAGTCGGGAGAGAGAGAGAGAGACTGGCTAGTAGGAGAGAGAAATAAATAATTTTAAAAAATAATAAAAATAAAAGTAAAATAATTATTTTAAATCCATGTCAGCATAAAAAAAGGGACCCACAAGTGCCACTTAGGCACTTAACAGATTTTTTAAACAGATTGATGACGGTGGATACCTAGATGTTGTGTTTTGATAATTTGGGTACCTAGATGAAAATTTTCATAGTTGAGATATGAACTTGAAATGTCCCCTACAATTTTGGTACTTTTATGTAGTTTATCCTACATATTATTATTACCATAATCAGGCAAGACAGAATGGCTGATGTTTGATTGCTACAATAGTTAATTGCAAATTGCAATCAGTGATATCAATATGAATTTGATTGATCATTAATCATGGGTATTTTGGTTGTATAACCTGTCAGAGACACGAAAAAGATAGCAGAAGAGACTACTGCAGCTTCCTTTCGTTTAGAACTTAAAAGTGTGGAAAAAGTTGAGGCAAGACAAAGAAGGAAACAAAACATGTAAGTAGTCAAGGACATACCAGCCTTGGATATTCTAAGAACCTGAAGACGATTTTTGAACCCACACTTGTTTCTGCTAGCAAACAGTGAAAGATTCTTTAACTGCTTTTCAGATAAAATGAAGGTGAAATAAAAATAATGTGGCAACATAAACAAGTGATGCATACCTCAGGAGCACCATGAACAGCAGCAGCTCTTTTAGATGGCTTCCCCTCACTTATATTTATAGAACTATCATCTTTCATATTATGGGCAGTTCCACGGCGACCAATATTTCTATGTGAACCTTGACAGAGTTAAAAAAAAATTGTTTACAAGAGTTGGTAATGAGAAAGTATTATTTCAAAGATATGAATCATGACATCCACTATTATTTCTAAAAAAATGTGGCAGGCTTCAAATATATAACTAACCATTCTCAACATGAGAACTATTACGTCCACTATTAGGATTTATAACTTCCCCAGTCCTGCTTCCATAAGATGTGTCATCCTTCACCTCTCCATGGGGAACTGGAAAATCATAGACAGTGAGTGTATAGCTTTTCCTATATGACCACTAAACAGCATTCTTCCCTAAGACTAGGCTGCATTCATGCATTAAGATTTGACCAAAGATGCTTCAATACACAAATCATGTTCCAAAAAGAAATCTTCAATAGACTCACAGACACCTGAATATCCATGCATTGAGACTTTACCTTCAAGGGAATCAGAGACTAGTTGAGAACGTTGTGACACGGATGGCAAATGTTCATCACTGGCATGTGAACTACCAGTACGACGAAGTGGGGCCCAAACACCACGATCAGGTCTATCCTTGTTTCTCGTATGCTTTTCTTGCTTCTCACTAACACTAGTTGTACCATGCGGGTCCTTCTTCATAAATTTATCAACTGTAGCCCTCTTTCTATCCCCTTCCGAGCTCATTGAGTTAAGTTCGTTATTAGAGACATGACCATTCAGCCCTAACTGTGCATTGGAGGACCGAGATGCTCGCTTAACGTCTGAGTTCACACTTCGAATTTTCTGCTGAGGCTGAATTTCAGTTGAAGTTTGACTTTGGCGTCCTTCATTATTTAGAAGTATGCTTCTGATCAATCGTCCACCAGGCTCACGCCTTTGGTTCTGCTTCAGAGCAGCTGAAACTGGAGAACCTCCGACTGATGTTACACTCTGCTGTTGTGAAATACCTTCAGGACCCTGTAAATTTTTATTTTTTTTATCAAAACAATAAAGGTCCATCATAACCTATCCAAAATGATAATTTGACTGGTAGAATAGCCGTGTCCATGTAAAGAACGATTAAACAATAAGAAAGGTTCATAAATAACAGAGACCGCCAAGCAGGAAATGTAACTGAGAGAAATGAGAACTTACAGGAAATATTTCACGCTCTTTTCCTTTAAGAAGTAGGATTTTCTTCTTGCCAGAGTCTGCAACCACAGGGATTCCCGAAACAGAACCTTCAATGGTAGAAATGCTAAGTAAGCAAAAATAAAGAATACAGGAAAAAGTTAAAAGATATGGAAAACGATAGGTATAGTTTTCATTTGGGTACATATTTTTGTGCGTGCAAGCGGATTGGAAGTTCATTTTCTTCCTCGAATTCAGTGACTAAGAACATTAACCAACTCAAAAGTCACTATAAATCAGTGTAGTGTTCATCACATAAATTATTATATATAATGTTCACACATTATATATATATATATATATATATCTTCTCTTGAAAATTCATGAAAGACTCCAATACTGCATCAAGCAATTAAAATAATCTACTTATAAGGTGGGGGTAACCTTTCCTTTCTTTTTGGAATTTTCTACAACATTTTTCTTTTCATATTGACAATATCAAATTGCAAGACAATTTAGGTTTCTTTCTGCACCAAGTAATTTTACAGAGAGGTCAAGCCATGTTTTAGTTAAGCCTATTCAAACTTACAATCAGCAATAGCATAAAATACCTATAGGTCATTGGGAAAACATCATCGAGAAAAATTCTTGAACAAGTAATTCATTGCGACTTGAGACTCTTTGAAGCAGAGGGACATAAGTGGGGATTCAAAGGGAGCAGAGTTTACTATTTTCTACGCTAGTGGTGTCAATGGGGATATAGCATGATGAGAGGTCCAGATTTCAGATAGGATTTACTAAACTAACATCCAAATTTGGTAATCCTTGCAATTTTATTTAAATTCAAGTGGAAGTCCAGAAGAAATCATCTTTTAAGGTATGTTTGGATGAGGAACTTCAAAGTTCCAAGGAATTTAGGCTAAACTAGTTAAAAATGAGGAACTTCAAAGTTCCAAGGGGTTTAAATATTTAGATGAAAGGCATTTAGATGGGATTTGTAAGTAACACCTTGACTTTGGAAATCCCTTGTTTAGTTGTTTTGCTATGCTCATTTGAAATCCCTTGGTACTTTTGAAGTTCTTCATTTTTAACTGATGTAGCCTAAAATAATTATTACTTCTATATAATCTCATATAAATATCTAATGCGTCAACATTGACAACATCAAGTATATTAACTGTACCTAGTCCCAAGTTTGATAACTGTCAGACTTGACCTGTACGATAGTTGAAACTAACTGAATTCATGTTCAAATCAGATCTTTGATCTAATGCATTGACAACCTTATTTAAAAAAAATACAGAAATATTATCAAGTATCAACAACTACTGTGAAGAATTGGGATTTGGTAATATAGTAATTTGTAACTAAACTATCAGAAAACATCACTTGCAACCAAATGAAATTGGCAATAATTGCCAATTTGAACTAAAATTAGAGGTTGCACCATGCAAAATTTGATCAATGCACCACCATCGATAATTTTATATTGAAGATATCTCATAGCTTGGCAAAGAAGAAAAGATCAAGAACGAAAGAATACTAAGTACCAATTTCACTTTCTATTGTTTCTCTTCCACTTGAACTAGCCAATTGATCCTCTCGCTTGGGCATCGCCATGAAAGTTGCCTTGTCTTTTCGACTGTTATGTTTAGCACTGTCCTTTAATATGTACTGTCAATCAAAAGCCACCTTAATTTAGCAACTCCCTAAGCTTCCATATCAAATTTTTTGTGATACAAGACACGGGTAGGATAGGTAAAGTGGTAAACACATAAGAATCAACCACAAAGAGTCTTCTTTTCAAGAAAAGAAAAAAAGAAGAAGAAAAAACCACAAAGAGACAAGACAATATTTAGCCTCTATAAGTAGAAATCATATCTAAACGAAAAGATTTATTGAAAGAAGAGGAACCAGAAAAAAAAAAAAAAAAAACCCTTTAAAATTGGTTTGAACATGCTCTAGCTTAAACTAAAATCATGAAAACTCACTCCAAAGAGTCAAGACTATATTTTTCCTCTACAAGAAAAACATATCTAAAAGAAAAGATTCAATGGCACAAGTGGCACCTAAAAAAATATCCCCTTAACAAGTTGTTCTGAACATGCTCTGCCCAAATTAAAATCATGAAGATCACAAAAACAGAGTCGAGAGTCAAAACTATCTTTTGCCTCTACAAGCAGAAATCATATATAAAAGTTAAGACTCGTTGATAAAAGCTAAAAAATCCCTTTACAAGTTGTTTTGAACATGCTGCACCCAAATTAAAATCGTGAAAACTCATCACAAAGAATCAAGACTATTCTGCCTCAACATGCAGAAATCAGATCTAAAAGAAAAGATTAATTGGCAGAAGAGGCGCCTAAAAACATCTCCTTTACAAGTTATATAACTAAAGATGTAGAAAAAATGATTAATTGATAGCCTCTCATGGAAATATATATTGCATCTAATATGGAACATAAGAACTCATTTAAAATATACACATATTGCAGACATGCCTTTTTCTTCTCAGAGACTCGTTTTGTAGAAGGTGAGCCACGCTTGCTAATAGGTGCAGCCCCAGCTCTTCTTCTCACCTTACGAACAACTGATGAAACCTATTATGAAACATAAAATTTAATAACTCAAAGCAATTGTAGATAAAAACTAGAAAGTAAGACTTACCCAGAGAAAGGAAAAGCATTACATTTCAGAGCTTATTTGTCAAATACTATGTTTAACACAAATTAACACAAAACTACTATGTTTAATTTTTTATAAATTAACACAAAACTACTATGTTTAAATGGTGAAAAGAAAATGAATGCAAGCCCCAACTTTTCAGAGCTTATTTGTCAACTTATGCAATACTTGTATTATGCAATGATGACCCATCTAACTTATATCAGGTGACCCTTTCTTGCTTAACTCAGCAGTTAGCTATTACGCAAAAAAATTGCAGCATATAACTTGGGTATGATTTTTTTGCAGCACAGAATCTTTCTTACATTTTTTTCAGAGCTGTTATTGGAACGCCAAAAAAGTCATCCTGCACTCCTCCAAGTACAATCTATCCCTTTTACATTGACAAAACTGAAGTGTAGAATGACTTTTTGGAGTGCCAATAACAGCGCTCTTATTACTGTTACTAATTAACATGATAAGCTTTTGATGCAACCAGCTGTCAAAGAGTTGGTCCCATCAAACACTCACAAGGTGTTGTGTTTCGATTTCATCTTAAAACAAACTGTCCAGTCTCTTCCATCTGTGTCTCTCACTCATTGGATTCAAGGATCTGAAATGTGGGTACTCAGTTTCGTACTGCAATTTTAGCTCATTAATTCAATTTGGTTTCTCATAAAAAAAAATTTAGGAATTTCTATCTATATGTAATGTTAGCGTCACTCATCATTTAACAGACAGGATCACAAGTAGTCATAATAGGAAAGTTTCCGAGAAAAACGAAGAAAGCCATTCCCATCTGCTACTATGATAGGAAGCAGAACGCATCAACAACTCATATTCTCCACTGTACTTATAAACAATTGGGTGTTGAATACTTCAAGGTATTTACTTCACAGTTCTATCCTTTTTACTTTCTTTATTTCTTTTTTGGATATAAAATGAGAGAAAATAAGGTTAGAACCAGAACTCTATTGCATCAACTCAAAACTCTCCCAAATCAAGATGAAATACCCTAATATGGTTAGCCAAGACAACTAAAGATGTTAGAACAAGAGATGTTAAAATGCTTTATGATTGTGTGTCTTGGTTGTGTTTCAATTTGTGGCTATCTTGACCAAGCTTGTAATTTGATTGTATTGAGCAATAACATTTGTTTCTTTTTTAAAATGAAAAAGAAAAAAAGAAAAGTAAGACACTAAATATCTAATTCTGTCCAAAACCAAATTCTAGACTACCATAGTGTACTCAGCTCTATCTTAATTTTAAATATCCATTTCCAAAGACGAGTGCATGCGGTCAGGGCTAGCATATAAATACAGAAAGTAGGCTAGTCTGTCAATCTTACTCAATAGGTAAATACTCATGTTTTCAAACACGAGCAAGTACAAAAAGGAGGAGGCTCAGTTACTATAACTGTACTCTAGAGTTCTATCTTTATTCTAAAGATCCATGTTTTCATTGACAAGCACATGTGGTCAGAGCTAGCATACATTTAGAAAGCCATTCACTCTTACTCAGTAGGTAAACACCCACGTTTTCAAATAAAAGCAAGTGTGCATGAGCAAGGAGACTCAGTTACTAAGTGTGCTCTAGAGTCCTATCTTTATTTTAAATATCCATGTTTCAATGACAAGTACATTTTGTCAGGGCTAGCATATATACAGAAAGAAAGTCACTCGATCAATAGGTAAATATCCATGTTTTCAAATACCAGCAGGTGTGCAAGAGCAAGTGCATAAAAGTAGAGACTCATACTTTTATTTATTAGTACTATTAGAATTTCACTATGAAATTAGAAATTAAATAATAACCTGATTATAAAAAAAATTCTTAGTCATTAGTATGTTATTTAGGGCTCTGTAGTCAGTCAAAACATTACCAAAAGCCAAGGATTTTCACAATAATGAGCTCGAAAGGAATATTTTTATTTTCCCAAGATAGGATTCTTCGACACACAAATACATCAAAAATAAAAATGAAAAATTTAAGTGTGATTACCTGAGTCCCACTTCCGATGGCTCGTTTCTGACGAACATACTCCATCAGAGGTGTAACAATAGGAGGTTCTTTTGCACCACCTAACAAGTCAACGGTGAAGAAGTGTAAGATCTTGAGACAACTAACTTGTACTGTTCAGTAAATATCTTTAATAACAATCAAAAGGAGTAGAGGGGAAACTATACAGTGACAGAATAATGCTACAGGCAATACTGGTAGTCTACCCAGTTCTTCCCTTAAGAAAATAAAACTGAAAATATGACGTTCTGTGGTCACTGACGGTGGAAAGTAGCAGCAATATAATCTTCAAAATACTAATAATTATTTATAGTCCTAAGACACATGTCCATAGAGTTGATAAACATATCACTAACCAGCTTGTTCTGCTTCCTTTCTTTCCAGCTGTATTTCTGCACTAGGAAGATGCTCAACAGGCTTTGCAATAAGTTTAAGGAACTCCAAATAATCAGGATCTACATTCAAGAAATATATAGTACTTAGTCATACAAGACAAGAAGTTGTATAAGTCAGTTAAGTCATGTTAGCGTAAGATCCTTCCCATATATTTTACTACTCAAGAACGAAATGCCCATTTGAAATGATTCCAATTTGTTGTTCTGTTTTTCTTTTTCACCAAAGAATAAACACAAGGGTTGTGAGACAGAATAGAACAGATTTTCCAAATAAAAACTAAAACAATCCATGTATTCTTCGTTTCTCTTCGTTGCCTCTATCATACCCATTCTATACCCTCTTTTCTCTATTTCAAAAAAAAAACAGAAACTTTACCAAAGAGTGCTAACTTAGTACCTTTATATATAGTCCCTTCACGGCCATCCTTTTTCATACTTGGTTTTGGAACACGCTGTGAGGGTGCATATTCAACTATAGCCTTGAACTGAGCCCCTGGGAAAAGAAATAAAATCAAGTCAGCTTCAAAAACAAAACAAGAATGAAATTCTGATATAAAAAATTCTAGGTGTTCATAACCCGGTAAAAAAATATATTTTATTTTGACTTACCCTTCTCATTAACAAAGACATGTCCATCAAAGAATTCAGCAAACTCAAAAACATCTTCAGGCCGCTTGAAGTCTACATAGGCTCGAGAGTACCTCTGATTCTTCTGGCTGCAGCATTATTTTAACAGAAAACTATGTAAGTGAGAAAATGTGTTACTCTCTGTTTCTTATCCAAGAAAGAATGATAAAAAAAATTGAACTTTTAAGTTTCAAAATGTAATTCCATGTATCGTATGATTTCTCCCTAATAGATAAATCCTTCTGGCTTCTGTGAAAAACATTAAAAGAAATTTAATATTCAACCATTTAGGTTTCCATCTTTCCTGACAACTGCTTTAGCAGGGGAACAAAACCCATTCCCAAGTAGTGTATTTAGGCAGTAGTAATTCGAGTTGACAAGTCTGACATCAACTAAGAAGATAAATGAATACCGAAATAGTAATTCCAGATAATCTCAAATACCCAAAAAGTTATATTTGTTTCAAAAAATTTATCCTTTTTTTTCTTTCCCCTTAAATAAAAAAAATAAACTAAATACCAGTACATAATGAAACAAGCTAATAGGCAAGCTTCCGTTAACTTATTTCTCCATGCCACAAAAAGTGTCAAAAAAAAGCATTTTGAAGCCTATTTTCTTGCTTTAAGATCAATATTCACATCCAAATCTAGATTTTGGTTTCAGAAACAATAAAAATGATTGATAACTTAGAATGCTACCCAAGAAAAATGTCAAAAGGAATAGCACCAATTAACCCACCCCATTTAACCAAAAAAATCAAAGGCCCTCTGAAATAAAACTTAGAATCCTAAACCTAATTTTCCAGGCCGAAACTTTCTAAGCAACCAAACAAGTCAAAATAATAAAACTGAACATAATGAAAAAGCTTAACCTATTCTTTCCGGGACGGAAGCATAACCAGTTGTAGCGGTCAGCGAGCTGATGTTCGATTTGCTGAAAGAGATCTGACTGCGACAGCGACGGAGGCAAGTGCCGGATTAACACCTTCGTCCTCACGGATGGGTCCTTCATCTCCAATTAACTTTTCATTCACGCCAAACCTTCTGCTACTTCTCGTTTTGCGTTTTCGTCTTCCCTCCGTGTTTGCTTTTCTCTTTCGCTAGAAAATTCACCGAGAAATTTGAGATTGGATTAAGTTGGGAAGGAAAGGCCAACGGATGGGCCTACTGTTAAAGGTCCAGCCCAACTACGGATCCTTGATCTTTTCAACACCCATGAATTTATCATTTACTTTCTTTATTTTTTAGCTGCCCATTGCATGCACATAAGCTATTTTATTTGTTTTTTCTTTTCTTTTAATTTGTAGAGAAGGGATGTTCCAGGGTCCAAGAAATTCGAGATCTAGGGCAAAAATTTTAAAAGTGCTTTCATAGTCTACATTTATACACAGCAATATATATATATATGTACTTTATAAATTTGTAATTTTTTTTCTTCATCTTTCCAGTAATACACAAACAAATTTCAAGAATTTGAATACATTATTCATACATATATAGAAAAAATAGTCTCATTGTAATACTATATTAAAGAAAACAGTGAAATTTTATGAAATATTAATATATATAGCTAAATTGAAAGTTTTTCTAATTCAATTTAAATAATTATTTATGTGAATTATGATGTAACTCAATATTCATTCAATAGTCAAAACGACAATATAAATTACAAGCTGCTCCAATGAGAGTAGAATTCTAGTGATTTTACAAGACATATACAGATAATATTCAACATAAATTAGATAACTATACATCAATTATGATCACCCTTATCAACACTTTTCAAAAGTACGAGCCTATTTTATTAATAAAATATTAAATTTAAAGTCTTCTAATTAAATTTAAATATTTTTAAAAAATTTAAACATTCTTTAATTTGTTTCCCACTACATTTTGGGTCCCTCTTGGTCCATGAACCCAAGGCGACCGCATTGGTTGCCCTAAGCCCGGGCCGGTTCTTTTAGCTGCCCCATTGCATGCAAATAAGCTCTTTTTTTTATCTGAATAAGCTCTATTATATGTCAAATTGCGTATTTATTATATGTCAAATTGCGTATTTATTATATGTCAAATGATAAGATTGATGTTCTTCAATTTCTTCATATTTAAACTATGTTTCTATATCAAAATATTCATTTATATGCACGATTACCACTACTTGTATTTGAAATCACAATAAACAGACCTAAACAATCAACAAACATAATACTTTAACTTATACCAATATGCATAAAAATAAAATACTTAATCATAAAATATATGCTTGAGTGATCCTTAAATATTAGAATATGCTTAAACTTATACTTACATATCAAGTAGGACTGTAGGAATGCTACGCTAATCCACCAAGTGAAAAATTGTAAAAGGACTAGTTTTTATTTTTTTAAATTGCCGTCGCATAATAAATATACTGCTAATTATAAATATGGAATTTAATATCCCAAAATATATCAGTCGAAACCCAATCTCATTGGATATTATATAGGATTACCCCACAATAAATAAAATAAAAAGATAATATAAATAAAAGGTCTCTTCGGCATCTCTTCTCCCACTGCCTGCGACTCTTTTCCTTTTCTTTCCTAGTAAGTCATCTCTAAATTCCTTCTCTTTATGTTTACTCAGTTTTTGTTTGTTTTTCGATCCAAGTTTTATGATCTGTTTGGTCGACTGGAAAATCGAGATTAGCGAAAGGAATTTGCAACTTTTCAACCGTATGCTTTCTGTTACTGTCAGGTCTACATGCTTTGTTTTGTCTTTCAAAGAAGTTGGAATTAGTGTGTCTGATGGCTGATTTGGGCTTTCATTTCAGCTTTGATCACTGTTTAGTTTGTTTCTTCTGCACTTGTTTTTATTGCTAGGTGAATTTCTAGGCTTAATTAGGATCAACGTCATATTTTATTATTTTGTAGTTCTAAACTTTAGAACTGTGTTTGTTATGATAAACTTATCTATTAGATTTACTTTATAGTTGGTGATGATCCTTTCCTTAATTTAGTGTAGGAATTTCTGATTTCAACATGCATTAGTTTAGGTTATGCGTATTTTGGGTAATTTGTTTAATGGTTTGAATTTGTGTTTGATGAATGAATTAATGCGAATTATTGTCAACGAAAATTTGAGGTGTGATTGGTGTGATGCATGATCTTCACATGATAAATTTTTGATAGAATTGAATGGCTGGTAGGTATCCTGATTGTATATAATGGGTGGAAGCTCGATTGATGATGACTGGGAGCTTACTTCGTTGTCAAACGCCGTTCGCACTGTGGTCCTAGTTGGACGGACTGGTAATGGAAAAAGTGCAACAGGTAACAGTATTATTGGAAGAAGGGCCTTCAAATCCAAGACAAGCTCTGCTGGTGTTACGAGCACTTGTCAATTGGAAAACACTGTACTGAGGGATGGACAACTTGTGAATGTCATAGACACCCCTGGTAAAAAGCCTACTGACTTATATCGTTTTTGTCAATTCAACTGGGTAGTGGACTTGCATATATGCTTGCATTATGGCACTAGTCTTTAGAAACTATGTTTAATTCTGTTGATTTGTGTGGTATGCTATAGGTCTTTTTGATTTTAGTGCAAAGTCGGACTTTATTGGTAAAGAAATTGTCAAATGCATTGGTTTGGCAAAGGATGGAATACACGCTGTTCTTGTAGTTTTCTCGGTCAGGAGCCGCTTTTCACAGGAAGAAGAAGCTGCTCTACGGAGCTTGCAAACTTTGTTTGGAAGTAAAATTATTGATTACATGATTGTGGTCTTTACCGGAGGAGATGACCTTGAAGAAAATGATGAGACATTGGAAGATTATTTGGGCCGTGATTGTCCAGAGCCTTTAAAGGTCACTTACATTTAACTTCCCTCTATTCTGGACTACATTCTACTCTTTCTTTGTTCTTGTTATAACTGTCATGACTCTTTTCTATTCTTAATCTGTTATGACGCATAGGTGTCCATTTTTACTTGATTTCCTTCTTGATAACTTAATCTAGGACTATTTGTAATGATTTCATAATTTATAATTAACTTATATTACTTAACCTTGTTTGGGGTGTTTCCACAATTTCAACTAAAATAAATAAAATAAAAAGGAAATCAAGTTAAGGAAAGAGTAAAATCTATGAGGCTATGTTTGGATGAGAAACTTCGAAGTACCAAGGGATTTCGAAATGATTAGATGCAACACATTTAGATGGATTGAAATGATAGGTGTTACTTTGGAATCCCTTGTTTAGTTGGTTTTCTTATGCTCATGTCGTGAATGTGCTCCCTTCCCAGTTATTCAACGAGTGACTTACATTCACTCTATTCAATTGTTGGAAGTGCATTTCTTAGTATTATGGTGTAAATCCCTTGGTACTTTAAAGTTCCTTATCCAAACATACCTGAAAGTCATCTCATATTAATAATTAAGGGTATTTTAGGTAAGATTGGTGGGTGACTGGGTGCTTTCAGCAAATACAAAAACATTAAAAGTTTAGGGGGTGTTATTTAGAATTTTATTTTTCCGTTTGTTTCTTAATCCATTGCGGATAATGTACTTGAAATTTAATTGACTCTTTTTTTAATTTAGGAAATTCTTGGTCTGTGTGAAAATCGCTGTGTGCTTTTTGACAACAAGACTAAGGATGAAAGAAAGAGGGTTGAACAAGTTCAGAAGGTTCTCACCCTTGTAAACAAGGTCATAACACAGAATGGTGGACGGCCATACACAGATGAGATATTTGCTGAAGTGAAGGTATATACTTTATTTTTTAATTTTATTAATAGTTACTACTTACTAGCCTCGATATCCACCCTTACTTGTGTGTCAATAAGCTTTTCTTTTCTATCCTTGCATGTGTGTCAATACCCTGTTTTCATACTTTTCATAAATGTTGGCCAGTTTGTGTTATTTGAAAATTTCATGATCAAAATTTTGTTGTATCTGACAGAAAGGGGCTAGTCTTCTTGATCAACAAGAAGAAGTAAATTCTTTGACTGGGTATTCTAAACGGGAAATATCCGACTTGAAGGATCACATGCAGCGTGCATATGATGAGCAGCTGAAACGAATTACTGAGATGGTAATGGATTGTTCTAAATTTTCATCACCTTTGTGTTTAGGTTTAACAACTGAGCTTCATATTAGACTCGTAGTATTTGTACTTGGTTAAACCTAGAATACCACCCTAAAAACTCTATCTCAGAACATTTAGTAAGGCCTTCCACAGTCGTTGAGTATGATTCCTATATATAAGAATCAGGGCCACCTGAGTTTGATTCCTATAAGGCTATTTCTACACTAGTAAGTGTGATAGGTGTGAGTTTTATGTATTGATTGTGGGTCCCAACTTGTTTTATTGGTCATTACATTTTTATTGTTTATTTTATTTCTTTCTGTCTCCATTAAATGATGTGGGTCCACCACAATAGGAACCAAGTTGATGAGAGCAATATATTGCTTTGAAAAATAGGAATCACCCCCATTACACTCAAATTTTCCGGCCAAGTGTGGGAGTAAATAGGAATCAAACTCAAATTTTCCAGCCTACTGTGGAAAGCCTAAAGCCTATTTAGCAGTCTCATTTTTTTTCTTGTCATTGATTGCCTTGACCATATTGTTACTTTAAAGTACCTTGGAATTTTAGAATGAAAGAATTCTCGAACCATTTAGTAATTCAAGTCCATGGTTGTAGAAATTCGACCTCGATCATTGACATCTTTTGATTAAGTATTTAGCTTTTAGAAATTTCCGAGCGGCTTGTTTAGTTGTTCATATCTAACAAATGTTTTGTACGTTTAATAAATCAGTATAGCTTTTACCAGCTATATGTTTTATAATTGTCAAAATTTTGATTGAGAGTTCTCTCCCCCACTTCCTTCCCCCCTCCATCTCACTCTACCCATCTTTTGTTCGTTCTAGAGATGCAAAACCTACAAACCAATCATCATCTGATCTATATGTGACATAAGTTAATCTATGGTTTCTATATGTTAGTTTTTTCATTCATCTCTGATTTTATTCTCCGCTAGTCCGTGGTATTGGTTAATCAAATTTCATTTAGTTATGGTATTCTTATCCCTCGCTTAAAGTTTGAGCTACAGTTTTGTGTGTTGTTCTTTTACTCGTTTTAGACTAGTATTTATCCATTTTCTAAACTCCATAAGGTATTCTTGTAGAAACATGCGATACATAAGCAATGCTTAGAGAAAAAGATGGATTTATTCTTAGTCTGCTACAATCATTGAATTAATGGTCTCAACATTAAAGTTTTTAACTACTGGGTACCCTAAGAGGTGTGTGACAAAGGAGGATGGGAGTCATGTATGGTTTGGTTTGAAGTTCAGTGTGAACATAGGTTGTGATTTAAATAAATGTCTTTATGCCTCTATTGTGAATTTGCTTCTGATCCTAGGTTTGACCAACGTGATGGTGATGACAGCTTTTTCGAGCAAATGTTGTTGTATTTCTTTTTAATCATGAAGCATGTTGATGATGATGTTGTTATGCAGGTTGAGGGGAAGTTGAAAGAGAGCACTGATAGGCTTGAGCAACAGTTGGCGGATGAGCAGGCTGCGCGACTAAGATCAGAAGAGAGTGCCCAATTGGCTCAAGTGAGGGCGAATGATGAAATTCGTAAGCTGAGAGAAAATCTGATGAAAGCAGAGGAGGAGCTTCGTAAAAGAGGGGACACCAAGTGTGCCATTCTGTGATGTAACTTTTGGTAAGATGTGTGGAAAGCAGATTGTTCATCAAATATCAATCTCTCCCTCATTTAACGACAGTCGGGTATTTGAATTTGCAGAAACTGTTTGTGACTGCCATGGATAATGCTTTTGGTTTGATCCTCTATGTAAATGTCTAGGATGCTGCTTGATTATCATTATTATTATTTTCTGGTCACCCTGCTTAAAATTTCAATTTGGTATACGTTTGTATTTATTTTGTGGCCATTTATAATGGAGCAAATGATTTCGTCTCGGGATGTCCGCAAGTTCTACTTTTCACCTCTAAAATTCACGGGTTGAGCTATTCTGGTTCCAAGAGAGCGGCCTTAAAAGCAGATTTATTAAGTATTGGGGAATTTTTATGAATATAGTTCATCGGTGATGATTCGGTGGATGCATTCATTCAATAGGGTTGTCATTTGATGGTTTAGATTTAGATAGGATCGTCATTTGATGGTTTAGATTTAGATGGGGTCGTCATTAGATGGTTTAGATTTAGATACTAATTTTGAGCATTTTCAAGAAACTAATTTCTGTACGATTAAATGACGATTCTATTATATAGATGCATATACTGAGTCATTATCGATAACCCGTGGAGACTGATCAAAACGTTAAAACTTACTGCTGCTGCTCCTAATTTACCGGTTGGCAGTTGGACATGTACTATGAGGCATCGTACCGTCCAGCCTCAGTAAACCTAATTAATAATCCTATCAGTCATTAGTAACCAAATTAATAATCTAATCTTTAGCGTTTGCTACTCGCTACCATATTTATCGTCTAGCAACTAACTTTACCCCTGAATTTTTATTTTATTTTGGTAAATCAATAATAACTTTAGATTAATCGGGAAATACATGTTTACCAGGGACATACATGTTTACCCCTCAATTTTAAACACAGTTAGCGGTGGACACATTAATAATTAAGGATTTCAAGCTGAAGTTAACAGAGAACATATTAGTAAATAATATCTAAGAATAACAACATCCAATCAAACTTAAATAACAACATCCAATCAAACAACATATTAGTGACTATTAAAAAATTGAGGGAGACTTACCAACTAGCTCAAGCGAAAGAATTCAGACTTCATCGGTCGAAGAAACGGAGAGGGACAAGGAGCTCAAGCGAAAGAATTCAGACTTACCAACTAGCTCAAGCGAAAGAATTCAGACTTACCAACTAGCTCAAGCGAAAGAATTCAGACTTCTCCAAATCCAAATTCTTATGTTTGGATGAATTTTTGGGTTTGGATTTGGATTATCCAAATCCATAGGGAATTTCATAAGCTCGAATCTAAGAATTTGAAATGACTTTTAAAATTAGTCATTTGAGTGTATTTGGTTATTTAATATTAATAAAAAACATCTTTATTTTCATTTTTTTTTTCATTCTCTTTTTTATTTCATCTTTTTTTTTTCCTCTAGCATCTCTTGACCAAAAACATCTTTATTTTCATTTTTTTCATCCTTCTTTTTTTTCCCATCCTTCTAATTTTTTTTCTTTTCTTTTCATCCTTTTTTTTCATCCTCATAATCCTTTTCTTTCATCATTTTTTTTCTTCTTACTCCTTATTTTTTCATCTTTTTTCCATCCTTCTATATTTTTTCTTCAATGAATCATTTTAACATTATTATTTTCAATTTTTGTAATGAAATTTATTATTTGAAATCCTCAATTCAAATCCTTACAAATAATTTTTTTTCCAAATAATGGATTTTAAATGAAGGAATTTCAAATCTACAAACAAATATTTAGATTGCCAAACATGAGAATTTCAAATGAAGGATCCAAATCTAAATCTTTGTTTCCAAACGGCCCTTGCTTATTTGTAAATTTTAAGTTACGTATAGAGAAAAGTATAATGGTTGATAGTTAGACATGTACCAAGTATGATACCGTATCACAATATTCTACATTTTAAATGTGAGTGGTGAATAACATATAGGTGAAGTTCATCATAATTAAAGTGGTTCCATAAATTTTGCATGTTTACTTTTTTAATATATGATAATTAATTATAAATATATGAGCTAGCATAAGAAATATAAATATAACGGCTCTCAAAAAACATTCTGAATAATGAAACGAAAATTTTGAATTTTGAGTTGATGCAGATTATTAAGAATAGTTAAAGATATTGGAGAAAATTAAAAGAAACTAATTATTTTTCTTTTCTTTTTTCTTGCTGCATTATCATTTTTGGATTAAGCATTTTACTTTTAGATCTTTATCTACAAAACCTAGCAAGCAGTTGTCTTCTAATTTATAGGTGACAAAGTAATATGTTCAAATCTAGGGTTTGTATATGTTAGTTTTTTAATTAATCATACCGTACTGGGTCTCTGGGCCTTTTAGCCACCCAGTCAGCTAACACACACCGCCCATTTAATAGCTGTAAACCTATACACAACCCAAACTAATCAGCTTAACTAATCTAATTTAGTTACACCAATTACAACAATCTTCTAACTAAATGTACAACTATCTTCTAACTAAATGTACCTTAGCTTAGTCAGCTTAGCCGTGACCATTACTGCTGATATCCCGCTCAATCTCATGCTGAGAGGTTCAAGCATGAGATTGTTTCGAACATAGCAGACAAACCCAGTTGTACTGGTTAATCGAATTCATTTAGTTATGGTATTTTATTTATATTCATCGATGATTTTTTGGAATTAAATTTTTGTTTTTGTATTGTATTATCTTTTACTAATAAACAATTGTACCTTTATTAGTATAAAATAAAAAGAGTTTGAGCTAGCTGCAGTTTGTGTGTTATTCGAATATTTTTTTTTTATCGATCAATAATGATATCATCTTTGTATATCATAAAAAAAGGGTATAACCATATCATCAAAATCAAGTTATGAAAATAAAACCCACAAGCCAATATGACAATACTAACGCGGACAAAGTTGCACTAACAGTTAACAAACCCGCCAGATCATTGAAATATTTATGCAAAATTACAAATCAAGCCCACAAAATCCAAAACAACCATAACCCTAATAACGCATATACCCTAAAAAAACTACCTCCATTAAAAGAAACAGTCACCGTCGTCAAAACCATCACATCTGGTTTTGAAGAACTTGTAGAGCATGCTGAATCTGAGGAAGGCTTGATCTCCAGCGATTCAATTGCGCATAAAAGTAAATAAAAGACAAAAAGTCATAATCTAACTACTGTGACCAAAACCAATGGGAGATATTGCTGTAAACTCCTCCAACAGTAAGGTAGAACAAAATTTAAGAAAAAAGAATAAACTTTAAAGGAATTTTTTGGGTAAGGGAATGGACTGAAAAATAGCAAAATAACATGATAGGGAGCTCAAATTTGAGCTTGGCTCAGACTATACAGTTACCACAAAAGAACTCTTATTACTAATCCAAAAGAAAAAGAAGAAAAAAGGTTGAAGGGAGGAGGGACGAAGAAGATGATCTTCTCCCTCCTCCCCCTTAGTTTGTTTTTTCTTTGGGACTAGGAGAAGAGAAACCGGAAGCTAGAGTTTTAAGGCTATTGTGTTATTCGATCTTATACTTATTTTGGTCTTATATTTATCTATTTTCAGAACTCCATAATTAAGTATTAATTATGGTAGCAAAAATGCTATACAGCTTATTGAATTAATGATCTTGACATTAAAGTTTTAACTAGGGGAGATAGTATTTCAGTATACTATACGTATATGTATGTATATAGGTTTATTCTTCATCTTTTTTGAAGTTTCGATATAAAGATTCCTTTGTTTCACAAATAAAATCCGAGAATTGACATTCGATTGCTGTCATTTTATATGTATATGGTTACAATTATCTACGCACTATAACCCGAAATACGATAAGGGATGTGTGACAAAGAAAATGAGCGAAATAAAAAAAAATTGAAATGAGCGAACCAATGATCACAAAAATTATGATAATGACATTTAGTATATATATGTACGTGTGGGAGTTTTAAGTAAAGTATAGAGGAAAGTATAAGGGTTGACAGTTGGAGATGTACGAAGCATATACGATACCCGGCCCCTATCATAATATTCTATATATACTTAAGATGTGAATCGTGAATAACATATATATATATATATATATATATATGTGTGTGTGAAGTTCATCATAATAAATTAAATAAATGGTTCCATAAATTTGGTATAATTACTATTTTAATATTTGATAATTAAATATAAAGTGCATATATGTATGAGAATGCATACGAACTATATATGAATATATATATATATATATATATATATATATAAGGGCTTTCAAAAACACACTATGAATGGAACAAACACTTTGAGTTTTGAGTTGATGCGAATCATTAAGAAATATAGTTAAGGTATATATTGGAGTAAATTAAGAGAAATTAATTCTTTTTCTTTTATTTTTATTTTTATTTTTCTTTTATTTTTTCTTGCCATTCCTAAGCAAACAACTCGAGAATTGACTGAAATGAAAAGGAATGTTTTGAAAATTCATACCCAAATAGAATTTTGGGGGTGTGAAAAGACCTACCTACCTACCCTTACCATCGTCGAATGATTTGGTATGATAAATGCTTTCACAAGTAGGGCTTGTCCCGAACATATATAGTACTTAGCTTGTTTCACAAGTTAACTTTCTGAAAACAATTTAAAAAAAGTAGTGATACAGTTAGTAGCTAAGTAATAAATCCAATCCAATCAGCATACCATGGATCAATGACGTTGATTGCAAAGAATTGTTCATCCGGAAAGCTTTCATGGAGTGGCAAGTGGTCAGCCTACTCATTGGAGCCGTGGACTAACCTACTTAGGTGGTCAACCACCACGTTTCACTCCCCTTTTTGTCCTTCATTTCTAAATCAAACTTTTGCAACCAGAGAATCCAACGAGTCAATCTAGGCCTATACATATTTTTTTGTTAGGAGATATTTTAAAGCTGCATGACCAGTGTAAAAATTACTTTAGTTTGAAGTAAATATGATTGAAACTTTTGTAAAGCAAAAATCACAGCAAGTAACTCCTTTTTAGTGGTTGAATAGCTCAATTGAGTATCATTAAGTGTTCTACTAGCATAGTAGATGACATAAGGCATTTCGTTGATCTTTTGCCCCTAAACAGCCCCAATTGCATAATCTGAGGCATCACACATCAATATTCAAATAGCAAGTCCCAATATGGTGGTATAATAATAAGGAATGCCGTGAGCTTGCCCTTGAGACACTCAAAGACCTCACGGCAATCCTTGTTAAAATCAAAGTTGGCATCCTTTGCCAACAAGTAGAGAATCAGATTATAAAGTAGCAGAGGGCAACCATTGTTAAAGACTTGGGTAGTTGGGTCCTCACTCAAAACTTTGATACCACATGAGAAACTAACACAATGCAGACGTGAAGTTACCTTAAACAAAAATGCAGGTAATAAGTAAGTAAAAAGTTACTGAATTACCAGACTTAGCAGTAATTATTCTTGGGATTGATGACCCAAGTCACGTACATAACAATCCTTACAAACACATTTCCAAATTCATATGCTGATTAAAGAAGTGCAAGCTTCCAGCATGTTCAAAAAGGCAATTGTTAACCCAGAAACGTTGGACAAACTAGTCCCAGTAGAAGACTGGACAGGACAAAACAGTACTGGGATATATAATAAGTGGACAATAATAATGATATATCATTATTCTGTAGCATTTGATTTGCAGATTCACTCCCCAGAAAGCTTACCTGCATCAGTCACACCAAAAGATAAAAGTTAAAAAAAAAAATGAATAGTGATATATAGAATGAAGGATAGATATAAATTATATTAATTACCCAAGATGAAGAATCTTCTTGTCTTGCTGGGGGTAGGAAGCTCCTCCATCAATCATATTCGGGCTGAAGAAATTGCGAGAAGCTAATGCCTGAATTGCACTGAGCTCTGGCCCAGAAACCATGTTTGCTTGTTGAAGCCTTTCAACTTCTGATATCTGACAAATTTTGGAAAGTAAATATTAGTTAATTAGGAAACAAAACCATCAAAGTTATCAGCATCACTTAGAAATTGATGTTAATTTATTTTCTCACCTTAGTTCGAAGACACACATTTTCGTTTTCCAGCTCAATCTCCTACACACAAATCAAATTTCTCAGAACATATTTAAAAAAGAGCTAGTCGATCACATGTCAAATTGATCCAAGTTAACAGGCGAGGCTTACCTTCTTCTGCAAGTACTCAATTTCTGCAAGCAGCATTTCATGCTGCTCTCAAGAGGTAGACATATAAAGCACGAAAATGATAAGATTAAAACATGAGAGGAAAAATTAACATGGACAAAATGAAAAATAGGGGATAAAAACGTACGTACGTACGCCATCAGATCGAATTTGTGGTAATGGGGATTAAATTGTAAATATGCAATGAAGATATGTATGCTTGATCTTTGTCAAATATAGAGTATGATAGCAGTTTTTAACTTTTTAATTACTACCTTCTTGGACCTGATTCTAGTAATGCCTCGTTCAAGCCTGTTCTCCAGCTGCTTTAGTTCTTTCACCGTCAGAGTACTCAAGGAATCTCCCATTAAGTGCCTACAAAAGCAAAGAATCAATACTGCAAAGTTGCCTTGAGATACAAGTTATTTCGTCAATCAATATATGTTCTTATTGCAAACTCTTGAATTAATTTCCATTTATATATATAGGCCTTCTCTTTAATTATTCTCCAACCTGTTAGAGTTCTGCAGCATTTGAATCTGTTGCCTCAGCTTTGCCGATTCCTGTTGATAATACTACATCAAGATAAAAATCAAACACACAGTTAGGTTATAATGAACAGTAATTTGGTCTAATAACATTTATTCTCTATTTTTATTAAAAAATGTCGTGAGTTCAAATCTTAAATATAATTTTCGTTAAAAAGGATACCCACTCATTGCCATTTTTTTTTTGGGGGTCAAAATGAGCCAAAAAATGTGTAGCTGCTAGGCACAAGTTATATTAATGAAAAGAAAAACATTAGAGCTAGATGGCTTACTTGAGCATTAATTTCAGTAATTGAGGTTGAACCTGAGCTATCTGAACATGCCTTCTTGTACCTGTCTATAGTGTTTCTTATGCTGCTACAATTCCAAATATTTAACTTCAAAATGTCAAAAACACAATGCAAATATGAAAATTCCATTTCAAATAAATAAAGGTCATAATAATAAATAAACTCATGCGGATCAATAGCACCACATTTTTGACACAAGATTTGACATAAGTTTTGAATAATTAGATTCATACAAATTCAATGGTTGAGATTTAATCAGATTTGTCATTAAAATTTTATTTATTTATGTAATTATTCTAATTAATATTTGTTCTCCCCTCTCATAATTAATTTTCCTTAATTCTCTCAATTTTCCATTCAGCTCTTTCTCTCTATTCTTCATCTTCCTCCGATCCGTTCTTCTTCTCTTCTTCTTTATTATTATTTTTTTTTTTTTACATTTCTTCTTCATTTCAATAATAGAATGATATGTGACTCCATTGTACAAACTAATCGGCAGCATTGGATCAAACCCAATGAACAAATTGATTGAACACTAGAATCATATGAGGAAGACAAATCACCCAATTGCAGGAAAACAAACATAATCATACCCGATCTCTCCCCTTTAACATTAATTGCATAATTTTCTCTTTCTAATTTCTATTCCTTCAATCTCCATTCGTTCTTCCTATCATTTTTTTTTATAATTTCTTCTCAAATCTTTACGGTAATAGTAAGGAGGCAAATTCTGATTTACTGAAAATTGTCGATGCATATGAGTCCGGATATGATTTTCCCACTCACATCGAAAAGTAGTACCAAAATTTACATGGTCAAGATGAAATTCTTCATAAAAACAAGAAAAGTCAAGATAAAAAAAAAACTGAGAGATAAAGCCAGTCTAAGGTAGTGTTGGTGACAAAGAAAAAAAAAGAACTTAGCCTCAGAATTAAAAAGAAAAAAAAGAAACGGGGACAGAAAATTGCAGGCAGATTCAACCGAAAAGAAAGAACTAGGTAGATCGAAGACGAAGAGATAGAAAGGAGAAGATTGAACCAATGAATTCAAACTAGAAAATAAGTGATCAAGTTAAAGAAAAAATATTAATGAGGGAGGTGAGAGGATAAAAAAAACTTAATTAAGATTTTGTTTTTCAAGGAGATAAACATTTAAATAAAAATAATAATTAAATGAATTTGATTGCATCTCTGCCGTTAAAAGTGAAAAAATCTAATGGTTCAAAATTTGTGTCAAATTTTGTGTTTAAAATGTGGTGTCACGAATCCGACCCTATATATATATATATATACATGAAAATGAGAATATTGCAAATTCAAATACCTCGTAAAATTAAAAAAAATATATTCTATTTTTCGTGACGATTATTAACTGATATTGAATATCAATCCATTATGTAATATATATATATATATATATTAGATATTAGTATTCACTACCGAATTTTATTTTTCTTCTACATATACAAACATCAAATAAAGTATCAATCCATTATTTTCCTGTCCCTATCGTATTTATCGTGTTCTAAAAAAAACATCAAGTAAGGGGATGTTGGGTTGTTTATTAAGGGTCAAAAAGCTTTAATTGCAAAGCAACTACTTCTTCATGCAAGGTGTCAAACAATGAAGATGGGACATGAATCAAATATATATATATATATAGGGCACAAAGCCTAGGAATCAGATTCGCATGAAGCACTGTGTATTTGTAATTATATATGCATGGTGAGCCTCTCAAGTCAGTTTCAATTCTTTTGTGGAAGGCAATGCATAATCCACCACATCCACATGTACCATATATTGACAACATGAGAAGACACTTTCTTCCCCACATTTTGGTATTTCTTTTCTCAGAAAACAAAAAAATTAGTAACTATAAAACTACCACTTATTTCAAAATAGTTCAAAAGGTGTTGCAATTTTGTTTATTTTTATTTTTTTACAATCCACTTATTTAAAAATAGTATTAGCAACATGCATGATTCAATGATAATGGAAGGAAACAATCAATTAAATAAAGTACATGCTGGAAATGCCTTTGAAGGATTAGGTGAGTAAAATTAATACGAACAATCAAATATCAAAATTCAATCTTATTAATTTTTTTCCTAAGTATGTGTCTATTTAAAATAACGAGCATTTATAGAAAAACACGAAATCTCGTAAATTAAAAATGATGTAATTTTTGATACCAGAGTCCAGCCAGAATTTCTTTTTAAAAATGGCAGGCAAAGCCCGAATGCTGCCAGCCAAACTAAAAAAAGGTACCAATGAAAGGCTAGATAAGATGATGGGGCCGGGATTCATAGAGAAACTACGTACGCGAGCTCGATCTTATGTTTGTTCAAAAGGCTTACTTTCGAAGTGTGCATAAGCAGACAAAATGTTCTCTAGCTATAATTAAATTTTGACATTGAAAACGAATAGGAAGAAAATGCTGGCATTGAAAAGAAATGGGGAAAAAGAATGTCGAAAGATATGGAACAAAGGAGTGAGTACGTGTCTGTGAATTAGGTATGTCCAACTCTCATTTCATGCAGGAAATCTCACAGCAGATTCCATATCTAATGGGAAAAATCATATCACAGGCAGAAAAAGAGAATGTCAGTGTATTTTCAGTTTCTTTTTTAATTATTTTATTTACTTTGAATTGGGATATATACTTATTTTTCTTTTGTTTTAATCAGAAAAAATAATGAAACTTAAGTAATGATTATTTAGCTAATAGAGATTGCATGATATAGTTGTATGGGTCCCATGCACATGATCTTATCATGAAAGATGGGCATGCATGCAGATATATATACACACACATATATATATATATATATGTAATTGTACAGTGTTTCGCAGTGCAGACCCTTAATTAACGACCCCTCAAAGAGTGAAACGACTAGCATGGGTCTGTTTGACTTGTTCGAAAGCCCTACGCAGAGCATATAAGCCACGCGCCACCCATACATCAAAATAGAAACCCTAGAAACTTAAAAACAATCTGTGCACAGATGGAGTTAGAGCAGATTCTTTTGCAAAGGCCAAGAGGTAGATAGTAGATATTAAAACCAGAAGTTAAAGAAAAGACCAAAAAGTCCACACTAGCTGTAAGTACTTTTAACCTCTTTGAGTGAAAAGTTAAAACAGCTCTAAATTACACTAGTGCCCAAAGCTGAAAAAAGGCAAACAGAAGGGTAATAACAAGGGTTTGAAGGCCAAAAATGGAAAAAGGAAGACCACCAAATCATCAATAAGTTACTATGATACCAAAACTGGAAGAGGAAAATGAATCAGATGGATCAGATCAACTGCTGGAAGCAATGGACTTCTTTTTGTTTATGTGAAGCCATCCACAGAAGATTGTAATAGATCTCCACTGAAAATGATGAAAGATATTTACCAAAAAACACCCAACAAGTACTGGGTTCTTAATTTCTTATACGGATATACAAGTAGGTCTAATTTCGTGCAATAATGAAGTTATTTGGGTTGATTTAATTTCTTTCTAAGTTTTGGCCCTAAGAAACTGTGACTTCGTATATATATCCTTACATATTAATAAAATCACAGGTTTTTCTTGTTGAAACCCTACGACTATTTTAATCAAATATGAAATATATACAAGAGTCGAACTAATTAAAGTGCACAGAAAAACATATATATATATATATATATATATCTATTTTAACGAACGTGATAGACCTCTTTTTCATTCTCACCCAATTAAATTTTTTTGGAATGTCATGAAAATATATGTGTGTATATACCACGAAAATGTGTATTAATTTGTATATCTCTTGCCATCGAGGATCAGCTATATGCTATAAGCAATCAATAATGTACCTTAATTCTCAAGTATCTCAAATTATTTGAAACTAGATTTAATTGAACTCAAAAATTGGGAAATAAAAGAAGTGACTTCTAAGGAAAGTAATTTTCATCGGACTCTCCTTTTTCCTTCTACGCGTACTCCTCCGTTTGTTTTTATTCATTGATTTTACTTTAATTTACTCATTTAACAACATATTCAATTAAGGAATGCACGAAAATAAAAGATGAGTGTGCATGAAAATCACTTCCCTTTCTCTAATTATATCGAGTACATATATATTTTTTCATATCAAAGAGCAAATAATTAATCAAACTAGTTAATTAAGTGAAGAAAAAAAAAACGATTGAAATGGATGTGATGAAGGAGATGATGGATAGATGAAGATAGTTACTTGTTGTTAGAGTACTCGTAGAGGCGGCCGCGACTGGAGAAGACGATGAGGGCAACTTCGGCATCACAAAGAATGGAGAGTTCATAAGCTTTCTTCAGAAGTCCATTTCTCCTTTTGCAGAAGGTCACCTGACGATTCGTGGTATTCTCAATCCTCTTTATCTCAATCTTTCCTCGACCCATCGATCTAATTTCAATTAACACCCTACCTAATTAATTAAAACAATATATATATAGTTACCAGACAATAATTATTATTACTATAGATGATTCAGATGATGAAACTCAGAACAAAAAGAAAAAAAAATAATGAATAAATATATATAGCAAAGCAAATATATAATAGATGGAATAAAAAACCTCCAAGATAGTATGTAAATTAAATTCCAAGATGGGAAAAATATAAAAACGTAAAAAAAGAAAACTACATACTATAGGGAACAAAACGTACAAATCTTCAAGTCCAAAACTTTCACGAATAATTTGATAATTTACATATAAATATATGGCCAAACAATAAGGAAAAGATTTATTCAAAAGGAAAATGGAAAAATCTTGATTAATTAATTATAGTTGTAGATATGGAAAAGCATATAATGGATTGAAAAAAAAAAGAATTAGAAAGAGAAAGTTGAGAGGAGATCTGGGGGAAGTAGATCCAGGAGAAATATATACTATATATATATGAAGGCTGGAGGTGGCTATTGAGAAATCATAGAAAGAAAAAAAATGTATGCCCTATAAATATATATATGATCATCTATATATATATATATATATATCTGCAGGCCGGTATCATAAATCTTCAACATATTGAACAAGATTTTTGGTAGTCATGGCACCATTAATAAGAATTAATGCTACTACTGCACCACCCTCTCTCTCTCGCTTTCAAGCTAGAAGTTAGCGGGTGAAGAAGGCTGGGGCTGAAATCAAATTAAAATAGAAAGTTTTCCAAATCAAACAGATATAAAAACCGACCAAAAACATGTAAAAAATATTAAAAATAAAGGTGAAGAAATTACTTAATTAAGTAGTTAATTTATGAAAGATGAAGATAAATAGCTAGGTAGCCAGCATCAAACAAGAAAAACACAGAAACGCAGAGCTGAGTTTCTTTTCAAGGTAAAAAAAATATACAAAACACAAAGGAAAATATGGGATTATAATTCTCTGTGTTATTTACAATAGAGATCTATGAAAAATATTAGCATATAACTAGAAAAAAATAAATAATAATAATTTTTCCATGGATATATATATTCGGTGATGATGATGAAGCAAGGAAGATATGAAACAAAAAACTGTTCAGTAACAATTAACAGACCTTTAGTTTTGGTTCTTGGACTGAGTTTACTTGAGGTTTCGGAAAATTTCTAATCCCAAAGAAGCCAAAGTGTGTAGGCTTCTCCACTTTCCCACGCCAATTATAGCCTTTAATTTCTTTCTTTGTCCAACTTTGATTTTTGATATTGATATTTTCTGGGAGAGAGAGAGAGAGATGGCCTTTTGCTGAAATGGGATAGGAGATGTGGTAGTTTTAGCTGATTTGAACTGCTTTTGCAGGTTCAAATTCGCTCCAAAAACTGCAAACTTTTTTCAATTGTTAGTTGTTAATTTATATAATTATTTGGTGCAATGTATAAACCACAAACTGACTAAAATGCCCTTCAAGAATCTATCTCTAGATCTACCTATTTAATATATTTATGTCATATGCATTCATCTATCCATCTAATAATAATGCTGCCGATCGAAATATAGAAATTGTACTTCCTTATGAGCAATTATACGTAAATGACTATGTAGATTTTATGATCACGCACGTGATATATTCAATTCAAGTGTTATAATATAAATGAATTATTATTAAATATTTATTGACATATTTTCTACTCATATTATAATTATTAATAATAAATCGTGTATAATAATTATCTTTAACATCGTGTACTATTCTATAATAGGGACCTAATTTTGGCACTCCAATAGGGAGTTGATTTTGACACTTTACAAATTACTTACTGCACTTCACTTTTTTATTTTAATGTTTTTTTTTTTTATGAATCAAACTTCCAAATTTACTCATTCTCTCTTAATTTACTTTATTTTATAAAAAAATAAAAAATAACAATAATTCAATAGCCTAACTATAAAACCATTCTCAATCATTACTATTTATTGCCGCCTATGCGTCTTTCTATCATATTGCAAGAAATTTTTTTAATCATCTATATATGCACTAAAAAGTATCTATATAATTCAAGCAGCCTAAGTATCAATAATACTCATAATTGTTAAAATAAAAAGAGGGAGAATAGGGTTTTTTGAGAAAAAAAAAATTAATTAAGTTCAACTGTTTTACATAAACAAAAGAAATAAAATAAAATATATTAAATTAAAAAGGAATAGGAGTAAGTTTGGAAGTTTGATTCATGAATAAAATAAGAAAATATTAAAATAAAAAAGTGGAGTGCAACAAATAATTTGTGAAGTGCCAAAATCAGTTCCCATTAAATTGTAGTTGGGTGAAATGTATGTGAGGGAAATTTATTACCGTTAGGGAGGTTAGGGTATGGTGCCTTCCACGTATGTTTGCACTAGCTAGGTATGTCAAGAAATAGAAAGAAATAAAAAATAAGAAAGCCATTTTGCTGCATATATATGCTTCATATAAAGTTACAAATAATACGGGGCTTGATTAGGATTATAAGCTTTGAGATATTTTGTTAAGAACATAATTTATTTCCTATCACTGTAGCTAGCGCAAGATCAGATCCAAAACGCAACATAAGCAAAGAATCAGAACTCGTATATTAGCTACTTATGTCATGAACATAGCTGCATATTGGCTATATATTACGTAATTATATTTTAAGTAGTTTAGTGGTTAGAGTGAACTTTCGTTTATGTGCTCCACATGTTGTGGGTTCTATTTTATCTGAGATCAAATCAAAATTTAAATGAAAAACCGTGACAGTAAATTACTGTGCTAATCTTTCCGAAATTTTATGTGATATTCAAAAAAAGAAAAAAGAGTTAGCTCTACTAAATCATAAAACCCTAATTTACTTAACATTGACTTCTTATTATAATGGGTTTCATATATGGCCAAACCTTGGATCATTGTATGTGGAAGCTTGATATTGTTTCCAAAAACAAATAAAAAGGCCAAATGACCCACCAATTCACATTTTTGTCCCTATATTTTCATTTTGTCTTGTATATGTAGTTTAACTTCGCTGCCATCACTTGGGGTCGAAATTGTCAATGTCTTTCACTTTCTTCGATCGTGAAAAACTCAATTTTGATTGGTTAGCGGCTTGTCTTCATGAGAAACAGGAAACTAATAATTCATCTTAAGCTGCTTGCTACGCAAAGCAGGGGCCGTGGTATGCGTACTTCTCATATTATTGGCTAGGTTTTAAGGTTTAGTGCCCAAATTTGAATAGAATAGTTCGTTAAATTTATAATTAAAATGTCACTTAGTGCTATAATCTAGTACGTAGTATTTTTCTTCATTTGTTATGTGGGAGATCTCGAGTTCGACTCTCATCAGGTGAAATCAATAACCAATGTTTATATAATATAATTATGATATGTACCTAGAAATAAGGAATGACAAATTTTGTTGCTCCTCATAAAAATGATAGGATTAGAATTGAATAAATAATTTTGTAATGATTAAGTTATCTTTCAACCTTCAACTTGGACATAATTTTAGTATTTCTTACTTTATTTTATGCTTTAATCGAATCTAATGAATTATTCATTCTTACACATTAAACGTGGCCATTATGCATGATATTGATAATTCATGCACTAGCTTCTTAATTAGGTTTAATTTTTCTTCTTCTTCTAAATGATATAAAAGAAGAATATTTATCAATATAATTTATTATCTTAGAGCATTTCTAGCATAATTGCTAAATTTAAACTAAATTCTAGCTAAAATAGTTGGAAAGTTATTTTAGCAAACTGTTTTAAAAAAAGTTTACTCCAATGTTAGGACCTAATTGTCCCACATTGAAAAAGAAAATGTTAGAGGAGTTTAAAAGAGCTCTTGGGCTCCCTTCCCTTCAAGTTAGCTTCTGGGAAAGTTCTACCCTTGGGTCTTAACAATAGATGATGACAATTGTAACTTTTTCTCTCTCTCTCTCTCTCTCTCTCTCTCTCTCTCTTATTTGACAAATTTAGGAATCTAGAACCCTCACAATATCAAAATTCTAAAATAGGGAGTGAGATAAGGACTTTGGTAGGGCTATACTTTCTTTGAAAATTCCCAATTTGTATAAAAAATATATTTTAGGGACTCGCTCTTAGTGCTTAAAGTATTAAAGAAACTTGTATCCAATACAATTGTATCTACTGATATCCATATAGCCCTAATATATAGAGGCAAAAAGAAATTGGAACACTATGAGGTTAGTCGGGCTTGAGGTTAGTCAACGAAAACAGTAAATTCGTCGAGCAATTTAAAGCTTGTCCGACGGATCCATTCGTCGCATATAAGTTGTCGAGCAATCCAAAGTCAACATCTTTTGCCCGACGAACACGTTTCGCAGGGCGAAATTATTACTTTGCTCGACGAAATGATAGTGTGTCGGGCTAAAGCTTAATATTTTAAAAAAAAATTAATAATTTATTTAATTAAATAAATAAATATAATTAAAATAAAAATATAAAAAAATATATACAATTAAAAGAATAAAACGAATGGGATCTCGAAGTTTTGGGCCTGGAGCATTTTGGGCCTTGATTGGCGAGGCGGTCTTGATTTGATCATTTTGGGCATGGATCTGCGCATTTTGAGCCTTGATCTCAGCATTTTTGGCCTGGAAGATCTCAAAGTTTCTCTTGAGCTTCGACATCTCCTCGGGATTGGCTCCCCGAGAAGAAATCGAAGAGCGACTGGAGATATCCCAAACTATCCCATCGCCCGCCCCCCGGACGATCTTCCATGGACGCCTACCAAGTCGTCGCTCCAGGATGACGATCGACCTCTCGGGATCCGGTAGTTGCTGCTCCAACGGCATGTCGGGATGCTGTTGCGTTAGCTCAACCTGTGTCTGCTGGACGCCTTGTTCGATCGCCGCCTACAAATTCGAATAAATATTAATTAGAAATATAATGATCAAATTAAAAATTAATATTTAATCTGCAAAAAATAAACTTACGTGAATATTGTCAGCCTCTTGGTTGCCCCAGCCAGCGTACACTTGCCCCAGGCATCCACCTCCTACCTGGCCAATAATGATTACGACCCCCCTGTGGTGGTTGAATATCTTCGCTCCCCAGTTTGATGTGTTGACACCAATTTTCGCTGTTCATTAGTAAAAACAAAAATTATATTTTCAAATGGAAAATAACATAAAAAATAAATAAATAATTTAACTAGGTGGATAATACGTACCACATAGGTGGGGGGACACGAAATGGTCGCACAACAACAGCCACCCTTCCAGTTTCGACCCGTCCAACTCCTCTGGAGGATTTGCCCAAGCTTCCTTCGGGGAAAGCCATCTCTTGTAGTACTTGTGGAGCTCGTACTTCCAGTCGGCATACCGTAACTGCTAGTGGTTTCTCAGGTATTTACTGACGTCGGTGTCTTCCAGGTTGAACTCAAAATTGATCTGCAATAAATTATTAAAGTTAGTAAAATATTTAAAAATAATGAAAATAATGTAAAAAGAGGGAGAAACACGTACCGATAACTCTCCCAAACAACACGTGATCTCCTCCAGGGATTGGTTCCTAAAAGTATCCTTCATCATCAAGCACTTGGCGCGAAGAATTGTGCCTATGTCATGCACCACCAGCCTGTGGATTTTTACAGCTAATGCCTGGAGGCGAGGCACGTACACCACCGGGATCTTTGCATTCGTTGTCTTGCAAATCCGCTGGGATGTCAAACCCCGGTTGATCCTATGCACGTTCACCGACTTCCCTGCAAATTCGATGAACATTCGTACATAATATGAGTAATAAATAAAAATGGTTGTTTAAATAAACAAAATAATCAACTTACCCTTAGGGAGTACTCCGACAACTGTCTCCGGTTCGTCTTCTCCGGCGTCATCCTGTGGGGGCTGGGGGTTGGTACGGGGTTTCTCCCGTTTCTTGTTGTGATGTCGACGAGCCGATCGCGCATCGAGTCACTAATGATCCGAAATCAGTGCAAGAACGGACGGCGTTGTGGAAGCTACCGAGGCAGGGGCTGCCTCCTCCGCCGCATGATCAACGGGATCAGGGCAGGAGCGGGTCCTAGATGTGATCAAGGTGCGATGCGACATCTACAATAAGAAATTTAAAATAATTAATATAAAATTAACCAACATATATTTAATTTAATAAAAAAAACCAAACATTTTTAATATTAAATATTAAATTCACAAAATAAAAACAAAACCACATATAAAATAACCAACATTTTTTAATTCGAATAATAAATAAATAAATAAAACAAATTTTTTTTTATTGACAATTAGTAAATTGGTAGCTAAAAACCTAAAACCACCCAATTCTAATTTTTTTTAAATAAAACCAACACAAACCAAAATTAAACCTAAAATACTAATTAATCCAAACAAACTTAAACCTAAATTACTAAACTCAAAATTCACAACATTATACCTAAATTTCTAAATCCAAATTTCGGGAATAAAATCAAACTTACAAATTAATCCAAACATACAATAATAATATCCAAAATCATAAAATTCACATATCCAAAATTTATAAAACTCACATATCCAAAATTCACATATCCTACACCATATCAAAAATTCACATAAATTTTTAAAAATTCAAATATCCAAAATTCACATAAAATTCATATCCAAAATCATAACAAAAATCATATGCAAAATTCATAACATTATACCAATTTAGACATTATACCAAACATCAAAATTTCAACAAATCATCAACATTAACCCTAAATTACTAAATCCAAACAAACTTAGTAAACCAAATATTTATATTCCAATCCAATCCAAATTCACAATATTAAAGTAAAAACCCTAAATTCCAATTCTGCAAATTTGAGAAAAATGCACAATCTGCCAAAATCCAATCTAAATTTCAATTCCAATTTCAATACAATTTTATAATATCCAAGCATAATTTCAATTGAAATTTCTATCCAAACTAAAATTAAAATATAAACAATCAACATTGACAATAACCAAACCACATTAACAATAGAGAAAGAGAGGGAGACCGAGTTAGACCTTGAGATGACTGCCGGCGAGAGATAATTACGGCGGCGAGACAAAATAGGCGAGAGAGAGGCGGCACGAGAGAGAGCTGCAGCGGCCGAGTGAGAGGCGGAGTCCGAGTGAGAGAGAGCGAGAAAGGGAGAGAGTGGTATTGGACGCCCGCGACCTCCACAGACGAGGGGTTGTCTGAATTGCAGAGAGGTTGCGGTGGGGAGACAACGAGGAAAATGAAGAAGAAGGAAGAAGAAGAAGAGTCGGTCGCGACTTATCTGTCTGAATCACCTTACCCGACGAATCCTACGTCGGGTAACAAAACGCGATCGATATTCATCGGGTAACAAGTTTAACGTTCGTTGGGCAAAAATACGCGGTAAGTTTGAGTTTTCGCGAAAATTTTGGCGGAATTTTTGAAATTTTCTCGAGAAAAAAAGTGCGCGTTTTGTTAAGCTGCCCGACAACTTCACTATAGTTGCCCGAAGCCTCCTTCCATATTTCCCGGCGAATAATTTACTTCGTCAGGCTAAATTCTTATGTTATTGAGTTTATGACTGATCTAAACACTACAAGAAATTAGAAGTTTCCCGGCGAAAACAATTCGTCGAGCCACGTAAATCATCCGTCGAGTAACATATACAACGGTGAATCTCTATCGGGCAATAGGCGTCGGGCTACCGTTGTCGGGCTTTTAGTTTACTCGATGAGCACAGTGACCTCGTCGAGCAATTAAATAATGCCCGGCGGTAAAGTTCGTCGCTGACATCTTCGTCGAGCAACATAAAGTCAACCTCATAAGAGCGTCGGGTAAGGTCTTCCTTATCCGTCGGGTAATCTATTAAACATACGTCGGGGAGGTTTATATGCCGTTGGGTAAAGTCATATATACCCGTCGGGTAACGTTAAGAAACACCGTCGAGTAAGGTTAATTATAGTCGTCGGGCACTGTTATATACACGCGTCGGGTAACATGATAAACAACCGTCGGGTAATGTTTTACACATCCGTCGGGTAACATGTCACTCAATCGTCGGGTATAGTTTGAATATCTGTCGGGTAACATTTAACTCATTCGTCGGTAATAGTTTTATATGTTGTCGAGTAACATGTCCCCCATTCGTCGCGTGTATTGTTACAATTCGTCGGGTAACATGTACAGAATTCGTGGGGCAACCTCCTCTTTATATTGAAAATAAAATATTAAATTAAATAATAAACAATAAAAAATTTAATTAAAAATTAATATAAAGAATAAAAATAATAAAATTAATATTAAAAAAAATAATGTAATTTTTGGACATCATTAAGAGTATAAAAATACTTTATATATACTCTAAGAATTAGAGTTGTCAAAATAGCCAGGATCCTGAGGGGGCGGTTGGTTGGGCGGTGAGAAAATATCATCCAATCCACAATCACCCAAACGTTGAAGGATGTTGTCAAGGGTGCTCTTGATATGTTGGTTTTGGGCTTGAATCTCTGCGTATTGGGCTTTGATCATAGCATTTTCGGCCTCGAGATTTCTCATACGATCCGACGTCTCTTGGGAGCCTACCCGAGATGAAGACGACGATTGAGTCAAGACATCCCGCACAATCCCGTCGCCCGCTCCCCGAACGACCCTCCCTGGGCGCCTCCCTAGTCGTCGCTCCAGAATAGCGATCAACATGTCGACATTAGGGAGCTGTTGATGCAAAGGCACATCTGGATGCTGTTGGGTGAGCTCAGCTTGCGTCTGTTGGACGTCTTGCACCATCGCATCCTACAAATTCGAATAAATATTAATTAGAAAAATAATTATGAAATTAAGAAAAAATGTTTAATTAGAAGGAAATAAACTTACGTGAATTCGATCAGCCTTTTCATCCCTCCGTCTAGCATACACCTGCCCCCAGGCATCCACCTTTGGGAACATCGACCTGGCGATGCGCCGATCCTCCTGCCGGGCCGATAAGGATCGCGACCCCCCGTGGTGGTTGAATTTCTTTGCCCCCCGGTTCGATGTGTTGGCAATCGATTTCCACTGTTCATTCGTAAAACCAAAAATTAGATTTGAAAATGGAAAATAACATAAAAATTAAATAATTTAATTAATTAGATAGATAATACGTACCAGATAAGTAGGTGACATGAAATGGTCGCACAACCACAACCACCCTGGCAGTTTCGGCCCGTCTAACTCCTCCGGAGGATTTGCCCGAGCTTCCTCCAGAGAAGGCCAAGTCAAGAAGTACTTGTGGAGCTCGTACTTCTAGTCGGCGTACCGTAACTGCCAGTGTTGGGACAGGTACCTACTAAGCTCGACGTTCTCCAAGTCGAACTCAAAATTGATCTGCAATCAAATATTAAAGTTAAAAAAATAATTAAAAAATATGAAGTTAATGTTAAAAATGGGAAAAAAACATACCGATAAATCTCCCCAACAACGCGAGATCTCCTCTGCGGTTTGGGTTCGGAAAGTCTCCCCCATCATTAGTGACTTGGTGCGAAGAATCGCACCAATGTCATGAACTAGGAGGCTGTGAATTTTTACCGGCGCGGACCGGAGGCGTGGCACGTAAACCACCAGTATCTTTGCATTTGTCGTCCTACAAATACGCTGGGATGTCAAACCTCAGTTGATCCCGTGCACATTCACTGGCCTACCTGCAAATTCGATGAACATTGATAAATAAAATGAGTAGCAAATAAAAACGATTGGTTAAATAAAAAAAATAATAAACTTACCCTTAGGGAGTGCTCCGATATTAGGCCCCATTTCGTCTCCTCCGACGTCGTCCTGTGAGGGTCGGGGGTCGGTACGGGGTTCCCCCCGTTTCTTGCTATACTGTCTACGAGCCGATCGAGCACCCGGTCGCTGATAGACTGACAGGGGTGCATGAACCGACGCCGCTGTTGAGGCAATTGAGTCAGGGGCTGCCTCCTCCGGCTCATGACCATCAACAGGATCCGGGCAAGGGCGAGTCCTGGATGTGATTAAGGTGCGATGCGACATCTACAATAACACATATAAATTAATTAATTTAAAATTAAAGAACATACTTTTAATTAAATAAAAAAGAAAGCAAACATTTTTAATATTAAATATTAAATATTAATTTCAAAAAATAAAAACAAAATAACATTTAAAATTAACCAACATTTTATAAATCCAATAAACATAAATAAATAAAGCATCAATTTTTTTTAGTAATAATTAGTAAATTGGTATCTAAAAACTAAAACCATCAAATTCTAATTTTTTATAATAAATTCAATACAAACGAAAATTAAACTTAAACAACTAATTAATTAATTCAAGCGTACTAAACTCAAAATTCACAACATTATACCTAAATTCCTAAATCCAAATTTCGGGACCAAAATCAAACTTACATATTAATCCAAACATATACTAATAATATCCAAATCCAAAAATTCACAAATTAAAAATTTATAAAACACATAATTCCAAAATCCACTTATACTACACCATATCAAAATTTCGCATAATTATTTTTAAAATTCAAATACCCAAAATTCATACATTTCACATAAATACCATATAAAAAATCATACCATTATATCAATTTCAACATTATACCAAACATCAAAATTTCAACAAATCTTCAACTATTATATATACCTTAACAAATATATATATCCAAACATAAATATATACATAATCATTAACAATAACAATATCCAATTTCATAAATTCATTTTTCAAATCAAAATTAACAATAAACCAATATATCCAATATAAACCAATATAAACAAATAAACAATAAACCAATAAACCAATATATCCAAATTAACAATAAACAATAAACCAATATATCCAAATTAACAATAAACAATATATCAAAATTAACATTAACATTAACAAGGAGAGCGGCGGCGACGGCAAACCTCGGTGAGGGGAGCGGCGGTGACGGCAAACCTCCGTGGACAAAAACAGTGTCCTTGACTGTTTGGGAGAGCGGAGCCGATAGGAAATGCAAGTGGAAGATGCAAGGCGTCCTTGACTGCTTGAGGGAGAGGTAGATGCAAGTGGCGCTTCAAGCAAAACTTAAGAAAAACCAAAGCAGAAAGAAATCCAGAAAATGAAGAAGAAGCCTCGGTCTGATTTATGTATCTGATTGGTATTGCCCGACGGATACGTCCGTCGGTTAACACTTTAATGATCCGTCGGGCATAAGAAAAAGGTTTCATGCATCGGGTAACAATTAAATAAACGTGTCGGGTAACGTTTAACACCCCGTCGGGCAATAGCATCATCGAAATACGGAATATTAGGTCTGCCGTCCGTCGGGTAACAGCAATTCCACCCGTCGGGTAACAGCAATTCCACCCGTCGGGTAAGGATGATTGTCGAATATCCCTCGGGTTATACCTTTATACTCCCTCGGGCAACAAAACGCGGGACTCTTGAGAATCCGCGAAAATTAAGTCGGTCGGACCCGTCGGGCAATTGTAACTCATTCGTCGGGGAAAACAAAGCGGCAAATTTGAGATTTTGCGGAAAATTATGCGGAAAATTGAAATTTTCAAAAAACTGGACGATATCTTGAGGTTACCCGACAGAAATGTTAATTATTCGTCGGGTAACACCAAGCGGCAAATTTGAGATTTCGCAAAAAATTAGGCGGAAATTTGAAATTTTCAAACACTGGACGATTAATTGACGTTACCCGACGGAAATGTTGAAATATCCGTCGGGCATGACCTTCCTGATGCCGTTTTTGGAATTAATCCGAAAACCAAGTCCGGCGAAAATATATGCAACATCAGGACCATTTAAAGTTTGGTTTTATATGCCTAAAACCCCATCTATCATTATTGTGATGTTTTGGGGATTTCAAAACGTCCGATCGTGAAGAAACGTTGTGTAACTGTTGAATCGTCGCACACCGTTACTTAATCCTGGGATTTCCAATTGGGGAAAATTTTCTCGCAGATGATCTATGGGTACCGACCATAAATGTGGACGGTTAGATCGGTCAGTTTCAATTTTTAAGTTTTTGAAAATTGGAAAACAAGCATATCGCCCAAGGAGGTTAAACTCTTGAAGGAAACTTCAATACATTTTTTGAATTTTGGTTATATTGATATTCAAACGAATGAATTTGAGCGATCTAACTGTTCACTATGTGGTTTTACGTGGCTAGATGTCACCCGTCAAAAATCTTGAGGTTTTGAGGATTTCAAGCTTTCCGATCGTGATGAAACGTTCTGTAACCGTTGAATCGTCGCGCACCGTTACCTAATCCCGAGAATTCCAATTGGGGAAATTTTTCTCGCAGATGATCTTTGGGTACCGACCATAAACATGGACGGTTAGATCGGTCAGTTTCAATTTTTAAGTTTTTGAAAATCGGAAAACAAGCATATCGCCCAAGGAGGTTAAACTCTTGAAGGAAACTTCAATACATTTTTTGAATTGTTGGTTCTATTGATATTCAAACGAATGAATTTGAGCAATCTAACCGTTCACTCTGTGGTTTTACGTGGCAATATGTCGTCCGTAAAAAATCTTGAGGTTTTGAGGATTTCAAGCCTTCCGATCGCGATGAAACGTTCTGTAACCGTTGAATCGTCGCGCACCGTTACCTAATCCCGGGATTTCCAATTGGGGAAATGTTTCTCGCAGATGATCTTTGGGTATCGACCATAAATGTGGACGGTTAGATCGGTCAGTTTCAATTTTTAAGTTTTTGAAAATTTTTGTAAAAAAAAAATGTAAAGTTTTTAATATGGTAAATAGATGTGTAATAAAAATTATAAATTTAATCAAATAAATCTGACCCGACGGAGATTCATATATCGCCGTCGGGTATGTATACAAAGTTGGTCGTCGGGTAACCCATACATTATCCGTCGGGTAACAGTTACAATAAAATTGTAAATTTAATACTCTAAATCCAACCCGACGAATGTGAAAATATCTCCGTCGGGTATTAATACGGAGCTTGCCGTCGGGTAACCCATACATTATCCGTCGGGTAACAGTTACAATAAAATTGTAAATTTAATACTCTAAATCCAACCCGACGAATGTGAAAATATCTCCGTCGGGTATTTATACGGAGCTTGCTGTCGGGTAACCCATACATTATCCGTCGGGTAACAGATTGAAAATTTAATTAATAAAATCCGACCCGACGAACCTTCTTATATATCCGTCGGGTAACCTTACTGAGTCTGTCGTCGGGTAAACCAGACATATTCCGTCGGGTAACATGTCTAATAAAATTGTAAATTTAATTAACTAAATCAGACCCGACGACGATTCATACGTAACCGTCGGGTTATGTTAAGGATTCTGTCGTCGGGTAACCGATAAATTATCCGTTGGGTAACATCTGTTGTACTAAATTGTTGTATCTTATTAGGTTAATATGAAAGTTTGGTTCAATTTTTTTGACATTGCATTAAAGAGTAAAAATTGATTTTTCATCAAAATATTGTACTAAATCTGCCACCTTCATTTACTTTGAAGTTGCGTATTTTGTGGAGGGCATGTATGGTTTCCTCACTTTAAGAAAGTAAAAAAACTATTTTTTTCAATGAAATCATACAACATACATAAAAATAAAATTTATTGATTTGAAGATGGATATTTCATATATGAATGAAATTTTGAAATTACAACGCTTCATTCGGATTCGCTTTTCCCCTCCCAATCACACTCGTCATCCGACATGTGTACAGTACTTGATTCCTCCGAATCACTTTCAATTTGTTCTAATTCCCCCAGATCAATAAAAATGTCATCAATCGCAATTGGTGTTATGATGTCATTGGTCCGAACTCCATCCACGTTTTGGGTGGATGCCGATGAATCTACCTGAGAAATGATTTGGTCATCGTTTATTTCCCCATCTTCTTCATGGTATCGATCATCCAAGTCCCAAATGTTTCTATGATTCACCATCTCGGCTACTCTCCATCCACCACCAGCTTTTGGATCATCCACATAGAATACTTGTTTCACCGTACTAGCGAGGATGTAGGGATCACTCTCAAACCACCGGGTGTTTGTGTTTATAGAAGTATATAACTGATCTTTGATGACACTTCCTGGGATACTTGGGTTCGTATTAAACCAATGACACTTGAACAAGATGACTTCCTTGCGATCGGTGTATAACACCTTAACCACAGTTAACAATTTGCCGTAGAAACCCGTCTCAGCATTTTCCCTATCCCCCGGCACGAAGACCCCGCTATTTTGCGTAGACAACTTGTCGTCTCGTTCTGTGCACACGAACTTTACTCCGTTAACGTGACAACCAGCGTACGTTTCTCCTCGAAATGGGCCAATGGCAAGGTGCATTAATTCTTTATTGAAATTTGACGAGTTGACATCTTTCAGCTGTGCCATCTGGTAAGATACACACAAAAAACGAAATAGGTAAGCTTAAAATAATTTAAGAACTTTGGGAATAAAATATTTGACTTACATGCTGGGAAAACCAACGTGGAAATAGTTGTTTGTCCATTTTTTCCCAATTAAAAGGAAATTGGGCCTTCATCAATGACTCGTGATGCTCGTGGAAGGGCCAGACTTCATCACAGTTGTTGAGAATGAACCAATGAGCCACCTCCATATCAGTATTGATGAACGGCTCCGAGATTGGACCAGTGCCGAATGGTCGTGCGGGTTGGGCAAATACGGATAGGGTCTCGGGACGTTGACCACCATCGTCGTTGCGAGACGCCCTATTGAAGGCAGTTTCAACATTTCGAAGGTACATTGCACAAAATGTGAGTGCCTCCTTTGCAATGTACGCCTCGGCTATGGAGCCTTCAGGACGTGTCTTGTTCCGCACGTACCGCTTATACGTACCTAACATTCTGCAAGGAAATTTACATTAAGACTCACAGATTATACATGATAGTAAGGAAATATTATCAAATAGCAGGGATAAGTTATACCTCTCGATGGGGTACATCCAACGATAATGCACCGGGCCAGCTAGCTTTGCCTCATCCGGCAGATGTATTAGTAGGTGCACCATTACATCAAAGAATGCAGGTGGCTATATTTGCTCAAGCCGACACATGATGTACACAATATCCTCGTTAATTGCTTTAAGGTCCGGCTGAACCAACGATCTGACACATAATATCTGGAAGAATTGAGACAAATAAACTATCGTCTCAACAACACCAGCCTCCAATAAAGGTCGAATACCAATCGGAATGAGTCGTTGTAGCAAAACATGATAGTCATGGCTCTTCATACCAGAAATGGTCCCACCGTCCGTGCTAACACTCCGGGATATGTTGCCGGCGTACCCGTCGGGAAATTTCACACCCTGCAACCACTTTAGGAATTTTTTCTTATTGTCCGGCGTAAATGTATAACTTGGATGAGCCATGATGTATTTGCCATTGACGAATTTTGGCCACAAATTAGGCCGAATCCCCATTTCTTTCATGCCCATACGAGTTTTTTTTGTGTCATTTGACTTTCCTTCAATGGGTAAAGTCGTTCCCAGAACACTCTCAGCAACATTCTTCTCGATGTGCATAGGATCGGCTATGTGTCTGATTTTCAATTTCGACCAATATGGCTACCGGAAGAATATGCTTTTTTTTCGTCCAATTTTCCTGTTCGACTGGTTTCGATCCTCTTGTCACGAACTCATGTATACTGTTGAGTTTGGATAATATCTCATCACCGTACCTCTCCCTTGGTTGACCTCTTAACTCTGATTTACCATCAAATGAGTCAGATTGTATTCGCCATCGGTGATCCCAGGGCAGAAACCTTCTCGCACCCAAGTAGCATACCTTAGATGCGTGCCAAAAGGACGTTGTGTCTAGTCCACATGTCGGGCAAGCAAGATAGCCCTTGGTGCTCCTGTAACAACCCGGACTTTTCATAATTGATTTTATGCAATTATTTTTTATTAAATGACTATTTTACCCTTGATCGGTAAAGGGCTTGGAAATCAAGTTTTGTTTCGAGACACTTTTGGTGGTGTTTCGGGTACCGTTGCGTAGGTCTCGAACTCACGAGTTCGTAGACAGGCGGCACGCAGGAAACGGAGTTCGTATACGGAAGTTGTGGGTCTAGATGTGTAAGGGCATTTTGGTAATTTGCCATGGATGGGAGATATTTTACCTCAATTATTTTACATCATCATTTCATCAGTATCTCCTTATCTTCACTCACTCACTCTGTGAAAAACAGAAAAACAAACACAACCCATTACTTTGAACCGAAACCGAAGAAAAACCAAGAGAAAACCATAAAGTCAACGACGGATTCAAGGCTTTAACTTCCCATTTGGATCAACTAATCGTATTCTACTCTTTCCCACGATCACAACCGTACCAACCATCGAAGGAGAGGACCACGGTGGAAGCCGAGCCGAGTAAAGGAAGTTTCGGATCTTTGGATCGATTTTTCGGCTTATACAGGTACGTGTTTGATGTTTTGAGGTTATATTTGGATTCCTGGGTTTGAGTAGATAGATTTAGACGTAAAATTTGTGTAAAACGGTTGAGTTTTGAGGAAGTTGTAAAGCTTGGAAGTTCGGTCGGAAATGGCGGATTCCGGCGAACCAGACGGCGGCGGAGGTGGCGGTCCGGTCATCTTCTCCGGCCAGCCTCCGGTGACGGTGACGGCGTCCGGTTGTCTTCTCCGGCGAGTCATCGGTGACCGGTCGGGTCGAGTTGAACCGGTCGAGTTGAGTGAACCGGTCGGGTCGAGTTGGACCGGGTCAGGTTGAGCCGAACCGGGTTGGACCGGTTCAGGCGCGTGGTTACTGTAGCAGGCGCGTGACCGGCGCGTGAGGGCGCGTGGGCGCGTGTGCCGACCTTCCGGCGGCGCGTGGCGGCGCGTGGGGTCGAGGCTGACGTCACGGCCTCGCGTGGTAACTAATTTCGGACGTTCTAAATCTGTTGGTACAGGTTTCAGGTTGATCGGACATCGTTTAGAGGTCGTTTTAAGTGTCCGAAGTTGCTGTGATTTTAGGAACAGCAAGGGTAGACTTCCCGAGGTTTAGGAAGTTGTTATATACGAGTCTTATTACTAGCCGGTAATCCCGATTGTTGTTTTTGACAGGCGATATTGTTCCGGGAACCTCAGAGGAACGAGTGAGACGGGATTGAGCTAGCTTGAACAGGTTTGTGAGTGGACTTTGTTTTATAAACTGAATTGCATGCATCAAAATATCTTTGGTAAATACGGTTATGTATTGTGGCATTGAATTTATGAATGTTAGAAATGATTTCTAGACATATGTTCTCCACTATTTCAGTTAAAGTATGATAGTCGAGATATGCCGACTGATATGATATGATAGTCGAGATATGCCGACTGATATGATAAGATAGTCGAGATATGCCGACTGATATGATATGATAGTCGAGATATGCCGACTGATATGATATGATAGTCGAGATATGCCGACTGATATGATATGATAGTCGAGATATGCCGACTGATATGATATGATAGTCGAGATATGCCGACTGATATGATATGATAGTCGAGATATGCCGACTGATATGATAAGATAGTCGAGATATGCCGACTGATATGATAAGATAGTCGAGATATGCCGACTGATATGATATGATAGTCGAGATATGCCGACTGATATGATATGATAGTCGAGATATGCCGACTGATATGATATGATAGTCGAGATATGCCGACTGATATGATATGCTAGTCGAGAGATAGGCCGACTGATGTGATAGCATAGTACAGAGAATTTTGATACAGTACTAGCACACCCCAAGGGATACCCTGGTGGCTAGTGGATGTGTCGATGATAGTGGATTTGAGATGTTATGTGTCTAGGTGGAAATAAATGATTTTGAACATGAAAATGCCGGTGATTTAAAGATGATGTTTTTATAACATGAATTGTTTATGTGATGCATGCATGGTTTTATAAATGGAGGGGGAAAAAGGTAATATTCCTTGGAAAGCGTTTTATAAACGATTATTTTTGTCCACTCACAACTTTTGTGTTTAAACCCCCTTCAGGCCGTAGAGTTGACGCGGACAGTATCTCGAGGCAGAGGCATTAGCACTTCCGCTACGCTGTGTAGTTGTACTTGAGTAGGATATCTAATTTGTACATTGATCCTACTTAGACGCTCTGATATTCTTGTATTTGGTTGGTAATTACTTACGGGAATTTTAAGTGCTTAAATCCCTTGTCTGACAAGAGAAATTATTTATTGTTATTATATTATGCTAAGGATTGAAGGGTATTTGGGAACCTTTCCTTAGGTTGTCAGACGGGATCAGGGTTCTTCCCGGGTTTCGAGGGGAAATTCGGGACGGGTCCTGACAATTGGTATCAGAGCACTAGGTTAAATTCCTGTAGACTGTACATCTAGTGTACATGTGAAATTTTGGTATTAATGGTTTACAACTTCTTTTCAGCGTATAATGCCTCCGAGACGAGAGTTCCGTCAACGGTCAGGGAATGGTGGAGATGACCATGAACCTGCAGTGGAGCCTGATTTGAGGCAGACACTGGAACAGCTGGGTCAGACTTTAGCTTCTGTACTCCAGGATAGAGCTTCTCACGAAGTCTCTGATATTGAGAGAGCCCAGAGACTGGGGGCAACGATATTCATGGGTGACTCTAGCCCAGAGGAAGCTGAGGAGTGGATTACTCGCATGGAGCGGGTGTTTATGATTATGAGGTGTCCTCTAGAGGAGAGAGTTCTACTGGCCACATTTTTACTAGGTGGTTCTGCTTACCACTGGTGGCACTCATTGGAGGTGTCAGGCTGGAATGTCCATACGGTTACTTGGCAGATTTTCCGGGAACGTTTCTTAGAGCAATTTTACCCTCGCTCACACCGGAGTGTTAAGGAGGCCGAGTTCTTCCATTTACAGCAAGGAGACATGACGGTGGCCCAGTATGAACAGAGATTCATAGCGCTGAGTCGCTTTGCACCGACGTTGGTAGCGACCGAGTCAGACAAGTGCCACAGATTTGAGAGTGGACTGCGGAGTGAGATTCGGTCAGCAGTTACGTCTATGGACCACACTTCGTTGAGGACTTTGGCTGATGCTGCAGCTCGAGTAGAGTTGAGTTTGGGTTTCCCAATGCCACAGCAGTACAGTGGGAACAGGAGACGTCGAGATCACTGGACTGCCGGATCCTCTAGTCAGGGACCATCAAAAAGAGGCAGTCATAGTTCTGGATCTTCTGGGAGATCTAGTACAGGCAGTGGCGGAGCTGGTCAGACACGCCAATCTTTTGCACAGTCTCGGGGTGCCTCAGTGCAGTTCAACAGGAGACAGGGTGGCAGATCTAGTGGCTTCAGTGATGCCGGTTGTTATTTTTGTGGGGAGCCTGGTCACATCAAGAGATTCTGTCCAGAACGACGTCCGGGCAGTAGTTCCTTTAGTCGTGGTGCGACTGATCCTAGCCCGAGTGCAGGACAGATGTATGATACTGCAGCTGAGAGGCAGACCTATTTCGGTGGGGCTGGTAGAGCTAGTGGCACCAACAGGCCCAGAGGCAGGTATGGGGATCGTGGTCGATCTTCAGGTACACCAGCTCGAGTGTTTGCCATGACGCAACAGGAGGCTCGAGTAGCACCGGATGTGGTCACGGGTACGTTATCTATTTTTAACCGCAATGCTTGTGTGTTATTAGATCCGGGAGCAACTCATTCTTTTATTTCTCGGGGTTTTGCATTGTTTGCGGATAGAGAATTGTCTCCAATTGGTTGGGACATGGGTATTAGTACTCCTACCGGAGATATGTTAGTGGCGAACCTAGTGATTCGCAGTTGTCCGGTGATGGTTGAAGGCCATGGTTTGGAGGTAGATTTAATCCCCTTAGATATCTTTGAGTTTGATGTGATTTTGGGGATGGATTGGTTGTCCATGCACCATGCCTCCATAGACTGTTATAATAAGACAGTAGTTTTTCGGAGTCCAGGATTTCCTGAACTTACATTTCGGGGAGATCGTAGGGTATTACCCTATGGAGTGATATCAGCGTTAACAGCTGAGAGATTGTTGAGAAAAGGTTGTGAGGGATATGCGGTTAGGGATGATGGAGCATTGGTTAAGGATGGACGGTTGTGCGTACCGAACGAGCTGGAGCTAAAGAGGGAAATTCTTAATGAGGCTCATAGTTCGGCTTATGCTATGCATCCAGGAGGTACCAAGATGTATTATACCCTAAGGAAACACTATTGGTGGACTGGGATGAAAAGAGAAATTGCTGAGTTTGTGAGTAGATGTTTGACATGTCAGCAAGTGAAAGCAGAGAGGCAGAAACCCTATGGGACACTGCAACCATTACCTATTCCGGAATGGAAGTGGGATCACATTACGATGAACTTTGTGTATAAACTTCCAAGGACACGGAAAGGACATGATGGGATATGGGTAATTGTGGATAGACTTACGAAGTCTGCACATTTCTTGCCAGTACGAGAAGATTTTCGGATGAGTCGGTATGCCAAATTGTTCATGGATGAGATCATACGGTTGCATGGGACTCCAGAGTCTATTGTTTCGGACAGGGATCCGAGATTTACCTCCAGGTTTTGGCGGAGTTTGCAGAAGGAATTTGGCACCACATTGCATTTCAGTACAGCCTTTCATCCTCAGACGGATGGTCGATCTGAGAGAACAATCCAAGTTTTGGAGGATATGATGAGGGCTTGTGTACTACAGTTTAAAGGGAACTGGGATTCACACTTGTCTCTGATGGAATTCGCATATAATAACAGTTACCAGTCAAGCATCGGGATGTCACCTTTCGAGGCACTGTATGGGAGGCAGTGCAGAACACCTTTGTGTTGGAGTGAAATAGGTGAAAGAAGACTGTTAACACCTGAGTTGGTGGATTTGACTGAGGAAAAGATTAGAATCATCAGAGAAAGGTTGAAGATAGCTCAGGATCGCCAGAAGAGCTATGCAGACCGCAGAACCAGAGACCTTGAGTTTGAGGTTGGTGATTGGGTGTTCTTGAAACTATCTCCTTGGAAGGGAGTTGTACGTTTTGGTAGACGGGGAAAACTGAGTCCTCGCTACATTGGTCCATATGAGATTTTGGAAAGGATAGGACCAGTGGCATATCGTATTTCTTTACCCTCGGAATTATTCAGAGTTCATGATGTCTTTCATGTATCTTTGCTCCGGAAATATCTGTTTGATGAGTCTCATGTGTTGGAAGAGCAACCACTTGAGCTGAAAGACGATTTGACATTTGAGGAGCAACCAGTGCAAATTCTGGATTGGAAGGAAAAGGTACTTCGCAGAAAGACTATTCCTCTAGTTAAAGTGTTGTGGAGGAACCATAACGTGGAGGAAGCCACGTGGGAAATTGAGGAACTAATGCGGGCACAGTATCCTCATTTATTTCATGATTAGGAATGAATTTCGGGGACGAAATTTCTTAAGGGGGGTAGATTGTAACAACCCGGACTTTTCATAATTGATTTTTTGCAATTATTTTTTATTAAATGACTATTTTACCCTTGATCGGTAAAGGGCTTGGAAATCAAGTTTTGTTTCGAGACACTTTTGGTGGTGTTTCGGGTACCGTTGCGTAGGTCTCGAACTCACGAGTTCGTAGACAGGCGGCACGCAGGAAACAGAGTTCGTATACGGAAGTTGTGGGTCTAGATGTGTAAGGGCATTTTGGTAATTTGCCATGGATGGGAGATATTTTACCTCAATTATTTTACATCATCATTTCATCAGTATCTCCTTATCTTCACTCACTCACTCTGTGAAAAACAGAAAAACAAACACAACCCATTACTTTGAACCGAAACCGAAGAAAAACCAAGAGAAAACCATAAAGTCAACGACGGATTCAAGGCTTTAACTTCCCATTTGGATCAACTAATCGTATTCTACTCTTTCCCACGATCACAACCGTACCAACCATCGAAGGAGAGGACCACGGTGGAAGCCGAGCCGAGTAAAGGAAGTTTCGGATCTTTGGATCGATTTTCCGGCTTATACAGGTACGTGTTTGATGTTTTGAGGTTATATTTGGATTCCTGGGTTTGAGTAGATAGATTTAGACGTAAAATTTTTGTAAAACGGTTGAGTTTTGAGGAAGTTGTAAAGCTTGGAAGTTCGGTCGGAAATGGCGGATTCCGGTGAACCAGACGGCGGCGGAGGTGGCGGTCCGGTCATCTTCTCCGGCCAGCCTCCGGCGACGGTGACGGCGTCCGGTTGTCTTGTCCGGCGAGTCATCGGTGACCGGTCGGGTCGAGGTTAACCGGTCGAGTTGAGTGAACCGGTCGGGACGAGTTGGACCGGGTCAGGTTGAGCCGAACCGGGTTGGACCGGTTCAGGCGCGTGGTTACTGTAGCAGGCGCGTGACCGGCGCGTGAGGGCGCGTGAGGGCGCGTGGGCGCGTGTGCCGACCTTCCGGCGGCGCGTGGCGGCGCGTGGGGTCGAGGCTGACGTCACGGCCTCGCGTGGTAACTAATTTCGGACGTTCTAAATCTGTTGGTACAGGTTTCAGGTTGATCGGACATCGTTTAGAGGTCGTTTTAAGTGTCCGAAGTTGCTGTGATTTTAGGAACAGCAAGGGTAGACTTCCCGAGGTTTAGGAAGTTGTTATATACGAGTCTTATTACTAGCCGGTAATCCCGATTGTTGTTTTTGACAGGCGATATTGTTCCGGGAACCTCAGAGGAACGAGTGAGACGGGATTGAGCTAGCTTGAACAGGTTTGTGAGTGGACTTTGTTTTATAAACTGAATTGCATGCATCAAAATATCTTTGGTAAATACGGTTATGTATTGTGGCATTGAATTTCTGAATGTTAGAAATGATTTCTAGACATATGTTCTCCACTATTTCAGTTAAAGTATGATAGTCGAGATATGCCGACTGATATGATATGATAGTCGAGATATGCCGACTGATATGATAAGATAGTCGAGATATGCCGACTGATATGATATGATAGTCGAGATATGCCGACTGATATGATATGATAGTCGAGATATGCCGACTGATATGATATGATAGTCGAGATATGCCGACTGATATGATATGATAGTCGAGATATGCCGACTGATATGATATGATAGTCGAGATATGCCGACTGATATGATAAGATAGTCGAGATATGCCGACTGATATGATAAGATAGTCGAGATATGCCGACTGATATGATATGATAGTCGAGATATGCCGACTGATATGATATGATAGTCGAGATATGCCGACTGATATGATATGATAGTCGAGATATGCCGACTGATATGATATGCTAGTCGAGAGATAGGCCGACTGATGTGATAGCATAGTACAGAGAATTTTGATACAGTACTAGCACACCCCAAGGGATACCCTGGTGGCTAGTGGATGTGTCGATGATAGTGGATTTGAGATGTTATGTGTCTAGGTGGAAATAAATGATTTTGAACATGAAAATGCCGGTGATTTAAAGATGATGTTTTTATAACATGAATTGTTTATGTGATGCATGCATGGTTTTATAAATGGAGGGGGAAAAAGGTAATATTCCTTGGAAAGCGTTTTATAAACGATTATTTTTGTCCACTCACAACTTTTGTGTTTAAACCCCCTTCAGGCCGTAGAGTTGACGCGGACAGTATCTCGAGGCAGAGGCATTAGCACTTCCGCTACGCTGTGTAGTTGTACTTGAGTAGGATATCTAATTTGTACATTGATCCTACTTAGACGCTCTGATATTCTTGTATTTGGTTGGTAATTACTTACGGGAATTTTAAGTGCTTAAATCCCTTGTCTGACAAGAGAAATTATTTATTGTTATTATATTATGCTAAGGATTGAAGGGTATTTGGGAACCTTTCCTTAGGTTGTCAGACGGGATCAGGGTTCTTCCCGGGTTTCGAGGTGAAATTCGGGACGGGTCCTGACAGCTCCATCCCGATAACATACCATAAGTAGGAAAATCATTAATTATCCACATTACGGCCGCTCATAGGGTGAACATTTCTCCACTGCACTTGTCGTATGTTCGGACACCATTTTCCCACAAATCCACGAGCTCGTCAATCAATGGCCGCAAATACACATCGATGGAATTACTCGGCGATTTGGGCCCCGATATCAAAGTACTGAGGATTGTGAATTCTTTCTTCATGCATCTCCAAGGAGGCAAGTTATACGGAACCATAACAACCGGCCAAGTGCTATAGGGCTTTGCAAAACTCCCAAACGGATTAAACCCGTCAGTAGCGAGCCCTAATCTGACATTTCTTGGCACTGTAGCAAACTCGGGATACATATTATCAAATTCCTTCCAAGCCTCTCCATCCGCCTGATGCCTCAGTACATCATCATCAATGCGTTCATCCTTGTGCCACCTCATATCACGGGCTGTGTGAGACGACATGTAGAATCTTTGTAACCTTGGCTTCAGTGGAAAATAACGCAACACCTTGTTAGGAATCTTGTTCTTTTGAAACCTAGGCTCATTGCACACGGGACATTTTTCAAGCTGCTCGAATTCACCGTAAAACAAAACATAGTTGTTCTTGCATGCATGGATCTTGATATACCCTAAACCAAGCCCCTTCAACAACTTCTTCGAGCTATAATGATCTTTTGGCAGACAGTTGTCTTCAGGGAGCATTCGGATGATAATGTCCAACATGTGATCAAAATGCTTGTTCGTTTGATTATACTCAACTTTCATGTGCATAAACTCCACAACTGCCCCTATAACCGAAAATGATTTACAACCGGGGTACAATTCGCGCTGAGCTTCTTTCAACAATTTGTCATAATGGAGATCAGAGTCTTCCGGTTGCAACCTTGGTGCATCATCTTTCATATCATCCGATGCCTGAGTAAAAACATCGGTTAATAACTTAACGACTAGATCATTATCACATCGCCCATCCAAACCACTTTCGTCCCTACTGGTCCCGGGAACCGAAGATGTCGATGCAGAAAATATTTCTTCACCGTGATAGATCCAATTAGTGTAGTTGTGTACGATCCCATTCCATTCCAGATGAGTTTGGACCTCATTCAACGACATCCAAACGCAATTATTACATTTACGGCACGGACACCTGACACGTCTTGTATCACTGCAATGACTACGTGCAAAGGCAATGAAGTTGTCGATCCCATCCAAATATTGATCAGAAGATCTATCAAACATTTGCATCCACCCTCTGTCCATTGTGCCTGCTTTCACAACATAGAGTCAACATAAGTAATTCAGTTAACATTGCCCAGTAAATGGAACAAGTTAAAATCAAAATCAACTCTTCTCCTTATGCCTCTGGTTATTTGGCCCTATCCCATTCGAGAGTGCATGTTCTGTGCTGTGTAGTTTGCGACCTACGAGGCTAAGTTCATATCGAGGGAAATTTCGGCAGCATCTCCCTACAGTTCCCCAAATGCACGACGTAGATATTATAAACAAATATCTAGTATGCATTTGAAGAACATTGAGGGGATACAAACCGAATTTCCCACAATCGAAACCTAACCACGTAGACCGCCAACTACACAACACATAGTTGCGCACCCCCAAACTGTCCGAATATATGGACAATTCAAGAGTCAGTCAATCAATTGGATTTACTGACTCTCAAACAGGTCTAAGGTTTTTCATTGAATTTCATTATATGAAGTTAATCAACTCGATTAACTTCGCATAAACGGTTATGAAATATGAATGTATTTCACTCCGTCGGAACTAAATAAAGCGTTTTAAAAAAAATATCACTACAAATTCAAAAATACAAACATATATAAATTATGCATATAACACAGTTTTAAATTTTATAATTTCTGTACATATTTTCTATTTCCCTATTTTCCTAACATATTTTCTAATTTCCAAACATAATATCGAATTTTAATAATTTCATTACATATATTTTTTTTCCTATTTTCCTAAAATGTTTTCTAATTTTCTAATTTCCTAACATATTTTCTATTTCCTTATTTTCCTAACATATTTTATATTTCCCTAACTTCCTAACATTTTTCTTAATTTCCAAATATATTTTCTAATTTCAATCATTTCATTACATATTTTTAATTTTCCTATTTTACAACAAAATTTCCTAATTTCCTAACATATTTTATTTTTTCCTAATTTCATAACATATTTTCTATTTTCATATTTTCCTAACAAATTTTCTAATTTCTAATTTCCAAAAATTCTAAAACATTTCTACACATTTTCCACAATAAATACAAAATTTCCTAACATAATTATATCCAACATTCTTAACAAAATTAATTTGAGAGGTAAACACACATACCTTTTCACAAGTATTCCTTCAAATTAACTACAAAATTTCTACAACACAACACATAATTAATTCCTATTCAAAAATCAAAATTTCAAAAAAATAAAAATTTCATACCTTAATATTTGATATTTGATGATTGATAGAGAAAAAGGATTTGTTGGTAATGAAAATGGTGATGAGATGATAATAATAGGTATATAAGGAGAGTGAATGAGTGAGAGGGAGAGATAGAGAGCAGAGAGAAGGATGAGAAGCAGAGAGGAGGAAGAAGAAGAAAGAAGAAAAAAAACAGACTCTAGTATTTAGAGTGTTTAGACAGTTGCCAGACGAACAATATTCGCAGGGTAATATTAAATGATTCGTCGGGCCATAAAGAGTCAACGTCTAATATTACCCGACGGCGATTGGTCGTCGTTGTTTACCCTGTTACCCGACGGGTAGTCCACATCGTCGGGTAACAATGTCCAATTTTGCGCGCCAAAGGTTTTTTCTTCCAGCCAACTTGTTACCCGGCGACTGTAAATGTCCGTCGGGCAATAGGACCTTACCCCGCGAGATATTGTCCGTCGGGCGAAATTTAGTCGGGCTACTGCGATTTTCTTGTAGTGAAAAAGCAGGTCCGACGACAGAATTTTCAGGAACGGGACCGTTCAATTTTTGGTTTTTAATGCCTAAAGCCCCATCGATCGTTATCGTCATGTTTTTCGGAGCTTATGTGGCTTGATCGTTAAGTTTGTGAATTTCAATGGGTTTTTCGTAGTATTGGTTTAATTGATATTCAAACGATGGAATTTCAAAAAATTGACCGTTCAATGGTTACTTTTAAGTCTGTAGACCTCGCCCGTCGAAAATCTTGATGTTTTGATGATTTCAAACCATCCGGTTGTGAAGAAACGTTGTGTAACCGTTGAATCGTCGCACACCATTATCTAATCCCATGATTTCCAAAATGGGTAATTTTTCGCGTAGGCGATCTATGAGTTCCTACAATAAATGTGGACTGTTAGATCGGTCTATTTCATTTTGTAAATTATTGAAAATTCTAAAATAAGCATATTCATCAAGGAGTTTATACACTTGAAGGAAACTTTTGAGGATTGATATTCAAATACATTTTTCAAGCCATTTCATTTTGTTCAATACATTTTTTGAAGTTTTGGTTCTATTGATATTCAAATGATTGAATTTTACCGATCTAACCGTTCAATTTTTGGTTTTACGTGCCTAGGTCTCGCCAGTCGAAAATCATGAGGTTTTGAGGATTTCAAGCTTTGATCGTGAAGAAACGTTGTGTAACCGTTGAATCGTCGTGCATCATTACCTAATCCCGGGATTTCAAAATTGGATAATTTTTCGTGTAGGCGATCTATGAGTACGTACAATAAATGTGGATGGTTAGATCGGTCCATTTCATTTCGTATATTATTGAAAATAGTAAAACAAGTATATTCATCAAGGAACACTTGGAGGAAACTTCAGTACATGTTTCGAAGTTTTGGTTCTATTGATATTCAAACGATTGAATTTGACCGATCTAACCGTTCATTTTGTGGTTTTACGTGCCTAGATCTCGCTCGTCGAAAATCGTAAGGTTGTGAGGATTTCAAGCCTTCCGATCGTGAAGAAACGTTGTGTAACCGTTGAAACGTCACGCACCGTGTCCTAATCCTAGGATTTTCAAATCGGGTAATTTTTCGTATAGGCGATCTATGAGTACGTGCAATAAAGATGGACGGTTAGATCGGCCCATTTCATTTCGTAAGTAATTTAAAAATGTTGTTTAATAATTAAATGTAAATTGAATCTGGTATATATTGCCCGACGAAGATAAATGAATATTTGTCAGGCATACATTTCCAGTTTCGGCAATCGCCCACCAAACAGAGAAACACGTGATATTGGAATCCTTTGCCCGATGAAGGTACATGTATATTCGTCGGGTAAATGTTATTACCCATTTTCCCCAAAATTCTGTACATTATTTTATCAAGTAAGATGAAAATTTGGGAAGCCGAATCAAAGATGAGAACATCAAAGTTTGTGGATGTAGTACATAACAGATTAATTGAAACTTTTGTGAATGAAATCATAAAACATACATATAAATCACACTTATTGATTTGAAGATGGATATTACATATATAAATGAAATCATTTATTTACAACTTTCATTCAGTGTCGGATTCACTCTCCCCTTCCCAATCACGCTCGTCATCCGAGATGTACATAATATTTGATTCCTCATAATCACTTTCACTTTGTTCTAATTCACCGAGATCAATAAAAATCTCTTCAATCGCAATTGGTGGGATGATGTCATTGGTCCATACTCCATCCACATTTAGGGTGGATGCCGAGGAATCCACCTGATAAACGATTTGGTCATCGTCTGTTTCCCCATCTTCTTCATGGTATCGGTCATCCAAGTCCCAAATATTTTTATGATTCACCATCTCAGCTACTCTCCAACCAGCACCAGCTTTTGGATCATCCATATAGAATACTTGTTTCACCGTACTAGTGAGGATGTAGGGATCACTCTCAAACCACCGGATGTTTGTGTTGACAGAGGTACATAACTGATCTTTAATGACACTACCTTGGATACTTGGGTTCGTATCAAACCAATGACACTTGAACAAGACGACTTCCTTGCGGTTTGCGTATAATACCATAAACACACTTAACAATCTGCCATAGAACCCCGTATCAGCATTTTCCCCATCCCTCGACACGAAGACCCCGCTGTTTTGCGTAGAAAATTTGTCGTCTCGTTTTGTGCACATGAACTTAACTCCGTTAACGTGGCAACCAGCGTACGTTTCGCCTCGAAATGGGCCAATGGCCAGCTGCATTAATTCTTTATTGAAATTTGGCAAATTGTCATCTTTCAGTTGTGCCATCTGGTAAGATACACACAAGAAATGAAATTGGTAAACTTAAAAACAATTTAAGAAATTGAGACATTAAAATTATTGACTTACATGCTCGGAAAACCAACGTGGAAACAATTGTTTGTCCATTTCTTCCCAATTCGAAAGATATTGGGCCTTCATCAACGCCTCATGCTGCTCGTGGAATGACCAGACTTCATCACAGTTGTTCAATATGAACTAATGAGCCACCTCCATATCGCTATTGGTGAACGGCTCCGAGATTGGACCAGTGCCGAATGGTCATGTGGGTTGGGCAAATACAGATAGGGTCTCTGGACGTTGACCACCATCATCGTTGCGCGAGGCTCGTTTGAAGGAAGTTTCAATATTCCGAAGGTACATTGCACAAAATGTCAGTGCCTCCTTTGCAATGTACGCCTCCGATATAGAGCCTTCGGGACGTGTCTTGTTGCGAACATACCGCTTGTACATACCTAACATTCTGCAAGGAAATATACATTATGATTCACATATATACATGATAGTAAGGAAATATTATCAAACAGTAGGAATAAGTTATACCTCTCAATTGGGTGCATCCAACGATAATGCACCAGGCCAGCTAGCTTTGCCTCATCCGGCAGATGTATTAGTAGGTGCACCATTACATCAAAGAATGTAGGTGGATATATTTGCTCTAGCCGGCACATGATGTAGACAATATCCTCGTTAATTGCTTCGAGGTTCGCCTTTACCAACGATCTGGCACATGTATCTGAAAGAATTGAGACAAATTAACTATCGTCTCAACAACACCAGACTCCAAGAAGGGCTGAATACCAATCAGAATGAATCGTTGTATCAAAACATGATAGTCATGGCTCTTCATGCCATACATGGTCTCACCGTCGGTGCTAACGTTTCAGGATATGTTGTCGGCATACCCGTCGGGAAATTTCACAACCTGCAACCACTTCAAGAATTTTTTCTTATTCTCTGGCGAAAATATATAACTTCGATGAGCCATGATGTATTTTCCATTGATGACTTTTGGCCACAAATTAGGCCGAATCCCCATTTCTTGCATACCCAGACGAGTCTTTTTTGTGTCATTTGACTTGCCTTCAATGGGTAAAGTCATTCTCACAACATTCTCGGCAACATTTTTGTCGATGTGCATACGATATGTGATGTGTCCTTGTGTGACGAAGTCATGTATACTGTTCAGTTTGGATAATATCTCATCACCGGACCTCTCTCTTGGTCGAGTTCGTAACTCTGATTTGCTATCAAATGAGTCAGATTGCATTCACCATCGGTGATCCCATGGCAGAAACCTTTTCGCACCCAAGTAGCATATCTTCGATGCGTGCCAAAAGGACGTTGTGTCTGGTCCACATGTCGGGCAAGCAAGATAGCCCTTGGTGCTCCATCCCGACAACATGCCATAAGTAGGAAAATCATTAATTGTCCACATTACGGCCACTTTTAGAGTGAAAATTCTCCACTGCACTTGTTGTATGTTCGGACACCATTTTCCCACAGATTCACGAGCTCGTCAATCAACGGCCGCAAATACACATCGATGAAATCACTCGGCGATTTTGGCCCCGATATCAAAGTACTGAGAATTGTGAATTCTTTTTTCATGCATCTCCAATGAGGCAAGTTATACGGAATCATAACCACCGGCCAAGTGCAATAGGACTTTGCAAAACTCCCATATGGATTAAACCGTCAGCAGCGAGCCCTAATTTGACATTTCTTGGCTTCGGGGTAAACTTGGGATACATCTTATCAAATTCATTCCAAGCCTCTCCATCGGCCGGATGCCTTAGTACATCATTATCGATGTGTTCATCCTTGTGCCACCTCATATCACGGGCTGTGTGGGACGACATGTAAAATCTTTGTAACCTTGGCTTCAATGGAAAATAACGCAACACCTTATTCGGAATCTTGTTCTTTTGAAACATAGGCTCATTGCACACGGGACATTTGTCAAACTGCTTGAATTCACCGTAAAACAATGCACAGTTGTTCTTGCAGGCATGGAACTTGATATACCCTAAATCGAGGCCCTTCAACAGCTTCTTCAAGCTATAATGATCTTTAGGCAGCCGGTTGTCTTCAGGGAGCATTCAGATGATGATGTCCATCATATGATCAAAATGCTTGTTCGTTTGATTATATTCAAGTTTAATGTGCATCAACTCCACAATTGCCCCTTGAACTGAAAAGGATTTACAACCGTGGCACAATTCGCACTAAGCTTCTTTCAACAATCTCTCGTAATGGAGCTCAGAGTCTTCGGGTTGAAACTGGGCGCCTCATCGTCTATATCATCCGATGCGGGAGGGAAAACATCGGTTAATAAGTCAACGACTTGATCATTATCACATCGCCCATCCAAAACACTTTCGTACCGACGGGTCCCAGAAACCGAAGATGTCGATGCAGAAAATATTTCGTTACCGTGATAGATCCGATTAGTCTAGTTGTGTACAATCCCATTCCATTCTAGATGAGTTTGGAACTCATTCAATGGCATCCAACTGCAGTTGTTACATTTACGGCATGGACACCTAATACATCTTTCATCACTGCAATGACTACGTGCAAAGGAAATGAAGCTGTCGATCCCATCCAAATACTAATAAGAAGACCTATCCAACATTTGCATCCATCATTTGTCCATTATGCCTGTTTTCACAAATAGAGTTAACGTAAGTAATTGAGTTAACATTGTCCCGTAATTAGAACAAGTTAAAATCAAAAGTAGCTCGTCTCCTTATGCCTCCAGTGATTTGGCCCTATCCCATTCGAGAGTGCACGTTCTGTGTTGTGTAGTTTGCGACTTACGAGGTTAAGTTTCGATCGAGTGAAATTTCGGCAGCATCTCCCTACAATTCCCCAAATGCACGATGTAGATATTATAAACAAATATCTAGTATGCATTCGGAGAACATTGAGGGGATACAAACCGAATTTCCCACAATCGAAACCTAATCTCGTAGACCGCCAACTACACAACACATAGTTGCGCACCCCCAAACTGTCCGAATAAATGGACAATTCAAGAGTCACTCAATCAACCCGATTCACTGACTCTCAAACGGATCTAAGTTTTTTCATTGAATTTCATTATACGAAGTTAATCAACTCGATTAACTTCGCATAAACGGTTATGAAATAAGAACACATTTCACTCTGTTGGAACTACATAAAGCGTTTTACAAAAAATATCACAACAAATTCACAAATACAAACATATATTAATTAGGATAAACTACATAAAAGTACCAAACTATAGGGGTCATTTCAAGTTCATACCCCAACTATGAAAATTTTCATCTAGGTACCCAAACTATCAAAACACTACATCTAGGTACCATCTGTTAGTCAATCTGTTAGTCAAACCGTTAATTGCTGATTTGTCATTTTTTGGTCAACTGTTTGTGCTGAGTTGGAGTCCATGTGGATAAAAAAATAATTAAAAATTAAATATATTATTAAAAATAATTAATAAAATTTTAAAATAAATTATAAAATAAAATTATTAAAAAACAAAATCTTAAACGCCCCTCCTCATAGCAAACCCAGCTCCAAACTCAACCTCAGACTCCGACTCCGACCCAGATCCAACCTCAGACTCCGACTATGACCCACCCATCCTTAGGAAGGACTTATCTTCCTCGACGCCATCACTTCTACAGAGAAGGAGCAGAGCAGCGAACCAGTGCTGTAGCGGCGTGCGACTAGCGTGCAATCGTCGACGTGAGAGTGGTCGTGGCAAGGTGGTTGGGCAGACCGGAGTTTTCCGCTGTAGACGATGATGGCGATGAAGGACTTATCTTCCTCGACGCCATCACTTCTACAGAGAAGGAGCAGAGCAGCGAACCAGTGCTGTAGCGGCGTGCGACTAGCGTGCAATCGTCGACGTGAGAGTGGTCGTGGCAAGGTGGTTGGGCAGACCGGAGTTTTCCGCTGCAGACGATGATGGCGATGAAGCGCAGGGACAAGTGGGTCGTCAGAATTCATGTAGCGTACTTGGTCGGTAGTGTTTCAGACCTGGGCCTTGACCGATTGTCCTCGATTTCCAACTCTTGGGGTCAGAAATTCGATCCCAACCATGGCCTTGGTGTTGAGGTTGAACTCATTCCGAGCGGACTGCGACAATCTGTTCGACTTGCCCACCGAAAAACACCTGGCATGCCACCGGAAAATTCGACTAGGTTGATAGGAAAATTGGAGATCAGCACAGGCTCAACGGCAGAGATCGTGGCCGTGTTGTTTCTCCATCCTACTCTCGAAGTTCTTCCATCGTTCTAGTCATGCTGATCGTCGGATGAGAGGGTGGAGGGTGATGATGGGGCGTCGGACTGAGGCTGCTCAGCGGTGGCGATCGTCTCTAGCATTAAAGCAATCTGACGAGAATGGAATCCTAGAGATGGGTCCAAGTTGCTCGGCGGTCGGTCCGAGGTAAGAACGAAATCCTGGAAATGGGTCTCATGTTTGTGATTCTGTTCGTTGGTGTTCCCTCAACGATCCTGGACCGAGCGAGCGAGAGAGTTGACCAATTTATTTTTTAATAATTTTTTTTATAATTTATTTTAAAATTTTATTAATTATTTTTAATAATATATTTAATTTTTAATTATTTTTTTATCCACATGGACTCCAACTCAGCACAAACAGTTGACCAAAAAACGACAATTCAGCAATTAACGGTTTGACTAACAGATTGAATAACGGAGGGTACGTAGATGTAGTGTTTTGATAGTTTGGGTACCTAGATGTAGTGTTTTGATAGTTTGGGTACCTAGATGAAAATTTTCATAGTTGGGGTATGAACTTGAAATGACCCCTATAGTTTGGGTACTTTTATATAGTTTATCCTATTAATTATGCATAAAACAGAGTTTACAATTTTCTAATTTTCGTACATATTTTATATTTTCCTATTTTCCTAACATATTTTCTAATTTCCTAACATATTTTCTAATTTCAATAATTTCATTACATATTTTTTATTTTCCTAAAATATTTTCTAATTTCCTACATATTTTTTATTTCCCTAATTTCATAACCTATTTTCTATTTTCATATTTTCCTAACAAAGTTTCTAAATTCCTACACAAATTCTAAACAATTTCTACACATTTTCTACAATAAATACACAATTTCCTAACATAATTATATCCAAAATTCTTAACAAAATTAAATTGAGAGGCAAACACACATACCTTTTTATAAGTATTCCTTCAAATCAACCACAAATTTCCTAAAACACAAAACATAATTAGTTTCCAATAAAAATCAAAATTTCAAAACTAAAAAAATTAAATTTCTCAAACCTTCAAAATTGATATTGGTGATTGAGAGAGAAAGGGATTTGATTGGTAGTGAAAATGGTGATGAGATGATGATTGTAGCTAGAGAGAGAGTGAGTGAGTGAGAGTGAGCTAGAGAGAGAGTGATGAGAGTCTGATATTGAAGGCAGAGAGGAAGAAGAAGAAAAGAGCGTATGAGTTATTTAGTGTGTTTAGACTTTTGTCTGATGAAGCATATTCGCAAGGTCAAGTTTAATGATTCGTTGGGCAAAATTAAGTCAACGACAAGTGTTAACCGATGACCAATATTCGTCGTTGGATCTAATCTTGCCTGACGGATAGAACAAATCATCGGGCTAACCCTTCCTATTTTACGTGCCAACAACTTGTTCTTCCCGCCAACACCTTACCCGGTGAGCCTTCATTTTCGTCGGGCAAAATGTATTTAGGCAACAAAAACTACTTCGTCATGAAATAACTTGTCGGGCAACCTCGATTTTCTTGTAGTGAGATGACAATTGTAACTTTCTCTCTCTTATTTGATAAATTTAGGGATCTAGAACCCGCAAAATATCAAAATTCTAAAATAGGGAGTGAAATAGGGACTTTGATAGGGCTATACTTTCTTTGAAAATTCCCAATTTGAATAAAAAATATATTTTAGGGACTCGCTCTTTGTGCTTAAAGTATTAAAGAAACTTGTATCCAATACAATTTTATCTACTGATATCCATATAGTCCAAATATATAGAGGCAAAAAGAAATTGCAACACTATGATTTAAAAAAAATAATAATAATAAAAAAATAAATAAAAAAAACAGCTCCATTACAAGATGATGTAACGTCACTAATGAATCATTTGATAATTTTTTTTGTTTACTACAATCATTTGAAAATTTCTAAATTACCAACAAATTTTAGGTTTATAAAAAAAAGGCTCAAAATTTGGACGAGTAGTTAAGAGGTGAGTTCGAGTAGAGGTTGATAGTGGTAAGTGGTGGGTGGGGCACGTGAACATCTCTATATAATTACCATTTATATGTCATGCTATTGTTAGCTATAAACAATACGTTTTCGGAAACCCTTGAAAGTTGAAACCCCGCATAATCAATGTATCTATGTCTCTATTTGCTAGGGCATCGTATTTTGTGCCCTCTCTCTCTCTCTCTCTCTCTCTCTCTCTCTCTCTCTCTCGTATTCAAAACTCAAAAGGTTATCAATTCACACAACATGCAAATGATCTACATTATATATATAGAATAATGATGATTTGGATACCTAGCTAGACTTTCTTTTATTTTATGTTTTGTTTTTACTAAGATATTAGGGGGATATGAGGAGAATTAATGTTTCATATATATTGAAATATTCAATAATTTTGTAAAAATTTTCAAATAACTGCATTATTTGTTTATTACAATTGATTTTAAGGTAGAATTTCAATTTCCTTCTTAACTAAATTAGTTAGTACGTATTATGAGATCGATCATTTTCAACCCTGTTATTCGAATGAAAAATTGAGATACGTTTGCGTCTAAATGAGCATAGTATGCTAGATTTGAATGTGTATAAAAACGTGCTAGATTTTAATGCGCGTAAAAACAAATGAATTTTAAATAATTTTTTACATATATAATTTTTTGAAGTCTCTTTTTAAAAAAAAAACACTTTATCTAAAACTTTCATATATTCAATATAATATTTTCTAAATTTTACCACAAAACTTTGCCTTATGACAAAATATAGAAAAATGAAAACTCTACCTCAACAAATAGACCCACAAGTTAATGACCCACAACTTTTCGGTCATGCATGAAGCATGGTAATTTATTATTTACTTAATTATCAAACTAACCCATTATCACTGCTGAAATTGCTCAAGTAAATAAATTGTGATGTAGTAACTTCTTTTTTTCTTTCTACCAGCTTCACCAAGTACTATATAAACAGCTCATCCAGCAGCCTCAAAACATTATCGATCACAGCTTCTATAAAAAAAAAAAGAAAAAAGTAGTATCATTTATATTTAGTGATCCAATTGAACCAAAATTATACTTAACTATATATACAGTGATATGTCTCAAACTCGAACTTATTTCGGTTTTTTGAGTATTCGAAATATTGCAGGTGCTGTGAGCTGCTTGATTTGTGCAGTAGTATTATTAAGAGGTATCAATGGTCAGATGGCGTTGTACTGTGGGAGTGTGTTTGATGAGTTCAGCTCTTGCATGATTTATGTTGGGGGATTGTCGAGTGATGAGCCATTGAAGGAATGCTGTGAATCCGTGGAGACTTTGAATTCCATTGCAATCAAGAACGAAGGCGGTCCGCAGGTGATTTGTGAATGCATTGAGAACTTGTCTTACTGGACCAATGTCTCTTTCAATGCCACCCGCATCCAGCAACTTCCTACCAAATGCCAACTCCACTTGAGTTTCCCCATTTCTAATAGCATGGATTGCTTCAAGTAAGTTCCATTTATTCCATCCAATATCTCTCTTGTTTCTTATGTAACGACCAATTATAGTTCTCACAAAAGTCGGATTCACTTTGTAAATAACCCACATACATGAGTCTGGGCGGGCGAGCTCTCCTAGCTAGGGTGACTCTGCACATTTCCCTCATTGTTCACAGGGCCGGCCCTGAGGGCACCCCGGCAAGGCGGCCGCCTTAGGCCTCCACCTCGAGGGGCCGGAAATTTTTTTTATATACATATTTGATATATTAGTACATATATATTAAGTGTTTTTGATAAACTATCACAATTGCTGACTTAGTTGAGTTGGTTAGCTTGTTTTGCTCCGGATTCACAATTCCCTTGTTCGAAACCCCTAGGGGTTTTTCTATCTGTTTCTTCTTAGAGGCCTATTCTTGCAGTTTTTTTTATTTGGTTCTTCTTTTACCCAAAAACTCACAAACTTCCTCCTTTTTAGTTTTTTTAATTTATTTTTTCAGCCTTTTTATTTTGTTTTTTTCTTTCCTAAAAGCACAATAACCCATTTTTCTTTCTTTTCTTTTCTTTCTCATTTTCCTAATTCAAACTATATGATTTTTCCTATTGTAGTTTCTTAAATCCTAGCCTCCTTTATTTGTTAGTTTTTGCCTCTCAAAACACAAGACGTGTGATATATAAGTAATGTTTCCCTATATTTATTAAGTACATGTATTTTTTTTGAGAAATTATTAAAGACTTTAAGTACCGATTTGATTACATTAATTTGGTAATTGTTTCTTGTCATAATCATATATAATTTGTGGAAGTTTTGATATAAAAATAGTTTTTTACAATTTTTAGCAATATATATATATATATAAAAGATACTTTTAAGGGTTGAAAAATTGTAGGGCCTCATTTTGAAGGTTCGCCTTGAACTCCCGAAATCTTAGGATCGGCCCTGATTGTTGATTAGTGAAAATTTTTATATGCACATGTGATAATGAAATTGATTTCTTAAACACCCATATTTCGAAACAATCAAACAAATTAATTTTAAGATCGATAATTTAATTATATGTGTAAATTATTTAAATTGACGATTGATCATAATGACTTTCACTAGTATAAAAATCGTCGATTGTTTTAATTAATAGATATATTGAAAATTATCTCAAATTTAGTTAATTTTTTTGTTTAATAGCAATCTTTACATATATTTTATCACATGTGCATAAAAAAAATTTCGTCCATCAATGAATATAGTATTGTTCTTTTACTTAACGTGTATGTGAGAAAAGTCAATCAAAAATCATACTGTGAACAAATCGGTAAGCTCACACGATTAACCTAATTATAAGTTGATGTTAATTATTGTGTAGGGTTCATTGAGAGGATTGACGAGACAGGAATTACAAAGAAGGGAGGAGTGGATTCCTGCACCCAACAACAACTGCATCATCTCCATTTATATTATATATATATATATATATATATATATATAAAGAAGTAAGAGAAAAGAATACAAAATGAAATGGTTTTAATTAAATTGAGCCATTAATTTGCATGCAGCTCCTTTAATTAATTCGAATTTGTAGAAATTCTCCACTCAGAAATATATTATTAATTAGCTGTCTCAGATTTTCAATAAATAATGAATCATTTCATTTATTTATTTATTTTTACCATGACATTTCATTTATTTATTTATTCATTCCCTTTTGCAGTGACTAATATATATACGTACATAAAATATTATGCAAGTCATTCACATTCAAGAAGCATGATAGTACCTAATTTATAATTATTAAGTAATATTTTTGTAAATTTGACTCGTTCACGGATTTTTGGATTAATAAAGAGGGACCATGAAATCATCGGATCTTTAGGTTTCACTTAAATTTCGCAATGGGCATGCATGCCTGTGACTTGCCAAACATACTCTATCAAATCAATTTTTTTATTTTACCAAATTGGAACTTTCTCAACACAGAGTAATGTTGGATTAATCCTCCGTCTTTTACTGAGATACTAAACAAACATACATTGGTATCAGACTAATCTCTCGCTTCTAGTGAGACATTGGACAAACCCCATGGGACGATAGTCAATTAATAAGACCACAAACGCGGATACAAAAATAGAATATTGACTGTGAAATTCCCACCCAACATGCATCCACTATACCTTCGCTTGTGGTTAGTCTATCAAATTAAATTAAAACACATTTTAAATCTTCTTTTTTAGGATCAATAAAATCTTCGTATTGGATTCCGAGCTGCCCATAAACTATGATCATTACCTATATATCATTGATTAATGGCTACCCAGAGTAAACAAAAATGGTGGCCAACCTATTCAACAATTCAATCGTTCTTTATATCATGTCTAATTCTATCAAATCAATAGGGCACGGATAGATGAAACCAATAGGGCACGGATAGATGAAAAGCCATAATGTAATTGTAGATTGATATATTATAAACGGAGTTAAGGACCCGAGTGTCCCACTTGGAGGACTGTGATGCAAATGTTAATGTTTTATAGGGGTAAAGCTGGAACATGAAAAACATGTTGGGGGCAGATCAGCAAAATATGGGAGAGTCTCACTAGACGCATTCTCACTTTCTCAGTCAGCCTCTCTTGGCGCTCTCTGCTCCGCCTCTCCATCTTCATCTTTGCATTTTCAGCCTCAGCTCCGTCCTCTCATTCTCTACCGCGATCTGCTGTTCCTCGGCTTCGTCATTCTCGGTAATTCTCTGTAATTTTCATTTCTAATGTATTTGATGGGTTTCGTGAATAATCAAATTCAAATATCGTTTCTGTAGCGGAAAAAATAGAATGAGTGAAAATTGTTTGATTATAATTTAAAAATCAGCAATCATTTTATAGATTTTTTTCGTTGCTGTCTCTTTCTCTTTCCCTTTCGCTTTATTAAGAACATAATATTAGCCTGCTTAATTAAAAAAAACCCAAACTTTTTGAGTTTGTGGAAGTGAAAATCAAGTGAATTTGAAAGATGATCCCATGGTGATTGAATGACCAATTTAGATTTTACTTAAGTGGTTAATTATCATGTCATATTGAGAATTAAAGTCTCTAGCTTTATTGGCTTGCGAAAAGATATATTTTCCTTGTGAAAAAGGTGCATGGGGCTTATTTCAGTGGTACTGGACAGAACCCATTATTCATGGACCTTATGTTATGGTGCCCTTTCAAGTAACAATGGCACATGTAATTGAATTTCTAAATTCTCAAGTTCTGACTTGCAAATCAATTTCTGTATTAATTGAAAAATAGTTTCTAACAGATAGAATGACTTCTCAATCATATCTTGCAACCTGAGTATCTGCAGCTCTATAGTTTTGCCCTCTTATTCAACTAAACCAGAAAATTTTCTTTGGGTTTTATTTAAATTGTTGGAAAATTTAGTAATAAATGCCAAATTCGTTGAAAGGAAGGTTTTAAGTAAAAAACAACCTTCTTTGCCACTTTGTGAACCAGTGCGATGATCCTTTACTGAATAGAGTAACATGTAGTTTGAAATTGATTGTAAGTTTGACCCATAAATGACAGCAAAGTAGTACAGAGTAAATAATGCTTAAAAAGTTATCCTTGTAGATAATAACATGTACTCATGCCAGATTAACTTCAAAGAAAGACTGAAACTTTTTTTTAGGTTTATGGATTCTTTAGTTGCTTCCTTATTTTCTGCTTGCTTACTTAAAACATGTTTTTAATTTTGAATTCCATTTTGGTGTGATCTTTTGCTTGATAAGTAAGTTTCAATTTACCAACTTGTGTACGTTTAGGACCTATTTAACAAAGTATTTGAAATGATATTGTGGTACACTGAGCCCTTCTGTTTAAGAAGTGTTCCGAAATGCTTCCATGAGAATTCAGCATTCTGTTCTGTTTCTAATGGCACTAGAAGTGGAAGAAAAGAATCATAAATTAAAATTTCTGATATGAATGACCATTGCAAAGAACTATTGCTTGTGCTTAATTTATTTCGACATGATTGATTTCAGATATGATCTCTTAAGTCTTATCCCTGTGGCTCTCTAAATGAATTTCTGATTTTCAAATGTTATAATCTAATGTTGCCCTCCATCTTCATCCTGCATTTTCAGTCTTGGCTCCCTCGTCTCAATCTTTTTCACCACATTTCATCTGCTCTTTCTTGCTCGGTAACTGTATACTGTAAATTTCCGTCCTATTGTATGTATGGGTTTTGCAAATAATGAAATGTTGTTTCTCGATTTGTCAATGGCCGTCACTCTCTGTATTATTGAAGATTTAAATCATAGGTCTGTGCTTGCCGGTTGCTTGGCTCTTTAATTGTTTTTTTTTCTCTAATGAAAAAAACACCTATCAGCAAGAATTGAAGTACGGTTTTATATAGTTTATGTTAATAGGAAAAATCTTGATAGTACTAGCAAGGTATGAAACGCACCAATTATATTAATTACGAATTGAGATAGAAACCCAAACTACCCGACTAGGGGTAGCTTGGATCTTTTACGTCTTACAATTTGTTGGACCCACTTGCAGATAATTGGATATGGAATTATTATTGAATTGAAAAGCAAGTGCCTTTGCTTGTTTCAATGCTATGAAATTTGGTGTGAGTGTGATGCTAATCAACCAATCCACATTCAAATACCACCTATTTGGTATTTACATTTGTTGTTGGCTTCTGCAGATCTGTCTTTGTTTGAAATGGGTTGGAAAGCAGCTGAGAAACTCATTAGGCACTGGAAGGTTCTCAGAGGAGATAATGTAAGGGCAATGGAGATAATTTCTTCTCTGCTTCTTTCTTTTTTTATCTATATCATATACTAACTTTTTCCAATTTCATTTACAGGTGATGATAACAAGAGGCAAAGACAAGGGTGAGACAGGTATCATCAAGCGAGTCATTCGCTCTCAGAATCGTGTTATTGTGGAAGGCAAAAATCTGGTATCAATCTAGCCCTATTGTTGGTATACTATTCTGTTTATCTGACTTTTTTTCTTACAGTTCTTTGGGCAACTTTATAGTCTGTTTCATTTATTATAACATTTTTCTTGCTGCAAATCCAGTCTTTTGTGCCATCAGATTGAGATTGCATAGAATTCAATGATTCATACAATTATACCAATAAAGGTGTAATAATGTTTTTGGTATTGTGCTCATTCCCACGTCATTGAGCTAGTGAATCCCTTGTGGTGTATGATTGATAGTATATAAAAGTTTGGTTATCTATGACAAACATCTTTATTGGTTGGATGCTTTTGTAATGTTCATATCATTCAGTAAGTTCTCTAGTCTTGTGCTTGATGCATATGTATTGGTTCATTCTTGTCGAAAAATCTATGGTTTTTGTAATTTGATGAGGATTAACCACCATGGTGGTGGTTTAATGGATGTCAGTTTGAGAGGTTTCTCCTCTGAAGGGAGAAACGGAATGTGTTTTGGGCAAGGGGGAGATTGTTCTCCTCTGACCTAGGCACTCTTCTTTTTATAGACAAATAATCAGGTCAACCAACTATTGAGCTTGGATGTGGGCTTAGGTATAGGCTCAGCCAATAAATAAAGTCATTTAGTAAATGGCATGAACAGTTTTGAACTTCAAATTCATGATCTTTACAAAAGGGTTGAAAGCATACAATCCAAGCTTGAACCATGGTACATTATATGACATTCTATGAACTAAAACTGTTTCTTATATGATTCATATTTCAACATATTTCTTTCAACGCTGAGGATGGTCCAATTATTTATATGTATTTTGGTTCAATGAATAAGTACAATGTCCTTGCAGGTAAAGAAACATATCAAGCAAGGCCAAGGACATGAAGGTGGGATTTTTAGTGTTGAAGCCCCTCTTCATGCCTCAAATGTGCAAGTTGTTGATCCAGTGACGGGGTATGATGCACTCTTACATTATGTTTGTTCTGTTTTAACAATCATTTTTTTTTTTTGTTATCTTGATTTTACTCTTCCATTGTGGTGATTAAAATGTTGATTGTGCAGGAGGCCTTGTAAGGTTGGTGTTAGATATCTTGAGGATGGAACAAAAGTTCGAGTATCTAGAGGTATAGGTGCGTCAGGATCTATAATTCCTCCTCCTGAAATCTTGAAGATAAGAACTACACCAAGACCTACCACCGGTACTTATCTCAAGTCCAAGAACTATAATTTCTTTTGTTGGTACATGTAAAAGTGAAACGAAAAAAAATCTTGGTTTTTACATGTCTTGTGCTCATAGTTCATATCAACATTGGTTGCAGCTGGTCCAAAAGATACTCCTATGGATGTAGTGATGGACAAGACGTATGATGCAAAAACAGGGAAGGGCATGCCTGAACTTTGAGAAAGATGGAAGATGTTGCAGAAAGAAAGAAAAAAACGGGAGTCCACGCTGTTCGGCTATTTCGTTGCTACTTTGTAGAATTGATCGCCCACAAGTGCCACATGAGTAACTGGAGTCGCTAGCCCAACAGGTGACTTATCTGCATGACAAACATGGATTGAAGTTTGACACATTCAAAATTAGAGGGTTGACATTATTCCAATTAGAATTCCATGGATGAATATTATTTCAGGTAGATTGTACTGGTATTTACATTATAGAAAATGGCTAGATTGCATTCGACATACTGAGTTGTAGCTAGGTTGATTCAAAGCAGCAGATCACAACTCCAGAGCTCCCAATTTCTTTTTTGGTTGGTTGTTTGATATTTTTTATAACATCATAGGGCCATAATCCTGGTAATGGCTAAGGCAGCACCTGTCACCAGCCATTTTTAAGTCATAAACCTCAACCTCGTGTTATAACATGAGTGGATTCTACATGTGAGTGGCAATAACGTTGGAAAAACTTGAGGCCCCCCGTCCCAAATTTACAATCGTGGAACGTATAAATACATGAGTCTACTCATAAGATTGTTTCTTCAGCAAGGGAAGTATACAATTGAAAAGAAGATAGTCTAACGGGAAGATTCATATTTAAGGTGTCAAAATGCAGCCTAATAATGAATCTGAAAACTGTCACAAGCAAGAATGCAAAGATGATTGAATTTCTTCAGCATTTTCCATCACATGTAAAGCTCATTATAAACAGACATGTAGCCATCAAGGCCTCCGATCTCCAATTCAAAATGAGGCACCAGAAAGCATTAGTTAACCGGCTTTATTCAGCACTTTCACAATTACTTGACGAGAATTTATCAAAAATAGTCAAAATTTAACCATTAAATTCATAAATGTCAAATTTAAAAAAAAAAATTCAAATATAACAAAAAACACACTTAAATAGACTGAACTACCCCTATAATTTGCAAAAGAAAAAAAAATGTTATTTTGTCGGATCAAGTGCAAAGTGGTGCCTCAAAGATCCACGCTCCTCCTCTTATGGTGGGGAATCCTTACAACCATAGCTATATGGCTCACTTGGAACAATTTTTTATTGATCTATATTACCTCATCCCCCTCCCTTTACCATAATAAAACAAATTTAAATGATTTTGATTGACCCTCCTGCTTCCTTTATTTGATCTGTGCCCCCAAACCAATTATCGTAGGTGTGAAAATCATAACCATAGCTATATGGTCTCCTTAGAACATCAAACCTCCTAATAACCCAAGAGACCCCATCCCATCCCCTCGCCAAGCATCCGAATGATAAACCCATGATTGAAACTTTATTATTATTTGATTGCCTGAACTGAAAACTTATGGGTATTTACAGCTGTTTTAATGGCGATGGAAGGTTTTGTGGATGTGGATTGATGCCAACAGATCCGTGGTTGGTTATTCCGATTGCCCTGGTACCACCGATGATCAATAGAGGTGTGGTGGGGGTGGGGGTGGAGTGTAGATAGGGTAGAGTTTGATTGCTATTTTCTAAAACTATTGCACTCAAAAGGGTTTTTATTTTTTTAATGTAATTAGTTTGTAATCATGAGGGTATAGGAGTCTATCTAAGTGAGTTTTTTTGCAATATTTGAAAGTTTTTATAAAAATTAATATTTTTTAAATTAAGAGACAAATTTTAGCTATTTGTGATAAAGTTTACTACAATCTATACACAAGTGTAGCAGAGAGATGAGACGACTCAATAGATGCCATTGTAAAGAGGATGATCAGCTAATTCCCCTACTTGTTTACACAAGCAAAACCAGTTTACTAAAAACTGCCATCCCTTAATTTAATATCAAGAGTCGAAATCTCAACTCTTGATATAGAGGATTCTATTTGAACCTAATAAGAGTAGCTCTCACCTTGCACTCATTGAAGTTCGGATGAATATACAGGATTCTAGTTGATGCCAAACCCAAACCCGCCATATACCAGAACTCACCATTCCTGTCCACAAAGAGACGACAGTAGGACTTCAAACCAAACTTTAGGTATCCTCCAGATCATATCATCATGGTCTCTCCCACATGCTAGAAAACCTAACGAACAACCTCACATCACCAGATGATCATTGTGAATGAATGAAATAGGATGCAACTTAATATCAAAAAGCTTAAAACCCAAACCATCCATATACAAGAACTCGCCATCACATCAGTAGCCAAATCTGAAATCAAAGAAACCGACAAGACACTTCAAAAGAAAATCGGCATGCAACATGCCAAAAGCTAACCACTTTTCCATTTCCCACTTTTATGAAGAAAGAAATCTAGAAAAACCTTCCCAACCCATCCAAGCCTTCTCTAAACTCCATCCCAATGAAAGGCTCTAACAAAATCATTTATAAACACACAAACATTAACAATAACTTCATTTAAAACACGGAAAACAAATTAGTGATATTAACATCTCAGGAAGGAGGTTTTCAAATCCCAGAATGCAAAGGCGTATTCAATTCACAAAAAGTATTCAATTCCATGATCCTCTTGATAGTCACTGCTGTAGATAGCACAAAGCAGGACAATATAAAATAATCCACAATGTTTTCTTTTTTGCTTTCAATAATGTCACCACTAGATTTGTAAAATTAACTTGAATTTTTTTTTTTGAAACAGTCCAATCACTGTTATTTACAGAAAATGGAGAATTTTACTACACAATATGCCATAGGCGTTCGAACTTGAGACTATTAGTCTGCAAATCAAGGCTAGAACCAACCGAGCTAGACCCACTTGGCAAATTAACTTGATTTAGTATTCTAAGATTTCACAATCTACACCTACCCAGCCTGTAAATCCTTACGTAGACTTGCTCATTCCATTGACAATCTCTTGTCCTATCAAAAAAGCGTTGCAGAAATCTTTCAACACAAGCAACACTCAATTTATTCTTGTATCCTTTATTCACACAACTAACATCCACGAATAAAACGCTCTTGACAGAGAAAACTCATACATCATTGCACTTACATTTGAATACTCAGCACACATCAAGCTCAACTAACCCAAGTACCCAACAAAAAACAGAACTTGCCCATAAAATGAAGTCTATAATGTTATTACCACATCTACCAATCAAATCTTAAGAGGCATAAAAGCTTCATGGGGTTTGAATCATCTAGAGATCAGATAGATTATCAAACAATGCTTCATTTTCACACTACAAAATTACAAATCCAGATCTCAAAAATGATCTTCCTTTCCATTATAGTATAATTTCAAGTTTGAAAAATGACATAGATCAGCAAGGCATCAATAAAAGATTACACAAATGTATCACCAGCTAGTAGCTACTAAAATACACAAACATTGTACAAAATACCGAATCATCTGATTTCACAAAAAAGGGCGAACCTGAAGTTGAATCTCAATCAATCCCTGATGCCAAGCTCAACCTCGAGTTCATCATCATCTTCAAAGAGCTTAAGAAGACGGGCGTGTTGCTCTTCTCTCTTCTTCTTCTGCCATATCTTGAACAAGAACACACAAAAGCCAATGACAGCCGCCACACCCAGCAATACAATCACTACCTTCAAAGCCACCGACCCACTTGAAGACGATGAAGATTTGTTGGGGTTTGGTGGGTCGTTTGCCAAACCCGAACGGAAGAGAAGGGAAATGGAGAGGAGGAGAATTGGGATTTGCAGAGATCTTTGGCGGCTTTCAAATCTATTCATGTCTTGAAGAAGAATTGTCGTTTTTTTTTGGGTTCTCTTTGTCTCTGTGGGAAAACCCAAACCTAAAAACCCAAGAAATGGACAAAAACTTTTGGATGGCGAATGTTGAATTTTCAAGGCGTTGGGTTTGGCTTTGGGAATGGCAGAATGGGGTGAAGCGTGTCTGCGGGTTGTTTCCTTTCCCTTTCCGACTTCCTAACTGCTGTAAACTCCAAAGACCTCAAAACTAACGAATGTTGCCGGCCAATACAACACTTCTATTAAGCCCAACTTACGTTTTCTTTACGCTTTTCTCATGATTAAGTATCATATCGGCACCAACTACTTTCAATACGAATATATGTGACGTGCGATATAGATTGTCATGTCATTTTTTAATTATATTTTTTATTGCACAAATTAATAAAAAGAAAATCAATCATTTGAATTAAATAAAATAATAAAAAAAAACACTTCAATTTTGATTGAACGTTGAAACTAGGAACGAACTTCATTTCCAATGAGAGTTTTCACCACCATCATGGGAACACCTTGTACTCCACTCTATGTATCTCATCATCTCCTTCCTCCAATATTAAAAGTCACCAACATAATGTCAATTCCCTCAATTCTATGTCATCAATTGCTTCTCCCAAGGGGAACGAACGGGTTCAATTTGTGAGATCGCCGGAGGAGTGGAAGGAGGCTTTGATCTGTATTCTTTCATGAGGCTTCAATTTGTATAATTAGGGAGGGAGAGGGGCCAACTTTTTTTATCAATACTCTTTTCATCCGGAGGGAGGTGGATTCAATTTGTGTAGGAACTACTAGGGCTAAGAGGGGTTATTATATTACTAGGAAAAATTATCGGGAGTAGAATTAGATTAAGAAAATGAATACAGAAACTGATATGAGAGCCTGAATTCTATAGGAATGGCGATGTTTTCAGGATTTTTTTTTGGGAGAACGGGATGAGGAAGGGATTTCAATAAAAATAAATTTTGAATTTTTTGTTTTTTAATTTTAATTTTTATATTTTAGATGGTTAATTTTTTTTCTTATTTTATAGAAAAAGAAGCTTAAAAATGATGACATGGATCATATGCTATATGTGTTCGTACCAAGAAAGTTGGGAAAGTAATTGGTGCCATTGACAATGTTCTAAAGCATTTTTAAAACCCTCCATCTGTCTATCATTTCGCAGAGCACCTCTTTGTTCCTCATAGCTCAGTGTTTCGTTGAAATCCTCAAGGCATACTACTAGGAATAGTATGTTGCCCGACGAACAAAATTTCGTCTGGCAAATCACTTTAGCCCGACGAACTCAAATTTTGGTTAGGCAAAAACCGGTCAAGGCCCTGGTTTTTTTTTTTTGGTGATATTGCTCGACGAAATGTGTCGTTGAGCAAGAAAACTTCGTCGCGCAAGATTTTGGAGCCAACAATAGTTTTTGGAGCGTAATCTTCCAACCTTTGCCTGACGAAAATTATTAATCATTGGGCGGGAAAAGCCCGTCGATGTTTGCCCGACAAATAATATTGTCGGGTAAAGCTCAATTCGTCGGGCTAAGTCTACGAGTTGACCACTTAAAAAATATACGTCTCACAAAATGCCCGATGAGGTGTTAAGACTTAGCTCGACGAAGTTCATCGAGCAAAAGTTTAAATACAATACCTGCAACCATGCCCTTCTTCTTCTTCTTCCTTTGCAAAAAAAACCTCCCTCTAACACCAACCTCCATCATCTCATCTCCATTTTCACTACCCATCTCTCTCTTTCTCTTTCAAACACCAAACTCCATCAATACCAATTTTCAATGTTTGAGAAATTTTTTTTTGTTTTGAATAATTTTTTATTTATTTGCCTCTCAAATTAATTTTTGTAAGAAATTTTGAGATATAAATATGTTAGGAAATTGTGTATAAATTTTGAAAAATGTGTATAAATTGGGAATATTAAAGAAGTATGTGTATAAATTGTGTTATGTGAGGTTAGGAAATTATTGATTATTTAAATTGTTGAAGTATTGAAAATAAAAAAAATGTTAGAAGTAGTGAAAAATTGTGTGAAATTAGTGACTTATTGAAATATTAGTGAAATGTACATAAATATATAAATATGTTGAAATATGTGAATTTTTGAAAAAAATTGCGATTTTTGCAATATTGGTGAAGTTATTGAAAATATAAACTATTTGAAATTGTAAACTTTGTGATGTGTGATTAATATATATTTGTATTTATGTATTTTATGAATATATACAGATTTTGCGAATTTTTACTTAAAGCTTTAAAGAGTTCCGACGAAGTGAAATATGCTAATATTTCATAACTGTGTATACGAAGTTAATCGACTTGATTAACTTCGTACAATGAAATTTAATGAAAAACCTTATACCAGTTTGAGAGTCAGTTGAATGTGCATGTGGACGCAATGCGTGAACGACTCTTGAATTGTCCATTTATTCAGACAGTTTAGGGGTGCACAACTATGTGCTATGTAGTTTATGGTCTACGAGACTAATTTTCGATTATGGGAAATTCAATTGTTATCCCCTCAATGTTCTCCGAATGCATACTAGATATTTGTTTATAAAATATCTAGAGCGTGCACTTGGGGAACTGCAGGGAGATTCTACCGAAATTCCCTCGATCGAAACTTAGTCACGTGAACCACAAACTACACAGCACAAAAAATGCACTCTCGAATGGGATATGGCCAAATCACTAGAGGCATAAGGAGACGAGCAGCTTCTGATATTAGCTTATTCTAATTATGGGACAATCTTAACTTAATTACTTACGTTGACTGAATTTTGTCAAAGCATGCACAATGGAAATAGGGTGGATACAAATGGAAGATAAATGTTCTGATGACTTTGCACAGAGTCATTGCAGTGATCAAAGACGTATCAGGTGTCCGTGCATGAAATGTAACAACTGCAGTTAGGCGACGTTGAATGAGGTCCGATATCATATGGCAGGGAATGAGATAATACAGAACTATATGAATTGGATTTATCATGGCAAACAAATATTTACAACATTGACATCTTCGGATCCCAGGACATGTGGGCATCAAAGTGCTACGAATGGGTGTTGTGATGATGAACAAGTGTTTTTAAATATTAACAATTGTTTCTCCTCACACTTTAGTTAAAATGGATGATGTCGCCCAGGTTTCAGCCCAAAGACTTTGAGCTTCATTAGAAGAGATTGTTGAAACAAGATCAGCGCGAAGTGTACTCCGGTTGTAAAGCGTTCTAGGAGCAATTGTGGAGTTGATGCACATGAAAGTAGAATTTTAATCAAACCAACAAGCTTTTGATCACATGATGGTTATTATCATACGATTGTTTCCTGAAGATAACCATCTGCCTAAAGATCATTATAGCTCGAAGAAGCTGTTGAAGGGTCTTGGTTTAAGGTATGTCAAGATTCATGCATGCAAGAACAATTGTGCATTTTTTTACGGTGAATTTGAGTAGCTAAACAAATGTCCAGTGTGCAATGAGCGAGTTTTCAAAAGAACAAGATTACGAACAAGGTGTTACGTTATTTTCTACTGAAGCCAAAATTACAAAAATTTTACATGTCGACCCACACTGCCCGTGATATGAGGTGGCACAAGGAGCAACACATTGATGATAATGTACTGAGGCATTCGGCTAATGGAGAGACGTGGAAGGAATTTGATAAGATGTATCTCGAGTTTACCGTGTAGCTAAGAAATTTCATATTAGGACTTTCTACTTACGGCTTTAATCCGTTTTTGAGTTTTATAAAGCCCTATAGCACTTGACTGGTTGTCGTAGTTTCGTATAACTTGCCTCCTTGGAGATGCGTGAAGAAAGAATTCACAATCCTTAATACTTTGATACCGGTGCCCAAATCGCCGAGTAATTCCATTGATGTTTATTTGCAACCGTTGATTGATGAGCTCGTAGATTTGTGGAAAAATATTGTCTGAACATACGAAAAGAACAGTGGAGAAATGTTTACTTTGCGAGCGGCAATAATATGGACTATTAACGATTTTCCTGCTTATGGTATATTGTCGGGTTGGAGCACCAAGGGTTATCTTGCATGCACCCAAGGTTATATTACCAACGACCATTTGACACACATCGAATGCATGCTACTTGAGTCCCCGAAGATAACTGCCCTGGGATCACCCGTGTCATATGCAGTCTGACGCATTTTATGGCAAAACAGAGATATGAACAAGACCAAGGGAATGGTCTGGTGATGAGATATTGTCCAAATTGAACAGTGTCCAGGAGTTCGTTACACGAGGACAGAAGCCAGTGGAACAGCAAGAGAGGCATATTTTTCTGTTTGGAATACTGGTCTAAAGTGAAAATTAGACACATTGCGGATCCGATGCACATCGAGAAGAATGTTTTCGAAAGTGTTGTGGGAACAAATTTACCCATCGAAGGACACAGACAGGACCCTTCCCGAATTTCGACTCGAAATCCGTGAAAAGCCATGCTCCCGTCTGACAGCCTTTGACCACAGAAGTTAATACCTGAAATACCCTTATTTTGTTCGAAACTTTACAGGGACTCCAACAGAACCTCCCCTGTATTTGATTGGCCTTCACCCACCTGTCAGACGAAAGACAGACCAGTAGTTCACAACTACCCCGGAGGACGCCCTCCGCAAGCAAAACAAAAAAATTACGTGTCACCCTTGTGTGAACCGTCAACAACTCGTCAATCTGGGTCATCGCCCACACCACCCACCGACCCTGATGACGAAGGTACCCTTGCCACAACTCCGGCATTGGCCATACTTCGTGGTTATCATATCGTCGATTCAGTTATTACACTATAATGATTTTCTGGATATTCCAATCTAGTCAGGCTTATGTTTCCCTGAACCTTTATAGAAGTCTATACATGCCTTACTGATTTGATCCAATTCAATATTCAAGACTTGGTTGAAGTGAGTCTCACTGACTTTACCTCGAGTCGTAAATCGATATCCCAGGTCATCCCAAGTCGTAGCTCATTATCCTAGCTCATAGCGAGCCGTAACTCGATGTCCCGGCTCATCCCGAGCCGTAGCTCACTATCCCGGCTCATCTCGAGCCATAACTCGATATCCCAGCTCAACCCGAGCCGTAGCTCACTATCCCGGCTTATCCCGAGAGTATGATGGAATCTTCCATAACATACCTCAGATCATTCATCAAGGTCAAAACACCAATCACAATCCCAATCCAAAACCCTAAAAGAAATTCATAAGCCTCGAGAGATGCGTAGTGATAAGACATTCGATAAATCCATTTAAACCCTAAGCTTTAGTTCCCAAGCATCGAAAGGATGCTAATATATTCCTAACAATTTCTCTTAATTCCCACCACCCAAAATCCGTGGTATGACCTAACACCTAGAAATACGCATGCCCTACAATCCCGAAAATCCCAATCCGTTCACAGTACATCCAAAGTACCAACTCAAGGAAGCCTTAGTCCCAAGGAACCCTTTGATATACCAATAACCAAACTACCTTGACCCCTCGAGCCAAAACCCGCCCCGTGGTCATCCATTATAGTTGGGATTACTCAAACGGGGCTCTAAACGGACTCCAACGGCTTCAAAACCGCCAAAACCTGATCCGGTATGTTCCCCCTAGACATGCGTCGTCGTGGGTCGGGAAATGGCCCCACGCGGGGTAGAAGATCCGACCACGCGCCATGGGCCATGGCGGGTGTGCACAATCACGACGAAATATTCCCTTGCTCTAACGGAATATTCCGTCACTCTGACGGAAGACGGAATATTCCGTCACTCTGATGGAAGATGGAATATTCCGTCACTCTGACGGAAGACGGAATATTCCATCGAACCTAACAATATATCTTGACAAAACCGAAATATTTCGTCCAGCCTAATGGTGTTAGGATTTCGCTATAATGTTGTTACCCTTTTGACGGAATATGTTAACGCTATCAGCATATTCCGTCAAACCCTGACGGTGTCAGTTGACCTAACGGTTGACTAACCGCTAACTGGACCGCTAACTGTGTTACCACGTGGCAGCTGAGTTAGCTGATGACTGGTCGCCACGTGGCACCATGTGGCTGCTAGGTGGCATGACACGTCAGTATACCTCTGTTGAACCAGTCACCGAAGCTCGTCAGGAATGACTACCGAACCGCCGCAGTTACCAGTGGGTGGAATCTAGAAATCGGCGAGCTTCTAACCATCCCCAAACTCCACCGATTTTTACGATCCACACCTGTAGAAACATCTACTCAATTCTAGGAACTCGGAAATGCAGTTAGGAATTCGAGATCTTACCTGGTTTGATCAGAAATTGGCCGTGAAGTTTCGACCAAATCCCTCTATTCGGTTCTTCATCTCAAGCGGTGTTTGGTTCTCGAACTTGACACCACTCGGCTCGCAGGGACTAGGGGATGCTGTTCCTCGCCTCGCTTTAGCTCGAATCGATCCAAAAGTGGATCGTTGATGAAGACGGTGGTATTGTGATTGCACGGGAAGAGAGAGAGTGTCTCCACACACCCCCTGAAGTGACAGAAAAATATCCCACTTATTTTGGACTTTTGAAAAATTACCATACTGCCCCTGAAGCTTTTAGACCCACAACTTTCACCGGGTCTCTCTTTTCCGTGTGTCTACGAACTCGTAAGCTCGAGACCTACGCAACGGTTCAAGAAAAACTTCCAAAAGTCTTCCCAAACAAAAGGTAACTTTTGAACCCCGTCTAAATCGGGGGTAAAATCGTCATTTTCCTAATTAAATTCTCAAATTACCTTAATTTCTAGTCCGGGTCGTTATAGACACACTAAAGACCCATCTTGGTATGCAAAAAATTGTGAAACGGCTTAAGTTGTGGGCGAAACTCGTCTATGGAAAATACATAAAGGGTCATCAAAGTTATACATTTGAGCCTAAGAATAAGAAAAGATTCTTGAAGTGGTTGTACAGTTTGAAATTTCATGATGGGTACGCTGGCAACATCTCAGGAAACGTTGGCACCAACGATGACACCATATATAGTTTAAAGATCCATGACTATCATGTTTTGCTACAACGGCTCCTTCCAATTGGTATTCGGCCCTCCTTGGAGCATGATGTTGAGACGATCATTTAATTGTCTCAATTCTTCCAGCAACTATGTGCCAAAACGTTTCAAAAGGAGGATGTCGGCTACAACAAATATACCCCTCGATATTTTTTGATGTAATGGTGCACCTACTAATACATCTGTCGAGTGAGACAAAACCAGTTGGGCCAGTGCACTATCGTTTGATGTACCAAATCGAGAGGCAATGTTCATCCTGCTTTTGGGACTATGCTGTTAATATATGTGATTATGTTAATCATAGTATTTATTTCCCTGCATAATGTTAGGTAATTACAAGTGGTACGTCCGTAACAAGGCACTACCCTAGGGAAAGGGGGAAATTGTCTACTTACGAACGTACTGCTTGTACCTACCTAACATTCTACAGGAAAATAGACATTATGATTCACATATATTAACAGAAAAGTACCAAAAATAGGATGAAGACTACCTCTCGATTAGGTACATCCAATGATAATGCACCGACCCAACTAGCGGACACATGATGTAAACAATCTCCTCGCTCAATGCACCTACGTCCGCCTTTCGCAACATTTTGGCACATATTTGATGAAAGAACCAAGACAAATAAATGATCATCTAAAAAATATCATGCTCCAAGCAAGACCGAATACCAATCGGAAGGAGCTGTTGTTGCAAAACATTATAATCATGGCACTTCAAACCAAATAGGGTGCCACCATCAGTGCTAACTTTTGTTGATATGTTGCCAACGTACCAATTGAGAAATTTCACACCTTGCAACCACCTCAAGAATATTTTCTTATTCTCCAGCTCAAATGTATAAATTGGATGATCTTTTATGTATTTGCCATTGACGAGTTCCGCCCACAACTTAAGCCGTATCCCTATTTCTTGCATACCAAGACGGGTATTGAGTGTCCTTTGACTTGCCTTCGATGGGTAAACACGTTCCCATAGCACTATCGGCAACGTTCTTCCCGATCTGCATCGGATCCACAATGTATCTAATTCTTAATTTAGACCAGTATTCCAAATGGGAGAATATGCTCTACTTCATCCAATTTTTTTGTTCCACTGGTTTTGATTCTTGTGTGACGAACTCCTAGATATTGTTTAATTTAGACAATATCTCATCATCGGACCATTCCCTTGATCTTAGCCTTATATATGTTTTTACATTAATCGCGCTACAATGCATACGTCACGGGTGATCCTAAGGAAGCCACCTTCGGTGATCTAAGTAGCATACCTTTGATGCGTGTCAAATGCCCGTTGTGTCCGGGCAACATGTTGGGCATGCAAGATAACCCTTGGTACTCTAGTCCGACAACATACCATAAGTAGGAAGATCATTAATAGTCCATATTCCTACACTTGCAAAGTGAACATTTCTCCATTGTACTTGTCGTATGTTCAGACACAATTTTTCCACAAATCTATGAGCTCATAAATCAATGACCGCAAATAAACATCAATCGAATTACTCGGTGATTTGGCCCCGATATCAAAATACTAAGCATTGTGAATTCTTTCTTCTTGCAGCTCCAAAGGGGAAAGTTATACAGAACCACAACAATCGGTCAAGTGCTGTAAAACTTTACAAACTCCTAAACAAATTAAAGTCGTCAATAGAAAGTCCCTCATTTGACATTTCTTGGTTTCACAGTAAACTCGGGATACATCTTATCAAATTCCTTCCACGCCTCTCCATTGGCTGAATGCCTCAGCACATCATCATCAATGCATTGCACCTTGTGCCACCTCATATCACGGACAATGTGGGTCAACATGTGGAATCTTTGTAATTTTAGCTTCAGTGGAAAATATCGCAACACCTTGTTTGGAATCTTGTTCTTTCAAAACCTCGGCTCATTGCACAATGGACATTTGCCTAGCTGCTCGAATTCAACGTAAAACAATGCATAATTGTTCTTGCATGCATGAATCTTGACATACCCTAATCTGAGACCCTTCAACAGTTTCTTCGAGCTATATTGATCTTTAGGCAGATGGTTATCTTCAGGAAGAAATAATATGATAATGTCCACCATGTGATCAAAATGCTTGTTGGTTTGATTAATCTCTACTTTCCTGTGCATCAACTTCACAACTGCTCCTAGACCCGACAACGCTTTACAACTGAGGTACAATTCGCGCTATGCTTCTTTCAACAATCTCTCGTAATGAAGTTCAAACTCTTTGTGCTGAAACTTGGGCGTATCATCGTCCATATTAACCAAAGCGTGAGAAAAATAATCGGTTAATATGCAAAAGACTTAGTCATCATCACAAAGCCCATCTGAAGCACTTTGTTGCCCACGTGTCCTGAGATCCAAAGATTTCGATACTGTAAATGTTTGTTCCTCATGATAAATCCAATTCGTATAGTTTGATACCAACTCATTCCCTGCTAGATGATATCGGACCTCATTCAACGTCGCCCAACTACAGTTGTTACATTTCATGCATGGACACTTGATACCTCTTTGATCACTACTATGACTATGTGCAAAGACAATAAAGCTTTCGATCCCATCCAAATACTCATCAGGACTTCTATTTTCCATTTGTATCCACCATCTATCCATTGTGTCTACTTTCACAAAATCCAATCAACGTAAACATTTGGGTTAACATGTTCCTGTAATTAGAACAAGTTAATGTCAGAAGTCGCTCGTCTCCTTATGCCTCCAGTGATTTGGTCCTATTTCATTCGAGAGCACTTTCGGTGCTGTGTTGTTTGCGGGTCACTCGATTAAAGGGATACAAATATTGTAATGACCCAGACCAGAAGTTAAATTAATTTGAGAATTGGACGATTTTACCCTTGGTTTTGGATGGGTTCGAAAGTCAGTTTTTGACTGGCAGTGCTTTTGGGAATTTTTCTTCTATCGTTGCGTAGGTCTCGAACTCACGAGTTCGTAGACAGGCGGCATGCAAAAAACGAAGACCCAGTGAGATCGTAACGGGTCTAGAAGCTTCAGGGGCATTTTGGTAATTTTGGAAAAGTTAGAACTATAAATAGGATATTTTTCTCTCTCTTCGGGAGATTGGTCCATTTCAGTCTCTCTCTCCTACCCGATTCTCTCCGTACGAACACCAAACCCCCCTTTTCTCATCGTACGGATTTCGATCCGACTTGACCGAAACCAAGGCCGGGAGGTTCTTCCCTGGGATTCCACGAGCGTTTTGGGGTCACCATCGAGGTGGGAGCACCGCCGTAGGTGACGGACGGAGGAGGGAGGTGGACATAATCTTCTCAGCTATTTTTTGACCAAACCAGGTACGATCTCGGATCTTTGACCTCATATTCAGATTCCTGGTGAAAAGAAGATGAATTTACATGGGTGGATCGTGAAAATCGGTCAAGAAATGAAGAAGTTGGAAGCTCACCAGAAATGGTGATTTTCGGCGAGAAATTTCTAGCTTCCGACGAGGTGGACAGCGGCGGCGCGGCGAAGCAATCGTCTTCTCCGGCGAGACTCCGACGACTAGTCGGGTCGAGTGGATCAATCGGGTCGAGCAGATCGGTCGGGTCGAGTGGACCGGTCGGGTCGAGTGGACCGGTCGGGTCGAGTGGACCGATCGAGTTAAGTGGACCGGTCGAGTCTAGCGGATTGGTCAGGTCGGGTGGACCGATTGGGTTAAGTGGACCGGTCGGGTCGAGTGGACCGATCGGGTTGAGTGGATCGATCAGGTCGAGTTGGACTGTTCGGGTCGAGCTGGATCGGGTCAGGCCGAGTTGGACCAATCCAGGCGTGTGGGTTACTGAAGCAGCACGTGGCCGGCGCATGACGGCGCGTGGTGGCGCGTGTTTCGGCCTTCCGTCGGAGGGTGGCGACACGTGGAGCCGATTTCGGGGTCACGGCGACGCGTGGCTAGGGTTTTGAGACGTTTCAGATCTGATTTTGATGGTTTCGAGGCCATAGGAGTTCGTTTAGAGGCATGGTTGGGTAATCCCAGCGGTAATGGTTGACCATGGAGCGGGTTTTGAGCTCGGGATGTCAAGGTAGTTGGGTCAATATTTTGTCAAGAGTTCCTTGCGGCTAGAGCCTCCATGTTTTGGTATTTTATTCGCGCTGTGAACGGACTAGGGTTCCAGGATTGCATGGGTATGCATATTTCTAGGTATTGGGTTATACCATGGGATTCTCCGATGATTGGCGTGGATGGTGTTTTTCTTTGCTACATTGTTGAGGGTTCTCCGATTGGCGTTAGAGGGTATGTCTCCGCCAGATCGTCGAGGCGTTCTTCAATGTTGGCGTTTGAGGGATCTTTCTCTGCCATATCATTGGGCTCTACGGTAGCTCTGGAGGAGCAGGGATATTGAATTATCACTCGGGGGCTTAGGACGAGCAGGGATATCGAGTTACCATTCGGGGTGCTCTAGAGGAACATGGATATTGAGTTATCACTCGGGGGCTCAGGACGAGCCGGGATATCGAGTTACCACTCGGGGTGCTATGGAGGAGCAGGGATATCGAGTTCGTCTTGAGGCGAGTCGGTGAGACTCAATTCAACCAAGTCTGGTTCCTTCGTCATCCGAGTCAGTGGGTTGGTGTGGGCGGTGACCCAAAGTGATGAGTTAGGGACGGTTCACAAGTGGCTGACCCGTTAGTTGTCTTGTGTGATTCCAGTTGGGTTTCAGCAGTATCTGACCTACTGACAATTGGTGTCAGAGCCTCTTACTTTCGGGAAGGGTCCTTACAAATATCGAGGGAAATGTCAGCAACATCTAACTATAATTCCCCAATTGCACACCCTAGATATTATAAACAAATATCTAGTATGCATTAGGAGAACATTGAGGCGATACAAACCGAATTTCCCTCAATCGAAACTTTAGCCTAGTAGACCGCAAACTACATAACACATAGTTGTTCACCCCCAAACTGTCTGAATAAATGGACAATTCAATAGTTAGTCAATGCGCGGTCACGCATTGTGTCCATGTGCGCATTCAACTGACTCTGAAACGGGTCTAAGGTTTTTAATTGAATTTCATTATACGAAGTTAATCAATACGGTTATGAAACATCAACATATTTCACTCCGTCGGAACTATCTAAAATTTTACGTTAAAATTCACATATACAAACATAAATTAATCGCGCATATCACAAAATTTACAATTCCAAATAGTTTATATTTTCACTTATTGCAATAACTTCACCAATATTGCAAAAATCCCTTTTTTTTTCAAAATTCACATATTTCAACATAATATACACATTTATGTACATTCACTGATATTTTAATAAGTCGCCAATTTATCAATTCTTTCAATAATTTCACACAATTTTTCAATACTTCGAACATTTTTTTTATTTTCCATACTTGAACAATTTAAAAAATCATTAATTTCCTAATCCACATAACCCATTTTCCACAATTATACACATACCTCTTTAATATTCCTAACATATTATACACAATTTTTCACAATTTATACACAATTTTCTAACATATTTATATCTCAAATTTCTTACAAAAAATAAATTGAAAGGCAAATACACATACCTCTTTAGTATTCCTCCGAATCAATCACAAATTTCCTAAAACACCAAGAATAATTAGTTACCATATCATAAAAAATTATTCAAAACAAAAATAAAAGTTCTCAAACCTTGAAAATGAGTATTGATGGAGTTTGGTGTTTGAGAGAGAAAGAGAGAGATGGGTACTGAAAATGAAGATAAGATGATAGAAGTTGGTGTTAGAGAGAGAAAGATAGGTTTTTTGCAGAAAATGCAGAGAAAGAAAAAGAAGAAGGGTCTAGTCGTAGGTATTGTATTTAAACCTTTACCCAACGAATCTGTACGTCGGGCTAAGTCTTAACACCTCGTCGGACATTTTGTGAGACATATATTTTTTAAGTGGTCAACGAGTAGACTTTGCTCGATGAACTGAGCTTTACCCAATGAAAATATTCGTCGGTCAAACATCAGCGGATTTTTCCAGCCTGACGACTAGTAATTTTTCGTCGAGCAAAGGTTGGAGCCAAATTCTTGTGCGATGAAGTTTTCTTGCCCAACGACATGTCTCGTCGGGCGATATCGCTAAAAAGAACCTAGGCATTGACCAATTTTTGCCCAACCAAAATTTAAGTTCGTCGGGTTAAAATGATTTGCCTGACGAAATTTAGTTCGTCAAGCAACATACTATTTCTAATAGTGTATAGAACTTCGAAAAATAACCCAAAATCAACCAAACTAATTTTTCAACCATTTCCAACCCTTGTAATTGTATTAATTCTTGGGAAATCAAGAATGCTGCTCCATACTAGAGATTCTCAAAGATTTAGGGGTGTATTCGATTGAAACTTTCATAGAGTTTAAATATCTCTAAAAATTTAGATATATTCAATTTGGACTTTTAGAGAGTTTGTAAAAATTTGAGGGTATTCAATCTATACTTGTATAGAAATTTATAAAGTCATTAAAAATTCAAGTGTACTCAATCATGATATTTCACAACTCCATAAAAATTTAGGTATATTCAAAATATCAATGAATATTGTAGACTTCATTAAATGGAAGAATTTTATGGAGTTCTACAAACATTTTAGTATAAATTATGCTTTAACAAAGTTTATGATTTGTCCAGCCCCCTCCCCTCCAACTTCTACCGATAAGACTTAAAATATAGTTTGTGGTTTTTATATTTTTCAATCAACTTAATAAAATTCAAGTCTCTTACCGATATATCTATTTTCATATATATTATTCCCTATAGGAATTCTAAATAATTAAATAAAACAAATTTTACATGAATTCATTTACTATTTGAAGAAAAAAATAAAAAATTAATAAAAAAAATTAAAAAAATTCAAAAGCTTTGATGACGGCGAACGGTTCCTAGTCTCTCAATCTCATTGATCGTTAGAAGTTTTAGATTTTTGTAATTATTTTTATAGTATTAGAAATATATATATATATATTTTTTTATGTTTTAGTTAGAGAAATTTTAGTAAAAAAATAATTATGATTTGATTATAAGATTCTTAAAAAAATATATATCAAATTATATAACACAATATCATATATAAAACTCAATATGCACTACAAGAAAAGAAGACTGACCCGACGAAACGTGTTCGTCGAGCAAAGTTTAATATTCGTCAGGCAACTTTAAACTCGAAGATTCTTCGTCGGGCAAAGTCCGTTGGACCACAGTCGTCGAGCTTGAGGTTAGTCGACGAAAACATTAAATTCGTCGAGCAATTTATAGCTTGCCCGACGGATCCATTCGTCGCATATGAGTTATCGAGCAATCCAAAAGTGAACATATGTTGCCCGACGAACATGTTGCGCTAGGCGAAGTTATTATTTTGTCCGACGAAATGATTATGCGTCGGACAAAAGGTTAATATTTTTAAAAAATTAATAATTTATTTAATTAAATAAATAAATATAATTAAAATAAAAATATTTAAAAAAAAAATACAATTAAAAGAATAAAACGAATTCAAAAGTGAACATATGTTGCCCGACGAACACGTTGCGCCTGGCGAAGTTATTATTTTATCCGACGAAATGATTATGCGTCGGACAAAAGGTTAATATTTTAAAAAAATTAATAATTTATTTAATTAAATAAATATATATAATTACAATAAAAATATTTTTTAAAAATAAAATTAAAAGAATAAAACGAATCTAATGAAAATAAAAAAAAATATATAAAAATTAATGTTATGTTTTTACATAATTAAAACTAAAGCAATGTTTTACATATTAAATTCTAACTACTCGGCAACGGGTCGAGGTGGTGACAGAAGCTCATCCAGCCCACTCTCACCCAAGCGGTCAAGCACCTTGGCGAGGGTGGTCTTGATTTGATCGTTTTGGGCATGGATCTGCACGTTTTGAGCCTTGATCTCAGCATTTTTGGCCTGGAGGCTCTCGAAGTTTCTCTTGACCTCCGACATCTCCTCAGGATTGGCTCCCCAAGAAGAACTCGAAGAGTGACTGGAGACATCCCAAACTATCCCATCGCCGGCCCCCCGGACGATCTTTCCCAGGATGCCTACCAAGTCGTCGATCTAGGATGACGATCGATCTCTCGGGATCCGGTAGCTGCTGCTCCAACGGAAAGTCGGGATACTGTTACGTGAGCTCAGCCTGTGTTTGCTGGACGCCTTTGCTCCATCGCCGCCTACAAATTCGAATAAATATTAATTAGAAATATAATTATCAAATTAATGTTTAATCTGCAAAAAATAAACTTACGTGAATATTATCAGCCTCTTAATTGCCCTGGCCAACGTACACTTGCCCCAGACATCCACCTCGGGAACATCAACTCGGCGATGAGCCGATCCTCTTGACGGGACGATAGGGATCACGACCCCCCGTGGTGTTGAATTTCTTTGCTACCCGGTTTGATGTATTGACAACCGATTTTCGCTGTTCATTAGTAAAAACAAAACTTATATTTTCAAATGGAAAATAACATAAAAAATAAATAAATAATGTAACTAGGTGGATAGTACGTACCACATAGGTTGGGGACATATAATGGTAGCACAACCACAGCCACCCTACCAGTTTTGGCCCGTCCAACTCCTCTGGAGGATTTGCCCGAACTTCCTCCGGGGAAGGCCAGCTCTTGTAGTACATGTGGAGCTTGTACTTCCAGTCGGTGTACCATAACTGCTAGTGATTTCCCAGTTGGCAACTGAGGCAGGGGATGCCTCCTCTGCCGCATAATCAACGGGATCAGGGCGGGTTCTAGATGTGATCAAGGTGTGATGCAACATCTACAATAAGAATATTTGTAAATGAAATCCACCTAGTAAACGATTTGGTTACCATCTGTTTCCCCATCTTCTTTATGGTATCGGTCATCCAAGTCCAAAATATTTCTATAATTCACCATCTCTGCTACTCTCCAACCAGCAACAACTTTTGGATCATCCACATAGAATACTTATTTCGCCGTACTAGCGAGAATGTAGGGATCACTCTTAAACCATCGGGTGTTTGTGTTGATAGAGGTATATAACTGATCTTTAATGACACTGCCTGAGATACTTGGGTTCGTATCAAACTAATGACTCTTGAACAAGATGACTTTCTTACGGTCTGCGTATAACACCTTAACTACACTTAACAATCTGCCATAGAACCCTGTATCAAAATTTTCTCCATCCCCGGCACAAAGACCCCACTATTTTGAGTAAACAATTTGTCGTCTCGTTCTGTGCACACGAACTTAACTTCGTTAACATGACAACCATCATACATTTCTCCTCTAAATGGGCCAATGGCCAGCTGCATTACTTCTTTATTGAAATTTGGCGAGTTGTCATCTTTCAACTGTGCCATTTGGTAAGATACACAGAAGAAATGAAATTGGTAAACTTAAAAATAATTTAAATATTGAGACATTAAAATTTGTGACTTATATGCTCGAAAAACCAACGTGGAAACAGTTGTTTGTCTATTTCGTCCCAATTCGAAGGAAATTGGGCCTTCATCAACGCCTCGTGCTGCTCCTGGAAGGGTCAGACTTCGTCACAGTTGTTCAGTATGAACCAATGAGCCACCTCTATGTCGCTATTGATGAACGGCTCCGAGATTGGACTAGTGCCGAATGGTCGTGCGGGTTGGGCAAATAGAGATAGGGTCTCTGGACGTTGACCACCGTCAGCGTTGCGCGAGGCCCTATTGAAGGAAGTTTCAACATTATGAAGGTACATTGCACAAAATGTCAGTGCCTCATTTGCAATGTACGCCTCCGATATAGAACCTTCGGGACGTGTCTTGTTGCGAACATACCGCTTGTACGTACCTAACATTCTGCAAGGAAATATACATTATGATTCACATATATACATGATAGCAAGGAAATATTATCAAACAGTAGGAATAAGTTATACCTCTCAATTGGGTACATCCAACGATAATGCACCAGGTCAGCTAGCTTTGCCTCATCCGGCAGATGTATTAGTAGGTGCACCATTACATCAAATAATGTAGGTGGATATATTTGCTCTAGCCGGCACATGATGTAGACAATATCCTCGTTAATTGCTTCAAGGTCCGCCTTTACCAACGATCTGGCACATAGTATCTGGAAGAATTGAGATAAATAAACTATCATCTCAACATTGCCAGGCTCCAAGAAGGGCCTAATACCAATCAGAATGAGTCGTCGTGGTAAAATATGATAGTCATGGCTCTTCATACCAGACATGGTCCCACTGTCGGTGCTAACGCTTTGGGATATGTTGACGGCGTACCCGTCGGGAAATTTCACACCGTGCAACCACTTCTAGAATTTTTTCTTATTCTCCGGCTTAAATGTATAACTTGGATGAGCCATGATGTATTTAACATTGATGACTTTCGGCAACAAATTAGGCCGAATCCCCATTTCTTGCATACCCAGACAAGTCTTTTTTGTGTCATTTGACTTGCCTTCAATGGGTAAAGTCGTTCCCACAACTCTCTCGATAACATTCTTCTCGATGTGCATAGGATCAGTGATGTGTCTGATTTTTAATTTCGACCAATACGCCAACTGGAAGAATATGCTCTTTTTTATCCAATTTACATGTTCAGCTGGTTTCGAGCCTCGTGTGACGAAGTCATGTATACTGTTCAGTTTGAACAATATCTCATCACCGGAAATTTCCCTTGGTCGAGCTCGTAACTTGAATTTGCCATCAAATGAGTCAGATTGGATTCGCCATCGGTAATCCCACAGCAGAAACCTTCTCGCACCCAAGTAGCATACATTCGATGCGTGCCAAAAGATTGTCGTGTCTAGTCCACATGCCGGGTAAGCAAGATAGCCCTTGGTGCTCCATCCCGACAACATACTATAAGCAGGAAAATCATTAATTATCCCTATTACGGCTGCTAGTTGAGTGAAAATTTCTCCACTGCACTTGTCGTATGTTCGGACACCATTTTTCCACAGATCCACGAGCTCGTCAATCAACGGTCGTAAATACACGTCGATGGAATTACTCAGCGATTTGGGGCCCGGTATCAAAGTACTGAGGATTGTGAATTCTTTCTTCATGCATCTCCAAGGAGGGAAATTATACGGAACCATAACCATCGATCAAGTGCTATAGGGCTTTGAAAAACTCCTAAACGGATTAAACCCGTCAGTAGCAAGCCCTAATCTAACTTATCTCCGCAGAAAACTCGGGATACATCTTATCAAATTCCTTCCAAGACTCCCCCATTGGTCGGATGCCCCAATACATCATCATTGCGTTCATCCTTGTGCCACCTCATATCATGGGCTGTGTGAGATGACATATATAATCTTTGTAACCTTGGCTTCAGTGAAAAATAACGCAACACCTTGTTCGGAATCTTGTTCTTTTGAAACCTAGGCTCATTACACACGAGTCATTTCTCAAGCTGCTCGAATTCACCGTAAAACAATTGTTCTTGCACAGTTGTCAAGCTGCTCGAATGCACAGTTGTTCTTTCATGCATGGATCTTGATATACCCTAAACTGAGGCCCTTCAACAGCTTCTTCGAGCTATAATGATCTAAAAGCAGACAATTATCTTCAGGGAGCATTCGATTGATGATGTCCATCATGTGATCAAAATGTTTGTTCGTTTGATTATACTCAACTTTCATGTGCATCAACTTCACAACTGCCCCTAGAACCGAAAAGGATTTACAACCGGGGTACAATTCGTGATGAGCTTCTTTAAACAATATCTCGTAATGGAGGCCAGGGTCTTCGGGTTGAAACCTGGACGCCTCATTATCCATATCATCCGATGCGGGAGGAAAAGCATCGATTAATAACTCAACGACTTGATCATTATCATATCGCCCATCCAAAGCACTTTCGTCCCGATGGGTCCAGGGAACCGAAGATGTCGATGCGGAAAATATTTCTTCACCGTGATAGATCCAATTAGTGTAGTTGTGCCTGCTTTCACAATTGGATCTATCACGGTGAAGAAATATTTTCCGCATCGACATCTTCGGTTCCCTGGACCCATCGGGACGAAAGTGCTTTGGATAGGCGATGTGATACTGATCAAGTCGTTGAGTTATTAATCAATGCTTTTTCTCCCGCATCGGATGATATGGACGATGAGGCGCCCAGGTTGCAACCCGAAGACTCTGTTCTCCATTACGAGAGATTGTTGAAAGAAGCTCAGCGCGAATTGTACCCTAGTAGTAAATCCTTTTCGGTTCTAAGGGTAATTGTGGAGTTGATGCACATGAAAGTTGAGTATAATCAAATGAACAAGCATTTTGATCACATGATGGACATCATCATCTGAATGCTCCCTGAAGACAACCGTCTGCTTAAAGCTCATTATAGCTCGAATAAGCTATTGAAGGGCCTTGATTTAGGGTATATCAAGATCCATGCATGCAAGAACAACTGTGCATTGTTTTACGATGAATTCGAGCAGCTTGAAAAATGTCCAGTGTGCAATGACCCTATGTTTCAAAAGAACAAGATTCTGAATAAGGTGTTGCGTTATTTTTCACTGAAGCCAAGGTTACAAAGATTCTACAAGTCATCCCACATAGCCCGTGGTATGAGGTGGCACAAGGATGAACACGTTGATGATGATGTACTGAGGCATCTGACTGATGTAGAGGCTTGGAAGGAATTGATAAGATGTATCCCGAGTTTGTTGCGGAGCCAAGAAATGTCAAATTAGGACTCGCTACTGACGGGTTTAATCCATTTGGGAGTTTTGCAAAGCCCTATAGCTCTTAGCCGGTGGTTATGGTTCCGTATAACTTGCCTCCTTGGAGATGCATGAAAAAAGAATTCACAATCCTCAGTACTTTGATACCGGGGCCCAAATCACCGAGTAATTCCATCAATGTGTATTTGCGACCGTTGATTGATGAGCTCGTGGATCTGTGGAAAATGGTGTCCGAACATACGACAAGTGCAGTGGAGCAATGTTCACTCTACGAGTGACCGTAATGTGGATAATTAATGATTTTCCTTCTTATGGTATGTTGTGGGGATGGAGCACTAAGGCCTATCTTGCTTGCCCGACATGTGGACTAGACACAACGTCCTTTTCGCACGCATCTAAGGTATGCTACTTGGTGCGAGAAGGTTTCTGCCTTGGGATCACCAATGGCGAATGCAATCTGACTCATTTGATGGCAAATCAAAGTTACGAGCTCGACCAAGGGAGAGGTGGTGAAGAGGTATTATCCAATCTGAACAGTATACATGACTTCGTCACACAAGTATCGAAACCAATCGAACAGGAAAATTGGACGAAAAAGAGCATACTCTTCCGGTTGGAATATTGGTCGAAATTGAAAATCAGACACATCGCGGATCCAATGCACATCGAGAAGAATGTTGCTGAGAGTGTTGTGGGAATGACTTTACCCATTGAAGGAAAGTCAAAGGACACAAAAAAGACTCGTCTGGGTATGTAAGAAATGGGGATTCGGCCTAATTTGTGGTCAAAAATCGTCAATGGCAAATACATCATGGCTCATCCAAGTTATACATTTACGCCGGCGAATAAGAAAATATTCCTGAAATGGTTGCAGGGTATGAAATTTCCTGACGGGTATGCAGACAACATATCCCGAAGCGTTAGCATCGACGGTGGGACCATGTCTGGTATGAAGAGCCATGACTATCATGTTTTGCTACAATGACTCATTCCAATTGGTATTAGGCCCTTTTAGGAGCATGGTGTTGTTGAGACGATAGTTTATTTGGCTCAAGTCTTCCAGATACTATGTGCCAGATCGTTGGTTAAGGTAGACCTCGAAGCAATTAACCAGGATATTGGCTACATCATGTGTCGGCTAGAGCAAATATATCCACATGCATTCTTTGATGTAATGGTGTAGCTACTAATACATCTGCTGGATGAGGCAAAACTAGCTGGCCCGGTGCATTATCGTTGGATGTACCCAAACGAGAGGTATAACTTATTCATTCTGTGTGATATTATTTCCTTACTAACATGTATATATGTGATCATAATGTATATTTCCTTGCAGAATGTTAGGTACGTACAAGTGGTACATTTGGAACAAGACAAGTCCCGAAAGCTCTATAGCGGAGGCATACATTGCAAATGAGGCATTGACATTTTGTGCAATGTACCTTCGAAATGTTGAAACTTCCTTCAATAGGGGCTCGTGCAATGACGACGGTGGTCAACGTCTAGAGACCCTATCTTTATTTGCCCAACCCGCACGACCGTTCTGCACTGGTCCAATCTCGAAGCCGTTCATCAATAGCGACATGGAGGTAGTTTATTTGTTCATACTAAACAACTGTGACGAAGTTTGACCTTTCCACGAGCACCAGGAGGCGTTGATGAAGGTCCAATTTCCTTCGAATTGGGAAGAAATGGACAAACAATTGTTTCCACGTTGGGTTTTCAAGCATGTAAGTCACAAATTTTAATGTTTTAATTTTTAAATTTTTTTAAAGTTTTCCAATTTGATTTCTTGTGTGTATCTTACCAAATGGCACAGCTGAAAGATGACAACTCGCCAAATTTCAGTAAAGAAGTAATGCAGCTGGCCATTGCCCCATTTCGAGGAGAAATGTACGATGGTTGTCACGTTAACGTAGTTAAGTTCGTGTACACAAAACAAGACAACAAATTGTCTACGCAAAACAACGGGGTCCTCGTGCCAGGGATGGAGAAAATGCTGATACGGGGTTCTACGATAGATTGTTAAGTGTGATTAAGGTGTTATACGCAGACCGCAAGAAAATAGTCTTGTTCAAGTGTTATTGGTTTGATACGAACCCAAGTATCCCAGGCAGTATCATTAAAGACCAGTTATGTACCTCTGTCAACACAAACACCCGGTGGTTTGAGAGTGATCCCTTCATCGTCGCTAGTACGTGAAACAAGTATTCTATGTGGATGATCCAAAAGCTGGGGGTCGTTTGAGATTAGCTAAGATGGTGAATCATAGAAATATTTAGGATTTGGATGACCGATACCATGAAGAAGATGGGGAATCAGATTATGACCAAATCGTTTACGAGATGGATTCCTCATAATCCACCCTAAACGTGGATGGAATACAGACCAACAACATCATCCCACCAATTGCGATTGATGACATTTTTATTTATCTCGGAGAAACAGAACAAATTGATAGTGATTTGGAGGAATCAAGTATTATGCACATCTCAGATTACGAGCGTGATTGGGAGGGGGAAAGCTAATCTGACACCGAATGAAAGTTGTAAATTAGAAATTTCATTTATATATATATAATATTCATCTTCAAATCAATAAATGTGATATATATATATATATATATGTTTTATGATTTCATTCACAAAAGTTTTAATTAATCTTTTATGTACTAAACCCACAAACTTTGATGTCGAACATCCTTGATTCGGCTTCCCAACATTTCATCTTATTTGATAAAATAGTGTATACAACAACCATTTATTTATAACAAGTGTTACCCAACGACGAATATTCGTCGTTAGATCTAATCTTGTCTGATGGGTTGAACAAAGCGTCGGGCTAACACTTCCTATTTAACGCACCAATAACTTATTCTTCCCGCCAAAATCTTACCCGGCGATCCTTATGTTTCGTCGGACAAAATCTACTTATGCGGCGGAAACGACTTTGTCGGGAAAAATCTTGTCGGGCAACCTTGATTTTCTTGTTGTGATGATTTTGTAAAACTCTGTCCGGTAACTGTAAATAATTCCGTTATTAACTCTGTAAAAATTTATGACAACAATAAATCTGTAAAACTCAATCACTTCAAAAAACTCTACAATTATCTGTATGAATCTGAATTCAATACACCTCCTTAGTTTGATTCCAAATTCCCAAGCAAGCATGCTGCTGCATGCCAGAGATTCTTAAAGATTTTGACGGTAAGTCGTGAGGATCAATTTTTACACACTAGTGAAATGTGAAAGAGAGAACAAATTAATAGTGTCCAAAAAAAGCAAACAAATTTTTATATAAATTTACAAGTTTAACAGAGATTGACTATTCTATACCAATGTCTGAGCCTAAGGATGAAGAAGAATCTGTGGAAATCTTGGATAGTTTTTGTCCCATGTCACCAGGTAAATATGTTCATTTGTGAAAATATAAATATGCTTCATTTTCTCTGCACGGAAATTCACCTTTTTAAGTTGAAAAAAAAAGTCTCCAATATTTGCTACCCTATATTGGATAGTGCAAGAAAATCTTGTTCAATCTCTGTTAAATCAAAATCAAAATCCGAGAATAAAAAAAAAATGAAGTGTGAGAAAGAGTACCTGATGGGTTGCAGGTGACGCCGCCGGCGAGCTCGTCATTGTCGATAAGAATGAAAATTAGGGTTTCGAAAACGCAAAAATCACACACTCAAAACATTTAGAATAGATAGATACGGAGATCCGGGAATTTTTTTAAAGACCTACTGACTTCTTTTGTGGCTGCGTGGTTCACTTTCACTTTCACTTTCACCAGCCATTAATATCATCTCGAGTTTTCACTTCCACTTCTTTTGTTGTCTCTTGAAAAATCATTTATAATGAGCTCGAAAAAATAAGGTTTATTAAAGGAAAATGCTGGAATGTGATGAAGAGAAGTCATGGTTGAAGACTTAGAAAAAGCGATTCAAAAGCTTGATTTTTGAGAGGTATTTGAAATGAAGGTAGCTAGCTAGGGCTGTGAGAGAAGAGCATGGAGCCATGGAACTATGGAAATGGAAGAGATAGAGGCTTGGGGTTTGAGAATGGTGAGTGTGGCCATAAATAGAAGATTGAAAAAGATTTTGGACAGAGCAGTATTGTGGTGACTACTGACTAGACTACACTCTGATGCAATAAATCCTTTAATCTTTTATCTCTAACAATTTTGTTTTTATTGGCAATGAAGTCCAACAAGAAAGAGACTGCACAGTTTATAGCTTTATTGGGTCAGGGTAAAATTTAAAAAAAAAATTTAGTGTACAAATGAAAAATGATAGTTGTATGGATCAAATTTTATTCAAACCAAATAAATTATGTATTAAGTATAATGTGATCTGACTTTTTTACTTATTATAAATACAAATAAATTTAAATAAATAGTAAATTAAATATTATCATATGACATTTTATTCACAATTTTATATAAAAATTTGTTGTCTATTTTTCGGTCACTATTAATGTTGGGTTCTCTCTCTTTCACATAGCACTAGTGTGTAAAAATTGATCCTCATGACTTATCAAATTGGCCTTCATGACTTATCATCAAAATCTTTGACTTAATATTTGAGAATATGTGTCATATAGCAGCATGCTTGCTTTCCCAAGCAATAATACAATTACAACGGTTGAAAATGGATGAAAAAATAATTTGGATGAAAAAATAATTTGGTTGATTTTGAGTCATTTATTACGAAGTTCTGTAATTTGTGCCGTGCATGTATGGTCTCCTCATTTATCTCGGTAAAGAAAAGTATTTTTTCCTTCCTAACCACCTGTAATCAAATTCTCAGTTTTTTGAGTACACACGAAAGCAGACTTTTCAGTTTTACCTTTTTTGAAAAAGAGCTTGTTTCCTGTAGGAAAAGCTACCGAGTATTGTCTTGGCATATGTGTACGAAATGAGAAACCCTACTGTTTAGTGTTTTATCTTTTCCAATAATATTTAATTATTTAGATAGTAAGAAAGGCCCGTATTTTTTTATATATATAATCATATTAGGGAAAAATATTACAATTATGGGTCAAATTTTTTTTTTTCACCTTGTTCATATGAAAAATTCAATTTGGTCATTGTGGTTTAAATTGAGAAAATTTCGTCATTGTGTTTTAAGAGGGTGTATTCAATGGGATTTATGAGAATTTTAATAATTTTTAAAAAGTGGGTGTATTCACTACAAGAAAATCGGGGTTGTCCGACAAATTTGTGCCCGACAAAGTAGTTTTCACCGCCTAAATACATTTTGTCCGACGAAAATGAAGGCTCGCCGGGTAAGGTGTTCGTGGGAAGAACAAATTGTTGGCGCGTAAAATAGGAAGGGTTAGCCTAACGATTTGTTCTTTTCGTCTAGCAACATTAGATCCAACGACGAATATTGGTCGTCGGGTAACACTTGGCGTTAACCTAACTTTGCCCGACGAATCATTAAACTTAGCCCTGCGAATATGCTTCGTCGGGAAAAAGTCTAAACATACTAAATAACTCAGACGCTCATTTCTTCTTCTTCCTCTCAACCTTCAATATCATCAGACTATCATCACTCTCTCTCTCTCTCTCTCTCTCTCTCTCTCTCTCTCTCTCTCTCACCAAATAACCCAAACGCTCATTACTTCTTCTTCGTGGGCGATTGTCGAAACTGTAAATGTATGCCCGACGAATATTCATTTATTTTCGTCGGGCAATATATACCAGATTCAATTTACATTGAATTATTAAAAAACATTTTTAAATTACTTACAAAATCAAATGGACCGATCTAACCGTCCAGCTTTATTACAAGTACTCATAGATCGCCTACCTGAAACATTACCCCATTTGGAAATCCAGGGATTATGTAACGGTGCGCGATTATTCAACGGTTACACAACGTTTCTTCACGATCGGACGACTTGAAATCCTCAAAACCTCACGATTTTCAATGGGCGAGATCTAGGCACGTAAAACTAAAAATTGAATGGTTAGATAAGTGAAATTCAATCGTTTGAATATCAATATAACCAAAACTTCGAAAAATGTATTGAAGTTTCCTTCAAGTGTTTAAACTCCTTGATGAATATGCTTGTTTTCCGATTTTCAATAATTTATGAAATGAAATTGACCAATCTAACCGTCCACATTTATTGTAGGAACTCATAGATCGCCTACGCGAAAAATTACCCAATTTGGAAATCCCGGGATTAGGTAACGGTGTGCGACGATTCAACGGTTACACAACGTTTCTTCACGACCGGACTGCTTGAAATCCTCAAAACATCAAGATTTTCAACGGGTGAGGTCTACAGACTTAAAAGTAACCATTGAACGGTCAATTTTATGAAATTCCATCGTTTGAATATCAATTGAACCAATACTACGAAAACCCATTGAAATTCACAAACTTAACGATCGAGGCATATAAGCTCCGAAAAACATGATGATAACGATCGATGGGACTTTAGGCATTTAAAACCAAAAATTGAACGGTCCCATTCCTGAAAATTCTATCGTCGGACCTAGGTTTTAGATCAGTCATAAACTCAACAACATAAGAATTTAGCCTGACAAAGTTAATTATTTGCCGGGAAATATGTAAGAAGGTGTCGGGCAACTATAGTGAAGTTGTCGGCCAGCTTAAAAAAATGTGCACTTTTTTTTTCTCGCGAAAATTTCAAAAATTCCTCCAAAATTTTCGCGAAAACTCAAATTTACTGCGTATTTTTGCCCAACGAACGTTAAACTTGTTACCCGACGAATATCGACCGTGTTTTGTTACCTGACATAGGATTCGTCGGGCAAGGTGATTTAGATAGATAAGTCGCGACCGACTCTTCTTCTTCTTCCTTCTTCTTCATTTTCCTCATTGTCTCCCCACCGCCACTTCTTTGCAATTCAGACAACCCCTCGTCTATGGAGGTCGGCGGCGTCCAATACCACTCCCTCCCTTTCTCGCTCTGTCTCTCACTCGAACTCCGCCTCTCACTCGGCCGCAGCTGCTCTCTCTCGCGCCGTCTCTCTCTCGCCGATTCTATCTTGCCGCCATAATTATCTCTCGCCAGCAGTCATCTCAAGGTCGAACTCAGTCTCCCTCTCTTTCTCTATTATTAATGTGGTTTGGTTATTGTCAATGTTGATTGTTTAAATTTTAATTTTAGTTTGGATAGAAATTTCAATTGAAATTTGGCTTGGATATTATGAAATTGTATTGAAATGGGAATTGAAATTTGGATTGGATTTTGGCCGATTGTGCATTTTTCTCAAATTTGCAGAATTGGAATTTAGGATTTTTACTTGAATATTGTGAATTTGGATTGGATTGGAATATAAATATTTGGTTTACTAAGTTTGTTTGGATTTAGTAATTTAGGGTTAATGTTGATGACTTGTTGAAATTTTGATGTTTGGTATAATGTTATGTAATTTGCATATGATTTTTGTTATGATTTTGGATATGAATTTTATGTGAATTTTGGATATGTGAATTTTATGAATTTTGGATATTTGAATTAAAAATATTTTTTGTGAAATTTTTATATGGTGTAGGATATGTGAATTTTGGATATGAGAGTTTTATAAATTTTGGATATGTGAATTTTATGATTTTGGATATTATTATTGTATGTTTGGATTAATTTGTAAGTTTAATTTTATTCCCGAAATTTGGATTTAGAAATTTAGGTATAATGTTGTGAATTTTGAGTTAGTGATTTAAGTTTAAGTTTGTTTGGATTAATTAGTATTTTATGTTTAATTTTGGTTTGTGTTGGTTTTATTTAAAAAAATTAGAATTTGGTGGTTTTAGTTTTTAGATACCAATTTACTAATTTTTAATAAAAAAAAATTATTTATTTATTATTCGAATTAAAAATGTTGGTTAATTTTATATGTGGTTTTATTTTTATTTTGTGAATTTAATATTTAATATTAAAAATGTTTGGTTTTTTTTAATTAAATTAAAAATATGTTGGTTAATTTTATATTAATTATTTTAAATTTCTTATTGTAGATGTCGCATCGCACCTTGATCACATCTAGGACCCGCCCCCGCCCTAATCCCGTTGATCATGCGGCGGAGGAGGTAGCCCCTGCCTCGGTAGCCTCCACAACGGCGTCCGTTCAGGCACCGATCTCAGATCATCAGCGACCCGGTGCGCGATCGGCTTGTCGACATCACAGCAAGAAACGGGGGGAACCCCGTACCGACCCCCAGCCCCCACAGGACGACGCCGGAGCAGACGAACCGGAGACAGTTGTCGGAGCACTCCCTAAGGGTAAGTTGATTATTTTGTTTATTTAAACAACTGTTTTATTTGTTACTCATATTATGTACGAATGTTCATCGAATTTTCAGGGATGTCGATGAACGTGCACGGGATCAACTGGGGTTTGACATCCCAACGGATTTGCAGGACAACGAATGCAAAGATCTCGGTGGTGTACGTGCCTCGCCTCCGGACAACAGCCGTAAAAATCCACAGCCTGGTGGTGCATGACATTGGCGCGATTCTTCGCACCAAGTCCCTGATGATGGAGGATACTTTTAGGAACCAACCCCCGGAGGAGATCACGCGCTGTTGGGGAGAGTTATCGGTACGTGTTTCTTCCTTTTTTTACATTATTTTCATTATTTTTAATTATTTTACTAACTTTAATAATTTATTGCAGATCAATTTTGAGTTCAACTTGGAGGACACCGACGTTAGTAAATACCTGAGAAACCACTAGCAGCTTCGGTACGCCTACTGGAAGTACGAGCTCCACAAGTACTACAAGAGTTAGCCTTCCCCAGAGGAAGCTCGGGCAAATCCTCCATAGGAGTTGGACGAGCCGAAACTGGAAGGGTGGTTGTGGTTGTGCGACCATTTCGTGTCCCCCACCTATGTGGAATGTACTATCCACCTAGTTAAATTATTTATTTATTTTTTAGGTTATTTTCCATTTGAAAATATAATTTTTTTTTTTGCTAATGAACAGCGAAAATCGGTTGCCAACACATCAAACCGGGGAGTGAAGAAATTCAATCACCACGGGTGGTTGTGATCCTTATCGGCCCGACAGGAGGATCGGCACATCGCCGGGTCGATGTTCCCGGAGGTGGATGCCTGGGGGCAAGTGTACGCTGGGCGAGGCAACCAAGAAGCTCACAATATTCACGTAAGTTTATTTTTTGCATATTAAACATTAATTTTTAATTTGATAATTATATTTCTAATTAATATTTATTCGAATTTGTAGGCGGCAAAGGAACAAGACGTCTAGTAGACACAGGCTGAGCTAACGTAATAGCATCCCGACGTGCCGTTGGAGCAACATCTACCGAATCCCGAGAGGTCGATCGCCATCCTGGAGCGACGACTTGGTAGGCGTCCAGGGAAGATCGTCCGGGGGGTGAGTGACGGGATAGTTCGGGATGTCTCCAGTCGCTCTTTGAGTTCTTCTCGGGTAGCCAATCCCGAGGAGATGTCGGAGCTCAAGAGAAACTTCGAGATCCTCTAGGGCGAAAATATTGAGATCAAGGCCCAAAACGCGTTGATCCAAGCCCAAAACGATCAAATCAAGACCGCCCTCGCCAAGGTGCTTGACCGCTTGGGTGAGCGTGGGTTGGATGAGCTTCTGTCACAGCCTCAGCCTCCGGCCCAACAGCCCGCCCATGACCCCGACCCGTCGCTGAGTAGTTAGAACTTAATATGTAAAACATTGCTTTAGTTTTAATTAAGTAAAAACATAACATTAATTTTTATAAATATATATTTTTTTTTTCATTTGATTCGTTTTATTCTTTTAATTGTATTTTTTATAAATATTTTTTTTTTAATTATATATATTTATTTAATTAAATAAATTATTTAAATTTTTTTAAATATTAAGCTTTAGCCCGACGCACTATCATTTCGTCAGGCAAAGTAATAACTTCTCCCGGAAAAACGTGTTCGTCGGGTAAAATATGCTGACTTTTGGATTGCGCGACAACTCATATGCGACAAATGGGTCCGCCCGACAAGCTTTAAATTGCTCGACAAATTTACTGTTTTCGTCGACTAACCTCAAGCCCGACGACGGTGGCTCGACGAACGTTGCCCGACGAAGAATCGCCGAGTTTAGTTTAGCCCGACGGATATTTAACTTTGCTCGACGAATATGTTTCGACGGGCAAACATGCTTTTCTACTAATATAATAACCTCTTTTTTTTTTTTTTGGATAAGTTATATAATAACTTCTCTTAGCCCTAGTAATTCCTATACAAATAAATGTTGACTGATCTATAGAGCTGTGGAGCAGAGGAATTTTTAAAAGTTTAGATCTCGGTGGTTTGTGAGTTTTGAGGTGGATTAAGACTTAAGAGATCAATTGTGGCAATTTTTTTTACAACAAAAATTAATAATAAAGTGACCTGATGCTTTGCTTCAACATCTGATTATCGAGTTTGTGAAAGATCAGCAGCGAGGGGAAGACGCCAAGCTTCAGTGGAACACAATGGTGAAAAGCACTAGCAGGAGGAAAAACACAAAGGACGGCCAATTTGTCGCTCGTTGCTGCAATCGATGGCGAGATGGAAAATTGAGAGAGGAAGAAAAGAGAGAGAAAAGTGGGAGAAGGAGAAGAAGGTTGGTCGACTACGAAAAGGGAGATGGCTGCCGCCGGCAGCAATTTGGCCGATCGATTGGGTTGGAGATTTGGGTGGGTGCGGAACGGTTGAATGGTTTATTAAAGGAAAATGCTGGATTGTGATGAAGAGAACCCATGGTTGAAGACTTAGAATAGGCGATTGTGGTGACTACTGACTAGACTACATTTTGATGCAATTAATTAATTTTTTTTTTATCAAGAACGATATCATTGTATATCATAAAGAAAATGTACAATCTTATTATCAAAATTAAGCTATGATAGGAACACCCACAAGCCAATATGAAAATACTAATGCGGACAAAGCCGCACTAACAACCCACATTATTGAAATTATGCAACATTACAAATCAAGCCTACAAAGCCCAAAACAATCAAAACTCTAATAGCGCTTATAATTCTAAACAAACTACCTCCACTAAAAGAAACAACCACCGTCGTCAAACTCATCACATATGGTCTTGAAGAACTTGTAGAGCATGGCAGATCTGAGTAAAGCTTGATTTCCAGCGATCCAATTACGCAAAACAGAGAATAAATGACAAAAAGTCCTAATCTAACTACTGTGACCAAATTCAATGGGAGATATTGCGGCAAACTTCTCCAACAGCAAGGTAGAACAAGATTTAGGGAAAATAAGAAATTTTAAAGGAAGATTTTGAGTATGAGGATGTATTGAAAAAAATAGCAAAATAACATGATGGGGGAACTCAAATATGAGCATGGCTTAGACCATACAATCACCACAAATAAACTCTTATTACTAACCCAAAAGAAAAAGAGGAAAAACGATTGAGGGAATGAGGGAAGAAGGTGATCTTCTCCCGCCTCCCTCTTAGTTTGATTTTTCTTTGGGCTAGTGTTGCAATCAATCCTTTAATCTTTCATCTCGGACAATTTTTTTTAATTGGCAATGGAGGTCCAACAAGATAGAGATTGCAAGGTTTATAGTTTTTTCGGGTCAGGGTAAAATTTCAAAAAAAAAAATTAGTGTAAAAATGAAAAATTATAATTGTATCGATCAAGTTTTATTAATAGTAAATTATGTACAAAGTGTAATGTGGCCGGATTTTTTCACTTGTTGTAAATACAAACGAATCTAAATAATTAATTATTATCATTTCATACTTAGGTGGTGTATTCGATTGAGATTTTAATGAGTTTTAATGAGTTTCATATGATTTAGAATTGTAATGAGTTTGAATTGATTTCTTTATATTTTATATGATTTCACTTCATTTTAATGAATTTTATAATTAAATTTCTATTTATACTGAGGTATTTTATTTGTGTTTGACTTCTTTAGTTACTAAGCATAACTTTCAATCTTGACCATTCAAACAAATCTAAAGGGTGAAAATTATCCACTCTTTCCTCTTCTCCCCTTCCTCCTCATCCGCTTCAATTCTTTCTGGGTATAGATTATTTTCTCCTTTTTTTTTCTCCTCTTTCTTGCGGCGAGTTATTTGTTTTTTCTCTTTTTAAGTATTAGGTTCTGAGTAAGTAGAGGAGGAGTTGCTAGAATTTAAGGCCTTATCAGTTGAAAAGAGTGAGATAGCAAATAATGAGCATTTCTCATTAGGATAAGAAGTTAAGCAGAATGAGCAAGAAAAAGTTGATGATACGCCTACTTCGTTAGACATGAGAGAATTGGGAGCAGAAGAATCGTTGGATGGAAGCGTCATAAGTGATATGGAAGGCGGTGATGGGGTCTTGACAATTGAGAAGTTGAAATCGGTGTTGAGAGCTTAGTGGAAGGCTTTAAACGAATTGCATGCAGAGCTTGAAGAAGAGAGGAGTGCTTCTGCAGTGGCAGCAAGCTAAACAATGACAATGATAAATAGGTTGCAGGAAGAAAAGGCGGCGATGCAGATGGAGGCGTTGCAGTATCAGAGAATTAATGATTAAGGAGTATCAGAGAATTAATGATTAAGGAGTAGTCTGAGTATGACCAAGAAGCAACGCAGCTCATGAACGAGCTTATGGTAAAGAGGGATAAGGAAAAGCAAGAGGCGGAGAAGGAGCTTGAGGTTTGTCGAAAGAAGGTGCAGGATTATGAGGCCAAGGAGAAAATGATGATTTTGAGAAGAATTAGGCATGTAGGTCTGGCACCGGCGAGAGGTTGGGTGGGGATGGACGATGGAAAAATGTTTTGAGGAAGATGTTTGTTTGTTTTTTCAAATCCAATGAAATTTTGGTTGAGGTGTGATGATTTGGGTGAAGGATTGATATGAGTATTTTTCATCCTAAAACCCATCAAAATCCATTATTTTATCAAATAATAAAAAATCATGAAACTTTTGAATACACAAAGATTTTAAAATCGTATTTAAAAATCAAATTGAATAGGCCTAGATTTTTAAGGGTTTTAAAACAATAATTCAAAAATTAGATTGAATACGCTAAGATGTTTGTAAAACCTATTAAAATCCTAATTGAATACCCCTAAATTTAAAAACACCTTGAAATCATTTAAAATCTCCAATTGAATACACCCCTTAGTTGATAGTTTTTTATTCAAATTTTTTTTAATAAGTTATTTTATATATAAATTTGTTGTCACTTTTTTAGGTCGTATTAATGTGGGATCTTTTTCACATTTCACTAGCACATAAAAATTGACTCTCATGACTTGCCATCAAAATGTTCGACTAAATCTTTGAGAATATGTGGCATGCAGTAGCAGCATGCTTGCTTGGGAATTTGTAATCAAACTAAATCTTTGAGAATATATGCAATTTTAACGGTTGGAAACAATTGCAACGGTGGGAAATAGTTGAAAAATTAGTTTGGTTGATTTTGAGTTTTTTTTTTTTGAATTTGCATGTATGGTCTTCTCATTCTTATTTGCGTCGGTAAAGAAAACTATTTTTTCTTCCCAACCACCTGTAATCAAATTCAAGTTTTTTGACTACACATGGAACCTAGCTTTTTCAGTTTTACTTTTTCTGAAAAAGAGCTTGCTTCTTGTGTAAAAAGCTACCGAGTCTTGTCTTGGAAGTGTACCGAATGATAAACTGTACTGTTTAGTGTATTCTCGTTTTCAAAAAATTACATGTAGGATGCAAACAAGGTTCATTTCCCTTCTGCAATTTTCTCCACGATTTTTATTCTTTTACGAAGGGATTAGTAAATCTATGAAAGCTACCAGAAAAAAGAAATGGCTTTCTGGTGTCCAATTAATGGCGGATTGTGAAAATGTAGAATATGAATGGAAAAAAGTTAGAGGTCAAAGTCAAAGCAACTTGCTCACCAAGTAAAACCAAATTAGCCAAGTTCAACTATTTGGAGATAAGTATATATATTTTTTGTTGAACTGGGAAAAAACTTGATTTCGTAGTACTATTAGGCCATTATTTTTTACTACCATTGCTTTCAGGTTCTCATAATTTATGTTATCGAGATCAAACAAGAAAAAAAAAGTAAACAAATCATGTATTAAAAAGCATAACCAGAGGTTGGTTTAGTCTAACTTCGCTCCTTAATCTTTCATCAATCCCATATATGTGCTCTCTTCCAAATTTTGCAGCTGAGAAAGTGTGAGCTTGAGCTTGTTATTTTTTCTCTTGATTTGAATTTGGCCGGAGACAATGTCAGGCCCTCAGTGCTGCTCTAATCCACCACCTATTTTCACCCCAAGGGGTGATGATGAAGCAGAGAATGATGAAAAACTTGGAGGCCTCAACGTCTATGTCACCGGCTCCCCTAACTCCAAGTTCGCCATTCTTCTTATCTCTGATGTTTTTGGTATATTACCCTGCCTACCACTTTCATATATTTGCTTGTTGATTCTAATTAATCTTCTAATTTCATGTACATGTTTTTTGTTTCATGTTGTTGGGAAGTGGCAGGAGGGTAGTGCTATGAGTAGAAAGTTCTATAATGGTGAAGAGAAGAATAAAAAACATACTATAATGATCTTCAAGCTCGATTGGTATGTGCGTAGGATTGGATTAGATAATCCATAAAATTCTAAGTATTTTAGAAGTAGCTAGAGGTGAATTAGAAGGAATTAGATATGAAGGAAACTGCTCCTTTCCAATCATACCATTTCACAGGAGTATTGGGAATAATTATTAAAGGGTACCATACCACGACCACATAGTACATTCATACTATTTATTAATTAATGTTTAACATACCCTACAATGTTAGTAGTACCGTACCATTTAATAATGTCTGGTTTGAATAAGTTTCTTTCATGAGTAGTTCGTCTTCTATCTTTAACTCGTACAAAATTCTTCATTTTGTCCTTGAATATGGTGAATTATCCAATCCAACCCAGTACTAGGCACCAATGAGCGCTAAGAATACAGATACATATTGATCATGTTGTCCTGCTATACATAAGTACTGAATATCATTCACTGAACATATGCAGTTGATTTGTCCTGCATGCAGGGTATGGAGCTCCAAATTTGAGGTATGGTACTCCAAAGCTACCTTCCATCACTGATCAATGGATTCTTGCTTTTGAAATAAGATAGAGATAATTATGTCATGATCTGGTGGCCACCATTTGTTCATTGATGAATGAAGCAAAAGTCCATGAATGATTTTATTTACTGCTGGAGACAAACTAACAACTGGTTTGCAGTGTTTTTGAGTAAAATAAACTTAACTTGACGTAATCTTGTTTCTCATTTAAGGAAGCTTGCCGGAAAAGTTGCAGCTGCCGGATTCTTTGTGGTGGTTCCAGACTTCTTCCATGGGGATCCATTTGTTTATGACAACAACAGGCCTCTACCACTCTGGTTACAAGATCATGGAACGGTTCGCTCTCTCATTTTCATGGATGCCTCCATTAAAATGCTTGATTTATGATCAATTATTTTTGTATGCAATACACTGATATAGTAGTGTGAATTCTTCTCCCTTTATACTAGGATAGGGGATTTGAAGATGCAAAATTAATAATTAGTGATCTTCAAGACAAAGGTGTTTCTGCAATTGGAGCTGCAGGCTTCTGTTGGGGTGGTGAGCTCCTTATAAACAATCTCCTTTTGCTCAGTTTTCGTTTCTGTTTTCGTAATTATTTTCACACACAATTTGAATTCTCTCAGCCAAAGTTGTGACTGAACTTGCAAAGTCTGAGTTCATCAAAGCTGCTGTGCTATTGCATCCTTCATTCGTTGCTTTGGAAGATATTCAGGGTATGAAGTATGAACTCCATCGCTTTATAAAATGTTGCAGAAAATATCGTCTTCACTGGTTTTGCATTGTCGTTTTCGTTTTTGTTTAGGGGTTAAAGCTCCCATTGCTGTTCTAGGAGCTGAGATCGACACCTACTCTCCACCGGAGCTAGTGAAACAGTTTGAGGAGATATTAGCTTCTAAATCTGAGGTTCATGTTCATGTTAAAACCTGCACATGATATCTAGTTACCAGGGCTTACTTGCATGCCATTTAAGAACTAAACAAACTTGTTAATTTCCTTATAGGTTGATAGCTATGTGAAGATATTTCTAAAAGTTGAACACGGTTGGGCCGTGAGGTACAATGTGGAAGATGAAGCAGCTGTAAAGAGTGCAGAGGAGGCTCATAACATCATGATGGACTGGTTTGCTAAGCATGTAATAATAACTGATGCCTAAGTTGTAACTGACATGAGAATACGAGTATGAACTATGAATAACTCATCGCCAAACGCTATCTGTTTAAAATGCTCGAAAAATGCTTCAACTTGATTCAATTTTATTTTCATAATATAACCGTTAGTGTTACTGATACATGATGCTACCATTGTCACAAAAGGGCTCGGACAAAAGCGTGAGACAACGTTTGAAGACAACTGAAATGAAGACTAATTTTAAGAAACCCCTAAATAGGTTACATCTCTACTTCTTTGGGCACTTACTCTTATCACTTGAAACATTTAGCATCCAACAAAGCCTCTCCCTCAAACGGCTCATGATCCTCGATCATCTGACTGGCACGCTCTTTTTGATCCTCATCGGCGATGTCAACCTTGTGCCAGTCGTACAGTTCCATGTCATAACACTGGTCCATTATGAATTTAGGAATTCCTTGTCCCCGGAAGAGCCACAAACCCTTAACCTTGAAGGGAGGGTTTGATCCAATCACCAACATCTTCCCAAACGCATACTTACGAGCCAAATCCATGCGCTGCAAGAAACCACCCACCTTGTTCAAAGTGACAAATGTAACAGTGTTTTCATCATTGTACTTGTAATCACAGAACCAAAGAGAGTAGCCCTCTGGATCATACATGTCCCAGAATCCTGCAAAAAGAAACGACCGGTGATTCTGTACCCAATTTTAATTGTCAAAGAAACTATAGGATCATAATTTTGAAAATGATTATCGGGGCATATATGCAATCAGGTCCAAACCACAAGCACCAAAATGTGATAGCCTTGAAAAAACTCAAATTCTGCTTTTGTTTCCCACACTAAATCCTATGCTAAATATGATGAAAACCTCATACTTGAACTCGAAATGTCCATAATATTGGATTAATTTCAAGTTCCATTCAAATCCATGAACAAGTTCAATTATCAACCATGGCAGAATATTTCCACCATAGAATCTAAAACCCTGACTTGGGATTCTTTTTGGAACTTATCAAAGATGCGGATATAGGAAATAATTATACAAAAAATTGGAAGCTTAAGTTAACGATAAAATCTGCTTTGCTGAGGAAAGGGCTTTGAGAATGGATTTAAGTTTTCACCAAACAGTAGGTCAACTCACTGTCATTAGAAATGGAAGCTATAAGGATAGTAAATGGTTACTAATGTTGGTTAAAAAGCAATAAACAAAAAGGAAATCCAAACTTCATTTCAAAGAACGCACAATTGAGAGAGAAAAAAACACAGGGCAGAGTACAAAATGTGCATTTAAGGTTAAATCAGTAATGTATGAAGTAGAATACATGAGAAGTAACGAACTAGGAAGCTTTAAGACAAATTGAATGCATATATATAGTAAGTTGGAAGAACTCACCTTTAACAGCAACCTCACGGAAGTTGGTCTTTGTGTTTGAATAAAGTCTCTTCCATTCATCCAAAATCATCTTGCTAGGAGGCAAAAGATCAAGAGTATTCTTTGCCTTGGGCTTGGGTGCCTCTTCTTCCTCAGTAGCCTCTTCTAGTTTAGGCATTGCTGGTTCTTTCTTGGCCTCTTTCTTTGGCTCATCCTTGCCCTTAGGTTTGGCAGGTTCCTTTTCCTGTGAAGGCTTCTTTGCTGACGGAATAGATGGAACAGATTCTACTTGTTTAACTTCACCCAATATCTTATGAAAAATTGGCTGATTAACCAAGGTCCAAAAGTATCTCTCAACATGAGGAAATTCAGAGGTAAACTTTTTTGTCAATAACCGGCTAAATCCCAGTGTCAAATTGCATGTCATGACGATATCAGCCAACGTCACAGAATGCCCAACCAGGTAAGTGTTGGAAGCAAGATGAGTGTTCAAAGCAGTTAGTGCTCTCTTCAATGCAGAAATTGCAGCTTCTTCAGCCTTTGTGCCAATTAAGAAAATGGTGTCAATCACTTGATATACCCCATAGAGTAGATGCATAAAGACACAAAAATATATAACCGATCTTATAAAAGTAAATGCAGTAACGCCTAACTGGAGGGAGGTAAACAGAAAACCCAATACGTGGTATTAACCATTTCAAAATATTGGCATCAATCTCCAATGAGGAAAAATCGATCCATTGCTCCACACGGGCCTGCCAAAATCAACAACAAAACAGTAAAAATCGTAACTACCTCAACAGAAAGTGGATTGGAGATCATATCAGCCTTCTAATCAAGATCCCAGGCAATGAAGATCTCTAATGCTTGTTATAGGCTTTCTAATTCATGAAAACAAAGCCAACTACCATAATTAATCACCCAATTATAAACCCAGTCACCTTTTCCAGTAGATTTTTAGCATTCCGTAAACCCAATAACAAACATGTGTTATTCTGACATCACTTACATATTCAATTAAGGAAGAACCGTAAAGAGGATTATCTGCCTTCAGCCGAGTAACTGCAGCACGTGAAAGCATATAATTAGATTCAAACATAACAACATTTTCTAGATACAAAAGAAGAAACTTGAAACCTAGCCTCACCATAGCGCGCAATAGCATTGCTCTCAAAAACAGGACCATCAGGTGTTTCTAAAACAGGAATCTGCACAACAACAGATACGTTCAGCTAACAGACCATGCCAAAAAATAAATCAAACTTTCCTGGACCCAAATGAAAAAAGCTGCACCTTTCCAATTGGGTTCATTTCGAGAAACTTGGGAGTTTTGTTAGACACACCCATCTCAAAATCCTTCACCAGTTCAACATTGACACCACTGTATTCAGCAGCAATAAGTGCCTTGAAACCATTTTTATTTGTTTTCCCCGCGTGCAGCAGCTAAAAGTAGACCAAAATACATAAATATTCAGTACATCAGTTACAATTACCAACATTTACCACCAAAATCCAGTAAGTTTTGTGTTAATTCTGAAGTTGATAATTGATCCTAATTAGCCTTTGACAGTAAAAGCAAAATTCCAAAACAGAGAAAAAGGAACACATGAATCGGAAATTAGTGCATTTAGAGTAGTGTCTCTTGTTTTTACTGTAGATTCTGGAATCATATAACCATGGAAAAAAATCCCTTTGCACTTATTTCCGAGGGTAACTAAAAATCAGAGGTAAAAGAGTCGCTCAAGTTCATGAAAAAGAAAATAAAAAAAGTACAGTTTTTTACCAAACGGAAATCTACTTAATAAAATACAAAGAACAAAAAAAGGGCTTATACGTTTCAACAGTGTGATTTACAAATTGTAGCAAAGAATGGAAATTGAAAAGTAACCAAAAAAATGAGTTTGATAATAACATAAAACAGCAAAATGCAGAATGGGAAACTGCTTACCAAAGCCATTGGGTCAACGATAGTTGTCCTCGCCTTGAAAGCCTAGCCGTTCAACAAACAGCACAGAACCAGCGAGAGAGAGAGAGCCGAAAAGCCTGAATTTCAGCTTGAAATGTATATGATGATGATGATGGAGGGAAATATATGTGCGGTGACTGTGACTGATTGATTATGGTTTTCAACTTTTATAAAAGAAACTAGTATTTGGAGAATATTCCAAGCCGTGATGTGATCGTATATTGAGCGGAATGAAATGAAATATCAAATATCTAGGTCACGATGAGTCCTACAGTCTTTTGCCCTTTTTTGGGCTAAGTTTTCTACTCCCGAAGGTCCGTATTCAAATGTCTCCCTAAATTTGTGCCCTAATGCTGAATTTTGCCATGTTCCTGTATCTGCGAGTGGAGTGACTCATAGGCTTGCCTAGCTAGGGTTCTCAATATCAAACCTAATTTAATGAGGTTACATAGATAAATTTGTATCAATGAAGTTTGCCTTTCAAAAAACAAAAACAAATAGATTTTAACTTGTATCAGAAACATCAATGCCCACAGGCTCTGGAGTTGAATTGTGTTCAATAATTGAGTAGGGGTGATAACAAAATCTTGGTTACAATGAAATTACATCAAGGCATGGGGTAAATGGTAATTGTTACATTTAAACGTCCTAATGCCTACATCATACAGCAGCATCATCTGAACCAAACATAACCTCTGATAAACACAATAGAACACTCCAACATTATTCAATCAAGAAAGGCATTGGGCATGCTTGCTCTGTTCGGTTTCTTGTAATGGCCGGCGGTGGCTGATCCCAACAATGTAGGTAAAAATCTCGGCGATCCTGTCAGCAGGAAAGTAGTTGAGGCAGTTATACATTATGGCTATTACAACCGATGGAATAGAAGACCGACCACGCAGCACGCAAGTAGATCTCCTATGTCCATACTCCGAGCTGAAGCTGGATCTGCCATTTAGCTGCACATTCACAATCTGATGATCATTGAGGAACCAAATACGTTTTCAGAAAGAAGTATGAATTGATCTGATGAATAAAGAATGCTTAATGTTACTTTCGTGGCAATGATAACTAAGAAATTTGCATACTTCTCACCAATGCCATATCAAGCTACGATTTTCATTTGAACATGGCCTTGAAGAATAACATAAAAGAAAAGTATGGATTTCAATTTAGCCATGCTAATTCCATTATGAGAATCAGAAAGTTCGACCTTTCCACTGAGTTATGTTTTGAGATTTCATAACAGTAATGGACATTTCAACTATTATTCTGAAGGAGATATAGTTCATTGAAATGAATATATCATGCACAAGGAGTTGATCTCTTCTATGACAGCTTTGGCAAATAGTGACACACATACCAAAAACCAGAAAGGAAGTAGTGGTCGGATGGCAATAACGATGGCAGATATGTAATGACAGCAATTTAGGTTTAGAAATTCATGAGAGGGGCCAAATGCCACATTAGAACCACAACCCAAGTCTATAAATGGCCATGGGCCAGGCAGTGGCGATACTAGTGTCACAGTGGTGGCATGGGTTAAGGGATGCATGTCAGTAACAGTGCTGGTTGAAATAGGTAATATTTCAGCATAAATCAAAATTATGGAGGCTCCATTTAAATTATTAATACAATATGCATTATGAAGAGGAAAACAGATTTACCATGACTGGTGGGTAACAATTTGGACAAGCAATCTTTAAGCCATAGTTATCACGAAAACAAAATATCTCATTAAAATGAAGGGAAAATAGACAAAAGCCCATATAAATTATAACCAAAGGAGATACCACACCCTTATGTTATGTAAGAAAAGCAGCAGCAACCACAAAACCACATACAGAAATTCAGAAACCTTATTCCTCACCTGACTTCAACTGGAAACTTGCCTAGCAGTTCTGAAGGGCAGTTAGGGTAATTTGCGCCAAGCAGTTTTAGTGAGTGGGTTGGTGACTGCAGTGCTAAAAGCAAGTAAAGCACAATCAATATTTTAGAAACAGGTAACAAAGGGCACTCGATGTTCCTGAAGAGTAAGAACAATTCAGCATAACCATGCTGTAAATTGGCACTTTCACTACTTCACAAGAAAAATCATCAACAGAGTGAAAGTAGACCAACATCACCCCCACAGCACAGTAGCTAAATCAATTGAATTTATAACAGACATTACACCCATTTGCCAAGACAAGGCCCAAGCCAACAAAAAATTCTGAATGCCAAATCAACTTTCTTAGCTCTTAACACTTCCCATGGCAAACCTATGAACCCCAATCATGTAAAGCGCCCCTTTTGACATATCAATCAGAAATATTTTCTGCATCAGTGATTCCAAACACCATCCCGCAGTCATATGATTATTCATCCACATACTTTTATATTGGAAATGATTCTAAATGTGATGTCTCTCTTGAGCTCTTTGTACTCCAGGAAGATGGATTGAAGCACCAAAATCTGCAATTTTCTCCGTCAAGTTCTTCAGGGCCTCGTGCTTGTTTGCTAGTTCCATAAGCACCTTGATCCTTCTAAAGGAAACATTACTTGGCTTATGCCCCTTTTCTACCATCTGAAAGAAACATGCCTCTGCTTCCGTTAGTTTTCCCAAATCACAAAGTAGATCAAACAGCACATCAGATACCAATATATAAGAACCAAAACCCTTCTCAATCATATCATTCCACAGCCGCAATGCCATATCCACTTTTTCCTGCCGCCTAAACAACCTGATCAGGAACATACAAGACTGTGTGTTTGGCAGGCACCCAGCATGCATCATCCTCCCATACAAACTCCATGAGCTTTGCAAGTCATTTGACCAGTAGAAAACCCTAAAGAACAAATTGTATGTAGTTGCATTTGGACTCAAACCCTTACTCATCATCGTCTCCATCAACCCATAAGCATCACCAAGCCTCTTCACAATGCAAAAATTCCTAATGGCAGCATTGTATGCTGCAACATCTGGGTAGCACCCGTACTCCTTCATTTCCTTCAATACATCTCTGGCTTTATCGGGCTGACCAACCAAACCCAATCCCCCAATGATACTAGTATACGTGATCACATCTGGTGATCTATCGTCATCACGCATTTGCTCTACCAACTGATACGCCTTGTCTAATTCTCTACCCTTACAATAAACATCAACCAAACAATTGTATGAAACGATATCAGGTTTCAAACCAATCTCCCTCATCTCCTTAAAGAACCCCTCAGCTTCGTCAGATGATTTCCACCCAGATAACAATATATTGAAGGTTTGCAAATTCGGCTTAAAGTTATGCTTCAGACTATGATACACATTCCTAGCATCTGTCATACTCTTCTCCTGACAAAGAGTTCTCAACAAGGAATTGAAACAAGTTGTATCGAATTCAGGCACAAGCTTCTTAAACTTTCTAAAAGACTCAACAGTTTGCCTAACAGAGCAAACCTTAGCAATCCTAGCTAAAACAATCATTACAGTTCGCGGGGTTATCAAATTTCGATCCTTATACTTAATGTCAATTAACACATCCCACGTTTTTTCGAACATTCGACTTCTTCCTAAGATGTAAAGCATAGTGTCCAACGAAAAAGCAGTGTGATAAAACCCTTTTCTACTCCCAGTGTAATTGAAAAACTCCAAAGCTTGTAAAGGGTTTCCATGGCTGAACCTAACCCGTTTCAAAACCTTATCAATCAAATCATTTGAGAGAAAAACCCCACTTGATTTCAATTTTTGTGTCAAGTTTGTAGAATGTTTCGAGCAACTGACTATGCGATAAACAGTCTCAACATCCTCGTTAATTGAGCTTTCAGAGCAGAGTAACCGCGAGAAAAACAAAACTGGGTTTTGCGAGGCGTACCTGAATGAGAGGGGCTTTACTGCTATTCTCATCATCTTCCTGGAAATGGCGTTGGTTGACGACCCAGTAAGAAAGTGAAGCTCTATTTTACAACTAGCTGGCAAAATGGCACTCAGCTCTTGAGCTAAGCAATGCTAAGTATCATGTATGTTAGAAAGAGAACCTCATTGAGATGAACCAGTAAAACGTAAAAAAGAACTGAAAAACTTGATATTAAAATTTTGGTCGAATATGCGAAGAACAAGCATATAGAATCAACTCAGAATGGAGAGTGAGAGAGAAAGGCTTAGGTTCTGGACCTCTATGACGCACCGAAACGTTGATTTGCCGGAGTATGGTTGGTGCGGAAAAGGAAAAGGATGGAATGATGGGCCCCTATTAGGGTTTAATTGGATATTTAGGTAATTATCATTTGAAAAGTTTGAGGCCTCATGATGCCATTTGTTTTTTTTCTTTTTCTTTAGAATAGAGCCATATAAGTTTAACATTTAAAACTATACTCAATAAAATCTTATTTAATATTACTCTAAAAAATCATGTGTTTTTAAACGGTTAATTTTTATATCAGTTATGTATTTAAAAAATTTTAATATATTTTTTATCCCGGTATTATAGTCGTATTTATAACCTGAATTTAAAAAAAAATTCATTTCGTATTGTATTGTATCACTGTTTTCGTTTTCGTCTTCATTTTCGTTTTCGTTTCCCTTTTGATGCTTCATTGGTTCTCATTCTCAAGTCGGGATCCTAGGGGCTGGGTAGTGGGCCTGGGCTGAGCTGTAGGAAATTATTTTTATGAATTTGGGCTTGGCTTTCTTTGGTCAAGCCCATTAATTCATGTTTGCTAGGTTGGTGCTGGGAGCTTCTTCGTTCCAAATGGAATCCAACGCCCAACTCTTGGAATGTTGAATATGGGGGAGTGGGTTGAATTTAGAGATTAGTACACCCGAGTACATAATTGTAGTTAAAATTAAGTTTTTTAAAAATCATAATTTTACTTATTTGCCTTTCAAACAAATTAATGATATTACTTATCAAGATCCATCCAATTTTTTAATATAGTGATTATGTTTAAATTTCATTGACAGAGCTAAAGTTGTTTTGGGTTTAACGGTTTTTTATTTAAGTTTTAGAGATTTTTAAGGAGTGAAATGGGTATTTGAATAAGGGTGGTGATGAGAAAATAAAATTACATGTTAACACAAAAAAAATAATTTATGTCGTCTGAATTTGACAAATAATAATATAAGCAATATATATATATATATATAGTACTTCCAAGTTCCAAATTAAACATGTTTAAATCCAGAAGATGAAAAACATGAACGTATATTATTGAAGTTCTAGTAATTGCATAACTGCATGCGCGCATTAACCCCTAACGAAGAACCAAAAACAAAAAAAGATAACTCAAATTGTTGCAATATATCACATGATACTGCAACCATTTGTATTTTCATCACTGAAATATGTATGCGGAGGGTTAGCATAAAAGGATGTTTGTGGCGGCGGCATTGGCGGCGGTGGGGCTTCGAAATTAGTAGAGACGGTGCCATAACCATAGCAGTTATAGCTCATCCCTGGATAGTATCCACTGTTCATCCCCATTGGTTGATGCCCCCCATATGAGCCCCTTGATTTCCACTCTGACCACCACCATTGCCACTGTTGCTCGCTATTTCTTTGCCTTTATTTTTGCCACTGTTGACGTTGCCTCCATTACCATTGCCATTGTTTCCTCCATTACCCTCTTCATTGTCTCGGTTACTGGTGGCATTATCTCTGCTACTGTTATCCAACTTTGGGTTCTTTTGGGGGAATTTTTTTTTTGAACGCTTGGACAATACGACCCTTTTGGTCATAGTGACCGATGATGGTCACCTTCCCGTTCTCTGCATCTATACAGAAATCGTCCACTTTTAATTTTTTCAAAAAATCTGCTATTTTCTTTCTACAGCAGTTACAGTCATGAATAGAATTCGATCAGTTTCACCACAACCTCCATGATATCGCTGTGTCTCTTGTTTGTCTCTCACTCTCTCTGTCTCTCAAACTGAAATCGGGTGAGTGGGTTAGTGAATTTTGGGTGAGTGAGAACGAAGTGAGATGAAGTACTGAAGTGTGACTGTGTGAGTCTAATGAAAAGAAGAATTCTAGAAGAGTGAAAACTAAAAAAATGACCAATGGGGTAGTGGCAGGCAGTAAGCACTAGAGCCACAGCTTTGAATTTTTATTTTTGAGTCTGTAAAGACTCTTTTACTCTTTGAGAGTTTGAGTAAAAACTAAACACAAAGACAAAGACCAAAACCATAATAAGTGGCACTAAATTAACTCCCATTATAATTACTAGCCAAAGTTACGGGGCTATTTTGCCGAGTTCCTTGGAGAGAGTTGTCTTTCCACTTAGTTTCACCTAAGCTTCATCCTAATCATGGATTATGTGCCTACTAGAGGCATTTTAGCGTGCATCTTCACAACTTAATAATAAATTAGTATATGCATATGACATACATTTTCATATCACATCGTACTACATGTGACTTTAAACGCACTTAAATTTATTATATACGAGCGTGTCAATCTAAATTTTTTTAATATATAAAACGTGATTACAATTTTTAACTTTTATATTTTGTTTTTAAAACAAATGAAAACAAAATCAATGCAAATGAATGCTAGTAGTTCCATGTTTGTGGAGTTTGGTTTGCTTTGGTAACTAAAAAAAAATAGAAAAGAAAAGAATATGGGTATGTAAAAGAAAATACAACCAAAGAATACCCTTACGAACTTATGATAATCAAAAACAAATAATCACATAATGTTGATTGCTTTAAAAATCCAAAAATGTTCTTGAGTAATTAAAATGCAAAAATACAACAATGAAATATTTATATCTTTTTTATTTCATTATCGATTTTACCCTTTTACCCTTAGATTGTCTTTTCTTTTATATTTTCTTCAACAAAAGATTTTTTAGGTTTATTGAAAACCGTTGTAATCCAAACTGAACCGTTAAGATTCTTATTTATTTATATTGTAAGGACCCTTCCCAAATTTCCCGTCGAAACCTGGAAAGAACCCTTATTCCGTCTGACAGCTCTTTTACCTCAAAATTTAAATACCAGAAATACCCGTTGTTCTTAAATAATTTTTTTTTTAAACCTTACAGGGTTCTCGACAGAACCTCTGTACTTACTGACCACTCCTACCTGTCAGACGCAGGATAGTATACAGGTCAAAGTCAAGACCTCAGAATAGTGGTGGTTCAAATAGGAATACCCTATGACACCAAATGTCAGTAGGTCAGACAATGCTGACATCTCTACTGGAATACCACAAGACAACCGACTAGTCAGATACTTGTGAACCAACAATAATTCGTCACTCTGGGTCACCGCCCACACCAACCCACTGACCCGGATGACGAAGTATTTTCATAGGTTAATTAAGCCCATGACAATTGTCGTCTGGTTCATATTAGAGCCAGAAATATCCTCGGCTATCATATCGTATCATCAGCCGGTATAACATTCGGCTATCATATCACATCAGTCGGCATATCCCTCGACTATCATATCGTATCATCAACCGGTATAACATTCGGCTATCATATCACATCAGTCGGCATATCCCTCGACTATCATATCCCTAGCCACCAGGGTATCCCTTGGGGTGTGCTAGTCTTGTATCACAACTCTCTGTACTATGATATCACATCAGTCGGCAAGTATCCTCGACTATCATATCATATCATCAGCCGGTATAACCTTCAGCTATCATATCACATCAGTCGGCAAGTATCCTCGACTATCATATCATATGATCAGCCGGTATAACCTTCGGCTATCATATCATACCAGTCGGCATATCCCTCGACTATCATATCAAATCAGTCGGCATATCCCTCGACTATCATATCATATCATCAGCCAGTATAACCTTCGGCTATCATATGATATCAGTCGGCATATCCCTCGACTATCATATCATATCAGTCGGCATATCCCTCGACTATCATATCATATCATCAGCCGGTATAACCTTCGGCTATCATATCATATCATATCACATCAGTCGTCAATTATATTGGAGGTTCACCGGGTTCACCGCCAACAGCGGATCCTAGTCCCGGGTCCTGGCCTCCCTCAAATATATGGTCAAATCCGATAAACTCATACATCCGGGTCAAAACCCAAATCATGGACTCAATAATTTCCACGTCAAAATGATATCAAAACCGAGTCCAAAACCCATGATATTTCTCAAATCACACTTTAACAGTAATAGTGGAAAACATGTGTCTAGTAATCATTTCTAAAATTCAGAAATTCAACGCCACAATATATAACAGTATTTACACAAAGATATTTTGATGCATGCATTTCAGTTTATAAAACAAAAGTCCACTCACAAACATCATCCAACCCAAAATTCATGGACGCTCTAACCCAAGGAACACATGCACAATAATGACCCAACTACCTTGACTTTCCGAGCTCAAAACCCGCTAATAAGGTCAACCATTACCGCTGGGATTGCCCAAAATGACCTCTAAACGACGTCCGATCAACCTGAAACCTGTACCAACAGATTCAGAACGTCGAGAACTAGTTACCATGCGCTGCCGTGACTTCAGACTCGGCCCCACGCGCTGCCGAAAGGTCGACACACGCGCCCTCACGCACCGGTCACGCGCCTACTACAGTGTTCACGCGCCTGTACCGGTCCAACCCGGTCCGGCTCAACCTGACCCGATCCAACTCGACCTGATCGGTTCACTCAACTCGACCGTTCAACTCGACCCGACCGGTTCACTCAACCCGATCGGTTCAACTCGACCCGATCGATTCACTCAACCCTACCGGTTCAACTCGACCCGACCGGTTACTGGTGACTCACCGGAGAAGACGACCGGCTACCGGCGCCGCCGTCAGGTTTCCGCCGGAATCCCCCATTTCCGGTCGAAACTCCAAGCTTTACAACTTCCTCAAAACTCAACCATTTTTCACAAATTTTACGTCTAAATCTATCTACTCGAACCCAGGAATCCAAATATGACCTTAAAACATCAAACACGTACTTGTGTAAGCCGGAAAATCGATCGGAAGATCCGAAACTTCCTATACTCGGTTCGGCTTCTACCGTGGTCCTCTCCTTCGATGGTTGGTACGGTTGTGATCGTGGGAAGGAGTAGAATACGATTAGTTGATCAAAACTGGAAGCTAAAGCCTTGAATCCAAAGTTGACTTTGTGGGTTTTTCGGGCGTTTTTCGCACGGGTTCGGTGGTTTTGTGTTTCAGACCAAGAGAGATGAGTGTGATCAATGATCAGATTAATCTGATTAATCTGATTTGGGTAGTAAAATATCTCCCCTCCATGGCAAATTACCAAACTGCCCTTACACGTATAGACCCATAACTTTCGTACACGAACCCCGTTTCCTGCGTGCCGCCTGTCTACGAACTCGTGAGTTTGAGACCTACGCAACGGTATTCAAAACACCACCTAATAAGTTCCGAAACAAAACTTGATTTCCATGCCCTCTATCGACCAAGGGTAAAATCGTCATTTTACAAAAATAATTGCGTAAACCCAATAATTAAAATTCCAGGTTGTTACTTATATTATTTATTAGTTAATATTTTTCACCCTATAATATATTAATGTAAGTATTTATTACATACTCTACATCACTTAATCATTACTCATTTTGTGCTACTTTTAAATTATAGTTAAATATAATTCGTCATATTTTGAAGTTTAAAATATTGAAATTCTTAATTTGTTGATATGTATGAATAAAATATTCATGTGAATAAATGAAATCTTGATATCAATAAATTACATGAAAATTTTATGCCTAAAACGTTCAAACCGATCCAAACCAAACTGTTAGTAACGGTTAGAATTGGAACGGTTTCAATTCTATTTTTTTAAAATCCAAATCATATCGAACCATTGAGATTTTAACGGCTTGGATTTAAATGATATCGCATCAATCCAAACCATGCCCACCCCTACTTATAATAACCAAAACATAGAATGAAATAATGTTGATTGCTTTAAAAGTCCAAAAATGTTATTGAATAATTAAGATGCACGTTCCAATTTTCATTTTATTATTACTTTTAATTATATTTTTGAATAAAAAAATTAATAAGAAAAAAATTAATATAAAGAAGAGATTAACTTTTTCTTATTAATGACTATAATTTTATTATTTTAATCCTTATTGATTAAATAATATACTTTTAAAACTTTAATTAATAAAGGTACTACAATTTTACAATTTTACCCCTTATAATTAAATATCATGTTTTTAAAACTTTTCTTAAAGAAGGGTAAATTTTGGAATTTTAAAATTTTAACCAAAAACAACTTTTGGCTTTATATATATAGATTAAAATCTTCTTTAATTGCACTAACCACTATAATTATGAATTAATTAATTACACCTACTATCAAAATGTGAATATGTATTATGAATTTATAATATTGTGAATTTATTAAATTCTCCTTAAAAAAAACCGTTTAGGCCCTCGCCTAGGCGTCCTAGCAGCCTAGGCTCTAGGCCTCCTAGCTGCCTAGGCTCTAGGCCCTTGGAGCGCCTATCACCGTTTTGAACATTGATTTTATATCCCAAGTGAATGAACATTTTAAGCTGAACATTAAGCAAAATTTTTCCTCCAAAAATATTTTTAGTAGAAACTTATTGGGGAAAATATAGAGGCTCCGCTTATATTAAATTATTAATACGATGTACTTTGTGAAGAGGAACAAAGACTTACCATGACTGAAGCTCTATTTTACAACTAGGAGGCAAAATGGCACTAAGCTCTTGGAGCTAAGCAAATAGGGATGGTCATATGGGTAATGTTTTGAATGGGAAGGAGAGTCGAGCTGTTTTTTTGAACAAGTAAGGGTACCTGGCGAGTTTATCCTTGCCCTACCCTGTTACTAATGGCTAATTTTTTACCCATTAATATATTTGGCCATGTAGCTAATAATACACATGGGTATTTTGCTCGCCCCTATAAGCAATGCTATGTATCATGTATGTTAGAAAAAGAACCTCATTGAGATGAAACAACAAAATGTGAAAAAGAAATGAAAAGCTGCTTATTATAATTTTGGTCGAAAATGAGAAGAACGAGCATTATAGAAGCAACTCAGAATGGAGAGGGTAAGAGAGAAAGGTTCAGATTTTGGTTCTCAAGTCAGGATCCTGGGGGATGGGTAGTGGGCCTGGGCTGGGCTGTAGGAAATTCATTTTATAAATTTGGGCTTGGCTTTCTTTGGTCAAGCTCATTAATTCCTGTTTGCTAAGTTGCTGCTGGGACCTTCTTTGTTCCAATGAAATCTAACGCCCATCTCTTGAAATTTTCTATATGGTCGAAGTGGGTTTAATTTAGAGATAAGTACACCCTAATACATAATTGTAGTTATAATTATATTTTTTAAGAATCATAATTTTACTTATTTGCTTTCAAAGAAATCTATGATGTTACCTGTTAAGACCCACCTAATTTTTCACCATAGAGATTATGCTTATTTTTCATTAACATAATCAAATATGTTGTTTTGGGTTTAACGATTTATGATATTGAGTTTTAGAGATTTTTGTAGAGTAAAATGGGTGCCTGAGTAAGGGTATGAGGAACTAAAATTACATGATAACACAAAGAAAAAAAAAAATTATGTCGTCTGAATTTAACAGAATACTAATATAAGCAATGTATCACTACAAGAAAATTGCCCATTTACGACACATTAACTGCGACAGGGTTCAATGTCCACACAAATACCCAATAATTTTCATGCGGGGTGGTAGCGCCAAAGTATTTGCTACTGGATTGCAAGTCATGTCGCAAATGCTGTCGTAAAAACTTGCAACATACATTAATCTATGTCGTATAAAAAGAATTCTCTTCCTCGCTCTCCCTCACTCCCTATTCGCTCACAAACACTACGATTCTTCTCCGCGACGATGATGGTAAGTTTCAAACTAATTTTTGTCATCCTCTTTTCTCTGTTTCTATGCTTGCTAAATCCTCTGATTATCACGGGTCTATTGGGAGAGTACATCAATTTAGCATTAGAAATCAATTTCCCTGTGTCCTCATGGTAGAGTTTAGGATATTTGTTGAATTTGATAGATTTAGGGTTTTTCAAGTTTCAAATTCCATGGCCACTCACGCTCATATCGATGAGGAGCGACTTCCAATCCCTTAGCTACTGCCTCAGTAACCGCATGGTGTTCGATTTTAGGGATTAATTGTTTTAATTTTTTGTAAAGTTTGGCGGGCAATGAGAATTGGGTGGGCTGGGCGAATTATTAAAGTTTTTTTTAGTGATTTAGGGTATCAAAAATTCAAAATAGAAATTGAATCTAAAAATTGACAAGAGGGAATCAAAATCCCCAATCAGTATAGCGTCGCGAACCCGAATCGAGCCGTCGAGGGGATTGCCCATCCTGCACTTCCATCGCGACTCTCTGAGCGTCTAGGTCTTTGTCTTCAACTGGCGGCACTGGCAACAACTTGAAGCCTCCATCGCGACTGGGACTCAAAGTGTTCAAGTCTCCGTCGCGAACTGTTTCGTCGTCTTGCTCAAGTGGTAGAATTCGACGACTCTAAGTCTCTGTTTTTCTTCTTCACGCAAGTGTTCAAGCCTCAACTCTCAAGGTATGAATCTCTACTACCCTCTCTTCTCTCAGTCCCTCTGTCTCTCTGCCAGTTGATAGACGGTGTTGCTATGGTGGTAAGAGAGTTGAAAGTAGTATTTTTTTGACTGTTTAATTATAATGTGACCTTGAGTTGTTTTGACTGATTATTCAATTGTTGTTCGGTCTAATAAAATTGCAATGCATTTTTTGTCCATAGATCATGTTTGTTTATACCCTTCTGACCGACCACCGGGAGGAAGATCAAACGTCACAGAACACACCCAGTAGTGTCAATAAACACCTATCGACCGATTAGGGCACAGCTGATCAGAGTCCCTTGGTCTACCATCTTTGGCTACAAGGCGCACACAGTTTGCACCTCGTGTCGGCACCCGCGGTCAGTACCCATCACCGATACCCAACAATGGCAATCCAACATGCCACATGTGACTCCGCCACTCCCTCAAACACCCTGAATTCTCGGGACACATGTCAAGATCCTGAGGATGACTTGGTCATCACACCATTAGGGTTCCAACCACCATATTCATTGCTACTATAAATACAGGACACCTTTCCCAAGAAAAGGTAACTATCCTTTACCCTTATGCTACCTAGTCCAATGCTGATCTCCCACTCGCTTATTGACTTAAGTATTGGAGCCTACTAGCCGGCACCCCATCGGTGTCGAGTGCTCTTCTTGTTGTCTCGCAGGTCTCTCGATGGGTGAGAAGAAAGCATACCAGCATCTAGCAAGATTGTCTTTCGTTAGGTCCATTTTTGGTTCAAACATTTAGCACTGTTTGTGTGAATTCTGAATAATTACTCTCGCTAGCTCACATACCACTATCCCATCTTCTTACTAACCGCAATGTCGGTCGAACAAGGCAGTGGAGAGCTGAACAACACCTCGCTCTCAGGAGGACGAAGCAAAAACAGATCAGACTCAGCTCAGAGGCGTTGGTCAAGGCATTAGAAACACTCTAACATGAGATCGCCGAGCTCATGAAGAGCAACTTGGCAAATGAATGTCGGAACCAAATCTAGGGAGAGCAATACCAGAGCACATTCGCTCTACTCCACGCGACTAGGGAAGAGCTGAAGGAGCAGCGAGCATCGACAGAAAGAGCACTTGCCAGCCACGCTGAGCTAGAACCGCGACGTAGGGAGAACCTTGGGCCAGAACCCTCCGTAAGGATGATCATCTGAAAGGGCGATGATGCTGGTCCGTCAGGAACGCAGATCTTTCGAGACACTCGCGAATTAATCGAGAAGAGAATACTTCCCATCGAGCCTACCCGATTGACATACCAGGCGAATGATCCAAGGATCATAAAGCATCATCCCCTTCGTACTATCTCTCAGGCTGGTCGCGCTCTATCAGGGTCAGCCTTAATAAGAGCAAACCGACAGAAGGGCCCAATAATACAGGCGGAAGAATAAATCCTACGAGCAAATTCACAACATGTGGAGGATGTGGCTGATTCCACCACATCCAAATCTAGGGGAAGACCACGAACGGCCGAACGGCCAAGGGGGAGGCAACATCAATGTGGGATGTCGTCCTATTGGCGAGCACATAGGCCCACAACTCGACCCTCCCAGAACAGACGAAGTTGTTCAAGAGCTTCTACAACGAGTCTGAGATTTGGAGGGTAAGAAGAGTAAAACCAAGTCTCCAACCAAGGTCCAGACCAACACTGGTCCTTTCACCGTTCGCATCCTTCAATATCGTCATGAATCGGAAGTCAAGCCCCTCAAGATCACACCCTATACTGGGAAAGGCAATTCAGTCACACACATGAACAACTATCAATCTTCCGTAGCCTTTAAAAACCTCTCAGACAATGTCCAATGCTTGATCTTCAGCTCCACCCTCACTGACGCGACACTCAATTTGTTCTATCGGCTAGAACTAGGGACGATCGACTCTTTTGAGGAGCTCCATGCAATCTTCTTGAACTAGTTCATGATCTAGACAGACTGCTTACTGACCACAGAAAACATAGGGTCCTTAAGGCAGGGGGAGACTGAAACCCTACAGAAATATGCTGCTCGGTTTTGCCTTGGATACTCAAAATATCAGGAGACTGACGACAAGGCAACCTTCAGAGCATTTCGCAACGGTCTAAAGGAGTCTACTTTTAAATACCAAGCCTTCACCCAAGGATGGGAATGCTACAATGAGCTGATGAGGCAGGCAGCGATCCATACTAAGGTTGAATATTTTAACTCTTCACCAGTAGAAACCAAGCAGAGCACTGCTCCAGTCTACTTTTCCCACCAAAGTGAGCAAAACAACAAGCCCTATCGTGACACCAACAATCAGAACCAAGGATACAGCCATAACTCTTACTTAGGTAAGAGAAAGGGCCATATGACAACAACTATAAAGGGAAGAAGGAGAAGCATTATGGCCACGGTCACGGACACAAGAACAACAACCAGGCTCCCTAGGGAGACAACCCCAAGGGCCCAGTACCTAGATTCGAGACTTACACCATCCTCAACACTTCCCTAGAGAATGTTCTGATGAATATCGAGGGTATGATCGACAAGCCTAAACCAAGACCAGCGCATCATAGACCACATGTCCATTCCAACTTGTACTGTCAATACCACAAATTCAATGGTCATACCATTGACGAATGCATTACCTTTAGGGATATCATGGAAGGTTTAGTCAGGGATGGGAAGATCAATCAATTCCTACAACATGTGTGACCAGTCACCAAACATCCCCAGATTAACACCATTAGTGGTGGACCAGCGATCTCCTCTGCCTACACCTCCAATAGAGCAAAAAAGGACTTCATCCGGGACACCCAATCAAACAATCAGATCTTTAATATCAAGTCTGAAAGGGCACGAAAGGTTGGAAAGGCTGATTGGGAGGCCATCACCTTCTCTGAGGAGGAAGAACGAGGTATCGTTTTCCCTTACGATGATCCACTCATTATCTGGGCTCAAATCGCCAACCTTGATGTGGGACGCATCCTTATAGACATAGGTAGTTCCGTCAATGTAATTTTCATGGAGGCTTTTAATTAGCTGCGAATTGACGACAAAGAACTTAATTGAGCGGTAACCCCATTGCTAAGTTCCTTAGGAGATTCAGTAATGCCAATTATTATAGTCTCCCTACCAATCGTAGTAGGCACCACCCCGCACATTGCAACGACGATTGTGACCTTCCTAGTAGTGGATTCCCCATAGCCTACAATGTCATCCTAGGCCGGGGATTGTTGAATCATATCAACGCGATGTGCTCTACGCGTTTGCTCTTGATGAAGTTTCCAACAATTATAGGAATGGCCAGGTACGAGGAGACCAACTCTCAACAAGAACTTGCTACCAATCTGCTCTCACCAAGATCAACCATAATCCTGGCAAGGAAACCATGTCCGTCACTAAAAAGGCATACGAAGTCGATCCCGTCGATTCGGAAATCATGAAGCATATCCAATTTAGTCCTCCAGAGGACCCAAGGGATCTATCTACAACACCAAAACCTTAACCAGTTGAGGAGACTGAGCCAATTACACTTCATATAAATCATCCAGACCGACAAGTCAAAATAGGGACCACGCTACAACATGAGATCATGGATGCACTCATCCAATTCCTCGGGGAAAACAGCGAAGTCTTCGTAAGGTCTTATGCTGACATGCCTGGAATTTCAACGGATGTAATCTGCCACAGACTAACCATCAACCATTCCTTTAAACTGGTAACACACAAAAGAAGAAAATATGACGTTGAACGTCAACTTGCCATGCAAGGGCAGATCACAAAGCTGAGCACAATCCACTTTATGCGGAAGGTCGTTTATGCTGCATAGGTAGCCAACGTGGTCTTAGTAAAGAAGCCCTCAAGAGCCTAGAGGAAGTGCATTGACTTTACTGATCTTAACCGGGCATGCCCCAAGGACAACTTTCCCCTCCCTAAGATTGATCTCCTAGTCGATGGAACGGCAGGTCACGAACTCCTCAGTTACATGGACGCATACTCCGGATACAATCAAACTCTCATGCACCCAGTTGATCTGTAACGGCCCAGAAATTTTATTTGTGAATTTTCGTAAATTAATTTGCAAAAGGACGGAATTAACCTTGGTTGTTTAAGGGGCTTGAAAGTCAATTTTTGTTTCGAGACACTTTTGGTTGTGTTTCAGGAACCGTTGCGTAGGTCTCGAACTCATGACTTCGTAGACAGGCGGCTGACGGAAAATGGAGTTCGTATGAGAGAGTTGTGGGTCTAGAATGTTTAGGGGCATTTTGGTAATTTGCCCTAGGTAGATATTTTAAATCAAACCTACTCCAGATTTTTTCTACATTTCATCCTCTCTCTCGCCGTGCTCTCTCTCATCCAAGCCGTGAAACACACGAACCCTCAAATTTTGATTTTCGATTTAGGCCAAACCACCACAAACCATTCACATTATCATCCTCCTCACTTCATTATGAGCTCAACCATATCCTTCATAGAGCTTGGAGGTGTTAGGAGAAGGAGATTCGAATGTGCACAGTAACCGCCACCTTCCCGGTCATTTTTCGGCCACCACAGGTAATGAATCTCAATTCTAATTACATATTTGGATTCCTTGGCTCGAGTAGATGAATTTTCATTATTAGAACGTTGTATTTGGTTGAGAAATGAGGGAGATATTAAGCTTTGAAGTTCGGTTGGTTATGGAGGATTTATGCATAGTAAACAGTACTCGGGTGTGAGGTTGAAGGCGAGTACGCCTTGCAGTCGCAGATGCATGAGCGCGTGGGGGAGGGTTCTCGGCCGTCCATCGGCATATGGCGGCATGTGGAGCTCCTCCTCGAGGTCCGGCGAACATGAGTTTCGAAGCTCTCGACCTTCCGGACCTTTTGGCATAGGTTTCAAGTCAATCGAACATCGTTTAGGGGTAGTTTTGGGCGTCCGAAGTGGCTGAATTTTTAGTGGGACGCGAGCGGATCTCTCGGGGTTTAGGGAGTCTGAATGTAGGGTTTTTAATTACCATTGGTAATCTCGATTGTTACTTTTGACAGGCAATACTGCTCCGGGAACTTCGGAGGAGCATACGACTCGGGATTGAGCTTATTTGGACGTGTGGTGAGTGGACTTTGGTTTTGTAAAGTCTAATGCATGCATTAAGGTATATTTGATATAATTACTTATTACGTATTGTTTTGGCAAATTTCTAGATATTATTAAATTATTACTGGACACGGGCTTTCAATAATTATTGGGAAAATGACGTTTTGCGCTATGGTCTGGCTTTATGGTTTCATGTTTTATATGGTTTGACTTGATTGATTTTGGGATTTTGGTCGAGTCCACGATTTTGAGTATAAACCCGGTTTTTCAATGAATTTGGCCTAAGCCAAGAAACAAGGATTTCAAAACATGGATTTTGGTTTTCACTGGATTTTTGTCCCTAATGGTAAAGGTTTTCTCCGCCAGATCGTTAAGGGTTCTCCGATGCTGGTGTCGAGGGGTATTTTCTCGACCATGTCGTTGTGGCTATCTACGCGTAGCACAGGTTTCTGCACAACTCGAGGTATATCGGGTGTGTGGAGGGTATTGAGCTACGACTCTGGATTTTTTTCGGGGAGCAGTGGGTTATGTTTTGATGTACATTTTGTGTCCAGGTATGTTTACATGATTTTAAACTTCTTTGAGGAGGGTTTTCAAAGCAGGGTTGTGGACCACGGAATGTTTTCATTATTCAGGTTTTCGTGGGTCCCACCAAGTGTTTTAACAAAAGATGGATTTTTCCGGTTGGTTTTCGGATTATCTATATATTATATTTATATACAAAGGAATTTTATGTTATGCATGCATGGTTTTATTCGTGGAGGGGGAAAATGTATGTTTTTCTCGGAAATGAGTTTTAAATGATTATTCCACTAACAACTTTCGTGTTTTAAATCCCCTTAAGGTCGTTGAGTTGAGTTGAGTTGACGTGGGCATATCCAGAGGCGGAGGCATTAAATTTTCAACTGCGCGTTTATCTAGACTATCGAGTAGGATATTTATTTATGTATTTACTTATCCTACCTAGATGCTCTGATAAGTCTTTTGGACTAATTGTAAAATTGTTGTTACATTGTTGGATGGTTGACATTATTGGAATTTGGAGTGTTATCTGATCCTTCGTCTGACAAGTGGAAGACGGTTAACTTGTCCTTAAGGGGAGATTCTGTCGAATTTTTGGTAGAATTGTCATAATTATTTGCAAGGATTTAGGGGTATTCTGAGAATTTCTTTAAGTTATTAGACGAGAGCAGGAATTTTTCTCGGGTTTCGAGGGGAAATTCGGGAAGGGTCCTGTCAACTTGGTATCAGAGCACTAGGTTAAATTCCTGTAGACCGTACACCTAGTCTCCTAAAGGCAAACCACTACCCCATCCATGGAATTCCGATCACCTGAAAAACTACTACAAATGAAGTCCAGTCTTCCTAAATTTTTTATGTCATTAGGCCCAGACTGATCAGTTGTAGTATGTTATCAATGAATGATCAATATTTTGGCCCTCAAATTTTATTGTTGTTTTATAAAGTTACTCGTGGTCGGACGCGTGTTCTGACACCCACATCAGTACCATACCAATCGACCCACAACTTACAAACACTTTAAATAAGTGTATGGATCAGTCCTACAATAAACGTCGTGATCGGTCCTAATTACAACTGAACTGACGATCATTAAAATATTTTTTTATAAATGATCATTTCAAGCGGCTTATTAGGGCCTACTCGGCCTAACTCGTCGGTAGTCATTAAAAAAAAAAGACATATATGCAACCATTCAGTCGGCACCTGACTAGCCAAAAGTTGCAAAGAAAAGAACAATATGTTCATTAAGGTAAACTTGTTCAACAATAGCAATCACAAATTTTTGTTCGCCATTACAATATACACAGGGCATACCCCGGAATACTTGTACAAATTATATCAACAGCAAGGGCCGATCGGGGAAAAGAGCTCAATCCTTAATGGCAATTTACTCATTGACTTGCTCCTCCTGAGGCGTATGCACATCAAGGGTACGATCGGCTGGCTTAAGCACTGGAGCAAATGGGCCAACACCAAGGAAAGTCTGATCGGCCACAGAGTCATCTTCGCATGGCGGTATTGTGAATGACCGCCGAAGTATAGGAGCCACGTCGTGCTAGGGAAACTGAATCGGTAGGCTTTGGTTGAAGAAGATAACATTTTGCATGATCTCGTCCTCAACCAAGCCAAGCTGGACGTCCATAGCATCTACATACTCGGTCAACCCCTTGTACTCAGCCACTGCTTGAGCACAGACACCCACTATGCCGGCCTTGGTTTGCTCCAACTTCCGCTCCAGATCCAGCACCCGGGCAGCTTGCTCGGCCTTCCCCTTCTTCGCAGCCTCCACTCGATCCTGGAGTTTCTTGTTCTCCCGGATGAGGTCGGCTTGAGGGCCCTCTCAGCATCCTGCTCTTTCTGCTTTAGGCGTTCGGCCCTCTTCTTCAACTTACCCTTATCTTCCTCCAGCCGTTCGGCCTACTTTTTCAACTTATGAAGGGCCAAGATGACCTCGTGGAAGTACTTCCGACCAACATACACTTGGGTTAGTCACAATGATATATATAAACAAAAAAAAAAAAAAAACTGGAAGAAGGTAGAACACTCACATGAGCACCTTCGGCCATGACCTTAGCATACCGATCGTGGAGGGAAGACAAGCTCATCTCACCAATATCTTAGAGCTCCTTCTGCGAGCACATGATTAGACTGTTGATAACTGGCACCATGGTCGGATGCATGCACTCGGACACTTGGGGCCAAGTGCTATCAACATCTGATGTCCGAACAACATCAAGAGCGTCACCTGGGTTGGAAAAATATGCCTTCAGACCATCATTTAAGACCGGCTTCTTCAGCGGCTTCAACATGATGCGGGGGCCTAGTGGGAGAGGAGGCTCGTTGGTCACGATCTGCCTGGCCTTCTCAATCACGGCCACTTCCTCCTGCCACTTCCTCTGTCAAGCATCCTCGGCATCTCCAAGAGCATGCTTCGCCAGGAAGGCCGCCACCTTCCGTTGACAAACCTCAGATGGGTCTAGGCCTGCTTCATTTGCCGACCACTTTGGTACCGAGGAGGTAGCGAGGAATGACACCGAACCATCTCCTGACCGACCAGCTAGCATTTGTGTGCTGGTAACTGTCGGTTCCACGACCAGCCCCCCCGAGCGGCCCCTAGTATTCGGCGCCTGCGATAAGTGATCCGCCATCGGCTTCTTTCGCGATAGGATTGGATCTTTTTGTTGCTTGGTAGTGGTCTTTCTCTACTGACCCTTATCGACCCTAGTCGGCTTGGCAGGTCCCTTACCTTTCCTCTCTAGATCTTCGGTATCCTGGTGTTTGGCAATGGTCCCCACCATTTTCTTCTCGACTGCTCGAATGACATCCGTGTGCATTAAAAGACAAACAAGGCCAAGTTATACACCATCGGCAGACAATGCACTATAACACAAATCAACGTACCGATCAGAGAAAATTTACTTACAAGGGGGACTGATAAGGCGGACTCCGATGAATGTCTCTAGTAGCCGAAGAATACACCTGCTCTGTTCAAGCTATGACAGCCGACGACGGATGCCTTCACAATCCTCCTATTCGGCAGTTGAGCACCCGCCTTTTAATGTCCCAGAAAACCAATACTCAAGTTGGTCAGACGACTATGTGAGGCTGAGCAACATAAACATATAAAAAAAAAGCAGAATAATCCTAAGTCTAGATAGTCGGCACCAACAACCTTCCGACTGGAAGAATGGTGTGATCCGCTTCTGGAGCCTGCTCGCTCCCTCTCCCACGGGCCGGACACCCGGCAATATTAATGCTTCCAATTCTTTTAGGAAGATGGTATATCCAAAATGAAGGCACCCTTCTTCTTCTTCTCTACACACTCGATCTGAAACCTGCCAATATTGTATTGCTGTCTCCTGAACTTGTACAAGTAGCACAGCTGCCCCTAGCTTGGCTTTCCCTTATTACATAGTTGGAAGGCTGTGTATAAGCTGACCAGCGTGATCCAGCCGTTCACGTTCAGCTGACCAAACTTTATCCTTGCCCCAGCAGGATCCCTTGAAGCTAGGTGTGGAACAACAGACGAACCCCATGCTCGAGACAGTCGACGTATGTAAGGACCCTTCCCGAATTTCCCCTCGAAACCCAGAAAGAACCCTTATCCCATCTGACAGCTCTTTTACCTCAACATTTAAATATCAGAAGTACCTTTTATCCTTAAATAATTTTTAGTAAACCTTACAGGGTTTCCGACAGAACCTCTGTACTTACTGACCATTCCTACCTGTAAGACATAGGATAGTATACAGGTCAAAGCCAAGACCTCGGAATAGTGGTGGTCCAAATAGAAATACCCTCTGACACCAAATGTCAGTAGGTCAGACACTACTGACATCTCTACTGGAATACCACAAGACAACCGACTAGTCAGATACTTGTGAACCAACAATAATTCGTCACTCTGGGTCAGCGCCCACACCAACCTACAGACCCGGATGACGAAGTATTTTCATAGGCTGATTAAGCACATAACAATCGTCGGCAAACCATATTAGAGCCAGAAATATCCTCGGCTATCATATCATAAAAGTCGGCAAGTATCCTCGACTATCATATCATATCATCAGCCGGTATAACCTTCGAGTATCATATCACATCAGTCGGCATATCCCTCGATTGGCATATCCCTAGCCACCAGGGTATCCCTTGGGGTATGCTAGTCCTGTATCACAACTCTCTGTACAATGATATCACATCAATCGGCAAGTATCCTCGACTATCATATCATATCATCAGCCGGTATAACCTTCGGCTATCATATCACATCAGTCGGCATATCCCTCGACTGGCATATCCCTAGCCATCAGGGTATCCCTTGGGGTGTGCTAGTCCAGTATCACAACTCTCTGTACTATGATATCACATCAGTCGGCAAGTATCCTCGACTATCATATCATATCATCAGTCGGTATAACCTTCGGCTATCATATCACATCAGTCGGCATATCCCTCGACTAGCATATCCCTAGCCACCAGGGTATCCCTTGGGGTGTGCTAGTCCTGTATCACAACTTTCTGTACTATGATATCACATCAGTCGGCAAGTATCCTCGACTATCATATCATATCATCAGCCGGTATAACCTTCGACTATCATATCACATCAGTCGGCATATCCCTCGATTGGCATATCCCTCCCTTGGGGTGTGCTAGTCCAGTATCACAACTCTCTGTACTATGAGATCACATCAGTCGGAAAGTATCCTCGACTATCATATCATATCATCATCCGGTATAACCTTCGGCTATCATATCACATCAGTCGGCATATCTCTCGACTGGCATATCCCTAGCCACCAGGGTATCCCTTGGGGTGTGCTAGTCATGTATCACAACTCTCTGTACTATGCATAGACAGCCTCGTGACCCGGCGGAGGCAAAACTCCACGATGCCAGAGTCGGAGCACTCAACAAACCAACGGAGTAAAACTCTCGACGCTAGTCGAAGAAACAGTAATCAATTATATTGGAGGTTCACCGGGTTTACCGCCAACAGCGGATCCTAGTCCCATATCCTAGTCATCCTCAAATATATTTATCTTGGAGGTTCACTGGGTTCACCGCCAATAACGGATCCTAGTCCTGGGTCCTGGCCTCCCTCAAATAAATGTTTATCTTGGAGGTTCACCGGGTTCACCGCTAATAACGGATCCTAGTCCCAGTTCCTGGCCTCCCTCAAATATGTTTATCTTGGAGGTTCACCGGGTTCACCGCTAATAACGGATCCTAGTCCCAGTTCCTAGCCTCCCTCAAATATGTCCAAATCCGATAAACTCATACAAACGGGTCAAAACCCAAATCATGGACTCAATAATTTTCATGTCAAATCGATATCAAACCGAGTCCAAAAACCATGACATTTCTCATCATACACTTTAACTGAAATATTGGAAAATATGTGTCCAACAATCATTTTTAAATTCCAGAAATTCAATGCAACAATACATACAAGTATTTAAACAAAGATACATTGATGCATGCATTTCAATTTATAAATGAAAGTCCACTCACATATATCATCCAACCCGAAATTTATGGACGCTCTAGCCCAAGGAACACATGCACAATAATGACCCAACTACCTTGACTTTTCGAGCTTAAAACCTGCTCCATAGTCAACCATTAGCGCTGGGATTGCCCAATCGGGCCCTAAAGGAACTCCTATGGCCTCGAAACCAACAAAATCTGATCAAACGTCCCAAAACCCTAATCACGTGCCGCCGTGACTTCGGGAACAGTCCCACGCGCCGTCACGGGCCACCGGAAGGTCAGAACACGCGCCGGTCACGCGCCTGCTACAGTGTTCACGCGCCTGGATCGGTCCAACCCGGCCCGGCTCGACCTGACCCGATCCAACTCGACCTGATCGATTCACTCAACCCAACTGGTTCACTCAAACCGACCGGTTCACTCAACCCGACCAGTTCACTCAACCCGATCGGTTCAACTCAACCCTATCGGTTCACTCGACCCGAACCGGTCTGATCCGACTCGACCGGTCGCCGGTGACTAGCCTGGGAAGATGACCGGCTGCCGGTGCCGTCACCGAAGTCTAGCAGGAGAAGATGACCGGCCGCCGCCGTCGCTGCCGTCTTGTTTAGCCGGAATCCCCCATTTCCGATCGAAACTTCAAGCTTTTATAACTTCCTCAAAACTCAACCATTTTCCACAATTTTTATGTCTAAATCTATCTACTCAAACCCAAGAATCCAAATATAACCTCAAAACCATAAACACGTACTTGTGTAAGCCGGAAAATTGATCGGAAGATCCGAAACTTCATATACTCGGTTCGGCTTCCCCCGTGGTCCTCTCCTTCGATGATTGGTACGGTTGTGATCGTGGGAAGGAGTAGAATACGATTGGTTGATAAAAAATGGAAGCTAAAGCCTTGAATCAAAATTTGACTTTGTTGGTTTTGGGTGTGTTTTTCGCACGGGTTCGGTGTGTTTGTGTTTCAGTGAGAGAGATGAGTGATAATGAGATGAAGATGAAGTTAAGATGTCCATGAAGATGTAAAAAATGATTGGGGGTTAAAATATCTTCTCCCAAACAAAAATTACCAAAATGCCCTTGCATATCTAGACCCATAACTTTCGTACACGAACTCCATTTTCTGCGTGCCGCCTATCTACAAACTCGTGAGTTTGAGACCTACGCAACAATACCCAAAACACCACCTAATAAGTTTCGAAACAAAACTTGATTTTCATGCCCTTTACCAACCAAGGGTAAAATCGTCAAATTCTCAAAATAATTAAATTTCTGGTCTGGGTCGTTACAAATTTCCCCCCTTCCATAAATTTCCTCCCCGAAATTTCACTAACTTAGGTTAAAGAACCAACCTCCTATTCAGTTCAAGGTCGCTAAAGAGGTAAACGCCTTGGAGGCATCTTGTTAACAGAAATCCTTAAATAATTTGCACACAAGTGTGCGGTCTATAGGAAGTTAACCTAGAGCTTTGATACCACTTGTAAGGACCCTTCCCGAATTTCCCCTAGAAACCCGGAAAGAACCTTTATCCCGTCTGACAGCTCTTTTACCTCAAAATTTAAATACCAGAAATACCCTTTATCCTTAAATAATTTTTAGTAAACCTTACAGGGTTTCCGACATAACCTCTGTACTTACTTATCACTCCTACCTGTCAGACGCAGGATAGTATACAGGTCAAAGCCAAGACCTCGGAATAGTGGTGGTCCAAATAGAAATACCCTCTGACACCAAATGTCAGTAAGTCAGACACTACTGACATCTGTACTGGAATACCACAAGACAACCGACTAGTCAGATACTTGTGAAACAACAATAATTCGTCACTCTGGGTCACCGCCCACACCAACCCACAGACCCGGATGACGAAGTATTTTCATAGGCTGATTAAGCACATGACAATCGTCGTCAAACCATATTAGAGCTGGAAATATCCTCGGCTATCATATCATATAAGTCGGCAAGTATCCACGACTATCATATCATATCATCAGCCGGTATAACCTTCGAGTATCATATCACATCAGTCGGCATATCCCTCGACTGGCATATCCCTAGCCACCAGGGTATCCCTTCAGGTGTGCTAGTCCTGTATCACAACTCTCTGTACTATGATATCACATCAGTCAGCAAGTATCCTCGACTATCATATCATATCATCAGCCGGTATAACCTTCGGCTATCATATCACATCAGTCGGCATATCCCTCGACTGGCATATCCCTAGCCACCAGGGTATCCCTTGGGGTGTGCTAGTCTTGTATCACAACTCTCTGTACTATGATATCACATTAGTCGGCAAGTATCCTCCACTATCATATCATATCATCAGCCGGTATAACCTTCGGCTATCATATCACATCATTCGGCATATCCCTCGACTGGCATATCCCTAGCCACTAGGGTATCCCTTGGGGTGTGCTAGTCTTGTATCACAACTCTCTGTACTATGATATCACATCAGTCGGCAAGTATCCTCGACTATCATATCATATCATCAGCTGGTATAACCTTCGATTATCATATCACATAAGTCGGCATATCCCTCGACTAGGATATCCCTAGCCACCATGGTATCCCTTGGGGTGTGCTAATCCTGTATCACAACTCTCTGTACTATGATATCACATCAGTCAGCAAGTATCCTCGACTATCATATCATATCATCAGTCGGTATAACCTTCGGCTATCATATCACATCAGTCGACATATCTCTCGACTGACATATCCCTAGCCACCAGGGTATCCCTTGGGGTGTGCTAGTCATGTATCACAACTCTTTGTACTATGATATCACATCATTCGGCAAGTATCCTTGACTATCATAACATATCATCAGCCGGTATAACCTTCGACTATCATATCACATCAGTCGGCATATCTCTCGACTGGCATATCCTTAGCCACCAGGGTATCCCTTAGGGTGTCCTTGTCATGTATCACAACTCTCTGTACTATGCATAGACAGCCTCGCGACCTGGCGGAGCCAAAACTCCACGATGCCAGAGTCGGAGCACTCAACGAACCAACGGAGTAAAACTCTCGACGCTAGTCGAAGAAACAGTAATCAATTATATTGGAGGTTCACCGGGTTCACCGCCAACATCGGATCCTAGTCCCATATCCTGGTCCTCCTCAAATATATTTATCTTGGAGGTTCACCAGGTTCACCGCCAATAACGGATCCTAGTCCCGAGTCCTGGCCTCCCTCAAATCAATGTTTATCTTGGAGGTTCACCGGGTTCACCGCTAATAACGGATCCTAGTCCCAGTTCCTGGCCTCCCTCAAATATGTTTATCTTGGAGGTTCACCGGGTTCACCGCTAATAACGGATCCTAGTCCCAGTTCTTGGCCTCCCTCAAATATGTCCAAATCCGATAAACTCATACAACCGGGTCAAAACCCAAATCACGGACTCAATAATTTCCATGTCAAATCGATATCAAACCGAGTCCAAAAACCATGACATTTCTCATCATACACTTTAACTGAAATATTGGAAAATATGTGTCCAACAATCATTTCTAAATTCTGGAAATTCAATGCAACAATACATACCAGTATTTAAACAAAGATACATTGATGCATGCATTTCAATTTATAAATGAAAAGTCCACTCACATATATCATCCAACCCGAAATTTATGGCCGCTCTAGCCCAAGGAACACATGCACAATAATGACCCAACTACCTTGACTTTCCGAGCTCAAAACCCGCTCCATAGTTAACCATTAGTGCTGGGATTGTCCAATCGGGCCCTAAACAAACTCCTATGGCCGCGAAACCAACAAAATCTGATCTGAAACGTCCCAAAACCCTAGTCATGCGTCGCTGTGACTTCGGGAACAGTCCCACGTGCCGCCTCCCGCTACTGGAAGGTCATAACACGCGCCCACGTGCCCTCACGCACTGGTCACGCGCCTACTACAGTGTTCACGCGCATGGACCGGTCCAATCCGGCCCGGCTCGACCTGACCCGGTCCAACTCCACCCGATCGGTTCACTCAACCCGACCAGTTCACTGGACCCGACCGATTCACTCGACCCGACCAGTTCACTCGACTCGCCCGATTCACTCAACCTAATCGGTTCACTCAACCCGACTGGTTCACTCAACCCGACTGGTTCACTCAACCCGACCGGTTCACTCAACCCGATCGGTTCAACTCAACCCTACCAGTTCACTCGACCCGATCCGGTCTGACCCGACTCGACCAGTCGTCGGTGACTCGCTGGAGAAGACGATCGACTGCAGGCATCGTCGCCGAAGTCTGGCCAGAGAAGATGACCGACCGTCGGCGTCGCCGGCGTCTGATTTCGCCGGAATCCCTCATTTCCGACTGAAACTTCAAGCTTTTATAACTTCCTCAAAACTCAACCGTTTTCCACAATTGTTATGTCTAAATCTATCTACTCAAATCCAAGAATCCAAATATGACCTCAAAACTAGAAACACGTACCTGTGTAAGCCGAAAAATCGATCGGAAGATCCGAAACTTCCTATACTCGGTTCGACTTCCCCCGTGGTCCTCTCGTTCGATGATTGGTACGGTTGTGATCGTGGGAAGGAGTAGAATACGATTGGTTGATAAAAAATGGAAGCTAAAGCCTTGAATCAAAAATTGGCTTTGTGAGTTTTGGGTGTGTTTTTCGCACGGGTTCGGTGTGTTTGTGTTTAAGTGAGAGAGATGAGTGATAATGAGATGAAGATTAAGTTAAGATGTCCATGAAGATGTAAAAAATGATTGGGGTTAAAATATCTTCTCCCAAACCAAAATTACCAAAATGCCCATCACATCTAGACCCATAACTTTCGTACACGAACTCCATTTTCTGCGTGCCGCTTGTCTACGAATTCGTGAGTTCGAGACCTACGCAACGGTACCCGAAACACCGCCTAATAAGTTCTGAAACAAAACTTGATTTCCATGCCCTTTACCAACCAAGGGTAAAATCGTCATATTCTCAAAATAATTAAATTTCTGGTCCGGATCGTTACAACGTAAAAGAGGATTGACCATTCAGGGGGCTCACTCGGCCTAACTCTAGGAGGTGGGATCGTGAACTCAATATTGGACGACACATTATAGAACTCCATAAATTTCTCTAGGTCGGCCTCCATCAAAGTAGTTACCTCGTGATCTACTGCCCACGTAGAGTTATTAAGTGGAATGGTCGTCTGGATCGGCTCAGCCTCCTCCACCTTGTCTTCCTCAACCCCCAACTGTTTGACTTTTTCTTCCTCGTCGGCCCCTACATTCTCAGCCTCTACTTCAACTCCTACTTCTACTTGGTCGGCCCCAACTACATGGGCCTCCGTGTCTTCGACATCAGAGTCCTCAAGGTCCACTACCTACAATCTTGACGATGTCGCTTTCTCAACATTCCCCTCGGCATCACAGGTCGAGACACCCTTAAATAGGGCCTCGATACTGTCAGTGGCCGACGAGGATCCACTGCTAGTCCCACTACTGGTCGACGAGGACCCACTAGTGGAGGATGAAGCATTCGACCTACTCGACGTATCATCTACCGAATAAGAAGGTGATTCACCACCAAAAGTCTAAGGGGACCTTTCCCGAGATCCATTCACGGACTTTGACTCTGACTCTGACATCTACAATGAAAGGAAAAGTACACTAAGAATCAACCTACCCTATTGGAAAATGGAAGAGCAAAACGAAAGAGGAAAACTTTACCTTTTCTCGGCTTTGAATTTTGGTCGGACACACTTTGCTTGGTCACAATTCTCTCGGTCGTATACTAAGGTCGGAAGTTATCTTACTCAGCTCGGCTAATTCATCATTGGTTGGTCGAATTCAGACCTCTGAACAAAAATATCCGAAAAAGTGCACTCAAATGAGCCACCCTATATAGGCCTCTTGTAACAGTCCAAAAAGTAACCTCGATCCACGAGCCGCACTATACAATCATTAATGCTCGTACCCTTTTACCTGCACACCCAAGCAGATTATGACACACGTCAGATAACCGAACAAGTAATCAAACAAACACCATGATCGCGCTAATCGGCAAGCCTACCGAGGCGACCGATATATCGCATCATTCGAAGTTCTCTCTCAGAGATCGTGCTGATCGGCAAGCCCACTGAGGCGATCGATCTACAGCATCATTCAAATTTCCCTCTTAGAGATCTTGCCGATCAGCAAGCCCACCAAGGCGACCAATCTATAGCATCATTCAAGGTTCCCTCTCAAAGATCGCTTTGATCGGCAAGCCCACTGAGGCTACCGATCTGTTGCATCATTCGAGGTTCCCTCTCAGAGATCGAGCTGATCCACAAGCCCACCGAGGGGACCGATATGTCGCATCATTCGGGGTTCCCTGTCATAGATTGAGCTGATCGGCAAGCCCACTGAGGTGACCGATCTATCACATCATTTGAGTATTCCCTCTTAGTGATCGCGCTGATCGGTAAGCCCACCGAGGCGTTCGATCTGTCGCATCATTCGAGGCTCCTTCAGGAGACTCCTACGACTAAGGCACACTTCCTTAGTCCAGAACTTGGGGGACTATAGGGTGTACCCCTACTGGTCGGTCGACATGGTCTGCACGGAACTTACAAGTCCTCGACCGAGGAAATCCACCTCAGTTAACGACTTGGGGGACTTATGTTTATACCCTTCTGACCGACCACCAGGAGGAAAACCAAACGTCACAGAACACACCCAGCAGTGTTAATAAACACCTACCGACCGACCAGGGCACGGCTGATTAGCCCCCCTCGGTCTACCATCTTTGGCTATAAGGCGCCCACGGTCAGCACCTCAGGTCGGCACCCGTGGTTGGCACCCATCACCGATACGCAAAAATGGCAATCCAACATGCCACGTGTGACGCCGCCACTCCCTCAAACACCCTGAATTCTCGGGACACATGTCAAGATCCTGAGGATGACTTGGACATCACATCATTAGGGTTCCAACCACCACAATCATTGCTATTATAAATACAGGACATATTTCTCAAGAAAATGTAACTATTCGTTGCCTTTATATTGCCTACTCCATGACTGATCTCCCACTCGCTTATTGACTTAAGCATCGGAGCCTACTAGGCCGGCACCCCACCAGTGTCGAGTGCTCTTCTTATTGTCCCGTAGGTCTCCCGGCGGGTGAGAAGAAGACATACCATCATCCAGCAAGACTGTCTTCCGTTAGGTCCATTTTTGGATCAAACAATGTTTATTAGTCAAATTTGCTCGGTGGTAGTAATGTTATTGGGTCGAGGGGAATACATGGTTGCGGTTTGAATGAATTAAGCGCATTCCTGGAACTTTGTATGCTAACTGCTAAGTAGGGTTATGAAAATTTTCTTAGCATATAATATTGAGTCTTTTTTTTTTTTTTGTTAATTGGGATTTCAGAGTTTGATTGGTGAAATACTTATTTGACTTTTTATTTCAAAATTTTGCTTAATATTGGAAAAGATGAATATGGCTGGAGTAGCTTTGACAAGTGTATATTTACTTAATTCCCCTCATTTACTTGTGTGCCTACTGCCTACCAATTGTTGGTTGGCTTAGTTTAGTTGTTTTCTTAAGTTATAAGTTTTGCAATTCCTTGTTGGATATGGGTGTTAGGGTCGACACCCTCTCTGCTCTCAGTCCCTCTATCTCATATCACCCTCTCTTCTCTCGGTCCCTCTATCTCTCAGAATCTCAATCTCTCTCTTTCAGTTTCAGTGTCTCTAGCTTTTTCTCTAAATTATCTTCCTCTCTCTGTCTCCTTGTCTCTCTGTCCCTCAGTATTGCATAGTGTCTCTGTGTAGTCACTGTTTGACACTTTGACCACCGATTGTGAATTTGAATGGATTATTTAATCAACATCTGCATGTTTTTTCAATTATTGTACTTTGTATGTACAATAATATTGTGTGAGTGACCTATTTAATTAACATCACGAATTTTCAATTGTTTACTGGTGGTTGGTGGATCTAATCCCCCTTCGAATTTACAAGGATACAAGTTTTTTTGGATAGAAATTTAGTTTACACTATTATAAGAAGAAGATAGTGGAAGGCTTTTATTATGGAAGGAAATGATGGATGCATTAACCCTTACATGTTTGACTGAATTTTATTATGATTCTTCCTTAGTACAAGATGAAGCTAACATTGCTATACAATTTTGGGCTAAGTAAGGTCTAGCACATGATGAAGCTAACACTTGGTCAATGTTGAGCTGGTTGTAACTTATGAGATTAGAACGTTGTCATTTGTTTCTGATTTAGCCTCTTCATCTTGGCATATTTGTTTCAGAGGAAGGCCTTACCAATCGTGGATTTCAAGTCATGACGATAAATACATACACAACGGTATGGTAACTTATATTTGGCATGTAAGTGTGGGTTTCCTTATATTTGGTTTTAAGTAGACAAAATACATATTTTTGTATAACGGTTTCAAGAATATATATTCAAAGATAAACGAAAAGACAAGTGCACTTCTCTTATATATTTATTGTCCTTGATTGGTCTTCTTATCCATGTCTTATTCTTAACGTTCCCTCAAAGATAATTTCTATTTCTGTGTTTTGTTTTAGGTATTTTGGGAATTATAGTTTTCCTTGAATACATCATTCATCCTCCTGTGGTTTTCATCATCCATACTCATTAGGCGTCCCCGCTCCTATTCTCAAGCATTGCCTTACTCTAGTTCAATGTGGACATATGGAATTTGGTATGTTTGTCTGAACCTTTTTTTTATAGGTTGCACATGTAGTTGTGTGGTATATTAATACTAATTGAACAGGACTACTTGTGATAATGATTTATTTCAGTCCGAACTTGGAAGATAATTTCAGATAATCCCTTGTAGGCACCTGTTCCTCATGTCGACCAAATGGTTTTAAAGCAGGCACATTGCAGTTGCTTCTCCTTCTGCCATTCGGTAAGTAGGTGCGTTTCCTTTTTGTGTAATGCGACATGTAGAAAGTTTCTATGGTCTCAATCATTATGCAAGGTGCGATGTCTAGCATGTCAATCAACTTTACTTAATCTGAGCTTGTCTACCTTACAACAGTGCCTGGGTCAATCTTATTTCAGAGTCAAGAGCAATGGAGCAATTCAATTGCCTTTATTGGTGAGAAAACTGCCAAGGCAGCTAAGAAATTAGGGTTGAGAAATGTATACTACCCAGGAAACCCCGCACTTGAAGGGTAATAACATCAACTTATCTATCCTATATATTCTTATAAACTTTGAGATGCTTCCTTGTTTGTACATTTAGATATTTTTTTTCGGCTGACAAGTGGATCGGTAGCATCATTGAAGCATTGCAAGCTAATGTACGTTTGTGAATTCATGTAACAACTCGGACTTAAATTTAAAGTAATTTGTAAAAGTTATTTAGAAAATGACGACTTTACCCTTAGGTTTAGGAGGGGTTCGAAAATTACTTTTTGTTTTGAGAGACTTTTGGACATTTTTCTCGTACCATTGCGTACATCTTGATCTCCTGAGTGCGTAGATAGGCGACCCTCGGGAATCGGAATTCGTACGAGGAAGTTACGAGCCTAGAAAAGGAAGGGCATATTGGTAATTTTGGGAAAGTCCAAAAATATAAGTGAAATATTTTTCTCTCTCTTCCCTCACCTCGATTAGTTTCTTCTCTCTCCTCCCTCAAACTCTCTCTATCTCTTCGTGCAAACTCGCACCTCACCACCAGCATCAACCCATTTCTGGGTTGTTTCGAGGTGAACCAAAGCCACCAACGTCTTCCCCTTGACTTCGTGAGTCTTTTGGTGCAATGATCGAGGCGTAGGAGCCACCGTAGCTGGTGAATCGAGAGAGGGGAGTTGATCGAAACTTCTTGGCTGTTTTCTAGTTAAACGAGGTAAGATATCTCAATTATGAACTTGGATTTAAACTCTTGGGAAAGAGTAGATGAATTTGCATGTGTGGATCGTGAGAAATTGTTAAGTTTTGAGAAATCTGGTAAAACTAGGATTCTCGGCCGTTAATGGCAGATTTTGGCCTCCATCGACGGTGGCGTTGACGGCGGTCCGGTTATCTTCTCAGGCGAGAATTTCGGCCATCAGTTACTTTCCGGTGACTGACGTGGCATCCACGTGGCAGCCAAATCAGCAGCACGATCAGTAGTCCAGTCAACCGTTAGTCAACGATGGAGTCAACTAACGCCGTTAACAGTTGACGGAATATGCGAACGCCGTTAGCATATTCAATTACAAGATAACGGCGTCGTAACGGAGGCTTTACGCCGTTTAAGTGTACATGATATTCCGATTTCGTTAGGATATTCTGTCAGAGTTGACGGAATATTCTGTTAGAAAGACGGAATTTTCTACGGTGAATGTGCAGGCGCGTGGGTGTGCATGGAGGAGCGTGGCCGGTGCATGGCCCGTGTCACGGTCCTCAGCCGGTGGGTGGGGTGGCTGCCGGCCTTCCGCCGGCGTGTGGCGGCGCATGGATTGGCTGCCGGCCTTCCGCCCGCGCGTGGAGCCAGTAGTGTTTGGGGTTTTGAGGCGTCTTGAATATGTTTTTTATAGTTTTGAGGCCATTTGAATCCGTTTAGAGTTCCGTTTGAGTGTTTTAAATGAAAATTGGGCTATTTAAGGGGGCGTGCGTAATCCCAAGGTCTAGGGGGGGCGTTTAATGATTTAAGTAGGGTTTTATTGACACTAATGATCCTCTTTGGGCTTGGTATTGTGGACGTGGTGACGTTAGAGGTTCACCTTACGCTAGACAGGAACTGAAGGAGTGTTTGGGAACAAACGGATTGACAAGGAGAGTAGTAATGGATCTTGTCAGATGTTCTCCTTCATGACGTAGGTGAATGGACTTTGGATTTACCTTATGGTTTCACTAGGTATTTCATCCCCGGGTATCATGATTTTTCTCCGACACATGACTTGAGGTATTATCGGTCGTGTGCTCGTTGAGGTTGTCTACACGTTGTCATGATTTTTCTCCGACACATGACTTGAGGTATTATCGGACATGTGCTCGTTGTGGCTATCTATGCGGAGTACAGGATTTCGCATATCTTGAGATATTATCGGATGTGTGGAGAGTAGGTCCCCAGGTTGGACCTCTCGGATTCTAGCAATTGCTTGAAGTATTATCGGTGGTGGTTAGGAGGGCTTGTCTCCATGTTGGATGACCCCAGATATCGAGCCATGACTCGAGATTACATTAAGGGGATGGTAGGATGTTTTAGAATAAGATAGCTGAGGGTTATGCCGACTGGGATAAGTTGACGACCATTGTCATGGGCTTGGTCGAGATCGAGGCACATATGAGCATGTACACGTTGCCAAGGTCAGTGGGTGGTGACTCGGATTTACGAGTTAAGGTTGGTTCAAACGAGTGCGACTTTCCAGTTTATTTGATCTTGTCCTGAGAGACGATGATATTAATAAAATCTTCGTTCCTATAGAATCTAGTGGATGACCTTCGTCGTCGGGACTTAGTTTCCAAGTGCCGGTCAACACCAATACTGCCTGTACTCAGGCGGATACTCGGGGCTGGGCGTGATACTATTTGGTTTGTATCTGTTATTGCATCCATCGTCTGACAGGTGGATGACGGTTAACCAAGTACGGAGGGAGGATCCGCCGGATTTTCAGTAAAAACAATTTAGTACAGTGTCTTTACGACAGTAAGGGTCTTTCGGGTATTAAATTGGGACGTCAGAGGCTGTCAGACAGAAGCATGGCCTTTCTGGGGTTTCAAGGAGAAATCTGGGAAGTGTCCAGTCAATTCATAGGCGTTGTATTTATCCATGTAGCTTTCCCCTCTGCTATGTTTTAGTAACTTGTCTCTTTATTTTTTTCGTTTTCTATTTTCTATTGGTGGTGTTGTGGGTGTATAGATTGAATGAGCTGAGTGTCTCTGATTTCCCTCCCCAGGCCCAGGTAGGCCGCGAAGGAGTTGGCTGGTTGCATAATGGAAGCAGATCCAACAAACACATGAAAAGTGAAATACTCTAGATTCTGCATAAACTAGCTGCACAGCAAGCAAGCACCAAATATTTGCAACAAGCTGGACAGAGCTGGACATGTTTTAACATCCTAAGGGGATCTCTTTCTAGAGGTGTAACTTCAAAACATGTAGAAATGCTATCTTAAGTTGTTAGTATAAGCTCGCATATTTTATGAACCTCAAATAAAAGGTTACTTGTTATAGAGGTTTGACAACAATATTAATAATTCGAATCAAATTTTCTGCAAAAGTTTTCCTTTATCGTTAACATTGTTTTAATTTTCCTCTATATTTCTTGCGATGACCAATAGCAGTTCAAATGTGTTAATTGCGAAGGCTGGTGCAGTACCAAAAACAATTTTGATTAGGCCTTAACATTTACGACAGAGTATAACGTCGCAAATATTTAATTTAAATGCAACGCTCAGCCTTTTTGCGACGGAGAGCTTTGCGTCGTAAAAGGTTTTTGCGACACCCTACCACCGTCGTAATAAGTGGGCAAACATTTGCGACACCACCTTATTGCGACGCGAATGCAACCGTCGCATAAGCCTATTTGCGACGGTATTTTTACCGTTCACGATGGTAGCCAAATTCATTTTCACCACAACCTCCATAAGACAGATCGAGCAGAGACTCAAGGAGAGTGTGTTTCAACTGTTTTTTCTTTCACTTTTGTATAAGGTTGATAATAATAATGAAAGTTTAACTATACATGCGAGTTTAAATAGTGAACATAAGTCCGGATATTTCAAGGATATTTTCTTAGGATAACTTAAATTGCAAATAAGAGAAAAATAAAACAGGAAAGTATAGTCAAGTCTTAACGGGTTTTGTGATTCAATTTTGCTAAGTAATTTTAGTTTATCTTTTCTATTTCCTTTTCCTTTCCCCACTAACAAATCTGAATTTTTTTTGCTAAAACCAGCTTAATAATTACACCTTTTATAACTAGGAAACAAAAAATTTACTAAGGCTTTCAATAATGACGGTTTAAAAAAAAATTAATGGTATAGATTTGTGCTATGTTTTTAAGAAGCCAAATCCTAGAGTGTCCTCAAATTTGGAAAGTATTGACACGTGATTTTCTGCTTAATTTTAGTGTTTGTATTTCCTTTTCTTTTGACATTAAGAAACTTAAGTTTTGTTTGCTGAAAATCTATCGTAATAACTTCACCTTTTGAAGTTCCATTGGTATTTTGGGTTTAGTTGTCTCATTAAATCTCTCCTCGATACAAAATTGACACTGCCCTTCGATTGCATGGACATGAACAATAGGAGATTATTCAGCACGGTAATGGAAATTAGAGGAAATTCCTGAACTGGTACCTTCATATCCCACTTCTTCTAGTAGCTTCATATAAAAAGTAAAAATTCGAGTTTGCCACCAAGATTACAAAATTAAAATAAAAGCATGCATGCAAATTATTGAGACAAAAGTATAAAGTGCAAATTCGAACAATGGTCAAGGGGTGTCGGTCAACATCGGCAACCAGCTTTTCTTCTCATTGCACTCATCACGTATTCCACTACAATAATTTTTTTTTTCCCACTACTCCAATAATTCATAACAGATTAATTAACATAATTCCTATTTTAATTTGTTAGTTTGTTAATTTTGTTCATGGTAATTATTGATTAATTGACAAAATTCCTATTTAAATTTGTCAGTTTGCTAATTTTCTCCTGGTAATTATTTACTTTTTATTATGAGAAGGTAATTTTCCCTCAATTTTTATTTTATTCGATAATTGTTTTATAAAAACTTAATAAAAAGTTTGACAAAATAGTGACTGAAGAAGAAAATTAGACATTAATTATAGTTTGAGAAAAATTTGACTAGAAACTTTGTTGAGAGAGTGTTTCTTTTGGTATAAAAAAGTTCATAAGAAACACAGAGAGACAAGAATCTGAAAACATGACAGTTCTGAAATCATAACAGTTGGGGACAAACAATCCGAATAGACAATCACAATAGACCCTACGAGAAAAATTTGAAAACAAGTTGTTTTTTTTTTCATTTTAAAAAGGGACCTATTAGTGTCAAACTACGATAATTCATCCTTTCAGAAGCCGAAAAAATTCATATATATCTTTCACGTATTCTTGACAACAATCAGAATATTCATCAGTAAGTATCAGACTCAGTACGAATTATGATCATCTATATATATAAACCCCAAAGGGCTATTTGGTTAATTTTTTGATAATGCCAAAAATACCCATGCAAAATTCATTTATTAAAAAATTGATAATTTATTAAGTAAGGGCAAAATAGTAAAAATAAGTTAAATTTATCATAATCCCCAAAACATCGTTACTTAACAAATTTATTAAAAAATGAACAATGTAATAAGTGAGGTCAAAATAGTAAAAATAAAAATATATTAATTAAAGAGTAAAAATCTATATATCTATAGATATATATTTATATATATTAATTTAACCAAATAGCCATTTGGGCTTTATATATATATATATATATATATATATCATCATTATCTTATTCTTTATTTTTGGTTATCATAATATATATATATATATATATATATATATATATATCATCATTATCTTATTCTTTATTTTTGGTTACCATAAGTAGGGGTGGGCACGGTTTGAATCGATGCAGATATCATCCAAATCCAAACCGTTAAAATCTTATAAATTCAATACGGTTTGAATTTTCAAAAAATAGAATTGAAGTCGTTCCAATCCAAATTGCTATCAACGGTTTGATTTGGATCAATTTGGACGGTTTAGACATAAACTTTTCATGTAATTTGTTCACTAAAAAAACTCCTCCAAAACATATTTTTTTTCCAAAATTCCACCATTCTCGTTAATATTTCATTTATTCACATAAATATATTTCATTTATTCACATCAATATATTTCATTTATTCACTTGAATATTTCATTCATAAATATCAACAAATTAAAATTTTCAACATTTTAAACTTCGAAATATGACTAGTTATGTTTAAATATAATTTAAATTCGAAAGTAGCACAAAATATGTAAAGATTAAGTGAGGTAGGGTATGTAATAAACACTTATACTAATATATTATAGAATGAAAAATATTAACTAACAAATATAAATAAATAAGAACCTTAAGTTTGATTTCAAATTCGACGGTTTTCAAAATGAAAATCCAAAACCAAACCGTTAATAATGAAATTGTTTGAATTTTCAAACCGTTTGACTTTTATCAAGTCAAAATCCAAACCGAAGTGCCAATAACGGTTTGAATCGAATTGGTTTCTGATTTCAACGAATTTATGCCCACCCCTAATCAAAAGGGCATTCTTTGGTTGTATTTTCTTCTACATACCCACATCCACATTTTTTTTTTCAGTTATCAAAGCAAATCAAACTCTGGGAACATGGAACTATCAGCATCCATTTACATTGTTTATTTTTTCATTTGTTTTTCAAAATAAAAAATAAAAAATAAAATTTCTAATAACATTTTATATATTAAAAAATATAAATTGACACATGAGTATACAATAAATTTAAGCGTGTTTAAAGTCGCATATAGTGCGACATGATATGGAAATGCATAGCGCACACATGCGCTAATTTATTATTCAATTATGAAGTCGCGGATAGTGTACCGAAATACCTCTTATAGGCGCGAAGGCGATGAGGCTAGTGTTTAATAATGTTAACACCAAAAGAAAGAAAAAAAATAAAAAAAAAAGGGAACCAACAGCTACGTAATTGCCAAGTGAGTATAGTTTAGATGAATCTAGCATTGACTTGTAGATTAATTGTCTCAAGTTCAAACTCCGACGGTATATTATGTGGTAAAATTCTCTTTCTCCTATAAATAACACTGATTAGACTAGACGGTTTAAAAAAAAAAAACAGCTACGTAATTACAAACGTCATCAAACATCTCAATAACACTGCTTCCACGGAAGGAGGAAGAGGAGGCGGCGATGTGGGCCCACATTTCGAGTCAGCCGACTGCCGGTGTTGTTTTCTAGTCCCTCGTCCTGAACGTATATAGACCGAGTTGGGCGTTCCATTCATTCCCACTCCCACTTCAGAACAGAGCAACCAAAGAACCAAGAGCAAGATCAAGCCGAAGAATTGACCTCTGAAATGGCTGACCAAGTTTCCACTCTTCCTCTCCTCACCCCTTACAAGTTCGGAAAGTTTGAACTTTCTCATAGGTACTTACTAGATCTTTTTCATTGTGCATTGATTGATTGTTGATACTTGATACTGCTGAGAGTAGACGAATTTTTGGTTTGTGTTTGTGTTTGTTTGTGAGATTTGATGTTGGGTCATTTTGTTGGTGGCAGAATTAGCCATAGATGGCCTTGTTCTTCTAAATTTCAGGTTTGGGCAGCTGGGTTTTGTAAATAGTCCCATAGTCCCAGTTGGTTATCAAGAAATTTGAAATTACTTGCTGCTTTTTGGTCTGATTTTGTATACTGGGTAGTTTTTGTGTTTGTGAAATCTTGTTTTGCCTATGAAAGAATCCTGAGTTACCACCAAGCATTTGTTTCCTCTTTTAGATATGTGCTCCAAGCCTACAACTTTTGGTACAGTTTCTGTTGATGTCTGCTGCTACAATTACTTGCCCTACAGTCAAGATTGTTTAATTGTCAAATTTCTAGCTTCTTGCTCATACAGATTACATCATTTTCGAATCTTCGAAGTTCTGCCAAAAAAAAAACTAGCTTTATGGAAATTAGCATCCCAAATCTTGAAATGAAATATCTGGTTATATGATGCCTAGTACTGAAATATAGGTAGAAACTTCCCAAGGCTGAATGCTCAGGGATTCATGCACCTGAATTAGTACTTGATCTTGACATGGAATTAGTTAATTGTTCTTTTATGGTATATGCAACTCACTAGGAAAAGTAGGTCTCATTTCTGCCTTGATATTTCGTAACTGGTCTAACGCTTTCTTAAATTCTGTTCTGCTTAGCAATATATGGTGATATCTTCAAGGGGCCATGTATATTAGGTGTAGCTCTAGTAATATGCTGCCTCCTTAATAAGAAAGTTTTAATGCTTGTATTAACAGTTTATAATTTGGTTGGCTTATGTAGAGTTGTTTTAGCACCATTGACTAGACAAAGATCATACGGGAATGTTCCTCAGCCACATGCCATCTTATATTACTCTCAGAGAACATCTAAAGGGGGTCTTCTCATCTCTGAAGCAACCGGAGTTTCTGATACAGCTCAAGGGTACGGAATTATAAATTTATGAAATGCACCGTTCAACTTTCTTTCACGTTTTATTTGAAATCACTAATGTACATCTGAGGGTGCTTTCTTCATTTCAATGTTTGATGATATATTTTTGTCTTTTGTATGTGAAGGTACCCAGACACGCCGGGTATATGGACAAAGGAGCAAGTTGAAGCATGGAAACCCATTGTTGATGCTGTTCATGCTAAAGGTGGCATCTTCTTCTGTCAGATTTGGCATGTGGGGAGAGTTTCAAATACTGGTGCGCTTCTGTCTTACACCTTAATTAATGACTTCACTTTTATCATCGTTAGCCTTGGGAGCATAAGTGCAAAATTAGCCCATTGAGGCTCCAGAGAGCGGATTTTTCGTTCCTAATATATTTGGTTCTATACATCAGAAGAAGTGAATGATTTGAATGATTTGACAGATGACAACAAAATTATGAATTTAAGATCTGAAGTTGATGCAAATGGAAACCTCGTATGCTTAACCAACCGTAGAATAAGATGGATTTGAAATCCTTCATATTCTGATCCCATCTCTCTTTGCTTACAGGCTTTCAGCCAAATGGGCAAGCTCCAATCTCTTCTACTGATAAGCCACTAACCCCCCAAATACGATCTAATGGCATTGATGTTGCTGAATTTACACCTCCAAGGAGATTAAGGACAGAGGAAATCCCCCAAATTGTCAATGACTTTAGACTTGCCGCAAGGAATGCTATTGAAGCTGGTAATTTGATCAATCAATCATCATCTTCTCCTTGTCTCATTTACATGTTATCTAACCTTAAAATTCTGAAATTGAAACTGCTTGTCTGATATATAGGCTTTGATGGAGTGGAAATTCACGGAGCCCATGGCTACCTTATTGATCAATTTTTGAAAGACCAAGTGAATGATAGAACAGACCAATATGGTGGATCTCTGGAGAACCGTTGCCGGTTTCTTCTGGAAGTCGTTGAAGCTGTTGTTAATGAGATAGGAGCAGATAGAGTTGGAATTAGACTATCTCCATTTGCGAACTACATGGAATCAGGGGATTCAGATCCGAAAGGATTGGGCCTTTATCTAGCCAAATCTCTGAACAAATATGGGATCTTGTACTGCCATATGGTTGAGCCAAGGATGAAGACAGTTGGAGAAAAAACTGAATGCCCTCACAGTCTTGTGCCCATGAGAAAGGCTTTTAATGGCACCTTCATTGCTGCTGGTGGTTATGAAAGGGAAGATGGGAACGAAGCTGTGGCTGAGGGCCGTGCAGATCTCATTGCTTATGGCCGCTGGTTCTTGGCTAATCCAGATTTGCCAAAGAGATTTGAGCTCAATGCGCCTCTGAACAAGTACAACAGAAATACATTCTACGTACCTGAACCGGTAATTGGCTACACTGATTATCCATTCCTTGAAACCACTTCTTAAATCTCATGGAAACTTCAACCTTAAAAATTATTTCCTGCCTAAATTGTCATTTGGTAGATTATGTTTCTGCATTTTGCTAGCTGTATCAAGTGTACTATTGCAGCTTGTGGTTACCTGAACATGCAGACTTATTGCCTGCCTACGAGTTAGAATAAAATTAGCCTCTGTTTTCCACCCTTGCCAACCCATGGGATCTGCTGCATTTGTATTAATCTCAATATGATTAGTCGAATTTTAACAGATTCCTATTAAAATGACTGCTTAACTTCTAATTATTTATATTTTAATTAACTATTGTGAGAAAATCCAGCTTCTTAGCCGGTGCCGAATAACTATTGGATCTTTTGTTCTTGTTTGTCAAATTTTGAATTTGGTTTGTCAAAACATTTGTAAAAAAAAGAAGGTTGTCTAGGACTTTATACGTCATCAACCTTTAGTTTAATTTGTCATATCGGAGAGACTCCAGATTATAAATTGGGGATGAGGTTTTGTAGTGATGGTTTGCTAAACCTTGTTGAAGTAAATTCTTTTTTCTTTGTTCTTGTTGTCTATTGGGAGACTTTAGCTTGATTATAAAAAGAGAGGAAACAATGCTCGTGAATTTGGTCTCGAAAGTCACTTAGAAGCCATCCAAGCATTGGCTATGTCTAACAATCCATCCCTAAAACTTAAGCAAATCAAGTTGGAATTTTGAGGTTCAGGGTTTAGGTCCAATTGTTGTATTCAATTGGGATTTAAATGCACATTTTAAAAGTCCATCGAAATGTAAGGGCCCATTGTCCAATTGTTGTATTCAATTGGGATTTAAATGTACATTTTAAAAGTCCATCGAAATGTAAGGGCCCGTTTGGGAACAAAAATTTGAATTTGGATTTTAAATGAAGGGATTTGCATTACCTAAGACTATCGAGTAGGACTTATAATTTTCTGTATTTACTTTTCCAACCTTGTCTCGATTTGTACTAGCTCTAGTGGCAAATGAGATGGATAAGTGCCGACGTTTTGAGTATGGACTGAGAGCTGAGATTAGAGTAGCAGTAACTGCGGTGACGCCTACTTCTTTGAGGGCTTTATCAGATGTTGCGGCTAGAGTAGAGATGAGGTTGCCAGCTCGGTACGAGCTTAGTGGGTCCAGGCGACGCCAGGATCACCTGAGTTTCGGGGTCTCTAGTTAGGGACCATCTAAGAGAGGCAGTTTCAGTTCTGGATGAATTAGTGAATTTTCGTAAATTAATTTGGGAAAGGACGAGTTTACCCTTGATTTTATAAGAGGCTTGGAAGCCAATTTTTGTTTGGAGACACCTTTGGAAGTTTTTCGGGGACCGTTGCGTAGGTCTCAAATTCACGTGTTCGTAGACAGTAGGCACGCGAAAAACGGAGTTCGTATGAGAGAGTTGTGGGTCTAAAATGTTCAGGGGCAGTTTGGTAATTTTCACTTGGCATATATTTTAGGTACTCTCCAGATTCTTCTCATTTTCCTCTCTCTCTTTGCGATCCTCATCCTAACCGTGCAACCGAACCCAAAAACTCCATACCTTGAACTTGTGATTTGAAGTAACTTCGTCCATTTTGGTTCAGCCCATCAGAATCTCCTCCTCCCCGCGATCAAGGACGTACCGACCTAGGTTAAGAGATTTGAAATCCCTTCAATTGAAATTCTCTTGTTTGGCAACATAAATATTTGTGTTGTGGATTTGAAATTTCTTAATTTAAAATCAATTATTTGGAAAAACATTTATTTGTATGGATTTGAATTGAGGATTTCAAATAAGTAATTTCATTATACAAATTAAAAATAATAATGTCATAATGACTCATTATTAATTTAGCTAAATGCATATTATTAATAATCATAACCATTAATACATAGTTAACCGCATAAATAATTTATTTTTTATTTTTTTTCGTTTTAATTTTTTTTAAAGATTAAGTTCACTAAAAATAATAATATAAATTGAAATTGAAGTCTGATAATATTTACGTTTACTTTTCGTACCTTATTCTTATGTATTGCACTAGTTTTTTTTAAGTAGAATTAGTCGTTTTAACGTGTTGAGAGCAATTTATGTGAAAAATTGCCCATAACGGTTATTAGATTTTTATGGCTCATAATTTCGAGTTTCTAGAAGGAGTTTCATTAATTTTAGTACTAGTAGCTCAATGTTGTCAATAAAACTGTTTATGCAAATGTGTCAACTTTACGGATTGAACTGTACATGCTCAGAAAGAACCAGAAAATGAGCCATATTTGCTTGGAAAGCTCTGTAAGTCTAGTTTCTGGAGAATTTTATGGCCCATAGTTTTGAGTTTTCTAGGGTGCGTTACATCAATTTTAGTACCAGTGGCTCAGTACTGAAATTGTTAGCAACTCTTGACAAATTGGCATTGCAAGTTACCAATCTTGGTAAGCAAGCTTTTGGACGATTCTTGGGTAATTAAGGGGTATCAAAATCTTTTGTTAATTCAATTATTATTCAATTAAAGACCACTAAAATCTTGTGCTAATTCAATTATTAGTCCGTTAGAACAATATGATCAAATTTTTTTGAAGAAAGTGGTGGTTTGTGAACATCACGTTAATGTTTATAACCTACATAAGGATTGATGGAGAGAGAAGAAGCGAGCACAGGAAGAGAAAAAAGAAATATGTGTGGTAGATGAGGAGGAGAAAATAGGGGTGGTAAAGGAGGTGGATGAGAGAAATGGTCGACAAAAATGGAGAAAAGAGAAATATGAACTGACATAGGAGAAGAGAGAAGGGGAAGAAAGAATGATGAAAAAAAAGAAATATGAAAAACAAATTGATGAAAAAAACAGAAAGATGAAAAAAAAAATAGAAGGATGGAAAAAAAAGGATGAAAAAAATAAATATGAAAAAAAAAATTATGAAAGAAAAGAATGAAAAAAAAAAAAACAAAATGAGGAAAAGAAGAGAAAAAAAAAAAGAATGGAAAAAAAGGATGAAAAAAATGAAAATAAAGATGATTTTGGCCTAAGAGATGAAAGAAACAAAAATGAAAAAATAGAGCATGGAAAAAAGGATGAGAAAAAAAAAGGATGGAAAAATAATAAAAATAAAGAGGTTAAATTTTTTCTGAAAATAAAGAGGGGAAAAAGAAGATGTGGATTTGTCAAATAACTAGTTTCAAAATGGATTTGAAAATTTAAAATTTGGTCTTATGAAATCCATAGAGGATTTGGGAAAAATCCAAATCCTCACAAGAAATAATTATCCAAACAGATAAATTTGGATTTGGAGGCCAAAATCCAAATCCATAGTTATCCAAACGGACCATAAGGGTGCGTTTGGATGAGGGAAAAAAAACATGAGATTTGTTAAAAAACTAGAATTTCAAGTTTCCTTTACACCAATTCTCTTGTTTGGATGCATAAATATAGGAATTTAAAATTATAAGAAAATAAGGGCCCGTTCGGTATCGTTTTGTAAAATAGATTTTGAAATATTATTTTGTAAAATGAAAACAACAAATAGGATTTTGTGTATTTAATATTTGATGATGAGTTTGGTAGTTTACTTTGAATATGATTTTGTAAGAATGAAAAAGGAAAAACTTGTTTGGTACAAATATATAAAATTTAAAAAAGATTAAATATGCATTAGACAATGATTACCAAACATAAATTTTTAGATAATGACGATGGGAATGGTAATAAAAGAGATAGTGTGATCATGTGGAGGTAGAGATGGTAGTGACATTGTGGTTGTGGGGTAGATGAGGTGGTGTTAGTGATGGGGGTCGCGGTGACGGTGGTGGTTTTAGGGTGATGGCGCTGATGGGGTGGTGGTGAGGATGGCAGCGGCAGTGGTTGTGGTAGCGGTGGCGATGGCGACGGTGACAATGGAGGTTTTGGGGTGGTGTCGTTGATGAGGGTGGTGGTGTGGGTGGCCGCAGCAGTGGTCGTGGTAGCAGTGGCGATGGCGACAGTGATAGGGTGGTGGTAGGAGTGGTAACGGTGGAGGTGGTGGAAGCAACAGTGGTGGTTGTGGTGATGGGGCAACGATGGTGGTGGCGTTGGTCATGGTGGTGGTGGTTGGGGTGGTTGCGGTGGGGGGTAGTAGTGATGGTGATGGTGGAGATGGTGGTGGGGTGGTAGTGGTTGCAGTGGCAGTGGAAGTAGTGATGATGTGGTGATTGGGTGGTTGTGATGGGGGATGGTGGTGGTAGTGGTGGGGGTGGCAGTGGTGGTGGCATGGGTGGTGGTGGTAGAGGTGATGGTGGCGGTGGTGGAGGTGGTGGTGGTGGTGGTAGTGGTGGTGGTTGTGGCGGTGGTGGTGGAGGGATGATAGATGTGATGGTGGTGGTGGTGGTTGTGGGGTGGTAGTAGTGATGATGACTATGGTAATATGGTGATGACCTTTTACTTAATATTGTATATATATGTAATTTTTTTTTTGGGTTGTATCCTAAAATCCAGAAAACAATAATTTGTTGTTTTATAAAATGCAAACATATTATTGTATCTTGAGTTTTCATTTTTTAAATTCATTTTTCAAAATTAAGTTACCAAACACGTTTTACAACTGTTTTTGTATCTGAAAAATGAAAAATTATTTTGCAAAATGATACAAAACGGGCTCTAAATAACTTGGAATTTGGATGTCATAAATCGCAAGTTTAAATTCCATATAAAAATGTGTCATTTTCGAAATTCCATAGTTATAACTACCATTTATATATGAATATTAAATTATATGTTTAAATTTCATTTTACTTTGATATTACCTAAATATGAAACTTCACAATTTCTGGAAAATTAATTTTCGTTAATTTAAATTCCGTCATTTGATAAATTCTTAGTAATTTTAAAATTCTCTATCTAAACACACCCTAAGTGAATTTATTTAGGATTTAAATGTACATCTTTAAACTTTATAGCATTTGAAGTTTCAACGAATTGAAGGGTGGGAATATTTAAAGTATATCTTATTTTCTAACTAGTGCTTAATTTGGAAAAGATGTACAAACCGACCACAGCCTCCGGAGAAGTTGGGCGGACGTGGGACCCATAATTTGCTAGTGTTTTCTTTTGCTCGTACGGAATGTACAAAGCGGCAATTTTGAATTTGGGTCTACCATTCATTTCAGATTTTCACGGTGGAGAGCAATCAAAAAACAAAAGTCAGATTTTTTTATTTTTGTTTTCGAAAGGCCAATTGCAAGAATTGATCAGAGAAAGCAGAGGAAATGACTTCTGAAGCCCCCAGGATTCCTCTCCTCACCCCCTACAAAATGGGAAACTTCGATCTTTCTCTTAGGTACTTTACTCAATATTTTCTTACATTATAGCATGGTACCCTAGATAGATTTATTTTTCTATGAGCCTAGCATGGTACCCTAGATAGATTTATTTTTCTATAAGCCTGAGTCTGATCGTAAATCTTGACCGGAATAAGACCACTAAATGAGACCCGCTATGAAGAAAGTAACAATTGGACTTAAAATCGATCACAAGCCGAGTTCCAAGCCGAATTCCCTTGGCCTTGGTTGGAAAATGTGGGTTGGCGGCCGAATTCTCTTGGCCTTGGTTGATAAATGGAGCTCACCCACCATTTGTCTTTCTCCCCCTCTCATGCATGATACATGGTAGTTGACATGCATGAAAAATTGAGATAAAGCCGATGCATGGTCAGCTTGGGAGAAATAGGATATGGCTCAATTAAATGGTCTTTAGACCAAGAAATAAAAATAGTGGCCAACTAGTGGCCCAATGGCACACAATTAATTTGATGTTAGATTTCCATTTGACCAAGTTGAAGTTCCTAACTTTCGGCTCAACTAAATTCCTAAGTTCATCTTTCGACCCGATTCAGGCCTAAGAGATTGAAGAGCCGGCCGATGGTTCATCAACCCAAACCTGACTCAAGTTGTCAAAATTCCGGAATGGGAAATAAATCAAGTCAACATAATGTCAAAATTCCCAAGAAAGAAGGTTTTGATTGAATCTCAATCAAATCAGTTTGCATCAATCCGACCATGAATCAAGCCGGCTCAACAAGGCAAGATGTTAATGCTAATTTCAATCGGACAATCAATCAAGCCTTGAAGGATTCAGATGACTCAACAAGGAAGGATTCTGATGGCTAAACAAGGAAGGATTTGGGTGGCTCAACATGGAAGGATTTGGGTGGCTCAACAAGGAAGGTTTTTTCCAAGTCAGAGAGTGGAGGCCAATCATGGCCAATTCGAGGGTTGGTTGAAACCCTATAAATAGTCAAGTTGAAGAGGGGAAAAAGACATCCACATCAACACACAAAACTACTTTTTATCTTGCACCTTTCAATTCCTCGGCTAGGTTTTTCATTCCAGCTTTAGTGTAACCAAGTCCTTCAATTCCTAGATTAAATTTATCTTTCAAGCACATTAGCATAGCCAAGTTCTTCAATTTTTAGAGTAAGTTTATATTTCAAAGCACTTTACATTTCCTTGTTTTAATTTCAAGTTTATTTTTATTCAATCGTTATTTTCAATTCAAGTTTATTTCAATTTCGGTTGTTTAATCGCTTTATTAATCTAGATTTATTATTTTAATCATTAAGTTTAATTATTGCATTTATCTTAAGTTTTAATATATTTCGTTCATATTCAAGTTTAATTTCTTTAAGCATAGTTAATGTTCTTCTTCAATTTAATTATTGCACTTACATCTATTTCATTCCGAAAATCCGAGTATAAATAAAAATACAATTTCAAAGCATAAACACCCTTGACCTCAAGGGAGTGAAAGAATCCCGACCAAGAGGAGGTTCCTTGCTTGGTTGCACAATCGTGAGGTTAGAAGTCAGCCTAAGGGACGCATCCAACACTTGTCATTCCATTCAGACTATTTGGTGGCCGGGTGGTGACACGCCTACGCAATTCATTCAAAGGACCAAAATCCCTTCTATATGCTTGATCCGTCAAATCGAGGGAAACAGAGCCCAAGAATTTGGATCTTCTTTGTGTTATTTTTCTGAAATTTGCATGTTGGGTCATTTTTTTGGTTCACCAATTAGCCATGGAAGAGGGGGAAAATGAATTACTGCTTGTGTTTGATCAAATTTGGTTTACTGAGTAGTTTAGTCAATTGGCACAACTTGAATAATTTGGATAGTGAGTCAAAATTTGTGGCAGTTTCTGTTGATTTCTATAGCTGATTATGATTAAGCACTATCCATGCATACATTCACAATTCTGTAATCGTCAAATTGCTAGCTCTTTGCTCTTGTTTCTGCTTTTAAGTCGTTAATCATTTGGGAATCTTTGAACTTGGTGATGTTGTAATTTCTGAATAAAATAACGTAACACAAAATAGTTTGGTGATGTTGAATTTGGTGAATTTATAGCATCTCCAGCAGAGTTCTTAAATTTAGACTAAATTGTAGTTAAAATAGTTAAAAAATTATTTTAGCAAACTACTTTAAAAAAGTTTACTCTAGCAGTGTTCCCTATTTTAGTAAATCTCAAATATTTTATTATTTATTTCAAGTGAAACATTTGAATATCCTTAATTTATTATTTTATTATTTATGAAATTTATTTTATTGTGAGGAGATAAGTAATTTCTATTTTCTCTCCCCTATTTGTTAAATTTAGGTAATCAGAACATCAAAATAACAAAATTCTGAAGTAGGGAGTTGGATAGGTACTCTGCTGAAGTCTTTTTTTCTTTGAAAATTCATAAATTAACTAAAATATGTATTTTAGGAACTTTACTGGGGATGCTCTTAGTAATGTTTTATTTATAAGAAGGGGCTAATAATATTATTATTTGTCCTTAATTCAAGAGTTGTTCTTGCTCCATTGACTAGACAGAGATCATACACTCAGAGAACAACCCAAGGGGGTCTTCGCATAGCTGAAGCCACCGGAGTTTCTGACACAACTCAAGGGTAATTTCACTTCAACCAGATCTGCTTTCAAGTTCGATGTTTGATTTTTTGAACTTTTGATGACATTTGTGTTTCTATGGTATGCGAAGGTACCCAGACACACCTAGGATATGGACAAAGGAGCAGATTGAAGCATGGAAACCCATTGTTGATGCTGTTCATGCTAAAGGCGGTGTCTTCTTCTGCCAAATTTGGCATGTGGGGAGGTTCAAATACCGGTACGTTCTGTCAACTTAATCATTGAAAGACTTGCGAGCATGACTGAAACACCTTGAAGCAACAGAAATATGATCACTTTTTTATTTGTTCTGAAACCTCAGTGTTTTCCTTTTGTTTTTGTGGAAGAAGTGAATGACTATGATACATGATATCGTTGCTGAAATGGCCATGAATTGAGACTTGTTAAGATCGGGGTGATTATTGTCTTGAGACTTCAGTTTTTTTTTTATCTGAATAATCTCTTCATTAAAGGCAGAAAGCCAAAGGGGAAACTTCAGGATACATAGACATTGGCTACAATAGAGAAACTTAAACGAAGACAAGGGGGAAATTGGGAGAGTGTAGACGTGTAGCATACATACCAGGGACGTCCATTCCCCCAATTAATACATATTTATTCTACGGAGGAGGGCAGGGTAATCCATCATTGTTCAGAATAAACACTAAGAAGGATGGAGGGCGATCAATCCTGCACATTCTACATCGAGCTTGCATAGCTAGGGCATCAACTGCCTTGTTTGCGGATCGAGGGATCCATTTGAAGGAAATCGTCGAAAACTTACAGCTCATTCTATCGAAAAATCTCCCATCTTCTTCTTTCGATATCGCCCATTAAACTCTTGATAAGGGTCTGGCAATCAGATTCCACTACCACATGTTGAAAGTTGTTTTCCAGGGCAAGGGAACATCCTGTCAAAATTCATGGGAAGAATGTTTTCTATCTTTGTTTCTTCTTACTTTATTTACAAGTAATAGGAGGTAGTTATATACACAAGGAGTCCTATTTAGTCTAGGAGTCCTATTTAGTCTAGGAATCCTATTTTAGTTTATCCTATAATCCCTTACAACATGGGATACACAATCAAAGCCCAATCTAATCTCCTAGAATCTCTCTAATACAACTCACGCCAACACTCCCCCTCAAGTTGGTGCATACAGATCGCTCATGCCCAACTTGTCAAGTGAGTTGTAAAAAACCTTGATGCATACAACTTTTGTAAGTACATCTGCCAACTGGTCTTCAGACTTAATAAAAGGAAATCGAATTGTCTTGTTCTTAAGATTTTGTTTGATGAAATGTCGGTCCACCTCCACATGTTTGGTTCGATCATGTTGGACATGATTGTGTGAGATATCAATGGCAGCCTTATTATCACAAAACAGGTTCATTTCACAACTCGGAGCAAAACCAATTTATGCTAATAGTCTTTTAAGCTAGAGAAGCTCACAAAGACCTTTAGCCATTCCACGGAACTCGGCTTCAGCACTTGACAAGGCCACCACATTCTGCTTCTTACTTCTCCACGTCACCAGGTTCCCACCAACGAACATGAAATAACCTGAGGTGGTTTTCGATTTGATATATTTCCTGCCCAATCTGCATCTGTATATCCCTCGACTCTGAGGTGTTTACTTTTCGAGAACATAATCCCTTTTCCTGGAGATGACTTCAAGTATCGAAGAATTCTGAGCACTGCTTCCATGTGATCTTCACTCGGACAATGCATGAATTGACTCACTACACTCACCGCATACGCAATGTCTGGGCGAGTGTGTGAGAGATAAATAAGTTTTCCAACTAATCTTTGGTATCTTTCTTTGTTTGATGGCACTTGGTCTGGATATTCTCCCAGTTTGTGGTTTTGGGCAATTGGTGTATCTGCAGGCTTGAATTCCAGTAGTCCCACCTCTAATAAACAGTCTAGAATATATTTTCTTTGGGAAAGAAATATACCTTGCTTTGATCTAGCAACCTCAATTCCCAGAAAATATTTGAGTCCTCCCAGATTTTTCATTTCGAATTCATTTGCCAAATGCTCTTGAAGTCTTGATATCTCTTCTGAATCACCTCCTGTAATAATCATGTCATCTACATAGATTATTCAGGCCGTGACCTTGCCCCGTTGATGCTTTAGGAATAGTGTATGGTCTGAGTGACTCTATTGGTACCCATATTTCTTCATTGCCAAGCCAAACCGCCCGAACCATGCTCTAGGTGATTGTTTCAAGCCATACAATGCTCGCTGTAATTTGCACACCACTTCAATGTTGGAAGTTGCTGTGTAGCCTGGTGGAACATCCATGTAGACCTCCTCCTCCAGATCACCATGGAGAAAGGCATTTTTTACATCAAATTGATGCAGTGGCCAATCAAGGTTTGCTGCGAGAGATAACAGCACTCTAACCGAGTTCAACTTTGCTACTGGTGAGAAGGTCTCTTGATAGTCTACACCATACGTCAGGGTGTAACCCTTTGCTACTAGCCTTGCTTTGTATCTGTCGATCGAGCCATCTGCTTTGTGTTTAACAGAGAGCACCCATTTACATCCCACCGTCTTCTTTCCTACAGGCAAGGGAACAAGAGTTCGTGTTTCATTCTTCTGCAGTGCCTCCATTTCTTCATTCACAGCCTGGGTACACTTAGGATTTGTTAGGGCTTCTTGAACATTTGTAAGGACATAGCATGAGGAGATTTCATGCACAAATGTATTGAGAGGTTCATATAGCCTCTTTGTAGACACATAGTTGGCAATTGGATACTTTGAACTTCGTTCTCCAATATCTGGAGAGTATCTATTCGGTGGTTTACCCCGATTATGCCTGAAAGGTAAAGTATAGCCAACATGGGTATCTATAGCATTAGAGTTTAAAGATGTGGTAGGGGAGTTTACCTCAGGGATATCCTCATTAGGAGATGGGTCTTCAGGTACTAAGGAGTGGGGTTCTTCGATTTCTGCACCCAGTGATGTAGTCTCTTTGGAACCTATATCTCCCCCTGAAGACATAACTTGTTCTATATTGGGTTCCTTATTAACATGAATGTCAGTATTGCTTTCGTTGATGTCTGTGTCGTTAACTCTAGGCCAGTCACAACTTAGCCAATTCGTAGGCCAGTCACAACTTAGCCAATTCGGCTCGTCACCACTGATCTCCCCCTGACGAGGAGAATGTGGTAAGGCGGAAGCAAAGAACGTTTCAGATTCCAAAACCGTGACGTCCATAGTCACATAGGTGCCTTTGGTGGATGGATCGTAACATCGATACCCTTTTTGATGCGTGGCATAGCCCAAGAAGAGACATCGAATGGCGCAAGGATCAAGTTTCGTGCGCTGGTTCTTATGAAGGTGAACAAATGCACCACAACCAAAAATCCGAGGACGAAGCAATAACATCATAGGTAAGGACACAGACGTCGACACGGTGTGTAATGGAGACTTGAAGTTCAAGATTTTTGAAGGCATCCGATTGTGGAGATGCTCAACGATAGCAACAACATCAGTCCAATGTCTACTGCGAACATGAGCCCCAAGTAACAACGCCCGAGCAGTTTCAAGAATCTGGCGGTTCTTTCGCTCAGCAACACCATTTGCTGAGGGGTATGCGGGAAAGAGGTTTCATGAATAAGGCCATGATGCTGGAAATAATCATGAAACTGGTGGTTCACATACTCACTACCATTGTTTGAGCGAAGAACCTGAATCTTAGCTGAGAACTGGGTTTGAACCATAGTGTGGAAGGACTGAAATGTCTTAAAAATTTCGTCTTTAGGTTTCAACAAATAGAGCCAAGTCATGCGAGTACAATCATCTACAAATATCACAAACCAACGGAGACCCGATATTGGAGAAACTGGGGAAGGACCCCACACATCAGAGTGAATTAACGCAAATGGAACATTACTTTTATTCATACTCAAAGGATAAGTAGCCCTATGGCTTTTAGCAAGAATACAAGTGTCACATTTAAGGTCACATAACTGTTTATTGGAAAATAGTCCGAGAAACAAATACTTCATATAACCAAAAGACAGGTGTCCTAACCGACGATGCCAAAGCCAAATCTGACGCTCGTTCTTGTCAACTGGAGATGACATGTGATGTGCACGGCCAATGCTGAAATCATCCATGTAATAGAGCCCCCCTCTCTTAGTAGCACGCCCAATGATCTCCTTGGTTAGAATATCCTAAAGGAAACAAAAGGTAGAGTACATTAGTACAACACAATTAAGGGCGTCAGTAACTTGGCTGACAGATAGCAGTTTATGAGAGAGAGAAGGAACAAGCAAAGTATGAGATAATGATAAAGTGGGTGACAGTTGTACAGTACCAGCCCCTGTAACTGGAGACATGACTCCATTGGCATTAGCAATGCAGGTACGCCGTGGCTGAGAGATTTGCAAAAAATCTGTGGCATCGAAAGTCATGTGGTCGGTGGCTCCCGAGTCAAGTAGCCAAGAGCTGCTATCGTCATTGTGAGAGGAACTACAAAGAACAGTACCAAGTTTACCTTGATCCATGACTGACAAATCACCCTGGGTGAGTTCCAAGTGGGGAGAGAGAGAAAGACTGGACTGGGCTACAGCTACAGCAACGTGACCTGCGTCTCCACCAGCAGCATCATGACATTTACGAGTTTGATAATCATTCCACCAATCAGGGTATCCATGCAGTTTGAAGCACGTATCGCGAGTATGTTTCATACTACCACAGTGAGAGCACTTGGTTCCATCGGAGGAAGAAACTCGCGACTTGGAGGATATTCCGGTATGCCCAGTGCCCATAGAGAGAGACCGGGTAGAATATGGTCCAGTCTTGGGCCCCTTTGAGACTAGAACGGGTCTAGGAGTATCTGTGGAGCCATCAGGAATCATTACTGCTTGTCGGACAGCTTCCCAGCGAACATGCGCAAATTCTTTTTCAACTGTAGGAAGTGGGCGCATCTGTAATATATCACTTTGAATGTTGTCAAGCCTATCGTCTAGGCCATCCTGGAAGGCATATACTCAGTCTTCCTGAAGCAGGTCGTTATGGTGCTAAATATCAACACCACATTCCATTGGGTTTGGGCGACAAAAATCAATCTCTCGCCATATCCCTTGGAGATCGGTGAAGTATTTCTCAAGGGAGCCACCCGCTTGTTTCAGACGAGTCACACACCGTCGGAGGTTATACACCTGAGATGTATCACTCCCGTCAAAATATGTAGTAGCAATGGAATCCCAAACCTGTTTCGCAGTCGGAAACCTAGTGAAGTAGCTGATTAGGTTGGTTCCATGGAGTTGATAAGCCATCCCTTGACAATAGCGTTTTCAATGCGCCATTTGCGGAAGGCTAGGTCAGTCTGTAGTGGCTGTGGGATGTCGCCGTTGATGTATTCCAACTTGCCTTTACCAGAGATGTACATCTCAACAACTTGGGACCAAAGAGCATAATTAGAGCTGTCCAACTTGATACCGATTGGAGCAGCGCTATCAATGGTCTGGGTAGGTGCCGAAGTTTTAATCAAGACTTCAGTCATTCTGGAGGTTAATTCAGTGATGATAGAAAGGTCTTTGTGTTGGTCGAGTTCAGCCATAGGTGTAGCGGAAATAGGTGCAGCTTGGTAGGGTTAGAGAATGAGAATAGGGCAAAATATTAGACACAGAATCGGAACTTGCTCTAATACCATGTGTAACGACCCGGACCAGAAATTAAATTATTTTGAGAATTGGACAATTTTACCCTCAGTTTTGGATGGGTTCAAGAGTCACTTTTTGACTGGCAGTACTTTTGAGAATTTTTCTTGGGTCGTTGCGTAGGTCTCGAACTCACGAGTTCATAGACAAGCGGCACGCGGAAAACGGAGACCCGATGAGTTTGTTACGAGTCTAGAAGCTTCAGGGGCAGTTTGGTAATTTTGGAAAAGTTGGAACTATATAGTAGATATTTTTCTCTCTCCTCGGGAGATTGGTCCATTCAGTCTCTCTCTCCTACCCGAAAATGTCCCCGTGCGAACACCGAAGTACCCCTTTCATCGGATGGATTTCGATCCGATTTGAACGAAACCAAGGTCGGGAGGATCTTCCCTAGGACCCCACGAGCATTTTGGGGTAGTTATTGGAGCGGGAGCACCGCCGTAGGCGACAGACGGAGGAGGGAGGTGAATCGAGTCTCCTCGGCCGTTTTCCGGCCAAACCAGGTACGATCTCGGAACTTTGACCTCATATTTGGATTCCTGGTGAAAAGTAGATGAATTTACATGCATAGATCATGAAAAACAGTTAAGAAATGAAGAAGTTAGAAAACCTTGAAAATCGACCGGAAATGATAATTTCCGGAGAACCAGACAGCGGCGGAGGTGGCGGTCCGGTCATCTTCTCCGGCCAGCCTCCGATGACGGCGACGGCAGTCCGATCGTCTTCCCCGGTGAGTCACCGATAACAGGTCGGGTTGAGTGAACCGGTCGGGTCGAGTTGGACCGGGTCAGGTTGAGTCGAACCGGGTTGGACCGGTCCAGGCGCGTGAACACTGTAGCAGGCGCGTGATCGACGCGTGAGCGCGTGTGCCGAACTTCCGGCGGCGCGTGGGGCAGAGTCTGAGGTCACGGCGACGCGTGGTAACTAGTTCTCGACGTTCTGAATCTGTTGGTATAGGTTTCAGGTTGATCGGACATTGTTTAGAGGTCATTTTGGGAAATCCCAGCGGTAATAGTTGACCGTATTAGCGGGTTTTGAGCTCGGAAAATCAAGGTAGTTGGGTCATTATTGTGCATGTGTTCCTTGGGCTAGAGCGTCCATGAATTAAGGGTTGGATGATGTATGTGAGTGGACTTTTGTTTTATAAACTGAAATGCATGCATCAAAATATCTTTGTTTAAATACTGTTATGTATTGTGGCATTGAATTTCTGGATTTTGGAAATGATTACTGGACACATGTTTTCTACTATTACTGTTACCGACTGATATGATATGATAGCCGAAGGTTATATCGGCTGTTGATATGATATGATAGTCGAGGATACTTGCCGACTGATATGATATAATAGCCGAAGGTTATACCGGCTGATGATATGATATGATAGTCGAGAGATATGCCGACTGATGTGATATGATAGCCGAAGGTTATACCGGCTGATGATATGATATGATAGTCGAGGATACTTGCCGACTGATATAATAGTCGAGGATACTTACCGACTGATATGATATAATAGCCGAAGGTTATACCGGCTGATGATATGATATGATAGTCGAGGATACTTGCCGACTGATATGATATAATAGCCGAAGGTTATACCGGCTGATGATATGATATGATAGTCGAGAGATATGCCGACTGATGTGATATGATAGCCGAAGGTTATACCGGTTGATGATATGATATGATAGTCTAGGATACTTGCCGACTGATATGATATGATAGCCGAAGGTTATACCGGCTGATGATATGATATGATAGTCGAGAGATATGCCAACTGATATGATATGATATGATAATCGAGGATACTTGCCGACTGATATGATATGATAGACGAAGGTTATACCAGCTGATGATATGATATGATAGTCGAGAGATATGCCGACTGATATGATATGATATGATAGTCGAGGATACTTGCCGACTGTTGTGATATGATAGCCGAAGGTTATACCGGCTGATGATATGATATGATAGTCGAGGATACTTGCCGATTGATAAGATATAATAGTCGAAGGTTATACCGGCATATGATATGATATGATAGTCGAGAGATATGACGACTGATGTGATATGATAGCCGAAGGTTATATTGGCTGATGATATGATATGATAGTCGAGGATACTTGCCGACTGATATGATATAATAGCCGAAGGTTATACCGGCTGATGATATGATATGATAGTCGAGGATACTTGCCGACTGATATGATATAATAGCCAAAGGTTATACCGGTTGATGATATGATATGATAGTCGAGGATACTTGCCGACTGATATGATATAATAGCCGAAGGTTATAACGGCTGATGATATGATATGATAGTCGAGAGATATGCCGACTGATATGATATGATAGCCGAAGGTTATACCGGCTGATGATATGATATGATAGTCGAGAGATATGCTGACTGATATGATATGATATGATAGTCGAGGATACTTGCCGACTGATATGATATGATAGCCGAAGGTTATACCGACTGATGATATGATATGATAGTCGAGAGATATGCCGACTGATATGATATGATATGATAGTCGAGGATACTTGCCGACTGATGTGATATGATAGCCGAAGGTTATACCGGCTGATGATATGATATGATAGTCGAGGATACTTGCCGACTGATATGATATGATAGCCGAAGGTTATACCGACTGATGATATGATATGATAGTCGAGAGATATGCCGACTGATATGATATGATATGATAGTTGAGGATTGTCAGGACCCGTCCCGAATTTCCCCTCGAAACCCGGGAAGAACTCTGATCCCGTCTAACAACCTAAGGAAAAGTTCCCAAATACCCTTCAATCCTTACAAATTATAATAATAATAAATACTTTCTCCTGTCAGACAAGGGATTTAAGCACTTAAAATTCCCGTAAGTAATTACCAACCAAATACAATATAATATCAGAGCGTCTAAGTAGGATCAAGGTACAAATTAGATATCCTACTCAAGTACAACTACACAGCGCAGCCGAGAGTGCTAATGGCTCTGCCTCGAGATATTGTCTGCGTCAACTCTACTGCCTGAAGGGAGTTTAAACACAAAAGTTGTGAGTGGACAAAAATAATCGTTTATAAATCGTTTTCCAAGGAATATTACCTTTTCCCCCCTCCATTTATAAAACCATGCATGCATCACATAAACAGTTCATGCTATAAAAACATCATCTTTAAATCACCGGCATTTGCATTTCTCTTTAAAACCACTTAGTAGGACTCACACAAAATCCATATAAGGAAAACACATTGTGATCCACAGTCTGGTTTGAAAATCATCCTCAAAGGAGTTCAAAATCATTTAATTCAACCTAGAAACATAATATCTCAAATCCACTATTCCCGACACATCCACTAGCCACTAGGGTATCCCTTGGGGTGTGCTAGTCCTGTATCACAACTCTCTGTACTATGCATAGACATCCTCGCGACACGACGGAGCCAAAACTCCACGATGCCAGAGTCGGAGCACTCAAATAACCAACGGAGAAAAACTCTCGACGCTAGTCGGAGAATCAATCACCAATTATATTGGAGGTTTACTGGGTTCACTGCCAACAGCGGATCCTAATCCCATATCCTAGTCCTCCTCAAATGTGTTTATCTTGGAGGTTCACTGGGTTCACCGCTAATAATGGATCCTCGTCCCGGTTCCTGGCCTCCCTCAAAACAGTGTTTATCTTGGAGGTTCACCGGGTTCACCGCTAATAACGGATCCTCGTCCCGGGTCCTAGCCTCCCTCAAATCAATGTTTATCTTGGAGGTTCACCGGGTTCACCGCTAATAACGGATCCTCGTCCCGGGTCCTAGCCTCCCTCAAAATGACCAAATCCGATAAACTCATACAACCGGGTCAAAACCCAAATCATTGACTCAATAATTTCCACGTCAAAATGATATCAAAATTGAGTCCAAAAACCATGATATTTCTCAAATCACACTTTAACTGAAATAGTGGAAAACATGTGTCTAGTAATAATTTCTAAAATTCAGAAATTCAATGCCATAATACATAACAGTATTTACACAAAGATATTTTGATGCATGCAATTCAGTTCATAAAACAAAAGTCCACTCATAAACCTGTTCAAGCTAGCTCAATCCCGTCTTGTTCGTTCCTCTGAGGTTCCCGGAACAATATCGCTTGTCAAAAACAACAATCGGGATTACCGGCTAGTAATAAGACTCTTATATAACAACTTCCTAAACCTCGGGAAGTCTACCCATGCTGTTTCTAGAAAGCACAGCAACTTCGGAAGCCCAAAACGACCTCTAAATGTCGTCCGATCAACCTGAAACTTGTACCAACAGATTCAGAACGTCGAAAACTAGTTACCACGCGTCGCCGTGACCTCAGACTCGGCCCCACGCGACGCCAGAAGGTCGGCACATGCGCCATCACGCGCCGGTCACGCGCCTGCTACAATGTTCACGCACCTGGACCGGTCCAACCCGATCCGGCTCAACCTGACCCGGTCCAACTCGACCCGACCAGTTCACTCAACTCGACCGATTCAACTCGACCCGACCGGTCCAACTCGACCCGACTGAGCACCGATGACTCACCGGAGAAGACGACCGGACTGCCGTCGCCGTCGCTGGAGGCTGGCTGGAGAAGATGACCGGACCACCACCTCCGCCGCCGTCTGGTTCGTCGGAATCCCCCATTTCCGACCGAAACTCCAAGCTTTACAACTTCCTCAAAACTCAACCGTTTTTCACAAATTTTACGTCTAAATCTATGTACTCAAACCCAGGAATCCAAATATGACCTTAAAACATCAAACACGTACCTGTGTAAGCCGGAAAATCGATCGGAAGATCCAAAACTTCCTATACTCAGTTCGGCTTCCTCCGTGGTCCTCTCCTTCGATGTTTGGTACGGTTGTGGTCGTGGGAAGGAGTAGAATACGATTAGTTGATCAAAACTGGAAGCTAAAGCCTTGAATTCAAAGTTGACTTATGGGTTTTTCGGTGTTTTTCGCACACGGGTTCGGGTGTGTTTGTGTATGTTTGTTGTTTGAGAGAGAGAGAGAGATGAGTGATAATGAAATGAAGATGAAAAATGATTGGGTTAAAATATCTTCTCCCAAATCAAAAATACCAAAATACCCTTGCACATCTAGACCCATAACTTTCGTCCACGAACTCCGTTTCCTGCGTGCCGCCTGTCTACGAACTCGTGAGTTCGAGACCTACGCAACGGTATACAAAACACCACCAAAAGTGTCTCGAAACAAAACTTGATTTCCAAGCCCTTTACCGACCAAGGGTAAAATCGTCATTTTACAAAAATAATTGCGTAAACCCAATAATTAGAATTCCGGGTTGTTACAATCTACCCTCCTTAAGAAATTTCGTCATCGAAATTCATTCCTAACCATGCAACAAATGAGGATATTGCGCCCGCATTTGTTCCTCGGTTTCCCACGTGGCTTCCTCCACGTTATGATTCCTCCACAACACTTTAACTAGAGGAATAGTCTTTCTACGAAGTATCTTTTCCTTCCAATCCAGAATTTGCACCGGTTGCTCCTCAAACGTCAAATCGTCTTTCAGCTCAAGTGGCTGCTCTTCCAAGACTTGAGACTCATCAAACAGATATTTCCGAAGCAAAGATACATGAAAGACATCATGAACTCTGGATAATTCCGAGGGTAAAGAAATACGATATGCCACTGGTCCTATCCTCTCCAAAATCTCATACAGACCAATGTAACGAGGACTCAGTTTTCCTCGTCTACCAAAACGTACCACTCCTTTCCATGGAGATAGTTTCAAGAACACCCAGTCACCTACCTCAAACTCAAGGTCTCTGGTTCGATGGTCTGCATAGCTCTTCTGGCGATCCTGGGCTTTCTTCAACCTTTCTCTGATGATTCTAATCTTTTCCTCAGTCAAATCCACCAACTCAGGTGTTAACAGTCTTCTTTCACCTATTTCACTCCAAAACAAAGGTGTTCTGCACTGCCTCCCATACAGTGCCTCGAAAGGAGACATCCCAATACTCGACTGGTAACTGTTATTATATGCAAATTCCATCAGAGACAAGTGTCAATCCCAGTTCCCTTTAAGTGATGATATGATATGATAGTCGAGCGATATACCGACTGATGTGATATGATAGCCGAAGGTTATACCGGCTGATGATATGATATGATAGTCGATGATACTTGCCAACTGATGTGATATCATAGTACAGAGAGTTGAGATACAGGACTAGCACACCCCAAGGGATACCCTGGTGGCTAGGGATATGTCAGTCGAGGGATATGCCGACTGATGTGATATGATAGCCAAAGGTTATACCGGCTGATGATATGATATGATAGTCGATGATACTTGCCGACTGATGTGATATCATAGTACAGAGAGTTGTGATACAGGACTAGCACACCCCAAGGGATACCCTGGTGGCTAGGGATATGCCAGTCGAGGGATATGCCGACTGATGTGATATGATAGCCGAGGATATTTCCAGCTCTAATATGATTTGACGACGATTGTCATGGGCTTAATCAGCCTACGAAAATACTTCGTCATCCGGGTCAGTGGGTTGGTGTGGGCGGTGACCTAGAGTGACGAATTATTATTGGTTCACAAGTATCTGACTAGTCGGTTGTCTTGTGGTATTCCAGTAGAGATGTCAGCAGTGTCTGACCTACTAACAATTGGTGTCAGAGAGTGTTCCTATTTGGACCACCACTATTCCGAGGTCTTGGCTTTGACCTGTATACTATCCTGCGTCTGATAGGTAGGAAGGGTCAGTAAGTACAGAGGTTCGGTCGGGAACCCTGTAAGGTTTACAAAATTAAAAATTTTATTTAAGGATAAAGGGTATTTCTGATATTTAAAATTTCAGATAAAGAGCTGTCAGACGGGATTAGGGTTTTCCGAATTTCGAGGGAAAATTCGGGAAGGGTCATTACAAGTGGTATCAGAGCACTAAGTTAAATTCCTGTAGACCGTACATCTAGTGTACAGGTGAAATTTTGGTATTAATTATTTACAGCTTCTTCACACCGTATAATGCCTCCGAGACGTGAGTTCCGTCAACGGTCGGGGAATGGTGGAGATGACCATGAACCTACAGTGGAGCCTGATTTGAGGCAGACACTGGAACAGCTGGGTCAGACTTTAGCTTCTGTACTCCAGGATAGGGCTTCTCATGAAGTCTCTGATATCGAGAGAGCCCAGAGACTGGGGGCGACGATATTTATGGGCGAGTCTAGCCCAAATGAGGCTGAGGAGTGGATTACTCGCATGGAGCGGGTGTTTTTGATTATGAGATGTCCTCTAGGGGATAGAGTTCTGTTGGCCACATTTTTGCTAGGTGGTTCTGCTTACCACTGGTGGCACTCATTGGAGGTGTTAGGCTGGAATGTCCATACACTTACTTGGCAGACTTTCCGAGAACGCTTCTTGGAGTAATTTTACCCTCGCTCACACCGGAATGTTAAGGAAGCCGAGTTCTTGCATTTACAGCAAGGAGACATGACTGTGGCCCAGTATGAACATAGATTCATAGCGCTGAGTCGCTTTGCACCGACTTTGGTGGTGAACCTCGTGATTCGCAGTTATCCAGTGATGGTTGAAGGCCATGGTTTGGAGGCAGGTTTAATCCCCTTAGATATTTTTGAGCTTGATGGGATTCTGGGGATGGATTGGTTGTCCATGCACCATGCCTCCATAGACTGTTATGATAAGACAGTGGTTTTCCGTAGTCCAGGATTACCGGAACTTACATTTCGTGGAGATCGTAGGGTACTACCCTTTGGAGTGATATCAGCGTTGACCGCTGAGAGATTGTTGAGGAAAGGTTGTGAGGGGTATTTGGCTTATGTGTTTGATTCACGGGATACTCCGATGAGAGTGGAGGATATTCCAGTGGTGAGTGAGTTCTCTGATGTGTTTCCAGATGATCTTCCAGGATTGCCACCTGACCGTGAGATTGAGTTCACCATCGAGCTTTTGCCAGGTACTCAACCTATCTCATAGGTACCGTATAGGATGGCACCGGCAGAATTGAAAGAGTTAAAGACTCAGATGCAGGACTTGGTGAATATGGGATTTATTCGCCCAAGTGTTTCACCATGGGGCGCGCCGGTATTATTTGTGAGGAAAAAGGATGGTGGTCTGAGATTGTGTATCGACTACCGGCAGTTAAATAAAGTGATGATTCGAGGTAAGTATCCTCTGCCAAGGATTGACAATTTATTTGATCAACTGAAGGGGGCAAAGTATTTTTCGAAAATTGACCTTCGATCCGGGTACCATCAGTTGAGGATCCGTGAAGAGGATGTTCAGAAAATAGCTTTCAGGACTCGTTATGGTCATTATGAGTTCCTGGTGATGCCCTTCGGGTTGACTAATGCCCCGGCAGAGTTTATGGATTTGATGAATAGGGTGTTCCAAAAGTATTTGGATCGATTTGAAATTGTGTTCATCGACGATATCTTGGTGTATTCGAGGAGTGCCAAGGCACATGATAAACACTTAAGGTTGGTGCTGAATATGCTTAGGAAAAAGCATTTGTTTGCCAAGTTTAGTAAATGCCAGTTTTGGTTTACCGAAGTTGGATTCTTGGATCATGTGATTTCGGCTGAGGGTATCAGCGTAGATCTCCAAAAAAGTGGAGGCAGTGACGTTTGAGGAGCAACCGGTGCAAATTCTGATTTGGAAGGAAAAGGTACTTCGCAGAAAGACTATTCCTCTAGTTAAAGTGTTGTGGAGGAATCATAACGTGGAGGAGGCCACGTGGGAAATCGCGGAACTAATGCAGGCACAATATCCTCATTTGTTTCATGGTTAGGAATGAATTTCGATGACGAAATTTCTTAAGGGGGGTATATTGTAACGACCCGGACTAGAAATTAAATTATTTTTAGAATTGGACAATTTTACCCTCAGTTTTGGACGGGTTCGGGAGTCACTTTTTGACTGGCAGTACTTTTGAGAATTTTTCTTAGGTCGTTGCGTAGGTCTCGAACTCACGAGTTCGTAGACAGGCGGCACGCGAAAACGAAGACCCGATGAGTTCGTTACGGGTCTAGAAGCTTCAGGGGCAGTTTGGTAATTTTGGAAAAGTTGGAACTATATAGTAGGTATTTTTCTCTCTCCTTGGGAGATTGGTCCATTCAGTCTCTCTCTCCTACCCGAAAACCTCCCCGTGCGAACACCGAAGTACCCCTTTCATCGGATGGATTTTGATCCGATTTGACCGAAACCAAGGTCGGGAGGATCTTCCCCGGGACCCCACGAGCATTTTGGGGTAGTTATTGGAGCGGGAGCACCACCGTAGGCGACGGACGGAGGATGGAGGTGAACCGAGTCTTCTCGGCCGTTTTTTGGCCAAATCAGGTACGATCTCGGAACTTTGACCTTATATTTGGATTCCTGGTGAAAAGTAGATGAATTTACATGTGTAGATCGTGAAAAATGGTTAAGAAATGAATAAGTTAGAAAACCTTGAAAATTGACCGGAAATGGCAATTTCCGGCGAACCAGACGGCGGCGGAGGTGGCGGTCCGGTCATCTTCTCCGGCGAGCCTCCGGCGACTACGACGGCAGTCCAGTCGTCTTCCCCAGTGAGTCACCGGTAACCGGTTGGGTTGAGTGAACCTGTCGGGTCGAGTTGAACCGGTTGGGTCGAGTTGGACTGGGTCAGGTTGAGCTAGACCGGGTTGGACCGGTCCAGGAGCGTGACCACTGTAGCAGGCGCGTGACCGGCGCGTGAGGGCGCGTGTGCCGAACTTTCAGCGGCGCGTAGGGCCGAGTCTGAGGTCACAGCGGCGCCTGGTAACTAGTTCTCGACGTTCTGAATCTGTTGGTACAGGTTTTAGGTTGATCGGACATTATTTAGAGGTCATTTTGGGTAATCCCAGCGGTAATAGTTGACCGTATTAGCGGGTTTTGAGCTCGGAAAGTCAAGATAGTTGGGTCATTATTGTGCATGTGTTCCTTGGGCTAGAGCGTCCATGAATTAAGGGTTGGATGATGTATGTGAGTGGACTTTTGTTTTATAAACTGAAATGCATGCATCAAAATATCTTTGTTTAAATACTGTTATGTATTGTGGCATTGAATTTCTGGATTTGGGAAATGATTACTGGACACATGTTTTCTACTATTACTGTTACCGACTGATATGATATGATAGCCGAAGGTTATACCGGCTATTGATATGATATGATAGTCGAGGATACTTGCCGACTGATATGAAATAATAGCCGAAGGTTATACCGGGTGATGATATGATATGATAGTTGAGAGATATGCCGACTGATGTGATATGATAGCCGAAGGTTATACCGGCTGATGATATGATATGATAGTCGAGGATACTTGCCGATTGATATGATATAATAGCCGAAGGTTATACCGGCTGATGATATGATATGATAGTCGAGGATACTTTCCGACTGATATGATATAATAGCCGAAGGTTATACCGGCTGATGATATTATATGATAGTCGAGGATACTTGCCGACTGATATGATATAATAGCCAAAGGTTATACCGGCTGATGATATGATATGATAGTCGAGAGATATGTCGACTGATGTGATATGATAACCGAAGGTTATACCGGCTGATGATATGATAAGATAGTCGAGGATATTTGCCGACTGATATGATATGATAGCCGAAGGTTATACCGACTGATGATATGATATGATAGTCGAGAGATATGTCGACTGATATGATATGATATGATAGTCGAGGATACTTGCCGACTGATATGATATGATAGCCGAAGGTTATACCGGCTAATGATATGATATGATAGTCGAGAGATATGCCGACTGATATGATATGATATGATAGTCGAGGATACTTGCCGACTGATGTGATATGATAGCCGAAGGTTATACCGGCTAATGATATGATATGATAGTCGAGGATACTTACCGGCTGATATGATATAATAGCCGAAGGTTATACCGGCTGATGATATGATATTATAGTCGAGAGATATGCCGACTGATGTGATATGAGAGCCGAAGGTTATACCGGCTGATGATATGATATGATAGTCGATGATACTTGCCGACTGATATGATATAATAGCCGAAGGTTATACCGACTGATGATATGATATGATAGTCGAGGATACTTGACGACTGATATGATATAATAGCCGAAGGTTATACCGGCTGATGATATGATATGATAGTCGAGGATACTTGCCGACTGATATGATATAATAGCCGAAGGTTATACCGGATGATGATATGATATGATCGTCGAGAGATATGCCGACTGATGTGATATGATAGCTGAAGGTTATACCGGCTGATGATATGATATGATAGTCGAGAGATATGCCGACTGATATGATATGATATGATAGTCGAGGATAATTGTCGACTGATGTGATATGATAGCCGAAGGTTATACCGACTGATGATATGATATGATAGTCGAGGATACCTGCCGACTGATGTGATATGATAGTCGAAGGTTATACCGGCTGATGATATGATATGATAGTCGAGGATACTTGCCGACTGATATGATATAATAGCCGAAGGTTATACCGGATGATGATATGATATGATCGTCGAGAGATATGCCGACTGATGTGATATGATAGCCGAAGGTTATACCGGCTGATGATATGATATGATAGTCGAGAGATATGCCGACTGATATGATATGATATGATAGTCGAGGATAATTGTCGACTGATGTGATATGATAGCCGAAGGTTATACCGGCTGATGATATGATATGATAGTCGAGGATACTTGCCGACTGATGTGATATGATAGTCGAAGGTTATACCGGCTGATGATATGATATGATAGTCGAGGATACTTGCCGACTGATATGATATAATAGCCGAAGGTTATACCGGCTGATGATATGATATGATAGTCGAGGATACTTGCCGACTGATATGATATAATAGCCAAAGGTTATACCGGTTGATGATATGATATGATAGTCGAGGATACTTGCCGACTGATATGATATAATAGCCGAAGGTTATAACGGCTGATGATATGATATGATAGTCGAGAGATATGCCGACTGATATGATATGATAGCCAAAGGTTATACCGGCTGATGATATGATATGATATTCGAGAGATATGCCGACTGATATGATATGATATGATAGTCGAGGATACTTGCCGACTGATGTGATATGATAGCCGAAGGTTATACCGGCTGATGATATGATATGATAGTCGAGAGATGTGCCGACTGATATGATATGATATGATAGTCGAGGATACTTGCCTACTGATGTGATATGATAGCCAAAAGTTATACCGGCTGATGATATGATATGATAGTCGAGAGATATGCCGACTGATGTGATATGATAGCCGAAGGTTATACCGGCTAATGATATGATATGATAGTCGATGATACTTACCGACTGATGTGATATCATAGTACAGAGAGTTGTGATACAGGACTAGCACACCCCAAGGGATACCCTGGTGGCTAGGGATATGCCAGTCGAGGGATATGCCGATTGATGTGATATGATAGCCGAAGGTTATACCGGCTGATGATTTGATATGATAGTCAATGATACTTGCCGACTGATGTGATATCATAGTACAGAGAGTTGTGATACAGGACTTGCACACCCCAAGGGATACCCTAGTGGCTAGGGATATGCCAGTCGAGGGATATGCCGACTGATGTGATATGATAGCCGAAGGTTATACCGGCTGATGATATGATATGATAGTCGAGGATACTTGCCGACTGATGTGATATCATAGTACAGAGAGTTGTGATACAGGACTAGCACACCCCAAGGGATACCCTGGTGGCTAGGGATATGCCAGTCGAGGGATATGTCGACTGATGTGATATGATAGCCGAGGATATTTCCGGCTATAATATGATTTGACGACGATTGTCATGGGCTTAATCAGCCTACGAAAATACTTCGTCATCCGGGTCAGTAGGTTGGTGTGGGCGGTGACCTAGAGTGACGAATTATTGTTAGTTCACAAGTATCTAACTAGTCGGTTGTCTTGTGGTATTCCAGTAGAGATGTCAGCAGTGTCTGACCTACTGACAATTGGCGTCAGAGAGTGTTCCTATTTGGACCACCACTATTCCAAGGTCTTGGCTTTGACCTGTATACTATCCTGCGTCTGACAGGTAGGAATGGTCAGTAAGTACAGAGGTTCGGTCGGGAACCCTGTAAGGTTTACAAAATTAAAAATTTTATTTAAGGATAAAGGGTATTTCTGATATTTAAAATTTCAGATAAAGAGTTGTCAGACGGGATAAGGGTTCTTTCCGGGTTTCGAGGGAAAATTAGGGGAGGGTCCTTACAATTCATGGGAAGAATGTTTTCTATCATTGTTTCTTCCTACTTGTAAATCTTACTTTATTTACAAGTAATAGGAGGTAGTTATATACACAAGGAGTCCTATTTTAGTTTATCCTAGAATCCCTTACAACATGGGATACACAATCAAAGCCCAATCTAATATCCTAGAATCTCACTAATACAACTCACGCCAACACATCCCTCCAGTACAGACCATGCTTCTACTGCCAGCGTCGTCTGCGTCACACGAGTGGAACATCCAGCAGCAAGCATTCTTCCTCTATGATCTCGAATGATGGCCCCCGCACTTGCCATATTATCACCTTTGTTCCAAGAAGCGTCGCAAATGATCTTCAGGAGATATGGGCTTGGCGGTATCCACGAGACATGTATGTGGGTTGAGGTGTCGACAATTGCTATCGGGCAGTGTTGATGCATAAAATGGACCAACCTAGACCGAGAAGACACACACGCAACCAATACACAATTATGTACGTGGTTCACCCGAATCGGGCTACGTCCACGGTGTTGCTATATTCTCATTAATAATATAAGTATTTGTACATTATACAAGTGGCATTGAGCCTTTAGAGAGAGAGTGAGAATGTAGATTGTAGAGAGAAGGGAGATCTTGTATGTTTAGAGAGAGGGGGATGCCTCTTAGAGAGAGAGTAGATACTCTTGAATGAGGAAGTGGGCTCCCTATTTATAGGCAATGTCTAGGTTTAGGTCATGGGCCACAATGGTGGGCTTTAGGTATGGGCCTCGTTGACGGGCCTTGATGATGGGCTTGGTCTTGACCCAAGTGATCTTCCGGGTCTTTCTGCTAGGTCCGTTGCTTGGTCAGATTAGGTACGAACAGAAATCCCCCAAGTTCTTGACTGAGGTGGATTGCCTCGATGGAGGACTTGTAACAAGAGTGCACTGACTGAGGAATCTCCTTGTTTCTGTCTACCAATATGTACGGTGAACTATATCCAGTCCCCCAAGTCCTCCATCGAGGCAATCCACCTCAGTCAAGAACTTGGGGGACTTCTATTTGTACCTAATCTGACCAAGCAATGGACCTATCAGAAAGACCCAGAAGATCACTTAGGTCAAGACCAAGCCCATCATCAAGGCCCGTCAATGAGGCCCATACCTAAAGCCCACCATTGTGGCCCATGACCTAAACCTAGACATTGCCTATAAATAGGAGCCTCCTCCCTCATTCAAGAGGATCTACTCTCTCTCTAAGAGGCATCCCCCTCTCTCTAAACATACAAGCTCTCCCTTCTCTCTACAATCTACATTCTCACACTCTCTTTAAAGGCTCAATGCCACTTGTATCATGTATAAACACTTATATTATTAATGAGAATAGAGCAACACCGTGGACGTAGCCCGATTCGGGTGAACCACGTACATAATTGTGTCTTGGGTGCGTGCGTGTCTTCTCGGGTCGGCTCAGTCGCTACCGTCGAGCAGCCCCAATCTGTCGCCCATCGTCACTCTCCACCTTCTCACCCGACGGGCTACATGACCAGAACGTTGGAGGGACTTCGACAACAGGATGGAGGAACAAAATCTCAATCATCGAGTTCACAATGGCAGTCTTAGCCCCATGGACAATGTCCTTGAGGATCGCAATCATGTTCACACGCACAATTGTGCATTCAATTACCGGCAACACCAATCATGTGTACCCACTGTGGTCGGACAGGACAATCAAGAGGTCCAACTGCGACTGACCCTTACGACTTGCCGCTAAGCCATCTTCCTCACCTCATGCAATCCGGTCGTCTCCTCTGCTTCTTCACCTTATGAGAAGACCTGATCGAGAGCACCAGACCAGTCTCCCACCGACTTGAACGAATGCGTCGGACCTTCCTCACACCGGCTCGAGGACGCCATCCTCTACCTCCTCTCTCTTGAGACAATCACCATGCATCCTCGTGGGTTTGCAGGTCATGATACCGTATGGCGGCCCTCAGTCGATCTAAGCTCTTCACTCGGGAGCTGTTGCACAATACCCCCGCAACAGACCGCGAAGCGTTGCTCCGCCTCCAACTTCACCTACATCACTCGACCATTGACAAAGATAAGTCCACTTTGTCTTCTTAATTTCAAGTGTGCCATCGAAGTTACTTATTAGGCTGAGCAATTCAACCACACAAAAATTGGGCTGAAATATTTCACACAAAAAAAACTTGGGCTCAACAAATAGTTGGGCTGAGTACAAACTGTACAAACCCATTCACTACTTAAATGGGCTCATCATTTTTTTTAGGTGTCACCTTGGCCCATTATGTCATCCTACAACGAGGGATGACCCCACATTATGATGGACATACATACAAGCCCAAACACTTAATTGTGTTATTTTTATTATTCCAATCACTATTAGGTATAATAATCATATTAGGCAATTACACATATCGGAACTTTTACTCTAATCACATATTGCTCACGCACAATGAGTATGCCTATTATGCAAATGTTTAAGCAATTACATAGTGTTATTTGTGCAACACACAAATATATTATTAAATCCTACAGATTTATGGATTGGTAGATTAATTTCTTATTCTCAGGAATTACCGAATGACCTGATTATCGACCGATATCATCAATCAGTCATCTTTGCCCCTCGGCAACATGCTTTACGATGCCCTTCGGTAGCTCCCACTTGCATGTCCACGACAATTGTTCGGCTCTAGCCGACTCGCCCCGCAATGACCACCTTTCTTACTGAGGGACACATGTAACTCCTCCAGCAGCCCTGGACAATCACCTTTTTTCACTAAGTGACGAGCATCATGACACGTGAGTATCATTGTCTCTCAACATGCTTTATGCTACATTCGAATTATTATATTTCGATGCAATATCATTTTATAACACTATAAGTACCATTCGACACATGCACATTATAATGCTCACATCATTGCCCATGGTACATGAGAATCATATTAACATCATCGCCTCTCGGCACATGCGCATCATCATGATCACATCATTGAACATCATGCTCACATCATTGCCCATGGCACATGAGCATCATATTAACATCATCGCCTCTCGGCACATGCGTATCATCCTGCTCACATAATTGAACATCATTCTCACATCACTGCCCATGACACATGAGCATCATATTTACATCATCGTCTCTCGGCACATGCGCATCATCATGAGCTCGCAGGCATCCCTGCAAGAGGGACGGTCATACGCCTCCTTATAGATTGGCACACTCATAGGCGTTCCCTGCTACCGATCGACATGAGCTCGTAGGCATTCCCTGTTACCATTTGGCATGAGCTCGTAGGCATCCCTGCAAAAGGGATGGTCATACACCTCCTTATAGATCGGCATACTCGCAGGCGTTCCTGCTACCGATCGACATGAGCTCACAGACATTCCCTGTTATCGTTTGACATGAGCTCGCAGGCATCCCTATACGTGGTGGCAAACACACCACCTCAAGTGGCACTCGATCGGCCATGGACATTCCTAGCCGATCGGCCACGTGATTGTGCGAGGTTCCGCGCAAGCGGGCCGACCAAGGTGACATACAATCACCTTGGAGTAGCACTCGTTCCGCCAAGGACATCCTCCAAGCCGATCGGCCACGTGATTGTGCGAGGTTCCGCGCAAGCCGGCCGACCAAGGTGACATACAATCACCATGAAGTGGCACTCGATAGGCCAAGGACATCCTCCAAGCCAATCGGCCACGTGATCGTGCGTAGTTCTGGTTAAGCGGGCCGACCAAGGTGACATACAATCACCTTGGAGTGGCACTCATTCAGCCAAGGACATTCTCCAAGCCGATCGGCCACGTGATCATGTGAGGTTCCGCACAAGCGGGCCGACCAAGGTGACATACAATCACCTTGAAATGGTAATCGATCGGCCAAGGACACCCTCCAAGCCAATCGGCCACGTGATCGTGTGTGATTTCGCACAAGCGGGCCAACCAAGGTGACATACAATCACCTTGGAGTAGCATTTGATCGGCCAAGGACATCCTCTTAGCCGATTGGCCACGTAATCGTGCAAGGTTCCGCTCTTGCGGGACGTACAAGATGACATACACTCATCTCAAAGTGGCTCTCGATCAGTTTAAACAAGACATTCTCCACGGTCGATCAGTCACATGACCATACAAGGTTCCCCCTTCGTGGCATGTACAAACATGAGATACCCATCACTACTTCAAGGTAGCAAAGTGGCACCTGGTCGGCCGACGGCATCACCTCGGCCGACCAACACGACCTTGCAGGCTACACCTCGGTTAAAGGCATTACCTGGGGACTATAAGGTTCCCATTACTACCAGGCTGACTTTACATCAGCACAAACAGGCCCAGGCCACCACAAAGCGGAGCATTCAGTTTTCTTCACCCTCGCCAAGACGGCTCTCTTCCCACTGTCATATCAGACACTACAACAACATGTGAGTCTCCCTCGGCATCCCACCTTGACTGAGGACTTGGGGGATTGGATATAGTGCACCGTACGGATTGGTAGACAGAAAGAAAGAAGTTGCTCGGTCAGTGCACTCTTGTTACAAGTCCTCCACCGAGGCAATCCACCTCAGTCAAGAACTTGGTGGACTTCTGTTCGTACCTAATCTGACCAAGCAATGGACCTAGCAGAAAGACCCAGAAGATCACTTGGGACAAGACCAAGCCCATCATCAAGGCCCGTCAATGAGGCCCATACCTAAAGCCCACCATTGTGGCCCATGACCTAAACCTAGACATTGCCTATAAATAGGGAGCCCCATCCCTCATTCAAGAGGATCTACTCTCTCTCTTAGAGGCATCCCCCTCTCTCTAAACATACAAGCTCTCCCTTCTCTCTACAATCTACATTCTCACTCTCTCTCTAAATGCTCAATATCACTTGTATCATGTACAAACACTTATATTATTAATGAGAATAGAGCAACACCGTGGACGTAGCCCGATTCGGATGAACCACGTACATAATTGTGTGTTGGGTGCGTGTGTGTCTTATCGGTCTAAGTTGGTACATTTTATACATCAACAGGGCGGTAATTTACACTTTGGGCTTCCCAGAAATCATTGGCGTTTCCTCGAGCTATTCCAACTGCTAATTCAGGGTTGAAAGGGAGGCCTTCAAAGATGAACTTACGTCTAAGTTTCCATATTGCACAGCATGTAAAAGCAATGATTGATAATGCCCCCTCCATATTGGATCCAAATATTGAGCTGGGGGATAGCAGTTTGTGTAACCATGCTTCAAATGATGTGATACTCTGAATGTCCACCCTATAATTAAGTAAGCTGCCAAACCATACCGCATGGGCTCCTTGGCACTGCAATAAGGAGTGTTCAACGGTTTCAAGGTAGGCATCACAGAGTGGGCATAGAGGGGAGTTTCCTAAATGAAGTCGGAAAAGGTTTGCCTTTGTCGGCATGCAGCCCTTTACTGCCTTCCAAAGGAAATTCCTGACCCGTGGAGTGGTTTTGATCTTCCAAATCTGATCCCAAAGCTCGATGGGGAAATTGGTGGAGCAGGAAGCACGACCATTCGTGGGTTGGTTAGCTCCCGCTAACGATTTTTTCATCCAAATATACCCTGATTTTACATTGTATCGACCTGAGGGATTGTGAGGCCAGATGATTCTATCTGCTTACTCCAGGTTCCCAATTATGTCCCAAAAAGAGCCGCTAATACCCTAAATGTAACTGCCGTCATCGACGCCATGGGTGCCGGAAATGTGGTTGCCGACAAAGGAAAAAAGGTAGTTGATTGATGTTGGTCGGAGTTGGAGGTTGGGGAATACATGGATGTTCAGTTCTTTTTTTTTTTAATTATTTAAATGTGTTTTTCAAAATTAAAAGAATTATTTAAAATAAAATTGAAGTATCATTAAATAACAAGACACGTGGCATACAATTATAGGCAGAAAAAAAAAAAGCGCTCACTGCAAGAGGGAGAAACAGAGAAAAAAATGATAGGCATGATAGATTAGTTAGGGTGGAAGAAACCGTACGTGACACTCTAGCGTCATACGGCTCCGTCTCGGAATCATGATCTTTTTTTTCAGAACCAGGAAGAGAAGAGGCTATGGGAACTGGTGAAGAAAGCTATAGGTCAGAGAGAAGTCTGGCCCGTAAGCCGGCCTAGAAATAGAAAAAAATTGAAAGAATCAATCAGTGGCTTAGGATGATAGTCTCAGAAAGATCTCCTTATTTCTTCACCGCGGATTCTCACGTATTTCTTCCTCGAGTCCTGTCATGATCGCGCACTCGACAAAAGAGCTTTACAAGCGGCATTGCCTTTCAAATGACTAGTTGTAAAAGGAATTTGAAATCCACATATTTGGACTTCTGAAATCCCCTATGGTTTTGGCCCAAATTCAAATTCTTTGAGTAAATGTTTACCCAAATAGCTGAATTCCTTCAAATCCAAATCCATGCTCATCCAAACGGACCCTTAATGATTTAGAGAATGAATTTCAATTATGATAAATACACCTGAAAAGTTCATAAGTTAAAAGAGTGGAATAAAAAGGTTTCTCGAAGGGTAGAACATAAGTATTTTTGTCAAATTATTGTGAAGGGATTGACCCGATTCCTAGTTTATCAAAATAACAACATATCACTAGCTATCAACTAGAAGAGATTGAAAAGAATATATATCTTAGATTTCCCTTCAATATTCTCTTCAATGGGCGGCTAATATCTTCACCATTTGTGTTATTCCTAAGCTTTATTAATATGTTTTGTACCAACCAAAACTCTTAGCGCCAAAGAATCTCAATCTACTATTAAGTGTGTCCATTATTTTGGGGCAGTTGTAATTTGCAAGTTACCCTACATATATATATATATTTCCAATTTAAGCGAAGGACCCTAATAAACAAATATTCAAAGTGTAGGTCTTGGAAGGAATCAACAAAAGGTGGGAAGCCAAAAGAATCTACATTATCCATTCTAAGATATTAATGAAGTGGATATATATCCATAATTAAGGAATTGCCTTTTAACCCCTATATAATGGGGCTTGCCACTAACCTTTTTATCACAGCAAACCAAAGGCAAAGCAAGCTAGTTAAGCAACTTAATTACTTCTTATCTCTTAGCTTGTAAATTTTAACAGTCATAGTTGTCATGGGAACGCAGAAAGATCTAGCACAGCTTGGAGAGGAGGCATTTTCTATGCTAGATAGGTACTACGGCTGGCCAGGGAAGCGGGGCAGTAGGAGTCCTCTATTTTCTCATCAAGATCAAACAGCTCATCATCAGCAAGGTCGTGATCGTGGAGGGAGACAACCGGTCGGTCCTCTAAGTATGAGAGATCATCAGCCAGTTCTTAATAGCAAGGATGCAGCCATGCTATTTGGGGGGATAGAGATCAGAGAATTATGTCCCAAAAAGAGCCGCTAATACCCTAATTAACCCTCCAGGTTCCCAATAGGGCTAGATTGAACTCATCAAGGTTACGGAACACCATTCCTCCCTCAGTTTTTGGGAGACCAAGCTCTGCCCAACTAATCCAGTGAATTTTGTTGCCAGAATCTGTCTGCCCCCACCAAAAGTTTGCCTAGTCCGCATCTATCAAATTGCACATAGCCTTTGGGAATTTGAAAACTGCCATGTGGTATGTGGGAATGGGTTGGGCCACTGCCTTGATAAGAACCTCCTTTCTTGCTTGAGACAAAAATTTCTACTTCCATCCTTGGATTTTCCTCCCAATACACTCTCTAACAAACATCAAAGCTTCCTTTTCTGATCTCCCCCAAAGGGTGGGAAGGCCAAGGTACATTCCAGGGTCGGTTGTTTGTTCCATATTCAGGATGTCACACAACTGGGTACAGATTTCCATTGGAGAGTTAGGGCTGAAAAATATGCTGGACTTGTTATAGTTTACTCTTTGACCTAATGCTGTACAGTAGACTTGGAGAATTTTTTCTACAATTCTGCAATTTCGTTCATTGGCCTTCATGAAAAGGAGGGCATCATCAGCAAAAAGGAGATGGGATAGTTTGGGACCTTCCTCACTGAATTGGAGACCCTCTAACAGCCCGGTAGACACTGCGTGGTTGAACATGGAGGAGAGCACATCACTTACAATGATAAAGAGGAATGGGGACAAGGGATCTCCTTGACGAATTCCACGAGTAGGTCTAAAATAACCGCCCGGCTGTCCATTTCTTAGGACCGAGAAATTGACAGATGTCACACATTTCATTACTGAGGAAACCCATCTTGATAAGCATTGCCTTGAGGAAGTCCCATTCGATTCTGTCATAGGCTTTGTTCATATCCAACTTGATTCCCATTTCAAAGATCTTTGTGATTTTTCAGAGTTTCAGAGCGTGGAAAGCCCTGTGAGCTACCAATATATTATCTTGGATTTGCCTCCCAGAGTTGAAAGCACTCTGCTGGGGGAAATGATCCCAGGTAGAATAGATTTCAGCCGATTGGAGATGATCTTTGCAATGATTTTGTAGGAGTAGTTACAAAGCGCAATTGGGCGGAACTGATTGACAGTTTCTGAGTTCATTACCTTTGGGACAAGTGCTAGGTGGGAAGAGTTTAGCTCTTGGATAGGAAGAACTCCTACAAAGAAATTATTGACAATAGCCTACAAATCAATATAGATTGAGTCCTAGTAGGATTGATAGAATATACCGGCAAAGCCATCCGGGCCCGGGGGTTTTAAGCCTCCCATACTGAGTCGCCTCCTGGATTTCCTAGATGGACACTTCCCTTGTCAGCTCCATGTTCATTTGGGGGCTAATTTGTGGTTCTACAAAGGAGAGGATGTCTCCCCAGTCCCGATGGCCATCGCTTGTGAATATATCTTTGAAATATGAGTCCACCACCACTCTAACTTGAGCCTTGATCTTTGGTGCCAATACTTTTCTTCCACCCGCCACACGTTGCCAATCTCCACCTTGAGGTAATCAATTCTGCTCATGTTCTCATCCCAATTGTGTTGGAGGCCATTCAGCTCTTCCACCAAAACTTCAATTTTATTTCCAGTTATTTGGATACTTCTCGGAACTCCACGAGGAAAGATCCCTGCGACATTTGTCTATCTTCCTCCCCCACGACTTCCTTGGATTGAACCCTTGTTCATTCCAGCACCTCTTTACAATCTCTCCACATTCTGGGTCCTCAGTCCAGTAGGATTCGAACCTGAATAATTTCCTGTATTTGCGCACAACTGGGCATTGATCAATTAAAATGCGGCACCCGTCGGAGCCCAAATTAGGGTGGTTGGTCGCCACGGTTCCCGGCCAACGCACTTGCCATTCAGCGTTAACCAGACCTCGATCTAGTCTTTCTTACACCAAAATGCCTTTAGCCCTGTGACCATACCATGTAAATGGTTGGCCTTTATAGCCCAAGTCCATAAGCTTCGCATTGTCCATAAAAGACTGTAAATACTTTCTTCGATTGATGATTTCTGGGCGGCCACCCTTTTTTTCGAGTGACCAGAGGATTTCGTAAAAATCTCCTATGCACAACCAAGGAACATTTGTGGGCTTTCACGTTCTTGTTGGATCAAAATTGAGAACATAAATATATACGAAATCTATTATATTCAGTTTAATTTTGCAAGTGCACAAATCGAAGGGATAATATAGCAAATAAGGAAGGGTCGAATCTCACAATGACTTGACTTAACGTCTAAATCCACTTTATTACTTAGATTGATTAATTAACTCAGAAACTTAATAAAAATAGAAAATAAAATAGAAACACAAAACACACACGTGGGGGTTTAACATAATTAAAAATAAACAAATAATAGAACTAACATGAAGAAAATAATAAAAATAATAGGTTAAAGCACTCAATCCACCACTAACCACAATTACTTCCTAACATGATTTTCTTGATTCAATTATTATGCAACTTCTGAATATAGTGCCCATGCAAAGGTCCGACTAAGGCCTGCTACGCACAAATTATTCTCTCTTACTTGGCATGTCCTAAGTATGATGTCTACCTAGAACGTCTATCATATACTGTTTAAGATGACGCATGAAGTACAAAGAGAATTTAATGACATTACACTATCCCTAGAAAAGTGATGTGCAATTCTAGGTTTTCATGAGTTTAGATTACGAATAGGTGTCCTTCCACCTACCCTTGATGCAACAAATCACAAGATGATATGATTGTCCGTCAAGCAATTACATCAATAATTATATGCAAACAAGGTGGCCAATCTTATAAACATAAATTCAGTTCATTAAACTCAATAATCCAACTTATTCAGCATTCATAGCAATATAAATTAAGCGACCAAAATCATATTAAAGAAAAACCATGGCTAGGGCTTCAAGAAGCCCTAACCTAAAAAGAAACTACAAAATGAAAAACAAGTGTTCGCTCTTTGGTGTATTATGGTGAAAAACAAGTGTTCGCTCTTGTTTCTACCATAACTTCTTGGTTATAATTCCGATTGAGGTGATTTTTTAGCTCAAATTCTCGTAACTCCAAACTCTATCTAATTCTGCACATTTGTTACAGATATATTATTTTCTCCAATTACATAGAACGAAATATTAACAAAAGATAAATAAAATTAAATTAAATCATGAATAAAATATGTATTAATTATTACCAAACAATTCTTCCCAACCAATCCCACATTACCAACTTTTCCTCACTATATGGCGTGCCATAAACCCAGGAGATGTGAGTAAATTCCCCATTTGTGCGATCTAGAATTGAAGTATCAATTAAGAATTTAGATGAGTGGAAGATGCAAACCTCGACATTTTCACTCCATAGTAAACAAAGACCTCCAGTTGTGCCCATAGGTTCGACACAGTGGTGACCAACCATTTCCAAATCACTAAACAATCTGAGAATGACACTGGACTTCATTTTTGACTCGATAATGAAAATAACAGAAGGTACATAACTTCGGACCATCCTCCGAAGGTTCTTTCCCCTCAAGGCCCCACTGAGACCTTGACAGTTCCAGCTTAGTAGCCTCATTTTTCCCCAGCCGCCGGTTTCGGCCAACAGCCATGAGATTCTTCATCTCTAGTGTTGAGGTTTTGATCTACTAGTTTGACAGGGATGTCCACCAAATCCTCCTCAGCGTATTCCTCCTCACAGCCAATAATCAATTTCCTTCCTCTGCGGCGAGAAGCACCAAGGGCTTTGGAGACCTTCCTTGACTTCTCCTTTTTATCAGTGGAATTCTTCCCTAAACCTATAATTATACGATGTTATATGTTTGAATGTTTGATGATTGTGATGTGATTAAAATAGTTATGATTGAATGGAACATACTTAGGATGATTAAAATAATCATAGAAATGAGTTGGTGATGAATGTCTTGGTTGTGATGCTTGAGAATGTTTGGTTTAATTACTGTGTTAGGATGATGTAAGAAGTCGTAGACGATACCACGAGCTAGAATTAGAGCCTAGCATGTGATTAATATTCTCACTTGATGGTAGTAAATCCTATGGAATTTGTATTGATAATAGGAAATAAATATAGAATATGCCATGGGTGACTTTAAGTCCCGGCATTATGTGATTATGTTATTAAGGATGGTAAACCCTACAAAGGTAAATACTCTGTAATGAGTATAAACTAATATTATAGTGTTAGATCTCGAGAATAGATTCCGAGATATAATTTTATTATCGATGAAAGGTAAACACTCTGAAATGAGTATAAACTAATATTATAGGGAATATCTCGAGGTTTGAGTTCCGAGATACGAGTTAATACTATAGGTAACATGTCGGCTTATGATGATATGATAACCGAGGTATATGCCGACTGATATGATTATGATAGCAAAGGGTTATGCCGGCTAATACGATATGATATACTAGTCGATACGATATGAGAGCCGATGGACTTACCGGTTTACACGATATGATGACAATTGTCATGACTAGTGATCAGAGTTCATGTACCAGTGAGGGTACGTTAATTATCGAGGTCAGTCGGTATGGTGTGGACGGTGCCCCGATTGATGAAATTATGGTTTGTATGGACGATGTCTCCTTGAGACGATTGATACCGCCTTAGAGGGATGATAATATCGAGAGATCACTATGGAATTTATCCACGAGTTGGATGTGTCGTCTTTAATGCATGAAGATTCATTGTGAATGTTAATTGGAAACTCATTATGTGATTGTGTTGTATGGTTGCTAGCCCTGCGGGGTTATTTGAATTGTGTATTGATTATATTGTTGAATATGAAATAATGCCACAGGTGATGACACAAATACTAAGGTCCACTCACATTTCTGTTTTACGTCCCTCAGGTATGCAGAGGAAGGTTCGTGAGTGCAAGGAGGAAATCACGGGATGACAGCTTTGACATCACCAATGGAAGGTGTAACAAGGTAATAATCGGTGAAGCATTTATGCTTTAATTATAATCATAATTTATTTTAACTATGCTCCGAGTTGTCCGCTGTCGCGGTGAAACGGTAATTTAGTGTTTACTATTTTACATTTCACTAGACTTCTTAAACCCATCGTTTTAGTTGGGCTTTCGTCACCTGGACTCAGCGTCCAAGTGTCGGCCAGTACTCGGTATTCCCGGTATTCGGTTTTATATTCGAGATGGGGTGTATCAGTTCTTCTTCACCAAAGTCTGAGAATGGAAGAAATACCCAAGCGTCTCCATCAATTGCTACACTAAATTTCTCAAATAAAATTGATGGGTTCAATCAATTGTGCAATTTCAGAAGTTACTCTTTTGCTTTTATTAGCCATTATTTGGCCATCAATGGGGAGACCACAAGAGATCAACGGCAAAGAAGGGAAAAAGCCCAAAAATTGCAAAAATAGACTCTGCTCTTCTCTACTTAAAGGGGCTACAACATTTTTGAAAGGGGAGAGTCAGAGATTTTCAAAGAGCCTTCAAGACTTGGGAATAGCTGGAGTTCCAAAATCTGTATCATTTTCTTCTCCTTCAATTTCTAATTTCTTTTGTGTTTTCTTCAAAATTATGAATTAAGCTTTCTTTGCTAGAGCTTGGATGAAACTCTAATTTGATTATTCGAATTTTCTGAATGTTGAATTATTGAATTCCAATTTAGTTTGATGAATTTTTATTCTCTATTTTAATTGGGATCTATTTGTATTATTTTATTGATTCGCGACCTATAAAATTTGCATTTAGATGATTCGTTGTGTGCTGGATGAATGACCATTGTTTTGCACTACATTTAGCTTCAAGAGATTAAGAATTGCAATTGACACTTACTTGACCATAGATTGTGTGATTGTATGATTTCTTGCTTTCATAAAGATTAAGGCATTATTAGATTTAACTCTACACTAGACCAAAGATAGGTTACATCTAGGAATAGTTGACTCTTTACCGGACTCTTTACCGGACCAAGGATTGAACTCATACACAAGGAAGGCTAGGCCTAAAACTAGACCAAGGTTTTAGGGATAGAATCTTCTTAAGTTGAATTGGTTAAATTTATAACTTGCATTCAAGAAATTGAATAAGACAATTAGTGGCTAATCCGATGCTCTATTGTTAACTACAACCCAAGAAACTTTAATTTGTTTTGATCTATCAAATTGAATTGTTGAAATTACTTTTATTGTTTTAAAATCTGGTTTGGTGCTTATCAATAATTCCTTCACTTGCTTCAACCCTTTATCTGAAAGTAGTATTTGTTAACTTAGAAAAGAGTCATAGATTGAGTTGATAAATTGAATTTGAACATCACTCCTTGTGGAACGAAACCTGTTTTTATGAACTATACTACGTATGAAATATGCACTTGCGGGATAAACGAAAGATAGAATAGTCTAGATTTAGGCTAATCAAAATCTTACATCAAGTTTTTGGCACCGTTGCCGGGGAGAGATTTATTAAATTCAACTTGCTAGTTCATTCTAAATTTTATTTTGGTTTTTATTTTTTTATTTGTACTTTTATCTATATACTTTTCTTTTTGTCTTACCTACTGTCACTTCTTTCTCTTCTTCCGTGTAGGCAGTTTATGCACGGGCGTCGTTCTAATCATCCTGACATCGTTCCATACAATTCTGAAATTGAACGTGAGCTTAGGAGAATTCGAAAGCAAGCAATAAAAGGAGCTGAAATCTGTTTTGGGGAGTCTTTGCAGAAGCTTTTCATGGCCATGGAGATTGTTAATAATGAATGGAGAACCAAGAAGTCATACTCCATCCCAACACCTAGTGCAACTCCATTATGCATAGTCTATCCTGAGATAGCAGCTTAACAATTCGAGTTGAAGCCATCTATAATCCATTTGTTGCCGTCTTTCCATGGGTTACCTTCCAAAGATCCGTACCGTCATGTCAAGAATTTCTATGAGATATGTGCAACTTTGAAGCTTAATAAGGTTTCTAATGACAACATTTGTCTTCGTCTTTTTCCTTTCTCACTTAAAGACAAGGCAAAGATTTGGCTTGATTCATTGAGGCTGGATCAATCAGGACATGGGAAGAACTCTCTCAGAAGTTTCTTACAAAATTCTTCCATGCCCAGAAAACTCAAGCTCTCATGAGGGAGATTCAGAATTTCCAGCAAAAAGATAATGAGCCATTCTTTGAAGCATGGGACCGTTACAAGAAATTACAATTCAAATGTCCTCACCATGGGCTTGAGAAATGGAGAATTGTTCAACACTTTTATGAAGGTGTCATGCCTCTAAGCCGGCAAACAATTGATGCATCGTGTGGAGGTGCCTTGATGGACAAAACTTCTGATGAAGCTTATGAGTTGTTTGAGAAGTTGAGTGCAAATTCACGACAATGGGATTATACTAGAGACCGAGGGGCATCAAAGAAAGGAGTCTATGAAGTGAGTTCGTCAACAAATATTGGTGTGTGCTATTTGTTCTGACATTTCTCATTCGATTGAGTCGTGTCCTTTGAGTAGTTCATATCCAGATTTTGTTCAAGAACATGCAAATCAAGGCAACACTTTTCAAAGGCAGAAACATGATCCGTTCTCCAGCACATATAATCCAGGATGGCGAAATCATCCGAATTTCTCATGGTCTAATAATCCAAGAACTTCCAATTCAAATTCAAGACCATGGCAGCCATCTTATCCTCAACCTGAGCCTAAGAAGACTTCCTTTGAAGAGACGATGCAACAATTCATGCAAACGATGATGCAAAATCAGCTGCAACAACAACAGACAACACAACAAGCAATTGCAAAGTTAGAGGCTCAAGTTGGACATATTGCTTCGCAAGTGTCTGAGCGTGAAAGAGGCAAGTTCCCGAGCCAACCAGAAATGAATCCTAGAGGCCAAGAACATGTCAAATCTATCACAACATTGAGGAGTGGAAGAATTATCAACAAAGAGGGACAAGAGGCTGCTGTCAAATCTCAAGAAGATGGAGATGCAAATGAACAAATTCTGTCCAATCAGAAAAATCTCACAAGTTCACCAACAAATCAGACCTCCAACACTGCCAACAACTTTTCCAAGTTGTCTACAAGTGTGCCTCAAGCTCCTTATCCTTCTCGCTTGCTATCTTCGAAAAAAGAAGATCAATGGAGGGATTTGTTTGAGACATTCAAAAAGGTTGAAATTAATATTCCTTTGTTGAATGCGATAAAACAAATTCCAGCTTATGGGAAATTCTTAAAAGACCTATGCACTAATAAAATAAAAATCAAGGTGTTGGAGAGAGTTGAACTCATGGCTGAAGTAAGTTCGGTATTACAAAGGAAGCTTCCACCAAAGCTGAAAGATCCGTGGAGTTTCAGCATTCCTTGCTGCATTGGACCCCAACAATTCGAGCAAGCTTTACTTGACTTGTGATCAAGCATAAATCTGATGTCGTATTCTGTTTATATGAAGCTGAAATTAGGGGAGCTTTCTTCTACCTCTATAATTAGCTGATCGTTCCCTTAAAATTCCTAATGGTTGTTGAAGATGTTTTGGTAAAGGTTAATGATTTTATATTTCCTGCAGATTTTGTTATTTTAGAGATGGAGGAATCAGAGAGATATGATCAAGATCTCCCTATCATCTTAGGTCGACCTTTCATGGCTACAGCAGGGGTCAATATTAATGTCTAGAAAGAAATTCTCACCTTGGAGGTCGATGAGGAGAAGATAGAATTCCGAATCTTTGATGCATTAAAGCAGCTCCTAAACAAATCATATTGCTTTCTGGTAGATGTTGTTGAAAAAATGGTAGAGAAAATACTTGTTCAAGAAAGTATTTATGATCCATTAGAGGTTGGTCTAACACAAGAAGCAGATCTGGAACCAAACAATGTTATAGCTGATGTCCACTTCATCCTTGATGCCACTCCTGAACATAAGTGGCGACAGAAATTTGAAGTACTGCCACCAAGTCTAAGCAAACTGATGCCATCCATTGAAGAACCCCCAAAGCTTGAATAGAAGTTGTTTCCTGCACATTTGAAATATGTCTATCTTGGAGATTTCGAGACTCTTCTAGTGATCATTGCTACTGATTTGAGTCCTTTTGAAGAAGAAAAATTAGTTCAGTTATTGAGAGAACATAAAACAGCGATTGGGTGGAGTATCACTAATATCAAAGGGATAAGGTGAATGTATGCATGCACCGTATACTCCTAGAAGACAACTCCAAGCCCAACCGCGATCCACAGAGAAGGCTAAATCCAAATATGAAAGAGGTAGTAAGATCTGAAGTGCTTAAGCTCCTTGATGTTGGCATTATTTACCCTATCTCGGATTCTAGGTGGGTGAGTCCTATGCAAGTTGTGCCTAAAAAGTCTGGGATTACGGTGGTGAAGAATGACAGCAGTGAGTTGGTTCCTACAAGGACGGTGACAGGTTGGAGAGTGTGTATTGATTATCGGAAACTCAACATAGCCACAAGAAAAGATCACTTCCCTTCACCGTTCATGGACCATATGCTTGAAAGACTAGCCGAGCATAACTTCTATTGCTTCTTAGATAAATATTCAGGGTACAACCATATCCCTATAGCTCCAGAGGACCAAGAAAAAACAACATTCACATGCCCGTTTGGAACTTTTGCACCGACGGATGCCTTTTGGTCTATGTAATGCACCAACAACTTTCCAATGTTGCATGATGGCAATATTCTCTGATATGGTGGAAAGATGTGTTGAGGTATTTATGGAAGATTTCTCTATCTTTGGTTCAGATTTTGATGATTGTCTTCGTTATCTTTCACTAGTTCTGAAAAGATGCCAAGACAAAAATCTTGTTCTTCATTAGGAGAAGTGTAATTTTATGGTTCGAAGAGGCATAGTTTTGGGGCACATAATCTCAAGTCACAGAATAGAGGTTGACAAAGCAAGAATTGACTTTATTTCCAATCTGCCAGCACCAACTAATGTGAAGGGAGTTCATTCTTTTTTGGGTCATGCTGGATTTTATCGAAGATTTATCAAAAATTTCAAGACCGTTATGTGACCTTTTGGAAAAGGATGCTGTTTTTTATTTCAATCCAGAATGTTTGGCAGAATGTTTGGAAAAGGAAAAGCTCACTAAAGCACCTATCATGCAACCACCTGATTAGAGTATTCCTTTTGAGCTTATGTGTGACGCTTCTGATTATGTCATCGGTGCAGTTTTAGGGCAACGAGTGAAGAAGTTCCCTCATGTCATTTACTATGCACGTCACACTCTTAATGAAGCTCAAGTTAAATATTCAACAACAGAAAATGAGCTTCTTGTAGTAGTATTTGCTTTAGACAAATTCCAATCTTACCTTGTTGGCTCAAAGGTCATTGTTTATTCCAATCATGCAGCCATTCGTTACTTGCTGACAAAGAAGGCTGATTAGATGGGTGCTTCTATTGCAAGAGTTTGTCCTAGAGATTCGAGATAAGAAGGGCAAACGTAGTAGCAGATCATTTATCTAGACTACCACCTGGAAGAAGCAGTGCATCCAATCTGCCCATATCTGAAAATTTTCCTGATGAGCAACTTTTCAGGATTGATCAACTCCCTTGGTTTGCTGATATTGTCAACTACATTGTCACCAATCTCATGCCTAAAAATTTTCCAAACCACGCTCATAAGAAGCTACGATCAATTTCCAAGCAATATTTTTGGGATGAACCATACCTTTTCAAGCATTGTCATGACCAAGTCATTAGAAGATGCGTTCGAGAAAGTAAAGTGCCAAGTATTCTCATATTCTGCCATTCAGATGCGTGTGGAGGACATTTCGGAGCTAAGAGGAGTGCTGCCAAGGTATTACAAAGTGGATTCTTTTGGCCCACACTCTTCAAAGATGCTCATGCTTACTGCACTTCATGTGACAGATGCCAAAGAATGGGTAATATCTCTTCCCATAATCAAATGCCTCTTACTAATATTTTGATTGTTGAATTATTCGATGTTTGGGGTATAGATTTTATGGGTCTTTTTCCTCCCTCTTTTGGTTATCTTTATATTCTTGTTGCGGTTGACTAAGTTTCTAAGTGGATTGAATAAATAGCATGGAAGACAAACAAACACAAGGTGGTGCTGAATTTTCTTAAAGACTCAATATTTTCAACATTTGGGACACCTCGGGCAATCATAAGTGATGAAGGGTCTCATTTTTTGTAACAAACCTTTCACCACTCCTAAGAAAAAATACAGCAACACTCACAAAGTTGAAACACTATACCATCCTCAAACTAGTGGTCAAGTGGAACTATCAAACATGGAGATCAAGCAAATTTTGGAGAAAACGGTGCAGCCAAACAGAAAAGATTGGTTTTTGAGACTCAATGATGCATTGTGGGCTTATCGGATAGCCTATAAGACTCCGATTGGTCTGTCTCCTTATCGATTGGTTATGGAAAAGCGTGTCAATTACATGTTGAATTGGAGCATAAAGCATATTGGGCTATTAAGCAATTCAATTTTGAGCTTAAAGAAGTAGGTCAAGTTCGGAAACTTCAATTGAATGAGTTAGATGAATTGAGGAACGAAGCGTATGAAAATGCCAAGATTTACAAGGACAGAACCAAGGTGTTTCATGACAAGTCCATTTTGAGAAAGACATTTGAGCCCAAAGAAAAGGTTTTGTTGTATAACTCAAGACTCCGATTGTTTCATGGGAAGCTGAAATCAAGATGGTATGGACCATATGAAGTTGTCTCGGTAACTCCTTATGGGGCTGTGGAAATCAAGGATCTAAAATCTGGAATGTCATTCAAAGTCAATGGACACCGGTTGAAGCCTTACTTGGAGAGTGCTTTTGCAACACATGAAGGAGTGACGATGGTTCTTCACGATCCAATTTCTTTATAATCCAGAGTCATGTCTGACTGAAGACAATAAACTTAGCGCTATTTGGGAGGCTACCCAATTCTCTTTCCCTTCTTTTGCTTTAGTTTTGTTCATTTTTCAGTTCTGATTTTGGTGGTTTTGCATATGTGTTTTTTATGCTTTTCTCTTGACTCTTCCAACTTAGCCTTGCTTGACTCTTTCTACCATGACATACATTTATTCAGATCATTTTTCAGGTTCTAATTGTCGATAGAAGGAGCTCATGAGGAAGTTACTTTGCTGCAAATGGTTGCTGAACTTCAACTTGTCTACTCTTTGGTAGTGCTTCTCAACCTGCTCAAAACCAGGGACTTTTTTTTACTCTCCTCTCACTTACTGTCTTTGCATTACTTTCTGACTTGTTCACATTGAGGACAATGTTGCATTCAAGTGTGGGGGTATAGAAGAGTAGCTTAAATTTTTTATTTTAAATAGCTTAAAACAAAGGGTTTCTGTTCCATAAATAATGTACCAATATGTTGCTGTTTTTTAATTTTGGTCCTCGCTATGTTCTTTGTTTTTTCATTCTGATTCCAACCATATAAAGAATGATGAATTTGGCCAAGTGGTTTGAAAGTTATGGGTTAAAAACTGAACAATGTCAAAATTGAACAAAACGGTGGTTTGGAACTTCTTTGTTTTCATGTTGTATGGAACTTCTCTGATTTTGTGATCTCATTATATTTGGTTTGGTCAAGTATTGAAAACGACATCAAATTTGGACCATTACACTATACCTTCCTCCTTTATCTATTAATGGCATTAAAATAACCACATTAGACCTAGGAAATGATATAGGCAATTTTGTTTGGATCGTTTGAGCCTTTTTGCCTACCATATATGTTTATCTGATCCTTAGTAGACCTTTTGAGCTTTATGTTAAGCCTTGTCTTTGTTAGCAAAAACTTGCCCTACCATATTCCAATACTGGAGTTAGCCTTCATTCAAGAATGTCCTACCTTCTTTTCTGAGAAATTGATACAAAGATTGTTTGGTGATGCTTTCGAGCTATTAAGACCATATGATGAGAAGATGTATCTCAAAAGCAGTGAAAAGTGGAAATCTACCGTAAAATTGGAAGAATCTGAATTATTTAAAAAACAAAAAAAAAAAAGAGAGATTTCAAATTTGCATCCGGTATGAAAAACAAAAGGAACAAATTGTGGTGCTCTTCAATTTGGTGATATGCTTTGATTGTTTAATCTGTGATAGTGGTGAATTCCAATTCCTATATCAATTTCTAAGAAAGTTTGCATTCCATATCCTTTCTTTCATTAGCCATTTCCCTAAGCCCGATTACAACCCTTGTAAAGACCTAATTGATCTTAGGTGTAGTGTGGTTTATATGAAGTAGGTAGGTAGAGGAGGGACTTCAAGTAGGAGGCATCATGTCCTTGAGATCAAATTGTTATTTTTGTTTGCTTTGCTAACGTAAATATATGTGAGCCATTTTAATTTTCTTAATCCTTCTCACATATAGATTGAGTGAAACAGTTACCCAATTTATGAGTGTTTGTGTTCCGAGTGAAATATCCAGTGAGATTTGAAGTTGAAGCGCATTTTTGTATGGAAGTTCAAATTGTATAAAAATTGAGACTAGATGGTATTGATGTTGGTTATATGCACATACTTGTTAATGGAATATGTCTACGACTTGGATAATGCTTAGAACTGTTGCTTCTACTTACTGACTTGCTCGGATGTTAATGTGGACTCCTAATGTGTTCGTACCTAATCTGACCAAGCAACGGACCTAACAGAAAGACCTGGAAGATCACTTGGGTCAAGACCAAGCCCATCATCAAGGCCCATCAACAAGGCCTATGCCTAAATCCCACTAGCAAGGCCCATCATCTAAACCTAAACATTTTCTTATAAATAGGGAGCCCCTCCCTCATTATCAAGGGGACTCCCACTCTCTACAATGCTCATTCTCTCTCTATGGAGACACTTTTTCCCTTCTCTCTACTTACATTATTATTTCTACGGCTCATAGCCTAGTGTATCATGTACAAAACACATATATTATTAATGAGAGTAGAGCAACACCGTGGACGTAGCCCGAATTGAGTGAACCACGTACATCGTTGTGCCTTGGTGTGAGTGTGTGCTTTCACAGTTCGACCGATCCATTTTATGGTTCAACAGTTGGCGCCGTCTATGGGAAATGCGACAAAAATCCAGGTCGGTTTCCTCTCAAAATCACACAAGCCTGATGAAACATCATGAATACCCAAGAACACCAACCCAGCCAAGAAAACCCAGATGGGTTCTCTGCCAAAAAAAAACCCCAAAGGGGCTCCGGCCCAGATCTCTCTTTCTTCTCTTCAGACCACCATGGAGGAGGACCTCCTCCCTCTCTGCCAACATCCAAAAAACAGATGGCCTCCCATCCCACCCCCACCTCTCTTCCTCATGGAAGAGAAGCAGACCAAAGAAAAACCCAAAACCTCTTATTCATCTCTCACTCATGGCAACAAAGTTCTGAGCTTTAGGAGCAGACATGGCTTAGCTCCAGTCCAAAAATTTCCTCACCTCTCACTCTGTCTCATGGCAGTCGAAGAAAACAACAAAAAAATGAGGAAAAATCATCATCTCTCTCATTCAATCTCTCTTCCTTATTGAAGCAAGCTAGCAGGGAAGCAAGAAATATATATATGTAAATACATCTCCCTCTCACCCTCTACTGTAACATATGAGAAAAAACACAAAAATCACATATCTCTTACTCTCACGACAACAGAGAAGAAAAGCAAAAAACTAGCAAAGCTTCCAACTTTGCATAGCTCCCCCTTGAGGAGCAAGGGAAGAACAAAAAAAAAAAGCTTCCAACTTTCGGCATAACAATAGCAGGGAAGAACAGATTCATGGCTCCCCCTCGAGAAAGGGGACGAATCCACTGAGTGACGAACAACTCGGACAACTCAACTAGTTTCCACCATCTCGAGCCGGAAACACCACGGTATCATCGGAGCTGCCGCACCTCTCATCTTCTCCTCTGTGGGTGCGACGAGCCAAGACTCCAACCCAGAAGACAACACCAGAGTTGAACTCTCCCATGACTCGAGCGTCGATGTTGCATGACTCGCACGTCATTGCCGACTCGAAGAAGAGGAAGGAGGAGCGGGTCAGCCCCACCGGGTCGGACGCAGTCCAGCTGAGCAATCCTCATCACCATCCACTCCCGCAAGCCCAACTGGTCATTCATCCAATTCCCATCTCCACCGACGTTGACCGTTCGGAGCTCAAAACCACACTCGAGATCTGCTATACGCAGCGGCTACACAGATTGTGAGGCTCAAGATGATTACTAGCAGCGAAGGACCCGCCAAGTTCAACAACAAACAGGCCCAGGCCACCACGAGGTGGAGCGGTCAGTCTTCCTCACAACTCTGCCACCATAGGTGGCTCCGGGGGCCTCCCATGAATCGGCTATGGGCACTCCCACCATCGCGCCGCTCGGCCTCCACATCCAAATCCAACCTCACGGCCTCTGCCTCATCGTCCGCTCGCCTCAACACCGCTCACACCATCGAGCTGCCACCAAGCCGCCTGCTCCGCCCCAGCCTTCTCTATCGAAGGAGTCATCGAAGAAGATAAGTCCCTCTGTCCTCCTAATTTCCTTATTGCCATTATCATGGTAATTGGGCTGAGCAAGTCAATCACACAAAAATTAGGCTGAAATATCTCACAAGAGATTTGGGCTGAACATATTAATTGGGCTAAACATTATTGGGCATTAACCCATTATCCCTTTTAATTGGACTTATAATACCTAGTTGGTCTTTTATAACATTAGTTAAGTAAAACAACAATTTTACTTAATGGGTTATGTTGATATTTACGTTTAAATTAAACAATATTTATTATAGGCAATTGCACATGTCATAATTCATACTCTAATCACATACTGCTTACGCACATTGAGTATGTTTATTATGCTAATATTTAAGCAATTAAATATTCTTATTTGTGCAACACACAAATATATTATTAAATCCTACGGATTTATGGATCGAAAAACTAATGTCTTATTATCAGGTATTATCGAATGACCTGACTATCGACCGACATAGTCAATCGGCCATCTTCGCCCTTCGGCAACTCCCACTTGCATGTCCATGACAAGTGTTCGGCCCAGGCCGACTCGCCCTGCGACGGCCACCTTTCTTGCCGAGCGACACATGTCACTCCTCCAGCAATCCTGGACAGTCACTTTTCTTACTGAGCGGCGAGCATCACTCCCCCAATTACCTAGACACTCACTTTTTTTCACTAAGTGACAAGAATCACGACACGTGAGTATCATTGTCTCTCAACATGCTTTACGCTACATTCGAATTATTATCTTTCGATGCAATATCATTTTATAACATTATAAGTACCATTTGGCATATGAGCATCATATTTACATCATCGCCTCTCGGCACATGCGAATCATCATGCACACATCATGAGCTCGCAGGCATTCCTTGTTACCATTCGGCAGGAGCTCGCAAGCATCCCTGCAATAGGGACGGTCATACACCTCCCTATAGATCGGCATACTCGCAGGCGTTCCCTGCTACCGATCGACATGAGCTCGCATGCATTCCCTGTTACCGTTTGGCAGGAGCTCGCAGGCATCCCTGCAAGAGGAACGGTCATACACCTCCCTATAGATCGGCATACTCGCAGGCGTTCCCTACTACCGATCGACATGAGCTCGCATGCATTTCCTATTATCGTTTGGCATGAGCTCGCAGGCATCCCTTTACGAGGTGGCAAACACACCACCTCGAGTGGCACTCGATCGGTAATGGACATTCCTAGCCGATCGGCCACGTGATCGTGCAAGGTTCCGCGCAAGCGGAAAACCAAGGTGACATACAATCACCTCGGTGTGGCACTCAATCGGCCATGGACATTCCTAGCCGATCGACCACGTCGTCGTGTGAAGTTCCGCGTAAGCGGCCGACCAAGGTGACATACAATCACCTTGGAGTGGCACTCGATCGGCCATGGACATCCTCCAAGCCGATCGGCCACATGATCGTGCGAGGTTACGAGCAAGCGGGCCGGCCAAGGTGACATACAATCACCTCGGTGTGGCACTCGATCGGCCATGGACATTCCTAGCCAATCGGTCACGTGATCGTGTGTCAGGACACGTCCCGAATTTTCCCTCGAAACCCGGGAAGAAACCTGATCCCGTCTGACAACCTAAGAAAAGGTTCCCAAAATACCCTTCAATCCTCACAAAATATAATAATTATAAATACTTCCACTTGTCAGACAAGGGATTCAAGCACTCAATAATTCCCGTAATTAATGACCAATCAAATACAATATAATATCAGAGCGTCTAAGTAGGATCAAGAGTAAAATTTAGATATCCTACTCAAATATAACTACACAGCACAGTCGAAGTACTAATGCCTCTGCCTCGAGATCAGTATTCGCGTCAACTCTACTCAACAGCCTGAAGGGGTTTTAAACACAAAAGTTGTGAGTGGACAAAAATCGTTTTCCAAGGAAATATTACCTTTTTCCCCCTCCATTTATAAAACCATGCATGCATCACATAAAACAGTTTATGATATAAAAACATTATATGTAAATCACCAAAATTTCCATTTCTCTTTAAAACCACTTAGTTTGACTCACATAAAATCTGTATAATGAAAATACCTCGTGATCCACATTTTGGTTTGAAAACTCTCTTCAAAGGAGTTTAAAATTCATTTAATTCAATCTGAACACATAATATCTCAAATTCACTATTCCCGACATATCCACAACACACTAGGGTATCCCTTGAGATGTGTTAAAATCTGTACTACGCGTAGACAGCTTCGCGACCCGGCGGAGCAAGACCCCTTAACACCAAAGTCCGAACCCTCAACAACCAGCGGAGCAAAACCCCTCAACACCAGTCAGAGCAACTGTAACCATCGGGACAGAAAACTAGTGAACCAAATCCGTATTTTGAAATCTTTGTTTCTTGGCCTAAGCCAAATTCTTTGAAATATCATTTTATGGCCAAACTCGGTAAAATCATAATTACGGGTCTCAACCCAAATCACATGCTCAAATAGTTACCACTTCAAAACGATATCAAAATCAAGTACAAAAACCAGGCCATTTCTCAAAACACACTTTCACTTAAATATTGGAAAACATGTGTCCAGCATCATTTCTAAATTCCAGAAATTCATTGCACCCATACATAACAGTATTAAAATCAAAGATACATTTATGCATGCATTATAGTTTATAAACCAAAAGTCCACTCACAAACCTGTTGACGCAAGCTCAATCCCGAACTGTACGCTCCCCTGAAGTTCCTGGAGCAGTATCGCCTGTCCAAATCAATAATCAGGATTACCAGCTAATAATAAGAACCTTAAATATAAACCCCCTAAACCCCGGGAGGTCTAACTATGCTGGCCTAGAAAACGCAGCAACTTTAAAACGCCCAAAACATCCCCTATACGACGTCCGATTGACTCAAAACATGCGCCAACAGGTCCGAAACGTCAAAAACTAGCTGTCACGCGACACTGTGACCTCAGACTCGGCCACACGCGCCGTCACGCGCCGACGGAAGGTCGGAACACACGCCCACACGCCCACACGCACCCTCACGCGCCGGTCATGGGCCTGCTACAGTGCCCACTCGCTTGGACTGGTCCAACCCGGCCCAACTCGGCCTGACCCGATCTAACTCGACCCGATTAGTTCACTGAACCCAACTGGTTCACTCGACCCGACCGGTTCAACTCGACCCGATCGATCGCTCGACCTGACCGGTCACCGGCGACTCGCCGGAGAAGACGACCGGCTACCGGCGCTGCCATCTGGTTTTTGCCGGAATCCCCCATTTCCGGGCGAAAATTCAAGCTTTACAACTTCCTCAAAACTTAACCATTTTTCACAAATTTTACGTCTAAATCTATCTACTCGAACCCAGGAATCCAAATATGACCTTAAAACATCAAACACGTACATGTGCTAGCCAGAAAATCGATCGGAAGATTCGAAACTTCCTACACTCAGTTCGGCTTCCCCCGTGGTCCTCTCCTTCGATGGTTGGTACAGTTGTGATCGTGGGAAGAAGTAGAATACGATTAGTTGATCAAAACTGGAAGTTGGAGCCTTCAATCAAAAGTTGACTTTGTGGGTTTTTGGGTAAGTTTTCGCACACGGGTTCGATGGTTTTGGGTGTTTCACAGAGAGAGAGTGAGATGATGATATGAAGATGAAACAATGATTTGGGGTTAAAAATATCTACCCTAAGTCAAAAATTACCAAAATACCCCTAACAATCTAGACCCGTAATGTTCGTACACGAACTCCGTTTTCTACGTGCCGCCTGTCTACGAACTCGTGAGTTCGAGACCTACGCAACGGTATCCAAAACACCACCAAAAATGTCTTGAAACAAATTTGACTTTCACGCCCCTTAACAAGCAAGGGTAAAATCGTCATTTTACATAAATAATTTACGTAAATCCAATAATTGAAATTCCGGGTTGTTACAATCTACCCCCCTTAAGAAATTTCGTCCTCGAAATTCAACTCCACCCTTGGAACAAATGAGGATACTGCGCCCGCATTAGTTCCTCGGTTTCCCACGTGGCCTCCTCCACGTTATGATTCCTCCATAACACTTTAACTAGAGGAATACTCTTTCTGTGCAGTACCTTCTCCTTCCAATCCAAAATTTGCACCGGTTGCTCCTCAAAGGTCAAATCATCCTTCACCTCAAGTGGCTGCTCTCCCAATACGTGAGACTCATCAAACAGATATTTTCGGAGCAAAGATACATGGAAAACATTATGAACTCTGGATAATTCCGATGGTAAAGCAAGACGATATGCCACTGGTCCTATCCTCTCCAAAATCTCATATGGACCAATGTAGTGAGGACTCAGTTTCCCTCGTCTACCAAAACGTACCACTCCCTTCCAAGGAGATAGTTTCAAGAACACCCACTTCGTTCCAGCATAACGGTGTCCTGCACTGCCTCCTCTACAGTGCCTCGAAAGGAGACATCCCAATACTCGATTGATAACTATTATTATAAGCAAATTCCATCAGAGCTAGGTGTGAATCCCAGTTCCCTTTAAACTGCAGTAAACAAGCTCTCATCATATCCTCCAAAACCTGGATTGTCCTCTCAGACTGACCATCCGTCTGAGGATGATAAGCTGTACTGAAATGCAAGGTAGTGCCAAAAGCCTTCTGCAAACTCCACCAAAACCGGGAGGTAAATATAGGATCCCTGTCCGAAACAATTGACTCTAGAGTCCCATGTAGCCGTATGATCTCATCAACGAACAATTTGGCATATCGACTCATCCGAAAATCTTCCCGCACTGGCAAGAAATGTGCAGACTTCGTGAGTCTATCAACAATTACCCATATCCCATCAAATCCTGCAACTGAGTCTTCAACTCTCGCAATTCCACCGATGCCATTCTATACGGTGCCTGTGAGATAGGTTGAGTACCTGGCAAAAGCTCGATGGTGAACTCAATCTCCCGGTGAGGTGGCAATCCCGGAAGATCATCTGTAAACACATCAGAGAACTCACTCACCACTGGAATATCCTCCACTCTCATCGGAGTATTCTAAGAATCAAACACTTGAGCCAAGTAACCCTCACAACCTTTCCTCAACAATTTCTCAGCGGTCAAAGCTGATATCACTCCACAGGGTAGTACCCTACGATCTCCCCTGAATGTAAGTTCCGATAAACCTGGACTCTGGAAATCCACTATCTTTTCATAACAATCAATAGAGGCATGGTGCATAGTCAACCAATCCATCCCCAGAATCACATCAAAATCAAAAATATCTAAGGGGATTAAATCTGCCTCTAATGCATGACCTTCCACTAACATTGGACAACTACGAATCATGAGATTCGCCACTAACATATTCCCAGTAGGAGTACTAATACCCATGTCCCAACTAATCGGAGACAATTCTCTATCAGCAAACAATGTAAAACCCAGAGAAATGAAAGAATGAGTCGCCCATAAATATTGTAGCCCCTAATATCTGGGCTTTCTCAATGTCCGAACCTTCAGTAGCAGTCCTACTCTGAAGTACCGAAGTCAAAGTGTGACCCAATTGTTCCAGTGTTTGCCTCATATCAGGCTCCACTGCAGGTTCATGCGTGTCCCCAATATTTTCAGACTGTTGACGGAACTCGCGTCTCAGAGGCTTTACGCTGAAAAGAACTATAACTCATCAATACCGAAATAATTGTACATATAGTGTACATTCTACAGGAATTTAACCTAGTGCTCTGATACCAATTGTCAGGACCCGTCCCGAATTTCCCCTCGAAACCCGGGAAGAACCCTGATCCCGTCTGACAACCTAAGAAAAAGTTCCCAAAATACCCTTCAATCCTCACAAAATATAATAATAATAAATACTTCCACTTGTCAGACAAGGGATTCAAGCACTCAATAATTCCCGTAATTAATGACCAATCAAATACAATATAATATCAGAGCGTCTAAGTAGGATCAAGAGTAAAATTTAGATATCCTACTCAAATATAACTACACAGCGCAGTCGAAGAACTAATGCCTCTGCCTCGAGATCAGTATTCGCGTCAACTCTACTCAACAGCCTGAAGGGGTTTTAAACACAAAAGTTGTGAGTGGACAAAAATCGTTTTCCAAGGAAATATTACCTTTTTCCCCCTCCATTTATAAAACCATGCATGCATCACATAAAACAGTTTATGATATAAAAACATTATATGTAAATCACCAAAATTTCCATTTCTCTTTAAAACCACTTAGTTGGACTCACATAAAATCTGTATAATGAAAATACCTCGTGATCCACAGTTTGGTTTGATTCAATCTGAACACATAATATCTCAAATTCACTATTCCCGACATATCCACAACACACTATGGTATCCCTTGAGATGTGTTAAAATCTGTACTACGCGTAGACAGCTTCGCGACCCGGCGGAGCAAGACCCCTTAACACCAAAGTCCGAACCCTCAACAACCAGCGGAGCAAAACCCCTCAACACCAGTCAGAGCAACTGTAACCATCGGGACAGAAAACTAGTGAACCAAATCCGTATTTTGAAATTTTTGTTTCTTGGCCTAAGCCAAATTCTTTGAAATATCATTTTATGGCCAAACTCGGTAAAATCATAATTACGGGTCTCAACCCAAAACACATGCTCAAATAGTTACCACTTCAAAACGATATCAAAATCAAGTACAAAAACCAGGCCATTTCTCAAAACACACTTTCACTTAAATATTGGAAAACATGTGTCCAGCATCATTTCTAAATTCCAGAAATTCATTGCACCCATACATAACAGTATTAAAATCAAAGACACATTTATGTATGCAATATAGTTTATAAACCAAAAGTCCACTCACAAACCTGTTGAAGCAAGCTCAATCCCGAACTGTACGCTCCCCTGAAGTTCCTGGAGCAGTATCGCTTGTCCAAATCAATAATCGGGATTATCAGCTAATAATAAGAACCTTAAATATAAACCCCCTAAACCCCGGGAGGTCTAACTATGCTGGCCTAGAAAACGCAGCTGTCCGGACGCGTCCCGAATTTCCCCTCGAAACCCGGGAAGAACCCTGATCCCGTCTGACAACCTAAGGAAAGGTTCCCAATTACCCTTCAATCCTTAGAAATTTTAATAATAATAAATACTTTCACTTGTCAGACAAGGGATTTAAGCACTTAAAATTCCCGTAAGTAATTACCAACCAAATACAACATAATATCAGAGCGTCTAAGTAGGATCAAGATACAAATTAGATATCCTACTCAAGTACAACTACACAGCGCAGCCGAGAGTGCTAATGCCTCTGCCTCGAGATAAATGTCCTCATCAACTCTACTGCCTGAAGGGGGTTTAAACACAAAAGTTGTGAGTTGACAAAAATAATCGTTTATAAATTGTTTTCCAAGGAATATTACCTTTTTTCCCCCTCCATTTATAAAACTATGCATGCATCACATAAACAGTTCATGTTATAAAAACATCATCTTTAAATCACCGGCATTTGCATTTCTCTTTAAAACCACTTAGTAGGACTCCCACAAAATCCATATAAGGAAAACACATTGTGATCCACAGTCTGGTTTGAAAATCATCCTCAAAGGAGTTCAAAATCATTTAATTAAACCTAGACATAAAATATCTCAAATCCACTGTTCCCGACACATCCACTAGCCACCAGGGTATCCCTTGGGGTGTGCTAGTCCTGTATCACAACTCCCTGTACTATGCATAGACACTCTCGCGACCCGACGGAGTCAAAACTCTACAATGCCAGAGTCGGAGCACTCAACAAACCAACGGAGCAAAACTCTCGACGTTAGTCGGAGAATCAATCACCAATTATATTGAAGGTTCACTGGGTTCACCGTTAATAACGGATCCTCGTCCTATATCCTGGTCCTCCTCAAATCAGAGTTTATCTTGGAGGTTCATCGGGTTCACCGCTAATAACGGATCCTCGTCCCGGGTCCTAGCCTCCCTCAAATCAGTGTTTATCTTGGAGGTTCACCGAGTTCACAGCTAATAACGGATCCTCGTCCCGGGTCCTGGCCTCCCTCAAATCAGAGTTTATCTTGGAGGTTCACCGGGTTCACTGTTAATAATGGATCCTCGTCCCGGGTCCTGGCCTCCCTCACATATGACCAAATCCGATAAACTCATACAACAGGGTCAAAACCTAAATCATTGACTCAATAATTTCCACGTCAAAACGTTATCAAAACCGAGTCCAAAAACCATGATATTTATCAAATCACACTTTAACCGAAATAGTGGAAAACATGTGTCTAGTAATCATTTCTAAAATCCAGAAATTCAATGCCACAATACATAACAGTATTTACACAAAGATATTTTGATGCATGCATTTCAGTTTATAAAACCAAAGTCCACTCACAAACCTGTTCAAGCTAGCTCAATCTCGTCTTGCTCGTTCCTCTGAGGTTCTCGGAATAATATCGCCTGTCAAAAACAACAATCGGGATTACCGGCTAGTAATACGACTCTTAAATAACAACTTCCTAACCTCGGGAAGTCTACCCTTGCTGTTTCTAGAAAACACAGCAACTTCAGACACTCAAATCGACCTCTAAACGATGTCCGATCAACCTGAAATTTGTACCAACAGATTCAGAACGTCGAAAACTAGTTACCACGTGCCGCCGTGACGTCAGACTCGGCCCCACGCACCGACACGCACCGCCGGAAGGTCGGCACACGCGCCCACACGCCATTATGCGCCAGTCACTCGCCTGCTACAGTGTTCACGCGCCTGTACAGGTCCAACCCGGTCCGGCTCAACCTGACCCAGTCTAACTCGACCCGACCGATTCACTCAACTCGATTGGTTCACTCAACCCGACCGGTTCAACTCGACCCGATGAATTCAACTCGACCCGATCGGTTCAACTCGACCCGACCGATCACCGGTGACTCGCCGGAGAAGACGACCGGACTGCCATCGCCGTCGTCGGAGGCTGGCCGGAGAAGATGACCGGACCACCATCTCCGCTGCCGTCTGGTTCGCCGGAATCCCACATTTCCGACCGAAACTCCAAGCTTTACAACTTCCTAAAAACTCAACCATTTTACACAAATTTTACATCTAAATCTATCTACTCAAACCCATGAATCCAAATATAACCTTAAAACATCAAACACGTACCTGTATAAGTCAGAAAATATATCGAAAGATCCGAAACTTCCTTTACTCGGTTCGGCTTCCACCGTGGTCCTCTCCTTCGATGGTTGGTACGGTTGTGATCGTGGGAAGGAGTAGAATACGATTAGTTGATCAAAATTGGAAGTTAAAGCCTTGAATCCAACGTTGACTTTATGGTTTTTCTCTTGGTGTTTTCGCACGGATTGGTTCGATGTGTGTTTTGTGTTTGAGTTTGTCACAGAGAGAGAATGAGTGATAAAGATGAAATGAAGATGAAAATGAAATGAAGATAAAAATGATTGGGTTAAAATATCTTCTCCCAAAACCAAATTACCAAAATGCCCTTGCACATCTAGACCCATAACTTCCGTCCACGAACTCCATTTCTTGCGTGCTGCCTGTCTACGAACTCGTGAGTTCGAGACCTACGCAATTGTACCCAAAACACCACCAAAAGTGTCTTGAAACTAAACTTGATTTCCAAGCCCTTTACCGACCAAGGGTAAAATCGTCATTTTACAAAAATAATTACGTAAACCCAATAATTAAAATTCTGGGTTGTTACAATCTACCCTCCTTAAGAAATTTCATCCTCGAAATTCATTCCTAACCATGAAACAATTGGGGATATTGTGCCCGCATTAGTTCCTCGGTTTCCCACGTGGTTTCCTCCACGTTATGATTCCTCCACAACACTTTAACTAGAGGAATAGTCTTTCTGCGAAGCACCTTTTCCTTCCAATCCAGAATTTGCACCGGTTGCTCCTCAAACTTCAAATCGTCTTTCAGCTCAAGTGGTTGCTCTTCCAACACATGAGACTCATCAAACAGATATTTCCGGAACAAAGATACATGAAAGACATCATGAACTCTGGATAATTCCAAGGGTAAAGAAATACGATATGCCACTGGTCGTATCCTCTCCAAAATCTCATACGGACCAATGTAGCGAGGACTCAATTTTCCTCGTCTACCAAAACGTACCACTCCTTTCCATGGAGATAGTTTCAAGAACACCCAGTCACCTACCTCAAACTCAAGGTCTCTGGTTCGATGGTCTGCATAGCTCTTCTGGCGATCCTGGGCTGTTTTCAACCTTTCTCTGATGATTCTAATCTTTCCCTCAGTCAAATCCACCAACTCGGGTGTTAACAGTCTTCTTCACCTATTTCACTCCAGCACAAAAGTGTTCTGCACTGCCTCCCATACAGTGCCTCGAAAGGAGACATCCCAATACTCGACTGGTAACTATTATTATATGCGAATTCCATCAGAGACAAGTGTGAATCCCAGTTCCCTTTAAACTGTAGTACACAAGCCCTCATCATATCCTCCAAAACCTGGATTGTTCTCTCAGACTGACAATCCGTCTGAGGATGAAAGGCTGTACTGAAATGCAATGTAGTGCCAAAAACCTTCTGCAAACTCCGCCAAAACCTGGAGGTAAACCTAGGATCTCTGTCCGAAACAATAGACTCTGGAGTCCCATGCAGTCGTATGATCTCATCCACGAACAATTTGGCATACCGACTCATCCGAAAATCTTCTCGCACTCGCAAGAAATGTGCAGACTTCGTAAGTCTATCAACAATTACCCATATCCCATCATGTCCCTTCTGTGTCCTTGGAAGTTTATACACAAAATCCATCGTAATGTGATCCCACTTCCATTCTGGGATAGGTAATGGCTGCAGTGTCCCATAGGGTTTCTGCCTCTCCGCTTTCACTTGCTGACATGTCAAACATCTACTCACAAACTCAGCAATTTCTCTTTTCATCCCAGTCCACCAATAGTGCTTCCTTAGGGTATGATACATCTTGGTACTTCCTGGATGCATAGCGTAAGCCGAACTATGAGCCTCATCAAGAATTTCCCTCTTTAGCTCTAGCTCATTCGGTACGCACAACCGTCCATCCTTAACCAATGCTCCATCATCCCTAACCGCATAGTCCTGCCGGTTTCCAGCCTCCAACACTATCTTGATAATGCACAATGTAGGATCCTGGAGTTGAGCCTTAATAATCCGATCAATCAGAACAGGCCTCACATGGAAACTAGCCAACAAAGCCCCCTGGCTATCCATGTCCAGTACAATCCCTGCTCTACGGAACTCTACCAGCAATGGTAGGTAGACTGTATGCAAATTGGCCAAAGAACCCATAGACTTCCTGCTCAAGGCATCTGCCACAACATTGGCTTTTCCTGGGTGGTACTTAATAGTACAATCATAATCCTTTATCAGCTCAAGCCACCTTATCTGCCTCAAATTCAGGTCCTTCTGGGTGAACAAGTACTTTAAACTCTGATGTTCGGTGAAGATCCGACATGTCTCCCCGTACAAATAATGTCTCCATATTTTCAGTGCATGCACCACTGCAGCCAACTCCAAATCATGTGTGGGGTAATTCACCTCATGGGGTTTAAGTTGTTTGGAAGCATACGCTATCACTTTCCCATGCTGCATCAACACAGCCAATACCCCGCAATGATGCATCACTATATACCTCAAATCCCCCGTTACCATCTGGAAGGGTTAATACTGGAGCAGAAGTCAACATTCTCTTTAGCTCCTGAAAGCTCTGCTCACAATCAGCATCCCAGTCAAACTTGACTCCTTTCTTAGTCAACCGAGTCAATGGGCCTGCTATCGTAGAAAATCCTTCTACAAACCGCCGATAATATCCTGCTAAACTCAGAAAACTCCTCACTTCTGTCACTGTCCTCGGTTGCTCCCAGTTTGCCACTGCCTCCACTTTTTGGAGATCTACGCTGATACCCTCAACCGAAATCACATGACCCAAGAATCCAACTTCGGTAAACCAAAACTGGCATTTACTGAACTTGGCAAACAAATGCTTTTTCCTAAGCATATGCAGCACCAACCTCAAGTGCTTCTCATGTGCCTTGGCACTCCTTGAATACACCAAGATATCGTCGATGAACACAATTACAAATCGATCCAAATACTTTTGGAACACCCTGTTCATCAAATCCATAAACGCTGTCGGGGCATTAGTCAACCCGAAGGGCATCACCAGGAACTCATAATGACCATACCGAGTCCTGAAAGCTGTTTTCTGAACATCCTCTTCCCGGATCCTCAACTGATGGTACCCGGATCGAAGGTCAATTTTTGAAAAATACTTTGCCCCTTTCAGTTGATCAAATAAATCGTCAATCCTTGGCAGAGGATACTTATTTCGTACCGTCACTCTATTTAACTGCCGGTAGTCGATACACAATCTCATACCACTATCCTTTTTCCTCACAAATAATACCGGCGCACCTCATGGTGAAACACTTGGGCGAATAAATCCCATATTCACCAAGTCCTGCAACTGAGTCTTTAACTCTCGTAATTCTACCGGTGCCATTCATTACGGTACCTGTGAGATAGGTTGAGTACCTGGAAAAAGCTCGATAGTGAACTCAATCTCCCGGTGAGGTGGTAATCCTGGAAGATCATCTGGAAACACATCAGAGAACTCACTCACCACAGGAATATCCTCCACTCTCATCGGAGTATCCCGAGAATCAAACACATGAGCCAAGTAACCCTCACAACCTTTTCTCAACAATCTCTCAGCGGTCAACGCTGATATCACTCCAAAGGGTAGTACCCTACGATCTCCCCGAAATGTAAGTTCCGGTAATCCTGGACTTCGGAAAACCACTTTCTTATCATAACAGTCTATGGAGGCATGGTGCATCGACAACCAATCCATCCCCAGAATCACATCAAACTCAAAAATATCTAAGGGGATTAAATCTGCCTCCAAACCATGGCCTTCAACCATCACCGGACAACTGCGAATCACTAGATTCGCCACTAACATATCCCCGGTAGGAGTACTAATACCCATGTCCCAACCAATCGGAGACAATTCTCTATCCGCAAACAGTGTAAAACCCCGAGAAATAAAAGAATGAGTTGCCCCGGGATCTAATAAAACACAAGCATTGCGGTTGAAAATAGACAACGTACCCGTGACCACCTCCGGTACTACTCGAGCCTCCTGTTGCGTCATGGCAAAAACTCGAGCTGGTGTACCTGAAGATCGACCACGATCCCCATACCTGCCTCTAGCTCTGCTGGTCCCACTAGCTCTACCGACCCCACTGAAATAGGTCTGACTCCCAGCTGCAGTATCAAACATCTGTCCTGTCCTTGGGCTAGGATCAGTCGCACCACGACCAAAGGAACTACTGCCCGGACGTCGTTGTGGATAGAATCTCTTGATCTGACTAGTCTCCCCATAGAAATAACAACTGGAATCACTGAAGCCACTAGATTTGCCACCCTGTCTTCTGCTGAACTGCACTGAGGCACCGCTAGGCTGTGTATAAGATTGTCGTGCCTGACCAGCTCCACCACTGCCTGTACTAGATCTCGCATTCCCAGAAGATCCAGAACTATGACTGCCTCTTTTGGATGGTCCCTGACTAGAGGTTCCGGCAGTCCAGTGATCTCGATGTCTCATGTACCCACTGTACTGCTGGGGAATTGGAAAATCCAAACTCAACTCTACTCGGGCTGCAGCATCAGCCAAAGTCCTCAAGGAAGTGTGGTCCATAGACGTAACTGCTGATCGAATCTCACTCCTCAGTCCACTTTCAAATCTGTGGCACTTGTCTAACTCGGTCACCACCAAAGTCGGTGCAAAGCGACTCAGCGCTATGAATCTCTGTTCATACTGGGCCACAGTTATGTCTCCTTGTTGTAAATGCAAGAACTCGGCCTCCTTAACATTCTGGTGTGAGCGAGGGTAAAATTGCTCCAAGAATCGTTCACGGAAAGTCTGCCAAGTAAGTGTATGGACATTCCAGCCTGACACTTCCAATGACTGCCACCAGTGGTAAGCAGAACCACCTAGCAAAAATGTGGCCAACAGAACTCTCTCCTCTAGAGGACATCTCATAATCAAAAACACCCGCTCCATGCGAGTAATCCACTCCTCAGCCTCATCTGGGCTAGACTCGCCCATAAATATCGTCGCCCCTAGTCTCTGGGCTCTCTCTATATCAGAGACTTCATGAGAAGCCCTATCCTGGAGTACAGAAGCTAAAGTCTGACCCAGCTGTTCTAGTGTCTGCCTCAAATCAGGCTCCACTGCAGGTTCATGGTCATCTCCACCATTCCCCGACCGTTGACGGAACTCACGTCTCGGAGGCATTTATACGCTGAAAAGAAGTTGTAAATCATTAATACCAAAATTTCACCTGTACATTAGATGTACGGTCTACAGGAATTTAACCTAGTGCTCTGATACCAATTGTCAGGACGCGTCCCGAATTTCCCCTCGAAACCCGGGAAGAACCCTGATCCCGTCTGACAACCTAAGGAAAGGTTCCCAATCACCCTTCAATCCTTAGAAATTTTAATAATAATAAATACTTTCACTTGTCAGACAAGGGATTTAAGCACTTAAAATTCCCGTAAGTAATTACCAACCAAATACAACATAATATCAGAGCGTCTAAGTAGGATCAAGATACAAATTAGATATCCTACTCAAGTACAACTACACAGCGCAGCCCACGCTCCCTCACGCGCCGGTCACGCGCCTACTACAGTGTTCAAGCGCCTGGATAGGTCCAACCCGGTCCGGCTCAACCTGACCCGGTCCAACTCGACCCGATCGGTTCACTCAACCCGACTGGTTCAACTCGACCTGACCGGTTCAACTCGACCCGACCGATCACCGGTGACTCGCTGGAGAAGACGACCGGACTACCATCGCCGTCGCCGGAGGCTGGCGGAGAAGATGACCGGACCACCATCTCCGACGCCGTCTGGTTCGCCGGAATCCCCCATTTCCGACCGAAACTCCAAGCTTTACAACTTCCTCAAAACTCAACCATTTTACACAAATTTTACGTCTAAATCTATCTACTCAAACCCAGGAATCCAAATATAACCTTAAAACATCAAACACGTACCTGTATAAGCCGAAAAATCGATCGAAAGATCCGAAACTTCCTTTACTCGGTTCAGCTTCCACCGTGGTCCTCTCCTTCGATGGTTGGTACGGTTGTGATCGTGGGAAGGAGTAGAATACGATTAGTTGATCAAAACTAGAAATTAAAGCCTTGAATCCAACGTTGACTTTATGGTTTTTCTCTTGGTGTTTTCGCACGGATTGGTTCGATGTGTGTTTTGTGTTTGAGTTTGTCACAGAGAGAGAAGGAGTGATAAAGACGAAATGAAGAGGAAATGAAGATGAAAATGAAATGAAGATAAAAATGATTGGGTTAAAATATCTTCTCCCAAAACCAAATTACCAAAATGCCCTTGCACATGTAGACCCATAACTTCCGTCCACGAACTCCATTTCCTGCGTGCCGCCTGTCTACGAACTCGTGAGTTCGAGACCTACGCAATGGTACCCGAAACACCACCAAAAGTATCTCGAAACAAAACTTGATTTTCAAGCCCTTCACCGACCAAGGGTAACATCGTCATTTTACAAAAATAATTACGAAAACCCAATAATTAAAATTCCGGGTTGTTACAGCAGCAACTTTAAAACGCCCAAAACAACCCCTAAACGATGTCCGATCGACTCAAAACCTGCGCCAACAGGTCCGAAACGTCAAACACTAGCTGTCCCGTGCCACCGTAACCTCAAACTCGGCCCCACGCGCCGACGGAAGGTCAGAACACGCGCCCACGCGCCGCCACGCGCCCTCACATGCCGATCACGCACCTGATACAGTGCCCACTCGCCTGGACCGGTCCAACTCGGCCCAACTCGGCCTGACCCGATCTAACTCGACCCGATCGATTCACTTAACCTGACCGGTTCACTCGACCTGATCGGTTCAACTCGACCCGACCGGTTCAACTCGACCTGACAGATCGTTTGACCCGACCGGTCACCGGCGACTCGCCGGAGAAGACGACCGGCTGCTGGCGCCGCCATCTGGTTTCCGTCGGAATCCCCCATTTCCGGGTGAAACTTCAAGCTTTACAACTTCCTCAAGACTCAACCATTTTTCACAAATTTTAGGTCTAAATCTATCTACTCGAACCTAGGAATCCAAATATGACCTTAAACATCAAACACATACATGTGTTAGCCGGAAAATCGATCGGAAGATCCGAAACTTCCTACACTCGGTTTGGCTTCCCCCGTGGTCCTCTCCTTCGATGGTTGGTATGGTTGTGATCGTGGGAAGGAGTAGAATACGATTAGTTGATCAAAACTGGAAGTTGGAGCCTTCAATCAAAAGTTGACTTTGTGGGTTTTGGGTAAGTTTTCGCACACAGGTTTGATGGTTTTGGGTGTTTCACAGAGAGAGAGTGAGATGATGATAAGTAGATGAAACAATGATTTGGGGTTAAAAATATCTACCCCAAGTCAAAAATTACCAATATACCCCTAACAATCTAGACCCGTAACTTTCGTACACGAACTCCGTTTTCCGCGTGCCGCCTATCTACGAACTCGTGAGTTCGAGACCTACGCAACGGTATCCAAAACACAACCAAAAATGTCTTGAAACAAAATTTGACTTTCACGCTCCTTAACAAGCAAGGGTAAAATCGTCATTTTACATAAATAATTTACGTAAATCCAATAATTGAAATTCCGGGTTGTTACAATGTGCGAGGTTCCCTGTTACCATTCGGCATATGCTCATCATCTTACTTACATCATTGCCCATGGCACATGAGCATCATATTAACATCATCGCCTCTCGGCACATGCGCATCATCATGCTCACATCATTGCCCAGGGCATATGAGCATCATATTTACAACATCGCCTCTCGGCACATGCACACATCAAGAGCTCGCAGGCATCCCTACAAGAGGGATGGTCATACACCTCCCTATAGATCGGCATACTCGTAGGCGTTCCCTGTTATTGATCGACATGAACTCGCAGGCATTCCCTGTTACTGTTTGGAAGGAGCTCGCAGGCATCCCTGCAAGAGGGACGGTCATACACCTCCCTATAGATCAGCATACTCGCAGGCGTTCCCTGCTACCGATCGACATGAGCTCGCAGGCATTTCCTTTTATCGCTTGGCATGAGCTCGCAGGCATCCCTGTACGAGGTGGCAAATACACCACCTCGAGTGGCACTCGATCAGCCAGGGATATTCCTAGTCGATCAGCCACGTGATCGTGCGAGGTTCCGCTCAAGCGGCCGACCAAGGTGACATACAATCACCTCGGTGTGGCACTCGATCAGCCATGGACATTCCTAGTCGATCAGCCACGTGGTCGTGTGAGGTTCCGCCCAAGCGACCGATCAAGGTGACATACAATCACCATGGAGTGGCACTAGAACGGCCATGGACATCCTCCAAGCTGATCGGCCACATGATCGTGCGAGATTACGAGCAAGCGAGCCGACCAAGGTGACATACAATCACCTCGGTGTGGCACTCGATCAGCCATGGACATTCCTAGCCAATCGGCCACGTGATCGTGTGAGGTTCCCTGTTACCATTCGGCATATGCTCATCATCATACTTACATCATTGCCCATCGTACATGAGCATCATATTAACATCATCGCATCTCAGCACATGCGCATCATCATGCTCACATCATTAAACATCATGCTCACATCATTGCCCCTGGCATATGAGCATCATATTTACATCATCGCCTTTCAGTACATGCACATCATCATGCACACATCATGAGCTCGCAGGCATTCCTTGTTACCGTTTGGCAGGAGCTTGCATGCATCCCTGCAAGAGGGACGGTCATACACCTCCTTATAGATCGACATTCTCGCAGGCGTTCCCTGCCACTGATCAACATGAGCTCGCAGGCATTCCCTGTTACCGTTTTGAAGGAGCTCGCTGGCATCCCTGCAAGAGGGATGGTCATACACCTATCTATAGATCGGCATACTCGCAGGCGTTCCCTACTACCGATCGACATAAGCTCGCAGGCATTTCCTGTTATCGTTTGGCATGAGCTCGCATGCATCCATGTACGAGGTGGCAAACACACCACCTCGAGTGGCACTCGATCGGCCATGGACATTCCTAGCCAATCGGCCATGTGATAGTGCGAGGTTCCGCGCAAGCGACCGACCAAGGTGAAATACAATCACCTTGGTGTGGCACTCGATCGGCCATGGACATTCCTAGCCGATCGGCCACGTGGTAGTGTGAGGTTCTGCGCAAGCGGCCGACCAAGGTGACATACAATCACCTTGGAGTGGCACTCGATCGGCAATGGACATCTTCCAAGCCGATCGGCCACATGATCGTGCGAGGTTATGAGCAAGCAGGGCGACCATGGTGACATACAATTACCTCGGTGTGGCACTCGATCGGCCATGGACATTTCTAGCCAATCGGCCACATGATCGTGCGAGGTTCCCTGTTACCATTCGGCATATGCTCATCATCATACTTACATCATTGCCCATCGCACATGAGCATCATATTAACATCATCGCATCTCAGCACATGCGCATCATCATGCTCACATCATTAAACATCATGCTCACATCATTGCCCATGGCATATGAGCATCATATTTACATCATTGCCTATCAGCACTTGCACATCATCATGCACACATCATGAGCTCGCAGGCATTCCTTGTTACCATTTGGCAGGAGCTTGCATGCATCCCTGCAAGAGGGACGGTCATACACCTCCCTATAGATCGGCATTCTCGTAGGCGTTCCCTGCCACCGATCGACATGAGCTCGCAGGCATTCCCTGTTACCATTTTGAAGGAGCTCGCTGGCATCCCTGCAAGAGGGACGGTCATACACCTATCTATAGATCGGCATACTCGCAGGCGTTCCCTACTACCAATCGACATAAGCTAGCAGGCATTTCCTGTTATCGTTTGGCATGAGCTCGCAGGCATCCATGTACGAGGTGGCAAACACACCACCTCGAGTGGCACTCGATCGGCCATGGACATTCCTAGCCAATCGGCCATGTGATAGTGCGAGGTTCCGAGCAAGCGACCGACCAAGGTGACATACAATCACCTTGGTGTGGCACTCGATCGGCCATGGACATTCCTAGCCGATCGGCCACGTGGTCGTGTGAGGTTCCGCGCAAGCGGCCGACCAAGGTGACATACAATCACCTTGGAGTGGCACTCGATCAGCCATGGACATCTTCCAAGCCGATCGGCCACATGATCGTGCGAGGTTATGAGCAAGCAGGCCGACCAAGGTGACATACAATCACCTCGGTGTGGCACTCAATCACCCAGGGACATTCCTAGCCAATCGGCCACGTGATCGTGTGAGGTTCCCGGTTACCATTCGGCATATGCTCATTATCATACTTACATCATTGCCCATGGCACATGAGCATCATATTAACATCATCGCCTCTTGGCATGTGCGCATCATCATGCTCACATCATTAAACATCATGCTCACCTCATTGCCCTTGGCATATGAGCATCATATTTACATCATCGCCTCTCGGCACATGCGCATCATCATGCACACATCATGAGCTCGCAGGCATTCATTGTTACCATTTGGCAGGAGCTCGCAGGCATCCCTGCAAGAGGGACGGTCATACACCTCCCTATAGATCGACATACTCGCAGGCGTTCCCTGCTACCGATCGACATGAGCTCGCAGGCATCCCTGTAAGAGGGACAGTCATACACTTCCCTATAGATCGGCATACTCGCAGGCATTCCCTGCCACCGATCGACATGAGCTCGCAGGCATTCCCTGTTACCATTTTGAAGGAGCTCGCTGGCATCCCTGCAAGAGGGACGGTCATACACCTATCTATAGATCGGCATACTCGCAGGCGTTCCCTACTACCGATCGACATAAGCTAGCAGGCATTTCCTGTTATCGTTTGGCATGAGCTCGCAGGCATCCATGTACGAGGTGGCAAACACACCACCTCGAGTGGCACTCGATCGGCCATGGACATTCCTAGCCAATCGGCCATGTGATAGTGCGAGGTTCCACGCAAGCGACCGACCAAGGTGACATACAATCACCTTGGTGTGGAACTCGATCGGCCATGGACATTCCTAGCCGATCGGCCACGTGGTCGTGTGAGGTTCCGCGCAAGCGGCCGACCAAAGTGACATACAATCACCTTGGAGTGGCACTCGATCGGCCATGGACATCCTCCAAGCCGATCAGCCACATGATCGTGCGAGGTTACGAGCAAGCAGGCCGACCAAGGTGACATACAATCACCTCAGTGTGCCACTCGATCGGCCATGGACATTCCTAGCCAATCGGCCACGTGATCGTGCGAGGTTCCCTGTTACCATTCGGCATATGCTCATCATCATACTTACATCATTTCCCATGGCACATGAGCATCATATTAACAACATCGCCTCTCGGCACATGCGCATCATCATGCTCACATCATTAAACATCATGCTCACATCATTGCCCATGGCATATGAGCATCATATTTACATCAACGCCTCTCGGCACATGCGCATCATCATGCACACATCATGAGCTCGCAGGCATTCCTTGTTATCGTTTGGTAAGAGCTCGCAGGCATCCCTGCAAGAGGGACGGTCGTACACCTCCCTATAGATCGACATACTCACAGGTGTTCCCTACTATCGATCGACATGAGCTCGCAGGCATTCCCTGTTACCGTTTGGCAGGAGCTCGCAGGCATTCCTGCATGAGGGATGGTCATACACCTCCCTATAGATCAGCATACTCGCAGGCGTTCCTTGCTAACGATCGAAATGAGCTCGCAGGCATTTCCTGTTAACGTTTGGCTTGAGCTCGCAAGCATCTCTATACGCGATGGTAAACACACCACCTCTAGTGGCACTCGATCAGCCATGGACATTACTAGCCGATCGGTCACCTAATCGTGCGAGGTCCCGCTCATGTAGGCTGTAAAAGATGACATACAATCATCTTGCACGTGGCTCTCGATCAGTTAAAATAGGACATTCTCCACGGCCGATCAGTCACATGACCATGCAAGGTTCCCCCTTCGTGGCCTATACAAACATGACATACCCACGACTACTTCAAGGTAGCAAAGTGGCACCTAGTCGGCCGACGACATCACCTAGGCCTACCAACACGACCTTGCAGGCAATACCTCGGTTGAAGGCATCACCTGGGGACTACAAGGTTCCCATCACAACCAGCCTAACTCGACATCAACAAAAATAGCCCCAGGCCACCACAAAGCAGAGCTGTCCGTTTTCTTCACCCTCGCCAAGACGGCTCTCATCCCACTATCATATCAGACACTACAATAACATATGAGTCTCCCTCGGCATCCCACCTCGACCGAGGGCTTGGGGGACTTGGATATAGTGCACCGTACGGATAGGTAGACAGAAACAAAGAAGTTGCTCAGTCAGTGCACTCTGGTTACAAGTCCTCCACCGAGGCAATCCACCTCAGTCAAGAACTTGGGGGACTTATGTTCGTACCTAATCTGTCCAAGCAACGGACCTAGCAGAAAGACCCGGAAGATCACTTGGGTCAAGACCAAGCCCATCATCAAGGCCCATCAACATGGCCCATGCCTAAAGCCCACTAGCAAGGCCCATCATCTAAACCTAAACATTTGCTTATAAATTGGAAGCCCCTCCCTCATTATCATGGGGACTCCCTCTCTCTACAATGCTCATTCTCTCTCTATGGAGACACTCTCTCCCTTCTCTCTACATACATTATTATTTCTACGGCTCATAGCCTAGTGTATCATGTACAAAACACATATATTATTAATGAGAGTAGAGCAACACCGTGGACGTAGCCCGAATTGGGTGAACCACGTACATCGTTGTGCTTTGGAGTGAGTGTGTGCTTTCACAGTTCGACCGATCCATTTTATGGTTCAACATAATGTTTTCGAATTGTCTTCTGATCTTTTCTTTGAGCCTTACATTTGGGAAGTTGCTGCATAACTCTTTCAATCTTTTAGCTTGCTTAAAATTCTATTTTATTTTGCTTGAGGACTAGCAAAAACGAAGTGTGCTGGTGTTTGATACATTTTTATATACCTTTTCTTTAGAATTTTGCTATGATTTGAGTTAATTTAGTCAATTTTTAATTATTTTTGTGTTTTAATAGGATTGATGAATAAAAATGACAATATGAGCAATTTGGAAGATTCAAGTGCGATATGTGTCCTATGAGCAGAAATTGCCTCTGCACAGCCATCCACTTTACAGATTAAACTGTACCTTCGCGGGATGAATTAGCTATTGGGCCATATGTCGTTGGAAAGATACAAAAGTCAGCTTTCCGAGGAATTTTAAGGATCGTGATTTGGAGTTTTCTAGAAGGAGTTATGTTCGTTTTAGTACGGGCTGCTCAGCAGAGAAAAAACTGCACGAATTTGTAAAGTTGCTGATTGTAACTTGAGGGCAAAATTGTCAAAAGCCACAAAGAGATAATTAAAATGCACATCATCATCTGCTGCGTTTTTCTTCTTCACCATCTGCTGCGTTCTTCTTCGCAAAAGTACGAGAACGGAAGAAATATCCAAGCGACTCCATCAATTGCTACACCAAATTTCAGTTTTATTTTCTCAAATAAAACTTATGGGTTCAATCAATTGTGCAATTTCAGAAGTTACTCTTTTGCTTTTATTAGCCATTATTTGGCCATCAATGGGGAGACCACAAGAGATCAACGGCAAAGAAGGGAAAGAGCCTAAAATTTGGAAAATCAAAATTTGCTCTTCTCTACTTAAGGGGGCTGCAACATTTTTGAAAAGGGGAGTTAGAGATTTTCACATAGCCTTCAAAACTTGGGCATAGCTGGAGTTCCAAAATCTGTATCATTTTCTTCTCCTTTAATTTCAGATTTCTTTTGTGTTTTCTTCATAATTAAGAATTAAGCTTTCTTTGCTAGAGCTAGGATGAAACTCTAATTTGATTATTCGAATTTTCTGAATGTTGAGTTATTGAATTCTAATTTAGTTTGATGAATTTTTATTCTCTTTTTTAATTGAGATCTATTTGTATTATTTTATTGATTCGCGACCTATAAAATTTGCATTTAGATTATTTTTTGTGTGGTGGATGAATGACCATTATTTTGCACTACATTTAGCTTCAAGAGATTAAGAATTGCAATTGACACTTACTTGACCATAGATGGTGTGATTGTATGATTTCATGCTTTCATAAAGATTAAGGCATTCTTAGATTTAACTCTATACTAGACCAAGGATAGGTTACATTTAGGAACAGTTGACTCTGTACCGGACCAAGGATTGAACTCATACACAAGGAAGGCTAAGCCTAAAACTAGACCAAGATTTAGGGATAAAATCTTCATAAGTTGAATTGGTTAAATTGGTTAAATTTATAACTTGCATTCAAGATTTTGAATAAGACAATTAGTGGCTAATCCGATGCTCTATTGTTAACTACAACCCAAGAAACTTTAATTTGTTTTGATCTATCAAATTAAATTGTTGAAATTATTTTTATTGTTTTAAAATCTGGTTTGGTGCTTTGTCCATAATTCCTTCACTTGCTTCAACTCTTTATCTTAAAGTAGTGTTTGTTAACTTAGAAAAAAGTAATAGATTGAGTTGATAAATTGAATTTGAACATCACTCCTTATGGAACGAAACTTATTTTTGTGAACTATACTACATATGAACTGTGCACTTGCGGGATAAACGAAAGATAGAATATTCTAGATTTAGGCTAATCAAAGTCTTACATCAACTACGAGATTAATTTACTGGGAGGAAAACTCGTAGTGTTTGCCTTAACATCTATTGTCCAAGCTTAAAATAGTAATAAATTATTAATCTATCAATTAATTAATATCTCCCTAAATTAATAGAATTCATTGGTCCCAAGGCTAAGGGTTTAATTTTACTATTATAGACTAATTTCTAACGGAATCCGAAGTGTTTATGTCTTCACTCAACTCAATACCGAGCAAAAAATAATACTAGATTAATTTACTGGCAGGAAAACTCGTAGAGTTTTCCTTAACATCTATTGTCCAAACTGAAATAATAATAAATTATTAATCTATCCATTAATTAACATCTCGCTAAATTAATAGAATTCATTAGTCCCAAGGCTAAAGGTTTAATTGTACTATTATAGACTAATTTCCAACGGAATCCGAAGTGTTTGTCTTCACTCAACTCAGTAGCGAGCAAAAAATACTACTAGATTCATTTACTGGTAGGAAAACTAATAGTGTTTGACTTAACATCTATTGTTCAAGTTGAAATAACAATAAATTATTAATCTATCAATTAATTAATATCTCGCTAAATTAATAGAATTCATTTATCCCAAGGCTAAGGGTTTAATTGTACTATTATAAACTAATTTCCAACGGAATCCGAAGTGTTTATGTGCTTCACTCAACTCAATCGCAAGAAAAAAAAAATACTACTATATTAATTTCCAATATAATTCGAAGAAATTAAAGATGTGTTCATACATACTTTTAAATTCGAGTAGCAGCCAACGAATCTTGGACTCGATACCTATAAGATAGATACCAAATAAGTCAATAATCATTTCAATCCATGAATATCCATTCAATTTAACTTGATTGTTTCAATTTTCATTCCTCCTAATTAATTAATCATTATATAACTGTGCTACTAGTCATGACTCATGAGTTCAAGCATAGAACTTTCCCCCACAAAACCAGCTTGTAAATGAATGGACGATGATCAATAACTCATATATCCAATGATCCAATAACATTGGGTATTTCAATCCTGCGATAAATAAGTCAAACAATGTCCTGATTGGTCAAAGATTGCCTCAACTCTATTTCTCATAACAAATGCCCAAAAAGCAATAATTAATTACAACAAAAACCATTACACACCTAAGTACATACGTCATCATGCTTGTGATGTTTGAATTCCCCTTCTTTTAATTAATTACAACAAAAACCATTACACACCTAAGTACATACGTCATCATTCTTGTGAAGTTTGAATTCCCCATCTTTTCAAATTATCATGCTTGTCATGTTTGAATTCCCCTTCCCCTTCTTTTCAAATTATCATGCTTGTCATGTTTGAATTCCCCCTTTCTTGTAATGAAATTCAATCTCTCAATCTTTAATGTTATATACAATTATAAGTTAAATTTAAAACATTCAACAAGTACTACTAAATTGTAATTATAATAATTTAAATATATTTTATTGTTTAATTTTTTTTATCTATCAATTTTGTCATAAAAATAAATACTATTAAATTATAACATTAAGTAATAATTTAAAAAATAAAAATAAAAATTAATTTTCACCTTTCATATTTTACTTTTTATATTTCACTTTCTATTTTAATGATCCTTTTTTTAGTGGGAAATCTATTCTCAGCAGAAATTAATGCTCAATTCGGAAAGAATGACAAACCGACCACAGCCTCCGGCGAAGTTGGTGGATGTGGGACCCAAAATTTACTAGCATTTTTTGAAGTTCGTACTGAATGTATAAAGCCGCAATTTTGTATTTGGGTCTACTATTTAATCCAAATTTTCCCGGCAGAGACCAATCGAAAATCAAAAACAGATTTTATTTTTGTCCAAAGGCCAATTGCAAGAGAAGATCAGAGAAAGCAGAGAAAATGACTGCTCAAGCTCCGACAATTCCTCTCCTAACCCCCTACAAAATGGGAAACTTCAATCTTTCTCATAGGTATTTTGCTAAATCTTTTCTTACATTAGTGCATTGTACCCTAGATTTGGATCTTCTTTGTGTAATTTTTCTGAAATTTGCATGTTGGGTCATTTTCTTGGTGCACCAATTAGCCATAGCTACCAAGAAAAGTGAAAAAATTGCTTGTGTTTGATCAGATATGGTTTGCTGGGTATTTTAGTCATTTGGTATAACTTGAAAAATTCGATGGTGCATCAAAATTTGGGGTAGTTTCTGTTGATTTCTTTAGCTGATGAAGTAGTATCCATCCATACATTCACAATTGTGTAATTGTCAAATTGCTAGCTCTTTGCTTGTGTTTCTGCTTTTAAGTATGATTCATTTGGGAATCTTTGAATTTTGGTGATATTGTAATTTTTGAACAAAATAGAATAACACAAATTAGTAGAGTTGAGTCTTGAGAGAGATGATATTATAGTTTATACAAAAATTAAATGGAATTTAATAATTTATAAAAGGATGAAATTTTTTTTCATTTTGGATAGAAATTAACATCAGGAACCCCGAATGGAGTGACATTTTGTTTGATATTTTCCAAGACATGATTGCACATAAATGGATTTTGAATGCTGGATGATTTTTTTTTTGTTGGTACAAAACGGGATGAAATGCAGAACATTTTATTTCAGTATTAGTACTTGATCTAACTGATATTGAAATAATATATATTCAGTATTATTAACAGGGGCCTAATTGTATTGTTCTTTGTCCTTTCCAGAGTTGTTCTTGCACCATTGACTAGACAGAGATCATATAAGAATGTTCCACAACCACATGCCATCTTATATTACTCTCAGAGAACAACCCAAGGGGGGCTTCTCATAGCGGAAGCCACTGGAGTTTCTGATACAGCTCAAGGGTAAGTTCAATTCGAGAAGAGATTCTTTCAAGTTTCTTGATGTTTGATTTTAAAGTTTTGATCACATTTTTGTTTCTTTCGTATGCGAAGGTACCCAGACACGCCTGGTATATGGACAAAGGAGCAAACTGAAGCATGGAAACCCATTGTTGATGCTGTTCATGCTAAAGGCGGTGTCTTCTTCTGCCAGATTTGGCATGTGGGGAGGGTTTCAAATACTGGTAAATTTCTGACGTACTCCATTATGATCTGAACTTTTATCATTGAAAGACTTGTGAGGATAAGTGAAACACTAGACCATTGAAGCGTAAGAAAGCTGATTTCTCTTTTTTTATTTGTTCTGAAACCTCAATGTTTTCAGCTTCATTTTCTCTGTTCTTTTTGTGGAAGAAGTTTTATATACTAAGTATCTCAGAATTCAGAATCCGTATAGCAGGTGAGATGGATCAGAACAAGTGAGTAACTATAATTGAGGATGTCATTGATGAAATGGCGATAAATTGATACTTACTAAGATCCAGTGTATGTTTTTATTGATAGAACAATAGTATGCTGAGGCTACTTGTAGAATAGCCTTGAAAGATAGATATGCGTGTTATGACGGGTGGTTATTGTCTTGAGACTTCAGTTTTGTGATTCTATCTCTTCCTGCTTACAGGATTTCAGCCAAATGGGCAAGCTACAATCTCCAGTACTGACAAGCGGATACGATTAAATGGGGTTGATGCTGCCGAATTCACACCTCCAAGGCGATTAAGGACTGATGAAATCCCACAAATTGTGAATGATTTTAGACTTGCTGCGAAGAATGCTATTGAAGCTGGTAACTTGTCTTTGTGTTAATTATGAAACAGCAGAATTTGAAACTCAATTTAATTCAGAGCTTATGCAAAATGAACCATTATATATCAAAGAAATGTAGTAGAGGGAACAAAAATACCATGCCTGATTAATTCCAAAATTATTCTATCTGCATTTGATATAGGGAGAAACTATGAACTATGACCATTATTTACTTGAGATACACTGAAATTGTTTATCTTGTATGTAGGCTTTGATGGAGTTGAGATTCACGGGGCACATGGCTACCTTCTTGATCAGTTCATGAAAGATCATGTGAACGATAGAACAGACCAATATGGTGGATCCCTAGAGAATCGATGCAGATTAACTCTTGAAGTCGTTGAAGCCGTTGTGAACGAGATAGGGGGAGGCAAGGTTGGAATAAGGCTATCTCCATTTGCTGACTATATGGATTCAGGGGACTCAAATCCAAAAGAATTAGGCCTTTACTTGGCAAATGCTTTGAACAAGTATGGCCTCGTCTACTGCCATATGGTTGAGCCGCGAATGAAGACAGCTGCAGAGAAAGGTGAGACCCCGCACAGCCTTGTGCCGATGAGAAAAGCTTTCAAAGGTACTTTCATTGCTGCTGGTGGCTATGAAGGGGAAGATGGGAACAAGGCTGTGGCTGAGGGACATGCAGATCTCATTGCTTATGGCCGTTGGTTCTTGGCTAATCCGGATTTGCCAAAGAGATTTGAGCTTAATGCTCCGTTAAATAAGTACAATCGAGATACATTCTACTCATCTGACCCGGTTGTTGGTTACACCGATTATCCATTTCTTAAAGCCCCTTTTTAAGTTTCCAGCAGCTTGAAGCAGCATTGAACATTCCTATGATTTTTATACCAGCATTGATCTGTTTATGTTCGTTTTTATGTTGAAGTTTCTTGCGCCGGTGAGTGTAACCTACAATAAACAAAGGCAATAGAGGTTCCAGGGGAAGTGGCCAGCTTGTTGCCTTTCAATAAAGAATGCTTGTGTAGCTTATGGCAGCCTGAATGATAGAGATCTGTTATAAGATGATAGATCGTTGTATAAAAGTAGGTCAAGAATAATCAATATGTAAACTATATCTTCATGAAGTGTTTATGTACTTCACTCAACTCAATTTGAGTCCTCACGTTTGCCAATATGTTTTTTGAGTCTACACGTATATATTGCTTATGGATTAAATAATTCTTCTCATATAATTTTTTATTAGGCTCCTGTGCATTCTAAAAGGAATAATACCAAGGATGAAAATATCATTTTTCACGGAAATATCGACAATTAAATTTACAAAAATTTCGATATCGATATTAATATCGTTCACACTCAACAAAAATGTTGGAAATTTAGTACAAAAGTTAGAAATTTTGAATGAAACTTTGAGAAAAGCTTAAGAACCCAAAAATAATTATATAAGACTAATTAAAATTAAAAAATGACTTTCATATAATAAGTATATGATATATAATATGATACAATATGGTATGATGATGACAAACAATATAAAGCCTTAAACATAAAGATAAATTAAAACATAGTTTGATCTCTAATTTCGCACCAAGGGTAATTTACTCGTTGAATTTCACACCAATCGATAATTTTTTATTTATTTATAGCTGAATGTTAATATAACAAGACAAACAACATAGTAATAAATTAAAATGAATGTGTACAATTTTTAATAGAGTAGATATTTTTTTTATAAAGCACATATTAATTGATAATAAATTAACAATATAATTTTTTTATCAAAAAAATTAACAATATATTTAAAATGATTGAAAATAAATCAGCAATATTAGTAAGGTAATTGACAATAAAAAGTATTTAATAATAATATAAGTAATAATAATAATAACATAAGAATTTGGAAGTCTTTCATTCATTTAGTCAAATTATCCTTTATTAAAAGTAACCAACCACAAAACCTTGCGTTTTAGCCTTTTTGGGAGCGATAGACACGAGGGGGAAGATGGCCGCTGCGGGCTATGCAACTTGCAGCCGCAAGAAGAAAAACGCAAACGCAAGGAGAAAGAAAGAGGGGCAGAAAGACTGAGGGAGGGAGGGAGATAAAGAAGAGAGTCTCAATTTTATTTTGGAGTATCTCTTGGATGAAATTTTCCCAATTTATAGAAGATGATGGTCTCAAATTTCCTCATCGAATGATTAATTTGCCAAATTTGTTGAAGAAATTATGCAAGCGAGTTGTAAAGGCTCTGCAAAACAGGTGAGTGGTTACTGCAAAACAGGTGTCTGCTTTGGTTTGCTTCTGTTTAGCCATGGATGAGGAACTTGGGAATTTTTTTTACCCTTAAAATTGGGTGTCAGTCGATATTAGCGAAAATTGATCGATTTTGCCGATAATTATGGAAATTTCGCGAAATCATGGATATTGTCGGAAGAAATTTCTTTCCCCCTATTTTGATACCGACCTTCCAAAATTACGATATTTCCATGGAAATATTAGCGAAAGTGCCGATATTTTCAACCATGGATAATACTTCATCTCACCCTGGTGATATCTCTTTGTACTACCCTTTCAATTTATTAAATTGTTTTTCAATATATATCATGATCAGAACCATTCATTTTCTAAATCGTCATTTTAAGATCATTATCGTAAAAAATTAATAAGATTGGAGATCGTTTAGCTATTCATATGTATCAACTAAATAAACGGCTTGCCCTAAGGATCTTAGTTCTTACCAAAACTGTTTATTTATTTTATACATATGAATGGCTGCACAACCTCCAATTTATTGATTGTTTATAGAGATGATCTTGAAATGATAATTTAGAGAATGAACGGTTCCGATTGTGATATATGTACAAAATAATTTGATAAATTGAACAAGTTGTACAAGAAGGTACAACCGGGTAGGATGCAAGTATGACCATTCTAAACGGATCCTAACTTATTACTTCTTTTTAAAAATTTCATGATTGAATTAATTCACTATACTAATCCACTTAGGCCATCTCCAACAATTTCCTATAATTTGAGAGCTATGCCAAAATTTAGTTCTAAAAAATAATAGTTTTTAATGAATAGTGCAGTGCTATATTTTACCATCTCTAACCATCTAGGACTAAGTCATTACTATTTTAATATTTTATCATTATTTTCTATATGTTTTAAATTTAAAGATAATTTAATTAAACTAATATAACATTGTTGAACAAAATACATTATTATGGGAAAATAATTGTGTGATAAAACAAAATAATTTTGTTATAAGATTTTTAGGTGACACGTGTTAACACATGAGTAAATCTCTAGAATTTTGATTATATAGTGGTTATGTGGCACATAAATAATTTTGTGAGAAGATATAGTGGTTGGCAACTAATTATAATAAGGATTTGACCCCACTATATATTTAGAAAATAGGAAATTTCTTCAATTTTTGGACAAATTTGAAAAAATGTTTGGCTCTTGGCCCTCGACTAAAATTTATCTATGGCCCTTGGCCTTGTGGTTGAAGACCATTTTTTACTAAATTTTCCTACAATTGGCTTTTTTGGCCCATGGTTGGAGATGGCCTAAAAACAAAAAATTTACACATGTGTCATTAGATAATTACAGACAATAATTACAGGTCTGCCAGTCGACGAACATTTGCAATTCTGCTAGTCGACGAACAATTACAGCTTCACCAATCAACAACTGTTGCAGTTCCGCTGGTCGACGAATAGTTGTAGCTCCACCAGTCGCTGAAAAAATGAAATTCATCTGATCATTGGTCTCCAAATAGCGATAATCTCTAAAAAAAATAAAGATTTATAGATGAATTCCGTAAAAAGTGGATTCCGCTCTAATAGCTCCAAATAAATTAAATACATATATGCAAACATTTGGTACTCTACCTTCATTGATGTGGAGATAGAGCCAGAAGTGAGAAAACGCTATTTTCTCACCCTCAAAACGCTATCTTCTCTCTCATGTGAAAAACAGAAAAACTAAACCCTAGCCGCCGCCGCCGCCCCTGGCTTTGGCTGGGGTCGGTGGCTGTCCTCCCTTTCTTTCTCTCCTTCTCCCCCTTCCTTCCTGGCCCTTTTTCCTTCCTCCTATGCAAAGCTCTCGGTCGCAACCGCGACTTCAGCTCGAGGTTGGGTGTGCCTTCTCCCCCACATTTTGTGTCGTTTTCCGGCTTCTATAGTATGCCCTTCTCACTTCTGAGATCCAATTTTTGGCTCATTCTCCATCTACCTCCTCTTATCTTCCATGTAGTTTAAGCTTTCAAGATCCACTCATCTCTTCCTCTCACCCATATCTCAACACCTTCAACCTCCATATCTCTCTCTTTCATCCAATATCCTCCCCATTTCCTAAAATCCCAAATCCCCCCATTTGCCCTGCTTCGACCGGTCGCCGAATACCCAATCCCCTTGTTGGGTGGATTTGCTCAAAGGTCATGGCTGACCTATTGAATCGTTTGAGTATGTTGTCTGTTGGCAGCTTGCTTCTGCAATACCATTCTCTATTGATCTCCTTTCTCGGCTACTTTTTCTATTTCTTTCACGGTGGCGGCGGCGGATGTGGATGTGGCGGCGGCTGCTATCTTATGTTAAATGGTGGTGCTAGGGTTTTGATGATTTGGGCTTTTGTTGTTTGGGCATGTTTATCTCACTATAGTGAATTTGTGTGTTTATTTTCCTTTGCCTGAATCATTTTTCATTTGCTACTGAATATGTGTTTGGGTTCATTTTGAGTGTTATGCTCTTACCAATTGGTTAATGAATGACTACCTATTGTCAAAAACAAAAAAGAGCTGAGGCGGCAAAAAAAGATTGGAAAAGTGAAAACAGATGGGCAGTATAGTACGAAAAGAAAAATGGAATTTGTTGCGTCATACTATAGGGTTTATGTTTTGACTAGTCCGATAGCTCAGTGGTGTGTTGACAACAATATAGAGCACCCCACCGGGTTGACAAACGGGAAGACATAACGTAATAAACCTCGAGGGGTATTTTGTGAAAATATAATAAACCTCAAGGGGTATTAGTGTAAATAAACATTAAGATTCAAGATACATGGTACATAACGTCTCTTAAATATTGGCTGGATCAAAACGAATGTTGCCATGGTCATAAAACATTCAAACGTCCCAATCGTTGTTTTTCTTTCTAATAATCAAAACTGAAATGAGCACGTAATTGCCAAGGTCACAAAACGTCCAAATCTCAATCGTTGGCCTTCTCGTACCTTCCCCATCCAATCACTGCAAAAATCGCTTCCAACTACCTATATATTACATTTTTCCTACAATGTATAAAGACCCTATTGCGTCTTCCATTGATTTCCACTCCCAAACAAACAGCAATTGCCAGACGCACAGTGAAAGAACTCATAGCAGATATGCCTGCAGAAGCTCCCACCAACCCAATTCCTCTCCTTACTCCCTACAAATTGGGAAAATTCAACCTTTCTCATAGGTAATCATGAATCTGTCTTTTCTACATCATAAATTTAGTACATATTTCTAATTTCTCAAATGGTACGTTGTAATTAATTTTGTGTATTTTTTAAAATTTGTATGTTGGGTCATTTTGCTGGTGCTTGAAATGGGGTCTAGTCCAGTTCAAAACAAGCATTTGGGGAAAACCCCAAATGGGTTTTTTCAGATTACTTTAGCTGGCTGTGTTTGTCGAAACTTGTTCAGTCCTGTAATTTCTAAAGCAAGGAAGTGGTTTTGTTAGATAATTACATAATTTCCTCTTTCAGTTTATTTATGTGGCTTTTACTGATGATTAGATGCCTCTTTTGCAAATGGCGTCTTATGACTTTATGCTATTCATTGGTCCTGTGTTGGAACTTCTGGGCAGTTTCTGTTCCTACTTCAATATTGGTTAATTGGTTATGAGTCAGGCTACCCTTTTTTCCCTTATTTATTTTGGTTCTTTGGTAACAAGGATGCCTTGGAGGATTGACATAAAGTTTGATGTTTCCCAACAGAACCATGGGGGTATGGAATTGAGAATTTGAAATGATTTTTTTAAATATTTTCTCATATTGCTGAAGGATTCATTAAGTTTTGATATTAGGCGACTGTATGGGTAAAGTTTTTGACTTTTCTGCCATAAGGTTATAATTCTTATTTGGTTTTGTTTAGCATGATATGATAATTATCCTTTGGAAAGTTTGATGCAGCTTGTATCTGTAACTTGTAATGTGATTGTGTGTCTCCAGAATTGTTTTAGCACCATTGACTAGGCAGAGATCGTTCGGAAGTGTTGCTCAGCCACATGCCATCTTATATTACTCTCAGAGAACATCTAAAGGGGGTCTTCTCATAGCTGAAGCCACTAACGTTTCTGACACAGCTCAAGGGTAATTTTAACAAAATCAAGTACGTTTCAAGTTTCTTTTGGGTCAATGACAAAAAAACATAGATTTGATGAAATCTTTGTTTCTTTATTATCTGAAGGTACCCAAATATGCCTAGTTTATGGACAAAGGAGCACGTTGAAGCATGGAAACCCATTGTTGATGCTGTTCATGCTAAAGGTGGCGTTTTCTTCTGTCAGATTTGGCATGCAGGGAGGGTTTCGAATAGTGGTGCGTTTCAGCCATTTGTCTTTATGATCATAGATCACGTTTGGTGATTGAAATTGGATTGGATTGGATGGGGTAACTCTTTAAATTCAATATATTTTAAAGGTAAAAATAGATGTGGTTTCATTGTAGGAGGATCAGATAGGATTAAACATAGAAAAACGAACTTTTTCTAATCCTACTATTTTGAGAGTATTCAATTGGATAAGTTTTCTTCTATGTCTAGTCCTCCTAACAATCGAAACACATACATTTTACATTCAAAGTACATTGAATTTGAAGAGTTATCTAATCTAATTCAATCACACTCCCCAAATGAGCCCTATAAGATCATAATGCATTGTATTGTGACTGATTGTGATTCTCTCTCTCTCTTTCACTTTGTTACAGTTTTCCAGCCAAATGGGCAAGCTCCAGTCTCTTCTACAGACAAGGCACTGACCCCCCAACTAGGTTCTAATGGAACTGACGTTGATGAATTTACACCTCCGAGGCGATTAAGGACAGATGAGATCCCCCAAATTGTCAATGATTTTAGACTTGCTGCAAGAAATGCCGTTGAAGCTGGTACCAATAACTCATCTTTACTTTTCAATTTTTGCATAATCTTAACATTCTGAGTTATTAGTCACTATTCTTATAGGCTTTGATGGGATTGAGATTCATGGGGCACATGGCTACCTTATTGATCAGTTTCTGAAAGACCAAGTGAATGATCGAACAGACGAATATGGTGGATGTCTAGAGAACCGTTGCAGATTTGCTCTGGAAATCGTGGAAGCTGTTGCGAATGAGATAGGAGCAGATAGAGTAGGAATCAGATTATCTCCATTTGCTGACTATATGGAATCAGGGGATTCGAATCCGCAAGCATTAGGGGTTTACATGGCCAATGCCTTGAACAAATATGGGATCTTGTACTGCCATATGGTTGAGCCAAGAATGAAGACAGCTGCAGAGAAAAGTGAGACCCCGGACAGCCTTGTGCCGATGAGAAAAGCTTTCAAAGGTACTTTCATTGCTGCTGGTGGGTATGAGAGGGAAGATGGGAACAAGGCTGTGGCGGAGGGTCATGCAGATCTCATTGCTTACGGCCGTTGGTTCTTGGCGAATCCGGATTTGCCAAAGAGATTTGAGCTTAATGCTCCGTTGAATAAGTACAATCGAGACACGTTTTACTCATCTGATCCAGTTATTGGATACACTGATTATCCATTTCTTGAAACTACTGTCTGAGTTTCCAGCATTCTACGTAGTTTCTATTTTAGAAGTACTAGTGGAATCCATATTAATATTTTAAAATTCTAATTTTACTCAAATTCCCAATTATATTCTCAAACTCTCTTAAAAGTTGTTGGTCTCGAAGCTAATTTTCATATTCTATTTTTTACACTATGCATTTCACTTTCATACTAATTGTTCTTTACAATGAGAGTGTAGAACGTAAAAAACGAAGTGTGGAAATCTCCCGATAAATTTTAACAAAAGGTTTATCTTTTCTTGAAAAGATTAACATGGAACTGCCCATTAAAGACCTTATATATCTAACATTAAGCAGGTTAAATCTTTCCCATTTTTCTTTCTAAATATCATAAGCTAATATCAATATTTCATTCAATTAATTCATAATATTGGCTTTTTCAGACCATATATACATGGAATTAGTATAGGTATATATGTACAGATACTTGTAATATTTACATAATCAACTATTGCAATGCTGAAAAGGAGAAGTGGAATCAAAATGAGGAGATTTCAATACCAGGTAGAACCATCTTCAACACTTTGAGGAACTAGTACATCAAAATCACTTACAGTCCATTCTGCGGTCTCTCCTTCTTTACTGACATATATTTCGGTACCAACATTAATCGAAGACCATACCCTCTTGGCTGGTTTTGTTCCCGGATCCTGTGCAACAAGTTCATGAGCACATAAGTCAGGTAAAAAAAGAAAATGACCAACTAGAAATAGTTTCTGCAGTCAACTAGGAGACCATAGCCTTCTAATAAGAGAAAGAAAAATTTATGTTTTACTTTAAAATTCAAATACATGAAACAAATTCGAATCAGCTTTATGCATAGGGAAACTTGTGATGTTAGTACTTAGTAGTACTTGTAACGTTGTACTAGGCCTCCAATTTAAGAGGTTCGTCTAATGGCCTCAAATTTTGAGGGCCAGAATTCTGAGTGCTGGCCCTGCTAATGGCACCCTTGCCGTCCCATTACAAAGACTGATAAAAGAAGCCTAGAACTCAATATCATGTTTGCAGTTTTCAGGTGTACATGATGGATGACTCAACTTTGTTTCTATTATTGGACATGACTCCGCATGTATAAAAAATTTAAACATGTATATAGTAACAAGCTCCAAATAGGTACTTTGATGTCTCACAAGAAAAAATCAACTAAAATACCAAAAGATTAAATAAATGAACAGTTGAAGAAAGATTGTGAGAAAATGCAAGATTATACCTGGTAGAAATACAAGCGGCTAGAAAGGGCCCCCACATCAAGCTCCCATGTCCTGGGGTCTCCAATCCATCCATCTCCTTGCTTTAACGGATAGTCGTGTACAGCCCACTCAGGATGTGGAAGAATTTGCACCAGCTCCTGTGCTTGTGGATTGCTATAAGGGTCACATATATCGTATGGTTTCTCCAGATACTCAGCATTTCCAGGAGCACAGTAGAGATGATAAGCAGAATATGGAAACCGAGATGTTTCATTTCTATATATTATGTCACCGGTTTGAGTAACATGGTAAGGTGGGCAGGAGACGAGGTTATCTGGCCGGCACCAGCTTGTAGTGTCTGGATTTATTATCATTTCACTGTATCTAGTCACATCTGTCAGAACATCACCATCACATGGTTTTCCATTGTTCTTCCAACAGCTTCCTATATCAAGGAGATAAAACTGACTGTTGGAACCTCCTCCCCGTTTAACATCAAGTGTCAATCTTACTTTAAAATGTGGAGAAACTGGTCGCTGAAAAAACAAATAATAAGGCATTAAGAATAGACATTATTAGAATGAAGAATATTTCAACCAATATGCACAATTTGAATGTACAAAAGAGAGCATCTAGATTTCATGAATTGTTCTTACTTTTCCAATTGAGTTAATATAATCTTTAATGACCAACTAAACCCATCCTATGTCCGGTTAAGAAAGATGTAGCTGAGGAACCGACCTTATTCATGATTCCGCGGCCATAGTAGTGATAACCCCCATTAGGCCCAATTGTTGCATCCGAACGTAGATACAGCATAAGCCAGGGGTACTTGGAAGATGTTGTCAATTTGTGTGAGAAAATCCAACTTCCTGTGCTGAAGTTTTTCTGCCATGAGACCGAAAAGTAGGAGTTCTTCCCTATGCCTGTGCTCAACACAGCATCAAGATCATAAGTTCCATAAAACCCTCCAATCAAAGACAAATTTCCGTGGCCATAAGAAACCAATCTTGAGTAGTTATGGTAAACAAGCGGCTGATTCATACAACCCTCACCAAAACATGGAAAATTTCTGTCTGTTACAATTTTGCTTACATGCTTGCCATTTTCAGGACAAAGAGTAGTGGTCTTATCAAAGTTTCCATTCTTAAGCATGACCATCCAAAAATGCCATGGATCTGATGAATTTTCAACCTTACATAGAGAAGCAAGATACAGTTCCTTTTCCACTGCATACAAATCAGGATCCGTATATGGCTTAAATTCTGGTAGAGGGAACTTATCACCAGCCCTTAAGTTGTTGTCGGATTCATTTACTCTGTGATTAAGCACACACTTACTCTCCATACCTCTTGGGGTGCCAGCCAAAGGATCTGATAATGGAAAACGGAAAACCAAAACCGACTAATAAGAATGCAAAGTCTAACTCGAAGCAAAATCCGAACAAGGACTATAGTTAGTCACTAATATGGCACATTGATAGTGACATGAAACTATGAAAAGAAACACTAATTTTATAGCACTTTCATTCGACATCTAAATTCAGGCACGCAGCATGAGCATAGTTGGTACTGAAAGAAGCAAGCCCCAGTGGCAAATTAAAGATCAAGCTTTAATTAGGATCAAGAAAGTTAAAAATCCATAAATCATACCATCCAAATTTGGAAATAACCAGCAGAAGATTGATAATAACATACTTGAAAAACACAGGACAATTTGGTAGTGTTTTGGAAAAAATTTAGTATCATACAGAAACAATTAAGGAAAAACCGACTACAAAAGGTAAATTGGGTTTCCAATCCATTATTAATCCTGAAAATTCCTCATAAATTTCTTGAAATTGGGAAATAAATGATAATGGGTCTGACATTATATTATCTAATGGGAGTATCCTAATTAAAGAAAAATAAAAAGCATCTTGACAGTAAAAAAAATAATTCATAACCGAGAAGCAAAGGCAATCTTTCGCCTCTGATCAACAAGCTAAAGTAAGTAAAGGGTAACCGATGATCACTGCTTCACAAATCACAAGCCAAATGGGTTTTCTATCAATACATGCATGAATAAGATATTTGAATAAAACTCTTCAAACATGTCAGAATTGAGTAAAAAAAAATGTGGGAACTTTTTATATGAATTTGGGTTGAATTTGAGCACAATACCAGTATTAAGGGAGCAATCTAAATCAGCACAATCAGCAATCCTGGGGCTGCCCATATTGGGTGCTTCCTTTCCAACCTCATTGCAGAAGTTCCAAGCTTCCAATGCAACTCTCACATTTGGGTTCTTCATTCCTGGGTCTCCAATTGCTGATATGAACTGTTCTGAGTCCGAGGCTGTGCTTCTTATGAAAGCACCCAAATTCAACACAAATAGTTGACAAACAAGAACAAAAACAACAGAAGCTGAGCGGAGAAGGCCCATGTTCTTCAACTGTGATTGTGATGAACAATTGGAGCATCTGGGAAGTAAAATGTCACTTGGTTTTTTTTTGTAGAATCCGTTGGGACTCGACTAGCCTTGGCGAAGAAAACAGAGGGAGAGTTTCTGCCTTGAAGCAAAGTTTGCTCTGGACATTTGTATTGTGTTTTGTAGTTTTCAGAGGGACATGTGGACGGAACCGAGGAAACCCAACACGTAAATTTAGGCCCACTTACAGCAGACAAAGCTAGAATGGGCTATGCTGCTGAACATATCATTTGGGCTTATTTACTCCCGGAAATGCGGACAATATCGGAAGAGGTATCGATTTCATTTTTTATAAGTGTCAAATATGAGATATGCGATCCAAGTATATAATAAAAAATAATATTATTAAATTGTAAAACTAGTGACCTTAAGAGTCAAACAATCAGCCTTATAATGAGGTGCCAATCAAATTTATGTTCATCGCACAAAATAGTAAATTATTTCTGCAAAAATTTGCATAAATAGTAAATTATTTCTGCAAAAATTCATGCAAATTGGTAAATATTTGACGATCCAACAATACAAATTACTACAATCTTACCATCTTTCTTAGAAACAAAAGAACAAAAACTGAAAACGGTAACCAAACAACTTATTATAACTTCAATTGAGTTTTCAGTTTTTTTTTTCCATGTGTAAACCAAATTATTTTATAAATTTGATTTTGTTCTCTTAGAGGGAGTCCAACAAGGTTGCCCATCGTCTTCTCAAGGGTAGGAATAGGCAAAAAAATTGTTATTAAGATTAACCGCAGTTTCTATAACTATTTATATTAAATTGGGAAGTTAATGGTTTAACCGTGTGATTATGGTTATAACCATGTAAATCCATAATTAAATAGTATGGTTATGGTTATTAACCAATGAACAAACCATTTAACCATTTATTAATAACCATATCAATTTTTTTTGGTCATATTTATTTAACCATTTATATAATGTTGTTTAATTAAAGTCATTTGAAAAAAAAAAATTTAATTTGACAAATTATAAATAAAATAAAAAATTCATCACAAACCAGTGGGCGATCCACGATGTCGGCGAGTCAAATCGCCTTTTTCGGCCATTTCCGACTACCTTAGGCCGCGATCACGGTAAGGATTTGTTCCTCTCTCGAATCTTACAAGCCTATATCCTTAAATTTCTCATATTTTAGTCAATTTTTGTGGATCTAATTTGGAAAGTTTCATAATTTCATAGTGTTTTTCACATTTGTCGACTACCTATGGCCACTTTTGGCTATCGACCCAAGTATTAAAGTTTCTCTACTCGTCGAGCTCTACGCATTGATATAAAATATGTTGATATCCGAAATGATTGAATATCCATTGCAATTTTACCTTTTTTATTATTTTTATTATTTTATTTTTTTGTTAAATATTAATTTCAGTTATTTTAGTCTTTTAAAAAAATAGAAATAATAAAAATTAAAAACTAAAATTATTTTCGCGGTGCACCGTGGTTAACCATATATTAATGGTTAATAATCATTTAGTTAAATAACTAATGATTATAAATAACTGCGGTTATAATTCTAAATGGTTATGGCCAAAAAAATCGCGGTTAATAATCATTTGACTATCCTTAGTCAAGGGTGGGTTGTTTTTAGTTATAGAATGCATGGATCGAGGAACTACCGTATGTCATTTTAGATGTGTATATTGAGGATTTCATTGTTCTATAATTAAGTATATGTGCGGTATTTTTTTTTCTTAGACGGAGTTGAAAGTTCCGAAAAATTTTTAATGAGGCCACATATTCTACACTATACACAAGTTGTACGATGTACTCCCATTTTCTAATACACTTTCGTACCTTTTCTCAAAAATTTAAAATTAGAAATTAGAAATTAAAAAATGAATAGTTATCAACTCCATGACGCTAGGTCCACAAGCATCAGCAAGGGTTAAGGTATAAATTCTGGTTCTTAAGTATGTTTATTATAAAATTTCGTTGTTTGCAATGCATAATATTGGTGGTTTATTATGAAATGAGAATATAAGAATGAGAAGAACTCTGCTTTCTATGATCAAAAGAAAACTAACTCACTTGAAATTAAACTATGGAAATATATATTTGGTCAATTAATCAGTTTTATTGGACAATATTAATTCAAAAATTCCATCCTATAATGTGCACCTGCTAACATATTTATCCCCACAAAAATAAAATAAAAATATCGACTTTATGAGGCGTCAAAATATTTAAACTTTTTTTTTCTTCATCCAGCTTATGATGTTCTTCAGAATTTATCCTCCGTTGGAAGGCAGGGTGATTAAGAAATAATAAATATATAGGTAAAGTTAGTATAAAAATGAACTAACATTGGGGCCGCAGGAGACAAGTTGGATCCACCCATGGATGTGTTCCATCAGAAAAGTTAGCTTATAGAATCTGTGTGATTTATTGGCTATTTGATTCTTAGTATTCTTTGATTTTTTATATTTGATTGATTGATTATATGGATTAGGAATCGTATCATAGAGAAAATAGAGCTGCTTTTGCATCAAAATTACTGCTGCCTATTTTAAATAAGTTGTACGAAAACAAACAACTAATTAATAATATTAAATGAGTTTTTTCAATTCATAAATATTAAATGAGTTTTTTTAATTGATAGATATTAAATGAGTTTTTTTAATTGAAAATTATTAAATGAGTTTATTCATGCAATTTAATAATAATTTTGTAATTAGTTCTCATGTTTGATACAGTTTCTGGATACTTTTGATGGGGTGGGTTTCCTACCCTTGAATGTTGAATCACTAATCCCCTCTCACTTAGAGAAACCATTTGCCACTATATAAATTTTGCGTATTTGTAAGGAGTTTACAAGTATATAATTGAAAAACCAAATAAATTTGTCTCCAATTTATCAACAACATGAAAAATAAATCTTTTATTTCTCATCCTCTTAAAATATTATGGAGATCGAGATCACATTCACATCAATTTCTTTCGCTCAATTCAAATAGGTTTAATTTCTATATTATGAACTCTAGATCCATCCGCTTTAGCTCAATTGGCGTTGGGCGGGTTGGGTAAATGCTAATCCTAAAATTAAAATGTGGAATGCAGCAAGTAATTTGTGGAGTGTGAAATTCAGCTCCCATCCGAGATTTATATCATTTTTATTTTTTGTGTTGTGAGATTTATATCATATTTTCGTAAAAAAATAGTGAAAATTTAAACGTCTATAATATTTGAACATCATAATTAATGCGTTATTTGATCTTAATTTTTAACTTCTTTAATTCATAGTTGAGAAATATATATATATATATATATATATATATATATATATATATATATATTATATCTATGCTGGTTAGCAAATGCTAAAATTTTTTAATTTCTTCCACTGAATTATGTGCCATATGCTAAATTTCTTAATTGTCTTCCACTGATATTGTATTGACACAGTCTTGCAAACATCACGTAAGTATGCACATTCTATACACGTATCGAACATCTTTTGACTTAAACCAGAGAAGGAAAATAAAAAATGTGAAAATTTTAATAGAATGACATGTATCGTGTGTGGATGTTACACTTTGCGTGAAAGTAAATATTTGTGAAAAGGAGAAAATATATATATGTGTGTGTGTATTGATTGCATTGAGGGTGTTGAAACTGTTTGAGAGAGCCGGTGATATCTCCAAATTGTAAATGTAAAGTAAATATTAGTGTTAATGGAAGTGATCTGTTCTGATAATTCAATAGAGAATACGCATATTCATTTTCCCTGGTTGAATGTTCATGCTAAAAATTAAATGGCCAAGTGATTCTCGATTTTGGTGAATTTTAAAGAAATAATTTTAAAATGAAAATATTCTGCTTAAAAATGCGACAGCGGAACGGGGTCGCCTTTGGTTGATTTCCGTTGAAATCTACGCTTGAAGGAGCGGGTTCGTGTGGGTTTCTTTAGTGATGGTGTGGACTTGTTTGGATGTTGAATTTGAGTTGAAGGATGTGGGCTTAGAGGCCTTGCTACCACGGTCTATACCTAGATGGGCTGACCATGAAGTATAAAAGTCTTAGCTGCCTTCAAAGTAGGCGTGCTACTAGTAGAAGCTGCTACTGGACAGTTATTAATGAGTTATGTTGCGGCCCAAAAACATTTCCTTAATCAAGTGATTGTGAAGCGGCGGACAAGTAGTTCACCCTGTTCTTTTCTATGTCTTCTTCTTAATTCCGATTTGTTCATGTTCGTAGCTTATTATTGGTTAGAAGCAGTTAGGTGCAAGGATTTCCTTAAGTCGGGATAATGGTATTGACCAAAACACATAAATGATTCTATGACTTAGAACAGCCATACAATGCCATGGTTGGTATATTACGAATACTGATAATTCTCTTAAGAAAATCCTTTGAAACATAAAAAAAGTAAAGTACAATTACTAGAAAGTAAGTGCGTGAATGTTAAATGCAACAAACGAAATACAAGTGATGTAAGTAAACATTTCATTCGCAATCAAGCCTTGTTGAGGGGCACGGTCCTCTAGAAATCATCAACTGAAATGAACATCGATCGGAATCATGCCATAGGTTGGCAAAGTATTCAAACGACGATGATACGTCAAGGGTTAAGTGTATGGGGCCTCAAAGACTGGGGTGAATGATAGTCGGGATGAGGTAGTGTTTGGGAATTCCTCAAGGACTGGTTTTGGAGACAGTCGGGATAAGGAGAAAGTATGTGTTCCTGGTCGGGAACTGAGAATGAGGTGAGAAAAGAGACTGAATCTTGATCCTGGATCGAAGAAACAGGTTGTCCCTAAATAGGCGATGATAGGACCCCTCCCGAATTTTCCTTCGAAATCCGTGAAAAACTCTGTTCCCGTCTGATAAAACCTGAACCTCAAAACAATTCATAAAATACCCTTACCGCCTCGTAGCTACACTACGAGAATTCTACTAAAAATTCGACCCCTGTAAATTAGACGAACTGCCTTCCACCTGTCAGACCAAAAGATTGAAATTCTAAACCAATAATTCAACCAGTATTGTAAGGACCCTTCCCAAAATTTGCCTCGAAATCCACGCAAAGCCCTTATCCCGTCTGACAGCTTTTTTCCTCAAAATGTACTACAAGGAATACCCTTTATCCTTAAATGTATTTAATAAACCTTACAGGGTTCCCGACAGAACCTTTGTACTTACTGACCACACCTACCTGTCAGATGTAGGATAGCCTACAGGTCATAGTCGAGACCTCGGAATAGTGGTGGTCCAAAAAGTAACACGCTCTAACACCAAATGTCAGTAGGTCAGATACTGCTGAAACCTCTACTGGAATAACACAAGACAACTAACTGGTCAGCCACTTGTGAACCGTCAATAACTCGTCACTCTGGGTCACCGCCCATACCAACCCACTGACCCAGATGACTAAGGAACCAGACTTGGTTGAATTAAGTCTCACTGACTCCCCCCGAGTCGACTCAATATCTCTGCTCCTCTAGAGCAACCCGAGTGGCAACTCGATATCCCGGCTCGTCCTGAGCCCCCGAGTGGTAACTCGATATCCCGGCTCGTCCTGAGCCCCCGAGTGGTAACTTGATATCCCAGCTCGTCTTGAGCCCCCGAGTGGTAACTCGATATCCCATCTCGTCTTGAGCCCCCGAGTGGTAACTCGATATCCCTGCTCGTCTTGAGCTAACTTAGACCTCAATGATTTGACGGAGAAAAATCCCTCGAACGCCAACATTGGAGAACCCCTCG